>OX384029.1:57496464-58832714 GCA_947534325.1 Agonum fuliginosum | reverse complement strand
CATTTAATCATAATTCACAGTTGACAAAGGGAATCTGCAGCGCGCTGTCTCTGTACCGTTTCCCTGCTGTGACGGTTGTGTTCGCGAGTGATCGACCTAGTTCGGCAACCATCGTTTAATTCCGGACGCACTCCGGGCTTTGCCGATCGATAGCCGAGGCAGGAGGGCGGAGCAGGATGAAATTCGTCCCACAACTTCGCAGGAATTAACTTGCGATAAATTTCAATGTTGCATTCACAATAAAACAATGTTATTATTACTTGTCTTCATGTAAACTCGCCTGTATTGCATGTTATATCACTGTAAATCTAAACAAGATGATAATACCAAAATCGAATTAAAAATTAATCACGGCTTCCCTTCAATTTAATTTCAAACAACATACTGCTTTTGAAAATAAAATCATATATTTATGGCGTTTTAATATTTTACGTAACAGTATCAGTTTCCACGTAAAGCATTATTTCATGGTAAATCATAATTGGTTCAAAGGAAGTAGCCTAACAGGAATAGATTTCGTGAAAAATATTTACATCTTACAAGAGTAATATGGTGCTAACATGCAAATAAAATATTAATCGTGATTTATGATATTCAAAACAGGCTTTTAAGGGTCTTTTGAAGTAATGAAATAATAATATTTAACAGTAAGTATTGACAAAGAAAATTAGGTATATTAGAGTACAAAGCCAAGTTTCTGTAACTATCCTTATTATACTCATTTTATCTACAAAAGCTCTAAACTGAATTGTCAGAAATTTTCCGTATATTATGTAACTTTTTTCTCTGAAAGTTTATAGTTTGAAGACATTATTCGAGCAATATCTCAAACAAAATACCGGTCAGTTTCACCTCTTTATTTGTGTTGTCTGTTTTCACGATTTTTTGGTTTTTTTATATGTTAATCTATACATTAAAATATAAGACCCGTATTTTTTCTTTTCGCTTAAAAGTTGCTAATAAGCCAGAAAAGTTAAAAAAAATAAGTGCCGCGAAAATCGATGCCGCGTGTAACAGTGTGACGTCACCAACACCTAGAACATACGTTCAACGCGCTGACAAGGACCGATACGTAGGTCTTACCTTACACAGTCAACATCTTGTCAACTTGAGCAGAAAAACATAACCAAACTGTTTCATGCCGTTTCATTTCGATTAAAACCAACACAACAATTCTTCAATAAACTGTAAGTAATCGTGTTTCAATCTAACCAAACTCGACAACGTGAACCCGTGAACGTGTCAAAAATCGAAAAATCAACGGTTGGTCCGTCGTCCAAACGACAAAAAAAGAACTTACACGAACCAACTTCTGGTTTGATATCAATGTTGGCTATGTCACACATGGCGCATTTCAATGAACGATTCAAAAGACTTACATTTTCATTTCGATAAAGAGGTAATAAAAAAATCTATCAAAATTAACAATTATTATCACTTTCCTATAACTTATACATGCTGAAAATTGATATCCAATAAGTATTTCTTTAAAAGCCGTAGGCTTGAAAACCCCCATTGCCGTGCAATTTGAACAGCAGTTCTATTGTTATACATACATTAATAGATAATACATAATTATATAAATCAATAATCTAAATTTACATGTCTGCCTATTGTCATGCTCCTAATAGTAAAGGAAGGTAACTGATACGTAGGTAGATATTAGTTACCAGCCTGTAGTCATGTAAGGAAGCATCAATTTGCAGTGGACCTCAAATAGCACTCAGCGTAATTATTATTTTAGTAGTTACCTAGTAACGATATTTGAATTCGCTTACAAAGCTTCCATTGGGACGTAATACTCTCTGTGGTTTACTGTTAAGTTTGGAAGTACAAACATAGGTATACAGGATGTTTCATAACTTCAGATACATATGTTAAGGGTTTGTTGTTTGATATCAAAAATAATTTTTTTTAATCGCAAAATTAATATCCATGTTTCCGAGTCAAAAATTTTTCGTTGCCACTGCCACTGGGTGGAGTAATTATTGTTTCATTAAAAATAATTAAATTTTGTTTGTTTATTTTACTACAATTATTAGGTAGGATATTGATTAGGTACCTACTTCTATGTTTCATGTTTGTTTTTAATAGGAAAACGAATTCATTGGCGTAGGTACTACAAAAAATGCTGCAGGTAAACTATCCGTCATTTTTAGAATTTTAAAAATATTCTTTTTGAATCGAAATCAGCATTATGAAACAACATACACCTTTAACATATGTACTCGAAGTTATGAAACACCCTGCATAAGGTACTTGTATCGGTATTTGTGTTGCCATAGAACTATAGTTTTCTGGAAAAAAAATAGGTCTGTGTATCTGTCTGGATGTTAGATAACTTAAAAACGCGTTGGAATTTTGGTTTCAAATTTTATATCTAAGATCTTGGGCGAAAAACTGATTTCAAGTACTTTAATGAGCTAAAGTGTTTGTACCTACAAACTAAATTAACTGAACTTTTTTATTATTATTATTATTATTAAAATAGGTGCTATCGAGTTAAAGCTCTCAGGGTGATAAGTTTAGTAAAAATGTAAGAAATGACATTTATGCAATTTTCAGTTGTTTCTCAAAAAATTATTTAAATTTTGTCTAGTGTATTATTAAATTAAAGCTCTTTATGGCAAAGAATTCTATAGTCGAAAAATCAAAAACAACATTTAAACTATAGTCAATTTATTGCTTTTTACTTGTTATTCAAATTATACCGAGGTTGGTATTAATGGACAAAAGGAAGAATTTATTGTAAGTCTGCGAAAGCAAGTTTTTAAACTTAATAATCGTGAAAGTACTGTGGTGGCCGCACGAGCCACAGCAGATTTTTTTGAAAATGATGTGATTAATATGTAGAAAAAGGATGTGTTTAGGGGTTAATCCTGTTTGTAGGTATGTTGTAAAATAAGTAGTTCGATTGTTTGAGCATTTCTCTGGGCTTTTCTGGTTTATAAGTTGGTAGCATTTGAACGTAACCGGAATGCGAACTATCGAAACGGATCCACAGAGTATTCCCCTCACCGCGCGCACATTTCCCCAATCACCCCGAGTGGGGGGCGAGGGCGGAAACGTTGGCCACCGCACAGCACCTGCACTGACCACTGTTTACTGCCCTTGTTCATTCTACTCTGTCGGTGTATCGCGTTACATAGGTAGTACTGAACTCCTATAATTAAATTCCCGTTCAGATCGCCTCCCTTTCCACCCTTTGCTGCCCACTACCCTTTCGCTTTTATCCCATCTGGCATACAGCCTTATACACAGTGATGTAACCACGTGTTTTGTAAGTGAAGAAGTCAGAAAGGCCCATTAGAAATTATATTTTAAGCTATAGATATACCTATAATATAAAACAAAATTGTATTTGCATTTTTTTCTTTCCTGGCCTATATAATAGAGGAAGTATTAATTGTAATCGTGATTTTTTGACAAATCTTTACGTTATAGACCCTACTGAACCAAGAAAAGATGATTTTAAAAAAGTCGGTTCAGAGCGAACGATTGCGTACGAATTTTCGACGAAATTTTATATTTAAGATTTTTGAGCTTTATACAATTTACTATCAGCTTGAAGCTTCTGTCCAATAAATAAAAAAATGATCCCAATTTATCAAGGTAATAGAGCTGGTTCTGTCAGTTCTGCTGGTGTTTCTAAAAAATCTTGTCAATTTAATGAATTTTTGCCTGATGATTTTCCGCAAGACATAAGTACGTTCGTTATTTTTTATTTAATACAAAATTACGTTAAATATATGTTTATGTAATATTTAAAAATATACTTAACGTATTATGTTTACATCAATGAATAGGTAGTTATGTAAATTAATTAAATTACGTTTAAAGCTTTTACGGAGCGAAAACAAAACTAAAAGGTATAAAAAATAGAGTTAAATATTCAGTGTGCAGACCGAAACAAAAAAATCATAATTGCGTAGGTTTTGATTTTTCATTGCGATAAAACGTGGAAATTTCTTCTTCTTCACCACCTTTAAAAAGACATCAATTATTATGACTAGTGTTACAGAGTGCTTGTTTCAGTGAAATAATTAAACCAGTTTGATTTAATTATAATTGTTTAATAATGAATTAAATACATAAACGTATGATTTTACAAGTATTGTACATAATATTTTAATTTATGCTTCTGACTTAACTGATATTTTTCTCGTACAGTAATCACACAATTTCATACAATTTTACTTGATTTTCACTCAGTCAACAAACGAAAACAATTCATACTTCTTTTTTTTTATTAAACATACTATGATAATAATTTGAATCTGCTTACTTTGATCTCCAACAACTAGCTTAATAAATTTGTAAATCAGTTATTACATTTTTTTAATAGTCAATAAAATATGTTTCTATGCTTATGACAAAGTATGATAGTAGGTACTATTGTTTTAAATGAAATATTTTATAAATGTACGAAAAAGAAAAAAAGAAAATATAAATAATAATAGTCCCTGTAAGATAAATATAAAAAATCTGACGTGGACACCACATGACTTCCTTGTACGCCTTGTGTGTTCATACTTTTCTTAATAACTAAAATGTAAAATAATATTAAAAATTCTTTTAACTTATTATACTAGTATACTCACAAATATATTTTAGTCATTTGATTTAAACTGCAGAAGAAGATATAAAGCATATTTTACTATTGTCACTGTCATGTCATAATCATTTAAATTTTACGTAGTAACAAATGTTAATCGATCATGGACTACAAGATACCGAAATACTATAAATTATAAATATATACTTTAATTATTTTTAAATGATAGCAGATACAAAAATATTTATAAAATACCGATTGTAGGTAATAATCACATAATCTTTCATTTAAAATAAAAAAAATTGTCTAAAATTAAATATTTATCGAAATATTTTTAAAAAGTACTACTTCCGGTTTGTAGACTGAAACCAAAAATAGGAGGTGCACAACTAAATGCTATAACAGTCCTAAATACAAAATTTCAACTTTCTACGTCTAACCGTATTTGAGTTATGCGACACACATACGTCCGTCCGTCCGTCCGTACGTACGTACGTACGTACGTACGTACGTACGTACGTACAGACGTCACGTCGAAACTAGTCATAATGGATTCAGAAAAGGTCAAAACGGATATTTCCGTCAAAATCTGAGAACCGAAATTTTTCGCGATTACAATACTTCCTTACTTCGTACAAGGAAGTAAAAACAATAAAGCTAGCTTGACGATCTCTGTCGACCGTTGAAATAAGCAAACAATTTTTATCTGGCACTATTGTATTGTGGTCTGATGTCACCGTTATCGCGAGGGAATTCTTTGCCAAGCATTTATGCCCCCATTTCTCAGTGCTTCCCGAATGCTTGGCTGAACTTCTGACAGGCCCTCTCGATTCGCTCAGCAAGGAAGAAGAAGGATTGGGGCCTATACTTTAATATCCTGTACATTGAATGCGAAACGCGTGCTTTGTAATCAGAATACGAGTAGTAGCGTAGCGTTTGACCCATGACAGGATAACTTATGGTTCTCAATTCTTAAACCATTACAACATAGTTTTACTCTATCATTTGTATTTTGTTCTAAACGTCGAGGTTCAATGCATATTTACATAAAATATTCAAATGTAATACAGATTATGTTGCATGATAAAAAATAAGGATTTTAATTCTATACTCTACGATAAAAAGAATGTAACGTTTTAGTTTCTTTCCATAGAGTATAGAGTAAATGTAATTTATAATATTCAAATGTTTTCAACAACACAAAGTAAGAGCAAATAAACAAGAGATAAATTGCCAGCGTTAAGCAAAACTTATAAAAAAAAATTACCCATCCTTCCCATGCATATTTTAATGTGATTTTGTACTAATAGATAGACGATAGTTTATGATAAAAAACCTAATATAATATTATTTTCAGTTGGTATAAAACATGCATAAGAGGGACCTCCACCATTTTTTAAATGCAACTTGATGTTGTTGGAAAGCAAATAGAAGTATTTTAATTCTTAAATTTTTTTAGTAATGCTGTAATTAATTTATAAAGTTTTTATGACTTAAATGTATAGACGAAAATCTTCTCAAACAGTGGGGTAAAGTATCAAAATTAAATCAAGTAAATTCAACTATTTTTTTATTTCAGAATATATAAAATTCAATTTAGTATTTTATTTACTACATTATGTAAGAATACATTTGAAAATATATTCCTTAGAAATATAATTTATAAATTTGCATTCTACAATTTGATCCTACGTTTTAGTACCACTCGTATGATTGACAGGCCTATGTCATTCAACATATCTTTCAATTCTCTATTTTAGACCATTATAACCTCACATAAGTAATGTGTTGATTTTTTGGGTTAATCTGGATTATGTGTTATTTGATTTAGATTTACTAGTAACTTTTCCAATATAATTGACTGGATTTCTAATTTTTAGGTATTTGTTTCTCATAATATAAACTTCAAAATATGTGATAAGTAGGACAGTACCTACATTTAGCGTTTTTCAACGTTTAGGATTATATTCTTAAATTACTTTACACTATACTCAGTGTTATTCGGCACATAAGGTATAAGGTTAATTATTCAGTATACTAAAAAAGGTAAATTAGGTATTATTGTGAGTTGTATAACATAAATAATGTTAATTGTAACATTATCATATGAAAACAATTTCAAAGAGTGACTTCCTTTTTGAAGATTGAGACCCAGCAATGTACAGCGAATTCTTAATTTCTTGGATGAAATTTCATTTACTTTCATCGTTTACTTCAAAGTAAATTTCAACATCACAAGTACTACACTAAGCATGAAGTATATGAAACGAACCAATTTGTACGAAAAACTCGTTAAATTTTTAAAACTCAAAGATACTCCCCACTCAACCTAACAACTTAACTAATCATGTCCAAAAGATGTAAAAACTACTTAAGAAATAATTACATTAAACAGAATGACCCAGCCTAAAATCACATCCATTTAAACTACAAAGAAGCGCTTGAAACCAATTAAGAAGTTGGAGTTCTGTTTTATTTCTCTGCGGGAAAGTTGGTCCACATTTCCATATCACAATCATATTTTCAAAGTTCACATTTCAGGCGGTGGAGGAGTATAAAGACCGTTCCACAAGGAGTCTATAAAACGTGAAACACACCTCGCAAGTCGAGAGCCCAATTCTGGGCTAAGATGTATGCGAAAATTCACCTCGTAGGATAGAACGGGGTAGTCCACGCAGTGTCGTAACTTGCAGTTACTTCTTTCAAATTAAATCCAACTGAAATACAAGAAACCATTCTTGCAACCAGATTATTAAACTATTGTTACAACTATTTCTAGTTATATTATTATCTAATCATATTATGAATCATCTAATAAATTTAAGGTAGTAAATCCATGGGTAGTGACAACCCAAAATATGACTTAAATTAATATACAGCATTCATTACAAGTCGTAGAATTTGAATAAAAATTAAAATTTATAGGTAACCGTTGAAATAACGAAGATAATTGAATTTAAAGTTGACACAAAAACGCGCTAAAATACATTGCGTATATGGAGGTTACCAGTAGATTTACTAAACGATTAGAAAATTTTATATCATAACAACCCAACACATATTTGGAAAACGAATATGTTATTCTTTGATATTTGAGGTATTTATTAGAAAAATAAAAAATATGAGTCACCGCAATAATGGTTGAGAAATCGCATGCAAAAGGTTCAGTCTCAAGAAAAATTATGTTTTGACGTACTATTACTACATTTCAGTGTAAACATAAATTTCAATTATATTTTTTATTTAATTGGATACCTATGATTTGTAATTTACATCCAAATCTACGATTTTTAATGATTTATTTCTGATTATTTGACTGCTTCGGCCTCACCTCACACCGAAATCACGCACGCTTATGACCGACGGATTTTCTACCTTAATAGTCTAAATTTAATTAAAGAGACATGTAATAGTAGGTTATTTATATTGGGTAAACTGTGTATTGTGTTGTTGAAAGTAGAAGTCGAA
Source organism: Agonum fuliginosum (assembly GCA_947534325.1). Lineage (NCBI taxonomy): Eukaryota > Metazoa > Arthropoda > Insecta > Coleoptera > Carabidae > Agonum > Agonum fuliginosum. The sequence continues at coordinate 58,824,691 of OX384029.1, read as the reverse complement.
AGATTAATAAAAGGAAGTTATAAGGAGTGACCTAGTGGTTTACATTGATGTTGGTCCCTTTATTTTCTTGATTTCCGTCATTTTCATTGCACTATATTTATTTTCTTGAAATGACAGAAGTTCGCGTCTTCTTTTGCAGAATCATACTGAAACAACTACTAAGTGTATTTTTGTTTAGTTTAAAACATAACTAGCCGGAGCCCGTAACGACATGGTATGAACTGACAGCAGTCAAGTTAAAATTCGACATTTAAATTGAATTAATAATAAGTTAGATACTAATTTTTAAAAAGCTAATAAAATTGGTACCAAGGATGTATTTGCGTTGCTGACGAAAAAATCTGACGTGGACACCACATGACTTCCTTGTACGCCTTGTGTGTTCATACTTTTCTTAATAACTAAAATGTAGAATAATATAAAAAATTCTTTTAACTTATTATACTAGTATACTCACAAATATATTTTAGTCATTTTATTTAAACTGCAGAAGAAGATATAAAGCATATTTTACTATTGTCACTGTCATGTCATAATCATTTAAATTTTACGTAGTAACAAATGTTAATCGATCATGGACTACAAGATAAAGAAATACTAAATTAAAAATATATACTTTAATTATTCCTAAATGATACCAGATACAAAAATATTTATAAAATACCGATTTTAGGTAATAATCACATCATAATCTTTCATTTAAAATAAAAAAATTTGTGTTAAATTAAATATTTATCGAAATATTTTTAAAAAGTACTACTTCCGGTTTATAGATTGAAACCAAAAATAGGAGGTGCACAACTAGATGCTATAACAGTCCTAAATACAAAATTTCAACTTTCTACGTCTAACCGTATTTGAGTTATGCGACTAGTCATAATGGATTCAGAAAAGGTCAAAACGGATATTTCCATCAAAATCTGCAAACCGAAATTTTTCGCGATTACAATACTTCCTTATTACTCCGTACAAGGAAGTAAAAACACAACTATCATATTTTGTCGTATCATAGAAACATTTTTAATGACTATTAAAAAAATTATACTCACTGATTAACAAATTTATTAAGCTAGTGATAGTAATTGATGTTGCGATTCACGCCTTTCTAAAGATGGAGATGGGTTATGAAGAAGAAGAAATGAAAAATCAAAGCCTACGCAATTATGAATTTTTTGTTTCGGTCTGCGCACTGAATATTTAACTCTATTTTTGTTTACCTTTTAGTTTTGTTTTCGCTCCGTAAAAGCTTTGAACGTAATTTAATTAATTTACATAACTACCTATTCATTGATGTAAACATAATTTAATACGTTAAGTATATTTATAAATAACTCATAAACATGTAATTAACGTCATTTTGTATTAAATAAAAAATAACAAACGAACCTATTTGTTGCGGAAAATTATCAGGCATTCATTAAATTGGCAACGAGGGTGGAATTCAATTTTTTTTAGAAACACCAGCAGGACTGGCAGAACCAGCTCTATTACCTTGATAAATTGGGATTTTTTTTTTTTATTATTGGACAGAATTGATAGTGCTGATAGCAAATTGGATTACAAAACAAAGAATATAATACTCTGCAATAGTGAGCTGCCTATTCATTTCTATTGAAATTGACGTTTTTATTTGGTATTAATTATGATATCATCTCCAGAAGCTAGAGTATCGTAAGTATCACTTTGTCAATTTCTCAAGAAACGCAAAAAACTGATATACATATCCCTTGGTAATTTTTATTGGGTTTTTAGATTATTTACTTTCAAAATACTAATTGAACATTATTACATATATTTTTACCTTCCGCTTACCTGTAAAGGAAGGAATTGGAATCATGCAAAAAAATCGGGTAGTGAGTTTTTAGTGAATGAGCACGAATTACAACTCATTTTTGATAGTTTCCCGATGATGTCTGTATGTATGTATGTATGTATGTGTGTGTATGTGTGTGTGTGTGTGTGTGTGTGTGTGTGTGTGTGTGTGTGTGTGTGTGTGTGTGTGTGTGTGTGTGTGTGTGTGTGTGTGTGTGTGTGTATGTGTGTGTGTGGTCCAGGCCGATGCCGTCTGTTGGATAACTCAAATACGAATGACCCAAAAATTTTGATATTTGGTATTTTACAATTGTATACGAATAGGAAGAGCTCATTAGATTTTGGTACAAATATCTTCACCGGAAATGCTATTTTTTGAAGATTGAAAAGATTAAGTGTCAAAAATCTCTATAAATTTGGATAAATATAGTATTTATTTGTAATAAGAACAAGAGGAAAAGTTATTTGCAATTTACGTTATAAAAAAATTGTCTTTATCTGGTAGCATTAAAGAACTGCAGTGAAATTTAAAAAATCTGCTGTGGCCAGTACACGACCTCTCGCCTAATTCTGCTTATTCTACTAATCTAATAAATAGTTTTACTTACATTTTAATAGTTTCATGTTCATGTAATATGTAAACGATAATGTAAACCAAGATGCAAGCAAAATATGTCAACTGTAATGTCACTGTCATTATAATTCAAATTTTGAGTAAAAACAAATTTCATATCATGGACAACAAGATATTGGTACTTAGTTGCACTTTATTTTATTGCTAAATACTACCAGATTCAGCAAATTATATTTAAAATTAACTGTACCCATAGATAATTATATTATCTTTTATTTTTAATTGCAAAAATTGTCATAAATAAATAATGTACCAATTTATTTAAGAAAAACTATTTCAAGTTCCAAAAAGTACTACTTCCGGTTTGCGGATTTCTACCAAAATCTTATCCGGTGTTAAGATCCTTATTAAAACCTTAAATATGAAATTTTGTTATTAAAGGTTTGATACTTTTTTAGTTATCGTGGACGAAAAATCGTCACATACGTCCATACGTCCATACATCCATACATACATACGCACACACACACACACAGACATCATCGTGAAAATATTAAATTCGTATTCTAGAGACCCTAAAACGTGCTTATCCACCAAAAACTCATACTCGAAAATTTTGACCCATTACAATACCTCTCTTATAGAATATGAGGCGAGAGGTAAAAATAAATTTATCAAATAAAACGTTGAAATCTTGTAATCCATGTTCGGTTGATTTTTGTTTCTGCATAAAAAATATTGACAGATGACACGGTGACAAGTTGGCATACTAGCGCTATATAAGTCATACTCATAAGTAAGCTATTAAATGTAGTAACTGAACGGAGGATTGCTTCAACACAGAAGAGTTTTCTTGAGAATGAATCTTTTGATTCAGGTGATACTAATTTCTGTGTTTGAATATTTTAGATTTTTATTTGTATATTTTAAATGGGCACCGGATTGTACGTATATACATTTCTGTTTAAAGTCTAGATATGGCGGAAGGTTGTGTGATGGCCACGTCAGATTTTTAAATATGCAATATTCCAATCAACATGAGTGGTGAGTGGTGTAGGAAATATTTGATTCGCGCAGTTCTACTAGGAAATTTTTGAAAAATATGTGAACCAAAGAGCATATAGAGCAGAAGCGGGTTGTATTTACTGACTATTCCAAGAGATAAGTATTTATGTTATATACAGCGTGTTCAAGTGTCTGAATCTCGATAAAATCTTGAGAATTCATGCACATTCTTTTATCAAAACAGTAAATTTCAATGGCATTTCCATATCGTAAATATTTGCATCGTAAACAAAATACAAATCAAATTACGGCCGTGTGCCGGATTCTGGATGTTTTCCAATTTGCTTTAAAGTCTCCGGGAAATGATAAGCACGCAATCAGACATGCAGGGCTTCCACGGCCCATTGAGCTTCCGGGCGAGAGACCTCGGTGTTCGGCGAATCCGAATTAGTAAGCAACTTGTCCTACCAACATACCAACAACGCTGCACAGTATGCTTCGGATGGTTTTTCTCAATTATAAATGAATGAATGATTTTGATATACTTACCTATTTTAATTTTTACCTCCCGCCTTATATTCTGTAAGAGAGTTTTGTGACGTGTCAATATTTTCGAGTCTGAGTTTTTAGTGTAAGCACGTTTTGAAACCTTAAATACAAAATTTTGTATTTAAATGTTTGATATTTTTGGAGTTATCGTATCCGAAAAAATTGTAACATACGAACGAACGCACGCACACACACCCCGACATCATCTCAAAAATGTGTAATTCGTATTCTAGAGACTCTAAAACGTGTTTATCACCCAAAAACTCATACTCGAAAATTTTGACTAGTCACAATTCCTCTCTTATAGAATATGAGGCGAGAGGTAATAGTATTTTGTGCACCTAGGGAGGGAAGCGTGCTATTACTCCCGCGGGCGAAGCGGCGGTCCGAGCGAGGGCACCGGCTTCGCTCAAGGGTGTAATAGCTATTACTCCCGCGGGCGAAGCGGCGACCCGAGCCGAAGGCGAGCCGCAGGCGAGTCCGAGCGAGGGCGCCGGCTTCGCCCAAGGGAGGAATAGCCTTCCCTCCCGTGGGACACACAATATTTTACGTCACGAGGGCCTCGAAATCACCTTTCTTGCAATGTTTTCCTCCCGCCAGTACCGGGAAGAAAACAGTGTTTTCCTCCCGCGCGGGAGGGAAAACTCGCTTCCCTGCCTCCATTAGCAAGAGGAAAACACTGCTTTCCTCCCCCGAGTGACGTAAAAAATATATCATACTCCACTATAAAAACATATCTGCCTTTGCCTTTCTAATTGAAATGTAAATCCTGCTGAATGTTGAACATATTTAGTAAATTTCAAAATATGTTTCGCTGATGCCAAGGTAAGAATAACATGAAATGCAGGGGAAAGTAGGATACATACGAGGGTTCTGTGTTCCGTGTAAGAAAAATCGAGATGATGAATCGCTGTCTTCTCTGCGCCAGCTCCAGTTTTAGGTTTTTTTTTATAAACTTTGATCTCCGCTCAGCGGCTTTGTGCGCTCTATTTTCGACTGTGACTCTCGTCGTTGAAACAATCAATAAAAGTAAACGAGTTTGCGGATAAATGGAGGGCCGGTGATAGCATTTTTATAACTTCCCGTTTTTAAGACACTTAAGTCTTTTATCACCAAGCGAGCGACGAATGACGAAAGAGCGACTCATCAAAAACTGATTATTGTTTCGTGTAAAACGATTTGTTTTCCTTTCAAAAGAAATTTTGTTATGGATGCTTTCCTTTGACGATAAGATTTCCCAAGTATTTTACAATTGTTATAGAAAGTTGGCTCATTATGTTTAAAATCATTAGGAAAACAAGCTAAACAATTCGACCAAAATAGTAATAAACAAATTGGTTTTGTTACAACTTCACTCACAGTTCAAAGGAAATTATTATCTTACTAAACTTATACTTTCCACTGTTATTTATTAACTTCATTTCTTTTATGATCAGATCGGACAAATCTTTTGAAATTAATACTGATACAATTTCTTTATTTAAACTTTAATATTGGTACTCTATCTCTACAGAACTATGTAAATACATAATGAACTTATTATTTCTTATTTTTAGTAGGTACTTATAAATTACCTGACTATAAAATCTTATACGAGTAAGTAATCCTAGAAGTACAGAAGAGTAGGTACTTATACAATACGAAGTCACGGAATACCTACTTGATTTTTTGAAAATTCTATATCTCTTTTGCCAATCATTTATCAACTGTAATTACACAAGAGCTTTTTATTTCGCCGGATAAATTTCTGTTTGTATTGAAACCCTGTTGCCTAGCAATTTGAAACGAAAAATTGTTTAATAAAATCACGACACCGAAGGTGGAGGGATTTTATTTTAAAACAATTTTTCGAGTCAAATTGCTGTCAGGTGACAAGGTTGAGATGTCAAACAGAAATTTATTCGGAAGAAATATAATGCTCTAGTGTAATTCAACGAGATAATTTAACGACTCCTTTGGTTTCGTCTTCACAAATATTCCCAAAATCATTTCACTGGCAAATATTAGAAATATGAAGCAAGTGACATTTTAGTGTTTTGTTTATTGTTGGGTTGCCAAGAAAAAGGTAAATAAGATTTTATCACTTGCAGAAAGTTACCTTGTTTATGGCTTACTTTATACAGGAGTGAAATTATCATAAGTAATATAATAAGAGCCATAAATTTATCGGTAAAATTTATGAATAGTTGTTGCGTAGAAACGGACAAACGAGTGTCAAAATTGACATATTTAAATCACGACAGCGAAGCTGGAGTGATTTAAGAGTCAATTTTGACCTGAGTTGTCGTTTCTACGCAGGAATTATGAGTAAATTTTACCAATTAAATTTATGACTCGAATTATATTTGCTTGATTATTTCACGAACAATAATTATAATTAAATTGATTCCAAATGAACATTCTTGTTCTCTTAGTATTCTCCGGAATACTGTTATTAATATTGATATTAATTTCTTCAATAGAAATATCTCCAAATCTCATTTTTAATGAATATCTTCTCTGTATATTATTTTATTTTTGACGTTTGCAACATTAAAAACATTTAATAAACAAAATGTAACCATGGTTACCCTACTGTGGTTTTATCAAATTTTATCGCTGAAAAACTGCCCTCTTCGAAAAAGTTATGCATTCTTATTGGCCAGAAATGACGTGTGTAAAATAATCAGTAATATTATTTTAAGATATTTGAAAATGTCCTTAAAAACTGTAACACTGTATAACTGAAGAATTGCGTCAATGTAATTAATATGGATGAAATGGCCGCCAGATAAAATGTGTGGACCTACCACTGATTCACATGAATAACAAGTATGAAGCAGAAAGTAAAGAAGTCGACAGAATGCATGATTAGAACTAGACGTTAAGGACATGGATCAAATTTCTCCATTCTCCTCCCCGCCTATGTATTGTAACTTCATTATAATCCAGGCTTCACCCGAGCAAAGATTATAAGTGGCGTCCTCAGATTTCAGTCTGAAAGTTTGCGATAGACTCGTCCGAAGTGACACAGAGCACCACGGCGCAAGAACCCAGCTCGTCGCCTTTTATTCCTTAATACTTGAATCCCCGGATCCGAATTCGACTCACAAAACATCTCCTGACAGTTTCAGACACTTGTTTCGTTTTTTGAAAAAGGGGGATTATATTTTGATACCGCCAATGAGATATATCTTTGAACTTTGATTAAAATTGCGGTGGAGATGCTAAGCCTCAGATTAATTTTTATTGAACGTTCCAAGCAAAAATAGTTAATTTATTTTTCATTACATTTTATTTATTGAGCTGCCTTCAATTCGAAGTTCAATTAGAATTACCTGGACTTGGTTGAATATATTTTTTAAGACATTTCTTTTTCTGAATTAACCCTCTCATGCACGGGACGTTAATAATTGCAAAAGAATATTACCATTGTTACCATGGAAATAATTGGCAATCTCCAGGAAATTTTAAAACAATTGAATTTACATCATGTATAAATAAATTAAAAGTTATTCTAGGAAGAAATCTACACTCGAGGAAAATAAAAACGCACCACTTGAAAATGCACCAAAAATAACAACATTTCAAAGTGCGATATCTCGGCTGCATTTTGACGAAATTGAATGAATCTTCGAGTTCTGAAAACGTTGAAGTCTTATCTTTAATGTAATTATAGCCAATGTTAAAAAAAATCCACTCCACCCTCTCCCACCCTCTAAGAAAAACGAATGTATCTGGTGTCCAAAAAATTCCAACTTTGGCAACTCATACGGGCTGACAAAAAAATCGTGGTCCTTATTGGCCAACAGGGTAATAAAGATCAGACTTTTCCTGCAAGGTCCGCAAAATTTCAAGTAATTACGACGATTTGGCGCGAAGTTATGAATTTTTGAAAAAAAAGCGCCTTCAAGGTCCACAAAATTTCAAGGACCTACGATGATTTGGCGCGAAGTTATGAATTTTTGAAAAAAAAGTGCCTTTTTGAGGTTTCTGAATTTCATTAACAATTATTTAAAAGTGACTTTAAAATTTTTATTTCTTTAAACACCTTTATTTTTTTATGTTTTAAGAAATAAACGAAATTTGGTGCGAAATCGGACAAATTATGGGCAAAAAGCACAAAAATACCAATTTTTTTCAAAAGTTCATAACTTCGTGCCAAATTATCGCACGTACTTGAAATTTTGAGAAAATTGAAGGAAAAAGATTGAACTTTATTGTCCTGTTGGGCAATAAGGTCCACGATTTTTTTTACTCACGCTACAAGTTGCTACAGTTGAACATTTTTCAGTAAAAAACATGTTTTTTATCCGGGGCTGGCAGGGGGTGGATTGGGTTTGGTGGCAGATTAATTTACAGGGCCGAATAGAGAAACCTTCAACGTTCTCGGAAATCCAAAATTTATTGATTTTCTTGCAAAATTCGCCAAGTTATGGAAAAAACCTGAAAAAGGCGCTTTTTTTCAAAAATTCATAACTTCGCGCCAAATCGTCGTAATTACTTGAAATTTTGCGGACCTTGCAGGAAAAGTCTGATCTTTATTACCCTGTTGGCCAATAAGGTCCACGATTTTTTTGTCAGCCCGTATGAGTTGCCAAAGTTGGACTTTTTTGGATATCAGATACATTCGTTTTTCTTAGAAGGGAGGGAGAGGGTGGAGTGGATTTTTTTTAACATTGGCTATAATTACATTAAAGATAAGACTTCAACGTTTTCAGAACTCGAAGATTCATTCAATTTCGTTGAAATGCAGCCGAGATATCGCACTTTGAAATTTTGTCATTTTTGGTGCATTTTCAAGTGGTGCGTTTTTATTTTCCTCGAGTGTATTTAGTGTCTTGTATCTCGACAAAACAATAGCAAGATTTTTTAATTTAGTCTTGTCTTGAAATTTCAAGACAAAACAAGATTTTTAAAGTCTAGTCTTGTCTTTTCTAGACGGCAACACTAAAATAAACTGAGTTAAAAATACGAACGAGCTTTATAGTATCAGACATAAACCAAGTACTGCATATTTTATATGTTTTTTGTGCTCAAAATAAATCTATAAAACTATAGAGGGGACTGTAGCAGAGCATTTTCACTTCTGGTATGAAAGAAAATTTTTATAAAAGTTGAGAAATTCTTCTGTCGGATATACGTCTATTGATGATCAGCGATTTGAAATTCGTGCAGAATTTGTCAAAAAGACAGCAGAAACGAAGGAAAATTTAAAATCCTGTTCAAATCTCGCTATTTTCAGCTTTAAACTCGACACTAAAACCATTTTTCACCCTATCAAGTCTAAAACTAAACCAAACCGGATATCGGAAAAAAGCTGTTGATTTAAAAAACGAGAATTCCTTGGCAAAGTTGTGAAGAACTTGGTAGTGTAAACGACGGATGGACGAAAAATATGTAATTTAAGAAGTCGGAAACCGCGATCGCGTCGCCACCGCGCGTTGTTACGTAAACCGGGCACGTAGCGCACACCGCGAGACCTTTTATTCGTATTCTGCGCTAGCCTGGTACACTTGCGACTGCGGTGAAGTAGGAAGCCCGCCAACCCGCCCCGGATAAACTTCCTTCGACAGATATTGTTACAGGTACGAACTGCCAACGAAGCCTTCTAAGATGATTTTACTTTACACCAAGTCAAACTTGCTGCAACTGTCAAACTCAACTAATACCGGTATTGTGCTATCAATATTTTTTGGAAATTTCTTTCTACGAACGAAACGAAAAAGTATATTTCAGAACACATAGGAATTTCAATAATAATTTTTTTTCTGTATCCATGGATGTAATTGACAGATTAAAAAATGTATTACTGTTAGAATTTTTTGTTATTATTTTAAAGGTATATGTAGCCATGGTTTTGGTTTCTGAGCTGTGAACAGGAAAGCGACACACTTTCATAGGATTGTATTCTACATTACAAAATTAACTCTTTTTATTTAATATGTGGTTCTCATGGATGTGGAAAATAATCTTGTGCCCCCCTGGAATCTAACGGCATATTACATCCCTCACCTTTTGCCGCCTTTTGCTGCCCTTGCTCCCTTCGCTCGCTCATGCATTAAAAATCTTCGGGATGTAATATGCCTATTTCTTCCCTTATGACGCTATATACTATTTTTGTTGTTAATTATTGAATTGACTGGGACAAGTTAATAATAAAAAACGAATACTGTGCTGTGCGTGTTTGTATAATTTTCCAAACAAATACGTATTTAATTTTATTTCTATAAAAAATATAAATATATTGACTTTGAGTGCATTTTGAAATTTCCATTCCATACTTTGTATTATTATTGTAAAGGTCATAGGTATATTTATTATTTATATTTGAGTACGGTAAAACGGAGTAACTTTGGTACCCGCAACCTACTTTGACACCTAATTGAATTTTTTTCCCTTAGTTTGCATTCCGTGATCGTTTTTTAAATTTAAGTTTACTTAAAAAGCTGGAAGGGCGCACATATAAAAATAATACGAGAGATGCGTTGAAGGAAGCACTCGCCGCCATATAAAGGGACATGTTTTAAGAGCCTATTGCATGGCAATAATACGCGTTGAAAAACGAGTAATTATTGTGAGGATCTCAATCTAATACTGTTAAACGTATGATGTTGAATTTTTGTATGTAGATTAAGGAAGAATACTAAAAGTGCGGAATCTTCAAAATCTTTAATTAATGTAATTAGTTTGGCTTTAATAATTATGCGAAATTCGGCGAAAATTGTACAAGTTTAGATATAATTTATGGCAACTCTGTTGTTAAAATTATAGTTTTATTGTTTTTCCGCCCTTTTTACATCTATGTTCTACTCATTTAATCTTTAAACTCAATGATAACTTTTATAGTTCATTCATGAGATCCTCACGAAATTCTAGTGTTTAATATCTTTTTATCTCTAATTGTTGTCGGAACAATATATAGTTTGAATTTTTCAATTCAACAATGCTTTGTCGTTACTAATGTAAAATTTCAGATTTTTATTTTGAGCAATATAGTCAGAATCGTGAATTCAAATTCTTATTGCACTCAAGAAGCATAGCCCCTTAAGCGCAGGCTAGCAAAAGGTAAAACATGGCATGAGATCCTTCAGAACAGATTGAATGGTATCCATGACCGACCCTCGGGTCACCAAACCATTTTAAACCTGGTGAGGAACAATTGTTGACAAAAACTTTTCCAACCACCATGGCGAACCAGTTTTACGATATTATTACTATCTCAAAGTATGATCGTTCACAAGCTGATGATAGGTGAAGTATTTTTCCCAAAATGTCCTTATTCAACAATTACGTATAATAATTAGATGGTTCGGTATTCGGCCTATTCTGTGCTTTTTTAAAAGATTAATGAGATGAATATTTTTCAGTTAAGTTCTAAGGTCAAGCAAAATGAAGAAGTATTTGAAATTTAAATTGTGACATAGCCATCGTTTCGTCAATGAACTTTATGTGCAGCAATGACTGAAGTGGAAAATAGGATTTCTTCCTTGTACTTGCACGTCTCGATTTGCTGAATCTGTTCGTTTTTCAACATTGTGCAAGAGAAGCAAAAACAATACTGTTAAATCAAAGTTCACCGCGAAGTAATTCATATAAAGCCATGTTTTGTGGCAGTCACGTTTCGAGTAATCCCGTTGTCTTTCGGACGAACGCCGAGAAGATATAAAAACACTGCAAAGAAAGAACGTTTTTCTATTTCCGAGATGAAAGAAACATGCGTAGAATAAAAATAGACGCAAGAAATAAAAGATTGAATGTAAATAAACACTGAATTAGGTCGTTTCTATTACTGCAGCCATTTTAGAACATTGACATGTCGTAGAGATGCTTTTCAATCTCTCACAATAAAGACAAATGCGATTATTATACTGATATAGTGCAGAATTCTCTTACCATGGTTAATACTACTACAATATTACAAACAATGGTTATACTTATTGAAAATATATTAAGGTAGTAAATCCATGGGTAGTGACAACCCAAAATATGACTTAAATTAATATACAGCATTCATTACAAGTCGTAGAATTTGAATAAAAATTAAAATTTATAGGTAACCGTTGAAATAACGAAGATAATTGAATTTAAAGTTGACACAAAAACGCGCTAAAATACATTGCGTATATGGAGGTTACCAGTAGATTTTCTAAACGATTAGAAAATTTTATATCATAACAACCCAACACATATTTGGAAAACGAATATGTTATTCTTTGATATTTGAGGTATTTATTAGAAAAATAAAAAATATGAGTCACCGCAATAATGGTTGAGAAATCGCATGCAAAAGGTTCCAGTCTCAAGAAAAATTATGTTTTTGACGTACTACTACTGCATTTCAGTGTAAACTTAAATTTCAATTATATTTTTTATTTAATTGGATACCTATAATTTGTAATTTACATCCAAATCTACGATTTTTAATGATTTATTTCTGATTATTTGACTGCTTCGGCCTCATCTCACACCGAAATCACGCACGCTTATGACCGACGGATTTTCTACCTTAAGTTTAAAACTTAATGTCATTATTGTCAATAGTAATATATCAAGGGATCATTATTTTGCTGGTAAAATTTTTTTTAAAAGATTGTTGCTTGGTAACATTTTCGAGACAAATGACATGATCAAAATCCCGAGCTGAAGGCGAGGGATTTTATCATTCAATTTGTCGAGGAATGTTACCTATAAGCAACAATCTTAAGAAATAATTTTACCTGCAAAATAATGAGACCCGAGATATATTTTATTAGACTATTTCCCAAATAAACAGACATAAAATATGAACTAATAAATTTACGTTGGACTGTCCTAATATTTTTATTATTAAATGTTTTCTAATGCCGCAGTAAGCAAAAGGGTACCCCGGGATAAGATGGTCAAAAGTGCCCTTGAACCAAATGTCACATCGCTACACTAAACACAGTCAGAACACAAAAAAAAAAATTTTCACCTACATCATAACCGCCAACCCTCCCCCACCCCTCCCGAAAACGTAAAAAATCGTTTTTTTAGAAATCTTTTTTTTATTGCGATTACTTGGTCGGAGCCGCTTGGAACGTCTTGATGACGATAAAATACATTAATACACACCCAAAAATTTTTTTTTGGTTACTACTAAGTATGTATGTAAGTTAGAGGCTTCATTTTATGAAAAAAAACACATAAAAATGGCCATATCTTCTATACTATAACCGGTGCAGGGCTGGAATTTTGAAGAAAAAAAGGTCTTTAAATTGTCTATTTTTCATAATTTTTTCAGATTTTTTGCTCAGCTGCGCGAGCGTCTGGATTTAAAAAACCGATTTTTTTTCCATTTTTACAAGTTTTTATCATCTCAATTATCATTTTATCATCTCAATTTAAGACACTTAACGTCTTATTTGAGACACTGTTGTCTTAGTGGTGTTATTTGGTTTTTGAACGTGAGGCGTTATTTGATTTTAGAACGTGATTTAAGGTGATTTCTCAAGGCTGGAGGCCCGCAGTTAGTGTCTTTTTGATTTGTCGATTTCAGGTAACAATTGAGGAATTCTAAACATAACCCACCAATTCTGTGATAATGGGAAAAACATTCAACTTTTAATGCACATTGTGGCCTGGGTAACCGTACGCGAAACCAATTTTCGCGCATATTTGAGAAAAACGCGTACGGTTATCCAGGCCTCAATATTTATTAAAAGTTAAAGTTAAAGAATCGGTGGGTTATGTTTAGAATTCCTCAATTGTTACCTGAAATCGACAAATCAAAAAGACACTAACTGCGGGCCTCCAGCCTTGAGAAATCACGTTCTAAAATCAAATAACGCCTCACGTTCAAAAACCAAATAACGCCACTAAGACAACAGTGTCTCAAATAAGACGTTAAGTGTCTTAAATTGAGATGATAAAATGATAATTGAGATGATAAAAACTTGTAGAAATGGAAAAAAATCGGTTTTTTAAATCCAGACGCTCGCGCAGCTGAGCAAAAAATCTGAAAAAATTATGAAAAATAGACAATTTAAAGACCTTTTTTTCTTCAAAATTCCAGCCCTGCACCGGTTATAGTATAGAAGATATGGCCATTTTTATGTGTTTTTTTTCATAAAATGAAGCCTCTAACTTACATACATACTTAGTAGTAATAAAAAAAAAAATTTTTGGGTGTGTATTAATGTATTTTATCGTCATCAAGACGTTCCAAGCGGCTCCGACCAAGTAATCGCAATAAAAAAAAGATTTCTAAAAAAACGATTTTTTACGATTTTGGGAGGGGTGGGGGAGGGTTGGCGGTTATGATGTAGGTGAAAAATTTTTTTTTTGTGTTCTGAATGTGTGTAGAGTAGCGATGTGACATTTGGTTCAAGGGCACTTTTGACCATCTTATCCCGGGGTACCCTTTGACACTGCTGCAGACCGATTAGAATAATTATTCGTGGCTAATTTTTTGTGCCGAAACGGTTGTTTATTTTGACATTTAATTTTTTTACTAACCTTTGAGTGTCAAAATTTTAAATTTTAGTTTCATTCGTTTCACAAGTTCATTAATAATTGGTTCCAAACTAAGGTTTTTGACGTAACTGTATTTTTTGGCGTTATATTTGATATATTTTTATTTCATCGTAAGAAGTTGTCGCAAAAAGGTTCATTTGACACTTTTAATTTCAATTAATAACAATACAAAATCAATAAAATTGTCATACATGTCCATGTAACGGGTAAATTGTCACTTGAACAATCCCTAGGGAATTTTTTCAATTTTTGCCGATATATTTTGTACGTCATTGGTCAGAATTTAAAAAATTGAAGCAAATGATTGGTTTAATTAATATGTGGGAAATAGTCATAAAAATTGACCAAGCGAACAGGACAAAAAATTATCAGCAACGTAATATGTACTCATATCTATGTAGGACTAGATATTTGGTAGTGTTCGCAGCGGGAAAATTAATCGGATTGATAAAACATTATTCATAATAGGTATAAAGATTCTATTGTACCATAGTTGCAGCAAAAATTAATTTTTAAACTGAATAAAATAAATTCTATAATAAGAGCTTCTGCTTTGGATTATTTCATGATAATAGTAGGACATCGTCATTGAAGTACAACTGGAACTGATAATTATTTTCCATTTGACTAATTTATTAGAAAACTTCTAGCATTCATGAGAACATGAACATGTTACGTAGTAGACGATTGATTAAAATTGTGTTTGCTTGCGTTCTGTATACAATTTATTCTTCTCGTAAATGCTCAATGACCAACAAAATGCAATTTAATTAAAAACATAAATTAGTCTACATAACAATAACAGATTATGTTTATGTTCTTATGGATTATTTAAAGTATTCCACTGTTGTACAACATATACCAACTATATCGCTGCATAAAAATTGCCTTCGGGCTGGAGGTTTACATTATTTTTTAACAAATTTTCCGATTGTTTTCAGCAATAATATCCATAATTAGCAATATGTATCCCTTTATTCCAAATGACATTTTTTAAATTTAAAGTTTGGATACTTAACCCTGAAACACCCTGTAGAAACAAATCTTTTTTTCAAAATTCGCAAAAATAAGGGTAGGTACTGAAAATTGTAGTGCTATTGGTATAAAAGTAAACTCATACAAGTTTTGTGCAGAGGTATAGGAACACACTCCTCAACAATAACGTCCATACAAGGGCACCCCACCACAAGTACTTGGCGAATTCTTCCCAAGTTGTCCACAAGTCCGATCGCCGACCAATGCAAACGTGAAAGTTTGTGCGGAACAGGAAAACAATGACATGAGTACTGTGTACAACATGTGCGCTTTGCTTGAAGCAAACACGAGAACAATACTCGAATGCTTGGTGAGTCGGTAGCTGCTCTTATTTCAAATAGTGGAGTAGTTTGCCAAGCAGGTGTCGAATGGAAATCGATACGACCAAAGAGCAAATAATGGAATTCCTTTTCTGGCTTCAGATTCTCACTGCATCTAAATATCACGTCAGTTCACCGAAATTCAAGCCTTTAATATTTACTTTTGCACGGGCAGTCGCTTGTTTGTTGATTAAAACTTGATTTACTTACAGTTTATAGACATTTTTACCAGTTTTTACCTTTTTCGTTGTAATGGATCAAAATTTTCGAGTGTGAGTTTTTACCTCTCGCCTCATATTCTATAAGAGAGGTATTGTAATGGGTCAAAATTTTCGAGTATGAGTTTTTAGTAGATAAGCACGTTTCAGGGTCTCTAGAATACGAATTTAATATTTTCCCGATGATGTCTGTGTGTGTGTGCGTATGGATGTATGGACGTATGGACGTATGAATTATGTGACGATTTTTCGTCCACGATAACTTAAAAATTATCAAGCCTTTAATAACCAAATTTCATATTTAAGGTTTTAATAAGGATCTTAACACCGGATAAGATTTTGGTAGATATCCGCAAACCGGAAGTAGTACTTTTTGGAACTTGATATAGTTTTTCTTAAATAAATTGGTACATTATTTATTTATGACAATTTTTGCAATTAAAAATAAAAGATAATATAATTATCTATGGGTACAGTTAATTTTAAATACAATTTTCTGAATCTGGTAGTATTTAGCAATAAAATAAAGTGCAACTATGTGCCAATATCTTGTTGTCCATGATATGAAATTTGTTTTTACTCAAAATTTAAATTATAATGACAGTGACATTACAGTTGACATATTTTGCTTGCATCTTGGTTTACATTATCGTTTACATATTACATGAATATGAAACTATTAAAATATAAGTAAAACTATTTATTAGATTAGTAGAATAAGCAGAATTAGGCGAGAGGTCGTGTACTGGCCACAGCAGATTTTTTCTAGATAAGTACATTTCAGGGTCTCTAGAGTACGAATTTACTATTTTCACGATGATGTCTGTATGGATGTATATGGACGTATGACCGTATGTGATGATTTTTCGTTCACGATAACTCATAGAGTATCAAACATTTAATAACTAAATTTCATATTTAAGACTTTAATAAATATCTAACATGGGATAAGATTTTGGTAGAAAGCCGCAAACCGGACTTTTGAAGATTGGTAAATAAAATAAAATATAATAATTATCTATGGGTACAAATAATTCTAAATACAATTTGCTGACTGGTAGTATTTAACAATAAAATAAAGTACAATTAAAATTCCAGTATCTTGTTGCCTATGATGATATGAAAATTGTTTCTACAAAAAAAATTTTATGAGTGACATTTTTTGACATCTTCTGCATCTTGGTTTACATTATCGTTTACGTATTACATGAACATGAAACTATTAAATTTTATATTTAAATAATTATTTATTAGATTAGTAGAATGAGCAGAATTAGGCGAGAGGTCGTGTGCTAACCACATCAGATATTTTAAATATAATAATTCTATGCTTTACTTACACCGAAAGGTAAATTTACTCAACGATTAAGTAAGATTTACTTATAAAAATTATGATTATTAAATTTTAAAATTAAGAAAATATTTTTAATCTATAATCAAGGATATTAATAAAATCAAAGTCAAAGAGAAACCGCTGTTGCGCTGTTTAATTTAACATAATTCTAAAAACTAAACCGGAAATCGAAGTGCCGTGCCAAAAGAAACAGGAATTTTATTTATTTATTCTTTTTTCTATGAGTCTGAAATCATAAGATTTCAATTTCCAATCGCTAAATTTATTTTCATCTCAGATATACACAGAGGTCTGTGAAGACAAATGTAAAGTACATAGATTTAAAACTCAGTAGATAGCCAAGTGCGTTGTGTGACTAACTATGTGGAGTATGGTTTTGATAATTCAGGTTCGATGCCAGTCAGAGTATCAGGTACATAATTTTTTATACTGTATACCTACACAAAATTCAGTACAACGGTATATCTATACAAAACATATAAACAATATGCGAAGAATTAAAATGATGTACTTGTAAATATTTCTGGTTAAATAGAATTAAAATGATGTACTTGTAAATATTTCTGGTTAAATAGGTACCTTAAATTTATACGTTAATGAGCGACATATTTTTTAAACAACAAATACCATTTTATTTTTACTAACGAATGATCATAGCATTAATGTTATTTACCAGAAGCCAAGAACTTTTATCTACGTATTTAACTTCAAGAAATTTTCAACCAAAATGGAACTTTTTCAAACTTTAAAGAGATATTTCAGTGCTGCTAAGAGTTAAGTTTTAAATCATTTTACGATGAAAGGCATTTCTTGCTTGAAATCACAAATTTTTTGTTTACTTTATGAAATATGTATTTATCGAAGAACAAATTACTATAAGAATTAATTGAAGCTGTATTTATTTCAACCTTTGCAATAATAACCTTAATACCAAATAATTACGAACTTAATTTAAGAGTATTTTATTCAGAATGAAGAAACATAATTCTTCTTCCATGTAAAGATCTTAAGCTCATATAGTATCCTTTGAAGGTATGCGCATTAATGTGCCTTTAATTAGTAACATTACGTAATGAAGTGCTAAACTTGTAAATTATTTATACTTTAAGCAGAATTAGGGATGACATATTCAACAGATTATTAATATTTAATATGGTTCCTAAATTTAATTAGTATTCATATACGAGTACTACTACATGCAAAACGATCCACTTTAACTTGAATACTAAATATAGGTATGATGCCTACGTAGGATTTATAAATAATCTACTCGTATAATAGTCAATAAAATGTTTAATCAGCTAAAAATATATATATACGAGGCAGACACCAAGTTGGTATTTAACTGAAATATATAAGTAATAAAAAGATAAACGGAGAAAACTGACAGCAATTTGCTGTCAGTTTTCGCCGTTTGTTTCAAATGTTTTAATAACAATTTTAAAACTAAAAAGTCTCAAGTTTGCAATGTGGTACCGAAGATTTATACCATTTATACATACAAGAACGATTGTAATTTATTGTATGACAATATTATGTGAAATTCATTTGTCCTGAGGAAGGTCTCAATTTAAGACCGAAACGTCGACATTATGAATAAAAAATCTGACGTGGATACCACATGACTTCCTTGTACGCCTTTGTGTGTTCATACTTTTCTTAATAACTAAAATGTAGAATAATATAAAAAATTCTTTTAACTTATTATACTAGTACTACTACTATTGCTACTATACTCACAAATATATTTTAGTCATTTTATTTAAACTGCAGAAGAAGATATAAAGCATATTTTACTATTGTCACTGACATGTCATAATCATTTAAATTTTACGTAGTAACAAATGTTAATCGATCATGGACTACAAGATACCGAAATACTAAATTATAAATATATACTTTAATTATTCCTAAATGATACCAGATACAAAAATATTTATAAAATACCGATTGTAGGTAATAATCACATAATCTTTCATTTAAAATTAAAAAATTTGTCTTAAATTAAATATTTATCGAAATATTTGAAAAAAGCACTACTTCCGGTATATAGATTGAAACCAAAAATAGGAGGTGCACAACTAGATGCTATAACAGTCTTAAATACAAAATTTCAACTTTCTACGTCTAACCGTATTTGAGTTATGCGACACACATACGTCCGTACGTACGTACGTACGTACGTACGTACGTACGTACCTACAGACGTCACGACGAAACTAGTCATAATGGATTCAGAAAAGGTTAAAACGGATATTTCCATCAAAATCTGAAAACCGAAATTTTTCGCGATTACAATACTTCCTTATTACTCCGTACAAGGAAGTAAAAAGCATAATAATAATCACAGTGACTGCACCCATTATTTTCCTTCTTCAGATTATCGTTAGTGCTATGAATTGTATCGATTGTATTTGACACGTTTATAAATTGCTGGAAGATCCACAGTCATTTATTATATAATCACATCACCTATGTTAGTACACTCATAAAATATGCCAGAACGCACAACTTACGCAAGGGTTCTTGGTTCTCATATCGTAGTGTTCAGTGTTAGTATCAGTACTCGGTACAAAAACATCCCCTGATCGGCTCAGCAACTTTCACATGTTTGAATCTCGCGCCTCGCTGATCAGCCGTACAATCTCCACTGTTGCCACATTTACAGCGCTGTTGCCAGTTTCACCCTTCGTCTTGTGAGAGCGTGCACGAGACAATGGACGGTTTCAAACTTGCGAATAAGATACACTTGTTTGCTGCGAGGATTATGCAAAATTGCAAAATTTAGTTTGCTTCGAACATGAATCGTGCTTAGAGCAAATTTATTTTAGTTTTGCTATGTACATGCTGTAATTTATTGCAGAAAAACTATGACACTGTGTTTTAAAGTTTGACGTATTTGGACGAATATACTTAAAGCAATTAATGCTGTATTACTCTGATACTCCGGAACTTTCTTCGTTTCAGTTTATGCTGCAACTGAAAGAAAAAGAAATATTTATGTTATTTTTTATTTATATTTAAATGAGTTTCAAGAAATATTATTGTTAATTGAAGAAGGAATTGTACTTATATCATTAATTATGACAAATAATCGGTCGGTGGTTTTGGGTCAACGAAAATTTCGTTGTTGATTCCCTGATCGTGTGGCATTAACTGGATAAACACTGCTGCGTTCATACTATACTTCATTTCAACTAAGAAAATAGCGTTGGGTTAGATAGGGCAATGATATTCTTGAATCTGATTGGTTGAGATGAGAGGTAGATTTACACTAGCAAACATTTTCATTTCCGTTAACATTACTTATACCTTCTTATTTTGAATTTCATAGTTACTTCGAAGTACTACATTATTCTATAGATGACAGCTTTTTTCACAAAACATAACTTATTTAAGATCGCGTCAAATTTTGAACTAATAAAATGTATGAGTGTAAAACTTACTGGCATTCGCAGTGCCATCTGCTATTTTCTTAGCTGAATTGAAGTATAGATGCTGGCTCAACACGGAACAGTAGCAGACGTGGCAGAATATCGCTACATGAAATTTTCTCAATGAACGACATACTTAGTAACTGATTGAAAAACTATAACATTTTTCCGCATTTATCAATAAAAAAATTATAATTCTTATAATATTTGTTATGTAGTATAAAGGACACTCTTCTGGAATTCAGTCAACAGTTTTATTTTATTTAATCGGTCTCATTTAATAAAATAAAATTATGACTGGATTTCTGAAGTTTGACATTATTTATTTCACAATACGTTATTTAGTTTTTCTACATACAATTTTAATCTATTGGAATGCATACTTTCTGCAAGAATTGAATGTTCTTTCTTTTTAATTTCTTTGCGAAACAAAGGCGAAATTCGATTCACCTTCTTTGTTGCTGTAGTTCGAAAGGTAACACGGATTCAGGAATTCAGTTTCTGGCATATTGGAATGGAATGCACTCTCCCTAGGGAGGAACACTTGAACAATACTCCATTTCTGTGAAGCATCGAGGAGTTTTATTTACAATTTCGAAATAAAACCGTAGAATAAATTCCATCGATTTTCGCTCGAAAGCAACGTTTCTAAATCAACAAGAGTAACTGTTGAATATTGCACGAAAAACGACTAAAAAGAACATCTGACATTCAAAAGTAAAGTTGAATATCTACGGAAAATTTGCAGCATCGCAAGAACTTCAATGCCATAATTCAAACTAAAATATCATGAAATATTTCACTGAGTTCAAATGAAATAATTGCATTAGGAGAAGTAGTGCTGTTGAATGTAACTTTCTGTAGGTACTTGTGTAATCTTTCCAAAACATTATATACTGTATAAAGTATCATTAGTAGTAAGTTTGCTGTAAAAAGTTTCAATTTGCACACAGCTGAAAATATTTTCAGAATTTTATTCATGTCTAAAAATTCTATATCTATCTTTACCTCGGGCTACAATTATTATGACTTCTCAATCTTGGCGTATAATATCCTATTACATAGCTCTATTTCTTCTTTCCATTACTTATATTTTTAATGTTTCCCTGGTCTTTATTATATTATTTAATTTGTTTTTCTTTTTCAGGTAAGACCAAATCAAATTCACATCACATCAAGGTAGGAAAAATTAATTTACAAAATACAAACGAATAAATAAAATGTTTTGAATATTGTTCCATCATTTTATTAAAAATACTAATTAAAATGTGAAAAAGTTTAACAAAAATATTTAATTTATTTTCACAAATTCAAAAATATAAAATTTCCAAGCATCCATAAAATATAAAAATGTTTTTAAAACAAGGAAAGCTCTGAATACTATGCGCCAACCACTTTGGTATTCATTGGCTGCTGAAATACCAGTAAACAGCAAATCAATTTGATGAAACTTTGTTGCGTATCCATCGCTCACAAAATTCCTTTCATTGTAATGTTTCTATAGATGTACGTTTTACACCTATACCTATTTTGTCTGATTGCCTTATTGATCATTATTACAATAATACAATACCTACAATAATAAAAAATAATTTAACATAAATTAAAAATATCATGCAAACTATATTATATTATAGGCTTTATTACTTAATAAGCCAGGAACCCAAAACAAGCAAATTATAAAAACCAATGTTGTTCCAAAGTATTTTTATACCTTTGAACACATAACAGATATAGGTGTTCTACAAAGTA
Organism: Agonum fuliginosum; assembly: GCA_947534325.1. Taxonomy (NCBI): domain Eukaryota; kingdom Metazoa; phylum Arthropoda; class Insecta; order Coleoptera; family Carabidae; genus Agonum; species Agonum fuliginosum. The sequence continues at coordinate 58,802,162 of OX384029.1, read as the reverse complement.
TATTGGTACGATGTAACCATATATTAAATAAACCCTAATTAATATGAATATTTTTTGACAGATGGTTTAACCAATCATATTGCGTAATGATGACGTCAAATGACGTAATGCAACCAATAGAATTGAAAATGTAAAATGATGTATCTGACAACATAATTTTGTAGATTAGGTTTTATTTTGTTACGTTAGTTACAAAAAATAAATAAATTTGTCACATGAAACGTCAAAAATGTTTAGCAACTGTATTGGTAGTATTTTTAAGAAGAAAAATATTCTTCCTAAATACCATTCGAGATAATAATTTTTTGAGAGAATTTTTGTCTATTCCACGGCAACTTATTGCAATTTCACTTCACAAAACATCATCTGACAATTCCCCTCAACTTCGTTTCGGGAAATTGATAGATAATGTTTTGTGTCGTGAAATTGTTAGAAATAAGTTGCCGTGGAAACGACAAAACAATTCTCAAAAAATTATCATCTCTTATGGTATTACCCCTGAATATAAATTTTTTTTTAAATCAGCCAATCACAACTTTCAAAATATCTGTTCTCATGAGTTATCATGGATTGGATACATACTTTATGTATCCATGACATTTGTTTATTTATTGCCGCAGTAGGATTTTCTCGAGGATTTTCTGTATCCAAAAGCATCTGACGTAACAATGCAAAAATCATTTAAATAAACAAAACAAAACTGTCAATATGACTTCAAAACGATGAGGAAATTGCTCAAAAGAGTCAATATCTGTCAAAACTGTACATTAAAAATATTAATATACATTAATATGAAAAATCTATAATATTTAGAAAATGTCATTCATGTCGTGTTAATCCCAATCTTTAGAAAATACAACTCCTGCTTTTCGTCGTTGGGTTTAACATTCATGAAATTTTCAAAATATTATCGAGAATAAGCTCACCACTTGTTATATTACCCTTGATAAATAATTAATTAATAAATAAATGCCACGTATCCAAGCTCTAAGCTACATAAAGGGGGAACAAAAAATTTCATCCTACTGAAATGTAGGTAGTTTCTAACATCGATCCCCATTTGTAGGAACAAAAGTATACTTTTGGTAAATTTTAGATGTTTGAGAAACTGAGTCCACATCTACGAGGTACGAGTATAGTATAGCTACAGATCGAGATTCAGATTTCTTTGTTTGTTATCACACAACAAGTGCACAGAATGTATCAAGATTGTCTTTGTAATTATTATGATGCATATGCGCTTCTAATATTTACATTATACAGAATCAAAACCATTTTAAAATCGACATTTATCATAAACAGTGAGTTTATTTTAATGTGAAACATAGGATTTTTCATAATCATGGTTACGACTTTGACAGCAATGTATTAGAGCGTTCTTTTTAAAATGAAACATAAGGGAATTAATTTAACTGTATTATTCTTCAACAATATAACAAATTTGGGTAGCTGTAATAGTTCCAAGAGACGCTTTCAACATAAACTTTTAATTGTTTAAACTATACCTACATCGTATTTCCAGGTAGCACCAGTTTGACTCCAATTACCAAATTCAAATGTTGCTACCTGGAAAAATTGCTGCTACCTGGAAATACGAACAATTAAAATTTTATGCGTCTCTTATTGAAACTATTGCACCTGTCCAAATATGTTATATTGTTCAAGAATAATACAGTTAAATTGATTTCCTATGTTTCATTTCAAAAGAACGCTCTAATACATTGCTGTCAAATTTGTAACCATGAATATGATAAATCCCATGTTTCACGTTAAAATAAACTCACTGTATAATATCATAAGTGGTTAAATTTTGTTGGAAAAATTTCAGAGAGTTGTTGCCTACCAATTTATTGAGTGACATTGACAAAAAAATCACGAGCTGTCAAGCGAGTAATTTTTAATCAATGTCACGAAATAAATTGGCATTTGGCAACAAGTTCTCGTAAAACAATCTGAAAATTTTTAAAAAACAAAATTTAACCACGAATGATCTTTGGTTAACTATATCACTAATGAAAAAGTTAATTTTGACACTAATTAAATAGCATGTTGCTAAGGAAGTTTTTAAAACGTCAAAAAAACTTCACTTGTCAAAACTTACATCGTTACGAAAATACAGAAGTCTATTGGCTAGAGGGATGCGAAAAAATTTGTGAGGGTGTTTTGTCAAAATAAAACAAGGTAACTAGGTAAAATCATTAACTTTTGTTGATTTAGACATGTAACGAATGGAATAGTCTGCATAATACCATTGGTTGTTAATAAAACTAAAATAAAATATAATAAGTTAGGTAGGAACTTAGTACTTAAGGCGGGTATGTAGCTGTATGAGAAAGAGGTAAAACAGTGCTTTACGGATTGTATAATATTGAATCTAATACTAACGTAAGATCATTGAAATTTTTTTACGACAATATTTAATATTCATTCTACAGTGCGACGCATCGATTTTTCCAAATTTTTTCATAGTATTGTTTTTAAAAAATGCCGAATAAAGAGAAAAATACTACTTTTACATGTTTAATTTAAGGCATTTTAAATACAAAATCTATTAAAATTCATGCGTCGCACTGTAGGTAACATGTTATACAGTATATAAATAACGCGTTTGATTATTTCTTTTGTCTTATAAATACAATATCATACAAATACGATGCCACTTTTAGAGCGCGTTCGCTATTGCTGCCTTTGTTCGACACACTAAAACTGTATATATCTCTCCTTTTTCTCGACGAAATCGTGGACAGCTACATTCCGGCCTTAAACAAATTGTTTTTCAAGAAATTCAACCTTTTTAAAGCCACTTCAGCTGTATTTGAGCAAAGTGTTTTACCATGTATGCGTTGCAAAGTTCTGTTTCAATCATCTGTTAAAATTACCTCCAAATGATCCTTTGAAGGCCTTCGACAATCAAATTTGCAACCTTTCGGTTTTCCATTACACGAGTACAAACATTACCATATATAAGTTATCGTTTCAACAAGAAGAGAATCGTGAAGCGAGTGTATTCATACGAACCCCTGGTATCCGCCGTGGAAATATGCACTTATAAATATCAAATAAAGCAGAAGCAACTAGATCCGTCTGCGTCCTTTCAGCGGCCACTGGCTACGACAGCGATCCTGGCGGTGAATAGATGCAACAACGAGGGCTGGGGATAAAACGTGCACAAACACACATGTATAATTCAGTACCCTAGCCACTATTCATCACATGCACCGACATGGTCATGGTATTATGTTTATTCGCTTTGCCAAGGAAGATTACCATGTTTATTTAAATTATATTGTCATGTGTTTTTAAAATCAAAGGGATCACTGTTGATTTTGTGCTTGTTTGTGGTCATTAATTATTGTAGAAATGTATGTATTTGGATAAGGGGTGCAAATACTGATATGCAGATGGATTGAGGCATTGAATATTCTCGAAAGCGGTGGTGTTGTATTTTGTGATACCGTTAGACGAGACGAGAAATAGTCATTTCTCGTCTTGTCTCAAATTTTCGAGACGAGAAATTCAAGTATTTTCGTCTCGGTCATTACTCGTCTCAAAAATTATATTCTCGTCTCGGCTTAGTTTCTCGAAAAAATTGTAAGTATTGCCATCTATTTAAAAAGGTAGAATTGAATTTAGGAACTATTTTGTACATTCCTGTTAAGGGGCCCGTCTGGTGGTGAAATTTATAGCAAAACAGAGGTGTGCGCGTCCCATGATCATTTGATATTTACAGGTTTTTTTAAAAAAAATTACAACATATGAACATGTTACCAAAAGATGTTAGAAGGTCTCTCTGTTTTAATTTTTCTATTGTAACCTATGATTTTGGAAAAAAATTACTTTGGAATCAGCCATTTTTCTCTTTTTTTATGATTTTTTTCTGGTAAACAAAATGCAATTTTTAATTTCTGAAAACAAAGCGACATTAATTGAACCTTTGTTAACAAGAAGTTCTTTTTCCATTCGTCTGTGTTATAAATTAAATGAGATATGATGGGACAACGATGCTACCTATGTTTTCGTTGTTGAAATTGTAGATTTCCTATTTAGCCAGCACATTCTATGCTCAGTTTTATTACTTACGTAGAAGAGCTCGGTATTTTCCGAACGCGCCTCGGCTCGTCTATGTTTTTACCGATTTCCTAAAATAATCTCGATTTTACCTATTTTTCCATTCCACTTTGTTCCTCACTACTAGGGCTGATTGAAACCAGCCCGAAACTCGTACTTTGCTGCACTCTAGCTATGCAATGTCATTTTGAAGTTGAAAAATACTCTAAAAGTGTTTTCGTTACGAGTAAACTGTCAGATTATTATTGACTTTCAGGATAATGTTTTTATAAACATTTAATAGAGTAAGAATGGATATACATATGTGCCTTTTTGGAATTTAAAAAATTAATTTATACCATGAGATATAACCGTGTAAAGTTTGCATAAATAGGATTTTTTTTAAATTTTCGGAATTTTTATATTCATGTACAATTTTTATCTCTCGCCTCATATTCTATAAGAGAGGTATTGTAATGGGTCAAAATTTTCGAGTATGAGTTTTTGGTGGATAAGCACGTTTCAGGGTCTCTACAATACGAATTTACTATTTTCACGATGATGTCTGTGTGTGTGTATGTGTGTTTGTATGTATGTATGGACTGACGATTTTTCGTCCACGATAACTGAAAAAGTATCAAACCTTTAATAACCAAAATTCATAGTTAAGGTTTTAATAAGTATCTTAACACCGGATAACATTTTGGTAGAAATCCGCAAACCGGAAGTAGTACTTTTTGAAGCTTGATAAAGTTTTCCTTAAATATATTGGTACATTATTTATTTATGACAATTTTTGCAATTAAAAATAAAAGAAAATATAATTATCTATGGGTACAGTTAATTATAAATACAATTTACTGAATCTGGTAGTATTTAACAATAAAATAAAGTACAATTAATTTTCTATCTTGTTGTCCATGATATGAAATTTGTTTCTACATCAAATTTGAATTATTCTGACAGTGACAGTACAGTTGATATATTTTGCTTGCACCTTGGTTTACATTATCGTTGACATATTACATGAACATGAAACTATTAAAATGTAAGTAAAACTATTTATTAGATTAGTCTTGAGATTAGTAGAATAAACAGAATTAGGCGAGAGGTCGTGTACTGGCCACAGCAGATTTTTTTATCAAAATTTTAAAAATGCACATCTTAAATGTATAAAACTCACATTGTCAAAAATTACAGTCATTGTATGTGTTTCATTTATTTTATTTTTCTAAGAGAAGTAATAGACGGTAGATAATTTATAGTATTTGAAAATATACCTTTTTGTAGCGAGCTGTTTACTTTAATAATATTTTTACCATTTGACGCAAATAGAACAACGAGCAACTTAAATAGGTACTGTACGACATTCTCCAGACAATATAAAATCGCACGAAGCTTTTTCTACAAATGTTATTTTCTTGGATCCGCTTTTATAAAGTATGTAAGAACTACAAGTATGAGAACATTTACCATTGTATGACAGACTTTTATTTATTTTGCAATTTTCCCTTCTGCTTCCACTGGCACCAGAATCCCAATGAGAGATTATTCTTATTTTATAATATTTTCTAATTATGTGTACTGCTAGATTTTACATTTCATAATGAACAAGTGTGGAATGAAGCATGTTCAGCTTGAGTGGAAAGTTTGTGAGACGAGCGGAATATAGACGGGTAAAATCGTACCATTATACTTTTAAAGTAACGTACCTATTTTATTACTTCCCCGACCTATGTAATAGAGGGAAGTATTGTAATCGTGATTTTTTCACAGTTCGAGATTTTGGTGAATCTTCACGTTTTAGACCCTACTGAACCCAAAAAACATAATTTTAAAAAAAGTCGGTCTATCGATCTGTAGGTCTGTCGGTCTGTCTGGATGGTTGCATAACTTAAAAACGCGTTTGAATTTTGGACTGAAATTTTATATTTAAGATCTTGAGCCAAAATCTGACTTCAAGTTCGTTAATGAGCTTTATTAAACCAGTGGTACCAACTTTATGAACATAACGTTTTTTATTTTTATCAAAATACTATCGTGTGTGGTATCAAATTAAAGCTCTCGGGAAAAGAATTCTAGTAGAAAAACAAAAATAACATTAAACGATCGTCAATTGTTTTTTTATTATAAATTATTCAAATTATATCGAGTTTTGTGTCAATTTAAAGCGCTTAGGGACATAAGTTTAGTAAAAATGTAAAAAATGACATTTATGCGATTGTCAATTGTTTCTAAAAAAATTATTCAAATTTTTTTATTCAACCAGTGGTACCAACTTCATAAACATAACTTATTTTATTTTTATTAAAATACTATCGTGTGTGGTATCAAATTAAAGCTCTCGGGAAAATAATTCTAGTAGAAAGATAAAAATAACATTTAACCGATCGTCAATTTTTTTAAATACATTATTCAAATTATACTTAAATAGTTTGGCAAAAAAGATAAATTTATTTAAACTTTGCTGAATAAAGCATAAAATTAAAGGCGTTACTAAATAAGTTATTAAAACTTATATAGTCGGAGAAGTACTGTGGTGGACACAGCAGATTTTTTTTATTTTATTGTAATACGTACTTAGGTACTTTAACGAAATAAATTAATTCAAAATTAGGCTTTGATTCTGACAATTTCCATTCTCATTATCCTAGCAATCAGCCTTGCTTGGTATTATTAGATATTTAAACAAGCAATTAGAATCCGTTATCCTGTATCAGTGAGTCTTCATTTCACGTGACAAAATGAAAACCTGCGGCTATTGCTGTGTGGCACATGCCGCCGCCGTTGCTGTGAGGCTGCTAGGCGTCCCATGTTTGAGAGACAACGAGATTAATTTTATATGCATGCCGCGATTATTGTATTACCTTGCAGTGGTATAACATTCCTTCGCTTCTATCACAGTTGTTAGCGTATTTAATCAAGTCATTTCGATACAAATCTGTAGTGTAGCTTTTTCTACTGCTGAAGCTGATCAATCCAATAATGAAATAATGGATTATACAAGATAAAAGGCAGTGCAGATACGATTGTATGAATAAAACATTTGCATCGTATATTACCTCTCGCCTCATATTCTATAAGAGAGGTATTGTAATGGGTCAAAATTTTCGAGTATGAGTTTTTGGTGGATAAGCACGTTTCAGGGTCTCTAGAATACGAAATTACTATTTTCACGATGATGTCTGTGTGTGTGTGTGTGTGTGTGTGTGCGCGTGTGTGTGTGTGTGCGCGTTTGTATGAACCGTCGATTTTTCGTCCACGATAACTTAAAAAGTACCAAACCGTTTATAACCAAATTTCATATTTAAGGTTTTAATAAGTATCTTAACACCGGATAAGATTTTGGTAGAAATCCGCAAACCGGAAGTAGTACTTTTAGAAGTTTGGAAAAGTTTTCCTTAAATATATTGGTACATTATTTATTTATGACAATTTTTGCAATTAAAAATAAAAGGAATTGTGATTATCTATGTGTACAGTTAATTATAAATACAAATTGCTGAATCTGGAACAATAAAATAAAGTACAATTAATATTCTATTTTTTTGAAATTCCAGTATCTTGTTGTCCATGATATGAAATTTGTTTTTACAAAAAATTTGAATTATTATGACAGTGACAGTACAGTTGACATATTTTGCTTGCATATTGGTTTACATTATCGTTTACATATTACATGAACATGAAACTATTATTATATTACTATATTATTACTAAAATGTAAGTAAAACTATTTATTAGATTAGTACAACAAGCAGAATTAGGCGAGAGGTCGTGTGGTGGCCACAGCAGATTTTTTTATTATGATGAATATGTTAAATGAGAAATTCGTAAGATTTGGAATTGGTAGCTAGTTTTGATAATAGGGTAGTTAACCAAAATCGAAATTGGGATAAATGAACCAGAAAAAATGGTTAACGAGCCTGAGCCTATTATACAAGTTGGTGGAGGTGAAATGCGAACATAGGGAAATATATGACAATGGAGTTATAATGCTAGGCTTCTAGATATACGTGTAATAAGTACTGTCAATATCAAAGTAACTGTCATATTATGCCCATGTCACACCGGCGTGGCACGAAGCACGGTGCTCGATGGAAAAAAATGAATAACGTAAAAATTTATCGCCGCTATTCCGTCGAGCATTTTGACATATGTAAATTTGTTGCTGATTTCACAGTGAGTCGTCAATATAATTTTTGACATTTGGTGAATAATTGATGTCAAAATAGTAACAGTAAGTAATTAGATAATAAGAATATAACACTTTAAGCTTTTGTAAATATATGAACTAATTATTGAATTAAAACAAAAAATTGATGAATTTTAATTCTCAGCTGTCAAAAATAATTTTCAAAAACCTTCAAAGTACGAAGTGAAGATAGCAATATACAAATTTTCGTATGGCATTTTGCTATACCGGTGTGACACCCTTTTGACAGCTTTGAACGAAGCAAAATGCCACATCGAGCACCGTGCTTCGTGCCACGCTGGTGTGACATGGGCATTATTGAAATTTTTATTTTCATTAAAATATTTTCTTCGCATAATAATGTATGTGTACGAGCAGAACGAGAAAGTTTACATGCACTTTTAGATTTTATTATTATTTCTGTTATTGATTACTCTTTTTGCCACACAAATTCATATTACTTCGTTTTGTGACACTACTACAAAATATATCAAGATACCTGGCATGAAAGTTCGATTGTCATGTATGTTCCCTATGTTCGCATTTCACCTCCACCAACCTGTATATATTTTTTTAAAAGGTTGTGAAATATTATTATGAAAACATTTTACAAACGTTAGCTGGAGTTTTCTTAATTACAACATAAATTCTAAATTATGGAGACTTATTAAAGCTTACACAGTACGTATAACAAATTATTACCTAATAAATATTATTTTCGTAATGTGCAACGTTAACTTTAATACGTTTAAAGTATGTCATGAAATATAAATAATTTATGGCATGAGAAACAAAAGATTTTATGATAAAAAGATTTATTAAATCAATATAATATAAAGGGCTCGAACCAAAGTAGTCTTATGCTTGGTACGAAACATGTACGCTTACAAGAAAAATAATAAATTAAATTACTCGCTTACCTAATACATCATGAATCATGATAATTTAAGATTTCATAGTATATAATGTTAAAAGCTTAAAATAGAACCATAAGTCAACAGCTACAAGGATAATTAAATATTATAGTTGAATGTATTAAAAATCAGAGAAGAATGAAATTATTTAGTAAGAAGCAAAAAATCGCGGAATAGTTGGTTTCGTTGGTTTATTTCTCATTAAGATAAGAGAACTTTGCAAAAACTAAAATACAAAAGACAGAAGCGTACTTTTGACTATGAATACAAATGAAAATTTTACATTATTATTATATAACTTATAATAGAGGAACAGAAGTTTTAAATTAGACACGAGCGCCGCTGGCGAAATAGATTCCTTTATTATAACGATGATCATCTTTAAACAATACAAGGTTTTGAACGAGAGTATTCTATAACTTTAGCAACTCTTGATGTTGCCCTATTCACTGTTTCAATATTACAATCCTTTTTACCTTCCACCTAATATACTATATGGGAGGTATTGTGTTGTGTCAAAATTTTCGGGTGTGTGCGTGCGTTCGTTACGCCGTGTGTTACAATTTTTTCGGACACGATAACTAAAAAAATATTAAATATATTTTAAAATTTTAAATTTTATATTTAAGGTTTTAATACGAATCTAAATAACCCAATATAATTTTGGTTTCAATCTACAAACCGCAAGTAGCACTTTTTTTAAATATTTCGATAAATAATTAATTTAAGACAAAGTTTTTTATTTTAAATGAAAGATTATGTGATTATTACCTACAATCGGTAATTTAATTTTTTTTCTGTATCTGGTATCGTTTAAAAATAATTAAAGTATATACTTATAATTTAGTATTTCGGTATCTTATAGTCCATATCGTTTAATATTTGTTACAACGTAAAATTTAATTGATTATGACATGTCAGTGACAATAGTAAAATATAGTTTATATCTTCTTCTGCAGTTTAAATAAAATGATTAAAATATATTTGTGAGTAGTAGCAGTAGAAATATAATATTAATGTATTTGTATAATAAGTAAAAAGAATAAAGTAAGTATGGCGGGATGTCTTGTGCTAGCCACATCAGATTTTTTTAAATATTATAATCATTTAAACATATATGTACAGTACAGTATGTGCAAACTAATTGAAAATATTTCTTACAATTTTGTATTAAACTGAAGAAAATTTTATCTTTAAACAAAATATTATAGAAACATAGAGAAGAGAGTACAACAATTTTCTTAATAATTCAATAGAATTTTTTTTTAAATGTAACATTTTAGTTATTATTAATGCCTAACCGTTCCGAACCGGTTCAAAACCATCTGTTTGACTCCGGTTATGAGCTCAACCTTTTTTTCTAAATGGTTAAGATTTAGTTCCGGTTTACTAAACTAGCTGAGGTCATTCGATTCGATTCTAATTCTGCTTAAAACATAAAAATACATTACATATTATCCAAACGCATTTTCCTCGGTGCAAAATTATGTTAACTCCGGTTCTGATTTAAAAGCTAAGCATGAAAATAATAAAGCAAGGAAGAAATTGTGTCTGTGCAGAGTTTTCCTCATTCGTAAATAATGAGCAATGGAAACTAAACAGCTTTGCAGCCACGAGCTTATTGTTGTAGTAATGCGATTAATACTATTTAGCTCGTTTGCAGTTGCATACACGAATCTTATAAAATATTCCACTGAACATCAAATTATCTACAATCCTGTTTCCACCGCGCGGCATTGTATGAAGGATAATTTCTCACAATTAGTGCAACAAAAGAAGGACCCTAATTGGACAATTAACCCAAATCCTTTCTGCAATGTTAGCGTCTCTCTGCACACATCAGAATTTAAATTTTGCGGAAATAGTCAATTCGATTACTAGGGTCTGAATGTGAAATAATAATTTCCATGCGTGTAAATTTGCTAACAAACCGCTCCGAACTGCGGTTCATCAGCTAGGTTATTGATTGTGTAGATATTTATTTATTCGACCAGAAAGCGTTTGAACTTCAGATAAAACAATGTTGAAAAAAGTTGATGTGTTTGTTCGAAAATATTTACATATGTGATTGGGTTTCAAGTTGGAACTTCAAAACGAATGTTGTATATTTTATTTTATTGTTGCAGTTGTACAATTTATTTATAATATAAATTAGGCCGTACTAATGTTGTTTAATTTTTTTTACTAATAAAAATCAAAAAGTCAATATCTTGAGGAATAAGTTCTGATAATTTTAATTAAGTACCTAGTGAATTTAAAAACTTTAAACATAATTGGACTAAAAGTAAAAACGTAACTGAAACTAAAACAAAGACTTATTTTAAGTTTATAATGAATTGTAAAGAATAGAAACATTATTTGCTATTATTAGCCAAGATCTTGACTTGATAGGAAATATCAATAATTTATTTTGTTTATGTTCGAATATTATTTATAACATCATAACTGCAAATAAAAATAATACTGTGATACAAAAAGGAAAAAAATACGGAATAAAATTGCCGGAAGACAAAAGATTTGCACGCCAAAGCAGAACAATAAATGCGATTGCATAACAGAACAGAAAGCACATTTTTCTTCCAAGTTAATTTAAATATAAAAGATTCATGTTTGTTCGTACTTATACATCAATAAAATTTCTATAAATTTAATCTTGACCCGTACACCAGTCATAAAAGTTGTAGACATTGTGACTGGTGTATTCATTATTTGAACCTTCAAACATTCAATAACATTTCTATACAAATAATTTTATTAAAAATGCTTCACGTTTTCTTTCATCGATGTGTTGAGCTACGAAAAACCTAGTGTGTCGTGTTATTCCTACATTTTGCATTCCTACATTTTGCGATACAAAGCAAATTGAGGTTAAATCTACCTGATCTTGATCCATGACACTGAAAGTTTAACCTAATTAGTTAATTACTGATCAAAACAATTTCTTGTGTTTGCTCCTATTCGTCGTTTTGTTTTGCAATTATGTCAGTTTATAATTAATATACGTCTGAAGCAGATATTGTTTATGTATCTACCAATTAGTTATGCCACCGAGACGAGAAATTTCTCGTTTTATTCTCGTCTATCATGAAATTACAAAACTATAAAAAATTTGATATTTTTCTTTTCGATAATATCATAATATTTTTTATTTCTCTGTGTTTCGTAACATTCTTAGTCTTCATATAGATCTTTTCATTTCTTAAACAATTGTGCGCAAGTTTAATTTAACAGAAATAAAACGAAAATCCTAAATACTCTTCTAAACAGGCAGCCAGGATTTGTGGTTGGGTATAATCAAATGCATTCACGTTGTAGTTGTAGTCTGTTCAATAAATGTGAGATTACGATGTATTTTCTATTCACTACTACCGACAGATTTTTAAACATTGGCGGTTTTCGGTGGTCTTGATAATTTTCATTAATTATAATTCCGGGAAGTAACACTTTATAAACTAAATTTTATTATTTTTAAGATGATTTTACTCTGAAAAAAAATGTCTAGAAAAGCAAGTGTTTTTTGCATTTTCCTGATAGACTATACTGAGAAATTGACATTTCCGATTGTCAATTGCGTGCTTAATATGTCATTTCCTAGGTGTTGAGTACAGTAATGCATTTTCGGGTTTGCCATATGCACCCCTTTGAGATGAGAATGAACTGTCGAGAAATTTGAGACGAGACGAGAGTTGACTATGTCTTGTACAGAGAACAGCAAATGCATTTTCGGGTTTTCCATATGCACCCCTTTGAGAAGAGAATGAACAGTCGAGAAATTTGAAACGAGACAAGAGTTGACTATTTCTCGTCTCGTCTTGTTTCACGGCATCACCGAGTTAAATAGTCAGTTTTATTTCTGAAATATAATATTTGAAATATAATCTTTGAGTAGGGAGTATGATGAATTCCCTTGACAGTAGTTGCTTAGTATTGAATATGGTATGTACATGTACATGTACAGAGAACAGGGAAGGCTGGGGACGGTTCAGTGTTCATCGTTGACGTTACACGCTACGCCACGCGCTCCGGCAACTCCGGATCGATACCGGGGGCCAGCGCTGCTACATCCGTGCCAGTGACGTCACAGAGACCCGCCCATGACGTCATTCATGATCTAAAAACCGCCGCGCCGGGCTGAGCAGGGCTTGGGGCCGGTGCCGGAGCCGCTGCCGGGACTAGCCGACGGGCATTGTTCAAGATGCCAAATAGTATCGTACAGTACTGAATAACCGACGCCTAGACATTTCTTACTTTACACAAATTACATCGGTTTCAAGACAAATTATAATACAGGCTCGTTCACTACATATCTTAAGAGGTCCATTTACTACCTAAAATCCAGCATAAAATGTACTAACGTAGCGAGTGTTTTGTGACCAGTACAAGAATAGTAAAAAAAACAACGATTTAATAGAAAAAGAATAGATCTCCAGAGGTGCCTTTTTAAAATTTTGATTAAAAAATTGTACATGAATATAAAAATTCCGTAAAATTCCTATTTTATGCAAACTTTACACGGTTTTATCTCATGATACAAATGAATTTTTAAAATTTAAAATAGGTACATCTGTAGATCTGTTCTTTCTGTATTAAATGTTTATAATAACATTATCCTGAAGTCAATAATAAACTGATAGTTAACTCGCAACGAAAACACTTTTACAGTATTTTGCAACTTTAATATGACATTGCATAGCTAGGATGCGGTAAAGTACGAGTTTCAGGCTGGTTTCATGCAGCCGTAGTAGTGAGAAAAGAGTGGAATGGAGAAAACGTAGAATCGAGAGTATTTTACGAATTCGGTAAAAACGTAGACGAGCAGCTTAATGAAATATACCGCAATTTCAATTTTCAGGTTTTTCAATCAAACAGTTTTGGACCATTGTTTACATATTAAATTTCATACGTTTACTTAATTTTTACTAATTATGTAATTCTAGCAATTGCATAAATAAATAAATTGTATTTTATTCCATTCCTAGTAAAGTAAGATATCCATTAAGCCCTGTTCGCACGGCGATCTTTGGAGATTCTACGGAGAGTCAAACTCCCGGCAAAGTCACGGCAAAAAAGAAGTTTTTTTCTTTCTAGTGATAATTATTTGTTAAATTATCAATGAGTCTTGGAAAAGAAGAATTTATAATTTATTGATTGCTTCAAAACCACGTAATTATTACTAGAAAGAAAAAAACTTCTTTTTTGCCGTGACTTTGCCGGGAGTTTGACTCTCCATAGAATCTCCAAAGATCGTCGTGCGAACAGGGCTTTATGTAATATTTATTTCAATGGTACCAAAAACGTACTTCTTCACTCTTTGCAAAAACTAGCTACACTTAAATGCACTAATTTTTCAAAAGTAGGTATTTTTGTTCCATGATCAGTTACCGGATCTAATAGTTATGGAATTTGTGGTTGATTAATTGTGTTTCTTATAATTATGATTTATTCGTCTAGATTCTAGGTAGATAAGGAGTGTGAGTAAATTTTTATTGACAATTATCTCCTCATGCTCGCACGAATTTATTTTTATTGTCACGTCCGATCTCGAACGAAGGGTCATGTGAAAATATTGTTATCAAATCGTACTTTGGCTCTTACAAACTCTACAGCTCTAACTTTTCGACCAATGTCCCTGTGCACTCGATCGCTAACAAGTATTGACGAATTAGTCCGAATGTCAGGTACCTGTAACACCGTTTTGTACTGAAATTTTGTAAATAATGTATTAGGCTCACACACAAACTGCCAAACTGGGTAAAAATCGTGATAACGACAGGACTAAAATGTTGGTGACTTAAAAAATGTATCATAAAATAATTTTGTTTTACACGTACCTATATTATTTTTAAGACTTAAGGGTATCGTCTCCACGTAGCTCAACACCGCGTTTGTCCTATGTGAATGCATAGAAACGCTCGCTAAAAATTTGGAAAAGCAGTCTAGCAATTTCTACAATGCTCACAAAGCTTTATAGATACAGCTAAATTCCACAAATTTATTTACAGACGAAGAATGCAACTAGGATTATGCCGAGTTACATTTTCTAATAAATCTCTTAATAACAAGTAAAAGCATGTAAAAAATTGCTTAAAACACACTTTTTCATTAATTTTGTATATGGATTTCAAAGATTTTTTCAGAATTCTAACTGGGCATAATCCTAGATTAATTCTTTCACAAAAATCTAGTACCTGTTTTTCCTTCAAATTTTTAATATGCAATGAGTAAAGCAGAAACTGCTACACCTCTAAACACGCAATATTTTGTTACGGAGACGAGACCCTTAAGGTGTTCCTCTACCTTTTTCGAATTCCTAAAATACTCTCGATATTACTTTTTTCTATTTCACTCTCTGCCACACTACTACTGCTGCTCAAAATACTATTCTCCATTGTATAGAATTCTTGTTGCAGAATATACTATTCTTCACTATTAGTCATAACTGGACATTTATGTTTTATTGTATTATTTTTATATTTTTATAATATTATTCTTTTTAATGCAAGAAATAAGTTTTGTTTAAATATTTTTCAAAGTTTCAAAGTAAAAAGTAATCCATGCAATAAATCTTACTTCTTAACTAATGAATGTAGTTTTTCAAACACCTTGTATAATAAATATGTAGCACATGTACTCGACAAGTCAACATTAAAAAATATAGGAAGAAAATAACACGGTTAATTTTATTTTCCATGTAACGGGCTGTCATCTATCATGCACATACGAAAGAATAACAGGGTATCGACTGCTGTAACATAATCAATTAATCACTCGACATAATTACTAGCTAAAAAGTACCTACGCGGCCCCGCGCGGTTTGCATGTGGGGGCGTATGGCGCTATATTCACTTCATTTAGAATAGAAAATTGTTTCTTCATATTGAAAAAACTGGCAGACCATCATTAATTACCCCCAGAAGAAAGGAATCGATATTATTTGTGCAAAAATTTACATGATAGATTACTGTAAACATTTTCGTTCCTCTTTACATTCACCTCATTAAAAATATATTGTTAACTGATAAACAAAAGATTTATTTTTTATTCTTTTACTGAAATAAAAACATTATCTAGGTCTGGATTGACAACGTTCAATTTAGATTTACTAAATTGTTTTGATGTGCGATAAAAAACGAAAAGCAGTAAATATGTACAAGCATTATTGTAGATTAAAGGTGATCAAAGCGCAATGTCAGTTTCTGAAGTACTAGTTATTTATTATTTTTGATAGTAACAGCCACAAATGTATAATCAGTGGTTAAATACGCTGACAACTTGACATTGAATAGTAGGTACCTTCTGAAATGTTCGAACTTTATTTTAACAAATTCACTGTAACAAAATTATCACAAATTGTCATCCTGATAAACATAATAGAAAGGTAGGTACTATTGTTTCCATGGTTAATGGTTAATGTGGCCAGCATAAGATCTACTACTCACAAATATATTTTAGTAATTTTATTTAAACTGCAGAAGAACTTTTAAACGATATTTTACTATTATTGTCACTGTTATTGTCATTTAAATTTTATGTAGTAACAAATGTTAAACGATCATGGTCTACACTCTACACGATACCAAAATTTCAAATACAAAATTATAATTATATACCTACTTTAATTATTTTTCATGATAGGTACAAGCTACAGAAAAGTTTATAAACTACTGGTTGTAGATAATAATCACATAATCTTTCATTTAAAATAAAAATTCTTATTTAAAAATCTAAATTAATTATTTATCGAAATATTTAATGTACTACTTCCAGTTTGTAGACCAAAATTATATTGGGTTATTAAGTTTCGTATATACCTACCTTAAATATAAATTTTGGAATTTTAATGTTTAATATTTTTTTAGTTATCGTATCCGAAAAAATTGTAACACACGGCGTAACGAACGCACGCATACACACAGACACAAACTCATACTCGAAAATTTTGACCCGTCACAATACCTCTCTTATAATTTTGAGGCGAGAGGTAAAATTAATACAACTGTCTTAAATTTTTAACCCGAAAATATAATAAATGAATTACAGTACGTATCAAAAACTCTGTTTAATCAATAATAAAAATAGCCCGACAAAAATTTCATCTAATAAGTGAAAATAGAGTATTATTTTAAAATTATTTTAGCAAAAATTGTCGTCATAGCTTTAATCTACTTAGAATCTAGCGCATAAAAATGTTTTTGAAAAGATGTAAGTAACGTCACAACGTCAGTCATCTGTCTCCTTAAATAGTGCCTAATTAAAATAAGTGAAGTGCTGTTAATGTTGAAGAATGAACCAGAACATGAGTTTTAACGTGAGTAACTAATTACATTACTTATTTTTGCGTTTTTATGTCGTAAACGTACCTTCCAAGTTCTTATTGTATTCGTCACGGTTTTGTAGGTTATAATTTCTGTTACTATTATCTACGAATATGTGCAACAGTTATTTATTAAGGTCTAATTTACCATATTAATGTTTATTTTATTTTGGTATAATGTTTTCCGTTCGTGGCGTATTACGTGCTTCTAATGATTAAAGTGATTTTAATTAACCAACATTTCATGTGAAAAAGGTCTTAGAGGTTCGTGTCGTATAAATAAATTCTCCGAAAAATATAAATCTGATTTAGCAGTGAAATATTAATGTTGTTATAGAATCAAAACTGTTACATTTATGTATATTTAATTTTTGTTACATAACTACCATTAGTTTGCTATTACCGTTAATAATTAAGATGGTAATATGTACAACAAAGAATAGTAGAAAAGTGTTATGATATTTTAATCTTCTTTAAACCGTAAGTCTCATTTAGATTAATGTTAGTTAATTTTAATTTCATTTCTTTTCAGACTTATCTCCAGTATCTGACAGCATTTACTTCTAAAACTTAATTTTTCCTTCGAGGTTAATATCTCACTGGTCAAAGAATTTGTACCTAAATCCTCTTAATTCGAATAACGCAATCATCTTATCAAATCTAATCCGTCTTTCAAATTAAATAACTCACTTGTTCTCTACTTAAAATCAATATTTAAGACTTAACGCAGCCGTAATCCCTAGGCCTGGAAACGCACCCTCTCTCAATTTTTCTTAGATAACGTCATTTTAAAGGACTGATCCGTTAAATATTATTTTGCGGACTGAAAACAGTTCGCAAAATAACGATTTTAGAGACCGTACACTAAATTAATCCCTAGGCCTGAAAACGTACCATCTCTCAATTTTTCTTAGATAACGTCATTTTAAAGAATTGGGTGGTGTATTCTTTCTAAACATATTCCGTTACTAGGAAATAATCAAACTGGCTTCGTTTAAAAATATAATGTTACCGGATCTGTTAAAAACTTCTATTCTGAAGGGAATGTTTTTACGGAACCGTTAAAATAAAAAATTTAAACTGACTCCGTTTAGGTCTACTATGAACAGAGATTTTTAATTGTATTTCAAAATATGGCAGACAATTTTTACTGTTCTATAAATTCTCTTCTTTGTTATACAGTATTACTTTGACTTAAAATTGTATAATTTAGTTATTTATAATAACACTTTATTTATGACACTGATTTCGGTTACTTGTCTGTTTATGACATGACAAGTGTCAAACTTTAAATCTACATTTAATGCATGCTGCATATTGTGTAGATATCATTTAAAATATGTGTAACGGAGTGGAGTGCTAAACCACTTCTCGAAAATAATCGAGAGGGAGCAAAATATCTCAAGGGAGCAAAAACGCGTTTTGCTCCCTCTAAACAAGCACGTTTCAGCTCATTTTGCGTGCACATGTTACAAAAAAATGTTTGTTTAACTTTGAAATTAAGTTAGTAAATAGATATGTTCCTCTTAGTAATCTTTTTAAAATAATAATTCAAATTAATAGTAGAAGGTTATAGGTTACACCTTTAGTGAAGTTGATTTGATGGTAATAAGGAAAAATAAACACCTGGTGTAGTCTTACATCACGTTGAAGTCAGAAAAACACAAATCAATTTACAATATTTCAACAAAATATTAACAAGTACAATATAAAATTCTTATTTTAATATTACAAAATAAATACAAAATATTTTAAATTGTCATAAATTCTTATTTAATAATTATTGGTCGACCGGTTTCGGTTTATGAAAAAATCTGACGTGGACACCACATGACTTCCTTGTACGCCTTGTGTGTTCATACTTTTCTTAATAACGAAAATGTAGAATATATAAAAAATTCTTTTAACTTATTATACTAGTATACTCATAAAGCATATTTTACTATTGTCACTATCATGTCATAATCATTTAAATTTTACGTAGTAACAAATGTTAATCGATCATGGACTACAAGATAAAGAAATACTAAATTAAAAATATATACTTTAATTATTCCTAAATGATACCAGATACAAAAATATTTATAAAATACCGATTTTAGGTAATAATCACATAATCTTTCATTTAAAATTTAAAAAATTGTCTTAAATTAAATATTTATCGAAATATTTTAAAAAAGTACTACTTCCGGTTTGTAGACTGAAACCAAAAATAGGAGGTGCACAACTAGATGCTATAACAGTCCTAAATACAAAATTTCAACTTTCTACGTCTAACCGTATTTGAGTTATGCGACACACATACGTCCGTCCGTACGTACGTACGTACAGACGTCACGTCGAAACTAGTCATAATGGATTCAGAAAAGGTCAAAACGGATATTTCCGTCAAAATCTGAGAACCGAAATTTTTCGCGATTACAATACTTCCTTACTTCGTACAAGGAAGTAAAAACCATCTTTAGGACCGATGACAGTTGAAGTCAGAAAAACACAAATCAATTTACAATATTTCAACAAAATATTAACAAGTACAATATAAAATTCTTATTTTAATATTACAAAATAAATACAAAATATTTTAAATTGTCATAAATTCTTATGTACTATTTTGTAAGCCAAGAAAAACATTGACCACGGACAAAATCTCGTTGTCGAAATCTCTCTTGTCTCGTTTGGTAGCCGTTAATTATTTGGAACGATAGAGTCCGTAGACCGATGCGCTACTTTCGGAATTCGGTATTTTTGGGTGTCGGGATTTCCGGGTAGCCTCCCGCGGGAAATCAAGGGAGGCGGCAGCGGACGTTGAGGCAGCAGGAGCAGCTCCTGCTTCAGCTCCTGCTGAGCGACGACGTGTTCCTGCAGCTGGCATGTAAGGTGTGTTCCTTGTGAGCTCCTAATGGGGCCTGGAACTCAGGAAGGATGGAAAGCACGCAAATTTATCATCCAATAACTTAGTAGATGGGGTTGTTAACGCTATCAATCATTCAATACTTGCATAGTCAATAAACTGCACAATTGATTTTTTGTTGAAATGAAAAAATCTAATTGACGGCGTCAAATTGTACAATGATAACAACATATACATACATATTTAGGTATAAATTATTTTCTCATTTAGAGAACCTTGGATAATGATTCTTTAGGTAATGAAATATCTTTTTCGTTTTTCATCTTCCTTTGCCCTATCCCCTTCATAATAATAATAATAAATGTATTATAATTTCAATCACCTAAAGCTAAGTTTACGTGTACCGTTGTCACCGGCAAACGTTGCGGCCGTTGTTAAGCTAAGTTTACATGTACCGTTGACACCGGAAAAACGTTCGCCGTTGACGCCGTTCTGTGATTTGATTCGCTGACAACCAACGGCGTGAACGGCCACAACGTCCTGAACGTTGCCGGTCAACGTTGAAATATTTGAACTTTTGCCGGTCTTGACGGCCGTCAGCGCCGTAAAAACATTTAAAACTATGCGCAATTATTTGAAATTCAGAGTAAACTATGCAATAAAAATATTTTGACATTTTACTTTTATTTTCAACGTGCTCAAAATGAACACTACGACACTTGCCTTAATTTATTTATACGTCAAAAAACGACTTAATATAATAGAAAAGCGAAAGCAGCGACGATGGTGGGTACAAATAATTAGACAATTGATTGAAAATGTCAAAAATTAAACGGTCCATGTAGACACATTTATAGTTTTGACGGCCTCAACGCTAACAACGGCCGCAACGTTTGCCGGTGACAACGGTACATGTAAACTTAGCTTTAGCGTTGAGGCCGTCAAGACTATAAATATGTCTACATGGACCGTTAATTTTTGACATTTTCAATCAATTGTCTAATTATTTGTACCCACAATCGTCGCTGCTTTCGCTTTTCTATTATATTACGTCGTTTTTTGACGTATATATAAATTAAGGCAAAATAAAAGTAAAATGTCAAAATATTTTTATTGCATATTTCACTCTGAATTTCAAATAATTGCGCATAGTTTTAAATGTTTTTACGGCGCTCACGGCCGTCAAGACCGGCAAAAGTTCAAATATTTCAACGTTGGCCGGCAACGTTCAGGACGTTGTGGCCGTTCACGCCGTTGGTTGTCGGCGAATCAAATCACAGAACGGCGTCAACGGCGAACGTTTTTCCGGTGTCAACGGTACATGTAAACTTAGCTTAACACGGCACAATATCTGTTTTAATATACCTTTCAATAAAAACATGTTAACAATTACGTATTATTACGTTTCTAGTTGATGAAATGAAAGAGGTAATCAATTTCTAATTATTACAATTCAGTAACATGAATTTTACAATTCAATAACTAATTTTAATCATGTAAATAACAAAATTTTGTATTGCATATTTGTTTAATGAATTCATTTTGTGATAATTTGTTCCTCTTTTCACTTTATTGAGTGTATATTAAATAGAGATTATTAACTTGCATAGGTACATTGTTTATACATATGATTTATTTATTCGAGATAATTTTAAGCCTCGGCCGTCATTTCGCAGCCTTGGTATATAATATAACTATTGTTTCGTCTTCCTTTATGATTGTTTATAAGTTATTATATAATATACGATTCAAAGTCTATATCGTAGTGCGATACTTAAAATTTTATTTTAGCAATAAATGTACGCAATTATAATTTCCATTATCCTTGAAAATTAAATTTGAAGTTTACATATCCTCGAAGACCATGTACCTGTGCCTTGGAACCATGTCCCAAGGTACAAGCAAATTATTGTCCAAAGGTACAACTAAGCAAATATTTTTATTAAATATAACGCAGTATTTTTGTTTCATTAACTTTTTAATATCAATGCAAGAAGATTTCGAAGAAGTAACAATGTATATACTAACTGGACTATTAGACAATGAAAGTTACCAAATAGGTACTTAGTAATACAAAATACAACATACGATCAAAAAATACATTTCTCTCTAAAAAAAAACTGAACAATAACTGCATGAGTCTTAAAACAACGTGTATCACTTTATTTTTAACAGTGTTGTCAAATTCTACTTGAAATTAGTATATTTAACGCTAGATGTGGTTAACTAATTTGCGACTAAAAACCTGCCCCCTAATTTATGTGACCATGCGAAAACATCAAATCAAATGATAGCAATACAACTCATTCGACATTCATATCAGTTATATGAAATTTTTTATTTAAATTCAACTATTAATAATCAACAAAAAATTTTAAAAAATCTGATGTGGTCATGACCTCTCGCTATGCTCTACTGTTTTTATTTTACTAATACAAGTAAACAAGTTTAAGTGACACACTCAAATATCTTTATTACCTCTCGCCTAGAGAGGTATAGGGATCGTGAAAAAATTCGATGTCGAGATTTTTGTCAATATGCACGTTTTAGCACCTTTAGAACCTATTTTGACTATTTTCACGATGATGTCTGTGTGTGTGTTTGTGTGTGTGTGTGTGTGTGTGTGTGTGTGTGTATGAAAGTCTGTATGTGTGCCTACTATGCTCTTTCGTTCTTATTCATTATCTCAAATTCTATTGAACATAAAATTCTAATATTTTGCATTATATATTTGTACATGCTAATGAAGAGCTGATTAGATTTTGGTAAATATCTGCCAACCGGAAATGGTATTTTCTTGAAGCATTTTAACATTTTTTGCAAAAAATATAGAAAATTCTGCGATAGTTACAATTTGTCATACGACATTTGAAAGAACAAATTATATCTTACAATATTTTTTTAACATCTTGTCTATATCTCTTACCAATAAAGGAAAATTATTTTTCAAAGATATATAATTTTACCTACCACGATTTGTAAATCACAATATAGGAAAAAAATTAAAAACAAAAATGAATACTATGTCAATGTGACAGATGAACAGACGTATACACAATTTCTGAAATGTTTGTGGAACCATTTTAAAAGAAATGTAAATATTATTAACTGAACATAATGTAATAAGGTAATAATAAAGTTAAATTTTTATCTATAAAGAGCTACTTAAAGAACTAAGAACTATAAAATTATTTTCAAAAAGTTTGTAAATTTATTGCAAAATTATAATTTAAGAAAGCCTAACTAAAACCAAATTCACATAAATTACAGTGTTAAGGCGGGAGGTCGTGTGCTGGCCACATCAGATTTTTTTTTTTGTCATTGGAAATTAATTTCACAGATGTTTGTTGTACGATGTATGTTTGCATTAATTTGTATGTGATATATTAGAAAAGCTCTCAACGTGATGGTAATTAATGTAATAATATACACAATACACAAGACTAGTGAAAATTCATGCTTCAATGTAGAACACATCACGGAATCATAATTATTATAGAATTGAATTGCGCTATTAAAATATTAAATAATCGACATAGAGTTAACAATAGTGTGTTATTGATAGAAATGTTAATGTAATTATAAGCATTCATTAGTAAATATGTCTATATAGAAGCCTGGATTTTCATTTAATAAACTATGTTGAACATTATAACTATTATTTGATATTGATGTCTAAATGTAATATTCTAAAATAAAATTAATTTATGGAAATTATTTGAAACATAAGTTAGGATGCGAAAATTACATTATGAGGTACTTCTAGTGTAAATAATGCATGCAAATTTTGAATGCAAAAAATGACATACCTAATTGCAGGTTTCATTTCACTACATTATGTACAAAAGCACTGCGCTACACTTGTTTAACGAGAATATAGTAGTTGCTATATATCGATTAAATAGACAAGTACACAGTGGAATATACTGTTTTGGACTTCTGTACTCATTGTTGTAATGTATTTTAACTTTTTAGCTCTGTAAATTCCTGAATTAGTAACATAATATACGTATTTTTCTTTTTACCTCTCGCCTAGAGAGGTATAGGGATCGTGAAAAAATTCGATGTCGAGATTATTGTCAATAAGCACGTTCTAGCACCTTTAGAACCTATTTTGACTATTTTCACGATGATGTCTGTGTGTCTGTGTGTGTGTGTGTGTGTGTGTGGTGTGTGTGTGTGTGTGTGTGTGTGTGTGTGTGTGTGTGTGTGTGTGTGTGTGTGTGTGTGTGTGTGTGTGTGTGTGTGTGTGTGTGTGTGTGTGTGTGTGTGTGTGTGTGTGTGTGTGTGTGTGTGTGTGTGTGTGTGTGTGTGTGTGTGTGTGTGTGTGTGTGTGTGTGTGTGTGTGTGTGTGTGTGTGTGTGTGTGTGTGTGTGTGTGTGTGTGTGTGTGTGTGTGTGTGTGTGTGTGTGTGTGTGTGTGTGTGTGTGTGTGTGTGTGTGTGTGTGTGTGTGTGTCTGTGTGTGTGTATGTATGGAAGTCTGTATGTGCGCCTACTATAGTCTTTCGTTCTGATTCATTATCTCAAATTCTACTGAACATAAAATTCTAATATTTTGCAATATACATTTATATATGTTAATGAAGAGCTGATAAGATTTTGGTAAAAATCTGCCAACCAGAAATGGTATTTTCTTGAAGCATTTTAACATTTTTTGCAAAAAATATAGGAAATACTGCGATATAGTTACAATTTGTCATTCGACATTTGAAAGAACAAATTATCTTTTACAATATTTATTTAACATCGTTTCTATATCCCTTACCAATAAAGGAAAATTAATTTTTAAAAATTTGTAATTTTACCTACCACGATTTGTAAATCATAATATTGGAACAAAATTTAAAAACAAAAATGAAATGTCAATGTGATAGATGAACAGACGTATACAGATACACAGTTTCTGAATTTTTTGTGACACCATTTTTAAATATAAATATATTATTAACTGTGTTGAAACTTAAAACCTATAGGAGCCGAAATCTAATAAATTAAAAACTGACTGAATTCCATTAAGTTTTCATCCTTCCATTAAACGTATTCAGTCAAGAAGTATCATCGATTCATTATTATTATTATAACTGGATATAAGGTAATAATAAAATAAAAAATTTATCTACAAAGAGCTAATTTGATTTCAATGCCAATATGAATCGGTACTTTGCTTGAAGAACTATAACAAAAATTACAAAAAGTAGCCTAACCAAATCCAAATTCACATATTACAGTGTCAAGGCGGGAGGTCTAGTGATGGCCACGTCAGATTTTTTCAAAATTGTAACTAATCTTCTTCAAATATTTTTACGAAATTATTGACAATGATTTAATTATCCAGTTTAAATATCATAGATATAAGGAGAAGAAATTAGTGGAACGTCTTTCTTCACGTTTTAATAATAACTTTATTATTATTTATTATTTTTGTATGGTTCATGTTTTTGATCTGTAATTGGGTTTACAAGTCCGTTGATCATTTGTTAAATAAATAAATTAATTAATTAATTAATTAATTAATATGTCTACCGGTTTCGAAAGTTTCAACTTTCATCATCAGGACCGGGTACAAAATAACTACAAAAACAGAAAAACAAAAAGTCAAATGGTTCAAATTCAACAGTTTCAAGGACAAAAAACTGAACTTGTAAGTTTTATATTTAATATTATCTTATTACCTATGTGTATTTATCTCGGTATTTATTACATCTTAAAGTAGGTTACAATACGTTTTTTTTTACGCAAATAATAATAACAAAATATGACTGAACACAAATAGATACAAGAGATAGTATACTTATTATGACACAAGTGCATAAGTAAGCTTTTCAAGCATGGATGGAAGGATGTAAGAGCACGACGCAAAACTGAGTTATTTTAACGTCCTCATTTGCAAAATAGAGCTGGTAAACAGCATTTAAATTTTGATTTATTTTATAAAGTAGTCTGTGTCATGTGTCAAAATATCGTTACCTAGGAGATTGGTTACAATTTTCATTGTTGTTGCTTAGCCACATTTAAAATGTTGCGTGTTTTTACCTTCCGCTTACCTGTAAAGGAAGGTATTGGAATCATGCAAAAAATCGGGTGATGAATTTTTAGTGGATGAGCACGAATTAGGGTCCTTACAACTCATTTTTGATAGTTTCACGATGATGTCTGTGTGTATGTGTGTGTGTGTGTGTGTGGTCAAGGGTTGTTAATCGCATAACTCAAATACGAATTACCCGAAAATTTTGATATTTGGTATTTAACATTTGTATATAAATTAGAAGAGCTCCCTAGATTTTGGTACAAATATCTTCATCGGAAGTGATATTTTTTGAAGATTGAAAAGGTTAATTGTCAAAATTGTATATAAATTTGGAAAAATATAGTATTTATTTGTAATGAGAATAAGAGGAAAAGTTATTTGCAACTTACGTTATAAAAAAATTGTCTTTATCTGGTAGCATTAAAGAACTGCAGTAAAATTTAAAAAATAAATTTATCAAATAAAACGTTGATATCTTGTAATCCATGATCGGTTGATTTTTGTTTCTGCGTAAAAAATATTGACAGGTGAGACGGGTGACAAGTTGTCATACTAGCGCTATATAAGTCCTAAGTAAGATATTAAATGTAGTAATTGAACGGAGGATGGCTTCAACACAGCAGAGTTTTCCTGTGAATGAATCTTTTTATTCAGGTGATGCAAATTTCTGTGTTTGAATATTTTAGATTTTTATTTGTATATTTTAAATGGGCACCGGATTGCACGTATACATTTCTGTTTAAAGTCTAGATATGGCGGAAGGTTGTGTGATGGCCACGTCAGATTTTTGTCTTATGATTTTGCAAGCATTTGGGTGTTTTCGTGTTTTAAACGTTACATTTTATAAATAAAAAAATCTCTTTAAAAACAATACAAATCTTCCATGTAAATTATAAGAACTAAAGAGAATTATTATTATTACAT
This sequence comes from Agonum fuliginosum, assembly GCA_947534325.1. Classification (NCBI taxonomy): domain Eukaryota; kingdom Metazoa; phylum Arthropoda; class Insecta; order Coleoptera; family Carabidae; genus Agonum; species Agonum fuliginosum. The sequence continues at coordinate 58,774,888 of OX384029.1, read as the reverse complement.
TTCATGTAAAATAAAGGTTAATAAAGTCTATATTACGAGCCTCGTTCTCGTAATTACAACATTATCAATGCCAGTACGGGTATGCCACAATGTTTAAATTAAATTAAAATCACTTAATCGCTTATGTCACCATCTTCCAATACACTAGGTAGTCCATCTATAACTGTTCATTACGCTTTCTTGTGCGGTGACTGCCACATCTAACAGTAGTAGTACTAGTTTCAGTGTATTTAGTTTTTTTTTCTCCTTCTTCATAATAAAAAAAAAATCAGCCTTCCAACTCTAAACATCTACATTGTTAATGTTGTAATTACTTCGAACGAGAGGCTCTTCATATAATTTTGATCGAACTTCACTTATAGGTAAGTTCGTTTGATCTACAAATACACTTAAAATAATATTTATTATTCTGTGAAACAAATGGGGTACTTGCATGGTACTGAAAATTAGATTTTTAACAATAATGTTAGATCTAAAACATTGGTCAAAATACAAATTTTATTTAAAAAAAATTATATGTTTTTTTAGTAAATTGAGATTAAATTTTCTGTGACGTCATTTGTGTGAACAGGAGAAAGGGAAGCATAGTTAAGAATGTTACCTGTAGATAGCGGGCGAGTCAGTCAACAAATGTTTGAATTTGACATCTGCTTGTCAAAAATACACATAAAATTTAGTAAAAATACATTATTTTAATAGAATGTAGACTATTTAGTTCATGAAAACAGAAAACTTACTCATATTTTACAGCATCAAAACATGTACGAAGTACAAATGTCAAACATCTGATCTGTCAGCTTGCCAAACTCGTTCCCGCGCAAACCGTAGTTAGGGGCGTACACTAGTACAGCCGTTGCTATGATTTAACGGCCATTCATTGGTTGGGTTAGTTTTTTCGTCACATATTGAATAATTTTTTTTGGGCTTGTAAATAAATTTTTTGTCAAAATAAAAAATACGGGTCCCAATTTTTGATCTCTTCTTCAAATATATTTATTTTAAAAAATGCATGCAAGTAGCCCATTGAAAATATCAATTTTGCTAAGAAAGAAATCGTGAGAGGATTCCCAGCCCAGAAGTTTTCAAAAGTTTCGTCTCCAATCGGGTGGCATTAACATCCTTTCTACACCTGGGTCCGAAAGTCGTCCTGGTAATTCCGCGTCTTCGGCCGTTTTTCGTTTTCGAACACAGGCGCGCGCTTGTCCGCTGGGACTGGGGAGAAATATGTTTGCTGAAGATTACAGGAAATCAAGTTAAACTCCGCCATACTCCTTCTTCCGCCGATGACGTTATCGCGCTCCCTGAACACTATTCTTTCGTCCCTGCAATACTGATACGAATTTCAAACTTTCATATGATTACACCTACTAACACTTCCAATAAAATAAAGTTTGCTTCAAAACAATGTTCAGAGGAAAGTGTTTCAGAGCACGTTTTACAACTTACATTTTGAAGTATATTATTTGCTACAGTTTCTGATGCCTGCTGCTGTTGCTAATTCGGAGTAAAACTTTAATTACTACGAAATATTATCATATTATGTATTTCTAGCGTTGAAACATTGAAGTTACAATTAGTTATTCACAATTTTGCACTTGAGCGATTGTATACTATCACACCAATGAAAAGTGAATTTAAAATAACTTATTTCATTTAAATGTACGAGTACATATAATTTAAATTTTTTGTTTTAACTATAATCACTACCTATGTGAACACGAACAAGAGCAGTAAATAACCTATATGTTTACTTGCAAAATAACTCGGCTTTTTGTTCAAAAAATAAACATGATTTTTACCTTCCGCTTACCTGTAAAGGAAGGTATTGGAATCATGCTAAAAATCGGGTTGTGAGTTTTTAGTGGATGAGCACGAATTAAGGTACTTACAACTCATTTTTGATTGTTTCACGATGATGTCTGTATGTATGTGGTCAAGGCCGGGGTGTAAGTCGGATAACTCAAATACGAATTTCCCAAAAAATTTGATATTTGGTATTTAACATTTGTATATAAATAGGAAGAGATCATTAGATTTTGGTACAAATACCTTCACCGGAAGTGATATTTTTTTAAGATTGAAAAAGTTAATTGTCAAAAATTTATATAAATTTCGGTAAATAAATAAGAGGCAAAGTTTTTTTACGTTATAAAGAAATAGTCTTTATCTGGTAGCATTAAAGAACTGCAGTAAAATTTAAAAAATAAATTTATCAGATAAAACGTTGAAATAATGTAGGTAATCCATGTTCGGTTGATTTTTGTTTCTGCGTAAAAAATATTGACATATAAGTCATAAGTAAGATATTAAATGTAGTTATTGAACGGAGGATAGCTTCAACACAGAAGAGTTTTCCTGTGAATGAATCTTTTGATTCTGTGTTTGAATATTTTAGGTTTGTATATTTTAAATGGACACCGGATTTATGTTTATAAGTCTAGATATGGCGGAAGGTTGTGTGCTGACCACATTAGATTTTTTATGTTGTACGTCGTTCATAAAGATGTAAATTGTAAAAACCGAATATTTTAACATCTCTTTTAACCTAAGATTTGTAGTACCTAACAACAAAAATGCATTAACTAAAATTATGTTAAAGCCACGTGTTTTTCTCCGGTTCATTTTATTATCTTTATTTTTCTGCTTGTTTTAAATTTCATAGCTAAGTAATGCTGTATTTATTTACATGTGTATAAAATACATAAATATTTTATGCACAAAGAAAATATATTTTATCTCAGCTGCGCCATGATTTACGTAATAGCTACTATAGTCCGTCCCAAACTTCTTTGCCGTTACGTCATTATTTTATTTTCAAGAATAACTAAAGAATACATTGTCTTACTCTTTCTATCTTATTACAGTCATATATTTAGTTGAACCACGTATGTCATTCGAAATTTGCGAAATATTGATACTGTTACGTGAAGTTTTGTTCTTTGTTTTTATTATGAAGTAGAAAAAGAAAGAAATAGAAAACGTACGTTGATATACCAGCAATTATAACTTGTTATTTGAGTAGGCTGTTTTTCATGTTGTTTTATGAAATACATTTTGAAACTGTCAAACAAATAAAAACTATTTTCACTGTGATTAAATAATTTAACATAGGTAAATCTTTGTTTTATGCATACATATTAGCTGTTAACATATAGATATTTATAATAATATTTATAAATATGCCCGGCAAACGCAATAATAAACAAACAATGTAGATTGTCTTGAATTTGTACCAATATTTTACTGCTGAAAAAGAAAAAGGAGAATTACTTATTCCCGTGTCAGCTGTTCTAGAGGTATTTATTTATTATTAAATTTATATAGTTATTCCAAATATTCTCATAATATAGTTTAAAAATATTTAATATCAAAATATAACTTTCCCGTCATAATTTCAAATTGATTCATACGAACTACAGGTATGACGTCACGGCAAAGAAGTTTGGGACGGACTATAAAGAAAATAGCTCCACTTCACCGGAATTCTAAATTTACAATTTTTCGTTGCATGCTTTAAATTATAACAAGTTTAAATACTAAGTGCAGTAAATTGAGACTTATGTAAACTTTGAATTTATATCTGAATCGCAAGAAAAAGTTTTAATTCAGAAGCTAATACTCATTCTCGATATTGACATAACAATAAGCGAGGCAATAAGAGCATCGAAAAACTTTCTATCATGTATAAAACTTTTCTTCTTTGATTGAATTATTAAATTGGTGCATTCGGTGGTCTTACAAGTTTCCACGTCAACATTAATTCACTGATTCAAATTTAATTATATAAGTGGATCCATTTGTCCTGCAGAAAGGATAATTACTTATTTATCATCTTGACAACAGTTTCAGCTTTTAACAATATTTTTACCTAAATGCTGAAAGTGAATTATTTGTAGAAACTAGTTGGTAAATTAAAATTCAATGAAAAATCACCGCAGCAGACAATGAGCAAATACGAGTAAATAGATAATATGATTGATGGTTTGTTAGTTCAACAAATGATTCCAAATAAACAGAGGAGTGATATTATTGATTTTTGATTCGAATTTGAATGACAGGTTCAGATTGCAACTATTCAAGTATTCAAGATAATGGAATTAGACCGTGTGTGTGTGTGTATGTTGGGCATTATTCATATTCTCTATATTTAGGCTAGTCATAGGCAAAAATATCCATCTAAATACAAAAAAATCCCTAAAACGGGATACTGTGTAGTATTACTAGGTGGCGCAAAAGTAATGTATATTCGAATTAGCTGCCATTTTGTTATAAATGAAAAAAAGAGCTCTGTTTTCATCAGAAAGTAAAATTGGTGACATTTCTTGGAAAAATTTATATCGCTCAAATGGCCACCTCCCCAGTTGATGCCATGGCAAACTAGGCAAACGTTTGTGATATGTGAAGTTTGCCGAATAGTGTGTACGGTACCACAAATGACAAATTCCTTCCAACGTTTGCATTCGTCTACGTTCGAATTGAAGTCGGTAAATGAGACCCGAATCAAAGAAATGTTGGCCACTTGTCTATACGAAACGCGATCTAGCATTTCGTTTATGTCATATGTATGGGATGATTCGACACGTAATGCCGGCTACACATTACATGGCAAACTAGACAAACGTTTGTGATATGTGAAGTTTGCCGAATAGTGTGTACGGTACCACAAATGACAAATTCCTTCCAACGTTTGCATTCGTCTACGTTCGGATTGAAGTCGGTAAATGAGACCCGAATCAAAGAAATGTTAGCCACTTGTCTATACGAAACGCGATCTAGCATTTAGTTTTGTCATATGTATGGGATGATTCGGCACGTAATGTGTAGGGAGTACTCGGTAAATGTCATTCGATATGAAAAAATGTACAAATCACCAACGTTTGCCATTGGCCTAGTTTGGCATGTAATGTGTAGCCGGCATTACGTTTTGGAGATTTGAACATCGTTGCATGTGACGTCAAAGTATTCGCTATTCGGCCGAATAGTAAACTAATATTCGCTGTTCGGCCGAATAATGAAAAACCTGCCGAATAGGCAGAATACCGAATAGTTGCCTAATATTCGTAGCAACACTACTTCTAACACTGTTACGATATGACGATTTAATTGAATATCATAGGTAGTATTAAAAGCGACAGCTTGCTAATGACCGAGCTGGAACGGTGGAGGTATTAATTAAAGAAGTATAATTAAGATAAAATGAAAAGTCTTCTTTCTTCTGGAGATTCCCAACCCCCTTTAACTCAGTGAAGTAAAACTGTCCGGAGGCATTATTGTGATCCTGCCCCTGCCGAATCTACCCCTCCGATGATCCGGCAAGCCCCGATGATGGAAGAGGTTCTACTGAACCGTCGAAAATATTCCTCCGCCGGATATTTGGAATTCAAAACGTGTCATTATGACTTCACCCTATGGAGTTTGGCCGCCTTCTGGTTTGCATGACTAAAAACTACTCGGATATTCAACGTACGTCTTTGCTTACAACTTCTTCCCTTCACGCACTGATATCGTTATTTCTATTTTGAATACAATCGCCAGAGTAGGAAGATGAACAATGGTATAGTTGATTTTTCTACTTGAAATCTGTTATACAGGCTGATTCATAACTTTAGGTTCAAATTTTTCCTAGAATAGTCTCGATTTTATTATTTTTTCCATTCCACTCTTTTCCTCACTACTAGGGCTGCCTGAAACCAGCCCGACACTCGTACTTTGCCGCATCCTAGCAATGCAATGTCATTTTGAAGTTGAAAAATACTGTAAAAGTGTTTTCGTTGCGAGTAAACTGTCAGATTATTATTGACTTCAGGATAATGTTTTTATAAACATTTAATAGAAGAATAATTGATCTACAGATGTGCTTTTAAAATTTTAAAAATTAATTTGTATTATGAGATATAACCGTTTAAAGTTTTTATAGAATTTTTATATTCATGTACAATTTTTACCTCTCGCCTCATATTCTATAAGAGAGGTATTGTAATGGGTCAAAATTTTCGAGTATGAGTTTTTGGTGGATAAGCACGTTTCAGGGTCTCTACAATACGAATTTACTATTTTCACGATGATGCCTGTGTGTGTGTGTATGTGTGTGCGTGTGTGTGTGTGTGTGTGTGTTTGTATGAATGTATGGACTGATGATTTTTCGTCCACGATAACTGAAAAAGTATCAAACCTTTAATAACCAAAATTCATATTTAAGGTTTTAATAAGTATCTTAACACCGGATAACATTTTGGTAGAAATCCGCAAACCGGAAGTAGTACTTTTTGAAGCTTGATAAAGTTTTCCTTAAATATATTGGTACATTATTTATTTATGACAATTTTTGCAATTAAAAATAAAAGAAAATATAATTATCTATATTATCTGGTAGTATTTAACAATAAAATAAAGTACAATTAATTTTCTATCTTGTTGTCCATGATATGAAATTTGTTTCTACATCAAATTTGAATTATTCTGACAGTGACAGTACAGTTGATATCTTTTGCTTGCACCTTGGTTTACATTATCGTTTACATATTACATGAACATGAAACTATTAAAATGTAAGTAAAACTATTTATTAGATTAGTCTTGAGATTAGTAGAATAAACAGAATTAGGCGAGAGGTCGTGTACTGGCCACAGCAGATTTTTTAATCAAAATTTTATAAAGGCACATCTGTAGATTCATTCTTTCTCTATTAAATCCTTTTTGAAATAATTTTTTACCATTCTTGTACTGGCCACAAAACACTCGCTACGTTAGTAAATTTTATGCCGAATTGTAGGTAGTAGACGGGCCTCTTAATATAATTTTCTATTGCAAATGATCAAATATGGAAAAGCAATTTAAAAAACATCGTTTGAACGTAATAGTTTAAATTTAATCCATGGAGTTTAAACTGTCAACATGACCGAGTGAGAAATTAATCTGTTCAAATTGACCAGAACGAGCAAAGTAATTTTGAGATAAAATAAAAGGACATCCATTGTGGTTAGTTGTAGAACAGCGACAGCGTCGAATAACGACAACTAAATTAGCATCACAAATAGATCAGCGGAGAAGTAGAATCCACTAATAAAGCGTGATTTGGAACCGAAACGCAAATGTGTTCGGACACGGAAAACCTAACGTAGATATTGTGGGAATCAATAGAAGTTTGTGGGGTGAATAAATTTGATAAGATCAAAATAGGTTACCAGCCAAGTCTGTTCGTAACATGTGCTGTTATTATGGAAACCCGTGTGAGAAAGTTTGTTCACTTTGACGTTTGTTTGCTTGATTTGTCGGTAATGATCGTGAAGCTCTCGTGAATGTTCGTGCAATGTGCAACCGACCACAACAAAATGGCGACAATCACTTCCATAATGTTGTCTATTTATCATTTCTAGTTTTATTTATACTGTTTGTATTTTCACCAACTAGGTAGTTTCTGAAACAGTCAGTGACAAACTCACTACCGATTTAAAGTTAGTTTGTACTACTGGTACTTATATCTCTGAAAAAAAAAACGCCTATTTCAATTTAGAGATATTTAGCCTTGATGCAATAGAAAGGTTGTAAATGATATTACTCAGACGTCTTGATCTTCACTCTTTTATTAAATCAAATGAGATTTGATTAACGACAACCGGTTTCGACCCTTTAAAGAGTCATCATCAGGTCCGGTGTCGAAGAATTAATTACAGGAGACTAACAACAATGTTGTAAAAACAGCTGAACTTGTAAAACTGAAGTACTTTGATTCAAACATATTAATGACCCCAAGAAACATCAACCAGAGTTAGATGTTGGCTCTTGTACTGTTTGATGCAATAGTTATTTGTCCAACTAGAGAGGAAAGCGCTTCATTTTCCCACTAGAGCACGAAGTTTGTGTCACGAGCAAAGCGAGTGAGGCAATCGAGCGAGAGTGAAAAAGAGCTTTCCTCTCGTGTTAGACACAACATTTTTTTCATGATATATTAAAAAAATTTGTTTATGTAGCAGAAACACATACCTAAAAGTTAGGTTATAACTGCCACCTGTCAGAATAACGTTTAAAAACAATAACATGTTTCATTGTAACCAATATGCCAAATTAAATTTAAGTTGTAAAATCGTGAAATTGTAGAAAAAGAAAGTATTAAACATAATAATTGTAAAATAATAGTTTACAGTATATCACTATAAAATTAGATTTTCAATAAAATTACTTACAATTTTTCAAATATTTCATCGTACAATTACATTGGTGGTAACACTGCTTACTTTTCTCTCTAGAGAGGGAAAACTTACTTTCCTCACTATTTCGCGAGAAGAAAATAGTGTGTTCTCCGCATGTCGTGAAAAAAAATTGTTTGGGTATACGGATTATAAAGTATGTAATAAATCCCCTGTTAAAATCTTCTGACATGATTTTAAAATATCAAAATAAAACTCTCCTAGTTAGGTCTCTAGGTTTTATACAGTATTTGATGAGCAGAGGCAGCCTTTTTAATTTAAAACATCTACATTTTATAACATCTAAACAAGCTTATTACTTTAATACAAGAATGCACGCTTTGAAAAGATAAAAGCACATAATTTAATATAATCTTTCGAGCATAGTGATTTTCGCTCAGTTACTAGGCTTTTCTCTCAGCAAAGCTCACTTGGGAATATGGAATTCACTGCAATTAATACAACTACAACTTTATTTAATTAAGTAACTTTCCTTTGACATCACAGGGTAGGATGTACAGATGACCAAATATTATCGGTAAAACAACCATCTCCCGTTGCTGATAAACTTGCTGGAGTAATAATGTGGGGACTACAATATGCTTTCACAATTAGTCGAACTTAATAATTTCATTTCAGTGTTATCCCGCACCCGAGGCATTGTAATTTACAAGCACCTACAGAAATTAGATTCATTGCTGCATTGCACCGAACAACAATAATTATTATTGTGAACCATATCGAACACGCAATCCAAACATCGAAGGAGGCGTAGAGATTATCCACTCGTGGAATAGATTAATAGATTAATCCGACAAGTCAAATTCAGAACCAGTGCTATGCATATACTCTGTAACTTTGTGTACGTGTGTGTGTACGAACACATCCCCGAATCCGGAGTATGTATTGTATAATAAGAGCAAGAGACAGGACCAATGTATTTGCGTTGATGTTGATTTCACGAGAGTTGTATACTATGTCGAGAACCCGTCAAGATGTATTAGATTTAATTGTTAGTTTATAGTTTCTGACACACGTGAATATTACGCACTGAAATTAATTTATTATACAAAAGTATTTTGTAACTTGTCACTAAACAATTAGCAACTGACAGAAAAATCAGCATGTTGCATGCTGATGTACGGTAAAGTAGGAGTACGGACAAGGAGTCCAAAATGATTTAGGTTTTGTTTTCAGTTGTAACTGTATTACTGATGTAGGTATAAAATATACAACTCTGTCAAGATGACACTAAAAATGAATAGTTTCTTCCTAAGGCAGCTTAAACTTAAAAATATTGATATAAATATATCTACATAGTTCTAAATAATCTGTATATACAAAAATTAATGCCTTGACGAATTAATTAACGACTTGACCGATTTGAATATTTCTTTTTTGTTTTGTTCGCTCTAATACAGGTTTTAAAAAGAAAAAAAATGAGAAAACCCAAAAGAATAGTTGAAAAAACGAAAAATTCAAAATTGTTTCTTCTTATGACGAAAATGTACAACGATTTGTCACTTAATTGAACAAAATAACAAACAGATTAGATAACCAGACATTTAATTAAACTACTATGTATTAGTTGTTGAATAGGAATTTCGAATTCAGTTGGTTTAGGTGTTTTGAATTAGACAGTTGTGGATTGTAAGCATTACAATAAACAATATGTTTTTGAGATAATTTTTTTAAATTCATTTGATATTTATAACGATGTCAAATTGCATTGTTGTTTATAACAGTGCCAATTTAACATTGTTGCCGGCGGCTATCTGATTCAAAGTTTACTGCACCGATTGAGTTCAAATTTGGTATGGTAATAGCTTAAGATCTAACATGAGTAGAATAAAATGTCAGTCCGCCATCTTGAAACAAAATGGTGACTAGCTAACTCAAAATGTACTGCACCGATTGGATTCAAATTTTTAATGGTTGTAATTTATGATCTAACTTATGAAATGAACATACTAAAATATCAGTCCGCCATCTTTAAACAAAATGGCGGTAATCGATTGGGTTCATTGGTATGGTATCGTGGACGTAGTTAGAATTGCCACCATGTATAGTATGGTAATTACTTATAACGAGATTCCTTTAAATTCGAGTTGGAGGCGTAGCAACGCGCACCGGGTCTGCTAGTATTACATAAAATAGTAACCAAAGAACTTTTATAGCTATTTGCACCGCTTGCACTTAAATGAACAATAACGAATTAAAATCAAATTGTCAAACGTAGAAATAACATTGCTGTCATAAGTTTGATTGGATATTTTTCATTTAAGTGACACTTAAAATTTAAGTGGAAGCGGTGCAAATGACCATTTGTCTATTTAGGTACTCTACGACAAAGAAGCAAAGTTTGTGTCTTGTTTGTATATTTAAGATATTGGAAGAGCATTGATTGTGATTGGTGGTTGAGTGAAGGGCGTATGTGAGTGGTTGGGGTCAAGGTTAAGTCACGGTAATTCCCAGGAATTAAGTCAGCAACCGCTCCGGTAACCGCGGTCCGATCCGGCGCCTGGAGTAGTAACTATCACTCGATGATTTCCGGGTTGGTTCGTCACTGTTCGGACAATCGGTTCCACGTTCGGCCGGCATCGACGGCGCTCGTTCGTGTGGCGTGTGGTGTCGGGGCGGCGGTGGCGGCGGCGGCGGCGGCAGCCCGGCTGCGTGTCCGACGATCAATATGGTGCTAGGAGGGCGCGAATCCTCTATGCCGCTACAGTCGCGGCGCGCCCTGCCACCACGCGCTACCGTCTGGTGATGCTGATCACGACGCCCTCCCCGTGCCTCTAGTGCCGACCCAAGTGCCTGCGTTAGTTTACTTCATGTCTAGTTGTGTTCGCGAGTGTACCTGGACATCACGCCGTGCCACCATGCCAAGCTGTGATCTCTCCTGAGGTGCGTCTAGTGCTTAACCGCACCTAAACAGTGCGTGATCATATGATCAATCATCACTCGTGATTGCATTACCTGTGAGGACCATACTATCCGCTACTCATCTCCACCGGTTAACCGCACTCTGTGGTTTGTAATGTATACGTAACATTCGCGTTAATGGCTTTAACCGAATTCCTAGAATACTCTTGATTTTGCTTTTTTCATTCCACTCTTTTACCCACTACTAGGGCTGCCTGAAACCAGCCCAAAACTCGTACTTTTCCGCATTCTAACTATGCAATGTCATTTTAAAGTTAAAAAATACTGTAAAAGTGTTTTCGTTGCGAGTAAACTGTCAGATTATTATTGACTTCAGGATAATGTATTTACAATCATTTAATAGAGAAAGAATGAATCTATAGATGGGCCATTTTAAAATTTTAAAAATTAATTTGTATCGTGAGATATAACCGTGTAAAATTTTGAAAAGGCACATCTGTAGATCCATTCTTTCTGTATTAAATCCTTGTTGAAATAAAATTTTACCATTCTTGTACTATGGGTACAAAGCACTCGCTACGCTAGTACATTTTATGCTGGATTTTAGGTAGTAGACGGTCCTCTTCAGTTTTTTTTACAAGCGAACCTCAGCCCTGTTACGTATAAATTGTAAAACTAAAATTAAATTACATGCTATATAAAGATTCTTCATAAAGTTCATAAACTTTGCCGTTCTCAGAACTAGTACAAAATCATAACACAATATTGATCCACATACAATGGAGAAACTCGTACTGTCAAATGATTTACAAATATACCTAATTAATTTCTTACTACTTACTTATAAATCAGAGTTATATTATTTATGTAACTGACTACTGACACAATAAGTTTTCCAAATTATGGATGAAGAACGTTACAAGAAAAACAGTTTTCATTGTGGCATCGTTAAAGTGAATAACAAATCATTAAATGAGACTAATGATGAATTAACGAATAGTTTAATACTACTAACTGAAGAATATTTTGACATGGGATGAAAAATTATCGTCCTCCGGTAAACGTAACGTTTATTAAATAAGAGAGATATTACAAAATATGATGGATGAAGGAACATTTCGTTTATAATGTCACGTAATGATTTTATTCACTATGCGCAATTCTTTGGGCCCCTCGCTCCCCTATAAATTACAAGGGTAAATAATGACACGACGGGGTTGTATTGTACGAAATGGTCGCGAAACTTCTTACCCCAAGGATTTTACCCTACGCCGCGTAACTATGGCAAGGAATTACTATATACTTGGGTAAATGGAAATTTAAATTCATATTTCGTCCAAGTCATTTACAAGATGTAATAATTTTCAATCTTAATTTTCCTCATTTATATTTACCCTCTTGCCTCTTACTATTTTGCTTATTAATTTTGAATGCATATGCATGTACGTGAGACTTATGAATATATGTTTTCAATGCCTGAAAAACTTTTATGGAAAGTGAAACTTAGTTTTTCATACGTTTTTACCTTCCGCTTACCTGTAAAGGAAGGTATTGGAATCATGCTAAAAATCGGGTAGTGAGTTTTTAGTGGATGAGCACGAATTAGGGTCCTTACAATTCATTTTTTATAGTTTCACGATGATGTATGTATGTATGTGTGTGTGTATGTGGTCAGGGCCGGATTTCTGTCAGTCGGATAACTCAAATACGAATTACCCAAAAATTTTGATATTTGTTATTTAACATTTGTATATAAATTGGAAGAACTCATTAGATTTTGGTACAAATATCTTCACCGGAAGTGATATTTTTTGAAGATTGAAAAGATTAATTGTCAAAAATTTATATAAATTTGGATTAATATAGTATTTATTTGAAATAAGAATAAGAGGCAAAGTTATTTGCAACTTACGTTATAAAAAAATTGTCTTTATCTGGTAGCATTAAAGAACTGCAGTAAAATTAAAAAATAAATTTATCAAATAAAACGTTGAAATCTTGTAATCCATGTTCGACTGAATTTTGTCTCTGTGTAAAAAATATTGACAGGTGAGATGGGTGACAAGTTGACATACTAGTGCATAAGTAAGATATTAAATGTAGTAATTGAACGGAGGATGGCTTCAGCACAGAAGAGTTTTCCTGTGAATGAATCTTTTTATTCAAGTGATGCAAATTTCTGTGTTTCAATATTTTAGATTTTTATTTGTATATTTTAAATGGGCACCGGATTGTACGTATACATTTCTGTTATGTCTAGATATGGCGGAAGGTTGTGTGATGGCCACGTCATATTTTTTCATATATAATATCATAAGTGGGTAAATTTTGCTATAAAAATTTCAGATTGCTACAAAAGTTGTTGTCTAGCCATTTATTGAGTGACATTGACAAAAAAAAATTGTAATTAATGTCAAAATAAATTTGCAACATCTCTCGTAAAACAATCTGAAAATTTTGCCAAGACAAATTTAACCACGAATGCTATTCGGATGACTATTTCAGGAATGAAAAAGACAATTTTAACAATAATTAAACATCATGTTACTAAAATGTCAAAAAATTTCACTTATCAAAACTACCATAGTTACGAAAATACAGTAGTCTATTGGCTAGAGAGGTGCGAAAAAATTAGTGTGAGAGTGTTTTGTCAAAATAAATCACGGTAACTAGGTAAAATCTTGTATTTTTTGTTGGTTTACAAATGTATGAGTGGCATAGTCTGCATAATACCATTGGCTGCTTACTTAAACAAATTGTTTTCCAAGAAATTCAACCTTTTTAAAGCCACTTCAGCTGTATTTGAGCAAAGTGTTTTAGCATGTATGCGTTGCAAAGTTCTGTTTCAATCATCTGTTAAAATTACCTCCAAATGACTATGGTCAAAGATGCAGATTTGTATCTGCAATACAAATCTGCACTTTTCTTGCAACAAGCGGCACAGTTAAACATGATATTGTTAAAGAAAAGGCTAAATTTGAAAATAATTATTTGCGATCCTTTCAAATTATAGGTAGGTACATCTTTGTAGTACTGAGAATACTTAGGAAGAACGTGTTTTTTTTATAAAAATGAAGAAGACGAGACGTATGAGAAGTTGACCCACCCATACTAGCCCACTCTGTTAAAATCTATCGTAATCGTTAGTTTTACGTTAGTTGAGTTTAGTTTTGTAGAAAATTGCGTTAGTTTTGAAAGTTTATACGTATTTAAAAAAATAATATTTGGGTGGGCTAACTTCACAACTTACACCAACTAATCAATTACAAGTTATTAATGTGTTTTCCTCGCACTTTCGAATAAAGGGTTGGGTTGTTGTGAAGGTAGTCCACGCAAATATAATTTTTTTAAAGTACGTATAAACTTCCAAAACTAACGAAATTTTCTACAAAACTAAACTCAACTAACGTAAAACTAACGATTATGATAGATTTTAACAGGGTGGGCTAGTATGGGTGGGTCAACTTCTCATACGTGAAGACGAGATTAAAAAATTCTCTTTAATGAAATGGAAGTAATTGTTCACTAATATAAAAATATTTCTTATATATTTTTGAGGCAGTTATAGCGAAAATTTAATAAAAGTATTTCTATTAATAATTTATAGTGCACATTAAAAAAAGAAAATTTTAAAAATAAATCTTACTTTGAGTGTAGAGACATGAAATAAAGTTGGATGAGATCAGTACGTCAGTTGTACACATCGTTTATTTTTAATAAGTTGGGTTAGGTAAGGGTGAAATATAAATACGCATTTAAGTTGTTTATACATTAATAGAGATGTTCTTTAAACTTTAAAGTCCTGTCATATTGATTGTAAGCACATGACAATGGGACTATATATTATTTACTACTATTTAGTGCTTTTCTGTTTTGTTATTATTTATTGTTATTATTTTAAACATGACAAACACGAGTACTTAGGTACAGTAAATACGAAATAACAAGACCGACGTGTATTCAAGAGTTTTGTTTTTATGTAATACGCCAGATGCTACTGCAAAAATATGTTTAAGAGCCTATTGCATGGCAATAATACGCATTGAAAAACGAGTAATTTTTGTGATGATCTCAATCTAATACTGTTATACGTATGATGTTGAATTTTTGTATGTAGATTAAGAAAGCATACTAAATACATACATCTTCAAAATCTTTAATTAATGTAATTAGTTTGTCTTTAATAATTATGCGAAAATCGGCGAAAATTGTACAAGTTTAGATAGAATTTATGGCAATTCTGTTGATAAAATTTGTATTGTTTTTCCGCACTTTTTACATCTATGTTCTACTCATTTTGTCTTTAAACTCAATAATAACTTTTATAGTTTATTCATGAGATCTTCACAAAATTCTAGTGTTTAATTCCTTTTTATCTCTAATTGTTGTTGGAACAATATATAGTTTGAATTTTTCAATTCAACAATGCTTTGTCATTACTAATGTAAAATTTTATTTTGAGCAATATAGCCCGAATCGTGAATTCTGATTCTATTGCAGCAATATTGCACTCAATATTAAAAACGTTAAGGATCCAACTAAATATATTTTTTTTAAAATTTCTATAAACTAATTTTGTGGTATTTTATTTGACGAACAAATATTTATTGCTATTGCTTTGTTAGCACCAACCTGACAATGTGTTTTGTTTGGTTGTCCTCTGTTTAGCAGTAAATGAATACAACTACTTTACAAATAAGCTTATCTATTCAGTGTGTTAGTTGTTTGTGCATTTGTCTAAAGCTTGTATTGTTCTAAGGTGGTGTGGAAATGACGGGACGCTAGCAGTGACTATGGGAACACAGGGATGGGCATGCGTACGGACCAAGGGGGCAAGTTGTGTCGCCAGGCAGTGACTACCCGGAGTCGGACGCGTACCCGGAGCCGGACCCGGACCCCTGCAGCTCACGCCACGCCACATTCCCTCAGCAACCGACGACGAAGACTTCCGTTCGCCGTCTCCAAGACTGCTCACGCTCTTCTAGCTACCGCGCTTCTTGTTCTTGTTACGCCAGGTAAATACAAACCTTACATTTACATCATGTATTCTTTCGCTATGTTCTATTAGATCCAGCAGAACAGATAATAGATGTTCATTCGAAAGAGCATAGTTTTATTCATCAGCTGATACCTGACATCTGCTTTATTGTTATATCCTATCGTGATGTGAATTCAACTTGTATCTTAAGAGTAAAATTGGTGTATAGTATAAAGGCGGGTTTACATTGGTCGTGTAAATTGGTTAGTTACTAGTACTATTAGCTCGCCAGACCGCTACTCATCCAATGTAGCCAACAGAAGCTAGTACCAGTACTAGTACTAGTACAAGTAGTTGGGGTAGTGAAGTAACTAACCTCCCGGGTTAGCTACTCACCTACTAGCCTTCCCCTTCCACATACATTCTGCACTATCCAGTATCCACTACACTCATCACTCTGCACTATACCAATGTAAACAGTCACTGTGTGTTTTGACGTCTCATTTTAAAGATAATTGTTTTATAGTTAAATTCGGTGTTTTTACTTTATTAAAATGAAAAAGTGGTCTTAAACGGAGACAATAAACTATATCGTGATCATGAGTGTTTGTGGGATGTCACTAAATTTTGTTATCTTTACTTTATTTCGTTTAATAATAGATTTTGTTCGAGATGATAAACAACCTCGAAACGAATTCATTTTGTCACCTACAGAACAACTTATACTGGTACTAGAACTATAGCTAGTCGTCTAAATTGTATTTCTGGTGTAAACACATACTAGCCTAGCGCTTAGTTGAGTATACTAGTATAGCCCGCTACTTGTACCAGTAACTGTCTCAGTTACTCCTCCAATGTAAACGCGCCTTAAGCACTGGCACTGGTTTACTTGAGCTTTGAATTTGAATTTTAAGATGGATCTAATCAACCCAACATTGTGAAAGAATACACCTTATATGTGTATGTTTCTTCGAGGTAGTGATTGGTCTGAATCTAAAATACCTAGTTAATACCTTTAAAAAAACAATACTGACGTAAATAGCAATACAACTTTGTCATCAGTTTTTTTATCAATAAAATAAAATGCTGATTAAACATAGGCGTATTATTCTAGAAGCCCAAAAAGCCTCGTGCTTCTGGCGCAAATATTTAGGGGGCGAAACGGCAGACCACATCAGTCAATTTTTATTTTTAAATATAGTATTTTTTAATTATTTAAAAATGAAATTATTTTTTCTTGACAAATTTAACTGCAATTTTAAAGTTTTATAACTTTTAATTATTATAAGAAACTTGACCTTGAATGAAAATAAAAATTCGCTTTTGTATTTTTTAAATTTAATATATTAGGGTGCAACAAAATTAAAATGTGCTTCAAGTAGCTGTAGATATATTTAGAATTAAGAAACTCAATCAGAAAGGGAGCAAATAATTCCAGACTTATATTTGATTCTGAACTGTTTCATTCATTAGTAGAATAGGAAACACAATACACAATGTTGTATCTAAATTGTTCTAGCAATGGAAATAATTCTACAACCTTATTTTAAAACTAACAGTTATTGTTATTTATTTATTTATTTATCTATCCAACAGGAAACAAAGATCCCAATTACAGGACGATTATAGAAATATAAATTTGGCACAAGTAAATTATAAAATTATATTCGTTTAGGCATTTAAAATGTGAACCACATGTAATTGTTATTTTAATGCATTTTATCTAATGTTGGATGGTAGAATAACGAGTACACCAGTCGTAATTGTTGTAATTTTGTTATTTATTCATACAGTATGAATAAATAACGAAATTACAGCAATTGCGACTGGTGTACCCATTATTCGACCTTCCAACATCAAAATTTCAACAGTCACGATTCAATTTATATTTTATCTATTATTGATAAATTTTTTACTCACTTAAGATCAGTTAATTAATGACAACTTACTGTAGACATAACTTTTTATAATACTTCCCATAAGTATGAGTATAATTAAATTATAATTTAGATCGAAGTTTATATGAATACTAGGCAAATATAAAAATTAATGAATTGGAAAATAATATCAGAGTAATCTTCAAAACTCAATTTATTCTAAAATATGATAATCATCATCATCAGTAGCAATTCTACCTTCTTCGGGGTTCTAGGAAGAAACACAAACATAAAATACAAACATCATAAATAAATATAACAAAATAGGTAAATTACTTAACATTAAATTATACAAATTTTAGCAACTTTTCATAATTTAACTAAAATTTCAGAAATCATAAAGCAACTACCAAAAATCAACTGTGCAATTACAGGACAAAACTTATATTTGAATTGGAAAAAACCAGAAATTAATTGGTCCAATGGGAATACGTTAAGTTAATTGATCAAATGGGGTGGTCCATATCTAGGGACAGGGCGACATCAAATACAGGACATATTGTGCTTAAATTTTGATGTCCAATCTTGAGTTTTTGTTCTCTTAAAATTAATTTAAATTTTTTTGGAAAAGAAAATCTCCAAAATTATATATTTTTCTTGGTATCCTATACCACAAAATTAAAACAATTTTACATCTCATTGTTCAGATAATTTGAATACATTATATTCGAATTTGTCTATTTAAAGTAAGCTGAAAATATAAGTTTTGTAAGTACAATAATTGGTCATTCGGGAAAACTGATTATAAATGTTAAACACGTATGACCTGGTATTTAATTAAAATCTTAGTATAAAACATACATATGCGATAAGAAAGTTACTAAAAAGAAAAGAGTAATTCTTTGTTATTCATATAGAGAAACTATTCCCCAGGTCGACATATCCTGTACCCTGTACCCAGTCTGCAGTCCCTGAAGCAAATGCCATATCTGAAAGTGTAATCCCTTTCTCGGGCGTACATCGTACACTAGTTCCTTCAGCTCTTTCAGCTCTTCAGTCGCGCTGAAAGTAACTTTGCATTACCCCACTTACGTGAGGCCTGCGGGAAATGGTCTGGCGGTTGATTAGTTTTTCCTAACTTAGTTTCCTGTCTAATGGAACGGTAAAGCCGGGCTACGACGCGTTACTATCTGATCTTCACAGATCATTGGAGTTGCGAATACTTCACCCTGCTTAACATGACATGTTAATAATGCGCTGACATTGGATTTTAATTACGACGGCAAACAAGGGAAGACGCCAACTCAATGCTGTGTATCAGATCTGATTCTCCGGCCTTGATGTTCGGCAAATCGTTTTCTCGGCTTGATTGCGAATTGTTTGAGATAATATCTTCCGAATCGGAACTTTTCTTTGTGTCGGCGCGTTGTTAACTGTTTCTAGATCTTTGATTTGGAATTGGAACATCTAATGAAGGATTCCGTCACGTCGTTTCAATTAACGCAAGGCGACTTTTTCACAATGCGACTAACTACAATTGCAACTTTTATAAAATTCTTTAAACAGAGAATAGACAAGTGTTCTTTGAAGTTTATTGTAACTTTATATTTGTTTTAGCACAATTAGTACAGACCATCTTGTAATTACGAAGTGACAAATAATGACTTCATTGAAAAGGAGTTAGAAATATTAAACAATCATTAAAAGTCTATACAGGGTATTCTTTTTAAGTGGCGCACCATTGCTATCTCGAAAAGTATAAGAGCTACGAAGTTGGTTAAATTAGCAAACAATTTCTATTTTATGGGGCTACTTTAATGGACGAAACAAGAATTTTTTAAACCAGTGGTTCTCAAAATACGGGTGCAACTTTCCTATTTCAAATGGGAATCTTTTTACTTCCTTGTACGGAGTAATAAGGAAGTATTGTAATCGCGAAAAATTTCGGTTTTCAGATTTTGATGAAAATATCCGTTTTGACCTTTTCTGAATCCATTATGACTAGTTTCGTCGTGACGTCTGTACGTATGTACGTATGTACGTATGTATGTACGGACGTATGTGTGTCGCATAACTCAAATTCGGTTAGACGTAGAAAGTTGAAATTTTGTATTTAGGACTGTTATAGCATCTAGTTGTGCACCTCCTATTTTTGGTTTCAATCTACAAACCGGAAGTAGTAAATTTAAAAAATATTTCGATACATATTTAATTTAAGACAATTTTTTTTATTTTAAATGAAAGATTATGTAATTATTACCTACAATCGGTATTTTATAAATATTTTTGTATCTGGTATCATTTAAGAATAATTAAAGTATATAATTTATAATTTAGTATTTCGGTATCTTGTAGTCCATGATCGATTAACATTTGTTACTACGTAAAATTTAAATGTTTATGACATGACAGTGACAATAGTAAAATATGCTTTCTATCTTCTTCTGCAGTTTAAATAAAATGACTAAAATATATTTGTGAGTATACTAGTATAATAAGTTAAAAGAATTTTTTATATTATTCTACATTTTAGTTATTAAGAAAAGTATGAACAAACAAGGCGTACAAGGAAGTCATGTGGTGTCCACGTCAGATTTTTTATTTTCTTATTAGATTCAGTATTACTTAAACTTAAAACTTAAGAAAAACGCGATTGAAAATTATGATAATTTAATTTAAATCTTATTATTATAAGAGTGTATGGAAGAAAACAATTGAATATTATGTTTAGTATTAATAATTGTTAGTGAAAAGAATCTTTGATTTTAATCCGGACCGCTACTGAGTGTATAGAAGTTCTTAGTTGGAACTACTAATTAGGGTGGCGTTAACTACGGACACGTGTTTAGACCTTATTTGGTCTCATCAGTGTAGTATAACGGTTATACTAGAATCTTTTTCACTAACAATTAATATTAAACAAAATATTCAATTGTTTTCTTCCATAGCACTCTTGTAACAGATTTAACTTATCATAATTTTCAATAGCGTCTTTCACATGTTTCTGTTATGCAAGGGTATGAAAGTAATATCTCGTTGAATTCAGAAAAAAATACTGAATCGAATAAGCGAATAAAAAAATAGGTCCACATTTGAAATAAGAAAGTTGCACAGTAATAAAACCAGTAGCACTCAACATGTTACTTTTAAGTAAACCGTTCTTAATTTTGCGAATTTTTGAAAAATTCTTTTTGGTCCGTTATCAGTTGAACGTGTTACATAACCCTTAAAGTTGATCCATAAATACAGAAACACCCTGTACAGGTCGGGGAAGTAAACAGTAAATTCAAAATTATTTCAGTAAAACTATTGAGCAATTCCGTTGCTATTTTAGATTAAAATTCAATTAGCTAGGACCCTGGACTGCGCGAGAAGGCAGAGCTTGTCATGTACTGTCCGTTTTACAAAAGCGGAGCTAGCGAGTAATGCTGCGCTGCACTTCATTTAATTTTCAAAGAAAACTAAAATATAACTCAATCAATTACAAAATTCACAGGGTTACACGAAGCAAAACACTACGAATGTCAACATGAGAATAACAGATATTGAAGCTGATGTTCTGTAGAACAGACAGTAGCGTAGTTTATCATCTATGCTTCTCTCTCTAAGACGAGAATTCGTACTTCGCGCAGGGTTCTAGCTATTTGAATTTTACTCTAGCTTGGCATAATTTACCTCTTGTTTAATCTCACGTGCGGATTCCGATCACACGGGCTAAATTTCTTGTATCGCGTGGTATTGTCGCAGGGAAATTACCGCACTCATATAATAGTACACACGGCTACACGCGCAGTTCTGTCTGCGTCTCACGGGGACGCATACGCCTGCTGACGCGTACCGCACACGGCACAGGAAATCCATTTAATCTCGCTAATTATCCCTATAAACTCAATAATCGCATTAGTGTAGGATAAAATCCAAGTTTCTTCCCTCTGCGTAACACGACCAAACCACTCTGCGATATTTAGTTTTTGTTAATTCAACGAAATTGATTCAGTTAGCAGATTATCTGCGTGTAATATCATACTTATCACTGAATGCAATTTCAAGTAGGAATGCCTCATTCACCTAAGCATTTATATTTAAGGTTTACATTTATATTTACGTTTAAGAAAGTTTAAATTCATATAACTATATACGAGCATTCACACTTCCCACTTTCAAGTAGGTACTGTGGATGCTCATATTTAGTTAGATGTGTTCAAACTTAAATCTAAACCTTAAAACTCAGTGCTTAAGAAACCTAAGAAAATAATATGAATTCTCGACTGTAATAGTGTAAATGCTCATTGTATTGTATTACCTACATAATAATGTACTACACAATGTACCTAACCTACTGTTTAGTGTTCACAAATGTCAACGAAAAATCCTTTTTTCTACAACTGTCCAAAAATGTTGACATTTTTTAATAGTTAGCAAAGCGCCTAGTTGGTATTTTTTTACACAATCTTCTTTTTGTTACCTACAGGGTGAGTCATTAATTTAATTAATTTCGAAATTAATGTTTTTAGGCATAGGACACCTTTTATAACATAAGAAGATGCAAAAATACACACAACAGAATAATAAAATATAGGGTGTTCCATTTGAAAATGACGAGTTATAGCCATTTGAAATTGAGTAAATTTGATTCTCTTTACTGAACACCCTGTATAATAACATTAAAAAAAAGTTATGTCAGAACAAAGAGTATAGTTACAGTTGTACAGAAAAAAAAATTCATAATTTTTACTATTAAAATAACTTCAGTACGCCTTTATAAAACAATACGTGTATTCGGCTTTTTTTAGAGAAAAAATTGAATAACTTGGCAACGACGCGGAAAACTAAAATAAAATTTATATATTCGTATAGGTAAGTAAAATACAATTCAAAATATATAAAAATATATAGGGTGTTTCATTTAAAAAACAACGAACAATTATTGCCAAGTCGTTATGCAACACCCTGTATATGTGAAAATAATTTTAAGTTATGCTCCTTGAGTAGACGAAAAATTCTGTTAACAAATTTATGCTGTATTTTTAACGACAAGGGAGATATCGACGACGGGCATTTCGATGACTCACCCTGTATATTACCTCGACAACCTTTCAAAACCATGGAAAAAATTGTTTTCACGTTTTTGATAAACATTTATGCCCACAACCATATGCGGCAGTTTCCATAGTTACGAAAATATACAATGTCACACATCCGTTCAACCCGTTCGATATGTTATCGAACAAGTCTTTTGCCACAGTTTAAATTTTTGTTTCACCTTTTAGTAGGCATGTGTTGTCTTTGATAATTTGATACTTTTTTCCTGATAAATTACATTTTTCTATTCAAATGGATAAACACGACATTAAAAGTGATTTATTCACACTATAATTAAGGTAGTACTTTAACTGTGTCTGTGAAATATAAGTTATTTTCTTATTATTGAAAATAGCATGTATTCCATGACCGTGGTTTTTTAATAAAATCAAACTAATGACAGTGATAGTAGACATCGAAAATACATTAACGAATAAAATGTTTAATATTTATGGTGTACACAACTCTCAGGAAAGTGTCTATCGAATGATCGTGATATTTCCGAACTCGGCAAGCCTCGTGCGTCAACATTCTCACTCACGCGATATCAATCACTTTCCTCGCTCTCATTACGTAATATACTATTCCACAGTTATTAAAAATTATTAAAATTTTAATGCATTTAACAAATTTGAATTAGAATTTAGAATTAAAATACAGTTGTAGAAAAAATGTTGTTTGTATTTTGAGCACGAAATGTTTTAGTGCATTCGTATAACTTATTTACTTAAATACAAAAACAACTATTTTCTACAATCGGTATTAATGGTAGGCTTTTTGGACACCGTTGCTAATAATGACTGTCTGAAAATATTTTTAGACCACTACTTTCTGTTTCAGTAGTCCTAACAAATAATTTATTACCTTGACTTTGAAAAAGTGCCTTTTTCTTGTGTGTAACTACAATTTAGTTCTTTTCAGGCTTATCATTTACTGGCATCTAATGTATGAAGTGCTAATTTTAAAATATTGTGCTAATGGTTTGTTATAATTATTATAACATGAGAAATTCTCTAATTTTTAATCTAGAACCGGGAATTAAATCTAATTTGATCAATATTCCTGAAAAATCTATATTTCTTTCAAACCTGAACTTCTTGAACCTGAAACTTGAAAACAAAAAAATCTGCTGTGGCCAGTACACGACCTCTCGCCTAATTCTGCTTATTCTACTAATCTAATAAATAGTTTTACTTACATTTTAATAGTTTCATGTTCATGTAA
The DNA here is from genome assembly GCA_947534325.1 of Agonum fuliginosum. Taxonomy (NCBI): domain Eukaryota; kingdom Metazoa; phylum Arthropoda; class Insecta; order Coleoptera; family Carabidae; genus Agonum; species Agonum fuliginosum. The sequence goes on along the minus strand of OX384029.1, from coordinate 58,750,658 downwards.
TATGTAAACGATAATGTAAACCAAGATGCAAGCAAAAGATGTCAACTGTACTGTCACTGTCATTATAATTCAAATTTTGAATAAAAACAAATTTTATATCATGGACAACAAGATACTGGTACTTAGTTGCACTTTATTTTATTGCTAAATACTACCAGATTCAGCAAATTGTATTTAAAATTCACTGTACCCATAGATAATTATATTATCTTTTATTTTTATTTGCAAAAATTGTCATAAATAAATAATGTACCAATTTATTTAAGAAAAACTATATCAAGTTTCAAAAAGTACTACTTCCGGTTTACGGATTTCTACCAAAATCTTATCCGGTGTTAAGATCCTTATTAAAACCTTAAATATGAAATTTGGTTATTAAAGATTTGATACTTTTTCAGTTATCGTGGACGAAAAATCGTCAGTCCATACATTCATACAAACACACACACACGCACACACGCACACACACAAACACACATACTATTAAATTCGTATTCTAGAGACCCTGAAACGTGCTTACCCACCAAAAACTCATACTCGAAAATTTTGACCCATTACAATACCTCTCTTATAGAATATGAGGCGAGAGGTAAAAAACAATTATTTAAAGATTACAAAATTCTGCTGCATTAAGTCTGTTAGCTGGTATTTTTACCTGCAAGATATAATTTTTACCCAAAAATCTATGTAAACAGTTTACTTAAATGCTCAGTTTATTTAAATGCTTAGGGCAAATAACTACTACCCATGAAATTAATAATTATGAAATTATGATGACTTATAATATGTGCGGTCTCACTTACGTTCACAATAGATGTGTGAAGATTCTGGCGCAAGTTTGCTATCACTTTGTATAAGTGAAGTTACATAGAATACGGAAACCATGTCCATTAGTATAATTCCGGATGCGCCTTGCTGGGTACCTGTTGTATTAATAACGGAGGGGGTAGGGCTCCACCCCCGGGGGCGGCAGGGCCCCCTGGTACGTCGTTAGCACGGAGCAGCGGCCGGGAACAGAAAAGCACACTTTGAAACTTTTGTAATTATACTGTTACGTTATATTGAGGCTGCGAAGCGAGTTAAACTAAAAACAACATGGCTAACATTGGAGCTTCCTAAAAGCTTATTACCTCGTCTATTTTCATCCAAAAGATACGTTTTTATTGTTTAAGTTACGCTGAGTGGCTGCTTGACCCCAACTGATAACTTATTTCCATAATCTAGTCAATTTATATATCATTTTTCTAGGTAGGTAGCTCTTTAAAATAACTGGCAGAGGAAATTTTAAAATAATATTTTACAACTGCACTGTCTATAGATCAGTTTCTAAACAGTCTCTCTCCATGAATAGTGTTGCCGTCTAGACAAGACAAGACAAGACTTTGCAAATCTTGTCTTGTCTTGAAATTTCAAGACAAGACTTTAGTAAGTCTAAGTCTAGATTAAAAAGTCTTGTTCTTGTCTTGTCTAGATACAAGACTCTAGATAGGTTTTCAAGACTCTTGATTAACCTGCGCATACGCGATATTACGTTTAAATTCTTGGATTACGGACCGCCTTTATCAAGCTATTCAAGCTCGAGTGGCATGAGCTTCGTATTATATACTTATTTTATATTGTAGAAAGATATGTTTATTTTTTTACCGCTATTTTCCTCTGTATTTTGGTGATATGAGCGTATGAGCCTATATCAAAACTGTTTGAGATGTAACGGATTTACGCATACCGGCATACCAATAATGGGCTTTTCTTTTCAAATTTTATGCATTATTATGTTTTTCTTATACCTAAGGTCTATCACTACCTATATCTATAGTTTCTTGGTTTTTGTTCACATAGATTTTGAAAGGATTTTGTTATCTTGTTTTGAAAGGTACCTACTTCATATATTTTATCAAAATTGCAGTATATTTTTTAATAAAACAATTTTCTCGAATTATAGAAATATTGCTAGAATATATTCTGTTGTATCTATTATCATTACATTTATTGATTTATTGAGTAGGTAAGTACAAGTAAACTTTCTTAATTTAAATTGACAGCAATACTTTCAATTTTGGTTGAAACTTATCTTATAATGTATACCTATGGGAGTAAAAAAATTCATATTACCTCCAACTTACTCGTTAATCAAGAGTCTTGAAAATTGTCTAGAATTTTGACAAGAGTCTTGATCTAGAATAACAAAGTCTTGTCTTGTCTTGAAATTTCAAGACAAGACTTTTGCCAGTCTAGTCTTGATAATCTAGACAAGACAAGACAAGAGTCTAGAAAGTCTTGATCTAGACGGCAACACTATCCATGAACAAAACACGTAACTAAAATAAAATGGGAATTAATGCTTATTTTGCTATAAAGGAAGTATTGGAAGAAATGTTCGTCATAAACCATTACCATTAAACAGAATATAATTTACTAATCTGTTACCAAATAAAAGTGGTTATTTCTTGTGAAAAAAATTGTTTATTTGAAAATAACATACAAAATATCTTAAAATAGGATTCTACAAATGGGTTTTCCAGCACAAAAATATTTTATCTACGACTGTATGAATAGTTTATATTTTATGTAGTGACGGTAACGGATAAACGAATGTCAAAATTGATGTAATTTAAAAGTAATAGTCAATTTGGACTGGCAGTTGTCGTTTCTACGCAGGAATTATTGAGTTATTTTATCAAATTAATTTGTGGCTCGTATAAATTTGCTTGTATATGATGTCACGAAAATCAAAGTCAATACCAATAAAGGTTAACATAGATATACTTATTATTGTTGTTATTAAAATTTTATAACTAAATATCTGCCTACATCAAATAAATACAACATGCTCATCGGTCAAAAATGATTTGTGTAGAATAATTAATATTAAAACTTTAAACTGCTAACTGCTGATTCCATTACCAATTACCTTACAATAATACTGAGTTCTGCATAAAGTTTTAGTTAAATTTGTACCTTTTTACATAAAACTAAATTAATTAAATTAGTTATTAATTTAATTAATATGCTTGCCCACATTGGTTTTTCGTTTAACAGTAGTAGTTCATATTTAATTTCAAAACAAATATCAGCATATTATTGACGAATCCCTATTGAAATAATTATTTAATTATTCTACTTGTGGTCAATTTAAATTATATGAAGAACACTATTAAATAATAATTAGTGGTTATATGGTCAAATTTGTATTTATAACCGCATATTGTTTATACTATTTAAAGAATCTGCTATTAGAATAATTACCCATTTTATTGGTAAACACTAGTAGGTATACAGGGTGTTTCATATCTTCAGGTACATACGTTAATGGTATAATGTTGTTTGATATGCTGATTACGAATCAAAAAGAATTTTTTTTACATCGCAAAATTATTTTCCATGTTTCCCAGTCCAAAAATTTTCGTAGCCACGGGGTGGAGTAATTATTATTGTTTCATTAAAAATAATTAAATTTCGTTTGTTATTTTACTAGTATTATGTAATTTAAGATGTTCAAACCTACTTCTATTATTTGTATTTAATAGGAAAACGAATCCAGTGCAGTACTACAAAAACTGTTTTAGGTAAACAACCCTTAATTTTTTGAATTTAAAAAAAATTCTTTTATATTCGTAATCAGCATATCAAACAACATATACCATTAACGTATGTACTCGAAGTTATGAAACACCCTGTATATTTGTATATTCAACTATATTTAAATGTAAAATAAACCACCCATAATTGTATTGCAACAAAATTAATCTAATTTACTAATCGTACAGTTTGTTATTTTTAAAATACAAATTTATCGGCCTAAAGCTGGCTTTGCCGCGAAACATAATATACATAATATGAGAAAACTTCTATTGTCATATAAAATTATCTGTAAATTGCATTTAATTTATTTTCCCACAGGACAATAGTTTCGTTATACGTGGTTGGGAGAACATGTACACTGTACAGGAATGAGTAACTAACGCATTCGCAGATCCTTTTAATGATAAAAGCTTTGTGAACTCGAAATCTGCGTTCTAGAACTCCGCGGGTTATTATTACACATAAACAGAAGTTTTGTAACTAGAACTATAATATTGATAAATAGTTTAGTTGAATATTAATTATCTGTGATATTAAGGATGAATTATTTCGAACTATTCATAATAAACCTACAACCAAGAACATAAACATATAATGGAAAAGTTGGAGAAATATTGTTAGAAATATAATGTTTATTTTGTTTTGTCAACCTCAATTAATACAACTTTAGTTTTTGCTACAGTCGAGTTACAATAATTTATTTTCATTGTATATTAAGTATCAGAGATGATAATGTGCAGTTTACCGGTTGAGGATAATGTTTGGAGATAGAGACGTAGTCGAGGTATCCAATATTATCCGAAACCGGTACAAAATGCACATAACATCCATGATTCTTATAATTTTTTTGCCCGATCATACAATAAAAAAAATCTGCTGTGGCCACCACACGACCTCTCGCCTAATTCTGCTTATTCTACTAATCTAATAAATAGTTTTACTTACATTTTAATAGTTTCATGTTCATGTAATATGTAAACGATAATGTAAACCAATATGCAAGCAAAAGATGTCAACTGTACTGTCACTGTCATAATAATTCAAATTTTATGTAGAAACAAATTTCATATCATGGACAACAAGATACTGGAATTTCAAAAAAATAGAATATTAATTGTACTTTATTTTATTGTTAAATACTTCCAGATTCAGCAATTTGTATTTATAATTAACTGTACACATAGCTAATCACAATTTCTTTTATTTTTAATTGCAAAAATTGTCATAAATAAATAATGTACCAATATATTTAAGGAAAACTTTTCCAAACTTCTAAAAGTACTACTTCCGGTTTGCAGATTTCTACCAAAATCTTATCCGGTGTTAAGATACTTATTAAAACCTTAAATATGAAATTTGGTTATAAACGGTTTGATACTTTTTAAGTTATCGTGGACGAAAAATCGTCGATTCATACAAACACACAAACACACACACACACACACACACACACACAGACATCATCGTGAAAATAGTAAATTCGTATTCTAGAGACCCTGAAACGTGCTTATCCACCAAAAACTCATACTCGAAAATTTTGACCCATTACAATACCTCTCTTATAGAATATGAGGCGAGAGGTAAAAACTGCAACCTCGGAAACAGAGCCAGTAAACGCTAAAAAATGACCGATCGTGCAAAAAATTGTGAATCACATTCATATACTTAATTTTGAATTAGAAAAATAAAGTTTATGAAAGATGAAGCTTGAAAAAAAATTCAGATAATTTATTCATTTTTGCAACTTTAACAAGGGAGCAAGGGACTACATTATATGGTTGATACAGTTACATTGTACCATACTTTATTTACAATTTTATTGAATAATAATTAAGTAATTCATTTTTAAGGTAAATTTGGAATTAGAGTTGGACGCGTGACTGACTTTTTGTGCACGATCATTTTACGACATTTTACGTTTGACTCACGAATGTACTTTTATAGCCACGTCCGATCACGACGACGGGTTACGTTCGGGTCACGTAAAAATATTTGTATGAAATTGTACAGTTACTTTAGCTCCGCAAAATCGTAGTGAAATGAAAAACTTTTGCTCCAATTTTTTCGACAGTGCGCTAGCGGTATACTCCCGTAATTACCATTTGTTTGTGTTGATATTTTTCAAATTATGTAATATGTGGTTACTTGTGATTTTTACTCACGCCCATAAAATTTCCCTCGCGCCCGATCTCACACGATGCATTACATGACACATGTCCACCTCTATTTGGAATTACAGTTATCATAATTGTTGTAATTTTGTTACGTTAGCTCGCAACAGACTATAATGTTAGTAATGCTAGTATAGAAAAATATCTGTTCCAAAATCATAATAAATACACGAAGTTTTAATGATCGAAGTGGCGTCCGCTTATTTAGTCAAATATAGTTTTGTCAAAACGTAGTTTGACCAAAAATAATTAAGCCAAACTGTATTTTAGTCAAACTGTAATTTGTTCAACTAGAATTATGTCAAACCGTAAATATGCCAACCCGTAATTTGGCCAAACTGTATTCTAGACAAACTGTAATTTCACATTCCGTATTTTGACCAAACCGCAACTTCGACTAATATTTTATTGTCAAATCATTTTCAGGTCAACCGTAATTTAGCCTAAACGCAACTATACCTAACTGGAATAATCCAAAACGGAATTTATTCAAACCGTATTTTTGTCAAATCGCAGTTATGCATAACCGTAATCTTGCCAAACGCATTTTACTCAAATCGTAATATTCCCAACTGTATGTCTTTATATAGAGTTGGGAAGATTACGATTTGACTAAAATACGGTTGGCAAGATTACGGTTATGCATATCTGCGATTTGACAAAAATACGTGTTGGATAAATTCCGTGTTGAATTATTCCAGTTAGGTATAGTTGCGTTTTGGCTAAATTACGGTTTAACTGAAAACGATTTGACAAAATAATATTAGTCGAAGTTGCGGTTTGGTCAAATTACGGAATGTGAAATTACAGTTTGTCTAGAATACAGTTTGGCCAAATTACGGGTTGGCATATTTACGGTTTGACAAAATTCCAGTTGAACAAATTACAGTTTGACTAAAATACAGTTTGGCTTCATTATTTTTGGTCAAACTACGTTTTGACAAAACTATATTTGTCCAAATTGTGTGCTCCCATCGAAGTCATTTGAATAATTTTGAAAAATCAGTAATATACAAAATTACTCACTAAAACAACAGCATTAAGAATGTAGATAAAAGGTTTTTCCATACACATTATATTTTCCATTAAAAACTGTAATAAGAAAGTTTCCAAAATTCAGAGAATACTACTACTACTGTTATAAATCCATAAAGTTAATTAATTAACATCAACAATATTTCAACTTTTGCTTTGTGCACAATTTTATAATAAAATTATGAATGTTATAAGCTCCTAATAGCCAATAGGTAGTGCAATTCGTAATAGTTTGTATTAATTAACATGTTTCATTATCTTTGTGACGGTGACTGTAACATCATTTTACAAAGTGAAGCACTCACGAAGTAGTTAGCGTCGCCTCTACTGTCCAAGCATTTAATACAATTTATCTGGATGCTTTTCCATTATGGCTGTTAGGTATTCGCTGTCGAACCGACCACTACTTTAAATCAATAACACAATTCAATTAATGCACTGTTTTATCTCAAACGTGGTAGCCAGTTACACTGGAGTGAGGTTATCCTACGTTTGTAACGCTATTGCTGTTTGCTTGTCACTCTATTTTTGGTTTCCAATAACAGTGCGAAAGTTTATTTTTGTTCCGGTAATAATTTTAAACCGAGTTTTGACAAGTGATTGAAAAATCGGGAAGCACATTTTTAAAACACACTTGAAAACATTTTCGTAGTATAAATAAACAAGTGTATGATCGAACTATTTTGATTTTCAATCTGTATCCAGGTTAATTTAGTATGATTGCCAACTGCTCATAGTTGTTCTATTTAAAAAAAAATCTGCTGTGGCCAGTACACGACCTCTCGCCTAATTCTGCTTATTCTACTAATCTAATAAATAGTTTTACTTACATTATAATAGTTTCATGTTCATGTAATGTGTAAACGATAATGTAAACCAAGATGCAAGCAAAAGATGTCAACTGTAATGTCACTGTCATTATAATTCAAATTTTGAGTAAAAACAAATTTCATATCATGGACAACAAGATATTGGTAGGTACTTAGTTGCACTTTATTTTATTGCTAAATACTACCAGATTCAGCAAATTGTATTTAAAATTAACTGTACCCATAGATAATTATATTATCTTTTATTTTTAATTGCAAAAATTATCATAAATAAATAATGTACCAATTTATTTAAGAAAAACTATATCAAGTTCCAAAAAGTACTACTTCCGGTTTGCGGATTTCTACCAAAATCTTATCCGGTGTTAAGATCCTTATTCAAACCTTAAATATGAAATTTGGTTATTAAAGGCTTGATACTTTTTAAGTTATCGTGGACGAAAAATCGTCACATAATTCATACGTCCATACGCACACACACACAGACATCATCGGGAAAATATTAAATTCGTATTCTAGAGACCCTGAAACGTGCTTATCCACCAAAAACTCATACTCGAAAATTTTGACCCATTACAATACCTCTCTTATAGATTATGAGGCGAGAGGTAAAAATGTATTTGACATGATTAAAACAATGGAATTAAAATTGTAGCTATTCAAAATTCAACATTTAATTTTTGACGATTGGTATAAAAAGTTGGCTTTTTGGACTACACTTGGTTACTACTTGAAAATGAACAATTGCAAACTAATGCTTTTCTGAAAACCATTTCTAATTGGGGTAAAAATAAATTTCTGGTCAGCCCAGGTAAAAATAATCTGAAGTGGCCACTACAAGACCTCCCGCCATACTTAATAATATAATAATAATAATAATCTCTTTATTTTCTAAGACATTTACAAAAAATGTATGAAATACGTCAGATCAAAGGTTATACAAAAACATGAATATAAAATCTACAACAAAAGTAAACTTACTTTATTCTTTTTATTTATTATCCAAATATATTAATATATAGATACTACTACTCACAAATATATTTTAGTCATTTTATTTAAACTGCAAAAGAAGATCCAGGATATTTTAATATTGTTACTGTCACTGCCATGTCATAATCATTTAAATTTTACGTAGTAACAAATGTTAAACAATCATAGAGTACAAGATTCCGAAATACTAAATACTAAGTATAGGTATACTTTAACTAAAATAAAAAAAATCTGCTGTGGCCACCACACGACCTCTCGCCTAATTCTGCTTATTCTACTAATCTAATAAATAGTTTTACTTACATTTTAATAGTTTCATGTTCATGTAATATGTAAACGATAATGTAAACCAATATGCAAGCAAAAGATGTCAACTGTACTGTCACTGTCATAACAATTCAAATTTTATGTAGAAACAAATTTTATATCATGGACAACAAGATAGTACTGGAATTTGAAAGAAATAGAATATTAATTGTACTTTATTTTATTGTTAAATACTTCCAGATTCAGCAATTTGTATTTATAATTAACTGTACACATAGATAATCACAATTTCTTTTATTTTTAATTGCAAAAATTGTCATAAATAAATAATGTACCAATATATTTAAGGAAAACTTTTCCAAACTTCTAAAAGTACTACTTCCGGTTTGCGGATTTCTACCAAAATCTTATCCGGTGTTAAGATACTTATTAAAACCTTAAATATGAAATTTGGTTATAAACGGTTTGATACTTTTTAAGTTATCGTGGACGAAAAATCGTCGGTTCATACAAACGCACACACACACACACACGCACACACACACACAGACATCATCGTGAAAATAGTAAATTCGTATTCTAGAGACCCTGAAACGTGCTTATCCACCAAAAACTCATACTCGAAAATTTTGACCCATTACAATACCTCTCTTATAGAATATGAGGCGAGAGGTAAAAATTGTCTTAAATTATTTATTTATCGAAATATTTTTAAAACGTACTACTTCCTGGTTTATGAAGTAGCCATAGAAAGATTGATTCTACCCGTATTTTCCTATAATAAGATATATATTTCAAAAAATTTACTTCCCAAATCAAAGTTTACTACTAGATGTTAACATGGTGCATGTTTGGAGGAAATGTTTCTGGATTATGGGTAAAAGGGTAAGCAAAATCGTGAAATCTTGCAGATTTCTATAACCGATAAGAACTTACAAACGCCATTTTCATCCTAAACCTCATCGCATATCTCTTGAACCCATCAACAAGATTTACTCAAATCCATGCTCTATTATAACATTGTAGTATAAACTTGTCAAAGTCATTTTCCTTCATAGTTTTAAGTCCAAAGTAATCCAACAGCGAGAAATGACGAAATGAGAAACGCATAAAGCTGCGTCCTCACTGTGAAGGGGAAATGGATCACGACGTAATCTAATATAACAACGTTTGCGTGCATGTAAACAGTGCTTTATCTCGCTATGCCATTGGCTAGCAGGCTAACGCATAGCGTTTTAACCATTTAACGAGTTTTCGCTGAATTCCCCTCTAATCTCGATGGAACATCATGGTGGATCATCCGTGATTTTTCACGCGCAAATTGAATTACTGAAGAATTTTTCGGTGGCAATATAGCAAGATATAATTATGTTATGATAATTTTGCGGCTTGTAAATGGAGTTAAATTGACGGGTTTTGCTGCTTTCAAACGGGTCGTAATGTTGTTATACACTTTAAATATGAATTTTTGACTTCCACAAATTAAGGTTAAAAGATAAATTTGCTTGCAAATACTCGGAAATTGTATTTTTACCTCTCGCCTCATATTCTATAAGAGAGGTATTGTAATGGGTCAAAATTTTCGAGTATGAGTTTTTGGTGGATAAGCACGTTTTAGGATCTCTAGAATACGAATTTAATATTTTCACGATGATGTCTGTGTGTGTGTGTGTGTGCGTATGGACGTATGGACGTATGGACGTATGTGATGATTTTTCGTCCACGATAACTGAAAAAGTATTAAACCTTTAATAACAAAATTGCATATTTAAGGTTTTAATAAGTATCTTAAGAACGGATAACATTTTGGTAGAAATCCGCAAACCGGAAGTAGTACTTTTTGAAACTTGATAAAGTTTTCCTTAAATATATTGGTACATTATTTATTTATGACAATTTTTGCAATTAAAAATAAAAGAAAATATAATTATCTATGGGTACAGATAATTATAAATACAATTTGCTGAATCTGATAGTATTTAACAATAAAATAAAGTACAATTAATATTCTATTTTTTTGAAATTCCAGTATCTTGTTGTCCATGATATGAAATTTGTTTCTACATCAAAATTTGAATGATTATGACAGTGACAGTACAGTTGACATCTTATGCTTGGTTCTTGGTTTACATTATCGTTTCATATTACTTACATAAATATGAAACTATTAAAATGTAAGTAAAACTATTTATTAGATTAGTAGAATAAGCAGAGTTAGGCGAGAGGTCGTGTGGTGGCCACAGCAGATTTTTTTTAAAAGTTTTCCTAAATGAAAATGGGACCTATTTTATTTTATTAGACAGTCCATCCATAATGAACTTTCGGGAGAATGAGAGTAGTAGTTAGTGATAATCGATATATGTCCGAAAACTTTAAAAAATTGTAAATTGCTGTTTTACAAACTTTCACACTAATAACTTATTACCATTAAGATAAGAAATAATCAAATTTTATTATGAATAAAATTAATATAATAATTCACATACCTATTATATAAATTTTACAATTCCTATTCGAGTATGATCAGGGAGTATTTTAACGTGCAGCTGGAAAAATTAGTTCAGTGGGAATTTTAATTTGTGTAAGATAAATATAAGAAAACTTTATTTTTCAATTGTTATTATTCAAATTCATCATAAAAAAATCTGGTGTGGTCACCACACGACTTTCTTAAACACCTTCGTATGAACTTGACACACGTTTGACATAATAAAATAACTTACGTAACTGTCCAAGATTGTTTGTTTTCAAGAAACTATGATTATAGAAATGTATTTATCAAATATATGATTTAATTTCTCTCAAATTTAAAAGCAGATACAGGGAATTAATCTAACGATATTTATTCCTTATACCAGTCGGTTAGCAACAAACTTAGCAACAAACTTATTTATTCCTTATATTATTGTTAACATTTTATATTTGAAATATTTTTTGCGGCTATTTCCATATTTGAAATAAATTCAATTTATTGTTATGTTTTAAGAAATCTTCCTCTTCCGGTTTTCGAAATGTGACTAAAATCTTTTCAGCTCTGCGCATTATCATAAAAATGTTTTTACCTTTCACATCAAATTACAATAATTGTACGATATTTTATCATTTTACTTCGGTGGGCGAACGATTTTCTTTGTTAGTGTAGTGTAAAATACAGCAAGTTAAGTTTAATGCGCTTACAGTCCACATATAAACCCTCTATTTCATTTTATTGATTAACCATCGGTCAGTCAGTATAAGCAAAGTGGCAACATTTATCGAGTAATTACCGCAACTGTAAGACCACATTGTAACCATCAATCTATTTAATCGACACTTTTACTAGATTATGATATATTTTTCGTATGAAGAATGGCGATAATGTGTTATACTTAAACCTTAATGCTACCTTTGGTTTGTATTAGCTATTAGAGTAATGACCCTACATTTTTATTCATTTATCAAATGTTAACCGGGGGAAGAAATATAGACTAATGATAACACAATAAAATATAATTTCACTTTCTACAATTTAAAAAATCTGACGTGGACACCACATGACTTCCTTGTACGCCTTGTGTGTTCATACTTTTCTTAATAACTAAAATGTAAAATAATATTAAAAATTCTTTTAACTTATTATACTAGTATACTCACAAATATATTTTAGTCATTTTATTTAAACTGCAGAAGAAGATATAAAGCATATTTTACTATTGTCACTGTCATGTCATAATCATTTAAATTTTACGTAGTAACAAATGTTAATCGATCATGGACTACAAGATACCGAAATACTATAAATTATAAATATATACTTTAATTATTTTTAAATGATAGCAGATACAAAAATATTTATAAAATACCGATTTTAGGTAATAATCACATAATCTTTCATTTAAAATAAAAAAAATTGTCTAAAATTAAATATTTATCGAAATATTTTTAAAAAGTACTACTTCCGGTTTGTAGACTGAAACCAAAAATAGGAGGTGCACAACTAGATGCTATAACAGTCCTAAATACAAAATTTCAACTTTCTACGTCTAACCGTATTTGAGTTATGCGACACACATACGTCCGTCCGTACGTACGTACATACGTACGTACAGACGTCACGTCGAAACTAGTCATAATGGATTCAGAAAAGGTCAAAACGGATATTTCCGTCAAAATCTGAGAACCGAAATTTTTCGCGATTACAATACTTCCTTACTTCGTACAAGGAAGTAAAAAGCAACAGTTCGACATCAGTCATTTTTGTTTACTTTACTTTACATATAAAATACATACAACATAATCTTAAAGGGGCACACCGGTTATAAAACTAATTTTTTAAATTTTATACAGAAAAATTGGACAAAAAATTAGAATATTTATTTTGTTTATCATTTATAGTTATCGAGTTATTTGGCATTAAAGTTAGTCACAATGACGTCATACTTTCATTTTAAAAAACGCTTATTTTATACAAAAATAAAGTTAAAAAATGTCAGTACGCCGGTCACGATGACGTCACAAACACAAGCTTTACTAAAAGTCACAGGAATATAAAACACATCAAAATTCTTGTAATTTTTAATACACATATTTTTTATAAACTAATGTTCTTTTTTTTTAAATAATTAGAGATAAATTTATTTCTTGTATAACTTGTAATGGGCAAAGACCTGTCAAGTATATATTTTCAGAAGTTAGTAAAAAATATTTTTAAAAGACACATGCATTATACATTATTATTTCTTCTGTTAGATTAGATTTAAAATTTACAATAAAGTATATCAATATGAATATTCAAGTAGCTGTTTGTAGATGTTCTACTTTATGGCCCTAATGTCCTAAAAAATCAACAAATAAGTCCAGGTATTGTATTAAATTGATATTAAAATCGTAAAATTAACATCTTTAAAAATACCTAGATAAATAAGTTTTGAGATTTAATTGAGCAGACGGACGAACCTTTTAAATAATGTAGCAATTTAAAGTTCTCCAGTTCTTTAATCCACCTAGAGGGATAATACTCCTGCCTACAATTTAAGTTCTTATTGAAATTCGTCGCCTTTCGACTTATCGTCTACAACTCAACTAAATACAGAACTCCGAAGCAGTGCACAAAGGACTCTCGTTCCCAACACGTATCAGTGTCAAACGACAGACGTGGCAGTTCATTATTTGATCTTAGATTAGATCGATCCTGATTCGGGTTCGGTTCAACATGTTTCCGTCACATAAAGGATAATACACGACACGCAATTTTATGTAAATACCTATATCATCTTTTTGTTTAATTTACCTTTTTTGGGTGTAAATTTCATCTTTGTAATAATAATTCGGACGTCGGCGTTCGATTTGATTTGGTAACATGAAAGCCAAATATGAAATAATAAATTTTGTTTTGTAAAAAAGTTGCTGTGCTTCTGTTATCTGGCAATTATTTATTTCGGCACATGAAGTACGTGAATAACATGCAGCGTCAAATCCCTTGAAGAAAATGTAACTTTCCATTATAAAGCATTTGACCTGAGTGAAAAAAAACATTTTTACCAATATTTTCCATACTTAAATTATATTTTTTATACAAAATGGTTGACAAAACCGTAAATTTAAATTTTATTAATATTTCTACTAAACAGCTTTCTTCGTTAGCGCTTTTTAAAGATCATTACATCTGAATTCTAATTTTAATTACATTTTCATCTTCTTACATCAAACATCAGTCACAATAATAACCTCAAAAATTGCAAATTAAAAACACAGAACAGATTTCTATTTTTTTAGATTCCTAAAAATTGAAAGTAAACAGATACAAATTGAAATTAAGCTGCATTCAGACCGACCCACTTATAAGTGAAATATTTACAATTATAAGTATAAATCAAATGGACCATACATACCTACCAAATTAGTGGATGAACACCAATTGGAAAAATTTAGAACTTATGAAAATATTTAAATTTAAATACATAATAATTGTTTATTAAGTAGAATTTGTTGTGTGATTTTTACAATTTGCATATTAAAATATTTTTTTATCTTATAATATCCGCTATGCTCGTTTAGTTAGGTTAGAAACGGCCTACGGTTTGAATCTGGTTTGTGTTTGTTATTTGATATTTCATATTTGTTTTCTTGATTCTTTTTTACACTGTAATATTGTTCTGGGATTATCCTGTTGTATTGCAGTATAAATAAATTATTATTATTATTATTAAAAGAAAATGGATTTCCATACATGTAAATTAAAAAGTAGAATTTATATGCTTTTAAATATGTTTACATATTCAGTAATAATATTTTACAACACAAGCATACGATATTTTTATTAATTACTATTTATAATAATTTAATTAAATTAATATCTATTTTGTATGTCATTAATAAAACGCAGCTTGCAAGTGACAGTTCGATGATAAAGATGACATGATATACCTATCGCACTCTTCACTTAGTGGACTGATTGGAAAAGATAGAACTTTGGTAGGTTTTCAGATTACACTTATAAGTGAAATTGGAATTTTGACGAAGCGAACGCTGAGCGCTGATTGGTCAATTAGTCACTTATACTTATAAGTGGGTCGGTCTGAATGCAGCTTTACGCTTACAAATTTATATTTCATTTTTCATAATCATGTTTCCTGTAGGACTTTAATTATTTGACGAATCGACGAATCCGTTAATAATCTATTATTTTTAGGCTCAATACTTGAAGATTCCTAAAATTTAAATTAATACACAAAACGATCACAATACTTAATATTTGTGTCTTGTAGAAAGTAAACTTTATTATTTGTCGAACTCATATCTAAATATTTTAGACATTTAAATATCATTATTGCATAATATCTTTCTGTATCATCTGAGTTCATTATTCTTTCCGCTTTGGGAATCCCAAAAATGTGAAAAGCTCATTCTACATGCAACAATTAGTCATCGCAACTGTTAGTACTATTAAATTTAACAACATGTTAACACGGTGTAACGTAGTAACATCAAGACAGCATCTACTTGGCCCGCAGAACAGCGGCGGCAGCATCAATGACAATTTGCAAGCAATTAATTTTAATATAGCGCCGCTTAACTAGAATAAACTTTTTTGTGCGCTCGGTAGAAGCAGCACGCACGGCTCGCTGGTCTGGCTGGTGTAGTTCGTTGTTTGCAGAATAAGACAAGCATAAACGCCGACAGCAGGCGGTAAATGGCGCACTTGCTAAATAAAAATAATAAATTAAGTTGGTTTTAAAAGTTTTTCGGCTAACGGTGAAAGTTTTCAAGAGTACTAAATCACACTCTGTGTGGCAGAAGTGGAAATAAGAATCGTACCGATATCATTTTAGAATTAATTAAGCAAAGCTTGACTGTCAACTGACATCGTGAATTAAACATGGTCATTGGATTCTAAAAGTAGATAGAAATGAATTATTTTTGAATGAGCTAAATAATTAAGGTTTAACCTATTTTTTATATTTAACTCGTTAATATAATTATATTCGTAGTAGTATAAACGTAAAGAAAATTCAAAATAACAGTTTTTAATTCCTTGTACGGAGTAATAAGGAAGTATTGTAATCTCGAAAAATTTCGGTTTTCAGATTTTGATGGAAATATCCGTTTTGACCTTTTCTGAATCCATTATGACTAGTTTCGTCGTGACGTCTGTACGTACGTGCGTACGTACGGACGTATATGTGTCGCATAACTCAAATACGGTTAGACGTAGAAAGTTGAAATTTTGTATTTAGGACTGTTATAGCATCTAGTTGTGCACCTCCTATTTTTGGTTTCAATCTACAAACCGGAAGTAGTACTTTTTAAAAATATTTTGATAAATAATTAATTTTAGGCAATTTTTTTTATTTTAAATCGGTATTTTATAAATTTTTCTGTATCTTCTATCATTTAAGAATAATTAAAGTATATACTTATAATTTAGTATTTCGGTATCTTGTAGTCCATGATCGATTAACATTTATTACTACGTAAAATTGAAATGATTATGACATGACAGTGACAGTAGCAGTGACAATAGTAAAATATCGTTTATATCTTCTTCTGCAGTTTAAATAAAATGACTAAAATATATTTGTGAGTATACTAGTATAATAAGTTAAAAGAATTTTTTATATTATTCTACATTTTAGTTATTAAGAAAAGTATGAACACACAAGGCGTACAAGGAAGTCATGTGGTGTCCACGTCAGATTTTTTTTAAAAACCTTCCTTATCAGGGAATTTAGTTTTGAGTTTTGGTGTAAGAAACATGCATTTCATAGTTCCGATTCTACAATATATTGCCACATTACAGCATAACAAAATGTAATTTTATAAATATTATATTATTTGAAACCAATAATAATTACAGATAATCGAGTGCGTTATGTGACCGACTGTAGTTTTAAAAAGGTTGAAACAAGTACACATTTTAGGTTACTTGCCCAAAAATTATGCTTGTGATGTACGAGGTCTGGCTATTAAATAACGAGACTGCGCGCTGAAGGCGTCCTAGAGGGGCAGAAGGGGGAAACGAATGCAGCGTTGGATAGCTGGAAGTGTCTACTATTCTGATACAAAAACACGTTTTTGTCGCTGTAGTAGTATTGTTTCTATAAAAGTTAGAAACGAACGTGTTTTCTTCTAGTACCGATTTTCGCTTCACGATACTATCCATAACTAACAACCATGAGTAACCGCACACAAGGTACTGGTGGTGACTCACATTATGTGAGGTTACCGTACCTAAGTTAGGTAAAAAGTATTATGACATGTATGTAGTATTCGAGACGTTTTTATTAAATATATTATTGCTTTTAGATCATTTGAAATTATTTATTCTTATTGCAACTTCAGAAGCCAATAAAAATTCAACTAGATTTTATTTTAGTCTTTTGATAAAATCCCAGCACGCCCATGGCCCGTGCCTTCCTCGGGGAAGCCCCGACGGAATGATAAATGAATGTGGTGGCCCCGTGAGAGTTGGCTTGGTTCTTGCCGCAAAACACTGAGCGCAAGAGATGACCTGGTTGTCTATGTCTACCTGCTTGCTCATAACTGAAATTTTCTTATTTTCAAATAAGTTTTCGTTAAAATATAGTAAATGTATCAGAAAAGTTTTACGAAGTTAGGAGTGCTAACATTGCTAACTTCGGGTTTGTATTGA
This sequence comes from Agonum fuliginosum, assembly GCA_947534325.1. Classification (NCBI taxonomy): domain Eukaryota; kingdom Metazoa; phylum Arthropoda; class Insecta; order Coleoptera; family Carabidae; genus Agonum; species Agonum fuliginosum. The sequence goes on along the minus strand of OX384029.1, from coordinate 58,732,650 downwards.
TTTTATCTTTCACTAGCACTCCGTTGAAAGAAACCAAGATACGGTATTTACCAACAATTTATTGTTAATATGTAGCAAAAATATTTAGTTTTTTATTTTAAATTATAAATAATGTAAAGATAGGTGTTTCAATTTTACTATTTTATACAACAAATAAACAATAAATATTAGATCATATTTTAAAAAGTGCAATTTGTCCTTTTACATAATTTAAACAATTCATTTTATATCTATCAAAACTGTAAGTACCAAATGATTATTATTTTTAACTACTATAATTATCACTAGATTAATTGATCTACTTTTTCGATAATTATTTCTTAAAGAGTAGGTACTTAACAAGGTTACATAAATGAAGATAGAGTTACAACAATATAAAATCTACTGTGGCCAGCACAATACTTCTGGCCTAATTCTGCTTATTCTACTAATCTAATACTTATATTTTAATAGTTTAATGTTCATGTCATATGTAAACGGTAATATAAACCAAGATACAAGCAAAAGATGTTCAACTGTTCTGTTACTTTTATAATAATTCGAATTTTGTGTAGAAACAAATTTCATATCATGGACAATAAGATACTGGAATTTGAAAAAAGTAGATTTAAATTGTCTTATAGTTTATAAATAGTACAGTAAATGAAACATTATCATAAATGCTTTATTTATCGAGATAATTTAAGAAAAATCATATTGCTCTATATGAAAAGTCTTACTTCCGATTTATGCATTGGTACCAAAATACAATTGGTCTATTGAAAATCGTATTTAAACCTTAGATTAGATACAAAATTTGGTATTTAAATGTTTGGCATTTTTGGAGTTAGGTACTGCGTCCGAAAAAATTGTAACATACAAACGAACGCACGAACGAACGCACACACACACACACTCAAAAATTTATACCAGTCACAATTAATACCTCTCTTATAGAATATGAGGTGAGAGGTAAAAAATTAGGTGCTTGCAAAACGCAAAAATATCTACAATAACCAATTTTAAAGTACCTACTGTGTAATGTGTTAATATTTGTCTGTTTTATTTACATGTGTATAAATGTTGACGTTGCTTGGTTGCTTTACAAAGATGGTAGTATACAAACAAATTATGGAGAACAATGAGACTATTGGAAATTGTAACATAGGTATTATTTAGTATATCATCGACAGTGACTTTCAGATACGTACCTACGTTATTATCTAAACAATGTCTTCATATAATTCATAATGAAGAATTATCGAAGCGAATATTAATACAGTCAGAGTGTAACAATCAGAATCCAAATACGAAATAAGCTTACATTCTATTACAAATAATGTGCTATTGTAAATTGTATATAATAGGTTACTATAGCACTATAGACTATTTGACATTAGTACAAGTGGATACAATATGATAGTAAAATGTTTTACATGGTATTACCAATCAAAATTATTATTATACATTCATGTAATATCGGAACGTTTTGTGTAATATATTTCTTTATTTATAGAGTAAACATGCGTTTGTGTTTATTTTATTAATTTAAAAGAGACTTCTGTGTATCAGACGATACATTTTTCACCCAAACTGTCAATCAATTTGTTTCTTAGACATTTAAAATTGAAAGAATTAGATGGTAGAGGATTATATTCAAAGATAGTGTTCGCCAGTCAAATGGAAATATTTAATGTGCGGCTTAGAGCTCGTAGGAAGGTGGTGGGGAAGAAAATAATCGACTCAACATTATCAGCGTGGTCTACCATTTAGTTTATAATAGATAGTTGAACGGGTGAACAGCGTGGCTACACAGTTAAAGCGTTCTATCTCAGTGGCGAAAGTTTGGTGCAAATGCGGCGAGATTTTCGACGTCATTTCAATCAGCCTGTTCCGTCGAATAGGACGATTCGAACGTAGATAAACAATATTGAGCAAAGTGGATCGACGTGTAGAAAAAGGTGGAAGTGCAAAAACGGTTCGAACCCCCAAAAATATCGCAGCTTCAACATCGCCTGTTGAATAGCTGTGATGTTTTCAAGGGGTCATCGTTCTAATATTCTTTGAACCTTCGACAAAATATATAATACCTAGATTTGCTAGCTTTGTAGAACATATACAATTCAAAAGTAATCAATTGTCAAGAAAAGCAATGTCAGTGTTGATTAGATTCCCTAAGTACTTACCTTCTAATGATGCCGCTGCGACGATAAATTTCTCGTCTCGTCTCGAAATTACGAGTCGAGAACCAATAAATTTCTCGTCTCGGATTTTCGAAAAGAGACGAGAATTCAGAACTACGAGACGAGATATAGCTCTCGAGAATTCTCGAAACTAAAACTTTTTTATTTTACTTTGTACAAACAAGTGCATACAAAGTTTCCAAATTCACTTCTAGATTTTCGTAGAGAATTCTGAAATTTCTCGTCTCATAGCGTCACTAGTACCTTATCGTCGTTGTTCGGAAAAAACCTCCTATGTGAAACATTAAGTTTGGCAGTAGACAAAAAAACAACTATTTTTTTCGAAGCTTTGTACTGTTTAAAAACACATAGAAGATTTTAAAATATATATTTTGAAATCTTACGATTCAGAAAAGTACATATAGGAGTTAAGGTACAAGGGAAATGGAGAAATGGTGAATAATTATTAAATTAATTTTGAAAATCATAAAAAATGACTCTATAAGAGTCAATAATGGTGTAGCGAAAATCATGATAGCCGACGAGAATTGAAGGCAGGACCGATGTAGCACAGATGGTAGAGCATCATCCCGGCAAGATGAAGGTCCCGGGTTCAATTCCCGGCGGCGGTCATGATTTTCAAAATTAACTTAATACATATAGGAGTATTTACCAAGCGATAGAGCATACTATATTTAATATTATTATACATAAAGTCGATTTTGCATAAAATGTCACATAGGAGGTTTTTTCCGAACAACGACGTTATGTTATTGTATTCCTATCGCATGAACAGATTAACAACTGAAATCAGTTTGTGGCGTGTCAACAGGTAAAGGAGGGCAGGAGGATGCAGTGCACATCACAGCAATTCTGGGTGAGTCGGTGGTGTTCAACTGCCATGTCGAGTTTCCGGGAGACCATCCCGTACCATTCGTGTTGCAATGGGAGAAGAAGGTAGGCGACCCGGTAGGATATCAACCAAATCTCTGCTCTCTTTATGCGGTACTGTATACGACGCTGCGGTGCTGTTGCTGCTGCAGTGTCGAGATCGTTCGTATGACCTGCTCGCTGTGAACTTTACTCTACTTTATACTTACACGTCAAACCTCTTGCTCCTACTCATATACGGTATAAGTATTAACCAGGATTCACTGCGTTTATCCTTTCAATCAATCTTTAAGCCAAGTTCACAGTTCGAAATTTGTAAAGTTCATCAAACTGAAATTTGGTGCACTCGAATTTCAATTCGGAGAAAAGTATCCAAACCTCAAATTTCTCTAGTAAATTTAATTAATTGAGAAAAAATAGATTTATTTTATTGTTTAAACATGGAAATTTGGTAATAGGGTACTTTACCATAGTAGCAAATTAGCAATCCAGTCAATTACATGAAAGAAGACCTCAAAAATTAGTTATTGTAATGAAAAAAGTTAATAGTTCTTTAAATATTTGAGATTTTACGTATCGATACATCTATGTCACAGTAGGTTATGCGTTTTCGCGTGTATCCTTACTAAGGCCCAGTTGCACAGTTACCACTTAAGTATTTTTTAAGGCTTAAGTTTTAGTTTGTGGTTTAGCTCTTGCACAGTATTGATTTTCAGTTTAAGTGTCACTTAAATGTCAAATTACTTAAGCGGTAGATGCGGTGTCATTTAAGCCAAAGTTTAACATGTTTTTGTGATTATTATTGTTATTATCCATTTTTCATATATTTTTAAAATGAATCTTAGAAATATTATTGACATTGATCACGATGAGGATGAAGATATCTTATATATTGACATTTTCGTGAGAGTTCGCCCCACGCCGGTCGCCGTTATTCAAGACAGGGACAATAATTTCAATCAATAGAAAATAATTTTATAATAGATTTCATTTATTCAAGTAAAAAAAAATAGACACCAGGTAGTAATATTTCTTCATGTTTATTAGAAAATTTTATTAGTCTAATTATCATGGGAATAAAATTGCAGGACAAAAAAATGTTTACTTTTCTAATTTATTGTAATCCAATTACATATATTATAATAAATCAATTTGTATTGTCTCTTGCAGGTTTTATTTATATTTTCAAACTTTTTTCTTAAACAGTATGTCCTACTGCTCTTAGTACCAATATGGATTTCACTATTGAATTCAGTGATTTAATTTATGGTGCACTGTTTTTCAAATAGTAGTTTTGAGCTTCCATAATAACTTGTTCGAATTTTTTCACTCTACAATATGTTTAGATTTTCTTACAACATTTAGTAAAAATGGTACGTCATATTTCATCCTTTATGAAATTCGAAGCGCTTTTTATTTTATTTCTTTCTGAATTGTCCACGTTTAAGATTTATATACAATAATTACACAAAACACTGTTTTCAAATTCATTTGAATTATGACAGTTGGTCATATTTGGTTTGTTTGTATGTCAAATTAGTTATAAACTGATATTCATGTTTACCAACATTGATCTTTTTTCGCTTAGGTAAGTATTTTCTTATTGAGAACTGTACAACACGTACGGCTTAAGTAATTCGTTTAAGTGACAGTTTAAGGATTAACTAAACTTTTACTTAAGTGGTAACTGTGCAACTGGCCCTTAGAGTAATAAAGAAACTACCAAATTGTATTTAGAAACAGTTGATTTTACATGAGTACATTTTAATTCCAGCCCCATGGTTTGACAAGATTTTCAGCTATACATATGCGTCACACACACTTTAAAAATTAATTACAGCTTTATTAAGAACAATTCAGGCTTATCAGTACTCTCAATCTCTTTCAAATAACATGAAGTTTCAATAAAAAAAACTTTAAAAAAATAGTAAACTACCCTATTATATCTACAAAATTTTCTTCTGTTTTCATTATTCTTTATCACGTTTTCATCAAAAAACAAACTTGACACTTTGTGCTGACACTGACCAGACAAACAGCCAACACATATTTAGAACTCTAAAGAGTCAAATCAATTTCTTCAATTTTTTGTGATACGAATTACATGAAATTTCGAACTGTGAACGCGACTTACTCTAAAATCTAGTACAATCAACTACTACATACAACTGTATATTCATTTTGTTATACATTACTTCAAATTACTATAATGTGTGTATATATCATTGGATGTACTAGATTCTAGAGCTGAAAGCGTTCCAAAATTATTTCTCATAAACGCAGTCAAAAATCAGAACATTTGAACGCCAGATTTAGTTGATGAACCCATCGACTCGAACTCTCCTTGTCTGCTTAAATGGGAGACCACTTTCCTCTAACTCCAGCGTTCAAACTTCCAGATGTGCATCAACTTTCCAGAAATTCTTTCAAGACAGATCAAGTCTTCGTGCGTTTATTGTCGCCTCCACCTGCACCCCCTGTCCCTAGAAAATCCTGTCTCTGCTTGCCAACTTACTCCTGATCGATAAAGACATCATCAAGTTTTACTCGTCGTTAAAATACGGAACGCATTTATCGTTCATAAAAATAATTATCTGCGGTTGATATTAGACAACTCGGACTAATTGTCATTTTCAAGATATTGCTCAATAAAGACTTGACTTGTCTGGCATGAAAATACTTCTGGAAATCGCAAATTAAATTGAACGTAAAGCTAAATGATTGTATTGCGTGTTTTAACTTCCTTGTAAAGGAGCTACCTATCCGTTTTGCTACTGTAGCACGCCATGAGAACCTAACCTAAGTGATATACTAATCTTTGAGTTTCCCTTCCCTTCGTTCAGATAAAAGGTGCAGAACATGTCGAACTATTCACCAGAGAATCCTTCCAATAGAATCCAAACCAATTTAGAAATCCGTCTGGTGGAAAAAAAATGAAACACTTGAAATTTGTAAAAATTTGGACCATTTTCAAACCGCCATAACTCGGCGTATTTTCAATCGATTTCGATGAATCTTTGCGGGCGTAAACCTTTGAAGTGTCTACTTTAAAGCCATACATGCGAACTTAAGCGCAACCCCATCCGCTCTCTTCTAGCATCCCTGTGAAAAACAAATGTTTTTAATGGATAAAATGTCCAACTTTGACGATGTGTATTGATTTGAAAATTATTTTTTACTTGATCCACCAAAAGTGCACTAAAATTTGTTCATGTCCCTGTGCAGGACTCAAAGAACGAAGTTCCTACGATGATTTGTCACAAAGTTATGGGTGTTTTTTAAAAAAGTGCATTTTTTAGGTTTTTCCCACATAACTCAACAATTCTCAACCAAATTAGACGATTCTTTCTGGGAAAAACCCATTGTAGCTCTACTTTAACAAAAAAAAACACGTTTTTGGACCAAAAAAAAAGTCCAACTTTGGCGATACAAAAAGGGTATTGAAATTTGTTCAGTTACATAAATTTGTTCATAACTTTGTGCCAAATCATCGTAGGAACTTCGTTCTTTGAGTCCTGCACAGGGAATTGAACAAATTCTAGTGCCCTTTTGTGGATCGAATCAAAAAAATAATTCAACTCCGTACACATCGTCAAAATTGGACATTTTATCCATTAAAAACATTTATTTTCACAGGAGTGCTAGAGGGGGGCGGAAGGGATTGCACTTAAGTTCGCATGCATGACTTTAAAGTAGACACCTCAAAGTTTTTCGCCCGCAAAGTTTCATCGAAATCGATTGAAAATACGCTGAGTTATGGCGGTTTGAAAACGGTCGAAATTTCAAGAATTTCAAGTGTTTCATTTTTTCCCTCAGTATATATTTCTATTTTCCTCACAGCGAGGAAAAATATCGTACTTTACATGTGGGAGAAGTAAAATGCTGCTCTAACTCGTGTTCTGATTGGCCACGAGCGACAGAGGCATTTTACTTCTCCCACTAGTAAAGTAATATACTATATTTGCTATTGGATATTGTTTTCAAAAAATAAAAGTCTAGTGAAAAAAGAAATGTAGATAAAAATAGAATTCTCAAAACAAAAACTTCAAAATATAATATAATAATATATAATATACCAGACAGCTTTTTATTTTGTGTAATTACAAGTGACAGTTTTTCCTCTAAATCAATGCTGTGTTATCCGTGACCTAACTCATTCACAACCTACACGATCTTATTTTAAGATCCAGTTGGCATGTCCTTTCTTTCTGGTGAATCGATTGATATGCTTTTGTTTCCTTTGATCCAGTTTCCATGGTACTTCTGTTTATTTAGTATTGGAGTTCTGTTTTCATTTTTACCTTTTATGAGAAACTACGTTGACTGTTTTGGTCATTGCTATTGGAAAGAGATTTTTTCTTTTCGGTTTAATGGCCACAGTATAAACGGCCAATGATGTGTGTCGAGAAAGAGAGAGAGCAGAAGACTTATACCTTAGAGAAAATAGTTTTCATCTTCATCCATTCTTTTTTGTGCCGGTTATTTGATCAGTTGAAAAATTCTGTAATTTTTAAGTTCTATATTTCATTTTCAGTTTCCAATATTTTCACCAGGTCAAATAATGTAATTTAGCTTTTAATATCAAGGGTCAAGGGTTTCATTTATTTTGTTATTGATTTGTATTTAATATCAATTTATTTTTTGTTCCTGTTTTCACTCTTGAATACTGAAAGCAAATTTGGCACAAGGGAAATTATTTCATGCATTGAAAATATTACTATTGTACTGGTTGCCATTCTAATTATAAATCAATTCAGCTGTTAATTTTAATTGACATTATATTGTAATTTAAAGCATTATTAACATTTATAATTAGAAGCATCCAGTACACGATATAAATTGTATATAAATATAAGAAATTAAAATAAAGCACATTTTCTATGTTCCATCACGAGAGGAATTCAATCTCTGTAATGGTCACAAGTTTCGGTTTTTCACTAACTGATCTCTAGCGCTGTGGACGGCGATGTGGCAGTGGCGTGCGCCACTGGCCGGGGGGCCAGTGGGGCGCCGGCCCCGTTTTCCGTCCCGAGCGACACAGTCACACGTATTATGTTCGTGTTGGAGTGCTGGCTGTTGGCGGAGGGCTCTCCAGTGGCGTACGTGCAGTGGGCTTGTTTGGATCGCGACAAACTCAAACTACGTGTTACGTGTCCGTTGCCTTTGTGTTAGAATGTGCGTTTGTTGGTGTTCGATAAGAAACGTCACTGGAATTTTTATTTTTGATATTTTGATATATTCAAAAAGTTGGCATGTAAATGTTTAAAGCAATTTTATAAAATTAAACGCTTATTGGTTTTTGAAAAATTCGGCAACAATTTTAAGCAATATATTTTTGTACATTGCCGTAGTTATCTTCTTTTTTCATCAATAAATTTTTATGCTGTTACAAAATAACTTAAATACTATATGTTTGTGTAACAGTAATTATTGGGTATTAATAAAAATATCAAATATTGAAGGATTAATTGAAAAAGTTGCTCAATGTGACAATGTGTAACATGCATATTAGATGACACGTTTAGCGTGTTTCTGTGTTAAATGGTGCATGTCAGGGTCAGGAAAATTCGTCGTGTTTTAGTTGTGCTGGTTTTGGTTTTTGTGCATTAATGTTTGTGCGTTAATTTTTACACGGATGAAATCAGGGACTCGAACCGCATAAATGAACGATTCAGGTTCGATTCACGGTGTACTATGTTTTATTGGGTTCATTTTTGTTCCGGAATTCATATTTCTTCTTGGAACTGAACCGATTACCGGTTTTTAAAAAGCGGTTTAGGTTTTGAACTAAATCTCAAACAAAGTAAGTAATTATTAGACTAATCTAAAAAATCTGACGTGGACACCACATGACTTCCTTGTACGCCTTGTGTGTTCATACTTTTCTTAATAACTAAAATGTAAAATAATATTAAAATTCTTTTAACTTATTATACTAGTATACTCACAAATATATTTTAGTCATTTTATTTAAACTGCAGAAGAAGATATAAAGCATATTTTACTATTGTCACTGTCATGTCATAATCATTTAAATTTTACGTAGTAACAAATGTTAATCGATCATGGACTACAAGATACCGAAATACTATAAATTATAAATATATACTTTAATTATTTTTAAATGATAGCAGATACAAAAATATTTATAAAATACCGATTGTAGGTAATAATCACATAATCTTTCATTTAAAATAAAAAAATTTGTCTAAAATTAAATATTTATCGAAATATTTTTTAAAAGTACTACTTCCGGTTTGTAGATTGAAACCAAAAATAGGAGGTGCACAACTAGATGCTATAACAGTCCTAAATACAAAATTTCAACTTTCTACGTCTAACCGTATTTGAGTTATGCGACACACATACGTCCGTCCGTACGTACGTACAGACGTCACGTCGAAACTAGTCATAATGGATTCAGAAAAGGTCAAAACGGATATTTCCGTCAAATTCTGAGAATCGAAATTTTTCGCGATTACAATACTTCCTTACTTCGTACAAGGAAGTAAAAAAACTTCCCAAAAAAATGTAACTGTTGGTAAATGCTTCCGTTCCAAACGGGTTCACATTATTTATCGGTTCCAAAATATTTTTAATGGTCAAAGTTTTGTTTCGAGTTTACTAAAATACAGATATTCGTTCCTGTTCAGGTTCGATTCGAGTTCCTGGCTGAAATGTGTAATTTAAATATGCTATAGGCATTTTTGTATAAATTTTTGCGTAATAAATAAGAATAATACTTGTCATCGTCAATAATAATTCGGAACGTGAACTATAAAAAAGATTCATTAGAAACCGGAAGAAATATCACTTGCAGTTCCATATCCGTTTGTTTCTGATAGACTGAATTAACGGAATCGCCGTTTCCGTTATTTTGACAAGACATTTCTTACATTAAAAACCAAGCAAATACATTATTGTAAATATCTTAAACTTGCAGTATTGAAAAATAAATGTGCGCAAATAACATCATATGATTGTAAAATTTTTAAAAAAGTTTCTGAAGATTGTCGATAAGAAATAAAATCTCCAAACAAGCTCACTGCGATGAAAGAAGCTGGGATGTCACCTCTGGGCTCTGAGCAATGTTACTATTTCCTTGTGTCTCTGTCTCTCTCTTCCCTGTGGCTGGGCTTTAGATTCAGTTTTAGTTGATAGATTTGTCTTTCTCTCGACGAATGTCTTCCACTATTGACCGCCTGATACTCGCGGATTCTCCTCAATTTTTATGACTGCCAAGTCGAAAGAAGTCGAATATGTTATTTTCTCGCATGTAAAATCAAGATATACACCTCTGTTATTTAGTTAATTAGTCTTTTGTAAATATTTTCATATAAACCGGAAATATCCTCCATATGTCATGATTATCTCGTTGGAAATACTGACACATATCATCAACTTTGGACGGTGGAAATTTGCAAAAACAAAATGTTTGGCTTGAACGGCAGGTGGATAGGTGGAAGCGCCGTCACAAAAAAACACATATATCACCAGCGTACAATGCGCGCTCATATTTATCATTTTCGTTCAATAAAACAAGATGGCGGTCAAAATGGTGGAACACATTTCGTAATGTATTTAGTGCAAATCTCTTGACTCGTTTGATTGATGTTTGTTCACTTTGGTGCATGCCTAGTTTGTGCAAAGGTTGCATACTGGCTTACGTAGAACGCATTGTGGGCCGAAAGAGGAATTTCATTATTAAAGCTGTCTGCGATATGACAACTTCTAAAATATATAACCAACGTGCAGTACAGTGCAGGCTACCTTGTTATTAATTTCACGTTTAGGTGTTTTATTGCCATCTAAAAATAAACAATGCGATATATAACGCTGTTTTATAACTGACAACTACTGCGATAATAATTTGACGTTTGAATTAATAATATTTAGGAACTTATAAGCCCCGTCGGAATAAAGAATTATTCGCGATAAAGGAATTAATAAACTTGATAAACTGCTACTTTAAAATACTTAAATCATTTTACTTTGCTTTAATCATTTAAAACAAACAGAGCTTAAAAATAATATCCACTTTATACCAGCTCGCTTTGTGGACTTTAATTTTAATTAATGAATGTCTCAGTAAATAAATATACTTTATCTACAACAATAGAATAATGTATTCATTATAATACGTAAAAGTAGTATAATAAATCCCTCCATAAGGACACATTATGAAATAATGAATTCATTATTTCACACTGTTAAATAATGAGTACTTTATTCTCTCGAACTGTCAAACTGCCATCACATCTGTTTTAATATTAGTGTTACATCAAGTTATCATTTTATGACGTTGTAAGCAGAAACAGTAAAAATAATAAAAATTTGTAAAACGCTGTATATGACTAGCCCATAATAGTTCTAAATTACTCGGATAAATTGTTATCACACCAAAGTTTGAGGTTAAGTTAATATCAATACAAATTTGTAGTAAGAAAATGTTGTTTTATTTAAAAAGTTGTAGATAAAACGTCGTATTTGACTCGAAAATAATGGCTATAATTAACTCGGATGATTTATACACTCGCCTTCGGCTCGTGAACAAACTTTCATCCTCATTAATTATAGCCTACATTATTTACTCGTTAAATAATATACTATTGAACAAAGTTATTAAATGTTCGTTACAAATACGGTTCAACTTCAGTAAAAGTCACATTTATCAACTAAATTTAAACTAAAATTTATATACTACAGTTATTGGGAAACAGCACATGTTATTATTATATTATTAATGCTATACAAATCATTTCATTTATGTAAATTAGCTTGGCAAATAAGTATTAACCTATTCATTAAACTCCTGCCCAGTTTAATTATTAATACTTACAATTTAATACTTATATTTGATTTCTTACTTATTTATATAAATATTATATAATTCTGGTTAAAAATTATTTAAAAAGAAACCAGGTAAGTCTGCTAAACTAGATGTTGAACAAATTTCCATTAGGAAGAATTAGGATTGTATAAATTTAAATTGTGTGGACTTAGTAGAAGCAAAAATGTCAAGTATAAAAGTGTAATCTGGGCTGACGGGTGCTGCACCCTAAGGAAACTTTTAAATGCAAATAATTCAGGTAAACGATTCAGGCCCAAGCACTCTCACTTCGATTGGAATAATGGAGCATACATTAAGCTAAATTTTTCATTACTCTGCTGTTTCTACAATTCGTCTTTTTAATTATCCACCGATTGTCGAACAAAATTCAAGTTTGTGTGTTTTGCATTTTAATGGATTCAGCTGGTTAATAGACTCTTGAAAAAATCACAATTTTTTATCGTATTAAAAAATGTACGGACTTTTTCCCATTATATTTGTTTTGCATGCTTTTTAAATAATTAATTATTCACATGCTATTAAAGAATACCTACTAACCATTTATTTAAACTTTGATTGAGGCATTGAAAGCTTATAAATTTTATTTAAAAATATACAGGGTGAGTCATCGAAATGCCCGTCATCGATATCTCCCTTGTCGTTAAAAATACAGCATAAATTTATTAACAGAATTTTTCGTCTACTCAAGGAGCATAACTTAAAATTATTTTCACATATACAGTGTGTTGCATAACGTCTTGGCAATAATTGTTCGTCTTTTTTAAATGAAACACCCTATATATTTTTATATATAAAGAGTATAGTTACAGCTGTACAGAAAAAAAAAATTCATAATTTTTACTATTAAAATAACTTCAGTACGCCTTTATAAAACAATACGTGTATTCGGCTTTTTTTTAGAGAAAAAATTGAATAACTTGGCAACGCCGCGGAAAACTAAAATGAATCTTATATTTTCGTGTAGGTAAATAAAATACAATTCAAAATATATAAAAATATATAGGGTGTTATATTTAAAAAAAGACGAACAATTATTGCCAAGTCGTTATGCAACATCCTGTATATGTGAAAATAATTTTAAGTTATGCTCCTTGAGTAGACGAAAAATTCTTTTAATAAATTTATGCTGTATTTTTAACGACAAGGGAGATATCGACGACGGGCATTTCGATGACTCACCCTGTATTACATAAATGACAGTTAACAATTTTTGTACAAATATTATTTACTGTACACGATTATAATTTGCTGCATAAAATAATTTTAATTTGTATGCATAATGCAAATTTTAAGTGATGCAATGAAACATGTTAAAAAATATTGATATCCTTGCGATTGTTTGACTTGCGCCTGATATGGCGTAGACCCGTGCGGCTAGCGCGTCACGAGGACCTCAACTTTTCGCGCCACACGCAATATTACGTGCAGGGCATCGCATGTGAACGCCAAACTACAGGCACAGGGCCGGTGGAGCCGTACTCCATGCCCGCCAAGTTCAAGTCCCCCCTCGCTCATCTCGCATGGGCGGAAGTGTCGGACAACCGTCGGGAATTCCTGCGTCACGATCACGAATTCCGCCTCTTGTTAATTCGAACGTAGTTCGCCCACAGTGCCTAGCCTAGGCCGGTAGGAGTTGAGTTGTTGCTCGGTTGCTCATAGCCCGGGAGCTGGCGGACCATTTCAGCAAACCTGATTTTTGTAATATAATTAGTTCTATAATAACTAATTAAGAATTGTAGTGTTAGCTGGTCCGAAAGCGTGGCTCAAGATTTTAAGAACTTGAAAAAAATAAAAGATTTTCAAGTGGAACCAGTATAATGATAATTTATTAATTATATTTAACTAAAAATATGTTAGCTGGACAGGGTAGGTGGATAACGTTGTTAGCTGTCCAGGTGAACAGTGACAGTGTCAAAATAGTGACACAGTTTATATCTTCTTCTACAGTTTACATAAAATGAAAACGATCTGTCACTATTTGACACTGTCACTATACCACCTGGACCGCTAAAAGGTTATCCACCTGCCCTGTCCAGCTAACATATTTTGTTGTTAAATATAGTTGGTAAATTATCATTACCTATACAAAATTTTAGCTTTGCTGGTTTCGCAGCCCCTTAAATCTGCAGACCACACGGTCGTGCTAGCTAACACATGTTTAAGTGGTTAAACCAAGAAAATATACCACCTACATATAAGAAATGTTTAGCTGCAATAAGCCATGAAAATTGGACGCCAGCTCCCGGGCTATCAGTATTGTGTTGTTGCATGGGGCATGGCATGTCCCGCCCTCCCTTGTGTCGTGGCATGGCGCATGGAAGCACCCGTCGACAGACACGAACCACCCGGACGGGACGCGGTTGGTTGGTGCTATGCGCGAGCAACTCAGTAGTCCGATGCCTTGTAATGACCTAGCTGATTGTGTTCAAGGGTAAGGAAATCCCGATCTACATCTGGTACGAGAGTTACCCAACGCACAGCGGCGAAGGATATGAAGGCCGTGTGTCGCGCGTTAACCCGGACTCGCCGTACGGGGCGGCATCGCTCAACTTGACAAACATCCGCGAGTCCGATCAGGGCTGGTACGAGTGCAAGGTGGTGTTCCTCAACCGGTCACCAAACCAGAACAAGAATGGCACGTGGTTCCACTTGGACGTGCACGCGCCGCCCCGCTTCAGCATCACGCCCGAGGATGTCATCTACGTCAACCTTGGCGACGCCATCATCCTCAACTGCCAGGCCGAGGGCACGCCGACGCCGGAGATCCTGTGGTACAAGGACGCGAACCCCGTAGACCCGTCCGCTACCATCGGCGTCTTCAACGATGGAACAGAGCTGCGCATTTCTAACATCCGACATGAAGACATTGGCGACTACACCTGCATCGCACGCAACGGCGAGGGTCAGATATCTCACACGGCCCGAGTCATCATTGCTGGAGGCGCCGTCATCATGGTGCCGCCAACGAATCAAACCAAGTTAGAAGGCGAAAAAGTGCAATTCTCTTGTGAAGCTAAAGCACTTCCTGGTAACGTAACTGTGAAGTGGTTTCGCGAAGGAGCACCTGTTAAGGAAGTAGCAGCTCTTGAAACAAGAGTTACCATTCGACGAGATGGTTCTCTAGTAGTTAACCCCGTTAGCGCCGATGATTCCGGCCAGTATTTATGTGAAGTATCGAATGGTATCGGTGAACCCCAATCCGCTTCAGCGTATCTCAACGTTGAATGTAAGTTTTATTACTATGTACAATTCAGATTTTACTCTGCTTTTTCACTTACAGATCCTGCAAAAGTAACATTTACCCCAACAATTCAGTATTTGCCGTTCCGACTAGCAGGCGTAGTACAATGTTACATCAAAGCTAACCCACCTCTTCAGTATGTCACGTGGACCAAAGATAAACGCTTGCTTGAACCGTATCAAACAAAGGATATAGTAATTATGAACAACGGTTCGCTATTATTTACTCGTGTAAACCAAAATCATCAAGGACGATATACGTGCACACCGTATAATGCTCAGGGAACGCAGGGCTCGTCAGGTCCTATGGAGGTGCTCGTCAGAAAACCACCCGTGTTTACGCTTGAACCCGAAGCTATGTACCAACGCAAAGTAGGCGAAGCAGTAGAAATGCACTGTGATGCTCAAGAAGCTGAAGGAACTCAGAAGCCTACTCTTCAGTGGC
This sequence comes from Agonum fuliginosum, assembly GCA_947534325.1. NCBI lineage: Eukaryota > Metazoa > Arthropoda > Insecta > Coleoptera > Carabidae > Agonum > Agonum fuliginosum. The sequence continues at coordinate 58,717,061 of OX384029.1, read as the reverse complement.
AGAGAAGAGATGGTTCTCCTCTACCCAAAAATAGAGTACGAATCACTGGTGGAAACATCACTATTGAAGGCCTCAGAAGATTAGATTTCGGTTTCTATCAGTGTGTAGCTTCGAATGAGGTCGCAACTATTGTAACTGCGACTCAGTTAGTTGTTGAAGGCACGCAACCTCATGCTCCATACAACGTAACAGCAACGGCGACAGAGTTTTCTGTCACACTGTCGTGGTTACCTGGATATAGTGGCGGTCCAGATTACAAACAAGATTATACGATCTGGTATCGTGAAGCTGGAGTATCCGAATGGTCTACAATTCCTGTAACTCCATCTGGAAGTACCCAAGTAACAATGAATCGCCTCACACCGGGAACAACTTACGAATTCCAAGTTGTTGGAAAAAATGCTCTGGGTGATGGTATGCACAGCAAATTTATCACAGTCAGGACTCTTGGTAAGTATTTATAATACAGTTATTTTAAATTCATTCTCCTTAATTTGGGGTAATAACAAGACTAACGTCTGTAGTAATGTAGTTAAAAGGCTCTCTTTTGAGAATAACATTTTAACTCAAATTAATGATCTGTATTCTTAATGGAACATATTTCTAAAATGATCGTCTGGTTGTAACCTGTATAATAATTGTGAACTTTATATATACGGATGTCGCAGAAGTCCTGCCACACAAAGTGAATACAACGCCCCCATCAAACAAAGTATTTCAACCACCGCCTGAAGGTAAGAGCGCCCTTACCTTCGCTCAACTGCAAACTTCGTTCTTATATCGATCATTTTGTGTTATTAATCATACCTTGGTTTCCACGACTAGAATGCAGGTCATGGCATGCCTGCATGCATTATAATTATGTTGCTTTATGTTTTGAGTTGTTGGGGAGTGTACTTCAGTGCGCTGTGCATGCGAGAAAATTTCATTTCCTTAAGAACGCGAATGGAAATGTTATTCGGAAACTTGGAAAGTTACGCTAGTCTCTAACTACCTTACCGCATTACCTGTCGATGTTTCTTACATCAGACTATCTGCTGCGAGTTGTTTTGTTTTGTCTCTGGAGAATATATTTCATGTTCGTTTTAATGGAATGAACTTAATGAACTTAGTTTATTCATTAAATTATCATCGCGAATCCATTCAAACCGTAACGATAATGACTTGCTGGGTACAAACAATAAGAAAATATAAAAATTCGATATCGAAATTGAAAAGCAGCCGCTGTCGCCTGAAGTGCGCTCAACTTTTTCTCCTTTTATTTGTCTAAGATTCTTTATTTGACTGTTTTATTTGGTTTCAGACATTTTAGATTATAGTATTATTATTTTTCCAACTGATGCTACTGGAGCCACACTCATTCCACCTATTTTCAAACCAAAAGGTATTTTTTTGTTCCTTTCATCCTTTTGTTTATCTGTCTCACTTCTTCATTTATCACAGTGTCACTCCAGTCGTGCAGCTCTCTTATGAAATATTAACTAATCCACTTCAAAGAGTATCATTAATATAACATACTGCATTTGTATAATGCACCCATCATCGCAACAACGTATGGTATCATTTCCACTAGACTAGAATTACCCTCACATTTCATTCTCTTATTCTGCTTTATTATTAATTACCCTAACAATGTTATATATTCAGTTTATTGTATGTAGTTTTTCTGTATTGTAGTAGTGGTTGGGTTCATCATATTATTATAATTTGCCAGATAACAGCACAAAATGCATTTAGATAGATCATGTTTTAATGTTATAATAATTGTTTCTTTTTCAAATTTCTAATGTTGAATTGAATATGACCAGGTCCAAAACCAGGCCCTCCACGGAATTTGACTGTAACTGAAATCAGCAACGGTTTCCTAATTTCGTGGCAAGTTCCACTGGAACGAGCTCATCTTATTCAGTACTACACTATCAAGTATCGAACAGATGGACAGTGGAAAACACTGAACAAGGGTCAAATTCGACCAGAGGAAACTTCGTACTTAGGTAAGGATAATAGCACTTGGTGGTAACATAAAGTGTACATATTGACATTTGAAATAATTTTCAGTGAAAAACCTCGTTGGAGGTAGAACGTATTACTTTCGAATACTCGCCAACTCGGTAACGAGTTACGAAAGTAGTGATGAAGTAAAGTTCCCGGTGCCGGCTCGCGTCAAGCACAAGGCGATAACCGCTGGTGTAGTAGGCGGAATTCTCTTCTTTATCGTCGCCATCATCCTCTCCGTATGCGCTGTCAAAATCTGCAACAAACGTAAACGACGGAAACAAGAAAAAGGTAAGCTGCGGAGCATGTGGTCTCTAATATGTACATATAATGAATGTTACTAACAAAACAGAAAAGTAACACTGTTGTGTTTTGTGTTTGTTTTGCATAGAAGTGCTGATGGCAATGACTCATTCAAATCAGAATAATTATACTACCCAAGGTTAGAGGCTACATTACTACTACTGTATGATGTCATTTGGTGATTGTATGTATTTCTCTTTTAGAAAAATGAAAAGTGCCTGAAACTTTCCAGTTCTCGGATGATGGAAGATGACACTTAACTATTAAGCAGCGTAAATGATAATTAAAAATAATATTGTAGAGATATTGTTGTTCATGTTTCAGCCTACAATATGGTTGCCTGTCGGATAACCGATACACGAAATGGGGGGAGCACACCGGCCGATAGTCAAGTGCCTTTGAAAAAGTAAGTTCGCCTCATTTCTTTAACGTATTCGTCCACGCCCACACAAATCAGTATACGAGTACTTACTTCTACACTTATACTCTTGGTCTACACTTCTTACCTAGATGTCTGTACGTATGTAGTATTAACAATTCTGCAATATGTTAATTTAACAGTAGCTAAAACACATTAAAACCATTTATTAAAATAATAATTTTAAAATATTTCAGGTACCATTCAAAATACACGTTTAGTTTAAAAAGAAAATATAATAATGAATAATAAAAATATAATATTGTAATAAAAAATAATAAAATGAGTGATTGTGTCAACATTGAGCTATATAAGTGTGTTCCTCTTGTAGGACAGTTGAATCAGAGTCGTACCGAGATTACGAGAGCGTGTTTATAATTCCCGGAACAAGTGTTGACACGAACCGTAAGATCCGGCTTTGAGTTGTAGTTCCATCATCAAATGCAACCGGAAACCCAGTGCCAGTGGCGCATCTGTAACGTACGAGTACGACTCGCAGACACTATCAGATTTTATGCACTAATCTCACACTTCATCATGAAATCATCGCGCACCCATTTACTTCGCCAGTAATGTTCGCGACAATTCATTCATTAATAGCACGACATATCAAGTCCTCTTGCGACGGGGTTTACTAAGTCAGGAGATTCAAATACGCGACTCGACGGCATCTGCTGATGGAACGCAACACTCTTAGATTAAACGTAGAGTCTAAGGATAATAATTTGAAAACTAGGACTAAAATGTTACATTTGTGATGAGTTTGACTCGCTGTTATCCAAAGACTGTTCTAAATGAGTGTTTTGCTTCATTTCGGAATGGCTCAGCTGGTATAGGACCAGCAATTATTTGTGTAGGATTGCATTTGATAGTTTTAGAGTTAACGTTACAAAGTACACCAACCGGTTACCTAGTATTTGAAGTACTAACCGCATTTCATAATATCGCATGCTATCACAATTGATTCTTGTTCGTTTCGTTAACCGCTTGGTGTACTCTGAAATAAGCCTATATTATGATCCTTTACGTATGTATGTTATCTGTCCTTCGCTATCGCTGGATTTCGACACTCAGGAGGAAAAAAGGTGAAGAGTTCGGGGGAAACTGTTGAGTCTCCTGATAATCTCCAAGCCACTACCACTATCCGCACTCTCACATGTATTAGCTCTCATGACTTTCTCTTGCTCTAGCTCTTTCTATTCTCTTCTCTTAATATTCTAATATGTACTTTTTCTTTTCTAATCTTACTTCCAAAATACAGTAGCGTTTTATTCTAACAAGTTCCAAATAGCTCTAATCTCTCTTATTACAAGCATATAGTATTTTAAAATTTTCATGACACCCACATAACTTCGTCAAAAGTAATCATAATTCAAATTTAAAATTTTAGTTATAATTTTATTCAATTTGGTGTAACTGGTTTATAAATAACTGTAAAAATTAAATTATTTTGAGAGAATTTGAAATAATTGACTTGTTAACTTGAGTTGCCATTTGGAGCTTACACTACTCCGCCTAAACGCTATGTTTATTGTTACAATAAATGAAAAGTGTTTTTGTTAAATAAAGACAGAATATTTACAAGTTGTGTTTTCTTAGAACGTTCAGAAGTCACGTGAATTTCAAGATAATTTGAAAAGACTCTTACCTACTCTATAAGCTTCTTTCACAACATTTATATAATCGTCTCATTTTTTGTTTAAAATATAATTCAGAAAATATGCTTAAGGCATGATTTATAATGCACGATTTGATTCCATTGTTATTAATTTTAAAATAGGACAAATTAATATAATCATCACAATGTTGTTGCACGGTTTTATTATTTAATGCATGAATCATTGTATATCGAAAAAGAAAATTATTTCACATCAAATTAACGAAATCTTTACTTTTTGCAATATTTCAACTTTCATCAAAAATGTGAAATAATTTTCTTATTGATGAAAGAAATATAACTAAGACACTATGAATGCTACAGACTTAGACAAGGCAGAGTACCAAGTTTAACGGTGATGCGTTTCATCTTGAACTGGGTGTGGCCGGAAGAGCGGTGCCGTAGCAGCGGGAGCATCACTGGGAGCGAGTACGGATGGCGCAGTGCATACCTCCCACCAGACCTGCGAGGCAAGTCGCTGGGGAGGATCTCGCGGGCACCGGACGGCCGCTTCGTGCTGCGCGACTCAGCACTGAGCTCGCGCGCGGGCAGCGTGTCCAACAGCAGCAGCAGCGACGACGGCGGCTTCCTGCCGCGCCGCGGCGCGCGCAACGCGTCGTGGCGCCGGCCGCTCATGGCGTTCCCCAGCCAGCTCAGCCTGCGGTCCGACGGCTCGGGGCAGAGCGCGCGAGCCATCCTGGCCTTCATGCAGCCGCGGCTGAAGCCCGCGCCCACCGTGTACTCCATACAGGCGACGCCGCGCTTCCAATCCAGCTCGCCAGCTGCGTCCAGCAACGTGCTCATCTCGCCCTGGTCGCCGCTGTACTTCAGCGACCTGAGCTCCGTGCGCCAGCCCAGCTCAGCTGACCGCTCGTACCCCACGCCGCCTGGCTTCATGCAGCTGCGCTCGGTGCACGAGCGCTACTCGCAGGAACTGCCGCCGCTGCGTGCCATACACGAGGAGTCGTACAGCAACCAGGGCTTCGTCCCTGTGCACCCCATCACAGCCAGCCCCACATCCAGGCTGCGGTACTCTGGATACAACAACATGATGACGACGAGGCCGCGCGCTAAGCTACTGCCTCGGCACGCACGTATCGCACGCAGCGCGCCAGAGTTGGCCTCGCCTGACCAAGCTGAGCTGTCACCTGAGAGTCGCTCCAGCAGCAGCGGCTTTGGAAGCAAGAACACTTCGCAGCAGAACCAGAGCTCGCGGTCAGGCAGTTCGTTCACCGAGTGGCGCTTGCCGCCGTACCGGGCGCCGCCCCCTGCGCCGCTACCGCCGCCGCCGCCCCTCGTGGGGCAGTGGCTGGAGCTGACGCAGCGGCTGCACGCCGCCTCACCCAGGCACAAGGCTGTGGACGTGGGCAGTGTGGACGGACACTACGAGTTCGACCCGGCGACTCCAACACCGACGCCTTCGACACCCACCGGGCCACAAGATGAGCCGAAGACTGTGCGTCGGTACGACAACATCGAGGCACGGGTGCAAGCTATGAAAGAGGAATTCCATGAGTTTCGGAAACGCCAGGCTAAGCGACGTCGCAGCCACGAACTGGAGAGCGTGTGTTAACGCCCCACACCCTTCCTGCCGTGTCACCGCCCACCACCTTCCCTTCCCCTCCCGCACCGTACAGGCAGAACACAAAGCACACAACACACAAATACATTCAATGCCCACTTCTTATATTTAACAATATATCGACAAATTAATTTTAAATTTTAGTCATCATTTACACAGTTATATAATAAAGTATAGAACTATTAGAAGTTGGGCCACCTGTATTTAGTTTCTTTACTACACACAATTAAATCACTTACTCAGACTCTCTGACTCTCTCTCTCTTTCTCTCTGTATCTAAGTATCTCTGATAATACTCCTCTCTCCCTCCGGGTCCTACCCCTCGGTCCCTGAGGAACTAAAGCGTTGAGTGTGCGGACTGGACTCGTCTCAACGATATCCATGTTCTTAGTGTGATAAAGGTACCAATTTATAAATAGTTGGTACCTAACGAATAAAAAAAAACAGAAAAATCAAAAAAATATGTAAACAAAAAGCCATGTTCTAAATTATTAATTGAAAGAACCAAAACTCCAAAGAGACTTTAAATTACAAATTATTATTACTAAAATAACAAATATTATTATGAGAAGAATGTTTTGATTACTTATATACACGTTCAAATTTGACACTCCATCGTAAAATAAATTTACAGAAGGTTTACTGTGAGTGTTTCTACAAGTAGTGCGTGAGAATCAATGAAGAGCGCTCAATACATTCTACTATTATATTTATTAGTTTCGAAACATTTATACATAATACATTCATAATTGTATATCGAAACGGACGTCTAAACTAAACACTGGGGGTGGGCGACGGTGGCAATGTCTGCAGAGAAAGTTGCAGCCATTGCGCGCCACCGTCCACTCTGTGAATAATTCTAACGCTTTAGCGCGGCTTACGAACGCGTGAGCCGCGACAAACATTTTACACATACACGTCAGGCTGTTGCGATATTACTATTACTAGGTGTTCTAGACTATAATATATTATAATTCATTACGTGCATGGAACGGTGAGCACTGATCTCTTCTCGCGACGAGCAGCGGTAGCTTCCACAGCGCTGACGAGTGGAAGTTGCCTCCGCGGTCGCAGTCGCCAATTGTTATCGATTCGGTTCGCGTTATTTTAACTTACGTTTCATTTTCGAGTACAAAACACATCGTTTTATTTTTAAGTAATAGAGTTTATAATTAATTGTATAATTGTATAGTGATATTAGTTTTGTAAAGTTACTTATTTCAGTACAACTAAGTTAAACTTGGGCGAATTCACGATTGTTTCGACTGATTATTGTTTGTTTCATTGCCGATCGATTGCTCGATTGAATTGTGATTTCGGTTGTATGAATGAAACACAGTTGCAGTCTGTGTTTAATATTTAACAATAAAGCATTACTTCTATTCACCAATAAGTACAGAACATACGAAAGTAGATAAATTGCGACAAATGTTATTGTAAGTGATATTCTAATAAAACAACAAATTCGTCAATAATTTTTGGCACTGCTGTATTATAATGAATTCCCATTTTTATGGAACCACGGAAGCGCATTTTATTTTTCGAAAATAAGTAATCTTGTCCGCTTTTTTACAATGTTTACTTGATAATGAAAAATTCTAAATTCGAAACGACTTCTCACTTGATTAAATTTGCATTTCGGCACTAACTCGTCATTTGAGCGATAATTACCTTTCTATACAATGTGATTAAAGGAATGTAAACACACAATATCGCGAAACAACTACTTATACCTATAGTATGATTGTACATTGTCCTAATAATTTATGGTTTTACAGCACACAAATTTCAAGTACATTTTTAGAAGTAGAATTTTTAGTTGTAAGTGTTGAACCTAGATGACCAGTTGTTACTGTGTAACTACGCTGTAAAAAGCATCACATCTGAACAAAAATACAATAATGTTGCCAGAAAAAAACTGTTTTATAATTGTACCTATTAAAAACCATTCATTTCGCAAACTATCGCCTACGTCATTATTAAAACCGCCTAATTCGTAACATTAATAAAAATGTTAATTTTTTTGTTATGAGTTATAAAGACATTCAGTGAGGATAAGTTTAAACGTCTTTGTTATTGAGTCTACTTTAAAAATTTAACCCATATAGGTACTATGATGATTCACGAAAAGTGAGTATGACATAATATAGAATAAATTCAAAATAAATGTGTTTCATACATCGAGCATAACTATTTTATTTTATATTTTTATAAAACATTTATTTAAAAACAAAAGTAAGAACTATATTGCAAATAAAATGAGGTAATGCTTTAAAAAATATGTGCAAGATTGATAAAGTACGCAATTAAGTATCATTTGAATAGGATAAGGATTTCAAGGACAATAGTGTTATACATATTAATACAGATAAAAATAGAATAAACATAAAAATAGACACTCGTCTATATTACGCCTAATAATGATATATCCATAAAAATCAATCGTTAAATTACGGGTTTTAAAGAGTACCTATTAACCAATTATTAAATTACACTTTGTCGAAGAAATATTCAATATTAATATCTAAACACAAAAACCGTTAGTAATATAGATATACAAAACAATGCCTAGGTAATAAATAAATAAATAATTAAATTGTGTCGTAGAAATTAATCGTATTCTACTTTCTACTTGCATGTAATAAATAACTGATTCATTCGTATGAATTACAAACTCGCCTGAAGCTCAGTGTCTTATACTTTGATCCTCATAAGAGTAAAATAATTGTTGCCTATCAAAAATGATCATTTTATACGGAATGGAAATAATAAACCTCTTCTTAATAATAAACATTTTATTTATTTACGTTTAATGCTATTAATTAAATTGTATTACCTACTCAATATGTTTAAATTAAGAATCAGCAGTTATATTTATTCAATATCGAAGAAGTTTTTAAATAACATTTGTTTTATAAACAAGTAGTGAAACGTAAAACTTATTTCTGCCTGGCATAAAATATTGACAATAAATTATCGGATTGTTTGAAAAAGAGTTACATAAATCAGTAATTTAATTAAGGTGCAATGAAAGAAATTAAAAACACGATAGAATAATATAGGCAACAGAAGTGTTCTAAATTTATATTTTGTTATATCATAAACAATTACAAGAAATTGAGTAAGAAGTGTGCTATTGTGTTTTACGATGTTGATTAGTAGAAGCCTTGCAGTGGCTGATGAAGCTTGTCGCGACTAGACAGACGACGACACAACTACAAGAGCTCTAGCACTAGGTTCTATGCATGCCAGTGGGTGTTTGTCACAACTAGGTAATTGGTGGTGACCCAGAACAGTCCCCCGTCTATGCAACTAAAACCGCCTTCAATGTCAATTTACATTATCCGTTTATAACCAGGCAGGCTTTCATCTGCAACTGCTTCACTTGATCTTCATAAACTGAGGTATGTGCTAATAATCAATTAAAATGTGTCGAAAATATTACCAAACGAATATTTAATTATCATGATTTGTATAAACATTTAGGGCAAACGAGCACTATCAGACAGTTTAGTCGTACTTTGGTTTGTACAGTACCCAATAGGAAAGTTGAGCAAACTGTTTTGTTACCCTATACAGGGTTTCTCAAAAAATGTACTCACACTTCGAATGACGAGAAAAATATTATTTATTAGCATAAATTGAAATGAAATACAGTCGAATACCGAAATGTAATTGAAGAATCATGTTCGTAAATGTTCAAATTGATGACCATTATTGTTCAGACAAAGTTTCAAGTGCGTTTTGGCCCTTAACGGTAATTACGTTGATATTCTAACACAAAATTAAACTTTATATTATTATTATTATTATTATATAGAGAATTATTTTATATAAAACATGTAGGTAGCATGGCTAGAATTGTTTATTTACATATCTAAAGCTGTTTGAGTTTTAAGCACATTTCAAATTTTTCAATTGATATCTTTGACAACAATTAAATCACTTAAGTAAAATTTTAAAATATGGTAGGTATATGCTAGACACACTGTTCCTATTGGAAGATGTATTATACCTACATCTTTCACATTTCTATCACGTAATAACTATAACTTTGTTTCTATGTTTCATAATCCTGTTCACACGAGGAAAGTTATTACTAAAAAGTTTCTTGCAAGTAAAACAAAGTAGTGCTAGGAGCTGTCATATAAAAATCTGTCAATACCGGTCACGGGATAACTGTGGAGGAAACTAATTATTTCTTTAAAATATATTAATGCTAGTGATCTTATAAATATTTAATAAAAATAATTTCCCGTATGAACGGTATGACAGCTCCTAACACTTGTTTTACTTTCAAGAAACTTTTTAGTAAAACTTTCCTCGTGTGAACAGGACATAATTTGAATTATTATTTTTTGACTATCTACTTTAATATAATACAACTCTCCTGACACTACAAAAATTAAATCAAACGTTCTTAATAAAGAATTACCAAATTTTAATACCATTCAAAGTTAAATAAAAATGTGATAAATTAATATACCTAACCAGTGTTGCACTTTGTAACGAAACGTTTCTGGACTTACAGAATCATTTTTTTATTTAATAAACAAGAAAAGTATCAATTTTTCAATTCAATCTCAAAAATTATAAATAATAAACTCGGTTTTGCTCTTCATAGTCCGGAAATATCAAACAAAACACATTTAATTAAAAAATTTAACTGCTCGCAATAATAACTAATTACAATTTTTTTCTATATTATTTTTACAGAAAATAAAGGGAAAATATGCTGCAATAATAAATAATTGATAGTTCTACAAAATTTAAAGACAACAGCAATATGATCTAATGTGTGGCTTGCAAAATACGAACATAAAAGCCCATATAAGAAGTGTATCCCCGTCAACAAAGGAGTGCTGCAGTTGCAGACAGATTAAATAGCAATACAATCAATACCGTATAGAAAGAAAACAAATACATCAATAGGTTCGTAAATAACAACAGACAAAACATCACAGGATGTGCTTCAATTTCGCCAAGCACAACACAATACGAACCATTAAAACCTAACAAAGTGCAGTCAATCTATTCAAGCCAAGCCGGGAGCAGCGATCACCACCCACAACGTAGCTAGAGATTGGGAGATCCAGCGTCGCAACCCACTGTGTCATACTGCCTCACGCCGTGTTGTTCTCCCGCGAGTCTAGTCCTGGTCTTCATATTTCGCCTTTCGTCGTTCGTCATTCATTTTACATATTGCGAAGAGACGCAGATTATCCCAACTTTCGTATGATGTTGTGCATCCCTCACGTGGAAATTTTAGTTTTGTGTTTGTGTTTTGTTTGTTTTGGGACAGTGCACCCGTGGTATGAGGAAGAACAAAAACCGAGCTTTTTAACAGCGAATGTTGGTGAACATGTTGTATTTAATTGTGAATTGGATTTTCCACAAGATATCCCGATACCATATATTTTAAAATGGAATAAAGATGTAAGTAAATTTTATTCTAATTACAATATGATGATAGATTCGCTTATTTTCTAGTATTTTGAAATTATGTTCAGTTGCGCAACTTAAAAAGCGCGTGTTAGTTTTTGTTTTCATTTAATTAAGTAACTTGTATTACTTTTATTTGCAATATTAAAATACCTACCATATTATTATATACTGAAATAACATAAAAATGATAATTTTGTTTGAAATTTAAATAATTATCACTTACAATATCACGTGTGCATTAATTCTTTGTGGAATTTTTTTTGAGTGCTTTCTAACAACCTTTTAATTAGCTCTCGTGTACCACTCGAGCTAATTACGTTGTTGAAATACACGATAAAAAATTTCCTGGACATGAATGAATGCAAGAGTGCATATACGGTAAGAAAATCGCAATGACACCGGAGCTTTTTGAATTCTTTTTACAATAGAAACTTGAAATATTTATTATATTTGTATTTAACATTAATAAATATGTATTATTTACATTATTAATTGCTTTTTGAATTCTTTTTACAATAGAAACTTGAAATATTTATTATATTTGTATTTAACATTAATAAATATGTATTATTTACCTTATTAATTGCTTATTTGTACTCAAAATATCAATTTAACCAATTTTAATTTATTGTCAAAGTGACAGATGACGGTAAAGTTTCAGTTAAGTTACTCAAGCTACTATAGTAAAAAATTTCCGAGAAAATTGTTATTTAACCATGGTTACTATTATTGTTATTTGTGTCATGCGATTTTCTGCATTTTCACATATATTCTTGTAATACACTATGCGGCGTAGAAAAAGAAAGTAATTTTTTAAATGTTTCTACGCCGTAAAAATTATCTTTATGTTCTACATCCCAATTAAAAACAGTTTTGTTCATTTATAAAATTGTGCAAGTAATTTAAAGTTGAATCACACCTTAAATTAATAACAGTAAATTTTATTTAAAGATGAGTTTTTAATTCGTCTTTTTTAAATGACAATATCTCCCATGAGTCATTATTTCATTCATGAATGATTATTGTAGTACGCACAAGTTGTTTGCTTTTTAAATCAAGTCCAGTTCATTAATTTTTATTATAATATGTATCTATTATCTCATAAATTATGCAGTAACACTTTTTACGACTTTATAATACGTTGTTTTAAGTTTTATTTATGTGCAATTCAAATGTAAAAAGTAACTAACAATTTTTTAGATAAATATACTTTATTTTATTTAACACGCAGACGCACGAAATGTGTTACAAAGTAAACTGTTTATGTGCGTGTTTATTCGTAAATACTCGGCCATGTGATTAAATCATTTAATTAAATAAAATCAGCAACGTAAATAAAGCAACTGAGCAGATTTCAATTATTTTTCTGCCTGTGCATAACTTATACTCGTAGAGATTATTTTGATATTATAAATTGTGTGTTCTTTTTTTATTCGTACCTGTACGCCTGTACCTTGATGTTTCTAAAATTAAACTACCTAAAACCTGAAATTAATAAATTATTAGAGAACAAAAAAATGTATCTAAATATTTATAAAGTAAATTTAGTTAAATCTGGATTTGTAGTATACCTACCTAAAAGCTAAAAGGAAAACTTCGGAGCCTAAAGGTTTGTATTTTGATTATCTTTTTCGATTATGTAAAAATGTCTTATAACGAGGTTATAAAAATATTCTCATTCTATTAACTTCATTATTTTGTTTAGAAAATAATAAAAACAAGGAAAAACGTACTAACAACTAATCTTTTTGGACAAGTTTAATACAAATATGGTAATAATCCAAAATGCTTAAGGCTCTGTTCACACAAGAATTCTTTGAAGATTTTTTCATGCTTCAAAACCTTGATAAAAATAACTCTAGTGAGAATTAGGTACCTGTTAAATTGCGGTGCCCCTAAATTGAGTCTTCCATGATTTGTTGATTTGAATGAAATGTATTTTTGTAAAAATAACAACAATTTATAGCAAAAATGAGCTGATTTTGATACATTTTTAGAAACTATTTACTTTAATCAATATACAATGCATGTACATCTACGTCACAAAGTCACAACATCAGCAGCTGTTTGATAGCAGGCAAGCATGATGATAGAAAAGTGCAAAATACAAAATACTGACAAACGATTTATCCTGTTAAATGAGTTATAATACCATTTTATTAAATATTTTCATAAAAATAAGTCTTGTTTACAAAAATCAAATTGCACCTTTCTGTCATGCTTATACCTATACCTATCAAAATATTGTAGTATGGAATTGTGATGTAAGCTGCACATGCCTAATAGTACCTATAGTGTATTAACAAGCTTTGTTAAGTTATTTGTTGACGTAAACTTATTGAAATGTTTATTTTATTTTTATAATTAACTCCCATTCTATATAATTAACTCCCAATTACAGAATGGTAGATATTCTCGGGTGGATATTATTATAGTGGAATCCAACCATTGGTACCCAATGGTATTATACGCAATGACTCAATTCATTCACTTAATACGCGTTTTAAATATAAATTACATATCCCCAAATATTCTACTGCTAGGTTTAAATCTTCTTTTTGGTTCCCTCTTTAAACCAAACTGCCTATAATTATGAATCCGATTCTAGTATTTTACACAATACAACACTAAAATATAACAGTTTAACAATGTCAGCTATCAGATAACTTTCGTCATTATTGCTATTGCTATCCGTTGCAATCCTCTTTTCGTCTTTTCTTATTGTATTGTTGGTGTTTTATTTTTCTATATAAGGAAGCAAAAAACAGGATTAGGGTTTTCTTCCTCAAAAAAATATAATTTTCAATCTAAAAAATATATTTAATGTAGGATTATTCCATAGAAAAATTACATATTATTCATATTTATTTTTACAGTTTATCCCTCAGGTTATTTTCGGTTAATATCATCTCCTTTATTGCAATCAATTTCTGACAAAGTATTCATTTTTAATCACCTGGAAATTAATTTTAAAATATAGGTAATTATATTGTCAAGGCATAATTTTCTGTGGACTTAAAACTTAAACATTAAATTAATTTGCAGTAATAATTGTAATATAAGTATAAGTTTAATAATAAATGATGTTAAAATCAGATACAAATGCTAAAAATGTTTATAGAATTTTCTTACAACTTAATATTCAAAGATAATAGCGTATATAATCACATCTTCCTGTAAGAAAATGAAACGCAAGCAATGACCCTCTTCATTTTCACCCACTGAATCCGCCGGTCCAGTTGTGTATCTAAATATTTCATTTTGGTGCAATTCTAAGCGCACGAATTTACGCGTAAAATTCCATTATTCAATTACCCTCGGCCCATTTGTCATTGCGCTTTTCTGCTGTTTGTTTTGTATTCATGAATCATTTCTAAATTGTCGCGAGTTATCATTTGGGCATTATGTAATTGTCAGAGCAGCATGTCAGTCCAGAAGACGTGGCATGAATACGAAACCACGGAATGTGCCATCGCGGAATGAAATAAGAGTCTGAGGGCGTAAGACCAGCTTCAGGAATAGAAATGACTTAGTATAACCGCTAATGACCGACAATCTCTGATCTCAAATCACATTGCTGCTGATGTGCTGATGGTCTAAATTGCCAAACACGTTGTTAGGTTAGTTTCATGGGTGGTAATGGTGGTCCTAAATTTTTATCAAGGAAACAATACATTAGAATTAGAAAGTGCTCTGTGATATATCCGGAGATCATTTTATTATCAGTAATTACTAACATTTATCATGTTAACTTCTAAATTTGCCACTAAGTGGTATATATTTCAATGTTTTTCTATTTATAATGTTAACTTTTAAATTTGCCACTATATTTCAATGTTTTTATTCATAATTTTAATTCATTGATTATTACAAGAAAAAAAACCTTAAGGTAAACATATCGAATGTCTAAACTCTATAGCTTGACAACGTTTTCAGCTGCTGCAATATCTTGTAGGTAGTACCGTTGTTCCGTTGTATAGTCCACGCATACATCAAGTACTTACCTAATAATCGTTAAATGCTTATTTCAGTCACACAATGCCCAAAACCGCAATCGTTTAAGATTAGCCCGCAGATAAGAAATATTTATTAACCCGAGTACTTATATATTTTACCCCCAGTGTTCCACTGGTAGAGTAAGAGTTTTTCGAAGCTTATTAGCAGGGTTGTATTGTATGCTCTGGCGCATCTCAGGCTTGTGGTTTTGACCATTGTGTGACTGCAATAACCCCCTAATAAACGCTAATTATTATTAGGTAGATGAAATGTATTTGTACTATAGTAGGTATTAGTAGGTACTGCGTTTCCTTATCTTGCATATATAGGTACATATATAAATAAAAGCCCCTATATCCCTAAATTGCATGAAAACCCTAAAGAATTATTAGTTACAGTCGTAACTGCATTTATTTCAATAAATATATATGTACAAAAAAATTCCAAATGAAAACAAAATTATTGACTATTGTAGGTACCTACTTTTTCGGAAATGAAAATATGTACTATTTACATCATCCATGGTTTTTTTATAATTATCTATTGCTTTTTTTCAGGGCAAGAGTGTTTTCTTTTGGTACGAAGGAACGCTTTCTGCTGATGAACCATTTATTGGTAGGATAAGCTTAGTGGAAACTGAAGGATTTGGAAAAGGTTCTGTAAATTTAACGAGCATTCGAGAATCAGATTTTGGGTGGTACCAGTGCCGAGTTCTGTTTCCCAACAGAAATCCAAGTTCTAGAAACAATGGAACGTGGTTTTACCTTACAGTCAATGGTATGAAAATACAGAAAAAAAAATGTACTCACACTTTAACTTCCGTGATGTTTGCGAATCTCTTAGTACGCGTTACCAGCGTTGTCTGATCAATAATGGTCATCAATTTGAACATTTACGAACATTTGTCTTCTGTATTTGAATGTATTTCATTTCATCTTCGCTTTAAAAAAATATCTCATTTCAATTTATACTAATAAATAATATTTTTCTCGTCAGTCGAAGTGTGAGTACATTTTTTGAGACACCTGTAGATATTTAACACTTTTCAAAAAACAGTATTTATGCACTTAATTTATATAATAAGATGTTTTACATAGCGTGTAGTATTTTATTTCCTAAAAGATTGTACAGAGTGTTCGAGAGTTATTTTAATTTGCTCGTCCGGCTAAAAAAGTGTGCAAAAATACAAATTTAGAATTATGTAGTTAGTTGAATCGTATAATCCAATAAAAACTAAATTTAATACTTTCTGTAATGTAATTAAAACAAATAAGCTCTTCCAATTCGGATCTTGTCTGCGATCAATAAGACGAAGTAGTTCTCATAGTAATTATCGTCATCTGCAATAATTAATTTCCTTAATTCTATAATGAACTAATTGTCTCAAACAATTGTCCAATCAAGCCAAACATCAGACATACACATACCTCCTTCATTCTTCAATACGTGCATGTCTACTTCCATTAACATTTCCATCAAATCTTTGCAGGAGGTAATTTGCTGGAGATTCCGCCAATTAATCAAACCACTCTCGAAGGAGAAGAAGCGACGTTCACGTGTCTTGCGAAGGATAAACAGACGCAGGTGATATGGTACAAAGATGGTGTGCCTATTAAAGAGTTAACCGATATCAGGAGCCGGTCTTGGGAATCGGAAGAAGGAACTCTGACAATTAAGGAAACTGCTATGAGTGATCTAGGAGAGTACGAATGCGAGGCGATTAGCTCAATGGGAGATAAGCAAACTGCGAGAGCGTTTCTGAATGTGCAGTGTAAGTATTGAAACTTAAGGCGGGTTTACATTGGTCGTGTAAATGGGTTAGTTACTAGTACTATTAGCTCGCTAGACCACAACTCATCCAATGTAGCCAACAGAAGCTAGTACCAGTACTAGTACTAGTACAAGTAGTTGGGGTAGTGAAGTAACTAACCTCCCGGGTTAGCTACTCACCTACTAGCACATACATTCTGCACTATCCACTACACTCATCTCTGCACTATACCAATGTAAACAGTCACTGGTGATTAGGGATATACTAGTGTGTTTTGACGTCTCATTTTAAAGATAATTGTTTTATAGTTAAATTCGGTATTTTTACTTTATTAAAATGAAAAAGTGGTTTGAATCGGAGACAATAAAGTTTGTAGAACTATATCGTGATCATGAGTGTTTGTGGGATGTCAATAAATTTTGTTATCTTTACTTTATTTCGTTTAATAATAGATTTTATTCGAGATGATATACAACCACGAAAAGAATTCATTTTGTCACCTACAGAACAACTTGTACTGGTACTAGAACTATAGCTAGTCGTCTAAATTGTATTTCTGGTTTAAACACCTACTAGCCTAGCGCTTAGTTGAGTATACTAGTATAGCCCGCTACTTGTACCAGTAACTGTCTCAGTTACTCATCCAATGTAAACGCGCCTTTACGTTATATAAGTACCTGACTAGCCAGAATCAAATTTGTGCCTACAGGATGATTATAAGAACAAACTTTTATTAATTCATAAAAATAAGGGTAGTGTACATGAAATGAACATTTTTAGTATCACTATTATGATTTGATAGTACATTTTATTATTTATACATACATAATCAGAACTGGGCGGTACCTAATTAATTACTTTAGTAATTATATGGCTGAGCGTTTCCAGCTACTGTTTTAGTCTTAGTCGTAGTTTTTGCATGGAAACTCCAAGCTTTGGACATAGATTTTCGTCGTTGTTCGGTTGAAGAGAGATTGATGCATATTATTTGGCAGCTGTCATTAGTTTTGTTAGTATTTTTGAGGGTTGGTTTCAAAGAAATATAGACCATATAGAACAAGAAAAGTTATTCGTGCATTTGTAAAAAAAGAAGAATTGCTGGTATTAAATAAACACTGAAATATCCTCAAAATGTCAAGTTGAAGTAATAATTTTTTAATATTATTTTTCTTTGATTTTATAAGTAGATACTACAGCAATCCTAATAATATGTATTCAATTAAAAAAAATAATGTTGCAATTTAAATTTGTGTATTTAACAAATTCTTATTTGTTCACCACAATAACTACAGTATTTTGCGTCTTTACAAATAATTTAAATTATATTATAATTATAGTAGTAATTATGATTTGTATTCATTTTTAAAAAATTATTAGAAACACCTCTAATCTTTTTTATAAAATTGTACTATCATTTTAGGTGAACAAACATTTTATTTACAAAAACTAAAATTATAATGGTCTGACAAAAAACCAAAAACAGTGACTATGTTAAGAGCTGGAAACGTAGCTTTACATAACGAATGAATTAAACAAATTATAATTATACAGAGACATATTATGTCAAGTCAATTCTCTTAGCAAACATTAGCACATGCGTGAAATAATTTTCAGGAAATTTCAATTGAAAGTTTCCTTAATTCAATGATTCTCTAATTTCATACCTAATTATAAATTCATTCTAATAAAATTGTCTTTAACCCAGATAAAGCAAAAGTAATCTACGCTCCTAAAGAAGTCTATCTTCCGTATGGTCGTCCTGCGATCTTGGACTGTCACTTCCGGTCCAACCCGCCATTGACGAACCTCCGGTGGGAAAAGGACGGCTTTCTGTTCGATCCGTACAACGTGCAAGGCGTCTTCTACAAGCGCAATGGCAGCTTATTCTTCAGCAAGGTCGACGAAGCGCACAGCGGGCTGTATTCTTGTACGCCGTATAATGATTTGGGAACGGATGGACCGTCTCCACCAACAAGAGTTATAGTTCAAAGACCGCCAGTGTTTATTGTCACTCCTAATAATTTATATCTGAAGAAAATTGGAGAAGATTTGGAAATGCCTTGTGATGCGAGGGATGGCGATGGGGGACACAAGCCCACTATCGTTTGGTATAAGGTAACAAATAAAAATAAATTTTTAATTTTTATCATAGAATTATATTCGTGTACCTCAGACGTAAAATTAAAGAGCTGTGTTTAAAATTTACTCCGAAAATAGCAGTGAAGAAAAAATCGTTCGTATTGTATTTTTTTGTTTAAAAACTTAATGTGCCAAAGAATAGGACAATAACACTTAAACCATACTATATTTTGTAAAATAACTCTATTTCGTCCTAATTTTGTTTCATATCAAATTAATTTAGTGCATAATAATGTACTTTACTGTCTACAAAGTTTCTTTTTATACGTATTATCATGTGACAAAAACGGGTAAATATTTTAAAAAAAATTAAATAATACCTACTCGTACTTTTGTTTTTGTTTGTGTGCCACTAGGTTTTATAATTTTAAAAAATCTGATGTGGACACCACATGACTTCCTTGTACGCCTATTAAACTGTTCATACTTTTCTTAATAACTAAAATGTAGAATAATATAAAAATATAATAACCGTATTTGATTTATGCGGAAAATACCAAAAAATACTTAGAGTAAAGTGCCCTTTTGGCACAGACGATCGCAACCAAAAACAGAAGGTGCACAAGTATATTCTATAACAGTCCTAAATACAAAATTTCAACGTTCTACGTCTAACCGTATTTGAGTTAAGCGACACATACGTCCGTACGTCTGTTCGTACGTACAGACGACGGAACTAGTCATAATGGATTCAGAAAAGGTCAAAACGGATATTTCCGTCAAAATCTGAGAACCGAGATTTTTCGCGATTACAATATTTCCTTTTTACTCCGTACAAGGAAGTAAAAATTCTATAATAGATATTTTTTCATTTTTATAAGTACTAGGAACAAATGTAAAATAAGTATATAATATTTTACTTTGTACCTGTCCTGATAATCTTTAATACATAGAAGAGAATGTAACAAATTAATATCTATCCCTAATAATTTTTGATTAATTTTAACGCTTTCTCTTGGAAGATATGGCAACTTATTAAGTCTTTAATGGTAAGATATTTTATTTAAAATATTAAACATAAGATAAATACATATCGTAGATGTTTGTCAATGCTTGTTGACATATTATAACATCGTATGTGATATTACCATTATTATATCTAGAATATTTTCGTACAGAAAGACGGTACACCTCTCCCCGAAGGCCGCTACAGTTTTCAAGCGGGCAACATAACAATCTTCGACATCCAACAAGAAGATCAGGGTCTCTACCAATGCTCAGCCTCTAACGAGGCTGCCACGATCACCACCGAGACAGAGCTTATGGTGGAGACATCAACTTCTAGAGCTCCGTACAACTTGACAGCTAATGCTTCACAAACCTCCGTCCTGCTGAAATGGGTGGCAGGACTAGCACGACCTCTTGATTTTAGTGTTTGGTATCGACCACTAAATACCGAGGAATGGAGGACGATCAAGTTGGAGTCGAGGAAGAAGCTGGAATTGACGATTTATGATTTGATGCCAGGTAATTAGGGCTAAATTTAGATTTTTTTTATCCCTCAGAAGACCTATTCTGTAGATTTATCACTTATTAATTTTGATACATTGATGACGTTAGCCGGTGCTAATAGTTTAGTTTCTTTTGAATAGTCAGGTTTTAAGTTGGCAATATATTCACAATATGAAAGTCGTGTTGGTTTATGTGTTTGTTTTGAAACATTTTACATCAGTCTTCAAGATTATTGTTAATATTGTGTCTGTCGTTTAATTTTGTTTTATTTACTTTTGCTTATTTTTGCCATACATAAATGCCATATATCCGTAAATTAACAATGTTTATTATTGAATTCTTGAAATTTTAATAATTTTTAAATTGTCAACACAATGTATGTACTTACGAAGAACTACTACAACTTTAATAATTAGAAACACCGCTAAATAAAACAAACATATTATTGAACTGTTCCTTCACATTTCACATGGACAAAATAATACTAAATGTCGAACTATGACCATTGATAAGTCTCTATATTCTATACACCACCTACTTTGGTAGTGTTAACTCTGTCACTTGACATGACGTCATATACCGGAGCCATCAATTTTCATAGATGGCAGCAAAACTATTACCTAAAACTTATTCAATTTCACTAGTGATAACTTTAAAGATCACAGACTAGGTTTCCAGTCTTAAGTAGCATTTTAGATTAAAAAATGTTATAGCGAAAGCACCGGATAGCACAGTGGTCGCACAGTGGTAAAGTGTTTGGTTCTAATAACAGAGGTTGTGGGTTCTAATCTAAGTCAGCTATGAAATTTGCATTGCTACACTTGGATCGGTACTTGTATTTATTCTCACTTGTAATATATCCCCAGTGCATGGATTAAATCCGTAAAAAATTTCGAGTGTATTGCTGTTAATATGACATTTCACGAGTCGAAGATGAGTGAACAATAAAATTTTCTGGATATTAATCCATGCCGACGGGTATTCGAAGATAAAATCGCATTATTACTTTAAAAAATAACGTTTATAAATAATGTCTACAGAAATATTTCCGGAAATATAGCTATTAGACAATAGGCTTTATTATTATTATTAAATAGGTATTACAACTTACAAGTATTTTTGTTGTAGGTCGCGAATACGAATTCATGGTCCTCAGCAAAGACAAGCACGGTGACGGGATGTTCAGTAAGACTATCACAGTAAGGACGAAGGGCTCCTCATCATCAACTCCTCCAGAGACTTCCGATGAGTTGGCTGCTATCGAGCGATTAGCGCCCATTGGGCCTCCGAAGAACGTAACCGTCCATCTCACCATGGAGGGGTATCTGGTGACGTGGGAACCACCAGAGCTGGGCAGAGACGTCCTTGCTACCTACAGACTTCGATGGGCTGACGATTCTAGCATGGAGACCTTGTGCGGGACTGTTGAGACCAAGGATTTGTTTTATAATGGTAAGTTGTCCAGAAACACCTAATTACTGACTATAACAACAATATAGTATACCGTCGTTGTTCGGAAAAAACCTATGTGACATTTTATGCCAAAATCGACTTTATGTATAATAATATTATGGATATTATGTTAATCATATGTGTTTATAAGATAAGTCATAACGAAACATAACTACATTTCAGAAAAAGAACTGTTCCTATTTTTATATGATTTTTTGTATGATTTTCATTGACATTGAGGTTATGTTAATGTTAATGTCAGGTGCTGTCCGGTATTGTAAACTTCAGAATTTGATAATATAACTCCAAAATTTCCAAAGTAAGTAAATTTTTATATTAAAATAGTCCTAATAATTGTAATAATCAGTGACTAAAACTACTATATCGATAGTTATACTTATTATAATAAATTATGTAGAATTATTTAATTTTGTAGGTAGATTGGACGAGTAACACGACATTTGATAAGTTTCATCTCTGTCCATTTTAATAATATTTCTCAAAGCTGTCTGAACCAAAATGCGCAAAATAATAAGTGTACTGTCAAATAAAGTTGAAGTATACTAATCATAAACTCTTATTATGATGTGAACATGAAATCAGTAAAGCATTAGACATGTTTGAGCAGATGATATCTCTTACGACTTTATCATATGCGAAATTATATGATAAATCACATAATGTAAACCCTACTTAAGGTGTATATTGTATATGTATAACATGTAATAATTTGAAAACCCATAGGGTAAATACACAAGGTGGCCTTTCTTTAGATGATGATTACGACA
This sequence comes from Agonum fuliginosum, assembly GCA_947534325.1. NCBI lineage: Eukaryota > Metazoa > Arthropoda > Insecta > Coleoptera > Carabidae > Agonum > Agonum fuliginosum. The sequence goes on along the minus strand of OX384029.1, from coordinate 58,694,063 downwards.
ACGAGAAAATATAAACTTTAAGTTCAAAAATAAGCGCTGATCGATTAGCAACTATTTTTTCCAAAAATATATTTAAATTTGTCGTAGCTATAGACATCTTACAATCGGTCCAACAGAGGTTGGACTATTTTAGGAGAACAAGGAATAGGGCCCGTTATACAAAATTTTAAAATCTGTATTAAACTGAACACATGGATCTGAATTCTACTTTTATGGAAAAGAAAAACATTATTTAACAGAAAAAAAGAGAAACAAACATAAATCCAAGAACCGATAAATAAACAAGTAAACAAGAAGCTTGTTTAAAGAAAACTAATTATTTTGTAGACGAATACTGAAATATAAAATTACTATAAACCTTTAAGAAAAAGAAAAACATTATTTAACAGTAACAAAAGAAACACAAACATAATACCAAGAACCAATATACAAGATGCTTGTTATTATTTTATAGACTCATACTGAAATATAAATTAACTATAAAACAATCCCTGTAGTGAAACATTTGGAAGAAGACACAACATACTACTTCCAAGTATCCGCTTTGTCGTCCAACGACTTCCAAGCTGTGAGTGAAAAGGTCGTTCTGGTGGTTCCAGCTTACAAACGCATCCGGGCGATATCCATGGGAATCATGGGCGCTGTAGCTCTGCTAGGAACCGCATTCGCCATCTTCTACTACGCCAGAAAGAAGTGCTTCAGGTCGTACACAGACACAAAACCTCACATCAATGATGGTAGCATAAGTTAACAAGAAATTCACTTGTTTCACAGGGCTATATTTTGTACAAAAGAGAAATAGTGTTGCATTCGAAATTTTGCTTTTATAGCAAGAGGCTTCTTTGTATATAAAAGAAAACGATAGTTTTGTCCGCGTAAAAGGATCATGGAACCAATTTTATAAATACATAATTATTTTTACATAGAAGTTTATTGTTCTGACAAAGGATTAACAGGATCTCTGTAGCAGGCAAATTAAGAAACAAGATATTTTTGTAACTGGTACTATAAAGATTAATTTAATTATGAAAATAAAATGTGTATGTAAGACCTATTTACATTCTAAAACTTGTTAATGTAGAAATTATTTTCAAAATACACTAATTTTATATATTTTATTTATGTATTAAAACATTGTTATAGTTTATTAAACAATAAATTTTTATTTATTACAAAACAATAATGATATATCATGTTTTGAGTTTAATGTTAAAGTATGTCTTCCATTTATTTGTTTAATAGCTATTTATGTAACCGAGACGAATGTCGAGGCTGATCAATACGTCATCGCCTGAGCTAAAAAGTGAATACAAGATTTTTTCTACAACCAACAAATTTTTATAATAAATGGAAAATATTTCTTCAAATCTTTGATATTATTTCAAATTGTCAGAACTGTAAATTATTTTTTTTGTGTTTTAAATTTATCACCCAAACATTAAATATTTTTATTTCAAACTTGGAACTTAATGTATGTAGTACATATAACATTCTTATTATTATTTATTGCTTTGATTATTATTTTCATTGCCATTAATGTCTACAAATCACGTAAACTTTTGCACATGTACTTGTGTTACTCACTACTCAAATTATGCGAAACAGTCATAATTTAACTCTACTTTAAAATTATTGATGATGAACAGAAATTAGTGTATTTATTTTCTATGTAAACGTATTAGTGGTTTGAAGTACGTAATATCTAATGATACAACAGATTATTAATATAGATAAGTGTGTGGTTGTGCTTCATTTCGTGTTTGTTAAAAATGAACATTGGCCTTATAGATCATCATCATATGCACCAGTATGGCGACAACTTGTTGAGAAATTTCTACTGCCTGGACATGTCTTTCAATTTCCGACTCTTAAGTTTATTTATTTAATTTTAGAATCATGAATATTACTGTTGAAGTAATGTAATGTTAAACGTTTGCTATTGTTTTTCTTTTTGGATAATCCGAATGCATTTGCAGTATAAATATAAAATATTATTTAGTTTTATAATAAAATAAATAATTACTACTATTTAGATTTATTGTTATTTAATGTCTGTTATACTGGAAATTTCTTATGATTTTAAACATATCTTGTTATAATAAAATTGCCAAGTAGCTTACGGTTTGTTCGGGTTTGTTCAATAGATAACTGAAAGCAAGTTCATGTTGTGGTTTGCGATTATATTTGTTACTCCCTGTGGGTGCCGTGTCAACAGCAGAATATTCTAATTCCGAATCATATTACAGCCGAATATGCATTTTCAGAATATTCAAATTCCGAATGTTTTAGATTTGCACAGAATTATTTAAATTCCGAAGTATGTCACAGCCGAATCATCATTTTCAGAATATTCATAATACGAAAATTTTAGGTCTGGCCAGAATTATTAAAATTCCGAAATATGTTCCAGGCGAATATTCATTTTCAGAATATTCAAATTCCGAAATATTAAAATTCCGAAACAAATTGCAGCCGAATATTAATTTTCAAAATATTCATATTCCGAAAGTTTTAGGTTTGCATGGAATTATTCAAATTCCGAAACATGTTGAAACCGAATATTCATTTTCAGAATGTACATATTCCGAAAGTTTTAGTTTTGTAAAAATTTATTCAAATGCCGAATTACGTTTCAGCCAAAAACTTTCGGAATATGTACATTCTGAAAATGAATATTCGGTTTCAACATGTTTCGGAATTTGAATAATTCCGTGCAAACCTAAAACTTTCGGAATATGAATATTTTGAAAATTAATATTCGGTTGCAGTATCTTTCGGAATTTTAATATTTCGGAATTTGAATATTCTGAAAATGAATATTCCGCTGTAACATGTTTCGGAATTTCAATAATTCTGGTCAGACTTCAATTTTTCGGTTTATGAATATTCTGAAAATGAATATTCGGCTTTAACATGTTTCGGAATTTGAATAATTCTGTGCAAACCTAAAACTTTCGGAATATGAATATTCTGAAAATGAATATTCGCCTGTAACATGATTCGGATTATGAATATTCTGCTGTTGAAAGCATTCCCCTCCCTGTGCACACAAAGAAATTTTTTGACAAGTTTCCTGAAAAATGTTTCTTCAAAAATAAATTGTCAAACAGGAAAAGTTTCCCCGTGTGTACTAGGCATTATATATTATTTTTCTGTATTTTATAATGCAATTTACAAATTAATTAATTAAATAGATTTCCGCGACATTTCATTTTGACATAGTTGGCAACACTGATTTGCGGAATGCAATTCAATTTGGTGACGCCATTGTGTGTAGAGTGTTGGCCTGTTGGCGTCTTCTTGTAGTCATGTGTTTGATAAAAGATATTCTAGTGTATTTAAATAACCAGCAGTATAATTTAAAGTGATTAACCATAAATAATAAATTGTGAGTATCCTAGACATGTAATTATATCGGTTTGCGTCAAAATGATAGACAAATTCCTTAAACAAAATTTATTTGCTCTTGGAATCCATTATGTCTGCCGAGGCCATCATTCAAAATGTTAATTAAGTGATTTATTTACAGGTAAACGCTATTAAATGTAGAAAAGGAACAATATCAAAGAGAATACTCGAGACTGCCTACAAATTTGGGGAATCTGACATCGTCTTTGAAGAAAATGAGGATCTTAAACATGAAATTACATAATGCAGAAATTCATTTCTGGAACTAAGGTAATCAGTCTTTTTTTAATAATTTATTTTTGATATTAACTGCTTATTAAAATTCGTTCAGTATATGATATTTTCTGGAAAAAGTACATATTTATTTGCAACGTATTTTAAGAATTGCGTGACGTCACGGACCTAATGAAACCTGATGTAACGACTTCGCCATTATTTGCATGTTTGGAGTTTAGTGTTAATAAGAAGTTAAAGTGAATTTTAATAACAAGTTGTTCTGTTTTAAGTTATAAACAAATATTAAATCGTTTATGTGGCTAAATTATTAAATATATTTACAGGTCAATACTGTTGTGTGTAAGAATGTAGACAGTATGGAAGTGAATATTCGATACCTGCATCGTATATTGATGACACTATGGTACAAGGACATAATAAGAAGATGTATTGCTTTAGGAGGATCATTTATTGATGGTAATTAATCAGTTTTATTTATTAATTACTCGTTATTTAATTGTTACATTGTTTCAGGTTCGACGAAGGCTCACAAACTGTAGAACTGAGTTAGCGGACGTCTTCAGAAGAATTGATCCTCCTGCTGACGACATCTTCAACAAGGAATTAAAGCATCTTCTACGTTCTTCAGCCACCTGCAGACTCTGAGAATCTTCTGATGAAGGATCCAAAACTGTAGAACTGGATTAGCGGATGTCTTTAGAAGCGAATTGTTCGTCCTGCTGTCGTTATTACATTCTTGAAGGCTGACCACATCATCAGCAAGAAATTAAAGCATCTTCAAGAGTTCTCGAGTTGTAATTACTACTTTGGTCGTCATCTGCAGCTGTTTAGGAACCTAGTGCATCTTAATATTGATGGTAAGCGTTTTATTATTACATTTGGATGTGGCTTATTGTTTTATTTGTAATATTTACATAAAAATAAAGTTGCATTCACATACGCATTTAGTTTGAAGGTTTACAATGCTTATGTGAATGCAGCTTCAATATTTGATTTCTATTTGTTTAGATCGCAATGGATTGATCTGCAGTATTGGACGTTGTGCACACATTTGAAGTCTTTCTACAACTCATGATGAACCTGACAGTATCTTCACAAGTCAGATTGATCTTCAGGCGTCTTTAACACATTTCTGGAGCTGTTGGTCGTCATCTGCAATTGGTGAAATGTATCCGGAATCCAAAGAAATGGAATGGTGAGTTAACTCATGGGTTCTTGTGCCCTATTTTAGGGGAATGTGCTCTGATGTGCAGAAAATATCTTACAAATTTAAACATTAAAACAACTTCATTCGATCATTCGCATATGCATTTAGTTTTAAAGTTTACATTTGTGTAGAAAGTTTAAATATGAACATTCGCATGTCCCAATTTCAAGCACTGTGAATGCTTATATTTATATATAGGTACTAGATTCACGAAAAGGAGTAGCGCTGTCATCTGCTTTCAGTGTGGACTAACAGTTAACAGATATGTTCATATTTTCAACAGTAAAGATAAAAATCCCAGTAAATGGAGATAGCATTACCCGTTTTTTGAATCTAGAAGAAAGTAAGTAAAATAGGTACACAGATTCACGAAAGGGGTTAGCGCTATCACCTGTTTTCAGTTTTGTCTAACAATTAACAGATATGTTCATATTTTAAACAGTGCAGTTTAAAATTAGCATTAACTTGTTTGATGAATCTAGTATAAAGATTCAAGTCAAATAGGTACATAGATTCACGAAAGGGGTTAACGCTATCACCTGTTTTCAGTTTTGTCTAACAATTAACAGTGCAGTTTAAAATTAGCATTAACCCGTTTGATGAATCTAGTATAAAGATGCAAGTCAAATAGATACTTAGATTCTCGAAAGGGATTGGCGCTATCATCAGTTTCCAGTTTTAACTTACAGATATGTTCATATTTAATGTTTTAACATCCAAGTAAATAATGATAGCATATATCCAAAATAGAAAAAAAATTTGAATACAAATACAGATAATAAATCGAGGAAACAAAGTTAAACAAATACAATAATATTAATTACATACATAATCTATCACGCCTTTCACTCAATTAGGGTGCGGCAGCCTCACATATTGTGAGTTATCGATATAGATATAATTTTTTCGTGTGTGCGGTTACCAGCCGTCTACTGTTGGATACTTCCTGTATAAAATAATTAATTTATTATAAATATTTAATATTTTCATGATAAGCAAATAGTGTTTATCAAATGTAAATAAATGATTTGTGGTTCCTAGGTATTCGATGTGAACAAGCCAAGCAGTCTTCGAAGGACATGGAAGACATCAACCACGAGAGTCGTCGAGGGATTACACTGAACAACTTCAACATCCATCGTGGGTGTGCAGGCGACATCAACTCAAGCAGCCTTCCAGAGACTTAGTGATAAGTGAATTATCAAAGATAGTTTTGCCAGTCTTTTCCCTTTGCGTGAATCATTCTTTAACTCGAAATAATACTTTACATAAATAATAAAGACTTAAATCTTCTATCTTTGATAATAATGTTGAGATTGGAATTAAAAAACAGTCTTGGGTTTAATTCCCAATGACGATGTGAATATGATCTCAATTAATTTTAACTTAGGTAATAGTTAGCAAGGAGTAAACCACATCGTGTTTACTTTACTAGTACTTTAGTAGTACAGATTAAGGGATCAAGGAAATTTGGAAGAAACTAGTGACATTATTTATTTTAAAATAATTTTAATTGGGATGATAGCTTTGCCTTTGGTTGTTTTGTTTGTCATGTTCTTGGGTTTCAAGTTAAAATCAATTGCGGTCAATATTAAACTTAAATAAGAAATGTCACTAGTGAAAATAAATGTGGTTTACTCCTTGTTCAATGGTCCTTTTTCAACGAACAAAATAAATAAAGAGGTGCATTTGAAACTGCAAATAAAATTGAAGATGTTAATGTGACAATACAATATAATAATAAATAAAGAACAAGAAGTGATTAATAAATTCGTTTTTGCCAGATACTTAACATTAAGTTGCGAACATAATGATGACAATTTGAGCAGAATTAATTTTTTATAAATTGAATGTTGCAGACTGTTGAATAATATCAAATGAATTAATTTGAAGTAACTGGCAGCTTCGAAACAGCAGACTGTATGCATCTCTTTCTTTAATGAATTATGTACAGGACCATTTAGAATTAGGAAATTTTGGTAGGTGAAATAACTTACAGTGACATTTCGGTTCGCGAATTATTCTTTTGCAATTGGGTGTGGCATTGATTTGAATTGAATTTGAAATTTAAATTGGGATTAGTATAGTTAGAGGCTTGTTATCTTATATAGCTTGCTTTTAACTTGACGACGTTAGAACTTTTTTGGCTTTGCTAGACATGTGTGCGGCAGCTTGCAAGTCTAGTTTTGTATACCCTCCCATATCTCGAAAACTAAAAGACTTATCAAACCGCGGTTTGGGGCATTGGATTCCTCGTAATTTACTTAGTATAATCCGCTACTTTTTAGAGAAAATTCAATTCAGTCTATATTCGGTTTACGAGAGTGAAGTTCTCGTGTTACTATTTATTGATAGAACTATGTTTTTAAATGATAAATATTAAATAATCGCGATGAAATAGCTGTATATATTATTAATAAAAACAAATAAGTAATACTTACATCATTTCACTAATTTTATTTCTTAAACAACCCTTTGTACACTTCCTAAACCCTTACAGGACTTCTACGGTGAGAGTACTCGGCCTTAAACCTGAAAATGTACTAAGATACAAAATAATAAACAGTAAGTATAAATTTTATGGTTTATTTAATGAAATACTTCAATACAATACACAATCTTATAAATTAATTAACTTAATAAAACATTTTTAACATAAACACCCTTATTTTATGCTCCAAACGAGATAGGTGCTGCCATCTGTTGGTGGCAGTTATTTAAATATACAATATATCTTAAACTAAGGGTTGAATGACCAAATGGGGTTTATATTTGGGTTCAGCGAGTTCGAATTAGGGGGTACAGTACAAATTACCCGCTTGAAGTATTTATTTAGCATTAAAACATATTAGGGGTGAAATCAGTCTAAATTGGGTCTAAACGAGATTGTTGAGTGGTCCAGAAAAATGAAGCAAAGTTGCAACTACGCTTGGAAAATTTTAAACTGCAAATAACTCGAATACTAAGGGTTGCACTACGCTAGGAAAATTTTAAATTGCTTATAACTCGGAAACTAAGGGTTGCAGGACAAAATGGAGTGCATATTTGAATTCAGCGGGTCCTAATTGAGGGGTTAGACTACTCCTCTTTATCCTGCTACCCTTAGTTTACGAGATATAAAGCATTTTAAATTTTTCCTAGCGTAGTTGTAATTTTGCTTCAAAAATCGATGTATATCGTCAAAAAAATTGGCACTACGCTAGGAAAATTTTACATTGCTTATAACTCGGAAAGTAAGGGTTGCACGACAAAATGGGGTGCATATTTGGATTCAGCAGGTCCTAATTAGGGGTATATGATACAAACCACCTATGAAATCAACCTAATTTTGGTAGTTTTTGGTGAAATTTTGTTGACTTTAAATAATTATTATCTCGTGAACTAAAGGGCTAAGGGCAAAAAGTTAAATACAAACGATGCGTAACTTTTCATTCTCTATCTGCCTGTGTATAGATAAGGCCGTTTTGGCCGATTTTTAATTATTTTTTTGATCTCCCACCATTCATGTTCCCCTGATACAAACTTGGTGATTTTTGTTCGATTCAAAATTCAAATCGAGTGAGGGTGAAAATTTAAAAACGCGATAACGTAACAACTAGGGGTTGGGGAGTGATTTACGGGTCATATTCGTACTCTACGCGTTGAAATACACCAGTATGCATATTGCCACCCCTAAAGGTTCATTAGCACCGGGGATATTCAACCCTTATTTGTATCTTCAGTACAAAGGGTCGTATCGAAAAAATCTACATTGTAGTCGATAGGGGATGAAAAACGGAGAATCTTTTACATTTAACTTTTTCCTCTACGACCCTTAGTTTAAGGGTTAATGACTATGTTTAGACGACTTTTTCACCACTTTGATTGCTCATAACCCTTAAACTAAGGGTCGTAGAAGAAAAAGTTAAATGTAAAAGGTGCTGAGTTTTTCATCCCCTATCGAATGCAATGTAGATTTTTTCGGTACGACCCTTAGAACCGGAGATACAAATAAGGGTTGAATATCTCCGGTGCTAATTAACTTTTAGGGGTGGCAATATGCATACTGGTGTATTTCAACGCGTAGAGTACGAATATGACCCGTAAATCACTCCCCAACCCTTAGTTTTTACGTAATCGCGTTTTTAAATTTTCACCCTCACTCGACTGCAGATTTGAGTCAAACAAAAATCACCAAGATTGTATCAGGATAACATGAATGGTGGAAGATCAAAAAAATATTTAAAAATCGGCCAAAATGGCCTTATCTATAGACAGGCAGATAGAGAATGAAAAGTTACGCAACCTTTGTATTTAACTTTTTGCCCTTAGCCCTTTAGTTTACGAGATAATAATTATGTAAAGTCGGCGAAATTTCACCAAAACCTACCAAAATTACGTTGATTTCATGGATTGTTTATATCGAATACCCCTAATTAGGACTCGCTGATTCTAAATCTACCCTCAGAATTACATAATTACTTACCCTTTTGATATATTTATATATAAATACAAAATTGCAACTACGCTAAGAAAATTTTAAAACGCATATAACTTGAAAAATAAGGATTGAACGACAAAACTGGGGCATATTTGGATCAGCCGGTCCTAATTGAGGCGGTAAACTACCCCTCTTTATCATACTACCCTTAGTTTACGAGAATAAGCACTTTAAAATTTTCATAGCAAATAACTAGAAGAATATTGTGATAGTAAATTATTAATTAACAGCTTCATTTTCTAGGCCACTGCTCAAAAAATTTCTGTGACATCACATCAAGAGATGGCAGCACTAATCTCATTTTGGGCAATTTCACCCCTAAAAAATTAAATTAAACGCTATATAACGGGACGTAGGACAACGATAAGTTGTTTAATAAATATAATAAAGCAAATTTTCTATTCTGACTAAATTATTTATTTATTTTAAAAAATTTACATTTTATTTCAATAATTCATGCAACAATACTGCATATTTACTCATTTTGAAAGGAAACATGAGGAAAATAAAAACTGTTAATTTTTCTTTCTTTTTATATACAACACAAATACATAAGAGAAATATATACTTTCATACATAATACATGCAATAATATCACGCCATTTACCAAGTTTGGGTGGCACGAACCTTGTCACACATTAAAACTCAACAAGCAGTCAAACATTCCCATCCTGACACACTTCTTTCGCGTCATCCACATTTATTATCCTTTTCATTCAAGCTCTTTTATTCTTTCCACTCAAATCATTTACATTTCTAATACATGATCAGTCATTCCAATCAACATATTCACCGGACGTCCAAATAAAAGCTCATCTCAACCGCACACATTCTCTTTAAAACACACATAAATGTGTCATTTCCCAAGTTGGGTAGGCACACTTCATTTGCTTCGTTCACTTAAAATCATTTTAATCCACTAATTCGCAGAACGTTCACGCAAACGTACACTAACTATTTCACAAACTCATTCGCTCATAGAATCATTCTCTCAAACATCAACACATTTACAAATAAAATATTCAAATACAATACAAGTTTTTGTAATTTTATTACAATATAAAATAATGAAATGACTTGCCCTGAAAGAAATACAATAAATGATTAGTTACATTTTGTTACATCACAATAGAATTTTATTGCCAAATGTAATTACAAATCAATATTGTAATAAGTCCATTTATATTGATAACTCACAGTATGTGAGGCTGCCACACCCAAGCTGGATGATAGGCGAAATAGGTACGTATGTTTTATATACAATTGTATCAATGATTAAGTTACATATGGCAATGTCTAAAAAAATTAAAGGAGTGGAGAAAAGAACCCAACACGCAACCAACCAACATGGTTCTTTTCCCCACTTCTCCACATAAATGGCCCGGTACATAATTCATAAAGGGACCATTAAACAAGGAATAAACCGCACACATATTTTAGTAGTGACATTTCATATCTGAGTTTAATGTTGACCGCGGGTGATTTTAACTTGATACCCAAGAACAACCGATGTTGCTCTACAAATACAAATGTCGTGAGGTGTCCTGCCGACCTCGCGTGGGCTTGTTACCGCTTAGGAACGCGATGCAGAGAACCCGCCACGCCTTGCTCTAACCTCATGCGAAATGCAATCACTGGAAAGCCGCTGAGAGGAGGCCTTAGGATTTCCGGAAGCATACAACCGACGCCACCGTCTCTAATCGTATAGAGGGCGTACACCGAGAGTCTGTGCGCACAACGGAGCGCACACAGCCCCTTGTCCTTTACTGTAAAGGACTACGAACAAAAAACAAATCATCTAAAAAATACAAATTTTAAATACAACCCTAACCTGTGGGTGTTGTTTAGTAAACCAATAGAACATGGAAAACAAACAACTAAAAACAAAGCTATCACCCCAATTATAAAATACTTTAATCGATAATAATGTCACTAATCTCATTAAAATTCTGTATAACCCGTAAATCTGTACTATTAAAGTAATAGTAGTTAAATGTGGACGGTTTATTCCTTGTCAACTTTTTGCTTACTTAAACCTAAGTTTGAAATATGATAGGTGAAATACTAGTGACTTTGATCTAGGTATCCAGCTCCACCCAATATTTAACATTTACCGCGCGCGCTTTTTGATTCTAACCCCAAGAACAACCGATTGTTGTTCTTGTGCAAAGGTCGTGGGACTTCTTGCCGATCCCCGGATGAGTGCTTAGAGCCCGGTAGACAGCCAGGGAAAGACTTTCCACGGTCTATCACAACCTTCATGCTCAGGATTGCCGGGATGGATTCAGTTTTGCATTCTAGTGACTCAATTCATCCGAGCTATCGAAGGCTGACTGACCTAAACCCTACGAGCTGCTACATCCCGACTCCCCGTGGAGTGCACCGAATCCCTCGTCGATCCTTACACGTGCAAGGACGTACGGTTCGAAGTCATCTGCGACCAAGTACTATACTGCCCGCCAATGACTCACCGACCACAACATAGACTTATTGGTTCCATCTTGCCCCCTGGCGTCTAAGCCATCCGAGGCACGATGACGGAGGCGCCAGGAGGTTGGGGTGCCAAAAGCGGTCTATGCAGGGTGTACCGTGCCCTCGTCGGCCCTTCAACGGAAGGACATATCAACAAATACAAATACTAAAATGCGGTTTAACGGTTCCTATTGGCTCTAAGCCATTCCCAGCCCCCAACCCACTCTAGTTGAATTTACTGTGTGGCATTGTCCTAAGTACATCATTGTACATAATTTTGAGTTACCCGGTCGCTGATTGATTCTAACCCTGAAGAACAAGCCGGCCTAGTGTTGTTCTTATGCTCAAAAGTTTACGTGGGACGTCTTATCCGATTCCCCGTAGTTTACCGCTTAGTTACACGCTATTCCAGTGTTTACCATTACGCCTAGCCCACAACGACGTACGCACTATGTCCTGGTCAGATTTAGCATATTCGCTAGGCGGACTACGACTGCCTTTGACATACCTAGCGAATGAACCTTCTGACAGCGCGCACCGGCTTCGATAGCCTAAGGTAAACATCGACTGGCTTCCCGTCACCACATCCGCTAATACCGTACATACACTAAGGAGTCGTCCATCACTGAAGCAAGGGCGAGGCGTCCGCTTGCAGCTGCGCTTGGATTCGCTTAGATATGCAGAGAGTATGGTAGGGTACCGCTCCAACGTTGCCCCCATACACGAGTACGGGAGGGTACAAAACTAGACCTGCATACTGCCGCACACATGTCTAGCAAAGCCAAAAAAGTTCTAACGTCGTGAAGTTAAAAGCAAGCTATATAAGATAGCAAGCCCCTAACTATACTAATCCCAATTTCAAATCTAATTCAATTCAAATCAATGCCACACCTAATTGCAAAAGAATAATTCGCGAACCGAAATGTCACTGTAAGTTATTTCACCTACCAAAATTTCCTAAGTCTAAATGGACCTGTACATAATTCATTAAAGAAAGAGATACATGCTGTCTGCTGTTTCGAAGCTGCCAGTTACTTTTGTTATTATTCAACAGTCTACAACATTCAATTTATAAAAAAATAATTCTGCTCAAATTGTCATCATTATGTTCGCAACTTAATGTTAAGTATCTGGCAACAACGAATTTATTCATCGCATCTTGGTTCTTTATTTATTGTATTGTGACAGTAACATCTTACATTTTATTTGCAGTTTCAAATGCATCTCTTTCTTTATTTTGTTCGTTGAAAAAGGACCATTGAACAAGAAGTAAACCACATATATTTTGCACTAGTGACATTTTCTTTTTAAGTTTAATATTGACCGCAATTGATTTTAACTTGAACCCAAGAACATGACAAACAAAACAACCAAAGGCAAAGCTAACACCCCAATTAAAATTTTAAAATAAATACTAATGTCACTAGTTTCATCAAAATTCCGTTGATCCCTTAATCTGTACTACTAAAGTACTAATAAAATAAAGACGATGTGGTTTACTCCTTGCTAACTATTACCTAAGTTAAAATTAATTGTTGAGATCATATTCACATCGTCATTGGGAATTGAACCCAAGACTGTGCCGCCTTATTCATTTAATTCAAATCTCAACAATATTATCAAAGATAGAAGATTCAGTCTTTATTATTTATGTAAAGTATTATTTCGAGTTAAAGAATGATTCACGCAAAGGGAAAAGACTGGCAAAACTATCTTTGATAATTCACTTATCACTAAGTCTCTGGAAGGCTGCTTGAGTTGATGTCGCCTGCAGAAAGTCCCACGATGGATGTTGAAGTTGTTCAGTGTTATCCCTCGACGACTCTCGTGGTTGATGTCTTCCATGTCCTTCGAAGACTGCTTGGCTTGTTCACATCGAATACCTAGGAACCACAAATCATTTATTTACATTTGATAAACACTATTTGCTTATCCTGAAAATATTAAATATTTATAATAAATGAATTATTTTATACAGAAAGTATTCAACAGTTGACGGCTGGTAACCGCACACACGATAAAAATATATCTATATTGATAACTCACAATATGTGAGGCTGCCGCACCCTAATTGGGTGAAAGGCGTGATAGATTATGTATGTAATTAATATTATTGTCTTTATTTGACTTTGTTTCCTCGATTTATTATCTGTATTTGTATTCAAATTTTTTTTTCTATTTTGTTCACTATACTGTAATGTAATGTTGTAATATTCTGTAATTTGATTCTTAACCTGTTGAATAATAATAATAATAATAAATTCAATATTGAAATTGAAATAAAATAGTTTAAATTGGATGCATAGCTGAATGTGCTAATGACCGACTGTGGTTCTGACTGTTTAGTTTCAGATCTAATTTCAATTTACTACACAAAAATCTGCCCTGTAGTGTACTCTACACAAACAGTCATGAGTGCGTTAACTGCACACACTGTAAAACATAATATCCATACCGATGTCTCGCATGTGAGGCTGCCGTACCCAACTTGGGTAAAAGGCACGACAGATATGTATGTTATGTAAAAAAGAGTAAAGAAACTTACCGAAAAAATATTCTCCCATGTTTTTTGAAGGCCGCTACAACACGGCACTTGTACAAGTCGAGATCCTCGAATACCTAGAAAACACAAATATATTAGTAACATTTATCGCACAGTTCATGCTGTCACACCCATATTAAATAAGAACAATAAGCAAAACATATATTTAACCAAGTAAAAGCCAATAATTCTATTATTTAAGTGACTTGTAAAATAGATTAATAATTTTATTTATTGTATATACGATCCTCGTCTCATTGAAGATGGCCCAGGCGTAAAAAAGTAGTTTTTTGTTGTACGAAAGTTTAAATAAAATCAAAATACAAGTATAATGTACTGTATCTTATATTTATTGGAAACTGCAACACATTTTACACAATCTCAAATAAAATCTACAGTCAAAATTTCATAGAACCGAATAAAAAACATTCATTTGAAAAATCGACCCCTGCAAGGACAATCAAAGAATTGTGACACGGACTGTAGAATATTTGGAATTTTTTCTACAGAAAAGTATGTTTAGGACACAACGAATTGAAACAGTTTTAAAATTAAGATACACAGGGGCAAAGTCGTTTATAGTAATTAGAGAAAACTATAAAAATATTTGCAGGTTATACTTTATTATCTAAGTTATATTTAAAGTTTAATTTACTTAAAATATATTAAAATATATATATTAAGTGCATGTAACTTTAAATATAAACTTAGGGAATAAAGTATACACCTTGCAATTTTTTTTATCGTTTGCTCTGATTACTATAAACGATTTTACCATCATGCAACTTCACTTTAATTTTTAAAACTGTTTTAATTCGTTGTGACATAGTATCTACAAGTCTTAAACATACTTTTCTGGAGAAAAAAATCCCAAATATTCTACAGTTTGTAACACAATTCAATTTATTCGGTTTCCTAAAGTGACGATTATTGGTTTGATATTGTGTAAAATGTATTGCAGTTTTCAATAAATATAAGATACAGTACATTATACTTGTATTTTTATTTAAACTTTTGTACAACAAAAAACGATTTCATTTTACATCTGGGCCATGTGTTGTTTTAGTTTCAAATCCAGGCAGGTACACATTTCAGTTAACTGCACAAAAATCTCCCCTCTAGTGTATTCTCCACAGTTATGAGTGAGTGAGACTGGCAACCGCACACACGGTTAAACATATGCCTAAACCGATGACTCACATATGTGAGGCTGCCACAACTTAAATTGAGTGAAAGCATTGAGTCACTTTTTGATCTGTAGTTTTTATACTGATGGTCACAGTGATCTGTGAGGCTGCCACACTCAAGCTGAGTAAAAGCATAGAGTTTCAAATGGAATACGCAAAGTAAAAATAACAAACTTACGTGTTATGTGGTAGCACCAGATGATGTTCCCTCTCCTAGAGACTCCAACTGCAGAATTTCAAACCAAAGAATCTTCAAATTGTGTACATGAAGTCCAAATTAATCTGTAACAATAACAAACATTTAGATTCATATAAACTACCTCCTAAGTTAGTCACATAACGCACTTGGCTATCTTCCCCGTATATTTTAAAATAGGTAGGTACATAGATTCACGAAAGAGGTCCAGTCTGAATTCATTTAAGCAGTGACCCGTTTGGTGAATCTAATATGAGATACAAGTAATATAGGCACTAGATTCACGAAAAGGAGTAGCGCTATCATCTGCTCTCAGTTTTAAACAGTAAAGATTACAATCCCAGTAAATGGTGATAGCAGTATCCGTTTGGTGAATCTAGTAGAAAGTTAAAAGTAAAATAGGTACACAAATTCACGAAAGGGGTTAGCGCTAACACTTGTTTTCAGTCAAAAAATCACATTTAAAAAGTGATGTGTTTACATTAATAATTAAATTACGGCTAAAGCAGTGACTCTGAAACGTTGAAAATGTGGGTCCTATCATAAAAAAGTACGAGGAATCCAAAAATGTCACGCTCAGACCGCTAACTATAATCGTTTAGGAAATAGAGCTCTAAGAAGTCAAAAACTCAAATTTAAAAAGTGATGTGTTTACATTAATAATTAAATTACGGCTAAAGCAGTGACTCTGAAACGTTGAAAATGTGGGTCCTATCATAAAAAAGTACGAGGAATCCAAAAATGTCACGCTCAGACCGCTAACTATAACCGTTTAGGAAATAGAGCCCTTAGAAGTCAAAAAATCACATTTAAAAAGTGTTGTGTTTACATTAATAATTAAATTACGGCTAAAGCAGTGACTCTGAAACGTTGAAAATGTGGGTCCTATCATAAAAAAGTACGAGGAATCCAAAAATGTCACGCTCAGACCGCTAACTATAATCGTTTAGGAAATAGAGCCCTTAGAAGTCAAAAATTCAAATTTAAAAAGTGATGTGTTTACATTAATAATTAAATTACGGCTAAAGCAGTGACTCTGAAACGTTGAAAATGTGGGTCCTATCATAAAAAAGTACGAGGAATATGAGATACAAGTAATATAGGTACTAGATTTACGAAAAGGAGTAGCGCTATTATCTGCTTTCAGTTTTAAACATTAATGATTACAATCCCAGTAAATGGTGATAGCAGTATCCGTTTGGTGAATCTAGTAGAAAGTTAAAAGTAAAATAGGTACATAAATTCACGAAAGGGGTTAGCGCTAACACCTGTTTTCAGTTTTGTCTAAAAGTTAACAGATATGTTCATATTTTCAACAGTGCCGTTTAAAAATTAGCATTAACCTGTTTGATGAATTTTGTATAAAGATGCAAGTCAAATAGATACTTAGATTCTCGAAAGGGGTTCAATTGAATCAGTTTTAAAATTCAAGTAAATGGTGATAGCATATAACCCGTTTTGTGAATCTAATAGAAATCTAAAAAAAGGTATATAGATTCTCGAAAGGGATTGGCGCTATCATCAGTTTCCAGTTTTAACTTACAGATATGTTCATATTTAATGTTTTAACCTCCAAGTAAATAATGATAACATATACCCGTTTTGTGAATCTTATAGAAAGATAAAAGTATAAAAAGTACATAGATTCTCGAAAGGGGTTAGCGCTATCACCTGTTTTCAGTTATAACTACAGATATGTTCATTTGTTTTAATGTCAAAGTAAATGGTGATAGCATATACCCGTTTTGTGAATCTAATAGAAAGATAAAAGTGAAAAAGGTACACAGATTCTCGAAATAGGTTAGCGCTATCAGCAGTTATTACCTTATTTAACCAGTGCAGTTTGAAATCCCAGTGATAGTATTAACCCGTTTGGTGAATCTAGTATAAGATAAAAGTAAAATAGGTACATAGATTTACGAAAGGGGTTAGCGTTTACAGTTTTCAGTTATAAATATGTTGATATTTAAAGATTTAACACGTTTGGGGAATCTAGTAGAAATATAAAAGTATCTTACCGGTCCGATGCTTCAGGAACTCGAACCTGAACAGCCCTCCATTTTATTTATATTTTATTTACAATTTGGAACAAAACTGTAGGTGGTATATTTTATTGGTTTAAGCACTTAAACATGTGTTAGCTGGCACGACCGTGTGGCCTGCAGATTTAAGGGCCTGCGAAACTTTCAAAAAATCGTGGCACATCGTTTTCATTTTATGTAGAGTAGGGGTGCGTTCCAAAACCTTACCATGGAGCACAGAGTAAAGTATTGGAGTAAGAGTAGGTTACTCCAGGGTTTTGTGGGGTTTCGGAACGACGTAGAGTAGGAAATATTTTATGGTGATATAACCTATAACCACATTTATTTGATATACAAAATTGATCTTGCATCATGGATAGAAGGGTGTTAAGTGTTATAACTGCGAATATTTATGAATATTCGCGCCAATTTATAAATGTAGTCCTGGTAAGGTTTTCTAATATATTTATGAATATACCTTTATTTTCCAAAATCAACATATTATCTTCTTTTAGAATACAAATTACTTTATAATCGTTTGCGTCAATTTGTGTGGCTGATTCCAATTCGTTGTCCATTATAAATTAAGCACTTAAACATGTGTTAGCTGGCACGACTGTGTGGCCTGCAGATTTAAGGGCCTGCGAAACTTTCAAAAAATCGTGGCACATCGTTTTCATTTTATGTAGAGTAGGGGTGCGTTCCAAAACCTTACCATGGAGCACAGAGTAAAGTATTGGAGTAAGAGTAGGTTACTCCAGGGTTTTGTGGGGTTTCGGAACGACGTAGAGTAGGAAATATTTTATGGTGATATAACCTATAACCACATTTATTTGATATACAAAATTGATCTTGCATCATGGATAGAAGGGTGTTAAGTGTTATAACTGCGAATATTTATGAATATTCGCGCCAATTTATAAATGTAGTCCTGGTAAGGTTTTCTAATATATTTATGAATATACCTTTATTTTCCAAAATCAACATATTATCTTCTTTTAGAATACAAATTACTTTATAATCGTTTGCGTCAATTTGTGTGGCTGATTCCAATTCGTTGTCCATTATAAATTAATAATAATAAGATATTATGGAACAGACAATTTAGGTTAGCACTATTTGGCGCCAAAGTCACCAGAGTACGTTTGTACTCTCCTATTTTACAGGGTACGAAGAGTATGCTCTTCGAGTAAACTCGAACAGTTTTGGAACACTTCAGAGTTTCCACTGGAGATATAGTCAAACCTTTTGGAACGACTTTGAGCATACTCTATACTCTGGAGTATGGTTTTGGAACGCACCCTAGAAGAAGATATAAACGATATGTCACTATTTTGACACTGTCACTGTCATTGTTCACCTGCACAGCTAACAAGGTTATCCACTCCTGTCCAGCTAACATATTTTTTGTTAAATATAATTGGTAAATTATCATTATACAAAATTTTAGCTTTGCTGGTTCATTTAAAAATCTTGTATTTTTTGTTCCACAGCCCCTTAAAACCTTGAGCCCCGCTTTCAGACCAGACTGCAATCATGAATTAGTTATTATAGAACTAATTATTACAAAAATCAGCTTTGCTGAAATGGTCCGGTCAAATTTGACGCCAGCTCCCGGACTATTATGTTTGCGTTTAAGGAAGTTTCAATACATCCAACTAAATACAGGGTCCGCCAAAGAAACCTGACGATTTTTCATATTCAACTACAAATTTATGTAACAAGATATTTATTTTCACATACAAGTAATCGATAGTATATTACATGACATTATATTTGGAAAATAATTTTGCTTAAATGATGTCCATCACCGCGTACACACTGTTCCAAAGTTCCAAGCGGTTTTGCAAATTGACCATTACCCGCTCTAGCATATTCCTAGGAATTGCACTAATTTCATTGCGAATGTTTTCTTTTAATTCCTGAATTGTTTGCGGTCTATTGAAATACACCTTCCTCTTCAGATAACCCCATAGCCAATAATCACAAGCGGTCAGGTCGAAAGGAACATTCCCATTTTGCGAAATTACTGCTGCCTGGCTTGGAACAGTGGGTACGCGGTGATGGACATCATTTAAGCAAAATTATTTTCCATAAATAAAATGTCATGTAATATACTATCGATTACTTGTATGTGAAAATAAATATCTTGTTACATAAATGTGTAGTTTAATTAAGGACCCTGTATGAGCATTCAGATTCAATATGAAAATAATCTGTAAGTCAGAACTGAAAAGCTGGTGATAGCGCTAACCCCTTTAGAGAATCTATGAATGTGAGAATGATGAATTCGACAGAAGAGATTTCGCGTTCTAAATTCAATTTGAAACATGTTGTAAAACGTGTAAATATATAAGATAGTTTTGTTTCTTGAATGTCAGTTTTTGTCTCCCGTTCACTGTAGTTTATTGTATTTCACGTAATAATTAAGGAAAGTTAATAACATTGAGTTCATTTAATAACCAAGTCTTGATTGACTTTCTAATCCTACATGTATTTATTTGACTTGAATCTTTATACTAGATTCATCAAATGGGTTAATGCTAATTTTAAACTGCACTGTTTAAAATATGAACATATCTGTTAACTGTTAGACAAAACTGAAAACAGGTGATAGCGTTAACCCCTTTCGTGAATCTATGTATCTATTTGACTTGAATCTTTATACTAGATTCATCAAACGGGTTAATGCTAATTTTAAACTGCACTGTTTAAAATATGAACATATCTGTTAACTGTTAGACAAAACTGAAAACAGGTGATAGCGTTAACCCCTTTCGTGAATCTATGTATCTATTTGACTTGAATCTTTATACTAGATTCATCAAACGGGTTAATGCTAATTTTAAACTGCACTGTTTAAAATATAAACATATCTGTTAACTGTTAGACAAAACTGAAAACAGGTGATAGCGCTAACCCCTTTCGTGAATCTATGTATCTAATTGACTTGAATCTTTATACTAGATTCATCAAACGGGTTAATGCTAATTTTAAACTGCAAATATCTGTAGTTAGAACTGAAAACTGGTGATAGCGGTAACACCTTTCGAGAATCTATGTACTTTTTATACTTATATCTTTCTATTAGATTCACAAAACGGGTATATGCTATCACTATTTACTTGGATGTTAAAACATTAAATATGAACATATCTGTAAGTTAAAACTGGAAACTGATGATAGCGCCAATCCCTTTCGAGAATCTATGTACCTTTTTTACTTTTATCTTTCTATTAGATTCACAAAACGGGTTATATGCTATCACCATTTACTTGAATTTTAAAACTGATTCAATATGAACCCCTTTCGAGAATCTAAGTATCTATTTATTTTTATTCTATTTATTTACATAGATTCACGAAAGAAGTCCAGTCTGAATTCATTTAAGCAGTGACCCGTTTGATGTATCTAGTATGAGATACAAGTAATATAGGTACTAGATTCACGAAAAGGAGTAGCGCTATCATCTGCTTTCAGTTTTAGTTAACAGATACGTTCATATTTTAAACAGAATCTATGTATCTATTTGACTTGAATCTTTATACTAGATTCCTCAAACGGGTTAATGCTAATTTTAAACTGCACTGTTTAAAATATGAACATATGTTAACTGTTAGACAAAACCGAAAACAGGTGATAGCGCTAACCCCTTTCGTGAATCTATGTATCTAATTGACTTGTATCTTTATACTAGATTCATCAAACGGGTTAATGCTAATTTTAAACTGCACTGTTTAAAATATGAACATATCTGTTAACTGTTAGACAAAACTGAAAACAGATGATAGCGCTAACGTCTTTCGTGAATCTGTGTACCTATTTTACTTACTTTCTACTAGATTCACCAAACGGGTAATGCTATCTCCATTTACTGGGATTTTAATCTTCACTGTTTAAAATATGAACATATCTGTTAACTGTTAGTCAACACTGAAAGCATATGATAGCGCTACTCCTTTTCGTGAATCTAGTACCTATATACATCAAATATAAGCATTCACAGTGCTTGAAATTGGGACATGCGAATGTTCATATTTAAACTTTCTACACAAATGTAAACTTTAAAACTAAATGCATATGCGAATGAAGTTTTAAATGTTTAAATTTGTAAGATATTTTCTGCACAGCAGAGCACATTCCCCTAAAATAGGGCACAAGAACCCATGAGTTAACTCACCATTCCATTTCTCCGGATTCCTGATACATTTCACCGATTGCAGATGACGACCAAAAGCTCCAGAAATGTGTTAAAGACGCCTGAAGATCAATCTGACTTGTGAAGATACTGCCAGGTTCATCGTCAGTTGTAAACAGACTTCAAATGTGTGCAGAACGCCCAATACTGCAGATCAATCCATTGCGATCTAAACAAACAGAAATCAAATATTAAAGCTGCATTCACATAAGCATTTTAAGATTTATATTTAAGTTTGCAAATAAGAAAGTTCAAATTCATCTAGCTAAATAGAAGCATTCAGTGCTTGAAAGTAAAAAGTGTAAATGCTCGTATTTAATTAGATGTATATAAGCCTCATTCATATACGCGTTTAGTTTTAAGATTTACATGTATGTTTACGTTTAAAAAGTTATATTCATATAACTAAATAGGAACATTCGCACGGCCTAAACTAAATAGGAGCATTAAATACTTTAATATTAGAGGTAGAAAATGTGTACTCTTATAAAATGCTTCCTAGTAAAAATTTTATACTGGGCGCCTATGATTTAAACAACCATGACTACCAGTCAATTGACGGCTGGTAAACGCACACACGTTGTATGTGACAGTGTTGAAAATTAAGTAATTAATATTGAAACACTTACATTTGAGGTCGAGGAGTACTGGGCCTTCATCAACGGTTTTTCTGCACCAAGTCTCTCGTCTCAGAAACTGGATGGGCGGCACCACAGGCTGTGCGGGTCTTACAGCCAGAGATAAAGATGCTACAACCGGCTGAAAAATACAACAAAAAATAAATTAGATGTGTATTTCTATAAATTAATTAAATAACAATTTTACCTTGTTCTCGTAGTAGAAAATTTGACTCAAAGCTTCTTAAATTTGTGTCTCAATCATCAATATACCCAATGATGATAGAAACCCAAATATGGGTTAAAATACACATAACCTGTAAATAAATCATTTATTTAATAGTATGGACCACGTTTTTAAATTATTATTAAACAATGAATTCAATGTGCAAAACTCTTACCGCTTTTTCAAAGATGCACTAGGTGTATAAACAACTCCAGATATGTGTTGAAGACGTCTGGAGGTCAATTTGACTCTTGAAGATGCTGCCAGGTTCACAACGAGTTGTACGAAGACTTCAAATGTGTGCAGAACTCCCAATACTGCAGATCAATCCATTGCGATCTAAACAAATAGAAATCAAATACTGAAGCTGCATTCACATAAGCATTTTAAGAATTATATTTAAGTTTGCAAATAAGAAAGTTCAAATTCATCTAGCTAAATAGAAGCATTCAGTACTTGAAAGTAAAAAGTGTAAATGCTCGTATTTAATTAGATGTATATAAGCCTCATTCATATACGCGTTTAGTTTTAAGATTTACATGTATGTTTACGTTTAAAAAAGTTATAGTCATATAACTAAATAGGAGCATTCTTAAACGTAAACATTAATATAAACCTTAAAACTAAATGCGTATGTGAATGCAGCTTCAGTTTAATGTAAATTGTACATACTAACTACAAATAAAACAATAAGCCACATTCAAATGTAATAATAAAACGCTCACCATCAATATTAAGATGCACTAGGTCCATCAACAGCTGCAGATGACGACCAAAATAGTGATTACAACTCCAGAACTCTTGAAGATGCTCCAATGCCTTGCTGAAGATTGTAACAGAGACAGGAAAAGGATAAATCATCTTCTGAAGACCTCCAACCCAGTTTGAGAGTCTTCATCGAACCTGGAACAATATAACAATTAAATAACGAGTAATCAATAAATAAAACTGATTAATTACCTTCAATACATCGTCCTACTGAAGAAATACTTCTTCTTAGTGTGCTCTTGTACCAAAGTGTCCTCAATATACTCAAATAATATGTAGGATTCAAGTATTTGACTCTTCAAGATGCTGCCAGGTTCACAATGAGTTGTAGGAAGACTTCAAATGTGTGCAAAACGTCCAATACTGCAGATTCATCAATTGTGATCTAAACAAACAGAAATCAAATGTTAAAGCTGCATTCAAATTAGAATTTTAAGATTTATATTTATGTTTGCGAATAAGAAAGTTCAAACTTATCTAGCTAAATACACTATTAGTATATTATATATTGAGGGACTAAAGTGCATGATTTAATCCTGAGGGTGAAGTTTATTTCACGAGCCGAAGGTGAGGGAAATAATCACCTAAGGGATTAAAGATACTTTAGTCCTGTGGTATATACGCTATTTTTTGCACTTCATCCTCAAATGAATGCAAAATAGTTTAAAAGAATACACATTTTGCAATTTTGACAGTAAATTTTATGACAAATATTTATATTGTTACCATAGATACTCTGTAACAAATAGCACGTATTTACTTGACAACGAGAATAATTAATTCAATTTCTTGACAACGGGATTAAATATGAAAAATAATCCCTTGGGATCAAATTAAGAACCTTAGTCCCTAAAAATAAAGACTAAAGAAGAGTTTTAGTCCCGGAAGTGCAAAAAATATCTTTATCAAACACAAGAACTAAAAGATGACGCTAACCAAAACTGTACTCACAATCACAATGGCGTCATCTGAACTGAATGTCGTTCTGACCACAATTTATATTTAGTGCTTTTGGCAAGAATAATTACACCGTTTATTGAGTAAAACTATGCTGTTTTATAATCCGCGGACAGATTTTAATTATCTAGTACTGTTTACGAGAAATAATTGTTTCTAGCACAATTTCGAGGTCAAGTTTTACACAAAATGTGTCGACGTTTCTGATTGGCTGAATTATCGCGTTGCCACTGGTAATTGTAAACGGAACGATGGTTCTGATTGGTTCAAATTAATGCAATGTAATTGGATGTTCAAAGCGGGTTGTATGAAATAGCAAACGATTTTATTTATTAAATTTTGATAATATAAGTTAGCTAAACAATAAAAAAAAATCTGACGTGGCCATCACACAACCTTCCGCCATATCTAGACTTTAAACAGAAATGTATACGTACAATCCGGTGCTCATTTAAAATATACAAATAAAAATCTAAAATATTCAAACACAGAAATTTGCATCACCTGAATAAAAAGATTCATTCACAGGAAAACTCTGCTGTGTTGAAGCCATCCTCCGTTCAATTACTACATTTAATATCTTACTTAGGACTTACATAGCGCTAGTATGCCAACTTGTCACCCGTCTCACCTGTCAATATTTTTTACGCAAAAACAAAAATCAACCGATCATGGTTTGCAAGATATCAACGTTTTAATTGATAAATTTATTTTTACTTCCTTGTACGGAGTAATAAGGAAGTATTGTAATCGCGAAAAATTTCGGTTTTCAGATTTTGATGGAAATATCCGTTTTGACCTTTTCTGAATCCATTATGACTAGTTTCGTCGTGACGTCTGTACGTATGTACGTACGTACGTATGTACGTACGTCTGTACGTATGTATGTCGCATAACTCAAATTCGGTTAGACGTAGAAAGTTGAAATTTTGTATTTAGGATTGTTATAGCATCTAGTTGTGCACCTCCTATTTTTGGTTTCAATCTACAAACCGGAAGTAGTAAATTTAAAAAAAATATCGATAAATATTTAATTTAAGACAAATTTTTTTATTTTAAATGAAAGATTATGTGATTATTACCTACAATCGGTATTTTATAAATATTTTTGTATCTGGTATCATTTAAGAATAATTAAAGTATATATTTATAATTTAATATTTCGGTATCTTGTAGTCCATGATCGATTAACATTTGTTACTATGTAAAAATTAAATGATTATGACATGACAGTGACAATAGTAAAATATGCTTTGTATCTTCTTCTGCAGTTTAAATAAAATGACTAAAATATATTCGTGAGTATACTAGTATAATAAGTTAAAAGAATTTTTTATATTATTCTACATTTTAGTTATTAAGAAAAGTATGAACAAACAAGGCGTACAAGGAAGTCATGTGGTGTCCACGTCAGATTTTTTAAATTTTACTGGTTCTTTAATGCTACCAGATAAAGACAATTTTTTTATAACGTAAGTTGCAAATGACTTTTCCTTTTATTCTTATTACAAATAAATACTATATTTTTCCAAATTTATATACAAATTTGACAATTAACCTTTTCAATCTTCAAGAAATATCACTTCCGATGAAGATATTTGTACCAAAATCTAAGGAGCTCTTCCAATTTATATACAAATGTTAAATACCAAATATCAAAATTTTCGAGTAATTCGTATTTGAGTTATGCGACTAACATCCGGCCTTGACCACACACACACACACACATACACACAGACATCATCGTGAAACTATCAAAAATTAGTTGTAAGGACCCTAATTCGTGCTCATCCACTAAAAATTCACTACCCGATTTTTTGCATGATTCCAATACCTTCCTTTACAGGTAAGCGGAAGGTAAAAACAATTAATATGTGAAAATAACTAAATAATTTTCTATATTCTGGGAAACACTTCATGAAATTGATTTAAATGTATTTCATATCGTATACGTGCTTCAAGACATATTTGATATTTAATTTTTTTTTGTAAGGGTACCAAATTATTATAAACATTTAAAATAGCATCCTCAACACTTTTTATCAATATTTGCGCTTTATTTTTGCAATGTTTTCAGTATAATAATATGAAGAGTAATATTTTTAAATAACATAATTGATAGAAATGAACTAACTGATAGCTCCGAACGTTGTTTACTGTGACGTCACGCATACCAGAACCAATTAGCTCATTCAAATAAGTTATGAAATATTCCTACGTACATGAATTTAAAATAAAAATACTGATTCAAAATGGTATTATGCAAGTGTGATTTTAAATTCGACGTTGAAAAAGAACAATTAACATAAGCAACAATAGTTTGAACGTTAATAATACAATAATATGATGATCGATAATACAATATAACAATAACAAAGTATTTTATATTTTACCTTGTGTGCAGTTACCAGCCATCAGCTCATAGTAGTTAGTCGGTCAAAAACGCACACATTGTGGCACACATAACTTTTTAAATATTTGCAATTTATTATTGCAATATTTTTAATATTGTTTGGAGTAATATTTAAATAAACATGACTGATACTGATACAAAGCCAGAAATAAACTGAGAGCTCTGAACGTGTTTACTGTGACGTCACGCAGACAGGAATCAACTCACGAACCAGTGTGTTTATGAAATAAACGTAAAGCGTTTATTTATCGATTTTACATTAAAATGTTTTGAAATATTGTAATATGCAACAATGATTTAAAGTTCAACAATGAACAATATTGTGATTGTTGACAAAACATTCAATTATTTAATTTTACTTTATTCAAACTATTAAAACAAACTATGAATACAATTGCAACAATAATAATATGTAATTGTTGAAATAAATATTCTACAACGTCTTTTACTAAACGTATGTTGGTGGAAAGGGCATAATTATGTGCAGTTAGACAAGAATGTGTAGAAACAATTAAATGAAATACAATTCTGTTGGTAATATTAAATAATTTTTATACCAACTCATTATATAGGGAATTATTTGAAAAGGGGCTCTTACCGTTTACGTAGGCCCCAAAACAGGATGCCTCTGGAACTGAACGAAGGCCCCACAATGTACGTCACTAGAATTGGGAGCTGCAAACATAAAAATACATTTTAGACCATAGAATTAGGTACTATTTATTGTATATATTCGATAAATATATACTTTATATACAATTACCTTTATATATTTTGTCAACATATTATCACAAATAGTTCAAATGACAAAATAAAATTAGTTTAACAATATATGCACTATTGTTTTAGCGATTATTTAAATATTAGTGGAGCAACATTTAAATAAACTTGACTGTTTAAACGCTAGAAATGAACTGAGCACAGACCAGCGAGCGTGACGTAACGAACAGGAACCAACTTAGCTTCCAAGTCCAAGCGGCGAAATCTCTAGCGTGCCACAAAATAAAATCAATATTTTAGATCATTTTAAAATAAATATTATAACAATGGATATATACAACAAAGATTCCCAAAGCTACAATCGAATAATAATGTGATTGTTGATAAAAAAACAAAAATTTATTCCTATTTCATTGCAACAAAGAAATACAATTTTGTTTTATTGATGTCGTTAACAATTAAATCCACAACAATAGATAACATTTTACCAACAATAATGATGTGCTTGTTTAAAAACAATCAATAAATAATATTGAATAACTCAGGAATTTATTTATTAGTTCTCAAATAAGTTAGGATTCGTCCGAATGTTTTCGTCCGAAACTGCCAAGTTTTTACTATTTGAGAAATAAAATAAACATATCAATAAAATACCACAAATATTGTATTTATCGGACAGTGTACCGTTGTAGAAGAGCACTAAATATTTCAGGAACGTGTTTAAAGACACAAATAATAACATTTCACATAAAATTGTATATTTTATTCTACAAAATCTGCCCTAAATAAATTATTAAAGTACGTATGACGAAAAACAATTAAATTAGTCTTTTTATTACTCATTCCAACTCTACTACGTATATTTATATTATTTATTATATACATAAAGATGAGCAATAATACTATAAAAATAGTCTTATAAAATTTTAATATTTGATGTACAAAATTATAACAACGATATATACTAATTTCAATAAATTTACAAATATTATAACTTCTTATTTTAGACTAGACAAACTGGCTGCTATCCACAGCCTTATACTAACGGACAGATGGAATACTGTTGATATAAGATTTATAAATTATATTATGTATGATATGACAAAAAATCTTTGCAAATATTTATTTTTTAAAACCTTTTTCATTAATTTAGGGAATACAGAAGTATCATAGTAATAGCAACATGATTCAACAGACAAAATTCAAAGACAGTTCTACTATAAGTAGAACATGTACCTGCCATCTTTTTGTGCAGTTAAACAGGAATGTGTATGAGACTGGATTCAAGTTTAACTATATGTTCAAATAGGGAATTTCAACTAGTGACTGTATTTTATGCTGTTAGGTTTTTTATTACTTGATTTAGTATTTCATCAACCACGTTTCTGCAATGTAATCTGTCTAAAGTGTTTAGCGAACCCAATTTTTTGATTATAATAATATTCTTGGTTATTTACCAATGTTACGCAAGATTTGTTATTGTAAATATATTTTGAAGCAATATTTTAACATTTCTGTTTTTTTAGCTGATGATGAGAATAAGAACAGTTGGTTGTTGGTTCTCGAAACGTTCTAATAAATAAATAACTATGTTTTAATAAAACAAATTCAAATGGATCCTGATGACCTTCCTTCCAATTATTTCTCAAAATATATGTTTATATCAAAATATATATACAGAGTGTCTGTTTATAAATGAACCAGCATTTGTCTCGCTTATTTGTTGATTTAGCGATTTTTGTCAAATACATGATTTATACAGTATCATGTGTAGTAAATGATAGCGGATGTGAATCCTTGCTATCACTTCCGGTTTTTGAGGAAGCCATAGCAACTTTCAAATTTCAAAGGGAACATTGTACTTTTTATTACGAATTTGAAAAGTACATTAAATTTGCTTTACGGTGGTACAAAAAAGTCATATGTTGTATTATTAAAATATTAAATTACGGGCACTTAAATTATGCACCTATGAACGCTGAAATAAGTAACCCTTGCCGCGAAACAAAAACAATAGCTGAAAGCAAAGGAAGATAACTAAATTTACATTGATTGTTGACAGGTAACTGCTTTCAACTATTGTTTTTGTTTCGTGGCAAGGCATACTTATTTCAGCGTTCATAGGTGCATAATTTAAGTGTCCGTAATTTATTATTTGAATAATACAACATATGACTTTTGTATACCATCGTAAAGCAAATTTAATGTACTTTTCAAATTCCTTAAAAAAATTACAATGTCCCATTTGAAATTTGAAAGTTGCTATCATTTCCTCAAAAACCGGAAGTGATACTAAAGATTCACATCCGCTATCATTTACCACACATGATACTGTATAAATCATGTATTTGACAAAAAATGCTAAATCAACAAATAAGCGAGATAAATGCTGGTTCATTTATAAACAGACACCCTGTATATCGATACTTGCTGTACAACAGTAGTTCGAATAAGAATTAAGTGAATGACCAAGAACACTTCCTTGAGAAACTCCAATTATCTTTCATTCTTGTGAAAAACTTTTGATTTTAGATAGATGTTTTTTTTTCTGGTTAAAATTCAAATTTCGCGCTTTTCAACGTTGCCGTGTCCATATTATGTTAAGAAATATAACTTATTTACTCGATAAGTCGCATAGTTCTTGAAACACTATAAATTTTATGTCAGCC
This sequence comes from Agonum fuliginosum, assembly GCA_947534325.1. Taxonomy (NCBI): domain Eukaryota; kingdom Metazoa; phylum Arthropoda; class Insecta; order Coleoptera; family Carabidae; genus Agonum; species Agonum fuliginosum. The sequence continues at coordinate 58,663,745 of OX384029.1, read as the reverse complement.
TGTACACTTCAAGGACTGTACCAATCTCCTAGATAACGATATTTTGACACAGTACAGTACATTACTAGGATTACGAGATGCAAAGATTTGGGGATTACTTTTGATCCAAAATGCCACTTCAACTTTCATTCAAACGAAATTGTTAAATCATCTCATAGAAGTTTAGGATTCATCTTTCGCAACTCACGTAATTTTCGTAACGCTTTTACTCTAATATCCTTATACAACTGCTTTGTGCGTGCCAAACTGGAATATTGTTTCCTAGTCTGGAACCCACTATATACAAATTCAATCAGGGCAATTGAGGCAATACAAAGAAAATTCTTACGATTCTCTTGGTACAAACTAAATAAAAATGTACAGTATCAATCTGAGTTCCACTACGATATTGCCCTGAAAGAATTCAATATAATACGTCTTGAAGATCGGAGAACCCTACAATCTTGCACATTTCTTTTTAACTTAATAAACAATAATATTGATGACTCCCAGCTACTTTCACTTATAAATTTTCATATTCCTCGCACAAATAGTCCTAGGCATAGGATTCTTTTCCATACCCCTCTGGCAAAAGTAAACTATGAAGCAAAATGTACAATACGACGTATATGTTCTATATACAATGAGATCTGCCCTAAATGTGCAGAATTAGACATTTTTCATGATAGCTTAAGGTCCTTTAAATCAAAAATACTTCGCTCGTTCAATATCTTATAACCGATTATGTACAATGTGTAAAAATATTATACCATGTTATTATGTTATTTTTCTTACTGTTACTTACTTTCTTTTTATCAAATGTATTTATACACCCTCTGTAATTGGGACATGCGTCCTGTTGAGTGGTGTTTCAATAAATAAATAAATAAATAAATATACTACGTTATAAAATGATTCAAAATTAAAATGCTGTTTTTCAGTTCTATTTTTCAAATAAGGATGCAATTGTAATAAAAAATAGCGTATAACACGTGTGTAAGTGCTTTTAAAGCACAAGCGACGATAAAATAATTCCGCTTCGCGTCGTGCTCATAAACATATACGTGCTTTAAAAGCTTAACATACAGGATGTTGTTGCATAACTTCAGGTACACACGTTAAGGGTATATGTAGTTTGATATGCTGATTACGAATCAAAAAGAATTTTTTTTAAATCGCAAAATTAATTTTTATGTTTCCCAGTCAAAAAATTTTCATTGCCACTACCACTGGGTGAAGTAATGATTGTTTCATTAAAAATAATTAAGTTTTGTATGTTTTTTACCAGTATTATGTAATTTAAGATGTTTGCATGATTACCTATTTCTCTTGTTTGTGTTTAATAGGAAAACGAATCCAGTGCAGTACTACAAAAAATGCTGCAGGTAAACTACCCTTAATTTTTAGAATTTAAAAAAATTCTTTTTGATTCGTAATCAGCTTATCAAACAACATACCTTTAACGTATGTATTCGAAGTTATGATACATCCTGTATAGCAAAAAATCTGACGTGGACACCACATGACTTCCTTGTACGCCTATTAAACTGTTCATACTTTTCTACCGAAAGATACCGAAATACTAAATTATAAATATATACTTTAATTATTCTTAAATGATACCAGATACAAAAATATTTATAAAATACCGATTGTAGGTAATAATCACATAATCTTTCATTTAAAATAAAAAAATTTGTCTTAAATTAAATATTTATCGAAATATTTGAAAAAAGTACTACTTCCGGTTTGTAGATTGAAACCAAAAATAGGAGGTGCACAACTAGATGCTATAACAGTCCTAAATTCAAAATTTAAACTTTCTACGTCTAACCGTTTTTGAGTTATGCGACATACATACGTCCGTCCGTCCGTACGTACGTACAGACGTCACGACGAAAATAGTCATAATGGTACAAGGGAAATGGAGAAATGGTGAATAATTATTAAATTAATTTTGAAAATCATGACCGCCGCCGGGAATTGAACCCGGGACCTTCATCTTGCCGGGATGATGCTCTACCATCTGAGCTACATCGGTCCTGCCTTCAATTCTCTTCGGCTATCATGATTTAATGGTTATCATGATAGCCGAAGAGAATTGAAGGCAGGACCGAAGGCAGCTCAGATGGTAGAGCATCATCCCGGCAAGATGAAGGTCCCGGGTTCAATTCCCGGCGGCGGTCATGATTTTCAAAATTAATTTAATAATTATTCACCATTTCTCCATTTCCCTTGTACCTTAATACTTTATCCGATAGGAGTGAGTTTCTAAAATTAGACACGTCACGGGTAAATATGTAGTGGTTATCAACCCCAAACCCTAAACAACGTGATTTAATAAAATGACTCTATAAGAGTCAATAATGGTGTAGCGAAAATCATGATAGCCGAAGAGAATTGAAGGCAGGACCGATGTAGCTCAGATGGTAGAGCATCATCCCGGCAAGATGAAGGTCCCGGGTTCAATTCCCGGCGGCGGTCATGATTTTCAAAATTAATTTAATAGTCATAATGGATTCAGAAAAGGTCAAAACGGATATTTCCGTAAAAATCTGAGAACCGAAATTTTTCGCGATTACAATACTTCCTTTTTACTCCGTACAAGGAAGTAAAAATCGTCTATCAAACTCTAGCCGCAGCTGGGCAGTAAATTAAATCTGTTATTATTATGCTTAGTTAAACAAATAAGTATTGTGTACATTAATAAACAAATTATATTTTAATACTAGCTAAAATTAACTCCATAATATTGTCAGGGATGTCGCTAGTAGTTACTGACCGCCAACCCACTGCCTCACTCTAGGACTGCGCGCAAACGCAAAGTGAAACATAATCTAAATAAACTGGAAACAAAATTTGGTTGTAGGTAGGTAACAGTTTGTAGATTTCATGCTTTTCTATTTCTACTTTAAACAATTTCAAAACATTTGTTTGGACAAGTCAAAGCGTCAAAGGCTAGTTTATAATTAATAAGTATGTTAACATATTACATATGCAGGCTTAAACAAAATGAAGAAAATCTACGCGAGGTAATGAGACGATAATAGTTTTGAATATAAATTTTGGGAACAATCTTTAATCTTTTAATGCAAAAATATAAAAAGGTGTTCTGTAAAGCTGCGCACAATTGGGGTTTCCACGATAATTAATTGTTAATTTATACATTAAAATATGAGACCCGTATTTTTTCCTTTTGTCAAAAAGTTGCTAATAAGCCAGAAAAAATTCATAAAATTTTAAAAATTAGTGCCGCGAAAAACGATGCAGTGTGTCACCGGCCCTGAGAACATTACGTTCGCCGCCCGACCGAATACGATACGTAAATCTTACCTTATGCCCAGTGTACACGGAGAAACATTTTGACAAGTTTCCTGAAAAAAGTTTCCAGAAAATGAAGATTTATTTTGAAAAACAATTAATATGTTTATGATCACATGTCACATTTGACAAATAAGAAGTTAGTTGCACTTCACAACGTTTCCTGAAAACGCCTCATTTTTATAGGCGCCGTTAAAACTTTGAAGTTTCCGGAAACTTTTTTCAGGAAACATGTCAAAATGTTACCCCGTGTGCACTAGCCATTATTTCAACACACAGGCCCGTCCTCCATTCCAAAACATTGTCAAAACAACAAAAAACGATCTTATACGAACAAATCTACTTACGGTTTGATTTCAATGTTGTCTACACAGCACACATAGCGCATTTTAATGCACCTTTGAAAAGAGTTACATTTTCTTTTCGATAAAAAGGTAATAAATCTATCAAAATCAACAATTTTCTAGAAATTATATAATATGCTGAAAATTGATATCCAATAAGTATTTCTTTAAAAGCCGTAGGCTTGGAAACCCCCATTGCGTTATTTTCTGATATATTCAAAAATTAATTTTCATAGAATCTGCTAGTGAAATATACAATAAAAAGAATTTAGCAAGGTAGCTACTCGTAGTATAAAAGTAAATTTATCCAACGTTTTGCATTTAATAATAGAATATGTCACAATAGTAAACGTACGTAAAACATACATCCTTTTAATTTTATGTAACACATCAAAATCTCAAGCCAAAATAAGTACATGTGTACGATTTATACTGAAAGAAATAAAATTAATCGAACACATTATGGCAAACATGCAACGAATTTTTTTTCAAACAATTTTTGCTTTTTACCTCTCGCCACTCATATCTGTAAGAGAGGTATTGTAATCATGCTAAAATTTCGATAGTGAGTTTTCAATGGATAAGCACGTTTTGAGGTCCCTAGAACACGATTTTGATAATTTCGCGATGATGTCTGTGTGTGTGTGTGTGTGTGTGTGTGTGTGTGTGTGTGTGTGTGTGTGTGTGTGTGTGTGTGTGTGTGTGTGTGTGTGTGTGTGTGTGTGTGTGTGTGTGTGTGTGTGTGTGTGTGTGTGTGTGTGTGTGTGTGTGTGTGTGTGTGTGTGTGTGTGTGTGTGTGTGTGTGTGTGTGTGTGTGTGTGTGTGTGTGTGTGTGTGTGTGTGTGTGTGTGTGTGTGTGTGTGTGTGTGTGTGTGTGTGTGTGTGTGTGTGTGTGTGTGTGTGTGTGTGTGTGTGTGTGTGTGTGTGTGTGTGTGTGTGTGTGTGTGTGTGTGTGTGTGTGTGTGTGTGTGTGTGTGTGTGTGTGTGTGTGTGTGTGTGTGTGTGTGTGTGTGTGTGTGTGTGTGTGTGTGTGTGTGTGTGTGTGTGTGTGTGTGTGTGTGTGTGTGTGTGTGTGTGTGTGTGTGTGTGTGTGTGTGTGTGTGTGTGTGTGTGTGTGTGTGTGTGTGTGTGTGTGTGTGTGTGTGTGTGTGTGTGTGTGTGTGTGTGTGTGTGTGTGTGTGTGTGTGTGTGTGTGTGTGTGTGTGTGTGTGTGTGTGTGTGTGTGTGTGTGTGTGTGTGTGTGTGTGTGTGTGTGTGTGTGTGTGTGTGTGTGTGTGTGTGTGTGTGTGTGTGTGTGTGTGTGTGTGTGTGTGTGTGTGTGTGTGTGTGTGTGTGTGTGTGTGTGTGTGTGTGTGTGTGTGTGTGTGTGTGTGTGTGTGTGTGTGTGTGTGTGTGTGTGTGTGTGTGTGTGTGTGTGTGTGTGTGTGTGTGTGTGTGTGTGTGTGTGTGTGTGTGTGTGTGTGTGTGTGTGTGTGTGTGTGTGTGTGTGTGTGTGTGTGTGTGTGTGTGTGTGTGTGTGTGTGTGTGTGTGTGTGTGTGTGTGTGTGTGTGTGTGTGTGTGTGTGTGTGTGTGTGTGTGTGTGTGTGTGTGTGTGTGTGTGTGTGTGTGTGTGTGTGTGTGTGTGTGTGTGTGTGTGTGTGAGTGTGAGTGTGTGTGTGTGTGTGTGTGTGTGTGTGTGTGTGTGTGTGTGTGTGTGTGTGTGTGTGTGTGTGTGTGTGTGTCAGGATGGATGTTGGAGGTACGATAACTCAAATACCACTGAATAAAAAAAATTGAAATTTTGTATGTAATATTCTGACACCCTAGATTAGATCTGATTAGATTTTGGTGTTGATCGTGCTACCGGAAGTGGTAGTTTCTTGAAGATCTGAAGAGTTTTTCTGGAATATCCTCAAAATTTATGAATTAATAGGAATTTTTTTAATAACATTGTATACTAAATGTTACTGTCTACAATATGTATTCAAAACATTGTTTTTATCTAGCACCATTTTCCAATTACAAGAAGTTAAAAATTCTACAAATTTGTTACAATTTGGATTTATCTGCCTACCTATGAAAACAAAAAATAAAATATTTGAGTGTTAATGTCATATCAATTTTTGACTTTTAACAAATTGAAATGGAAAATATGAAATGTTATTTATTATTTATAAGCTCATAATAAACTTTAATAATATTATAAAAACTACAATTCCGTAATTCCCTTCTACAATGGTATATTTGTGAGTAAGTAGGTACCTTCATACACACTCAGTAAAATAGTGGAATATGGCGAGAGGTCATGTGTTGGCCACATCGGATTTTTATAAAAACAGTTAATGATATTTTGATAACTTCCAAATTAATTTTAGAAAATATAGTTTTTATTCAACCAAAAAAGTATAATTTCGAAATGCGAAATTTGATTATGTACATTTTAATTTAGCTTCCAGCAAATCATGACACATTCTTGTTATCGAATATATTTATTACATTTGTCACTTCATGCATTAAGTTCGATATTTCTAACAAATTCACATGAAACAAAGTTCAGATAATGAAAACATAATTATATAACAAATTCGCAATTTAAACAATAACTGGAATTATAGTGTTGCAATATCTGCTTACTCATAGCTCGGTGCACGTGTCCTTGCCGTCGGTGCATGTGTACCGGAGACGTGTCCTGAAAGTTTCTCAAACAGTGGTGTGGCGAAGCTAAAATCGATACAAGTCTAAGCCATTCAGGATTTCGGGGTCTTCCACATTTTGTGGTGTTACATAATGCGTACGAAAACGAGAAAATGATTGTAGGTTTTGATGTATTCTTTTATTTTAGTTCATAAATATGCGGTATAATTAATAAACAAATAGACAGTGTAAGTAGATACGATTGTCTACTTTTCTCTTATTCTTAAATCAAATTTCTGCAACATTTGTTATGCTTTAAATAAGGTATAATACTTGACTATATTGATAATTAATAATAAACTTGATTTTACTGCTAACAACATTTTTATCGCAATAATGAACTGAAAATATTGCATAACAACTATTAACACAATGTTATAATGTTATAAATGTTTTGGAAAATTACGTAAAAATGATAAAAAGAGGAATCAAAATTTTCATAATGTTTTATTATAATTTTATTGTACTGGCTGGGCCATAAGTCACTGACCATTGTATTTTTGATATAATTTTTTACCTCTCGCCTCATATTCTATAAGAGAGGTATTGTAATAAGTCAAAATTTTCGAGTATGAGTTTTTGGTGGATAAGCACGTTTCAGGGTCTCTAGAATACGAATTTACTATTTTCACGATGATGTCTGTGTGTGTGTGTGTGAACCGAGGATTTTTCGTCCACGATAACTTAAAAAGTATCAAACCGTTTATAACCAAATTTCTTATTTAAGGTTTTGATAAGTATCTTAACACCGGATAACATTTTGGTAGAAATCTGCAAACCGGAAGTAGTACTTTTAGAAGTTTGGAAAAGTTTTCCTTAAATATATTGGTACATTATTTATTTATGACAATTTTTGCAATTAAAAATAAAAGAAATTGTGATTATCTATGTGTACAGTTAATTATAAATACAAATTGCTGAATCTGGAAGTATTTAACAATAAAATAAAGTACAATTAATATTCTATCTTGTTGTCCATGATATGAAATTTGTTTCTACATAAAATTTGAATTATTATGACAGTGACAGTACAGTTGACATCTTTTGCTTGCATATTGGTTTACATTATCGTTTACATATTACATGAAGATGAAACTATTAAAATGTAAGTAAAACTATTTATTAGATTAGTAGAATAAGCAGAATTAGGCGAGAGGTCGTGTGGTGGCCACAGCAGATTTTTTTTATTGAAAATGAATAATTTTAACTACAAAAGATAGTTTTAATCATGAAGAGTTTTAAAAAAAATAAATTTTAAAAATAATATCTTTTAGATGCCTGCCATCAGCCTCTTCGCAAGCTGCTGCTCTTTGCTGTACCAAATATAATACAATGGTCAGTGACTTATGGTTCACCTGTATAATTTAAAAATAAATTTGCATATAAAATTAAGTTTTATTGGCAATAACAATAAAAAATGCAAGAAATAAAAATTTTATTTGCAAAATATTGCAAAATATTGCTATACAAATATATTGTATTTCTATTTTTCATTTAATTTCTACAAAAGTACTATAGATTTTGTGCAAAAACTTATGGTAGGTTATACTAGCACCAGTCAAGAGAACAAGAACAAATCAAGTTAGATAGATAACACATGCCAATCTAAATAATTAATATTAAAGTTAAAGGGAACGGGGAACAAAGAATAAGAATGCAAGTAGGTATACTCTGACGACGAATAGGTATTAATGAATAAAAGATTTTGAGCAACATACACTTCGCCTAGTTGTAGCATCTATTTTTGAATTAATTACTTAATAACTAATTTACAAGCAAAGCTGGTGTTCTCAATTGGTATTGATCTTTGTCCTATTTTACAAGAAAATCATTTATAAGTACCTCGTTTACAAACGATGGAACTAATTAATAAGATTTATCTTTTATATGACACGTTAATTCAGGAATCATTAATGAATTTAAAGTGTAAAGAAGTAAATTTTGTCTTGTAAGAAGTAATTTTTACACCGAATATAGGCGTTTTAGTAATTTTTTAGTACTTATAATATAACACAGTTCCTGCTCCTACTAGTACAAGATACTCCATCTCTTTCTATGTCAGTGCAGACGAACCGATATAAGAAATGAATTTCAATTCTTATATTACTTATTTATGGTATTTGGTTTAATCAGAAGTTATTTTTACTGTATTGAATAAATTGTTTTTACCTCCCGCCTCACATTCTATAAGGGAGGTATTGTGACGGGTCTACATTTTCGAGTCTGAGTTTTTAGTGAATAAGCAAGTTTTAGGGTCCATAGAATATAAATAACGCATTTTGTCTGTGAGTGTGTTTGTATGTCTGTGCGTGTCAGTCCGTGTGTCCCTGTGTTGCAATTTTTTCGTTGATGATAACTAAAAAAATATCAAACATTTAACGACTAAATTTTATATTTAAGGTTTTAATACGAATTAAATTTTATATTTAACTAAACTAAATTTTATATTTAAGGTTTTAATACGAATTAAATTTTGGTACCAATGCACAAACCGGAAATAATACTTTGCTTAAATATTTGGATAAACAATAAATTTATCACAATATTTTATTTTTTAAATGAAAAACTATAGTATACTATACTACAACAAGCATTTTATAAATTTTTCTGTGTATGGTACTTTTTAGGAAATAAATTATTGTCTATAATAGAGTATGAAACTTCAGTATTCAGTATCTTGTAGTCCAGATCTTTTAACATTTGTTACTACGTAAAATTTAATAGATTATGACAGTGACAAACCGTTTATATCTTCTTCTGCAGTTTACATAAAATGACTAAAATATATTTGTGAGTAGCTCCCTACTTATGATATAGTAAAAAGAGTAGGTAGAGTATGGCGGAAGATTTTGTGCTGGCCACATCAGATTTTTTGGTAAATTTTTAATTATTATAACTGTTCCTAGTACAAGATTATCCATCTCTTTCTGTACCAGTGCATACCGAAATAAGAAATAAATTTCGATTCTTATTTTACCTTTCTCTTGCGTTAAAGTATATTGTGGTTCTATCAGAAGTTATTTTTGCACCGGAAATAGTTGTTTTGAGTTAAATTTTTAATTATTGTTCCTAGTGCAGGCCTCTCCATCTCTCTCTATGCTGGTGCAGACGCACCGAGCCAAAGCATGGGGTCGATACACGCGAGCGCAGAGAAGAGAGGGCTAGGCCGGTCCGAGTTGGCTGCCAGTACACGCGAACTTAGCTCGCGACTTAAGGTCGCGATTCGCGTACCCGGTCGCGGAAAACTGCGCCATAATCGCCCGCACATCTATTGTTATATGCTGAGTGCTGCGACGTTGACTAACATCGCTTTAGTCAAACGCTGCACAGCTGATACGCTAGTTCGTTTAGCCGGACTAGAAGCTGTCACTGTCATTTGTGCTAGTTGTAGTTGTTAGAAATTGACTGACAACAGTGCGAACCGAACTTTTAATTTTGTGATCAATACAGTGTGGTCAGGTACTACGACCTGTGACAACGTGAGATCTGTACTTGGATTTTATGTAACACAGAGTAAGTACTTTTATAAATATTTATGCTTCATTTATAATTATTTAGTCATGAGATGCTGGGTTGTATTTTATTTGCAAATTCGCAGCTGATGGATAGGTTATTGCCATTATTATAAATTTAAATTTTATGGAACATAAATAATTATATGGCTGTGCGATGAATTATGAAACAGTTGCAAATGAAAGCGAATTTAAAATAAACTCAATCGGGTATTTATAGTGCAGAAATCTTAAGCACAGCGTGCCAAAGGTCATGACTTCTTTCATCCTGTATTAGGAATTAGTAGACAGCATCCTTTAAAATAAATTCCAGTAGAACCAAATTTTGTAACATTTGTAAAAAAATTACAAATCAATATACATTTTTGCATAAATACTAAACCACACAACCATTTCCATTTTACCTATAAATCTGATCATCAAATTATTGTATTGAATGTTTCTAAATTACATTTGATATAAAATCTATTTTTATTTTATGGTTAAGCGACTCGTCTACGATTTTACCGAATTCCTAGAATACACTCGATTTTACTTTTTTTTTCATTCCACTCTTTTCCCCACTAGTAGGGCTGCCTGAAACCAGCCCGAAACTAGTACTTTGCCGCATACTAGCTATGCAATATCATTTTGAAGTTGAAAAATACTGTAAAAGTGTTTTCGTTGCGAGTAAACTGTCAGATTATTATTGACTTCAGGATAATGTTTTTATAAACATTTAATAGAGAAAGAATGGATCTACAATCTAAATTAAAAAAATTAATTTATATCATGAGATATGATATAACCGTGTAAAGTTTGCCATAAAAAAGAAGTTTTTTAAATATTTCGTAATTTTTATATTAATGTACAATTTTTTAATCAAAATTTAAAAAAGGCATATCAGTAGATCCATTCTTTCTCTATCAAATCCTTGTTGAAATAAATTTTTAGCATTCTTGTACTGGTCACAAAACACTCGCTACGTTAGTACATTTTATGCTGGATTTTAGGTAGTAGACGGGCCTCTTAAATGAAAAGCAATCTATAATCACCTATACATGTAACTAGTACTTAAATGGTAGGTACATGTTTTGATAAAAAAAACTGGAATTTGTAACTAAAATAGGCAGGCTAAAAAAGGATTATTATATTCGCATTAGATACCAAGTTATCAAAATTGTGATTAGAAAATAATTTGAGTCTCAAAACAAGTATAAACTACACGGTAGTACCAATGAAATAAACGATTAACACATTCAAGAATGCAGTTCCCACAAGGTAACTGCACATTTCCTAATAGAATGGAAAGCAAATTGCAAATAAATCAGAAAAAGAGTACAACAAACCTCCAAATTTTCATAAAAATTCAGTTTATCAAAGATGAAGTAAAACATGAATAATTTATAAGCCCACAATGAGATTTGGTGAATAGGGAATGATATTTATGATTTCACATTTGATTACACAAGTTGACTAATTAGAACAAGCCGCAAATTAGAAACCAATGTTTGAAATTTTCACGAGCGTGAATTAGATTATCAACTGAAAATCCTGAATCTAACTGTAAGGATATTCATAGCTCGGATAGATTCATAGATAAGAGCTTACAAGAACCATCGTTGTATGTAGGTAAGTAACTAACAAATATTTTCGAAATATATTAATCTAAAATGTCCACTACATAGTCAGTCAGTATATTAGGTAATGATTGGATAATAATTTTTATTCAATTTTGACGTTTTAAACTGCTATTATTAACTCCATAGCAACAACTTTAAATAAATGTTTATTCACAAGTGAATTAATTTTTTTTAAATCACTCAACACATTTTTAAATCACTCTGACGTTTTAAACTGTTATTATTACGTCAAAAATGCATAAAAACAATGACAACTTGCCACTAACGACTACTTTGATTAGTTTTTTTTTGTGATGTCAAAATAAATTTATAATTCATATATTTGAAATAATTTCGTCAAAATTGAATAAAATATTGTATAAACCACGTGAGATACGAATGTTTATTCACTCGAAGAAATTATCCCACTCTCTCTTCGGGCTCGGGGGCTAAACTTTCTTCTCTTGAATAAACATTCATGTATCTCACTTGGTGTATAAATATCTATTATTACTGCGATTATAAGCACACACAAATTTACTGTTCTTTAAATTTTAATGTTCAGTATTTTTGTCTCTAGTCTGTATTTTACGATTCCTATATTTTAATAACTTTTGTTCAGTAAAAATTATAATAATATCAATCAGAAAAACAGAAATATATTTCTTTTTCTACTTAGTAAATTAACAAACTTTTAACATTTTCAACAAAATTAATTTAGCATTTATTAAGATATTGGACAAAATATATTTTCACTAAAGAATTAACAATAAACAAGCCCATTTTGACTACATCACATTTATACACGCAAGATAAAAAAAATCTGCTGTGGCCAGTACACGACCTCTCGCCTAATTCTGCTTATTCTACTAATCTAATAAATAGTTTTACTTACATTTTAATAGTTTCATGTTCATGTAATATGTAAACGATAATGTAAACCAAGATGCAAGCAAAATATGTCAACTGTAATGTCACTGTCATTATAATTCAAATTTTGAGTAAAAACAAATTTCATATCATGGACAACAAGATATTGGTACTTAGTTGCACTTTATTTTATTGCTAATTACTACCAGATTCAGCAAATTGTATTTAAAATTAACTGTACCTATAGATAATTATATTATCTTTTATTTTTAATTGCAAAAATTGTCATAAATAAATAATGTACCAATTTATTTAAGAAAAACTATATCAAGTTCCAAAAAGTACTACTTCCGGTTTGCGGATTTCTACCAAAATCTTATCCGGTGTTAAGATCCTTATTAAAATCTTAAATATGAAATTTGGTTATTAAAGGTTTGATACATTTTAAGTTATCGTGGAAGAAAAATCGTCACATACGTCCATACGTCCATACATCCATACATACATACGCACACACACACAGACATCATCGTGAAAATATTAAATTCGTATTCTAGAGACCCTGAAACGTGCTTATCCACCAAAAACTCATACTCGAAAATTTTGACCCATTACAATACCTCTCTTATAGAATATGAGGCGAGAGGTAATAATTAAAAATTTAATATTTTATATTTACCTACCTACTATCACTTTTTCAACTTTGAATAATTAATAATAAATATTTTCGTTTTCATGTGTTTTAGTAATTTTTGGTATATTTTGTTAATGTACCTAGGTATATACTTAGAATGATATATTAATATTTGATTTTACTTGCCATGGTGTAATTTTTTATTATTTACTCATTCTTTTTTGTTATAGTTTTGTTTTTCGATCGTTTATAATTACGATCTTTATACAAAATAAAATTATGAAATAGGTAACCTCATGGCTAATTATTCTACACGGGCTTATTTAGTCTAAACATAGGTAATTATTAATATCGATATGAATTATAGTAAATAATACAAGTTGTCCATCAGTTTATATGCATGTAACTAAAACATGCTAAAACAGATTCATTTGCTTACAATGATTCACAAAATATTACCGATGGTGAGCAATGAATAACGAATAAAACTGGTTTTGGTACAAAGCAAAAACACGGTTTACAGAACAAAGATTAGTGATTAGTATATCGTATTTATAAATTCATTTGCTCATCATCATCAGAAACATTGGTTGGTATAATACGCGAATTAAACATAATTATATATTTCCTGGTTTTCAGTGTCCAGTACAACTAATTGTATTTTTACCTTCCGCTTACCTGTAAAGGAAGGTATTGGAATCATGCAAAAAATCGGGTGAGTTTTTAGTGGATGAGCACGAATTAGGGTCCTTATAACTCATTTTTGATAGTTTCTCGATGATGTCTGTATGTATGTATGTGTGTGTGTGTGCGTGTGTGTGTATGTGTGTGGTCCGGGCCGATGCCGTCTGTTGCATAACTCAAATACGAATTATCCAAAAAATTTGATATTTGGTATTTTACAATTGTATACGAATAGGAAGAGCTCATTAAATTTTGGTACAAATATCTTCACCGGAAGTGATATTTTTTGAAGATTGAAAAGATTAATTGTCAAAAATTTATATAAATTTGGATAAATATAGTATTTATTTGTAATAAGAATAAGAGCAAAAGTTATTTGCAATTTACGCTATAAAAAAAATTGTCTTTATCTGGTAGCATTAAAGAACTGCAGTAAAATTTAAAAAATAAATTTATCAAATAAAACGTTGAAATCTTGTAATCCATGATCGGTTGATTTTTGTTTCTGCATAAAAAATATTGACAGATGAGACGAGTGACAAGTTGGCATACTAGCGCTATATAAGTCATACGTAAGCTATTAAATGTAGTAACTGAACGGAGGATTGCTTCAACACAGAAGAGTTTTCGTGGGAATGAATCTTTTGATTCAGGTGATACTAATTTCTGTGTTTGAATATTTTAGATTTTTATTTTTTGTATATTTTAAATGGGCACCGGATTGTACGTATACATTTCTGTTTAAAGTCTAGATATGGCGGAAGGTTGTGTGATGGCCACGTCAGATTTTTTAAATTTTAGACTTGTTTTCACAACTTCGTGCATATATTTTAATGGCATTATATTACCTACACAATTACTTACTGATCATGGAACAAAAATATTTTTTAAATTCGTAACCTAACATATAAAACTAGATTTAATACATAATAACTATAACCCATTACCTTAATAATTATAATAATAACCCTAATAGTAAAAACCTTGATAATAATAGTCAATTATAATAATAGTAGTGCATAATAATTTTTATAATACATTTTTATGTGGATGATAGTTTGAGGTTTATTATTCGTTCAAACAAATCGCAATTTCAAAGAATTTACTGCAAAGTAGAATATTGAATTTATTTTACATTGTTTGACGTTGTTCCAGAGTAAAGAATAATTTGATTCATCTATAATTAAATTATTGTCCATCAGTGGAGTTATATATTTTTATATAGGGTTAAAAATATGACATTTGTAGAAAAAGTGGTAGAAATATTTTTTTGTTGTAGGTTACATATCGGACAATTAAGCAATGGGTTGAGTTTGTATTTATTTCTATTTATATTAAGTATTATTATATATTTTGATGACAGATTTTCATTTTAATCTCAAATTCCAACGTAATTCACCTAGATGTTGATTACAATTTACAATATGGGTTAGTTTTAATACACAGCAGAGATGTGCATGTGCAATACAAAGCCTAAATTCATTCGAAGTTACAAAGTTAGTATTATCTAGGGAACGCTAGTTTTATGAATAATTTATGCCGGAACTAATTTTACGTTGATAATGAAAACTAATATTACTACCCTAGATTAAACGTTAAATGAATGCTGTAGTATTTTTTTGGTACATCTATTTTTGTGTACCTATATTTTCCCTTTTTTCTAAAAATAACATCACCCCTTTCCATTTAATGACCAGATTCCCGTTGAAGGTTAAAAAAGGAAAGTTTCATTTGGAACTAACTGGAATTTCCGCATATCTGTTGACAATTTCAAATTCATTTAACTGTGATCTCCCACGGCCAATAACTCATCTTTTGGCAGCATTCCAATTTTTTATGTTTAATCAGTTCGGAGGATAACGACAAGACAAGGGTGGACTTAATATAATTTTCTTCGAACAGAACACTGTAAACTGTGGGCGTATCATAAATTTTGCTGTAAAATACATACACTAATTACTAGAGTGCGGATTATATGCAGGCAAATTATGATCAAAACATGCTTGCAATATGCATTGAAATAAGGCCAAAATATGCTCAATATTTGCACAAAATTAAGCAAATATGCAATATTTTACAAATATATGCATGAATATGCAGATATGCAACATAATTTTATTAATTTTTACTAATAATTTATTTTTATAAATCAGAAAAATACTACATTTTATCAACAAAGCACAAGAATATCATAAAATTAACAAAACAACGTATAACTTCTGGAATACAACTTTTGTGCCTACCTACCTTTAAAATAAATGTAAAAACTACTATAGGTGGTATCAAATTTATAAAAAATTGAAATTTTGGGTTAAAAGGTACAAAATATGCAGTAATATGCATTTATATTAAATATATGCAAAAAATTTGAAACATGCAAAAAATTACACCATATTTTGATCTATTTTTGTATGAAACGCATACATTTGTAAAAAAGTACTAATATTCACAATAATACAATATATGCAAATGCATATAATCTGCACTCTATTAATTACAATAGGTTAGATACCAATTTTAGTTCTTCATATATTAGGATTTTGATAGTTAATATTGATACATTGGCACAGGAGTAAAAAGTAAGGGATGTTTTTAAAAATGACTAGTCCATTTTACTATTTTAATTTATCGCATATTCCGTATGTACATGAAACAAATAAACTGAAGATCATTATTTATTTTCCACCGTTCTGTCCGTTACAGCAGGTTTCAGCTGAATTCTATTGTTTTATGCGAATATTATGCTGTTTTATAATACACGAAATTTATTATAAAATTATTTATGATATAATTCGATTTTGTTTTAATATTATAATTATTTTATACGGAAATTATTATTAATTCATTTAAAATATAAATATATTGTTATGTATTATATAGTTCTAAACGGATTTTTATTTTCATAAGTTAAGTACAATATAGACCACCAGAGTTAATAGTATACCTAATATAGTTGTTTGGTCTTTTCAGGGCAACGTTTATTATAACACAAAAAATTATTAAACGAAACATTTGGTGTAGGTAGTGTATTTGATAATCATTTTTAAAGAGTAATAATTGTCAACAAATTATATTAATTAATCAAATTAAGCTTTGAATTTCATCATTTTATTTAGTTGATAGCAAATCGTAACAGAGTGTAGATGTGAGAATTTTAAAGTGTTTGGTATTGCAATAAGTTAGCGTTGCCACAACATTATTTTTTTCAGTGGTAAGACAAAAATTATTTCACGTAAAATTTCATTGATTTATCATTACATGACAAAAAATGTATTTTTTAATTCTATTTCATAAATCAGTATATAGATATATCTTAACAATACTATTTTG
This sequence comes from Agonum fuliginosum, assembly GCA_947534325.1. NCBI lineage: Eukaryota > Metazoa > Arthropoda > Insecta > Coleoptera > Carabidae > Agonum > Agonum fuliginosum. The sequence continues at coordinate 58,646,796 of OX384029.1, read as the reverse complement.
TCGATATTATTTTATAATTACACCAGAAACGATTAAATTTTTAACAAACTTTATTACAAATTCTATTAGAAAAGAATGTTATGCAAAAATTGACATTGAAACGTAATTATTGACTTTGATTAGATATTGATGACATCAAAACCCACGTTCGTTTATATTTATACCCACATAATGATATGTTACAAATAAATAATTCATTACTTATATGCTTCACAAAAAATGATATTACTCAAAACCCAAGCGGACTAAAATATTTAATAAAAAATTAGAAATAAAGTTTTTTGTATTTTTTATAGTTTGGGCTTTAACGATTTTATTTTTTATTAACTCATACTCGTATTTACTCTTATCAGAATCGGGTATGTTTAAAAAATAATTGAATTGCATGTTAACCCACAACACGAGCGAAAAGTTCAACATTGTAAATAATTGTAATACCTATTTAAATAGTTTGCATACATTTTTGTCATAATCATGAAATCTCTACATGACTAATCTATAATAAAAATAGATTAAGTAATAAATTGAACTTTGATATAAAAACATGTATTCTTTGTGACATATTTGACTTATAAAAAACAATAGAATTTTTATTTTATTCTTTTAATCTTAAATTTATCTTTTATACAATTACATCCTGAAATACGGTGATTTTAATATTGATAAAACCTTAATCAGTAGACTAACAGTATCAGATTTCATTTTATCTTCGCTCATTTTTTATCGGATAGTAACAGACAGTTTGTAAATATGTTTGCGGAGTACACCTTGCAAACATAATGTGATAGAAACAATAAACAAAATTAATTGTATAGCGCACCGCTTGCATACGTAGAAGAAGAGAATATTATGTATATATTTATTATTAGAATGGAATTTATCAAAATGACGTTTTTCTTCTACCTTATAATTTTATTTATATTTGAGGTTACAATTATGGGAAGAAGATAAGGTTTAAGAGAAAAATGTAATACAGTTAAAACAATGCTGTTATCTGATTGTATATACGAGTACTTAAATATAACACCTGTTCATTCAAATTTATCGTGCAATTGCTAATTTGTAAATAAAATGTAATAAATAGTAAATACCAGATAAATCTAATCGAACATATGTTTCTAAGATTAACTAGATTCTAAATACCAATAATAAATTAATAGAAATATTTCACAAGATAATAGGAATTGTGTAATTATTATTTTTTCAGAAGTTCAGATCCAAATTTATGCACGCATTTACCTATTCAAATGTCTAAAAATAAGTTTTAAATATTTCATTTTCCTGTCAGAACTGAAACTTCGTTCAGCTAGCTGTCAGAGAATACTATTTTAGAAACTTTTTTGCCTCCATTTCCTCCTTCGTTGCTTTTCTTCGTTTTTCTTCATTCAGATGATCAATAATAAGACGACGACATTATTTGTGTGAAATCATTGTTTTATTTTGAACGAATTAAAATCTGCGGAATTCTTATTCGAGTGGGATGAAAAGAAAAAACCTTGAACTCTTTGAGTTCGATGTGCTGCATGTTAAATTAAGCGTAATTGATTTTAATCAATCATTATTAAATATACTTTAATTTAAACTGTGTCTGGGATCAGATTCCTCTCAGCATTGTTTTAAAATTAACCTACATTACTAGCACTTTCCCAGCTTCTCTTTTTTCAAGTAATTAGCTATTAGATTAATAAGAAAAAATATAATTAAGATCAAGTTACATTATTTTTTCGTTTTAATAATAAATTATATATTTTAACTGAAGATTCATTATGTATGTAAATAGAATTATTTAGTATCTACAGAATATTCCGAGAAGTCTTTCATCATTGATTGAAAATTAAACATTTCTATAAATTATAACTACGTGAATAACAAGAGTTAACAGTTGATATCATAAAAATTACTGAGCTAATTATCCAAATAAAGTGGAATACCCAAAAGATATCAGTATTTTTAACCTGCTCTTACGCTTTTTAACCATTTCCATACATTATAAAACCTTGACATATCTTACGTAGGTACCTTCTACACAACTTGAGTGTGGCAACCTTAAAGTAAATCATTGGTGTAAATTTATATTTCAACCGTTTATAAAGTTACTAGCTGTCAACGTGTCAATGCACGGGTACTTACTGTACGGTTGTTAGCAGCTGGGAAAGATACTTTTAAAAAAATATCATATGGCACACCGGTCGTGGAGCATCAAGAAACTCCACGATGAAACGACAGAACGCACCCGTTCGCGATGGATTTCTATTTCATCGGTGACAAATACATCAAGGTTTTGCGCGAAATCAGATGCAAAATATACTTCTGAAATGAGACACATTCGTTTCATCGAGGAACAACTTGATGAAAATAGCGGCGCCCCTATTTTTCGTCTAGGACGGGATGCGTTCTATCGTTTCATCGAGGAGTTCCTTGATGCTCTTCGACCGGTGTTCCATAGGCATTAGATACTTTTATAGATATTTGTATAAAGTTCAAGATACTTAAGTATCTAGATGTTTTTAATTCCAAGTACCTTATATTACAAATATTTCTTAAAAGTATAGATACAAAAATGTATGTATCTTAAATGTTTTAGCTACTTTTATAAATATATGAGATACTTTTATATATTTTATGTTATTTAGATACTTTAAAAATTAAAAGTATCTAAATACATTAAATATATCTAAAGTACTCGTATCTTCATTTTTAAGATAAAAGATACAGATATTTATAAAAAGTATTTTAAATAAAGATGCATTTTACATAAAATAAAAAGTTGGTATCTAAAATAAAGTATCTCTTATAGGTACTTTTTGTATCTTAGATACTATCGAGTATCTTTTTTCGGAAGATACTCCCAGCTCTGGTTGGTAGTTGTTCGTGAAGAATGGAAGAATTTTGTGTTTTTCTGTTATTTGAAAAGGTCTTTAATAATGCTATGCCTACATAACCATAGCAAGAAGGTACTCGACGAGGTACCAATAGAATTATTTTTGAAACTGTTTAGGTAGGTACTTACATAAGTGCTTAAAGATTTATTTAATTACCATTTTTATAGTTTCCATATCATTATTTAAAGTGTCAGAAGTAATTAATTATTATTGCAAACCATAAAAATTTGTTATTATTTTATTTTACTCGTAAACGTTTCTTTGAACAAATATAATCTTAATGGGGGCTTACAGGCCAAACTATTCTAGATGGCAGCCATGTTCAAGTCCCACAAAAATGTGATATATGAACGCACACACATTGTATCATATCACGCGGGTATTTGAAATGTCAAATAATGTAAACAAGTATTGTAAACAGTACGGTGTATGGTAGTATATAGAAATTAATAATGGAATTATTATAATTACAAATTCAAAATACAAACTTCTGATATCTGATACTAAAACGTCAAATATATGGAGGGGGTAAAAATTTTAGTTCCTGGGTCTGGAACACTAGCGCCACTTTAAGCCCCCATTGCTAATGGCCAATTTGCTCAAATAAATAACAATTATTGTCATAGAACTACTAAAATTATTATTATACACAAGTACAGTAAAAATTGTGCAGCAAAAACATAAATTAACGAACGCCGAGAGCCGATAAAAATTTTATACTTTATATTGCAAATTTTGTCTATATACTAATGTTATTATTGCAACCGAGCAATTTAATTCTAAATCGTAATCTCAGTTTCTAAACGTTTCATCTCAATTTCAACTTGCCAAAATATTTAACCTACTAAACGTGCCCTAAGCTATCAACAGAATATTAGGTTGATTGGTAATTTTCGCAAAGCATGCGAAAATTCGTGTGTGAGATCTTATTCCAAGGAAATAGTTCTAATTTTGTCTAAAAATACTAAACTATTTATGTATCGCGTTAGCGCAGAAATGTAAATCTTGGTTTTTGCGAACGATAATTTTTTGGTTGACCTTGACCGTTCACTTCGTGAGGCTTTTTTGATAAAGTCGAAATGACTGGAATACAGATGTGTGATTACGTAGCTCTGTGACGTCCATAATGACGAATTATTTCTGTTTGTGTATTATTATTCTTGTTGTTTATATTTTTTTCAACATGAAGAAGCAATAATTATTATTTTATAATTCTATGTTATATTTGCAATAAAGATAAGGAGCTACATTAAATACAATGTTTACTTATTTTTCGTAACATTTATTTTTGACATTGAATACATGGATGCGATTATTTTATATATAGTAAACTGCAAACCACAAACCATGTAGATAGCTCAGATACAAATATAAATAATAGTCGATTTTTTGCGACAAATAGTACTTACAATAAACTACGTTTTGTAGCGTTTATAAAGGTTTGTGACGATGACATCATAAGTTTGTAATAGTTAACATTCGCAAGAAAATGCTTGGTTTGATGTAGTTAAGTATGACAGAAAGTTATTTTGAAAACATTGGTTCAATGAATTTAAGCAAAAATTTCAAAAAAATCTATTTCATTAATAAACTGGTGTCTAAAAAAATAAAAATAATATTTTGAATAAGTCACAAACACTGAATACATAATTTTTATGAAAGATGGATTTCAAAATATTTGGAATACGATTTTTATTTTCATTTTCGAATGTGCAGAACGCAAAAAACAAATTTAACCTCAAGATTTAGACCCTTAAACAATATGTAAATTGAATTGCTCAATATTGAAGACGAATATCTTAATATTAGATTTCCATTCATATCAAAATTTAATATGTGGACTCTGAATCTTCTAAGCTCCAACCTGTCATATCCTTAGTTAAGTTTAGTTCCAGGATGTAGAATATTGATGTCGGTATTTAACGATCAATTTCATTTGAGAATTGCAAGATTAGTAATGCAATTAAAGTAAAGTTCAAAACTTAAATTCGTTAGAGATAGTATGTGCTGGGATGTTGTAATTTAAATCGTGTTAAAATAAATGATTTAGATTTATGAACAGAAAATTTTGAACATTAATTCTTGCAATCGTGCTATTAAGTTATAAAAAAATTGAAGGGAAACATACATATATTCAAGAATCTAAAAATAATTTAATGATACCTACCTATAGGTAATAAAACTTTTCTAGGTTATATTATGATAAGATCTACTATTTTCTGGAAGTATTCCACATCATATTTCTACAGCTTTTGTTATTATTTTCGGCAAAATTATCTACATTTAAATGATTTAACATCAGTTATATTTACAAACGAAATATTACCTACTTACATAATGAATATAACACATAGTCCAATGTTCTTTTATGCTGTTTCTACTGGAATTATGTACATACAAATTCAAACATGTTGTTTCCCATGTTCCATGTTTGAAACATGAAAAAGAACAAGATATTGATTTTTTCCTGAAGTAAGCCTTCTTCACCAGAAGTACCTACGTCCTGTACAAAAAGTTCACGTGCTCTAGTTCATTGTACTTTGCAGTTTATATTGCGCACCTAAAATTTCGCGAAATTGTAGGTAGCATGTTTTTTTCTAGTGAACCAAAATTATATATTTTATGTTTTTGTATTTAGAAAGACAATAATATGTTCTCATATTATTTATTTAGTCAGAGCTATTATTATAAGCGTAAGTATATCATGTTTAGTAAAACAATATTATGATAAATAGGAACGGAAACTGTGAGTAATATCAAACGTGATTAAAATAGTTATTGTGTTGCGTCCTTGAAACTGCTTAAAATTCTATGTAAAAACTGCTCATCGCACATGACAACAGCCGGCAAACTTTTTAAATAGATATTGTGTTTGTGCTAGGTTAGGTTATAGGTTGTTGTATTCAAGTTCAAGTGTAGGAGGTAGGTAAATATTAATGAAAATGCCTAAGAATTCAAATATTCCGTGTCAGTATATACATCTTTTTAAAACAAAAATATTTGAGATTAATAAAACTTTTTGTGCACATAAAGGAGCTAAATAATAATGTTTAAAATTAAATATTATAGGTAAATTAAAATATGAATTGTTGTCCAAATATTGTAACTTCTAATTTTGTAAATTTATGCAAGCTAAGATGAAAATGATCTACTAAGACTGCGTATTTATGTACTTTCAATCAAATAGAGTGTGCATTTATTTTAATGCCAATATCAAAATTTTACATCATCTTAATTCAAAAAAATGCTTGCGGTCACCTTTAAAATATGAAATTCGTTACAACTTAGACCTTGGACTAGGCATATAGAATAGAAGCGAGAGGTAGTAGTAATATTACTATAATTTATTGAGAAATTATAAATTATCATGATGATAAATTTAATGGGTAGGTAACCTGTTTCATTTTTTGTTCGTAAATACAAATAAATACAAAAAAATTGGTATGATAACGGCATTTAAATTTAAATAAATTTTCAACAGTCGTCACTGATTTTTATTTGCTTTTTAACTGTTAAATATTATAATAAAGATAAATGAAAAATAAGGTCCAGAAATGTTTTTAAGATATATAAATTATATTAATTAGTTTCTTAAATTATATAATGGTATCGCCAATTCGGTTTTATTTTTAATTTGTTTACAAAAAACCGAGAACAAACAGTTTAAGTCCCGAATTGAAATTTCAAGCTTCATCTGAATTAAAATAAGAACTAATATTAATTATTGAGTTAATTACGGTTAATTATATTTTATTTCCCATTATAAACTGAATTATCTTGGTAATCAGTAAAGATCCAAAAATCATTAACCAAATATTATCTTTTCCTCTTGATATTGACATCAAACATTATATCATTAAAACAGCTGCCGGCAGTCGATAAATATTAGATATATCCATCCATAGGCGTAGAGGGGATTAAATTTTAATGAAACAGCATTTTTAATCGGACTGCACCACTTATTCAAACCCCCCTCAAACAAAAACCCTGGCTACGCCTATGTTTCCATCATTGAATTATTAAAATTATACTAACAAAGAAAGATGTGGGAAATTGACAAACAATTCATACTGTCTCATATCACATACCTACTCAAGTATCAAGTAGGTACCTAGTTATATAATTAAATCATTTTACATTGAAACAATACTTGAATGCTTTAGATCAATTATTGCTTAGCTTTGTAGAACATATTAAAAATGGCGAATGGTGCATGATGATTGATGACAGTGACGTTCGTTTTTGTGTCGCACAAAAGGACAAGAAAGAGACGAAAGTTGAACAATACGGTGCAAAACATTCAATATTAAATGACAAGTCAAAGTTTCTTGCACAATGACAATGGGCTCCTCAACCTTTTTACTTCCTCGACTTATTTAATATGATAATATAAGTAGTATGACAGTAATTTTTATTGATTTCGAAATTTTTATGAAACTATTTAATTAAAACGAATGAATGTGGTATGATCGGCATTTGAGCAAAATTTGTAAAAATCTAAATATGAAATATTATTTGTACTTTTTGTTTCTTGTTCTCGAAAGTTGTTAGTCTCAAAATAGCCGGGTATTCAAAGTAATATTTAGTTATCAAAAATGATATTTGAGTTTTAGCAAGTCAGGTATTGGCCAGACTATATTTTGTACTTATATGACAGAAATAAAAAATCTGACGTGGCCATCACATAACCTTCCGCCATATCTAGACTTTAAACAGAAATGTATACGTACAATCTGGTGCCCATTTAAAATATACAAATAAAAATCTAAAATATTCAAACACAGAAATTAGTATCACCTGAATCAAAATATTCATTCACACGAAAACTCTTCTGTGTTGAAGCAATCCTCCTTTCAGTTACTACATTCAATAGCTTAGTTATGACTTATATAGCGCTAGTATGCCAACTTGTAACCCGTCTTATCTGTCAATATTTTTTATGCAGAAACAAAAATCAACCGAACATGGATTACAAGATTTCAATGTTTTATTTGATAAATTTATTTTTTAAATTTGACTGCAGTTCTTTAATGCTACCAGATAAAGACAATTTTTTTATAGCGTAAATTGCAAATAACTTTTCCTCTTATTCTTATTACAAATAAATACTATATTTATCCAAATTTATATAAATTTTTGACAATTAATCTTTTCAATCTTCAAAAAATATCACTTCCGGTGAAGATATTTGTACCAAAATTTAATGAGCTCTTCCTATTCGTATACAATTGTAAAATACCAAATATCAAATTTTTTGGATAATTCGTATTTGAGTTATGCAACAGACGGCATCGGCCCGGACCACACACATACACACACACACACACACACGCACACATACATACATACATACATACATACATACATACATACATACAGACATCATCGAGAAACTATCAAAAATGAGTTATAAGGACCCTAATTCGTGCTCATCCACTAAAAACTCACTACCCGATTTTTTGCATGATTCCAATACCTTCCTTTACAGGTAAGCGGAAGGTAAAAAGGTAGTACTCAGTACTAGATAAATAATTTAATTATACTATATACTACCAACAACAAATAAGATTTTATCCTAGTCAGAAGATTTCTGCGTATCTGTGAAAGAATTTCACCACTTACTTAATAATGCAACAAATACAAAAATAATTAAATCATAGAACGACCTAGTGGAATATCCCTGATAAAACATGAGTAGCTAATTTAGATTTTATCAGGCACACATTGTAGAGTAAAGCAACGAACATTAGTTACTTCACTTCTCTGCTAATACTGCGATTATCTTCTCTGATATATGTTTCTACATTTACACCTGCGACCTCCGTTTCATAGAGTAAATTAAAAAATTTATCTCAAGTGGTATTGTTTACAATGACATTGAAATCAATTTCATGCTTTCTTCTTGGAATGCTGTTATATTGATGAACAAAACTGTTCATTATGCAATAAAACAAACAAAATTACAATATCTGCACCATTGTTTTACAATTCCGAGAGAGATTAAAGAACTGCAAAAAATTATTGGAATTTTAGTTCAGCTGAAAAATAAAAGTATTCTCCGATCTGCTTTCTATTCTACAACAAGGAATGTAAATGTTATCATTCTAATCTATTAAAATTATTTTTAAATCATAAGTAAAATTAGCCCATTAATAGGTACGAGTAAGTAAATTAACTAGTATCAATTTTTGTTACTAGTAACATTTTATTTAGAAATCGATTGAATGGCTATATTATGAATAGAACTAATATCTACGAGTGCCAAGTGTAGTAAAAGTAAGGTTTTATACATATTTATTATTTCAAATTAATGTTCTTAAGCGACTCGTCTACGTTTTTACCGAAGTCCTAGAATACTTTTGATTTTACTTTTTTTTTTCATTCCTCTCTTTTCCTCACTAGCCCGAAACTCGTACTTTGCCGCATCGTAACTATGCAATGTCATTTTGAAGTTGAAAAATACTGTAAAAGTGTTTACGTTGCGAGTAAACTGTCAGATTATTATTGACTTCCGGATAATGTTTTCATAAACATTTAATAGAGAAAGAATGGATGTACAGATGTGCCTGGATGTGCCTTTTTAAAATTTTAAAAATTAATTTGTATCATGAGACATAAGCCTGTAAAGTTTGGATAAAATAGGAATTTTTTTAAAAATTTTCGAAATTTTTATATTCACGTAGGTACAATTTTTAATCAAAATTTTAATAAGGCACATCTGTAGATCCATTCTTTCTCTATTAAATCATAGTCATAGGCCACAAAACACTCGCTACGTTAGTACATTTTATGCTGGATTTTAGGTAGTTATTTTTAAAACTTTTTCCGACGTTCATTAAGCCAAAATATCAATTTTTTTTCGATAGTACCTATTCAAATATTTTGTATTTTAATATTTTAATTTTTTTATATACGATTTGACTGGCCTATCAACTTAATTATGTTTTTGATTGTGCCCTCTTTACTATTGCCTGTTAAGGTGGTTGGCTTCTAGCCGTTAAAATGGTGAAAAGTATGTTTAGTTTTCCCATTAAAATTGAAGTAAGAATTGAAATTTTCAAATTACCTAAGATATTTTTGAAAAGTTTAAGGATGCTCCCTCTTTGCTCTAATGCAAGTTTTTTTTAGTTTTTTCTTCAATTTTTTTATCTGCATGGCTAAACATGCCCAATTTTGTGAATATTTCATGTGTATTTTAATATAGGTAATCCTACATAAAAATTTAAAAAAGTGGCATTAGAGCAAAAAGAGGGCAACTTCAAGCTTTTCGAAAACGTCTTATTTGTTTAAAAAATATTATTGTTTAAACCAATTTTATGGGGAAAACTGCATTTTGTTTTCCGCTATTTTGACGGCTGGTGTTGATCCTTTTGAAATTTAATTTTCTGGAATACAAAATTCAAAAAGTGTTCAATTTATTTATTCAGATATATAATTTAAATCTTTGTTTATTAAAGTAATACATAGCGTTCAGCAAAACCTATAATTTGACTGCGCAACCGCCTTAACGGCGCCACTACAAAAATGAAGCATAGCTGTTCTTAATTTGCTAATCACTATTAATGTGTCAGTGAGAGTAAGGGCAAACTAATAATATATTTAAAAGTTTTTGCCTATTTTGTTAAATATTACTTAATTAGCATAAATTTGGTAAACAGGAACCTGTTTCACTATAATTATGTAATCCCATTTAATATAAAATCATTTTTCTTTAAATGATTAGGTCAACTAGAAAAAAGTTGTAGGTAAACAAATTATATTATCATATTTTCTTTAATAAATTCAATCAACTAAGTCTGTTTCTTCAATGTTTCAGTGTACGTTGCCGGCTGACCAGACCACGCGGATACACAGTCCGCCAGTCGCGTCCAACAGTCTTCAGTGTCAGTGTCACGACCGCTCGGCGAGGTGATGACCACACTGGTCGCCGACAATGAGTGACGCCAAGAGTGTGGAGATCCACCTGCCTCTCAAGAGCTACGAGGATGGCGACCAGAAGGACGGCGCCGTCGCCGTGTCCTTCCAGGTCCGGTCACCCCCGCACCAAGCCGTGGAGAATCTCAACAATAGCAGCGCGTTGAGGTTAGTTTGATTTATTTTTAATGGAGGATGTGAATATTCGGGAATGCAAACTAAAAAACCGACGTTTCGACACACCCTTGTGTCTTCATCAGGGTGACTACAAGTACAAAAAGACAATTTGTTACAGAAACGAAAGGTAAAAATTATACTACGATTATAGAACATCTACCTAATAAATCGTTAAATGTATATTGCAGTCACACAATGCCCAAAACCGTTTAAGATTAGCCCGCAGATAAGAAATATAGTCGAACAGTTCAGTATTTGCCATATTTATTAACCCGAGTATATACTTTACCCCCAGTGTTCCAATGGTAGAGTAAGAGTTTTTCGAAGCTTATTACCAGGGTTGTATTGTATGCTCTGGCCACGGTACAAGACACTGAAGGTAACCCAACTTGGCTTGCAAAAGTGACTGCTGAACTGGTCCAGTTTCGTGGTACTGAGGGGTAAAGGGAGTACTCAATATGGCAGCCAACATAGGCCATCAAAAACCCGCGAGAATCGCTGATTAACGTGTAAGGTGTAAAGTATAATTTCTATTATATTCTGTAATTTATTATAATATATACAATATTCTATAAGTTATTGAAGATTTTAAGTGTAATTTAATAAAATGTGGCCTATGCGATATGACACCGCCTAGCGGCGACAGGGCGAACTGTAACCTCTTGAGCAGTCATAAAACTAGTGGAAGGGGTATGCAAGTTACCGGGGCCTGGCTCTGGCGCATCTCAGGCTTGTGGTTTTGAAAATTGTGTGACTGCAATAACCCCCTAATAAACGCTATTGATTATTAGGTAGAGATGAAATGTATTTGTACTATACTTACATTAGTTGATAGTTATGTAGTAAAAATTCTTTTACAAAATATGTGTACAATAATTTTAAAACTCTACAGAAACATGTAGATGAGATTTTAAGTGTCTTGACCCATCTACATGTTTCTGTAGAGTTTTAAAATTATAGTACACATTATTTTGTAAAAGAATTTTTACAACATAACTATCAACTACTGTAAGTAATTTTTACCTTTCGTTTCTGTAACAAATTGTTATCTCTTTTTGTACTTGTAGTCACCCTGATATATCACCAACAAGGCTGTGTCGAAACGTCGGTTCTTTAGTTAAATAAAAACATACAGATTGCATTCCCGAATATTCACATCCTTCATTATATTTACCAGTTGATTATTCCAATTTTTATTTTTAATGTTTGTGTTCGTAAACCTCACACGATGTCGATGTGACCACTGGTTAGTCATTTGACCTTATCTCGTTTAAAATGCTTGAATTGTAGACTATGGGTTGCGAGAAAGACTTTGTTTCTTTTTAATAATTCAAGGCCAAATCCTAGACTACCTACTTGAATGTATAGTTTCGGTCATCTTAATTCGAGAAATCGCCATGTACTTACTTATGTATGTATGTTAATAATTAGCTAATTACTACATTTACAGATTTGCACAATTGACCTAGAAGTTGTATGATAAAGTATAAGTAATAAATTATTAAAATTAATTCATTAAAGTGATAAAGAAAAATTAATTAAATATTAAAGTTTAATACAAATTTGATTAAAGATTAGAATAAAATAATTATAACCTGCTAAAATATACAAAAGCAAAATTGATAATGTTCATATAAATTTCTTGTAAGTAACAACTAACAGTACCTACTCGTATATAGAAACCTTATCTAATGTAGTAGTAGTCGAGGCAATAGGGATTTTTACCTGGAAAGTTTTAAGGAAGTTGATTTTTTGTATTTTTATGTATTTTGAGGAGATGAACAACGAATCTGAAGTTTGCCACCTCATTTTTTGCCAGGAATACCTTTTTTTATTAAAAATAGTTTTAAAAACACTTTTTTCAGTTTTTTTTATATAGGTACCTTTGGCTTGACAAAGGAAAATTGATTCTGATTAAAATTTAAAAACTAGAGATTCCTGTAATACCTATAGGTTCAAAACATTTTCTCTGATCAATAGTTTAAAAGTTATGGTCAGAAAAAAGCGCGCTTTTTACTAATTGAATTAAGCCAAATAAAAAGTTATATAAAAAAACTGTGAAAACTAAAATTTTAAAACTTTTTTATCTCAAAAAACATAAAAATACAGAAAATTAAAACTCACTTAAAACTTTTCAGGTAACGCTAGTTTGTGATCTCTATTGCCTGAACTATAGTTGGTATTGGTAATTTTTTAAATGTAGTTATTTTGCATAGGTAATTTACCAGCTTTACAATAAATTAAAGTTGAAAATTTCGTGGAACTGACAATACATTAAAGTTCGTGAAACTGACAACTGACGCCTTAACTTATAGCTGCATTAAGTAATTAAGCTAATTGCCAATTGTTTTCATTAATATGAAATTTGCACGTCATACAGTTTTCACGCTAAATAATATTTGTTCAATTATTTTAAAATTTGTAAACTTGCAACTGCATTCTGCATTGTGTACGTACATATCTAGTGCTAAGGTAAATTAGTATTGAATTTTTCAAAACTAGAGCAATTTACAAAATAATTATTGCAACGTGTTACGTTTTTGTCTTTTTTGTAGCCTAATGAGAGAACATTCTTCAATTAGGTGACTATACAGGCTGGTTGATTTTTCATTGTTCAGCTTATATCTTCTCAAATATTGAAGATACAAATAAAGTTAAATACAAAAGTTGTTTAATACAACCTGACCTATAATTTAGCATAAACAATTTTTGTCCAAGGCTTACTAATTTTCCAGAAAAATATTTAACTTTGATTTTTTAAATGGAACACCCCGTATATTTTTACGAAATAAAATTCTAAATAAATTTCTAATAATAAAGCAAATAGCTTCGCGTCGTACTTTAATATAGAACCTCGCGTTGTAAAATTAATCCTACCGCACTTATAATGTAAATAACTATTCATTAACGTCGCACAATAATTTATTATAGTACCTACAAATTAATTTCTACGTAGGTAGGTGATAATGTTTTGAAAATTATTGTCATTTCCAAGTACCTATTTTTATTAATATCAATTTCCGAGTTTCCCGCCCCAAACCACTTTTGCATATTTGGAAATATCAATTTTCTTTATCAGAAACTCAATTATATATAGTGGCAGGCGATAACCTTCATTTCATTTATGTAATGTAGGTAGAAACGTTCGAATAAATATACTTGTTTAGTAAAACTTGTCATATTACGCTTATTCTAAATAAACGTCTATTATTAAATTAATATGTTTTGTTTCTTTTTACTGTAAAGCTGTTCATCATCGTTATATCACAAAATATATGATGTGTCAACAAAGAATGATTCATTGAAGAGAAATAATTCGAACTAAAACAAAGTAAAAACATTTTACTTTTCAATGATAAGATAGTATATCGAAAAGAGATCATTCTGTTTTGTAAACTCTTCCGTGAATAATAAATTCAAGGCTGAGACCATATGCAGATAATTCTACAAAAAGAAAAAAGAACTATGACGTCATTATTTTACTTGCCAAAAGTGGTTCTGATTATCTTTTTGTTTTTACATGATATCGATTCGTAACTTTACGCAGAATCTTCATAGAATATTAACAAGAAAACTTTGTTTCGAGTATAACTTAAGTTTAACTTTTAACTATTGTAAAAACTATTGTATAAATATTTATTTTTTATAAATATTGACGAATGGTTTACGAGATTCAATCAAATATTGTTCGAGCAAAGTTCATTATTTATGACAAAGAGAATATTATAATAATTTAACTGACTGATACCGATAACCTGCATGACCAAGGACCAAGGCCACCCTAATCAGACAATTCGACTATAATGGCTAGATTTAGCATTGACAAACCTGTTCATTTTTTTAAAAAAGTTACTTTACTACGACTTAATTTAAATTTTCATTAATAAATAATATATGATAATTAAAACTTGTGTTTAACATTAAAATTTAAATCTTTAAAAACATATAAAATATGTTGTTAACGGTATTTTAAAGTCCACATTTGATTTATCGAAACTGTGCCCCAAAAAAACTTTACAAAGCACATTAGGCGATTTTTCGCGATAAATACTACAATTAACTACGTTTAGTAGCGTTTAAAGAGGTTTTTGACGGACGATGACGTCATGAACTTGAAATAGTTAACTCTTGCAAGAAAATTTGCTTGGTTTATTGTAGGTACATAGTTAAGTTTGGCAGAAAGTTTTGCTGGAAACAATTGAGATAAAATAAATTTCAGCAAAAATTTAAAAATATTCGATTACATTCTTTTCAAAAAATAATACTTTCTTAATTCAATAGTTAATTTAATAATGAAATGGTTTGTAAAGAAATTTAAATGAAAATATTATTTTGATTTTGTCCCAAACACTTTAGAATACCTGATTTTTATGAAAAATGGTTTTCATTGGAATACGATTTTTATTTTCATTTTCAAATCTGCAGATAGCTAAAACAAATCGCTCCTTTACTGACCTCATGAGGATGATGTTTTTGTTTCGTAAAATTGGTAACAAATGCTGATAAGTTGACATACTATAATTTTTGCATTTTGTTAGATAATGTCAACACTGTTTATTAATGTTACTGTTAGTACAATATTAAATTTAAATGAGAGCTTTCACGCATTTAAATTATTGTTATCTTTTGTATTATAATTCCAAACAAATCACTGCTTTAAAATATGGCTTCGTCTTATTTTAAATGTAAATAACGTGTTTTATGCATTTCTAAAATGCAGGTTACTGGTTACTGTTTATAGATGTAGCATGCATTGGTACACTGCACTAAATGACTCCCTTATGAATTGACGTAATGACACATGAAACATTCAATTGTATTGTAGCTCTAACCCTCTAACTTTATTAGTTATTTCCGTTTCCTTATAATAATATTTATGTATATGGTAAGAAAAGTAAAATATTAGAAAAATAAATTGACCTAGTTTTTCGTAGCAAATATTTAATGATACTATAAATTTAAATTATTTTAAAATGCTAATTCATGTTGGAACATTTCAATCATTATAATTATTTTTACTCTATAATTATTAGATAAGATATGTTTTTATATACAACAAAAAATGTAGTAAAATTGATAGAAATATAAAATATGTAGGTAAGGAAAAATAAAATATTTACTTTGCTTATAAACTATACGTAAAAATAATAACGAAATAATTATTTATAAATTTTTATCTTTATGCAAAAATGGGCAGTAGTATTATTTAATTTTTTTGTAATTTTCGTATCATATCACGCACCGCCCATAAAATGAGTGATAAATTTGTTTTCTTGTAAAGTGATATATTGACAAATTGAAAAGTTGGCAACCATAATAGATGCTCAGTGAAGTAAACCGTATCCAAACAGGGGCGATAGATTCACTTAATGACTTAATAGGTCCCCTGTCAAATTAAACCCAGACGTCAATAGAAATAATCGCTGGTAAAACATATTTAATTATTCCGCCCGTAGAATTAGAAGACTTTTTAGTAAGTAGGTACTAGATTTTAAATGGCGACGGTTGTTATACCTTTTCTCTTTGAAATTGAATGAAACATTTGTCCAAGGAGATTCCTACGTTCACGTCGAATAACACAACTAGAAAAAATTGTCGACAAGGTGCAACTTTGTTTTCAGAAACATATCGTCAATCGCCAATGACAAAAAAATGTTGCCTTTTGTCTCTCATGTGGAGACGCAACTTTAGAATGATTACACGTGTGTTGGTATAGGGTGTTGGCTATAACGAGTCATGTCGAATCGAAACAGTTTGAACTTTGAGCTAACAGAATCCAAAATTAATAATTTCTTAGAAATAAAAGATAAAAAATGGTGGCAGCAGCAGCTAAAAATTACAAACTGTCGTTTTTACTTCCTTGTACGAAGTAAGGAAGTATTGTAATCGCGAAAAATTTCGGTTCTCAGATTTTGACGGAAATATCCGTTTTGACCTTTTCTGAATCCATTATGACTAGTTTCGACGTGACGTCTGTACGTACGTACGTGTGTGTGTCGCATAACTCAAATACGGTTAGACGTAGAAAGTTGAAATTTTGTATTTAGGACTGTTATAGCATCTAGTTGTGCACCTCCTATTTTTGGTTTCAGTCTACAAACCGGAAGTAGTACTTTTTTAAAATATTTCGATAAATATTTAATTTAAGACAATTTTTTTTATTTTAAATGAAAGATTATATTACCTAAAATCGGTATTTTATAAATATTTTTGTATCTGGTATCATTTAGGAATAATTAAAGTATATATTTTTAATTTAGTATTTCTTTATCTTGTAGTCCATGATCGATTAACATTTGTTACTACGTAAAATTTAAATGATTATGACATGACAGTGACAATAGTAAAATATGCTTTATATCTTCTTCTGCAGTTTAAATAAAATGACTAAAATATATTTGTGAGTATACTAGTATAATAAGTTAAAAGAATTTTTTATATTATTCTACATTTTAGTTATTAAGAAAAGTATGAACACACAAGGCGTACAAGGAAGTCATGTGGTGTCCACGTCAGATTTTTTAAATATTACATTTTTTTAATACTTTAATCAGAGCAAGCTTTAATCTACATAACAAGTGTTCATTTTCCTCTATTATTCAAAGCATGTAGAATGTAGATGACAGGTCGCACCATTCAAATTGCAATTTGCAAATACAAATCAGTACCTAGTCTATTTACTCCCACATTCCATTTCGATATTCCTATTCGAATCTATAACTTTCCAATTTCAAATTGGCACTACACAACTTTACATTAGGGATATACAATTCAATTAAGACTACGTATGCAATTTCAATTTGATAAACAATAATTTCAAATTAATTTCATTGGTTTATTCGTAGTTCCAAACATTTTCGAATGGAATAAGTAAACATTTATTCTTCTTGCGCAGTTTAATACATCTATTGAAATTAACTTTTTGTATACTACCTACATTCTATTTTATTTTTACTTTTATAACTTCCAGTAACACTAATGTGTTGCGACACTAATAATTATTAGGACTACATTAATTTAATTTATTTAATATTAAATAAAATTAAATAGAGTTGATACAAAGGAATTCAAATGTGAAGACCAAGCTTATATGTAAGTCGGAGTACGAGCGGACGGACAATAGATGATCAGTTACATGATTAATAAAACTACTAAAAGGCGCAATTATTGAAATAGTTAACTAATCGAAAAATCAAATAAATCATACATTTACCACTCACGTCATGGATCAGTTAAACGTGATCTACAAACTATGACGATAAGGAAAGGTGGCAATTCCCAGGCAATTCAAGACTGCCCATATTCGATTCATACCACACCTAGCACGTAATCCCAGTCTTCGCCCAAGTGTACCAACGTAATCGAACAAACAAACACGATCATAACTTCATTAGCACACTTGCATCCCTATTATTAATAATTATTATTACAATCAACATGATTGCTAACCCCGACATGTTCCATTCATTTTACCCTAAAAACACACCAGTATTAATTTTTTATTTTATATACTTTGCCATGAAGTTTTTTACTTTACTACAAAGTGTGTTGCCAGTCGACCCGGCGCAAGTCCTTGTTACAAACCTCTAGCCGGTGCCCGATAGCTAAAAATTGCAAAGTAAATTAGATACCAACTTGGAATGGTAACGGGAGTAGGTACCGATCCAAATCAAGCCGTGAAAATTTTCTGACGTGACCGATTCGAACCCACGACCTGTGCCCAGTCCCACAGATTCCGGCTCTCTTAACCACCGGAGCCATGTTTTTTAAAACTTATTCTTAACTTTAAATGTTTAATTATACCTGTTACTAATACTGTATTCATTTCAGTGGCTCCCAGAACAACCTCTGCAATGGGTCGACCCACTCAATCAACATGACAGGAACCGTGCTAGCGCGGAAGGTGCCAAACAGTAGTCCCAACAGTCACCGGAAGCCGATGGTAGCGCTGACGCATCTCCAGAAGCGCTCCCCCGTGGACATCCAGTTCATCGACATGTCGTACTCCGTGTCCGAGGGCAGGCGAGGCCGCCGAGGCTACAAGACCATCCTCAAGTGTGTCAATGGCAAGTTCAGGTCCGGGGAACTCACGGGAATCATGGGACCCTCTGGCGCGGGGAAGAGCACGTTGATGAATATCTTAGCTGGATATAGGTGAGACTAACATCGATGGCTCATTTTATTTCGCGTTGCTACGCTTCCAACTCGAATTGAAAGGAATCTCGTTATAAGAATTTTAAGTTATTACCATACCATACATGGTGGCAATTCTAACTACGCCCATGATACCATACCAAATTTGAACCCAATCGGTTACCGCCATTTCGTTTAAAGATGGCGGATTGATATTTCAGTATGCTCATGTCATAAGTTAGATCAAAGAACCCAATCGGTGCAGTACATTTTGAGTTAGCTAGCCACCATTTTGTTTCAAGATGACGGACTAACATTTTAATATACCTATGTTTCAAGACAGATTCTTAGCTATTACTGTACCAAATTTGAACGCGCTTGAACAACACATTTTACACTTTGCATGTTAACCTACGCAAGAAAAATATTGTGTACCTTTTAAATTGTGTGTATGTCCTAAAAATAAACTTAATTGGAACAATATCGAACATTGTTCTGATGTTTCTTATTTGATAGTGTGAAATCTGCACTAAAGTGTGATTTGTTCGTGCTGATGTACGAACTTGTTTGTCTGTACACTGCAACCAATAATACATACTTAAAATAATATTGCCTGAAGCTAGATTCAGACCTACCCAATTATAAGTGTAAGTTGCTAATTGAACCAACCAGTGCTGAGCGTTCGCACTTATAATTGAAATTTTGTGGAATCGCTGGTTGGTTAATTTAGCACTTATACTTATAATTAGATCGGTCTAAATCTAGCTTTAATCAGAAAATTTTAAAAAGAAAAATAGCATTAAACTCTATGTAGACTATATCATAATTTCGAGTATCTACATAAGTTATGGCGGGTATACATAATTACAAATCAAAAAGAATTTTTCAAAATTTCAAAAATAAATTTCGTCGTAGGATTTTCGTGTCAGATCATTTTAAAATAGATCTAGATCAAGATCAAGATCTTCTCGTTTAATATGATCTAGCTCAGATCATAGATCAATTTTTATAATAGGATCTTTTTTTTAGGTCAGATCAGAAATTATTGATCTTTTTTCTTTAGATCGTAAAAAGATCAGTATTAGACAAAATATATAATTGTTTTAAAACATATTAAAAATATTAAACTCTTACTCTTTTAAATTTTAAATTTTATGCTTTAACTTGCATATAGCGTAGAAAAAATCTAAAAATATGATCTTATTTTAAGATCGTAAATCATATTTATTTGATCTAGATCAAACTCAAGATCCTTAAAAATAAGATGATCTAGATCAGATCAAAGATCACGTAAATTGAGCTAGTCGGTGATCTAGATCAATTGATCTAGATCAGTCACAACACTGCGTAACACTCGATTGTTAGGACCATAAAAAATATTCTAATTTAATTGATATTCTCCCACATTGCTATTTCTACTTTTACGAAATGTACTGTAATATCAAATAATGATTAGCTACCTACATAAAGAATTAATTTATTCACAAAATAAACTTCCAACAAAGTTAATAAATAACATGCATTATATATTAGAAAATTATTTTAATTATATATCATACACATAATTTAATATTGTAGTCTGCGGTTTTGCTGTTTCAAGGGAGCAATTAATTCGTACTAATGATTAACATATGTTTAATTTAAAATTCCGGTTGGAATCTTTTTCGATGTTGATATTATATTGACTTTTTTTGCTATAATTTTAGAACACTAATGCACATTTATGTTTTACCCAAAATTGCCATCTTGTGAATATTTATTTTATTTAATTATCGAATATGCATTTTAATGAATTTACATGATCCAGCTAATTTTAAATCATAATTATAAATACATTACGCAATTGATGCTAAGTGCAAATATTTTGACGGAATAGTAAAAATTTTTTTATTTCATCCTGTGTCAAATTCAAATACTTTACGTCAACAGTTTGAGTCCGGGAAAACGCAAATAACGGCCTTTGTCCGGTAAAGTGTTGGAATAGAAATTAATCAACGCAATAACAATTAAACAATCGCCAAATTGCAGTAGATTTGGAGCATTAGGTAAATTATTTTGAAATTAATATTACTGTTTCTTTAAAACGGAATTTGACACAGGATGAAATAAAATACATAACGACATTCGCCCGTGAATTCTTTTAACAATACTCGTTTCGAGTTTCAAACGTCTCACTCGTACTGTTAAATATGAATTCCCGGACTTGTAACGTTAATTACTATTACCTAGTTTGTTTTTAATCTATTTACTCATATCATACTGCAATTTATTGTATATTTATAAACTAATTGACTTCGATAATGAAATGATAATTTGATTATATGTACCAAATAAATTAATTGACTGCTAACATAAATAATTTCTTTCAGAACGTCAAATTTATCTGGTTCAGTTCTCATAAACGGCAAAGAGCGAAACTTGCGCAGATTTAGAAAACTATCTTGCTACATCATGCAAGATGATTGCCTTCTGCCGCACCTAACCGTCAAAGAAGCTATGATGGTGTCAGCTAATCTCAAACTAGGCAAAGATATTAAAAAATCTGCGAAGAAAGTTGTGATAGAAGAAATAATCGAAACTTTAGGATTAAGTGAAAGTAGTGATACTTTATCTGTGAACCTGTCGGGCGGGCAAAGGAAGAGGCTGTCGATAGCCTTGGAGCTAGTGAATAATCCTCCGGTGATGTTTTTCGATGAACCGACGAGTGGCTTGGACAGCTCTTCGTGTTTCCAATGTATTTCCCTTTTGAAGTCTTTGGCAAGGGGAGGCAGAACTATTATATGCACCATTCACCAGCCGTCTGCCAGGCTATTTGAAATGTTTGATCATCTGTACGTCCTAGCGGAAGGACAATGTGTCTACCAAGGTTTCGTCCGGGGTCTTGTTCCTTATTTGGGTTCCATGGGCTTGGAATGTCCGAGCTATCACAATCCTGCGGATTACGGTAAGAATTTTTGATTAGTAGGTACCTATTAGATTTATTGCACAACAACTTTTAAGTTCATACTTTGGTTTAACTAAGGATGCTTGACATTGATAAATTTTTATTTTATTGACCAGAAATATTCAGCGATAAAAATTATTACAATAACTTGCGCAATATTTGTTTTATTTTTTTTTCTATAAGCAGATGATGTCCTAATACAAGATTAAATGACTATTCGGTATAAATTATATGTAATATTTTAAGTACCTATTTAAATATCCTTTAGCATTTAAATGTTGTGCGCAGACTTTTTAAATCGCGGATCAATAGCAAAATTTCATTTTCCCGAAGGGCCACCTAAGTAAATATCAAAATTTTTGTATTCGAAATTGTAAAAATAGGTGGACGGGAAGAAAACCAAAAGATTTTAGTACAACAATTAATACCCAAAAAAATTTTTTAATTTTAATAACATAGAAGTAGGTACTTAACAAAAAAACGGACATATATTTTTAAATTTAAAATAAACAACATTAAACTTTTTCCAAAGTTAAATGACTAATATCAGGAATGATGTTAGTGGTTGCAAGAAGCAAAAGATTTTTTAAATTGCCATCTCTTAATCGAGCCTTTTGTTTATTTTTATCCGGCAATCTAATATTCGGAATCCGATATCCGAAATTCGTTTTGGAGACATCCAGAATCCGTATAGACGAATATTTGCGAATATCACCCAGATGAAACCGATATCCGATTAAAATATTTATCTTCATGTAACCAGTAATAATTAAATATTCGCAGAAGTCCAAATTCTAAATAGCCGTTTTATTTTATGATCTGGAAAAATCAGTTGAGTTTTTGTGTAAAAAATTTTTTAATTATAGAATATATTCATATTTTGGATTTTAAAAATTTTGATTCGTATAAAAGCATAGAACTGTTTCTATATTTGCTTTATTCAGATACCGTTTTTATCCGGATACCGGTTTTATCCTGATATCCGTATTATTCGGAGTACGGATACCGGGTTTATCTGAACTGAAAAAATATGGATACTTCAAAATCCGGATAACTGGATATCCAGAATCCGTTGACAGTCCTACTAAAAATGTGTCTAAATCATAGCTAATTTTTGCTACAAGTTGTTGTTATTTCTAATAAAACATTGTCATTTCCTTGAATAAATTACAATTTTATCAAGAAAACAGGTAGATTAATTTTTAATCAATTTTTATTTCAGTGATGGAAGTGGCGTGCGGAGAACACGGTGACTACGTGCAAAAATTGGTAGTAGCCGTCAACAATGGCAAATGCAATAACTGGAACAAGTTTCCTAAATCTCCTGGTGCAAACAACGGACCTAGCTCAATTTCCAATGACATCGCCAAAGTGGCGGCCGCGGCTCTACCTGCAAGTGCAGATGGCGCTCCAGTGGTACTGCCCAATGGCGTCACAAAACCAGGAACTACAGTGAACTGCACAACGTCACTGTTAGATTCAAGCGAGTGTATGCCCCAACCAGAAAAACACGGCTTCCCAACATCCGGGTGGCAACAATTCTGGATTTTACTAAAAAGAACATTTTTGTCAATTATTAGAGATCAAAGTTTAACTAGGATGCGATTGTTGGCTCATTTTGTAATTGGATTGTTGACTGGACTGATTTATTATGACATTGGTAATGACGCTTCGAAAGTCACAAGCAACGCTGGGTGCATTTTCTTCATTTTGATGTTTATGAATTTTTCTGCCATGATGCCAACTATCTTAACATGTAAGTAACTGCAAGCAATTTTTTTTAAATCCGCATTCACAACTTCGTGTATCTATTTCAATGGCATATAGTGCACAACTTAAGTAGGGTTTACATTATGTGATTTATCATATGATTTTGCATATGATAAAGTCGTCTGATCAAACATGTCTGATGCTTTATTGATTTCATGTTCACATCATAAGAGTTTATGATTAGTATACTTCAACTTTATTTGACAGTGCACTTATTATTTTGCGCATTTTGGTTCAGTCAGCTTTGAGTAATATTATTAAAATGGACAGAGATGATACTTATCAACTGTAGTGTTGCATTACTCGTCCAATCTACCTACAAAATTAAATAATTCTAAATAATTTATTATAATAAGTATAACTATCGATATAGTAGTTTTAGTCACTGATTATTACAATTATTAGGACTATTTTTAGTTATATTATCAAATTCTGAAGTTTACAATACCGGACAGCACCTGGCATGAACATTAACATAACCTCAATGTCAACGAAAATCATACAAAAAAATCATATGAAAATAGGAAGAGTTCTATTTCTGAAATGTAGTTATGTTTCGGTATGACATGACATGACTTATCTTATGAGTTCGCTTATGAGTCGTTCTGTATGACAAATCGAACAGTGTGAACGTAAAAATAAACACATATGATTTATCATATGCGAAATCATATGATAAATCACATAATGTAAACCCTACTTTACTTAAAACGGAACTGAAAGAATTTTTTCAAAACTGGCATTTATAGTTTCTAGGTTTTTTGATCAAACAGTTTTGGTTCACTGCTTTCAAATGGAATTTGATAAATTTACTATTCTTGCCATTACACAATGAATTAAAATTTTATTTTATTCCATTCATAGTTAATCAAATATTATAAAATCAATAATTCAGTGTAGTTTCAAAAATATGCTTCTTGCAAAAACTGTCCTTAAATTTATATCAAATTATTTTTATCCAACACCTCTTAACATAATTATGGTGATTTTAAACAAAGTAAAAGATTGCCCACTAGTGGCTTTGATCAAAATTATATCCACTTGTGGGTAAATTGTTACTTTGCTTGTTGGAAAACACACGTGGGTAAAAACAAAAAGAAATGACCCATTCGAGAAAATTATCTCACTCAGTTTTCGGCCTAGTGACTTAAGATTTCCGTCTTGGGCAATTCCTTACTTTGCCCACTTGTAAAGTAAATAGGTAACTATTGTTCCGTGATCAGTAAGTTACGTAGGTACTTCATGTCATTAAAATATAGGTATGCACGAAGTTATTAGTCACCTGTATGATCTAGCAGTCAGTAATTTGAACTTTGGAACCAGATATTCCCAATTTAATTCATAACAGATACATATATAAGACATAATGGGTCGTGGTGGGCCAATGACCATAGTTTTTGCGCCCACTGTAAATCCCAAATAACGTCAGTAAACTCTACCTAGTGTTATGATTGAATAATTGAAACAATTAAGCTTATTAAACTAATATTTCATTCATTTCAGTTCCCATGGAAATGTCCGTCTTTGTACGAGAACACTTAAATTACTGGTACTCAGTAAAATCGTTTTACTTAGCAAAAACTTTAGCAGACATTCCAATACAGGTAAGGCGACACTAAATCAATACTTCAAACGAGGAACTCTGTTAATTCATTTCCATTTTAAAGGTATCGTTTACATTGATGACGGTGATCGGTGTATATTACATGACTTCTCAACCTTTCGAGCTCACAAGATTCTTTATGGTGCTAACTATATCAGTGCTCACTTCTCTCGTTGCCCAAAGTATTGGATTGCTAATTGGTGCCGGGCTCAGCATAGAGGTAAGCAAAGCAAATATTATATCTTTAAAATTAATTTATCCAACACCTCTTAATAAAAGCATTATAACTATGGTGATTTTAAACAAGCAAAGTAAAAAATTACCCACTAGTGGCTTTGATCAAAATTATACCCACTTGTGGGTAAATTGTTACTTTGCTTGTTGGAAGTCACCATAGAAACTATGTTTTAGGTTGAAACTTAATATTTTTAAAATATTTAAGCATTTATTAAGAGGTGTTGGATAAAACGTTATACTTCACACGTGGGCAAAAATGAATGACCCACTCGAGAAAATTATCTCACTCAGCCTTCGGCCTCGTGAGTTAAGATTTCCCTCGTGAGTAATTCCTTACTTTGCGCACTTGTAAAGTAAATAACTATTATGCACGGTCATATCATAATTTGACATTTATACACGAATTTCTTTGACGTAAACGTCACTTTATAGTCCACGGATCACATTATAGCACAGTGCGCCATAAAA
Source organism: Agonum fuliginosum (assembly GCA_947534325.1). Classification (NCBI taxonomy): domain Eukaryota; kingdom Metazoa; phylum Arthropoda; class Insecta; order Coleoptera; family Carabidae; genus Agonum; species Agonum fuliginosum. The sequence goes on along the minus strand of OX384029.1, from coordinate 58,620,668 downwards.
AACGTCAAATTAATGCAAACAGTTTTGATTTTCAATTTTCCTCATATAAACTACTAATAATTCTATAAATAACCATTTCCTATAATTAGTTGTACCATTTTTTATTTAAATAACATATTTTTTACTTACATTTAACATAAATTATCTTTTAAATATTTAATTCAATAATGGCAACTTTGACATTTAGATTTTTGTTTATTTCTCTTGCAACATTCAAAGAATTTAGAAATTTTTGGTAATATGAACAAGTAAATTATATTAATTAATTTATTAGAAAATATTGAACCGTGCATAAAGTTGGGTATGTATAGTACAAATACATTTCATCTACCTAATAATCATTAGCGTTTATTATGCCAGTGGCACACCGGCCGAGGAGCATCGAGGACCATCGAGTAACTCCTCGATGAAACGATAGAACGCACCCCGTCCTCGACGAAAAATAGGGGCGCCGCTATTTTCATCGAGTTGTTCCTCGATGAAACGAATGTATCTCATTTCAGACGTATCTTTGGATTTGATTTCGCGCAAAACTTTGATGTATTTGTCACCGATTAAATAGAAATCTATCGCGGACGGGTGCGTTCTTTCGTTTCATCGAGGAGTTACTCGATGGTCCTCGATGCTCCTCGACCGGTGTGCCACAGGCATTAGGGGGTTATTGCAGTCACACAATGGTCAAAACCACAAGCCTGAGATGCGCCAGAGCATACAATACAGCTCTGGTAATAAGCTTCGAAAAACTCTTACTCTACCAGTGGGGGTAAAATATATACTCGGGTTAATAAATATGGCAAATACTGAACTGTTCGACTATATTATTTCTTATCTGCGGGCTAATCTTAAACGATTGCGGTTTTGGGCATTGTGTAACTGAAATAAGCATTTAACGATTTATTAGGTAGATGTTCTATAATCGTAGTATACCACGGGCGTAACTTGCTTTTATGGCTCTTGACGTGTTTTTAGTCCTCGGCTGCGCTCGGACTGAAAATCACGTCTCAGTCCATAAAAGCTTCCTTACACCCTCATAGATAAATAACTAAAATATATATTTTTTGTTTATAGTCTGGAGTGTTCTTTGGTCCAATATCATCGATACCAACCATTCTGTTTTCCGGTTTCTTTGTAAATTTAGACGCAATACCAAGCTACCTACGATGGCTCCCTCACGCAAGTTATTTCAAATATAGTTTTGAGGGAGCCATTATCTCAATATACGGCAATAATAGGCCGAAATTAGAATGTACACAAATATACTGTCACTTCAAAAGTCCACAGAAGTTCCTAGAGGAACTGTCCATGGACAAGGCAGACTTTCTCACAGACTGCTTAGCACTAGCGGGTTTCTTCGTAGGTATTAGGTTTATAACGTACTTCGTTTTAAGGTTAAAATTACACACCTCTCTTCGTTAAATTATTAAGGTAAGGTTAGATTTTATACTACTGATATTATATTGTTTAAGTACTTGCCAAACATTTTACAAATGTGGTGAACAAGGTAGGGGTGTATGGTCCCATTTACAAGAAATTTTCACTTACATTATTTCATATTGTACTTTATCGCTGTACATACATTCATACATATTTGATACAATTTTTTATGTATATTATTAGATTTAAAACAATTATTTCACACACATAGTAAGTACTTAGAGTTATATCAGTTTGTAAAAAGATTTTAAATAATTTTAGTAACAAAACTTGCAAAGCAAAATAAAATATCGATGCCTGTAAGTTGCAAAAAGTTTGCTGGTAGCCTCGATTTAGGATTTGTTTTTTATTGTATTCAATTTTGATAGTAGTTACTTAAAAATGTAATACCAATACCAATAAAAATCTAATAAGTAGGTACATAATAATAAAAACTAGAATTTAAAAGCATCTGAATTAAATTTACATAATTTTAGTCTGCTTTGCAAGTTTTTGTTATTGCAAGTATTTTAGAATCTGTTAAGTATAAATTTTATTTACTTATCTTGTAAATGTGTGTGAAAGAAACTGTGCAGCGTTGATTTTTTTAAATCCGGTCTAAATTTAAAATTTTTATATAAAGACACTAAGCGAATTCACTCACCAATGCTACTTTGATTTTGTTAAAATTTTAGTAGAATTATTTGGAAAATTTTGTGATACCTAGCAGTATTTAGCAAACCAAATACATAAATAATAAACATTGCTTTTAAATATAAGTCATATTGTTTTTAACAATATTGTAGTGATGTAAATTGCAGATTTAGTAAATATATACCGTATTATTTAGTTGGATCTGCATGGCAAAGTAAAAGTAAAAAGTAACGTAATTCGGTAAAATATCATTAATGACAAAATATAAAATCAAATGTTTAATGTAAATAAACTTTAAAAATATTGTATACCAAAATGATTATGTACCAATAATAATAATTTTCACAAGTACATCACTACAAAAAATATTTATACAAAAAGCTTAAAACATTACAATCAAAAGACGAATGACTTTTTCTCACATAATCGTATTCTTATAAAAGATATCATTCTTTTCTTGAAATATTCGCATAACAATGAATGATACAGATATCCCCAGAATTTAGAATGTGATACAAATAAGTAGTAGTTTTTCACTATTTTTAAAATCACTCTTGTCATAATTAAATAGGATTGTTAAACAACAATTTTTAATTATATTCATGTGATATGAGTAATTGTAATATGCTTGATATTGTTGAAAACAATCTTAATATTTTGTTACCGAATATAAGTTACATTATCGACACATTGTATTGTGAATGTGTATGGTTAGTTGAATTGTGATGTTTAGTTAAATTTTTAATTTATTTTTGCAACATTTTTACTTGTACTATTTTATTCCAAGTACGTTAATGGAAATAAAATACAATTTTATTACTGGAAGGAATATAATGTGTTTATTTATTATTTCTTATTATAGTATTCTACAAAGTTGTTTAAGTAAAAATAAAGTAACATTATTATTGCACCAAAGTTAAGTAATCGGAGTTAATACCAGAAATTATACATTGATATCTCAAATTTCTAATTTTTAAATATTTCTAATAATTTCACTTATTTTTATACTTATTAAATTATTTCTATAAGCACCTATAAGGTTTTATTTTACCACTGTCCATTGTTTAAATATATGTATGTATACCATGTAAACATCTAAAAAGAGATAGTAGTGGCACATTGCACAAATTACGACCTTAGATAAATATTATATTTATCTATTGTCATAGTCATAAGCCAGTCAAAAGTAAATTAGTGATACAACAACTGTAGTACAGTAAACAGTAGTGTTATTTAAAGTCAAATAAATTAAATTCTGCATAAAGAAACGACAAAACCGCGAAAAGCAGCGATTTTTTTAAAACAAAGCAACAGTAATTTATAATCTTTTCACTACTGCTATGATAGCCCAATTTTTAAAAATTTAGTTAACTGCAGTAATATTGCATCCAAATTCGACAGTGCATTCTGATTGTATAATTATCAATTTTTATTATACCATAATCTACAATTACTGGGAAATTGTATAATCGCGATGATAAAATTCTCAGAATGAGTAGTAACCAAACAATGTAGTATACATACTGCATGATAAATAGAAAATAACGAAGCACATATTAAGTAGCTACAGCATAAAAGTTTCTATTAGATTTTTAAAATTCCAAATTATGAAAAAAGGTAATTTAAATTCAATTACTTTGATAATAAATTAATACAAACCGAAGATAAAATATTTACTACACAAGTGTTACAGAAGTTGCATACTTGTTAGTTATTAGATATTTAAAAGAATAATTTTATAACAACTGTCCATGAATATAACCTAAATAATTATTTCATAACTATTTGTCCGTTTTATTATTGAGTAGATCTTTATAACAGTTACACAGGTAGTTACATTAATTGCATTTAAACGAATTTTGATAATAATTTTCAATTTATAAATTTAAATTTTGAATAAATGGATGAAATGAATGATCAATTTTTGCATATTTTTACTCGCCTTTTATTTAAGAGCTGTATTTACACCCGTTTTGACTTCAAAATGTATTGCAGCATCAATTTTATAATGCATTTCATTCAAAAACCACAATGAAGTTAAAGAATGTATGAGAATGAATCTATGATTTTATATATTTTTAGTATATACTGGTTTTATTTAAAGAAAAAACAATGGTAAATATTTTTTAATGTCTGTTTTCACCAGGAATTTTTAGTATAATACATTCCTAGATAAGATCTTAGACCATCTTCAAAAAAAATTTATATATAAAAATATATAAATTACAGCAAACAGCAAATTCTGTATTCTGTAACAGAAGTAAAATCTCTGTAACAACGTTTGTCAAGCAGAACGCATATAAACACAAACAGATAGGATTGTAGTAAATAAAGCTCTAAAATTTTCTAGATACGCTAATATTGCTGATATCGTCGTAACGTGTTTTGCTTTTCAAGAGCTATCAATATATGCAAAGTTCATAGATATTCTAATGACGTAGTTGACTTTATTAGTTTTTTATTTATTTATAATGAATCATAAGTATTCTCTTATATTTATTATTTTCTCATCCCAACTGAAGTTATAATCACGTACAGAGATTATCGTAAAATATGAATACAATAAAAATCCGGATTTATTGGACATGTAAGATAATAATCTTTGTTACAGTAATTCAATAATTAACCATTAGGTAATTTTTAGTATTTCAATGGATGAATCATTTTAATCTTTGATCTGAACCTAACCAATTAAGATTCAAAAGATCTTTTTTCATTGGTTTTGATTGCGAAAGTATTTTGGTCATTTTTCTACAAACAAATAATAAATATTTTATTATTCTGAATTTGAACACAACAAACAAAATAATTACAAACAAATAAAATTTTACAGCAGGTAACAAAATATGTAGGTATGTAGGTACTTCCACAAACAAAGAAATGACATTCCTAGGATATTTCAAAATGCCAGAAATGTTAGTTTTGTGATGTATTTACAGTTTACATCCATAACATTCATTTAACGTAATGAAAATGTTTTATTGCAGATAATAGTTGCATCATATAAGTTACTTCTCATGTAGATATAAAATATTTTAAACAATTTGTTTTATCAACGTAACGTTATTATAATATCAAATTAAAACCATACATTAATTCTATTAAATGATTTTAAATACACCTGGGCAGAATTGTGTTACTTCATAAAAACAAATTATGATATCAATAAAAATTATAAAATATTTTTATTACAGACCAATATATTTTTGTAGAAACACAATTTTATTTTTTTGCAATTTTTGTCAACATTACCAACTTAATTTATATTATCTATACCTACATTTTGACTTTAATATATCAAAACAAAATTGAATAATATGTTACCTAATTTAAACAGTTTTGACAGGGATTATTCTAACGTGCAGCTGGACATGGACACAAAATGTGCAGTGGAAAAATGAAAAATCGTGAAAAATGCAGTAAGAATTTTAGATTTGTTCAAGATAAATATAAGAAAACTTTTCAATTGTTATTATTCATCATCAATAGTTTGTAAATTAGCTTAGTTTTTATTTTGATTTGTATATGAAAGAGAGAACATCTTTAAAAATTCAATTTGACCTTGACAAAAAAAAAATCGCCTACGGCGCTTCTTTTCTTCTTGTGATATTGTTTAAACTGCTTTCTCTATTTAATAATAAAATACTACCCCGAAAGAAAATTGAAAATACCAAATACAAATTTTTTAAAAAACGGAGTTTTCATTTTGTGGTAGTTATGTACCAGCGGGGAAAAAAGGTTAGTTTTGAGCATACAAAAGTATCTGAAAATGCAAAGTTCAACTTCACAATCATTATTTTAATCTAATAAATTTTCTTCTAGAAGGCAAACGATAAAATGTGAGTAGATTTTCTACAATTTTTCTTTTTATTACGTCAAACGGTAATCAAAACTTAAACATGGATTTGTTCTTAAAACGTGATTACTGATTAAAGTACATATAATTTGTTATTCGCCATACTTTATGCTTTTCAAAGGTTATCAAAATGTACTTATTTACGAAAACATCTAAAATAAAACCTTGTATATGTAAATATAAGCGTGCGTACTTCAAATAAAACATCAATGTAGTAAATATTTTCAACAGTAACTCATTCGGAAGTTAGAACGTTTAAAGTTACATTCTGTGAGATCCCATTACTCTTAGTCTTAACACGGTAGAAAGGGGGTCATAAGCCTTAGCAAGAGAGAGTTAAGTTAAAACACACAATCTGCATTTATTCTTCATATGTTGTGAGATTCTTAGTGTGGACGTATCACCATGGATACAAAATTTATTCTCAACAATAATCGGTAAGTTATTTGCATTTTATTTTATCTAACATTGCTTTGCTTCAATGTCGTCTACCACTTGAATTTTAATTATATTCAAGTGTTTAACATGTGAATATCGTAATGTCAACGAGGAACAATGTTTACTTCAGTTATGATAATGTTATTTATAATAATATGTGATTGTTTTTGTGCTAGTTACGGTAACAGAAAAACATGATAGTAATGCTGAATTCAAGTTATTAATTTACAAACAAAAATATGTTCAACATGTGCAATTTTCTTAAAAGTAGCATTTCTGCTTTTTTGCTTATATAAATTCTGTCTTGAAGTCATCAAATCGCAAACTTTCTCAAATTATATTTTTTATCTTATACAATTAGAAATTTCTTTCGTAGAATTCAACAAGTGATGCAAAAAACGGAATGATATTTTTGTAATTTCTATTGTTATCTACATTCTCTAACAAGTTATCAAATATTTTTATAGCAATGACTTACTTTTCGAAATTCGAATGATTTCGAAATGTGACATTTATCTAAAAGTGCAAGGAAACTTTGGAGCGTTATGTTACTCGCTAAACTTGTTGATTGTTGACCCTACAATCAGTAACCTTTGTAGTTAAAATGATAAATATTCAAATTAAAATACGAGCTAAATTCAAATAAACTGATAAACCCAATATCAAAGTACAAATGTATTCAAATACTTTTTGTATTACCAGATTTGCCAATCAAACTGAACAAATTGCTTAGCAAAATTTCAAAATATTTACCTTTAGTTTTTATAATTTTGTTTGTTTTGAAACAGTTATTAGGATTTGACATACTTTTCTTTATTATTTTCATGAAATTCATATAAATGTCGTATTTAGAATGTGAATGGAATAAGAAGTTGTTGCATAGTTGGTGCCACTTGAACTAATTACTATAACAGTATATTGCCTTCTGCGTTCTGCAATCTGCGCGAGCAATTTCTTACTCGAATGTTATAAAATAAAACTCTGAACACAGAAATTTATATCTATCTGCAATCATTATGCAACAAATATTACCTATACTGATTATTGAAATTGGTTTATTAAACTTTATTTTAAATATGTAGATTAACTCTTTTCAATACTTATTATTCTTATTAGGTGCTAATTGTAATAGTATAATTTCTAATCTGTTACATTTTAATGTCAAGGTAAATAGTTTGTGTTAAAAGTGGTCAAGCAGTAATTAAAGTAAGAATTTACGAATAAAACTTTTATCGCACAGATGAAAATACTGAACCTATCAAAGAATACAACCTTGACATAAAATAAAAACGTATAAACATTAAACTAACTAATCCATGAATTCGTGTTTTGAACCTTTTTACATGTGTTTACTCCAACGAGATATAAATAATTATAGACTGGCGCATCAAACGTTGTAGCGTACTGCGCAGTTGAACGCTTAGAACGGCGGCCATAGTTGTTATAATCGTACAACCGTAGTAATTTTAATTTTTTAACTTTATTGTTTATAAATGTATTCTCTGTGAAAAAAGTTTTTAATTTAAAAAATGTCCAACTTTCACGATGTGTATGCAGCTGAAATTTTTTTGGACTTCATCCACCAAAAGGGCTCTAAAATTTGTTCAATTCCCTGTGCAGGACTCAAAGAACGAAGTTCCTACGATGATTTACCACAAAGTTATGGGTGTTTAAAAAAAGTACATTTTTAAGTTTTTCGCACATAACTCAGCGACTTTTCAACCAAATTACACGATTCTTTCGGGGGGAAACCCCATTGTGGCGCTGCTACTATACTTTAAGGGGGTAAACTCAGATTAGGATGATCTCTTTTCGTACTCTTCAAATCCCGAACAAAAAAAAAACACCTTTTTGGGCCAAAAAACGACCAACTTTGGCGTTGTGTACCGAGTTGGAAAAAATTTGTCGACTCGATCCACCAAAAGGGCATGTATATCTTCTTCCAGTTTACATAAAATGAAAACGATGTGTCACTATTTTGACACTGTCACTGTCACTGTTCACCTGGACAGCTAACATATTTTTTGTTAAATATAATTGGTAAATTATCAGTATACAAAATTTTAGCTTTACTGGTTTCACTTGAAAATCTGTTATTTTTTGCAAGTTTCGCAGTCCCTTAAATCTGCAGGCCACACGGTCGTGCCAGCTAACACATGTTTAAGTGGTTAAACCAGAAAATATACCACCTACATATAAGAAAAGTTTTGCTGCAATCACCCCAGGGGCGGATCTAGAAAATCTCCAAGAAGGGGGCGAATTCTTATCAAAAGTAATATTTCGATGCTGTTCTTTGAAAAAATTTTTAGGGTTCAAGGTCAACGGCTGTTTCATTAAAAGTCAAGTTTATCTATAAACCGGAAATTACATATATTTTACCCTTTTTCACGAGTAAAAATTAAAATAAATAACAAATTTAGAAAATAAATGAAATGAAAATTGGGAAAATTCTTTATCTTAAATTTGTCAACGATTTCTTAAACTTTTAATCGCCCCATCGCCCTCCCCTTGGATCCGCCCCTGCTATAATTACAAAATAATATATTTTGCAATTGTTATTTTATTAAAATTATATTTAGTGTAGGTACAATTAAATAATAAAATTAAAATTTACCAACCCCCAAGGCCCAAGGGGGGGGGGCGATCGCCCCCCCCCCCCTGGATCCGCCAATGAATCACCCATGAAAATTTGACGCCAGCTCCCGGAATCCGGACTATCAGTAAAAGTGCTAGTGCTAGGCCGCAATCTACATAACAGGTTACATCAAAGATGGCTGCCAAGTGATCACGCCTAGCAGCGGTCATCCGCCACTCTATAATTATTATATCTCGTTGCCCGCGTCCCTAATAGTTTCGGCCAGCAACCATCACGCATGTTCAGAAATTAATTTGGATACGAATTGCAGTAGAAAATAAGTTTTGGTAATATAAGTTTAACCTTGCAATGTTGCGCGCGCCTTAAAATTCTACCACATTGCAACAATCTTTGTACTGGTCAAAAAGATAATTTATAAAAATATGTGTAACTATAAAGTTATCAGTTATGACTAATACTAACTACTGAATTTTCTTTATTAAAAGTTGAACTTTGTGATCCTGACAAACACTTGTGATGTCACAACAGGCATGCGTATCATTTAGCTCGAGTTCCTTGCTGCATGGGTTAGAATGAGGTAGTCTGTCATTTGGACAAGTTGTTTTAGTACTCCGCACATTTGCATCGTTTGTGGTTCATTCGTAGTTGTCAGTTAGTGTTGAACAATTTAGGGTATATGACAGTAGTGTGTTGATTTATATGTCAAAATGATAATCGAAAGGGAAGGCGAGAGTGAAAATATTTTGTTGGAATCCAGGAAGGGATCAACTGTCAAAGTACAAATCACCCCGTTGCAGCCAAAGACTTTGACACATCTTCCCAAGAGGCCTAAGGTTGATTTAGCATTTACAGATCTTAAATACATCGTTCGTCAAGGAAAAAGTAAGTAACAATTTCTAATGCTTTTGTCTTTAATCTTGTTTACTTAAGACTTTGTTTGTGTTCTGTTATTACGAGGTTTTTGACTTTAAACAAAAGAGCGTCTTTGTTTTGTTTTGTTCAAATGTTTTCCCTGCTTGTCATACGGGAGTTTTTTGTTTTATTTTATTTGATTGTTATATTCAATTTGTGTAAGATAGATTGACAAAGTAATAAATTTTTACAATGTGTTATTAGAAAAAAAACTAACGTATCGGTATCTCAATTTGAGTAAGATAAAAATTCATCAAATATATTATCAAAATATTGATATTACCTATATTGCACACAGTAATTAACATGCGATGTCAAGTATTTTTTAAACAAATATTTTTCTTACACTATTTTCATCATAAACCGCATATTTTGCAAAATTGCACTTTCTAAAAAAATAAAATTTGCACAATTTTTTAAATAAAATATGAAATACCTAGGTACTTAATTTGAAATGCAACATTTAGTAATATGATTTCATGGACGTTCATTATAACTAAATTAGAATTTGACAAAATTTCAAGGCTATACCATAAAAACTGATAAGATATAGATCAATTTTATCTGATCAAATTTGCTGTAAATAAAATTTTATCTAATATTATTACAGATATTATTATTTATCACAATGTAATACCTACGGAAAACACAATTTCATAGATTGCAAAACAATGTAATTATTAGCTTCTGCATTTAATTGTGGGTATAGATAATTCTTAGATAATTAACTTAATACAAAAATTATTTTTTTTTGTTTATTATACGGCGGATAGATGGAGAAGAAATCAGGATTTAGTAATGTTTCTCCACATTGAAATAAAAAGAACTAAACCTGTTAAAAACTTGTCATGTTTTTGCAGACCGCGGATCTCTAAGTTGTTGTTTTCAACGTTCTTCAAAACTATTTTGTACAGCTCTGCCAAAATAAAATTATGTTTATAATCTTGAAAAGTTGTTGAATATAAAACTCTTCAAAATCAAGAAGTTATCGTAACGTTAGTTTTGCTTTCATTATTCGTGTAACTTTTGATCATGTGACTAGAATATTAACTAGCGTTATACATGATTCATGAATCCATTGTCTCGACTTAGGTTTAAATTCGAAAGATGGACGTTCAATTCATCTAATTGTTCTTATTGAAATTGATTGTAATCTTGTTAACTAATTCTTATTTTAATTGCCCTTTAAGGTTACGGTAGATAATTAAGATTAGGTATAGTTTTATGTCCCATTTTAAAATATAAACGATATAAAAATTTCAGAGTAATTCATATTTCGAAAATAGTCTATAACAATTTATGATATTACAATTACAATCAACAATAACAACGATAATACTAATATACTTAATTATTTTATTTGTTGTGTTTCAAGATTTATGACGCAGAAAAAAATAATTTTATTTTACCTTGTGTAAAAACATGCGGAAAGATTCTATGGAAAATAAAATATTTGCAGTGTGTCCACGAGGTTGTCCATATTGATTTATTTTTAATTTGTCAGTGAGAATGAATGTATAAAATTAGTTTTATAAACAAATATCAAAAATTAAAATAATTTTAGTCGTTGCCCTTATTACTAAATTAGATATTGTAACTTTGCAAGATATATCATTAATTCAAAGTTCATTTTTTATCAGTTGTCACACGTTTTTGTTTAAAAAAACACGTAATTTTTTCCTTGAACATAATTTTAGCGGTACCATTTAGCAACTCTATTTGGTGTAATACAAAAAAATAGCTGATATTGTATGCTAGTATGCTGCTCGGTATGCTGTAAAATTTTTATTAGAAGTTTTTATGTAAGATATAAATTGGAAGAGAATTGCCCGGAATTGCCAAAAAATTCCGTTTGTTAAAGGTTAATGTATTATTGTATTTCGGTTCACATCTATATGTTAAAATGTTAAAAATATTTAAAAAAAAAAGAAAAAGGATACATATTTTATTCTAAAATTAAACCAGCTAAATATATACAGGTGTTCCGAATGTTTCTACACTATTTACCGACAGCACTCAAACAAGAATTTATTTTTCAGATTATTGCTATATTCCAATAAGATTGTAATTTTTATTTTCAATTTACATTATTAACTTTGTAAAATCACATAAATACGGGTCTTAATAGAATATAATTTTGTAATTCAATAATAATTTACCTACATATACAGAAAAATTTAAAAATTCGCTTTGTCCTGAAAACTATAGTAGTACCTACCTATACACATTTTTTTCGAAATATAAATATCGAGAACCTCTTACGGTTCTCATGATCTCTATACTTAATAAAAAAACGTATTTTGGACTCCTGCAAATTATCCTATTTCTAATAAGATACCAATTAGAATAACAATTATTATGTTTATTTAAATATTGTACTCGCTAAAATTTAATAGGGACAAAGATAACTGAGTTAAAAACTGATTGATAATTTAATTTAACATAATATGTTTAAATATTATTTTATATCATAATAACACACAATATTAGACATGAATAGATTCACTTACATGGTTTCCTGTAAAGGCTGATGAACTTTACAATACCAGAAATTATAATCAGTTCATGTTCATGTTGTGTAGCATAAAAATAAGTAATATATCAAATTATATGCAGAACTAATCAATATTATGAATTTCATTTATGATATTAATGAGCGATAGTCAAGTGCATTATTATAATTTTGAGATCAATAATTTGCGTTGTAGGAACTTAATGTTGAAAGTCAGAATAGTACATTTTTTACAGAATAAAAAAATATTTCAGAATTGAGAGAGGAGAGACGGAATCGAATAGGAATATCTAATTGTGAAGATAATTAGAATTGAATGAGGCCTTGCAAAAAATTGACATGCTTATTTTATTTTTAATACGAATAGTTTTGTTTAAATATACCAGTCTGCTTAAAATTTTGTTAATTTTTAATATAAAAATCAATTAAAAGTACAATGCATTCGTAAAGTTGCCAAAATCGTAACGTAACCGGGTACAAGCCAATGAGAAGCAAGGGCACCATTTTATTTTATTTTCTGTTCAGAAGCAATCCACACTTGATTAAATTTTTGTCTGTCATTTGCTATTTTCACTTGTATTCATAGGTTGGCAAGAAACAAGTTTTTAGACTTTTCAGAGTCATGTTTTATAACACAAAAGCAACTAACAGCAAACTATAATAATTTGGAAATCATAACCTAATTCGCTATGAAATGTTTGACGTTTAAACGGACAACGAACGTTCCGAATTGTTAACTGTTTTTCATTGGCTTGTACTCGGTGACGTCAGTTGACAAGAAGAGAAGTGGTGCATTTCAGCCGCGTTTTGAAGAATATTACTTATAATAATTATTTTTCCTTGAAATAAATTTAAGAGAAAAGAAAAAATACGGGGTAGATATTTTTTAGTCATTACATAAAATCGACACGTTTGTATGGAAATTACTCAAGTAATTTCGAGAAATTATATAAGAATATTTACAAAAGTGCATTAGTAATGATTCCGGATTTTATTATTGGAAAAAACTTTGTGGTAACTATATCACGTTTCCATGAATAATAGAGTAACTTGAATGCGTTTTAAATTTGTTATTAATTACTTCCTTTGTTCTGAAATTAATATTAATTTAAGAATACTACATTTTCTAACTTATACTTTATTCGACTTTATTTAATTAATAACATGTAAATAATAATAATATCCATTTATTGGCAAAGTTTAACATATAGCTGATCTTACAAATAAATTAATGATTAATACTTTGTTTTCATGAGATTTTCTTTAAAATATTAAGTTATTTATTAAGGTAAAATAAATAATAATACCGTTTCTGGTTAAATTTTTTTTAAAATTGGTATACCTATAATTTTTTATACAATAATCGTTGTGAAAAGTGTAACTTTAGTTCCGCATTTATTACAAAACTAAAAGTTACTATTTTTTCGTATTTTTGGAAAAAAATTTACATTAACAAGAAATGTAGCGTTCCTTTTAAAATTTTCCATTTCGAGCCCTGAGTAAACAAGTATTTTAAATAAAATATCTTCCTTCGTTCTTTAATTATAATGTTTTAACATTAATGAATCGAATATCGCATAATAAAAATATTTTCGCGCTTCTATCTATTTCATACCACCCGCCGTACCACCTTAAGCAAAGTAGTTTAGCAAAATGTTTTAGAACGTTATAAGTTTAACATTTTATTAATTTATTATTAATGTAAATGAAATAACCTATTGTGCTAATCATTTAATTGAACGATTATTAATTAATGTGTTTCCACTCTAATTGCAACGTGCTTTTGTTTACAGGTTCAAAAACAATTCTGAAAAATGTCAGTGGCCGATTACGATCAGGCGAACTTACAGCCATTATGGGACCCTCCGGTGCTGGAAAATCTACATTACTTAACATTCTCACCGGTTATAAGTAAGTTTCCGTACACTACAGTCTACAATGGAAAAATACATTCATTAACAACTTGTTGATTTAGTCTTGTTGATTTGAATGCAAATATCTTGTGTTTGGTTTGGTATTATTTAAATTTGAAGAAGGAAAATAATGGGTGTACCAGTCACTGTGATTACTATTATGCTTTTTTATTCATAATGTCGACGTTTCAGTCTTAAATTGAGACCTTCCTCAGGACAACTACAAAAACAACCTAATAAATAATGAATTGTTAACAACTACTCGGCAATCAGTCGGGAGAATTTAGGAAAATGTTAAAAAATGTCGTTATATTTCACCAAAGAATTTGTACTTTTTATACTTTTGTGCATTGTAAAAATTAAAAGTTTTGAGCATCTGATGATGACCGTTGTGCGGTCGAAACTTTATGTGAATAAAACAAACATCAAAATGTGAGTGAAAAAACTTTAATTCATTCCTAAATTCTCCCGACTGATTGCCGAGTAGTTGTTAACAATTCAAAAATTTTTCCAGTCGATTAAAAATACTCTACTAATAAATAATTGATTAAAATTTACTTACATGAATTTCACATAATATTGTCATACAATAAATAATAATAATATAATATGATGAAAGCTAGCTTTTTGTAAATAAATAAATAATAATATAATAATATGATTATATGACAATATTATGTGAAATTCATGTAAGTAAAATTTAATTAATCATTTATTATTGTTGGTTGTTAGTTTGTACAATTGTATGTCGACATTGTTGCCTGTATGCTGAGGCATTTCATATTTTGTATATTTTTGTAGTCCTGAGAAAGGTCTCAATTTAAGACCGAAACGTCGATATTATGAATAAAAAAGCATAATATGTGACTGGTACACCCATTATTTTCCTTCTTCAAATTCCAAATTCAGTCAAGAAGTGTTTCACAATTATTTAAATTATTTCAGAATTCGGGGTAATATAGTTATCAAATATTAAAGAAGTTTTAGTATTTCAATATTTAATAGTTACTAACTAATATACTCGTCATTATATCTGAAAAATATTTAATAGTGATCTGAATTATTATTAATTTTGTTTTTACTTAATTATTCATTTTAGTGAGTAAATAAAAAATAGTATAGGTACCTAGAAAAATATTTAAAATCAGAATCAGTGCAATGTTTTAAAGATTGATATTGTCATAAGCTATTAAACGGTGTCGCATTTGACCACTCAAATTTTTTTATAATAATTGTTATATTTATATGGTGCAATTAAGATATAGATATAATGTTTTAGTCTTTTTTCTAAATAAGTGTTATTATTACAATGAGGTAATTTGCATTTACGGTGTGCACATTTTATAGATAGCTTTATTGGAAAGAATGTACAATTAAAAAACCATTCCATGACTTAAACATGCAAGTGTCATTAAAACAATATGTATTTTTAATCGCTCTTAATGTAGAGACACATGCTATTTTTTATATTATAAAGGTAATTAACAAGGGCCATAAAATTTGCATGCATTTTCAAATAATTAAACAATTTAAACATCACTTGCTTCATGACTTGTATTTGATTTTAAAGAAGGAAAATGGCATGGAAAATAGCAATTCATGCAATTGAAAAGAATATTATTGCAATCTGTTATTACATTTCCGGCGATCTCAGATAGCCTTGATATTTATATTATGTTTTAGCATAGTTATTTGTTTTATAACATTTGTTTAAAGTTTTGAATTTTATTATAATTTCTGCAAACTTGTAAAATGTTAAATTTTACTTAAACTTTTTGTGACCTTACAAGCTACAAACAGGTTTTATAATTTAAATTGTTTCAAATTAATGACATCTTTTTTTAACTATAAAACAACGTTCTTTGTCTTGTAAGTATTTTTATATACGCGTGAATATACAATACTTTTTAATCCTATTACTTTATAATTTTACAATATAATAATGTACTCATAATACCTTTATTTTATTTAAACCTTAAGAAAACAGACTGATTTTAGATTTAATAGAATCTAAAATTTCCTGACGTAATTTTTTTTCCTTTTAATTGTAAATAAGACAGAATAGAACGGGGAAAAATTTTTAAAACATACTATTAAAAGTTTTTAAATATTGACGCAATTTTGTCTGGATTAACGTCACAAATAAATTAAAATGATAATTAGCAAACATTTTATAAAGTTTGTCCGCTCGAAGAATTTATTTTTTCTGTAAATTGTTTTCAGTTACAAGTTACAATTAAAGTACATTTACGTCATTTTTAAAATATCATTTTCTTTTAAAGCCCTACCTGTAAAAGGTCAAGGTAAAATTATTTAGTTGCAGTTCAAGAACACTTATATTAGACAATTAAGCAAGCGTCTATGAATTACTGCCCTGCCATATATTAATTTAAACATCTTTGTAATTTAAAATATTATGCCATTAAATTGTTAAGGCTTGTTCTTTTGTATACTATTTTAAAAGTATTAATAATAAAATTATTTTAACGCTGAGATAAACAAAACAAAAATATTTACACCACGTAAATAGTAATTACATAAATAATAAATACATTTGTTTTATTTTTATTGCGGATTAACTAAATTTTATTTGTAATACAGTTTTTGTTAGTTTTTGTATAGTAGATCAAACTTCAAGGCCCACTGAAATAATTACCTGAACACATGAAACGCAAGTTTCTAATTTATTTTACAAAGCTCGCATGGCGGTGACAAGAACATTAAAATAAATAATTATAAAATAATTTACCAGTTTGAATATTTGATGTTCAATTGAACAAAGTTCGAAAAAGTGTATATTTATATGTAATTATCTACTGGACAATGTTCGCATTGCGCAACTTTCACGTGCTTATAAAATGTGTGTAGATGTTTGCAGTTTTAATTTGCAATGATGCATCATCTAAGAATAAATTATTGCTTTTCTGGACATCCGTAATTTTATTTCGCTTTAAATATAATATAATTATGAGTTGTTCATAATAGTGATAATTATTTCACAGAAATTTTAAAGTAGGAAATCATGCTTTTATAGAAACTTACAATTTTGTTCAAATGTTGAAGAAAGTAAATATTTTACGTTCCATTAGTTAAAGCGTTAAAGTCAATAGTTTCGCTCTGTAATTTTTATTGCATCTGGACTTGACAAGTTATCGAAAAAACAATTGCTTAAATTAGAAAGCAGAAGAATAAAAAAAATTAAATAAAAAATTAATAGTAATAATAATTGTTTGCATCATTAACCTTTTGCTGTTAAAGTATTTTTCCAATAAGTGAATGTTGACAAAATAAAAATTTAGTAAAAATTCCAAAAACATTCTATTTATGAACACACTTCAGGCTTGTCTTCTACCTGGCTCAAGAAAAGTAGTTTTTTATTTAATATGTGAATTTCAGGACGACTGGAACAGAGGGGTCCATCACAATGAACGGCCATGAACGGAACTTAAGCCAGTTTCGCAAGTTATCGGCCTACATTATGCAAGATAATCAACTGCATGGAAACTTGACGGTGGATGAAGCCATGTCTGTTGCTGCAAGCCTCAAAATTGGCGAGAAATCTATAGCAGAAAGAGATGATATTGTATGTATTTCAGCTTTGGCAAAACTTTCCATTAAAATGATAATCGTTCTACATTATGTTTCTGATAATAAATGATACGTCAATAATTTTGTTTACGAATAAAAGTATTTTGTTTCAGTAATCTTAATAGAGAAAAGTACATATTACTGTAATTTACATGAGGTTACAAAAAAAATAAGATAACTTAATGAGACTTTATGTTTCTGAGTTCCTTTTTTATGTATCTAGTAAAATAAGTAATTTTAATTTTTTTACATTACTAAGAGTTTATTTTTATAATGTTACTTATTGTTCTTTCTATGTTTCAGATAACAGAAATTTTGGAAACATTAGGTCTAGTCGATCATAGAAAAACGATGACAAGTGGATTATCAGGTGGCCAGAAAAAGCGTCTGTCCATCGCATTGGAACTTGTCAGCAATCCTCCAATTATGTTCTTTGACGAACCAACTAGTGGATTGGACAGTTCATCTTGCTTCCAGTGTATTTCCCTTCTTAAGACCTTAGCCAGCGGCGGCCGTACTATTATTTGCACTATTCATCAGCCTTCAGCTAGATTATTCGAAATGTTCGATCACTTGTACACTCTAGCAGAAGGTCAGTGCGTTTACCAGGGTTCCACGAAAATGTTAGTGCCTTTCTTAAAGTCTTTGAGCTTGCCTTGCCCGTCCTACCATAATCCTGCATCCTTCATCATTGAAGTTTCTTGCGGAGAATATGGAGATCACATCAAGAAGTTAGTGAATGCTATTGCAAATGGTCAGAACGATATCAGAAATGAAAATTCATTCCCTGCTATTACACCAGCTGATGGTTTAAACAATGCTACAAAAACGGTTAATGATAATGTGGCAGATTCTCCTTCTGTTGATAAATCTGCTATTAATGAAACATCCAATAGCGATGTTGATAAATTTGCTAAGAATAATACTACCAATGGAAATTTACTGCAGAATGTTCAAGCAGTAAACGATATTGTTGCCAAAGAAAATAAAAGTGAGATACACAAATACATTTGTTTTTCTCTTTCAAATGTACTAATTATTTTTTTATAGATACAGTTGTCATTCCAGTAGATAATGATAAAAATAATGATATAGCCAGTGCATCTTTGCTAGAAGATTCTATATGTGTGCCACAGCCACGATATGGTACTTCGGAATTAAAACAATTCTATATTATTTTGAAAAGAACTTTACTGTTCAGCAGAAGAGATTGGGTATGATTGTTAACATACATTTTTTGAATTTTCATAATAATTTAAATTTTTTCCTTTTTCAGACTTTAATGTATCTCCGTTTGTTTGCACACATTTTGGTGGGTTTACTAATTGGCGGTCTTTACTTCAACATTGGCAATGACGGCGCTAAAGTACTCAGTAATCTTGGATTCTTGTTCTTCAACATGTTGTTCCTTATGTATACATCTATGACTATCACAATTCTTTCCTTCCCTCTGGAAATGCCGGTGTTACTAAAGGAAAATTTTAATAGGTGGTATTCGCTGCGGTCGTACTATCTTGCCATTACTATTTCGGACATGCCTTTCCAGGTAAATATTTCAAAAAAGTGTCATTCTGAGCTATTATATAATGTTATTAATTTTCAGACAATATTCTGCGTAATATACATTTCGATAGTGTATTTTATGACATCACAGCCACTGGAACTGTTCAGATATGGGATGTTTTTGGGAGCTTGTTTACTCGTTTCTTTCGTAGCACAGAGTGTTGGTCTGGTTGTTGGAGCTGCCATGAATGTTCAGGTAAATATTTATATACCGAGTGTCTACTTGAAATCTGTTGTATAAAAAAAAATCAGCTGTAGTTAATTGAGTTCAGATGAAAATTGTAAATACAAAACAAAACTACACAATAGAATACCACAATTGATCATATTGCTGTGTTAGTTCTCGAGAAAGACGCAAAAGAAAATTACCATTTACAGCATTATTTTAGAGTAGGTAGTTTAGTTTTTTTTTTTGACAAAACTTCCCATTTTATTTTTGGAAGTTAATAATTTTGAACAATTATTAAAAGTGTAACCAACTGAACACAGAAAGGAAAGTATAAAAAACAATAGTTATTTTTCCAACTAGAGAGGAAAGCGCTTCTTTTTCCCACTCGAGCTCGAAGTATGTGTCACGAGCGAAAGAGTGAGGCAATCGAGCAAGAGTGGAAAAAGAGCATTCCTCTCGTGTTAGACACAACATTTTTTTCGCGACATATTTAAAAACATTGTAAATGTAGAAGAAACTAGAAGTTAGGTTTTTAACTGCCACCTGTCAGAATGACGTTATGCCAAATTAAATTTAAGTTGTAAAATCGTGCAATAGTAGAAAAAGATACCTAGTATAAAACATAATAATTGTAAAATAATAGTTTACAGTATATCACTATAAAATCAAAATGTTCAATCAAATAATAAATTTACTTACAATTTTTAAAATATTTCATCGTAAAATAACACTGGTGGTAACACTGCTTACTTTTCTCTCTTAAGAGGGAAAACCTACTTTCCTCCCTATTTTGCGAGAAGAAAATTGTGTTTTCTCCGCATGTCATGAAAAAAAATTCCTAGTTTCATGGTACTCTGAAATTATGTTAAAAATGGCAATTATTTTGCGTTTTTCTCAAGAACTAAAAAAGCAATATGATCGACTGTTATCTCATATTGTTTAGTTTCTAATTTTGAACAAGGTTTGTATTCACAACTTTCATTTGAAATCAATAGGTAAGTAACTACAGCCGAATTTGAAAAATAACATTTCTATTTATAACATTGTATACGTGATCACATTTTAAATAATATGGCACTTTTTATTGTAAGTGTAATTGGTATGGTTTTTATTAACTTTTGTGTTGTTTTATAGAATGGTGTGTTCCTGGCTCCTGTAATGTCTGTGCCATTCCTGCTGTTTTCTGGATTCTTCGTATCATTTGACGCAATCCCAGTGTATCTGAGATGGATTACATATCTATCATACATTAGATACGGTTTCGAAGGCACTGCCCTAGCTACTTACGGCTATGCACGAGAAAAACTTAAGTGTTTCCAAGTCTACTGCCACTTCAAATCTCCGGATACTACTCTGGAAGAATTAGACATGACAAATTCTGATTTTACAATTGATATTATCGCGCTCATAGTTATCTTCTTCACTCTCAGGGTTGCGGCTTTCTTATTCTTACGCTGGAAGTTAAAGTCTAACCGATAAATTTTATTATGTATTTATTTTGTGTTTATTTTTCTTAAGGTGAACAGGAATGACAACTAGAATATGTAAATAAAAAAGTGCTATTAAATTAGGGAAATTCATCTTATATGTCATCATTTCTGTAGGAAAATTATTGTGTCAATGTAGTACTTTTATATATTTTCTATTCAATGCAATTGTGATTAAGTTTTTATATTTATAAGGTCTATAATAATGAATGTATCTTTTATACCAAACTTAGTATTTTCTTCCAATTTTTGCTCTTAATTAAAATTAAGTTATTGGGCATTCTTGTAGTAGGTACCTTCTAATATTGTATAGCAATCATAATTTTTTAAAGTGTTATATTATTAATTGTATGAAATAATATTATTTCATTGAAATTTGAAAGAGAAAACAAAGTTATGACTGAGACTGTGATACTATGGCGAACTAAATACAAAGTTTGATATTTGCAAGGAATTGTTATAATACAAATAAACAAGGTTTATATAGTGGTGCCTTTCGACTATTTTGATACATGTACTTGCCAATTTTAATAAAATATGTATTAAATTAATATGTAATACGTGTGCACATTGTTTATTTCAATGAATTTTGTCTGATAAACTAAAGTTTCTGCATTTACTGTTGGGAACAAATTAATTTGTATGTTAATGAACAATTTATACACGTACACGTACTATTTTCTAAAATATATTCTATAATTTCTTTAGTTTCAAATATTTATGATGGAAATGGTGTAATATTTTGTACAATGTACATTTAATAAAAATGTTAAATACAAAGCCGAATGTTGTCTAGAAAAAAATCACACCATACTAGAGCTCATGCCAAATAGAAATGGGAATGAGATTCGATGCGCAGAAGACGCATTTGCGTTTGCTCCACCCTCCTTACTTGAACGGGCCAATGCTATTTCTATTTCACGCTGCTGGTGTGAGACAGTAGATGCGAGAGGAATGATTGGCATTCCCATTTCTATTTGGCATGAGCTCTAAAACCAAATTTTTACATATCTGACAAAATAATCCGGGAAACCCCTATTTTTTTAAAAGAATTTTAATTATTAGATTTTTGATAAAACTTCTAAAATACATACATATCATATATAAGTGCGGTTTGCACTATGCAGCAATGTTTATCACAATCAATAAACATTACCATATCATGTATAAATTATTATTCATTGTGTACGTGTTATCTCTGATGTTTTAATATAATTTGGAAAATAAAAATGTATCAGAAATGGTTCTACTTTATATTTTGTCAATTAGAAAAACAATAAAGTAAAGGTACTTAAATATTAAAAGCACTTTTAAAATAAATATAATTTAGGTATTTAGAAGGCATGGATTTGTTAGGTATTTTGTATTACTTTGTCACCAGTGTTGCCAGATTATAAGTGGTACCTATTATCGGAAGTCAGCATTAAAATTCTAGGATTAGGCAAAATTATGGCATGTTTCAAACAGGTTTTAAATAAATTTAATCATGAGTAGAAAAAATATCGAAAAAGTGTTTAAGAAGTGTCAATGTACCATATATTATACGGAAGTGTAGAAGGGTAATGGTAAATAAAAATTAATCTAAATATATTATGCAATGCAATATAATAAAAATTTATCTTGGAATTTTTGCCATTATATATCATTATTTACGAAAAATTTCAGGGTCTACCAAATTATGGTAGATTTTATGATTATTATCGATTATCAGAAGAAGCTAGCTACAACAGAATCTGATAATTATTATCGGGACGTTGGCAACACTGTTTGGCTTGTCACGTATGCCAAATTTTGTTGTGTTGGTAACACCGTGCACTTGTGTCAGGTGTGTCAGTGAGAAGGTAATAAATTGCAAAAGTCATTATGTGAGTGTGAGTGAAGTTTTTAAATTAATTTTTAAGTAGGTAGTAGGGTTTCATTCATTATTGAAGTATTTAATAAAAACTTATGTGAATAATTCAACAAAACCAAAACCATGGATTTACATAAGCCTATAGATATCGGCAATAGGGTAAGTAACGTATTACTTTTTCAATACTTTGAATTAAAATTTCATAATATTGATTGAATAAGAAATGCTGCATATATCTGTTGTATTGAGTATATAAATTATTAATAGATCTTTGTAATTCCAGAGTTTGGACGAGTTAACACCAGAAGAGAAGTGGAGGTTAGTAGAACACGTCATATTAATGTGGTTTTTGTCAATAATTTCTCATCATAAATTCTTAATGATAATTCAGATTAGAACATCAGAAGCTCCACGAACAGCACAAAGGACACGATGCAATGCACGCAGAAATGGTTCTCATTTTAATAATTACGTTAGTGATTGCTCAAATTACTTTAGTAGAATGGAAAAAGAGACACTATAAATCTTATTCCGTATGTAATTTTCAATTAGATGTAACTTCTTGATTTTTAGCATATCTTTGTTACAGCTTGTCACATTACTTGGCATGTGGATCATTCCATTAGCGTTTAGTATAAAGAACCTTTGGTGGAGATTTATTTTTCTATGGCTGCTCTTTTCATGTATAACAGGTTTAATCGTCCGAAAGGCCTTACAAAAACCAATTGAGGGAACAACACCTAGGTAATATAACATTTAAATATTTCAGTTTCATTTACTGACTGATATTATTCATGCAGTGGTTTTATGTTATCCCAGATTGGTGTACAAATGGTTTTACTTCCTTCACAAACTTAGCTACGTGCTGGGAGTCATTGGCTATATTGTTATGATGGCTACATTTTTCGGTTTCAATTTGTTATTTGATGCTAAACCCAGTACGTGGATGGATGTCGGGTTACTGTTTGCGTTCTACGGCTTGTATTATGGCGTTCTTGGCAGGGACATTTCAGAAATATGTGCTGACAAAATGGCATCACATATAGGGGTAATTTTATTTTCTAGTAGTAACAGTATACAGACTGTTATATTCTTTGTTTATAAATTAATGTATTGTTCTGATTAACAGTATTACACTGCACAAGGCATGCCTACACGAAATTTAGATCCAGGAGTATGTGCAGTTTGTGGTAATAAATTACTAGTCCAGGAAGGTGAAGAGGGAGTCATAGAAAACACATACAAATTATCATGTGAACATGTGTAAGTGACCATATTTTAAAAATAATTTGAAAAATACATATATATTGTTATTTAGGTTCCATGAATTTTGTATTCGAGGCTGGTGTATAGTTGGAAAGAAACAAACATGTCCGTATTGTAAAGAAAAAGTAGATTTAAAGAAAATGTTTTGCAATCCGTATCCTTTACGATATTTCATATAAGATATTTTATAAATATTTTGATTTTCCTTAATAGTAATGTAGATGGGAAAGACCACATGTCTTATATGGACAATTACTAGACTGGATACGTTGGCTTGTAGCTTGGCAACCGTTAATTCTGTTTCTAGTTCAAGGAATTAACTGGGTTTTAGGTTTAGAATAGATGACTGTAAAATCAAGAACCTATGTTGTTTAACATTATTTAATCTTAAAGCATGTGTATTTTACTCGTATTTGTGAATTCCAGTGATTTATTTCTTTGCCAATACCAAAATGTAATGTAATATGTTATTTAAATGCAGGGTAATTATACCAGTCTGTGTTTTTGTATTTTGATGTACTGATTTTCGGATTGGAAATTAAACAATTGTACCGTTATTGTGTATATAATTAAATAAAACAATACTAGTACAATAAACAATGATAATTACTCAATATAAATGTTTTATGATTAATAAATACCAATAACTTGTGCTAATCCAGCGTAAATTTGAAGAGTCATAGCTCCAAGTGCCATGGTTACCACAGATTTTAACAATAAAGCACTCCATGGTCCACTACCAAGAACTTGAACTAACACTTCCATAATCATAGGTTTGTAAGAACACAAAATTATCAAAGCAGTTACCATCGGTTTGAAATGTCTAAAATTTGATAAATTGTTACCAGAAGAATAATAATAAAAAATTAAAATTAAGCTTACCTATTTAAATCATGTCGAGACCATAACCAAATTAATGTAACTGTCGTTATATGCTGTACTAAACTTACATTAGATTCTAAACATTTTTGTATGTAACGCCAATCAAATTCTGCACCTCTCGCTCCAACCCATAATAAGAGTCCGCGAGATAGAATTACTTCCGCTGTTGCCCAACCGATACCTGCAGTTAAAACTTTACTGTGCCCTTTCCCTGGAATTCCAGCTAACACAACATACAGACCGACAAGATCGGCTAAATCAACTGTAGCTTTTAAAAATTCCTGTAATAAAACATAAATAAATACACAGTTCATTCATAATATTTCTATCAACGTACTCCAAGAATATTTGTTGCACCTAATGTATCTGTGTCAGGAAAGAAGGTAGCTAATATCAGCATTTTTACTAACTGTGTAAACATATACACACAACCAGCTTGGATACATTTCCAAAAAGCTCCATACTCTGATCTGAAAATGTAAACTTAGTAAAATCTGGCAAATTTAACTCATAATTTAATTAACTTACAATCCTGAATATTTGTAGGTTAAGTAATAAGGTACATAAATTAATGCTACACAATTACCAAAATGGTACAGAGTCATCTTCTTTGCTTAACTATATTTAATGAATTGCACAAATTTTCTTGATCTTCAATGACTGCTTTTATTTAATTTAATTTTAATCACATGAATAATTGTCAAACATGACAGTGAAAGATAGCAAAGTTGGCACGGCACGGTTGGGAAGTTGGCAACACTTCAGCACTACCACCAACACATACACAGTTTTAGTTTTAAGCCGCGTTCAAATTTAAATTTGATGAAATTTGTGAAAATGTCATATGGCAATGTGTATGTACTTGTGTTTGCGTTCATCAAACTGAAATTTTCATTATCAATTATTATATTGCGATGTAACAAAATGATGTCGGGGATGCCAGCAATTTATTTTTCTAAATAAGTTGACAATGATCACCTGGTTCAGTGCTGAAAATTTAAATTTTTTAATTTTAAAACATGATTTGAAAATCAACATTTCTAACTAAGCATATCGATTAAAATTAGATGGCACTACATCAACAGAAAAACACATTTTTAAGTTATTTGTCACTGGAGCTGTCGGGATCCCGCTAAAAATTCTAATTACCATAGTTATTTTCACTCTGTAAACAGCTCAAATATGGAAAAGAGAATTATTCATTTTTGGATATCAAATATTCATTTTGGATATCAAAAATTCATTTTTGGATATTAAAAGTTCATTTTTGGATATCAGAAATATATTTTTAGGTATCGAAAATTCGTTTTTGGATATAAAAAATTCATTTTTACTTCCTTGTACGAAGTAAGGAAGTATTGTAATCGCGAAAAATTTCGGTTCTCAGATTTTGACGGAAATATCCGTTTTGACCTTTTCTGAATCCATTATGACTAGTTTCGTCGTGACGTCTGTACGTACGTGCGTACGTGCGTACGTGCGTACGTACGTACGTACGTGCGTACGGACGTATGTGTGTCGCATAACTCAAATACGGTTAGACGTAGAAAGCTGAAATTTTGTATTTAGGACTGTTATAGCATCTAGTTGTGCACCTCCTATTTTTGGTTTCAGTCTACAAACCGGAAGTAGTACTTTTTAAAAATATTTTGATAAATAATTAATTTTAGACAATTTTTTTTATTTTAAATGAAAGATTATGTGATTATTATCTACAATCGGTATTTTATAAAAATTTTCTGTATCTTCTATCATTTAAGAATAATTAAAGTATATAATTATAATTTAGTATTTCGGTATCTTGTACTCCATGATCGTTTAACATTTGTTACTACGTAAAATTTAAATGATTATGACATGACAGTGACAATAGTAAAATATGCTTTATATCTTCTTCTGCAGTTTAAATAAAATGACTAAAATATATTTGTGAGTATGAGTATACTAGTATAATAAGTTAAAAGAATTTTTAATATTATTTTACATTTTAGTTATTAAGAAAAGTATGAACACACAAGGCGTACAAGGAAGTCATGTGGTGTCCACGTCAGATTTTTTTACAAAGAAAACATTTTACTTTCAAATTCAAAATCAGCAGCATAATCAACACACTTTGATTCTTCGACTATACTATAAATTGTTTGAATTGTATTTCAGCGCAAGCTCACAGTTTAGCTAGGTTCCTCACAAATTTCGAGTACAATTTCAACGATGAATGAATTCGTCAAGTGCAGTTTGCATAATTATAATAAATAGGATCGGTAAGGATTTTCAAACTGTACTTTTTTACTTCCTTGTACGAAGTAAGGAAGTATTGTAATCGCGAAAAATTTCGGTTCTCAGATTTTGACGGAAATATCCGTTTTGACCTTTTCTGAATCCATTATGACTAGTTTCGACGTGACGTCTGTACGTACGTACGTACGTACGTACGTACGTACGTACGTACGTACGGACGTATGTGTGTCGCATAACTCAAATACGGTTAGACGTAGAAAGTTGAAATTTTGTATTTAGGACTGTTATAGCATCTAGTTGTGCACCTCCTATTTTTGGTTTCAGTCTACAAACCGGAAGTAGTACTTTTTAAAAATATTTCGATAAATATTTAATTTTAGACAATTTTTTTTATTTTAAATGAAAGATTATGTGATTATTACCTACAATCGGTATTTTATAAATATTTTTGTATCTGCTATCATTTAAAAATAATTAAAGTATATATTTATAATTTATAGTATTTCGGTATCTTGTAGTCCATGATCGATTAACATTTGTTACTACGTAAAATTTAAATGATTATGACATGACAGTGACAATAGTAAAATATGCTTTATATCTTCTTCTGCAGTTTAAATCAAATGACTAAAATATATTTGTGAGTATTAGTATAATAAGTTAAAAGAATTTTTAATATTATTTTACATTTTAGTTATTAAGAAAAGTATGAACACACAAGGCGTACAAGGAAGTCATGTGGTGTCCACGTCAGATTTTTTGATATTAATGCGCCACTCTCACTCGATTGCCTTACTCGCTTCGCTCAGGACACAAATATCGAGCTCAAGTGGAAAAAAGAAGCGCCTTTCTCTCTAGTTTAACAAATAATAATAATTTTGTTGAAATTCGAAAATTAAAAAATGGGTCCAAGCAAATGAGACATTCTGTAAGTACCAAGGTACCTACAAATTTCATTTTTTCCTGTTTGTAAAATTAGTATTACATTAATGTAATTACGTTAATAAATACTGACTGCATAACTAACTGTTTAACTTTTTTGTATTTGAATGTGACAATCAGTGGTACCCAAAATTATATTGTTTTGCAAAATACTGTAAATTTTACGAATTTCAACAAAATTATTTTAAATTCATGATTAGTGCGTCCAATACTATACATTCTTAAATTAAATCCTTAACACGGGTTCTTTCCAATATGGCGGCTGACGCAAATGTCTGATTGATGGAGATTTTTCACATTTCATTTATAATAGTGTTCCGAACATTCGTACAAATTTTCAGCTCTATGCGAATTTTTGTTACCTTACCCCTATTTTTTGGGCTAATTTGACCGGGCTAATAGGTACATAAATGGTTTACGGGAACGGAAAAATATGTAGGTTTTTTTTTTAAATTTTCGCCGGCATAATTATAATAAATAACAGTACATTTAAGAAAGCTATTTAAAAACATTATCTACTTCATGTCAAGATATTTTAGATAATGAAATGTAATTAGTTAATATTCAGATACTAAATAAACTTTTAATCAGTCTAAAGAGGAAAGAAAAAATAAGTATCTGGTAGGTACTTAAGTTATCCGAGAAAAATAAAATAAATTTAGGTATCAGAAAACTAAAAGTAGATATTTCAGTAAATAGTTCTCAATAATTTGTCCGAATGGAGCGCCTATACAGTTGAATAAAGAACGAATGAACAAAAACGCCGATAAAGAATAAGCGAAAGACAAAGACAGACAACGCACAGTCATCCAAGAAAGCCAAGTATCAATTTTGATATCGCATTTTGCGCTTATTAGTAAATGCCACGATACCAGGCCCAAGCATTTATTTCACTTACTTTATTTTAATGGTCGGCAAATATATTTAAAAGTTGAGAGGGCCAGCCGACGCGATCGCTGTATAAATAATAAAAAGAACAGTGGAACGTAGGTACCTAAAGTGTCCAACTGCTCATTATAAATGTGCTGATTTATTTTGTATAGCTGCTGTTAAAACAACGTGGTTCGGCTTAATGGTTGTACAACTCAGTACAACTACAGAACTTGCGTCGTTCAACGAGCAACGAGCATTCTCGTTCTTCTGTTCTTTCTTACCTGGTGTCTCTGTTTCTCATCCTCATACACACATCACTTTTTCTTTCTTTGTCTTTTCAGTTTTCACTGTTTGTAGCTTGTTCGCTGTGTTTGTGCATATGTAAGTATCTACAATCTACATAACAATAATTTATATTATGAGTAGTATAGAAGATATAAAAATACTTCATTTTTAAATAAACTTTAGTTAAACATATTTAACAAATATACCTATTATTTTTTCAGATCAGTATTCGTTTACAGATATTTACATGATATGTGCGGCAGGTTTTATTTTACAGCCCGAATTGCTATATTAAAATTAAAGTATGACGCGAAGCGGAGTTCTTTATAATACAGAACGATACCAGACGCACGCATTATGTATTAGTATCTATTTTTTTGGTCGACATATTTATTAAGAATACCATATTTTCTATAAGGTTAAGTAAGATGCATTTGACATTTTCACTAAAATTTCCTTCTGTCAATTAGCTTTGGAACAACTTCAAGAGATGGCGCCAGCAAATGTCACATTTAAAATTAATCTGCTTTATTTATTTTGCTTATTTCAGATTCTACTGAACATTAAATTTATATTGTATTCAATGATCGTACATAATAGCATAGTTACGAGTAACAATGATCAACTCATTATAATATTAAAACTCGAACCGCACAAAATAACGGTTCAGGTTCGGTTCGCTTTATAAGTTGTGGTTCGTTCCGGTTTTCGTTCCTGTTCTGGTTCGGTACGAGTTAGAGATTTTGAAAAAAAGTAGATTTTTCACAAGTTTAATTCTAATATAATTTTATAAGACTACAAAATTCATATGGAATTAATGTTAAAATAGAACAATGATATTACACACATCTTCCTTGTTTTAAAATCCAACAAGGCGTGGAAAATAAAAATAAAGATTAGTGAATCAAATAAACATTAAACCGATGATAAAATAAAAAGTTGATAATTTCAGATCTGTTCGTATAATCAATACTATCCATGCATAATACGATACTAGAATAAAACTGTCAGATTTAAAACTATGTAATGAATGACTAACACAAGAGATAGCTCTAGGCTGCAAATAATTCCGTCATAGTTTGAATTGCCTCGTAATATTGAAAAAGAATTAATATTTTATAGTACGATAAACGAGTGTTTGATATACTATATTCGCCAAAGCCAACGTTTATAATCTTTTTTATTCTTATTGTATTTTACAAGCTTGTGGCGCATGAAAATTATCTACTATAAATATAATTAATTTTGAAAATGACTAGGTAGATGTTTTAAAATTGTATGATGTAAGCGCTATTAAACCAAGATATATTGTTATTGATTTTAACGATTTTTAAATTTTATCACAACGAATATAGCTCATCATGTTGCGTAACAATGTTTAACCAATAGAATTCAAATTACTGGGACAATAAAACTTATATGTATGAATATTTTTTATACCATTTATAGCCAAGGTAAGAAAAAAAAGTTAAATCAGATTTTTTAAAAATAGTTATTTGTGTTCCATGATTGTAAAATTAATCTTATTGGCCGAATTTGAAATTTGCCGCTGAGGCCTAAGCTGAGGCTATAAAAACACTTTTAAATCAAGATGCACATAACATTTTTTACGTGGCTATCACAAAAAATTTTAAAATTTTACCTAAAAAAAATTTCGTATCATAAATAATTTTTTATATATTTTACGCTAGTAAAATTGTAGGTAATTTAATTCTAAATATACTATGCAATTAAAATCTAATAAATTTGTTATTTAAAAAGGGGAGTAAAACAATAGCGGCCGTAAAGTAAATGCGGCCGTAAAGTAAAAAAGTAGTCATATTGACAGATGTCAAAAAGTGACACGGCTGTCAAGGATACAAAACATATTTTTTTGTTTAAATCTGTTTACTCACACAATCGTTTAGTAATATGTGTGTTTTTCCAATCTTGTAGACAGTTGGGAAGCGAGTCATTGTTAACTTAACTTCCCAGCTAGCTGGAAATATTTTTCCGGTTAGTTAAATGTCACTTTTCAATAAAATTTACAAAATCATTAAAAAATGCATGGCTCTTTTTATTATTATTTATTATTATTATGAAAAATTAATTAGATAGGTTTTAGGATTATTCAATCTTATCTTATCTTAATAATAAATATGCCTAAACATTGATATAAAAATCTGTATAAGTGTTCCTACCTACTTTAAGATCAAGATATTTTAAAGATAAATAAAAGAGTAACCTATGTTATTTATTATAAGTATAATAACTAATATAATATAATTTTAAAGAATTATTGTTTTCCTCTCAAAAACATGTAAGTAAAAGGTAAATTCGTTGTTTTACATAATAACGACCGTGATTTTTTCTTTTTAATCAAGTCAGCGGTGGATAAACAAACGAGTGTCCGAATGCAGTATTTTTATTCGAACGCAAACCTTGTTATTGTAACCTGCTCGTTTTGAATTTGTAATCCTCCAATGTTTGAGTATTCATAATTGCCGTCGTATTAATAAATAACTCGCCGGCGAGACAAAAACGAAAAAACGATTTAATGATTTTATATTTCACAGGATAATATTATTGCGAGTGTAAATTTTTGTTTAAAATTATGTTTGAAATTATCTTATTTTGCTGACATTCACGGTTTCCATTTAAACGACGACATGATCTTCACCACGACTGATTTGTTTTAGACAAGAATATTATTTTGTCATTACTGCATGCATTATGTATTTTGACTTAATAAAGGAATAATAATTATCATATCAAGAAAGTTAATTGCACAAATAACCCCTGTGGTGCATTCTTCGCAAACATGTGAAGTGTTTTATTTTGTTTGATAACATCTTCCAAAAAGGTAAAAAATATGATGTGATGTGGTCGGTGTGTGTTGTTGTTTGCAAGTATCCTTCCACCGTCCACTATTAGGATCATGTTATATAAAATACGTAACAAATTATAATTTGTATTATATTTAAAAGAAATCCGCACTAATTTTCCATTTAGCGAATCAAGCGATGTTGTCATAAACTACTTATTGGTTGTTACGCTAAATGAACCGTATTTTGCAATTCCCTGCAAATTTCATGAAAAAAATAATATTTACATTAGTACATTGAAGTAAAAGGTTTACATTTTCTTTTTATTGTTTTGAAATTTAAATTTAAGCCTAAATAAAATATCTACATTAAGTTAAAATATTCTATAATTAAAGTAATCGCGTATCTTAGAATTTTTTAAAAAATTAACATTATTATTAGTAAAATTATGATTATTTTCAATATTTAGTAACAATTTAAAAAAATGCAATACTTGCAAATATCACATTTATTATTTATACATTATAAAAATATTTATGAAAAGCTAATAATACACGAAACAAACCTGTCTTACAGGAAAATCAAAAAATCCAATCCAGCTATTAATTAACAATATTATTGTAAAACACCTTCATTGGCGATCAACTGTTCTAGGTCCGTGAAGTTGGCACCAAAATTTTGCGCCCAATTTGCGCCTATTTGCGCCCTAAAATTTTTAATCTTATCTTTATTATTAAGAGTTACAAACAATTGAATGCTCATGGTGCCAACTTCACGCTAGCACAAAAAGATGTCAGAATTGAAAAATTTTTAATGCAGCAATGCCAACTGATAATATTTTTGGATTAAATATAAGGGCACATATTCTGTAACATACCATTATCTATACGTTAAGGTATTTTTGAATTTGCGCTCATACTGAATGCATTATTTTTACCTTCCGCTTACCTGTAAAGGAAGGTATTGGAATCATGCAAAAAATCGGGTGGTGAATTTTTAGTGGATGAGCACGAATTAGGGTCCTTACAACTCATTTTTGATAGTTTCACGATGATGTCTGTGTGTATGTGTGTGTGTGTATGTGTGTGTGTGTGTGTGTGGTCAAGGGGTGTTAGTTGCATAACTCAAATACGAATTACCCGAAAATTTTGATATTTGGTATTTAACATTTGTATATAAATTGGAAGAGCTCCCTAGATTTTGGTACAAATATCTTCATCGGAAGTGATATTTTTTGAAGATTGAAAAGGTTAATTGTCAAAATTGTATATAAATTTGGAAAAATATAGTATTTATTTGTAATGAGAATAAGAGGAAAAGTTCTTTGCAACTTACGTTATAAAAAAATTGTCTTTATCTGGTAGCATTAAAGAACTGCAGTAAAATTTAAAAAATAAATTTATCAAATAAAACGTTGATATCTTGTAATCCATGATCGGTTGATTTTTGTTTCTGCGTAAAAAATATTGACAGGTGAGACGGGTGACAAGTTGGCATACTAGCGCTATATAAGTCCTAAAGTAAGATATTAAATGTAGTAATTGAACGGAGGATGGCTTCAACACAGCAGAGTTTTCCTGTGAATTAATCTTTTTATTCAGATGATGTAAATTTCTGTGTTTGTATATTTGAGATTTTTATTTGTATATTTTAAATGGGCACCGGATTGTACGTATATACATTTCTGTTTAAAGTCTAGATATGGCGGAAGGTTGTGTGATGGCCACGTCAGATTTTTTATTTATATTTCATTTTAAGTGGTATGTATATGGACATAAATTCTTTAAATTTTCGCCCTAACAGATATTGTAAATTTGCAACATTGTACCTATACCGTGTTACTAAATATAAGCGCCGTCTTATTTTCTTAATGGAAGTTAGTTTGACGTGTTGATTTTCTGAGTATGGAGCTCAGAATTTAAAAAGTAACCGCATCCCGGCGGTCACCTGACCACCAATCCTCCACACCGTGCACATGTTACTAAATCTAAGCGCCGTCTTATTTTCTTAATTAAAATTAGTTTGACGCGATGATTTTCCGAGTATTGAGCTCAGAATTTAAAAGGTAACCGCATTCCAGCGGTCACCGGACCACCCATCCTCCACACCGTGCACATGTTACTAAATCTAAGCGCCGTCTTATTTTCTTAATGAAAGTTAGTTTGACGTGATGATTTTCCGAGTATGGAGCTCAGAATTTAAAAGGCATCCCGGTGGTCACCTGACCACCCATCCTCCACATCGTGCACATGTTACTAAATCTAAGCGCCGTCTTATTTTCTTAATGAAAGTTAGTTTGACGTGATGATTTTCCGAGTATTGAGCTCAGAATTTAAAAGGTAACCGCATCCCAGCGGTCACCTGACCACCCATCCTCCACACCGTGCACATATTACTAAATCTATGCGCCGTTTTATTTTCTTATTTAAAGTTAGTTTGACGTGATGATTTTCTGAGTATTGAGCTCAGAATTTAAAAGGTAACCGCATCCCGGCGGTCACCTGACCACCCATCCTCCACACCGTGCACATGTTACTAAATCTAAGCGCCGTCTTATTTTCTTAATTAAAATTAGTTTGACGCGATGATTTTCCGAGTATTGAGCTCAGAATTTAAAAGGTAACCGCATTCCAGCGGTCACCTGACCACCCATCCTCCACACCGTGCACATGTTACTAAATCTAAGCGCCGTCTTATTTTCTTAATGAAAGTTAGTTTGACGTGATGATTTTCCGAGTATGGAGCTCAGAATTTAAAAGGCATCCCGGTGGTCACCTGACCACCCATCCTCCACATCGTGCACATGTTACTAAATCTAAGCGCCGTCTTATTTTCTTAATGAAAGTTAGTTTGACGTGATGATTTTCCGAGTATTGAGCTCAGAATTTAAAAGGTAACCGCATCCCGGCGGTCACCTGACCACCCATCCTCCACACCGTGCACATGTTACTAAATCTAAGCGCCGTCTTATTTTCTTAATTAAATTTAGTTTGACGTGTTGATTTTCTGAGTATTGAGGTAACCGAATCCGGGCGGTCATCTGACCACTTAACCTCTACACCGTGCATATGTTACTAAATCTAATCGCAATCTTATTGCCTAGTCCAATACTTAACAACCTTCCAGCAGTATCGCAAGCCGCTATGTACAGCATTGAAATACAAACACAAATACACATGAAATGAGCACACGTTGAAGATTCATTTACATTCAAAACCCTTCCTTCCTAAAAATGATGACTAAACTACATATACTTAAGCAAATTCAATGCTAGTTAGTATGTTATCGCAACGTATTTTAGGACAAACAGTTGCGAACTTAATTGATTCAGCACCGGATACTCAATTCGCATGCAAGTGTGTTTGTATTTGAGTGTTGCACACTTACACTTACTTAGTAACAATATTAACCAATTTTATATCCATTTAACAATTACTATTTTGTGTATTTTTATTATTATTTATTAATTTTACGTGATGATTTTCCGAGTATTGAGCTCAGAATTTAAAAGTAACCGCATCCCGGCGGTCACCTGACCACCCATCCTCCACACCGTGCACATGTTACTAAATCTAAGCGCCGTCTTGTTTTCTTAATGAAAGTTAGTTTGACGTGATGATTTTCCGAGTATTGAGCTCAGAATTTAAAAGGTAACCGCATCCCGGCGGTCACCTGACCAACCATCCTCCACACCGTGCACGTTACTAAATATAAGCGCCGTCTTATTTTCTTAATTAAAGTTAGTTTGACGTGTTGATTTTCTGAGTATTGAGGTAACCGAATCCGGGCGGTCATCTGACCACTTAACCTCCACACCGTGCATATGTTACTAAATCTAATCGCAATCTTATTGCCTAGTCCAATACTTCCTTCCTAAAAATGATGACTAAACTACATATACTTAAGTAAATTCAATGCTAGTTAGTATGTTATCGCAACGTATTTTAGGACAAACAGTTGCGAACTTAATTGATTCAGCACCGGATACTCAATTCGCATGCATGTGTGTTTGTATTTGAGTGTTGCACACTTACACTTACTTAGTAACAATATTAACCA
The DNA here is from genome assembly GCA_947534325.1 of Agonum fuliginosum. Lineage (NCBI taxonomy): Eukaryota > Metazoa > Arthropoda > Insecta > Coleoptera > Carabidae > Agonum > Agonum fuliginosum. The sequence goes on along the minus strand of OX384029.1, from coordinate 58,584,366 downwards.
ATTTTATATCCATTTAACAATTACTATTTTGTGTATTTTTATTATTATTTATTAATTTTACGTGATGATTTTCCGAGTATTGAGCTCAGAATTTAAAAGTAACCGCATCCCGGCGGTCACCTGACCACCCATTCTCCACACCGTGCACATGTTACTAAATCTAAGCGCCGTCTTGTTTTCTTAATTAAAGTTAGTTTGACGTGATGATTTTCCGAGTATGGAGCTCAGAATTTAAAAGGTAACCGCATCCCGGTGGTCACCTGACCACCCATCCTCCACATCGTGCAAATGTTACTAAATCTAAGCGCCGTCTTATTTTCTTAATGAAAGTTAGTTTGACGTGATGATTTTCCGAGTATTGAGCTCAGAATTTAAAAGGTAACCGCATCCCGGCGGTCACCTGACCACCCATCCTCCACACCGTGCACATGTTACTAAATCTAAGCGCCGTCTTGTTTTCTTAATTAAAGTTAGTTTGACGTGTTGATTTTCTGAGTATTGAGGTAACCGAATCCGGGCGGTCATCTGACCACTTAACCTCCACACCGTGCATATGTTACTAAATCTAATCGCAATCTTATTGCCTAGTCCAATACTTAACAACCTTTCAGCAGTATCGCAAGCCGCTATGTACAGCATTGAAATACAAACACAAATACACATGAAATGAGCACACGTTGAAGATTCATTTACATTCAAAACCCTTCCTTCCTAAAAATGATGACTAAACTACATATACTTATGCAAATTCAATGCTAGTTAGTATGTTATCGCAACGTATTTTAGGACAAACAGTTGCGAACTTAAATGATTCAGCACCAGATACTCAATTCGCATGCAAGTGTGTTTGTATTTGAGTGTTGCACACTTACACTTACTTAGTAACAATATTAACCAATTTTATATCCATTTAACAATTACTATTTTGTGTATTTTTATTATTATTTATTAATTTTACGTGATGATTTTCCGAGTATTGAGCTCAGAATTTAAAAGTAACCGCATCCCGGCGGTCACCTGACCACCCATCCTCCACACCGTGCACATGTTACTAAATCTAAGCGCCGTCTTGTTTTCTTAATTAAAGTTAGTTTGACGTGATGATTTTCCGAGTATGGAGCTCAGAATTTAAAAAGTAACCGCATCCCGGTGGTCACCTGACCACCCATCCTCCACATCGTGCACATGTTACTAAATCTAAGCGCCGTCTTATTTTCTTAATGAAAGTTAGTTTGACGTGATGATTTTCCGAGTATGGAGCTCAGAATTTAAAAGGTAACCGCATCCCGGTGGTCACCTGACCACCCATCCTCCACATCGTGCACATGTTACTAAATCTAATCGCCGTCTTATTTTCTTAATGAAAGTTAGTTTGACGTGATGATTTTCCGAGTATTGAGCTCAGAATTTAAAAGGTAACCTTAAAGCTAATTTTATGACAATGAACTTCAGCAGTTTCAAAATTGCCCTATCGCAAGCCGCTATGTACAACATTCAAGTACAAACACAAATACATATGAAATGAGCACACGTTGAAAATTCATTTACATTCGAAACCTTTCCTTCCTAAAAATTGTGACATCATGTACTTATTACATATGCAGATTCCTTAGGATTCTTGCTTGTTAGTAACCCGCGCATTCCATTTTAGGACAAACAGTTGGGAACCAAATTGAGTCAGCACCGTATACTCAATTCACATGCAAGTGTGTTTGTATTCGAGTGTTGCACACTAAGACTTACTTAGTAACAATATTTAACAACTGAATTTTTTTGCCATTAAATATCATTTTAGTCAAATTTGTAATAAATATTATTCCACATAAATTGTGTTCTATTTTCTTGTCCTGAAAACGTTCCTAAAAGCTAATTTTATGACAATGCATCTCTCTCTGAGACAATGTTATTTTGTCCATTTTGTAATTAATATTAATCCACGTAAGATGTTATATTGTCTTGTCCTGAAAACGTTCTTAAAAGCTAATTTTATGACAATGCATCTCTCTCTGAGACAATGTTATTTTGTAATTAATATTACTCCACGTAAGATGTTATATTGTCTTGTCCTGAAAAGGTTCTTAAAAGCTAATTTTATGACAATGCATCTCTCTCTGACACAATGTTATTTTGTAATTAATATTAATCCACGTAAGATGTTATATTTTCTTGTCCTGAAAACGTTCTTAAAAGCTAATTTTATGACAATGCATCTCTCTCTGAGACAATGTTATTTTGTAATTAATATTAATCCACGTAAGATGTTATATTTTCTTGTCCTAAAAACGTTCTTAAAAGCTAATTTTATGACAATGCATCTCTCTCTGAGACAATGTTATTTTGTAATTAATATTAATCCACGTAAGATGTTCTATTTTCTTGTCCTGAAAACGTTCTTAAAAGCTAATTTTATGACAATGAACTTCAGCAGTTTCAAAATTGCCCTATCGCAAGCCGCTATGTACAACATTCAAGTACAAACACAAATACATATGGAATGAGCACACGTTGAAGATTCATTTACATTCGAAACCCTTCCTTCCTAAAAATTGTGACATCATGTACTTATACATATGCAGATTCCATAGGATTCTTGCTTGTTAGTAACCCGCGCATTCCATTTTAGGACAAACAGTTGCGAACTTAATTGATTCAGCACCGGATACTCAATTCGCATGCAAGTGTGTTTGTATTTGAGTGTTGCACACTTACACTTACTTAGTAACAATATTAACCAATTTTATATCCATTTAACAATTACTATTTTGTGTATTTTTATTATTATTTATTAATTTTACGTGATGATTTTCCGAGTATTGAGCTCAGAATTTAAAAGTAACCGCATCCCGGCGGTCACCTGACCACCCATCCTCCACACCGTGCACATGTTACTAAATCTAAGCGCCGTCTTATTTTCATAATGAAAGTTAGTTTGACGTGATGATTTTCCGAGTATTGAGCTCAGAATTTAAAAGGTAACCGCATCCCGGCGGTCACCTGACCACCCATCCTCCACACCGTGCACATGTTACTAAATCTAAGCGCCGTCTTATTTTCTTAATGAAAGTTAGTTTGACGTGATGATTTTCCGAGTATGGAGCTTAGAATTTAAAAGGTAACCGCATCCCGGTGGTCCCCTGACCACCCATCCTCCACATCGTGCACATGTTACTAAATCTAAGCGTCGTCTTATTTTCTTAATTAAAGTTAGTTTGACGTGTTGATTTCCTGAGTATTGAGGTAACCGAATCCGGGCGGTCATCTGACCACTTAACCTCCACACCGTGCATATGTTACTAAATCTAAGCGCCGTCTTATTTTCTTAATGAAAGTTAGTTTGACGTGATGATTTTCCGAGTATTGAGCTCAGAATTTAAAAGGTAACCGCATCCCGGCGGTCACCTGACCACCCTTCCTCCACACCGTGCACATGTTACTAAATCTAAGCGCCGTCTTATTTTCTTAATGAAAGTTAGTTTGACGTGATGATTTTCCGAGTATGGAGCTCAGAATTTAAAAGGTAACCGCATCCCGGTGGTAATTTGACCACCCATCCTCCACATCGTGCACATGTTACTAAATCTAAGCGCCGTCTTATTTTCTTAATGAAAGTTAGTTTGACGTGATGATTTTCCGAGTATTGAGCTCAGAATTTAAAAGGTAACCGCATCCCGGCGGTCACCTGACCACCCATCCTCCACACCGTGCACATGTTACTAAATCTAAGCGCCGTCTTATTTTCTTAATTAAAGTTAGTTTGACGTGTTGATTTTCTGAGTATTGAGGTAACCGAATACGGGCGGTCAGCTGACCACTTAACCTCCACACCGTGCATATGTTACTAAATCTAATCGCAATCTTATTGCCTAGTCCAATACTTAACAACCTTTCAGCAGTATCGCAAGCCGCTATGTACAGCATAGAAATACAAACACAAATACACATGAAATGAGCACACGTTGAAGATTCATTTACATTCAAAACCCTTCCTTCCTAAAAATGATGACTAAACTACATATACTTAAGCAAATTCAATGCTAGTTAGTATGTTATCGCAACGTATTTTAGGACAAACAGTTGCGAACTTAATTGATTCAGCACCGGATACTCAATTCGCATGCAAGTGTGTTTGTATTTGAGTGTTGCACACTTACACTTACTTAGTAACAATATTAACCAATTTTATATCCATTTAACAATTACTATTTTGTGTATTTTTATAATTATTTATTAATTTTACGTGATGATTTTCCGAGTATTGAGCTCAGAATTTAAAAGTAACCGCATCCCGGCGGTCACCTGACCACCCATCCTCCACACCGTGCACATGTTACTAAATCTAAGCGCCGTCTTGTTTTCTTAATTAAAGTTAGTTTGACGTGATGATTTTCCGAGTATGGAGCTCAGAATTTAAAAGGTAACCGCATCCCGGTGGTCGCCTGACCACCCATCCTCCACATCGTGCACATGTTACTAAATCTAAGCGCCGTCTTATTTTCTTAATGAAAGTTAGTTTGACGTGATGATTTTCCGAGTATTGAGCTCAGAATTTAAAAGGTAACCTTAAAGCTAATTTTATGACAATGAACTTTAGCAGTTTAAAAATTGCCATATCGCAAGCCGCTATGTACAACATTCAAGTACAAACACAAATACATATGAAATGAGCACACGTTGAAAATTCATTTACATTCGAAACCCTTCCTTCCTAAAAATTGTGACATCATGTACTTATATATGCAGATTCCTTAGGATTCTTGCTTGTTAGTAACCCGCGCATTCCATTTTAGGACAAACAGTTGGGAACCAAATTGAGTCAGCACCGGATACTCAATTCGCATGCAAGTGTGTTTGTATTTGAGTGTTGCACACTTACACTTACTTAGTAACAATATTAACCAATTTTATATCCATTTAACAATTACTATTTTGTGTATTTTTATTATTATTTATTAATTTTACGTGATGATTTTCCGAGTATTGAGCTCAGAATTTAAAAGGTAACCGCATCCCGGCGGTCACCTGACCACCCATCCTCCACACCGTGCACGTTACTAAATATAAGCGCCGTCTTATTTTCTTAATTAAAGTTAGTTTGACGTGATGATTTTCCGAGTATTGAGCTCAGAATTTAAAAGGTAACCGCATCCCGGCGGTCACCTGACCACCCATCCTCCACACCGTGCACATGTTACTAAATCTAAGCGCCGTCTTGTTTTCTTAATTAAAGTTAGTTTGACGTGTTGATTTTCTGAGTATTGAGGTAACCGAATCTGGGCGGTCATCTGACCACTTAACCTCCACACCGTGCATATGTTACTAAATCTAATCGCAATCTTATTGCCTAGTCCAATACTTAACAACCTTTCAGCAGTATCGCAAGCCGCTATGTACAGCATTGAAATACAAACACAAATACACATGAAATGAGCACACGTTGAAGATTCATTTACATTCAAAACCCTTCCTTCCTAAAAATGATGACTAAACTACATATACTTATGCAAATTCAATGCTAGTTAGTATGTTATCGCAACGTATTTTAGGACAAACAGTTGCGAACTTAAATGATTCAGCACCGGATACTCAATTCGCATGCAAGTGTGTTTGTATTTGAGTGTTGCACACTTACACTTACTTAGTAACAATATTAACCAATTTTATATCTATTTAACAATTACTATTTTGTGTATTTTTATTATTATTTATTAATTTTACGTGATGATTTTCCGAGTATTGAGCTCAGAATTTAAAAGTAACCGCATCCCGGCGGTCACCTGACCACCCATCCTCCACACCGTGCACATGTTACTAAATCTAAGCGCCGTCTTGTTTTCTTAATTAAAGTTAGTTTGACGTGATGATTTTCCGAGTATGGAGCTCAGAATTTAAAAGGTAACCGCATCCCGGTGGTCGCCTGACCACCCATCCTCCACATCGTGCACATGTTACTAAATCTAAGCGCCGTCTTATTTTCTTAATGAAAGTTAGTTTGACGTGATGATTTTCCGAGTATGGAGCTCAGAATTTAAAAGGTAACCGCATCCCGGTGGTCACCTGACCACCCATCCTCCACATCGTGCACATGTTACTAAATCTAATCGCCGTCTTATTTTCTTAATGAAAGTTAGTTTGACGTGATGATTTTCCGAGTATTGAGCTCAGAATTTAAAAGGTAACCTTAAAGCTAATTTTATGACAATGAACTTCAGCAGTTTCAAAATTGCCCTATCGCAAGCCGCTATGTACAACATTCAAGTACAAACACAAATACATATGAAATGAGCACACGTTGAAGATTCATTTACATTCGAAACCCTTCCTTCCTAAAAATTGTGACATCATGTACTTATACATATGCAGATTCCTTAGGATTCTTGCTTGTTAGTAACCCGCGCATTCCATTTTAGGACAAACAGTTGGGAACCAAATTGAGTCAGCACCGTATACTCAATTCACATGCAAGTGTGTTTGTATTTGAGTGTTGCACACTTACACTTACTTAGTAACAATATTAACCAATTTTATATCCATTTAACAATTACTATTTTGTGTATTTTTATTATTATTTATTAATTTTACGTGATGATTTTCCGAGTATTGAGCTCAGAATTTAAAAGTAACCGCATCCCGGCGGTCACCTGACCACCCATCCTCCACACCGTGCACATGTTACTAAATCTAAGCGCCGTCTTATTTTCATAATGAAAGTTAGTTTGACGTGATGATTTTCCGAGTATTGAGCTCAGAATTTAAAAGGTAACCGCATCCCGGCGGTCACCTGACCACCCATCCTCCACACCGTGCACATGTTACTAAATCTAAGCGCCGTCTTATTTTCTTAATGAAAGTTAGTTTGACGTGATGATTTTCCGAGTATGGAGCTTAGAATTTAAAAGGTAACCGCATCCCGGTGGTCCCCTGACCACCCATCCTCCACATCGTGCACATGTTACTAAATCTAAGCGTCGTCTTATTTTCTTAATTAAAGTTAGTTTGACGTGTTGATTTCCTGAGTATTGAGGTAACCGAATCCGGGCGGTCATCTGACCACTTAACCTCCACACCGTGCATATGTTACTAAATCTAAGCGCCGTCTTATTTTCTTAATGAAAGTTAGTTTGACGTGATGATTTTCCGAGTATTGAGCTCAGAATTTAAAAGGTAACCGCATCCCGGCGGTCACCTGACCACCCTTCCTCCACACCGTGCACATGTTACTAAATCTAAGCGCCGTCTTATTTTCTTAATGAAAGTTAGTTTGACGTGATGATTTTCCGAGTATGGAGCTCAGAATTTAAAAGGTAACCGCATCCCGGTGGTAATTTGACCACCCATCCTCCACATCGTGCACATGTTACTAAATCTAAGCGCCGTCTTATTTTCTTAATGAAAGTTAGTTTGACGTGATGATTTTCCGAGTATTGAGCTCAGAATTTAAAAGGTAACCGCATCCCGGCGGTCACCTGACCACCCATCCTCCACACCGTGCACGTTACTAAATATAAGCGCCGTCTTATTTTCTTAATTAAAGTTAGTTTGACGTGATGATTTTCCGAGTATTGAGCTCAGAATTTAAAAGGTAACCGCATCCCGGCGGTCACCTGACCACCCATCCTCCACACCGTGCACATGTTACTAAATCTAAGCGCCGTCTTGTTTTCTTAATTAAAGTTAGTTTGACGTGTTGATTTTCTGAGTATTGAGGTAACCGAATCCGGGCGGTCATCTGACCACTTAACCTCCACACCGTGCATATGTTACTAAATCTAATCGCAATCTTATTGCCTAGTCCAATACTTAACAACCTTTCAGCAGTATCGCAAGCCGCTATGTACAGCATTGAAATACAAACACAAATACACATGAAATGAGCACACGTTGAAGATTCATTTACATTCAAAACCCTTCCTTCCTAAAAATGATGACTAAACTACATATACTTATGCAAATTCAATGCTAGTTAGTATGTTATCGCAACGTATTTTAGGACAAACAGTTGCGAACTTAAATGATTCAGCACCGGATACTCAATTCGCATGCAAGTGTGTTTGTATTTGAGTGTTGCACACTTACACTTACTTAGTAACAATATTAACCAATTTTATATCTATTTAACAATTACTATTTTGTGTATTTTTATTATTATTTATTAATTTTACGTGATGATTTTCCGAGTATTGAGCTCAGAATTTAAAAGTAACCGCATCCCGGCGGTCACCTGACCACCCATCCTCCACACCGTGCACATGTTACTAAATCTAAGCGCCGTCTTGTTTTCTTAATTAAAGTTAGTTTGACGTGATGATTTTCCGAGTATGGAGCTCAGAATTTAAAAGGTAACCGCATCCCGGTGGTCGCCTGACCACCCATCCTCCACATCGTGCACATGTTACTAAATCTAAGCGCCGTCTTATTTTCTTAATGAAAGTTAGTTTGACGTGATGATTTTCCGAGTATGGAGCTCAGAATTTAAAAGGTAACCGCATCCCGGTGGTCACCTGACCACCCATCCTCCACATCGTGCACATGTTACTAAATCTAATCGCCGTCTTATTTTCTTAATGAAAGTTAGTTTGACGTGATGATTTTCCGAGTATTGAGCTCAGAATTTAAAAGGTAACCTTAAAGCTAATTTTATGACAATGAACTTCAGCAGTTTCAAAATTGCCCTATCGCAAGCCGCTATGTACAACATTCAAGTACAAACACAAATACATATGAAATGAGCACACGTTGAAGATTCATTTACATTCGAAACCCTTCCTTCCTAAAAATTGTGACATCATGTACTTATACATATGCAGATTCCTTAGGATTCTTGCTTGTTAGTAACCCGCGCATTCCATTTTAGGACAAACAGTTGGGAACCAAATTGAGTCAGCACCGTATACTCAATTCACATGCAAGTGTGTTTGTATTTGAGTGTTGCACACTTACACTTACTTAGTAACAATATTAACCAATTTTATATCCATTTAACAATTACTATTTTGTGTATTTTTATTATTATTTATTAATTTTACGTGATGATTTTCCGAGTATTGAGCTCAGAATTTAAAACTAACCGCATCCCGGCGGTCACCTGACCACCCATCCTCCACACCGTGCACATGTTACTAAATCTAAGCGCCGTCTTATTTTCATAATGAAAGTTAGTTTGACGTGATGATTTTCCGAGTATTGAGCTCAGAATTTAAAAGGTAACCGCATCCCGGCGGTCACCTGACCACCCATCCTCCACACCGTGCACATGTTACTAAATCTAAGCGCCGTCTTATTTTCTTAATGAAAGTTAGTTTGACGTGATGATTTTCCGAGTATGGAGCTTAGAATTTAAAAGGTAACCGCATCCCGGTGGTCCCCTGACCACCCATCCTCCACATCGTGCACATGTTACTAAATCTAAGCATCGTCTTATTTTCTTAATTAAAGTTAGTTTGACGTGTTGATTTCCTGAGTATTGAGGTAACCGAATCCGGGCGGTCATCTGACCACTTAACCTCCACACCGTGCATATGTTACTAAATCTAAGCGCCGTCTTATTTTCTTAATGAAAGTTAGTTTGACGTGATGATTTTCCGAGTATTGAGCTCAGAATTTAAAAGGTAACCGCATCCCGGCGGTCACCTGACCACCCTTCCTCCACACCGTGCACATGTTACTAAATCTAAGCGCCGTCTTATTTTCTTAATGAAAGTTAGTTTGACGTGATGATTTTCCGAGTATGGAGCTCAGAATTTAAAAGGTAACCGCATCCCGGTGGTAATTTGACCACCCATCCTCCACATCGTGCACATGTTACTAAATCTAAGCGCCGTCTTATTTTCTTAATGAAAGTTAGTTTGACGTGATGATTTTCCGAGTATTGAGCTCAGAATTTAAAAGGTAACCGCATCCCGGCGGTCACCTGACCACCCATCCTCCACACCGTGCACATGTTACTAAATCTAAGCGCCGTCTTATTTTCTTAATTAAAGTTAGTTTGACGTGTTGATTTTCTGAGTATTGAGGTAACCGAATACGGGCGGTCATCTGACCACTTAACCTCCACACCGTGCATATGTTACTAAATCTAATCGCAATCTTATTGCCTAGTCCAATACTTAACAACCTTTCAGCAGTATCGCAAGCCGCTATGTACAGCATAGAAATACAAACACAAATACACATGAAATGAGCACACGTTGAAGATTCATTTACATTCAAAACCCTTCCTTCCTAAAAATGATGACTAAACTACATATACTTAAGCAAATTCAATGCTAGTTAGTATGTTATCGCAACGTATTTTAGGACAAACAGTTGCGAACTTAATTGATTCAGCACCGGATACTCAATTCGCATGCAAGTGTGTTTGTATTTGAGTGTTGCACACTTACACTTACTTAGTAACAATATTAACCAATTTTATATCCATTTAACAATTACTATTTTGTGTATTTTTATTATTATTTATTAATTTTACGTGATGATTTTCCGAGTATTGAGCTCAGAATTTAAAAGTAACCGCATCCCGGCGGTCACCTGACCACCCATCCTCCACACCGTGCACATGTTACTAAATCTAAGCGCCGTCTTGTTTTCTTAATTAAAGTTAGTTTGACGTGATGATTTTCCGAGTATGGAGCTCAGAATTTAAAAGGTAACCGCATCCCGGTGGTCGCCTGACCACCCATCCTCCACATCGTGCACATGTTACTAAATCTAAGCGCCGTCTTATTTTCTTAATGAAAGTTAGTTTGACGTGATGATTTTCCGAGTATGGAGCTCAGAATTTAAAAGGTAACCGCATCCCGGTGGTCACCTGACCACCCATCCTCCACATCGTGCACATGTTACTAAATCTAATCGCCGTCTTATTTTCTTAATGAAAGTTAGTTTGACGTGATGATTTTCCGAGTATTGAGCTCAGAATTTAAAAGGTAACCTTAAAGCTAATTTTATGACAATGAACTTCAGCAGTTTCAAAATTGCCCTATCGCAAGCCGCTATGTACAACATTCAAGTACAAACACAAATACATATGAAATGAGCACACGTTGAAGATTCATTTACATTCGAAACCCTTCCTTCCTAAAAATTGTGACATCATGTACTTATACATATGCAGATTCCTTAGGATTCTTGCTTGTTAGTAACCCGCGCATTCCATTTTAGGACAAACAGTTGGGAACCAAATTGAGTCAGCACCGTATACTCAATTCACATGCAAGTGTGTTTGTATTCGAGTGTTGCACACTAAGACTTACTTAGTAACAATATTTAACAACTGAATTTTTTTGCCATTAAATATCATTTTAGTCAAATTTGTAATAAATATTATTCCACATAAATTGTGTTCTATTTTCTTGTTCTGAAAACGTTCCTAAAAGCTAATTTTATGACAATGCATCTCTCTCTGAGACAATGTTATTTTGTCCATTTTGTAATTAATATTAATCCACGTAAGATGTTATATTGTCTTGTCCTGAAAACGTTCTTAAAAGCTAATTTTATGACAATGCATCTCTAATGTTATTTTGTAATTAATATTAATCCACGTAAGATGTTATATTGTCTTGTCCTGAAAACGTTCTTAAAAGCTAATTTTATGACAATGCATCTCTCTCTGAGACAATGTTATTTTGTAATTAATATTACTCCACGTAAGATGTTATATTGTCTTGTCCTGAAAACGTTCTTAAAAGCTAATTTTATGACAATGCATCTCTCTCTGACACAATTTTATTTTGTAATAAATATTAATCCACGTAAGATGTTATATTTTCTTGCCCTGAAAACGTTCTTAAAAGCTAATTTTATGACAATGCATCTCTCTCTGAGACAATGTTATTTTGTAATTAATATTAATCCACGTAAGATGTTCTATTTTCTTGTCCTAAAAACGTTCTTAAAAGCTAATTTTATGACAATGAACTTCAGCAGTTTCAAAATTGCCCTATCGCAAGCCGCTATGTACAACATTCAAGTACAAACACAAATACATATGGAATGAGCACACGTTGAAGATTCATTTACATTCGAAACCCTTCCTTCCTAAAAATTGTGACATCATGTACTTATACATATGCAGATTCCTTAGGATTCTTGCTTGTTAGTAACCCGCGCATTCCATTTTAGGACAAACAGTTGCGAACTTAATTGATTCAGCACCGGATACTCAATTCGCATGCAAGTGTGTTTGTATTTGAGTGTTGCACACTTACACTTACTTAGTAACAATATTAACCAATTTTATATCCATTTAACAATTACTATTTTGTATATTTTTATTATTATTTATTAATTTTACGTGATGATTTTCCGAGTATTGAGCTCAGAATTTAAAAGTAACCGCATCCCGGCGGTCACCTGACCACCCATCCTCCACACCGTGCACATGTTACTAAATCTAAGCGCCGTCTTGTTTTCTTAATTAAAGTTAGTTTGACGTGATGATTTTCCGAGTATGGAGCTTAGAATTTAAAAGGTAACCGCATCCCGGTGGTCACCTGACCACCCATCCTCCACATCGTGCACATGTTACTAAATCTAAGCGCCGTCTTATTTTCTTAATGAAAGTTAGTTTGACGTGATGATTTTCCGAGTATGGAGCTCAGAATTTAAAAGGTAACCGCATCCCGGTGGTCATCTGACCACCCATCCTCCACATCGTGCACATGTTACTAAATCTAAGCGCCGTCTTATTTTCTTAATGAAAGTTAGTTTGACGTGATGATTTTCCGAGTATTGAGCTCAGAATTTAAAAGGTAACCGCATCCCGGCGGTCACCTGACCACCCATCCTCCACACCGTGCACATGTTACTAAATCTAAGCGCCGTCTTATTTTCTTAATGAAAGTTAGTTTGACGTGATGATTTTCCGAGTATGGAGCTCAGAATTTAAAAGGTAACCGCATCCCGGTGGTCATCTGACCACCCATCCTCCACATCGTGCACATGTTACTAAATCTAAGCGCCGTCTTATTTTCTTAATGAAAGTTAGTTTGACGTGATGATTTTCCGAGTATTGAGCTCAGAATTTAAAAGGTAACCGCATCCCGGCGGTCACCTGACCACCCATCCTCCACACCGTGCACATGTTACTAAATCTAAGCGCCGTCTTGTTTTCTTAATTAAAGTTAGTTTGACGTGATGATTTTCCGAGTATGGAGCTCAGAATTTAAAAGGTAACCGCATCCCGGTGGTCGCCTGACCACCCATCCTCCACATCGTGCACATGTTACTAAATCTAAGCGCCGTCTTATTTTCTTAATGAAAGTTAGTTTGACGTGATGATTTTCCGAGTATGGAGCTCAGAATTTAAAAGGTAACCGCATCCCGGTGGTCACCTGACCACCCATCCTCCACATCGTGCACATGTTACTAAATCTAATCGCCGTCTTATTTTCTTAATGAAAGTTAGTTTGACGTGATGATTTTCCGAGTATTGAGCTCAGAATTTAAAAGGTAACCTTAAAGCTAATTTTATGACAATGAACTTCAGCAGTTTCAAAATTGCCCTATCGCAAGCCGCTATGTACAACATTCAAGTACAAACACAAATACATATGAAATGAGCACACGTTGAAGATTCATTTACATTCGAAACCCTTCCTTCCTAAAAATTGTGACATCATGTACTTATACATATGCAGATTCCTTAGGATTCTTGCTTGTTAGTAACCCGCGCATTCCATTTTAGGACAAACAGTTGGGAACCAAATTGAGTCAGCACCGTATACTCAATTCACATGCAAGTGTGTTTGTATTTGAGTGTTGCACACTTACACTTACTTAGTAACAATATTAACCAATTTTATATCCATTTAACAATTACTATTTTGTGTATTTTTATTATTATTTATTAATTTTACGTGATGATTTTCCGAGTATTGAGCTCAGAATTTAAAAGTAACCGCATCCCGGCGGTCACCTGACCACCCATCCTCCACACCGTGCACATGTTACTAAATCTAAGCGCCGTCTTATTTTCATAATGAAAGTTAGTTTGACGTGATGATTTTCCGAGTATTGAGCTCAGAATTTAAAAGGTAACCGCATCCCGGCGGTCACCTGACCACCCATCCTCCACACCGTGCACATGTTACTAAATCTAAGCGCCGTCTTATTTTCTTAATGAAAGTTAGTTTGACGTGATGATTTTCCGAGTATGGAGCTTAGAATTTAAAAGGTAACCGCATCCCGGTGGTCCCCTGACCACCCATCCTCCACATCGTGCACATGTTACTAAATCTAAGCGTCGTCTTATTTTCTTAATTAAAGTTAGTTTGACGTGTTGATTTCCTGAGTATTGAGGTAACCGAATCCGGGCGGTCATCTGACCACTTAACCTCCACACCGTGCATATGTTACTAAATCTAAGCGCCGTCTTATTTTCTTAATGAAAGTTAGTTTGACGTGATGATTTTCCGAGTATTGAGCTCAGAATTTAAAAGGTAACCGCATCCCGGCGGTCACCTGACCACCCTTCCTCCACACCGTGCACATGTTACTAAATCTAAGCGCCGTCTTATTTTCTTAATGAAAGTTAGTTTGACGTGATGATTTTCCGAGTATGGAGCTCAGAATTTAAAAGGTAACCGCATCCCGGTGGTAATTTGACCACCCATCCTCCACATCGTGCACATGTTACTAAATCTAAGCGCCGTCTTATTTTCTTAATGAAAGTTAGTTTGACGTGATGATTTTCCGAGTATTGAGCTCAGAATTTAAAAGGTAACCGCATCCCGGCGGTCACCTGACCACCCATCCTCCACACCGTGCACGTTACTAAATATAAGCGCCGTCTTATTTTCTTAATTAAAGTTAGTTTGACGTGATGATTTTCCGAGTATTGAGCTCAGAATTTAAAAGGTAACCGCATCCCGGCGGTCACCTGACCACCCATCCTCCACACCGTGCACATGTTACTAAATCTAAGCGCCGTCTTGTTTTCTTAATTAAAGTTAGTTTGACGTGTTGATTTTCTGAGTATTGAGGTAACCGAATCCGGGCGGTCATCTGACCACTTAACCTCCACACCGTGCATATGTTACTAAATCTAATCGCAATCTTATTGCCTAGTCCAATACTTAACAACCTTTCAGCAGTATCGCAAGCCGCTATGTACAGCATTGAAATACAAACACAAATACACATGAAATGAGCACACGTTGAAGATTCATTTACATTCAAAACCCTTCCTTCCTAAAAATGATGACTAAACTACATATACTTATGCAAATTCAATGCTAGTTAGTATGTTATCGCAACGTATTTTAGGACAAACAGTTGCGAACTTAAATGATTCAGCACCGGATACTCAATTCGCATGCAAGTGTGTTTGTATTTGAGTGTTGCACACTTACACTTACTTAGTAACAATATTAACCAATTTTATATCTATTTAACAATTACTATTTTGTGTATTTTTATTATTATTTATTAATTTTACGTGATGATTTTCCGAGTATTGAGCTCAGAATTTAAAAGTAACCGCATCCCGGCGGTCACCTGACCACCCATCCTCCACACCGTGCACATGTTACTAAATCTAAGCGCCGTCTTGTTTTCTTAATTAAAGTTAGTTTGACGTGATGATTTTCCGAGTATGGAGCTCAGAATTTAAAAGGTAACCGCATCCCGGTGGTCGCCTGACCACCCATCCTCCACATCGTGCACATGTTACTAAATCTAAGCGCCGTCTTATTTTCTTAATGAAAGTTAGTTTGACGTGATGATTTTCCGAGTATGGAGCTCAGAATTTAAAAGGTAACCGCATCCCGGTGGTCACCTGACCACCCATCCTCCACATCGTGCACATGTTACTAAATCTAATCGCCGTCTTATTTTCTTAATGAAAGTTAGTTTGACGTGATGATTTTCCGAGTATTGAGCTCAGAATTTAAAAGGTAACCTTAAAGCTAATTTTATGACAATGAACTTCAGCAGTTTCAAAATTGCCCTATCGCAAGCCGCTATGTACAACATTCAAGTACAAACACAAATACATATGAAATGAGCACACGTTGAAGATTCATTTACATTCGAAACCCTTCCTTCCTAAAAATTGTGACATCATGTACTTATACATATGCAGATTCCTTAGGATTCTTGCTTGTTAGTAACCCGCGCATTCCATTTTAGGACAAACAGTTGGGAACCAAATTGAGTCAGCACCGTATACTCAATTCACATGCAAGTGTGTTTGTATTTGAGTGTTGCACACTTACACTTACTTAGTAACAATATTAACCAATTTTATATCCATTTAACAATTACTATTTTGTGTATTTTTATTATTATTTATTAATTTTACGTGATGATTTTCCGAGTATTGAGCTCAGAATTTAAAACTAACCGCATCCCGGCGGTCACCTGACCACCCATCCTCCACACCGTGCACATGTTACTAAATCTAAGCGCCGTCTTATTTTCATAATGAAAGTTAGTTTGACGTGATGATTTTCCGAGTATTGAGCTCAGAATTTAAAAGGTAACCGCATCCCGGCGGTCACCTGACCACCCATCCTCCACACCGTGCACATGTTACTAAATCTAAGCGCCGTCTTATTTTCTTAATGAAAGTTAGTTTGACGTGATGATTTTCCGAGTATGGAGCTTAGAATTTAAAAGGTAACCGCATCCCGGTGGTCCCCTGACCACCCATCCTCCACATCGTGCACATGTTACTAAATCTAAGCATCGTCTTATTTTCTTAATTAAAGTTAGTTTGACGTGTTGATTTCCTGAGTATTGAGGTAACCGAATCCGGGCGGTCATCTGACCACTTAACCTCCACACCGTGCATATGTTACTAAATCTAAGCGCCGTCTTATTTTCTTAATGAAAGTTAGTTTGACGTGATGATTTTCCGAGTATTGAGCTCAGAATTTAAAAGGTAACCGCATCCCGGCGGTCACCTGACCACCCTTCCTCCACACCGTGCACATGTTACTAAATCTAAGCGCCGTCTTATTTTCTTAATGAAAGTTAGTTTGACGTGATGATTTTCCGAGTATGGAGCTCAGAATTTAAAAGGTAACCGCATCCCGGTGGTAATTTGACCACCCATCCTCCACATCGTGCACATGTTACTAAATCTAAGCGCCGTCTTATTTTCTTAATGAAAGTTAGTTTGACGTGATGATTTTCCGAGTATTGAGCTCAGAATTTAAAAGGTAACCGCATCCCGGCGGTCACCTGACCACCCATCCTCCACACCGTGCACATGTTACTAAATCTAAGCGCCGTCTTATTTTCTTAATTAAAGTTAGTTTGACGTGTTGATTTTCTGAGTATTGAGGTAACCGAATACGGGCGGTCATCTGACCACTTAACCTCCACACCGTGCATATGTTACTAAATCTAATCGCAATCTTATTGCCTAGTCCAATACTTAACAACCTTTCAGCAGTATCGCAAGCCGCTATGTACAGCATAGAAATACAAACACAAATACACATGAAATGAGCACACGTTGAAGATTCATTTACATTCAAAACCCTTCCTTCCTAAAAATGATGACTAAACTACATATACTTAAGCAAATTCAATGCTAGTTAGTATGTTATCGCAACGTATTTTAGGACAAACAGTTGCGAACTTAATTGATTCAGCACCGGATACTCAATTCGCATGCAAGTGTGTTTGTATTTGAGTGTTGCACACTTACACTTACTTAGTAACAATATTAACCAATTTTATATCCATTTAACAATTACTATTTTGTGTATTTTTATTATTATTTATTAATTTTACGTGATGATTTTCCGAGTATTGAGCTCAGAATTTAAAAGTAACCGCATCCCGGCGGTCACCTGACCACCCATCCTCCACACCGTGCACATGTTACTAAATCTAAGCGCCGTCTTGTTTTCTTAATTAAAGTTAGTTTGACGTGATGATTTTCCGAGTATGGAGCTCAGAATTTAAAAGGTAACCGCATCCCGGTGGTCGCCTGACCACCCATCCTCCACATCGTGCACATGTTACTAAATCTAAGCGCCGTCTTATTTTCTTAATGAAAGTTAGTTTGACGTGATGATTTTCCGAGTATGGAGCTCAGAATTTAAAAGGTAACCGCATCCCGGTGGTCACCTGACCACCCATCCTCCACATCGTGCACATGTTACTAAATCTAATCGCCGTCTTATTTTCTTAATGAAAGTTAGTTTGACGTGATGATTTTCCGAGTATTGAGCTCAGAATTTAAAAGGTAACCTTAAAGCTAATTTTATGACAATGAACTTCAGCAGTTTCAAAATTGCCCTATCGCAAGCCGCTATGTACAACATTCAAGTACAAACACAAATACATATGAAATGAGCACACGTTGAAGATTCATTTACATTCGAAACCCTTCCTTCCTAAAAATTGTGACATCATGTACTTATACATATGCAGATTCCTTAGGATTCTTGCTTGTTAGTAACCCGCGCATTCCATTTTAGGACAAACAGTTGGGAACCAAATTGAGTCAGCACCGTATACTCAATTCACATGCAAGTGTGTTTGTATTCGAGTGTTGCACACTAAGACTTACTTAGTAACAATATTTAACAACTGAATTTTTTTGCCATTAAATATCATTTTAGTCAAATTTGTAATAAATATTATTCCACATAAATTGTGTTCTATTTTCTTGTTCTGAAAACGTTCCTAAAAGCTAATTTTATGACAATGCATCTCTCTCTGAGACAATGTTATTTTGTCCATTTTGTAATTAATATTAATCCACGTAAGATGTTATATTGTCTTGTCCTGAAAACGTTCTTAAAAGCTAATTTTATGACAATGCATCTCTAATGTTATTTTGTAATTAATATTAATCCACGTAAGATGTTATATTGTCTTGTCCTGAAAACGTTCTTAAAAGCTAATTTTATGACAATGCATCTCTCTCTGAGACAATGTTATTTTGTAATTAATATTACTCCACGTAAGATGTTATATTGTCTTGTCCTGAAAACGTTCTTAAAAGCTAATTTTATGACAATGCATCTCTCTCTGACACAATTTTATTTTGTAATAAATATTAATCCACGTAAGATGTTATATTTTCTTGCCCTGAAAACGTTCTTAAAAGCTAATTTTATGACAATGCATCTCTCTCTGAGACAATGTTATTTTGTAATTAATATTAATCCACGTAAGATGTTCTATTTTCTTGTCCTAAAAACGTTCTTAAAAGCTAATTTTATGACAATGAACTTCAGCAGTTTCAAAATTGCCCTATCGCAAGCCGCTATGTACAACATTCAAGTACAAACACAAATACATATGGAATGAGCACACGTTGAAGATTCATTTACATTCGAAACCCTTCCTTCCTAAAAATTGTGACATCATGTACTTATACATATGCAGATTCCTTAGGATTCTTGCTTGTTAGTAACCCGCGCATTCCATTTTAGGACAAACAGTTGCGAACTTAATTGATTCAGCACCGGATACTCAATTCGCATGCAAGTGTGTTTGTATTTGAGTGTTGCACACTTACACTTACTTAGTAACAATATTAACCAATTTTATATCCATTTAACAATTACTATTTTGTATATTTTTATTATTATTTATTAATTTTACGTGATGATTTTCCGAGTATTGAGCTCAGAATTTAAAAGTAACCGCATCCCGGCGGTCACCTGACCACCCATCCTCCACACCGTGCACATGTTACTAAATCTAAGCGCCGTCTTGTTTTCTTAATTAAAGTTAGTTTGACGTGATGATTTTCCGAGTATGGAGCTTAGAATTTAAAAGGTAACCGCATCCCGGTGGTCACCTGACCACCCATCCTCCACATCGTGCACATGTTACTAAATCTAAGCGCCGTCTTATTTTCTTAATGAAAGTTAGTTTGACGTGATGATTTTCCGAGTATGGAGCTCAGAATTTAAAAGGTAACCGCATCCCGGTGGTCATCTGACCACCCATCCTCCACATCGTGCACATGTTACTAAATCTAAGCGCCGTCTTATTTTCTTAATGAAAGTTAGTTTGACGTGATGATTTTCCGAGTATTGAGCTCAGAATTTAAAAGGTAACCGCATCCCGGCGGTCACCTGACCACCCATCCTCCACACCGTGCACATGTTACTAAATCTAAGCGCCGTCTTATTTTCTTAATGAAAGTTAGTTTGACGTGATGATTTTCCGAGTATGGAGCTCAGAATTTAAAAGGTAACCGCATCCCGGTGGTCATCTGACCACCCATCCTCCACATCGTGCACATGTTACTAAATCTAAGCGCCGTCTTATTTTCTTAATGAAAGTTAGTTTGACGTGATGATTTTCCGAGTATTGAGCTCAGAATTTAAAAGGTAACCGCATCCCGGCGGTCACCTGACCACCCATCCTCCACACCGTGCACATGTTACTAAATCTAAGCGCCGTCTTATTTTCTTAATGAAAGTTAGTTTGACGTGATGATTTTCCGAGTATGGAGCTCAGAATTTAAAAGGTAACCGCATCCCGGTGGTCATCTGACCACCCATCCTCCACATCGTGCACATGTTACTAAATCTAAGCGCCGTCTTATTTTCTTAATGAAAGTTAGTTTGACGTGATGATTTTCCGAGTATTGAGCTCAGAATTTAAAAGGTAACCGCATCCCGGCGGTCACCTGACCACCCATCCTCCACACCGTGCACATGTTACTAAATCTAAGCGCCGTCTTATTTTCTTAATGAAAGTTAGTTTGACGTGATGATTTTCCGAGTATGGAGCTCAGAATTTAAAAGGTAACCGCATCCCGGTGGTCATCTGACCACCCATCCTCCACATCGTGCACATGTTACTAAATCTAAGCGCCGTCTTATTTTCTTAATGAAAGTTAGTTTGACGTGATGATTTTCCGAGTATTGAGCTCAGAATTTAAAAGGTAACCGCATCCCGGCGGTCACCTGACCACCCATCCTCCACACCGTGGACATATTACTAAATCTAAGCGCCGTCTTATTTTCTTAATTAAAGTTAGTTTGACGTGATGATTTTCCGAGTATTGAGCTCAGAATTTAAAAGTAACCGCATCCCGGCGGTCACCTGACCACCCATCCTCCACACCGTGCACATGTTACTAAATCTAAGCGCCGTCTTGTTTTCTTAATTAAAGTTAGTTTGACGTGATGATTTTCCGAGTGTGGAGCTTAGAATTTAAAAGGTAACCGCATCCCGGTGGTCATCTGACCACCCATCCTCCACATCGTGCACATGTTACTTAATCTAAGCGCCGTCTTATTTTCTTAATGAAAGTTAGTTTGACGTGTTGATTTTCTGAGTATTGAGGTAACCGAATCCGGGCGGTCATCTGACCACTTAACTTCCACACCGTGCATATGTTACTAAATCTAATCGCAATCTTATTGCCTAGTCCAATACTTAACAACCTTTCAGCAGTATCGCAAGCCGCTATGTACAGCATTGAAATACAAACACAAATACACATGAAATGAGCACACGTTGAAGATTCATTTACATTCAAAACCCTTCCTTCCTAAAAATGATGACTAAACTACATAGACTTATGCAAATTCAATGCTAGTTAGTATGTTTTCGCAACGTATTTTAGGATAAACAGTTGCGAACTTAATTGATTCAGCACCGGATACTCAATTCGCATGCAAGTGTGTTTGTATTTGAGTGTTGCACACTTACACTTACTTAGTAACAATATTAACCAATTTTATATCCATTTTACAATTACTATTTTGTGTATTTTTATTATTATTTATTAATTTTACGTGATGATTTTCCTAGTATTGAGCTCAGAATTTAAAAGGTAACCGCATCCCGGCGGTCACCTGACCACCCATCCTCCACACCGTGCACATGTTACTAAATCTAAGCGCCGTCTTATTTTCTTAATGAAAGTTAGTTTGACGTGATGATTTTTCGAGTATGGAGCTCAGAATTTAAAAGGTAACCGCATCCCGGCGGTCACCTGACCACCCATCCTCCACACCGTGCACATGTTACTAAATCTAAGCGCCATCTTATTTTCTTAATGAAAGTTAGTTTGACGTGATGATTTTCCGAGTATGGAGCTCAGAATTTAAAAGGTAACCGCATCCCTCCACACCGTGCACATGTTACTAAATCTAAGCGCCGTCTTATTTTCTT
Organism: Agonum fuliginosum; assembly: GCA_947534325.1. Classification (NCBI taxonomy): domain Eukaryota; kingdom Metazoa; phylum Arthropoda; class Insecta; order Coleoptera; family Carabidae; genus Agonum; species Agonum fuliginosum. The sequence goes on along the minus strand of OX384029.1, from coordinate 58,562,262 downwards.
AATGAAAGTTAGTTTGACGTGATGATTTTCTGAGTATTGAGCTCAGAATTTAAAAGGTAACCGCATCCCGGCGGTCACCTGACCACCCATCCTCCACACCGTGCACATGTTACTAAATCTAAGCGCCATCTTATTTTCTTAATGAAAGTTAGTTTGACGTGATGATTTTCCGAGTATTGAGCTCAGAATTTAAAAGGTAACCGCATCCCGGCGGTCACCTGACCACCCATCCTCCACACCGTGCACATGTTACTAAATCTAAGCGCCGTCTTATTTTCTTAATTTAAGTTAGTTTGACGTGAAAATCCCACATGACACGTTTCTTCGCTGCGACATCTCAAAATGTCACTTATCAGTCTTCAGATGAACATTGTTATGTTCAGTTTTATCTACGTATTATAGATGTTTTCTCAAGATGTTAAGATTGCGTTGGTTTCTAGTTGTAAGATATGAGAGGTTTTAAGCATGTTAATAAAACAAGGTTGCATGTTTGTCTGTTAAGCTAACGTTGAAAGTTCCACCTCTATAAAACATCGTAGCATAACATATATTAAACGTTCTATAAATTAGATTACTGCGATTTATAATATGCGATTTTAGAATATTAACATCTCTAAGGGCCGGTTGTTCAATCTCAGCTTAAACTTCGTTTATGCCAAAACCATGGTTACCAAGTTTTTCTGTTGTATTGTTGCATCTCATTGGTTAACTGTTTTATTTTAACGCTGGAGATTGGCTGGGAAAACTCGGTTAAAGTAAGCTTGAGTTTATGTTTAAAGCTAACACTAAATTTGAATTGTACAACCGGACCTAAGACGTTTAAATCTATTTAATGATTTTGACGTAACAGACTAGAAAGTGACAGATAATTCCATATTAGTATTTAACAATACAATACCTATTATAACATTTTTAATCTTATTACAAAGACCATCCAAATTCAAACAAATCATATTTTTGCAACTGTGCATTTATCATAGGTAGTTAATAAAATAATCTGATAAAAGAACGAAATTTTGACTGTTAGTGTTGCCAGTCTAGTACAATTTTTGTAAATGAATTATTACGCTATTAGACCTTTCATCAATCTATAACGTTTTTAAAAGTTAGATATAAGTAGTAACTTTATTAGTTAAAATAGTTTAAAATTATCGATATTTTTTTGCTGCTTCACTTGAGAATAATAATAACAACTGAATCTCTATTTTAGTATTTATTTTACTCAAGTACCTTTTCATGTGTTCAAAAAATAATATAATTTTAAATTATCTACAACGAAAAATCTGAAATAATTATTTTATATAATAATTTGTTTGGAAACGTATTTTAAATTTAAACGATTTGTTTATCCGCTTTTATATTTTTAAACATCGTATTCAATCGTGTACATTCGTGTATGGGTATGCGCATAAGTAGTACGATCTACTCTACGATTCACTTCCGTAGTGACATGGAACAGAAGCACGAGAATCGAGAACAAAGAACACGTTTCTGTTTGTTTTGGTGTTGTTGTATGCTCCACGTGTTTTGTTTCCATCGACATCAATACAGAGTGGTTAATAACTATTTAAAAATCATAATGGTACGTACATTTTACTTAAACTGAAATAGTTGACTGAATAAATTCACGTAACCTAACAATTACAGAATACACAAAGACCATCTCCAACACGAAGGGTATCAGATTCTAATAATGTAAGTAATCTTTCATTTGTATCATCAAATTTATAAAACAAGATTATTATTATTGCTCAATGTACTTATTTGATGATCAACAAATTATTCAGCTTCATTCTCATCTACAAATTCTATGTATATAAGTTAAATTAATTTCTCACTCCAACATTTTCTTCAAAGTATATGAAATGTAAGAACTTCTTAAATGTTTTTATTATTTAGTTTTTATGTATTTAATATATTTTTTAGGATAAAACCGAGGACAAAATATTTTCTGTTGTTAAATTTATTGAGAATTCAGAAGTAGAAGAATTTTATTATTCCAAACGTTTGGCTGCTGAACAATTCGCAATGTAAATGGCCTAAAAATATGAAATCTGTTAGAAAATCGATTATTAAACGAATAGATATCGAGGATTGGATAACATATGATGTAGTTGTAATGAAGCAGTTCGGTAAGTTTAATTATATTTTATATAAAATCCTAATCAAATCCATTTTATATTGCATACTGATTTATTGAATGTCTATAATAATTGTTGTAACGCACATACCCAAACAGCAAGCATATTTTTCAAAATGCCAAACACCCTTTTCAGCCTTTCAATTAATTTCACTTCATCGCCATTCTTTATGTTTTTAACCGTAAAACATATTAAATCATTACATCCTCTTAACCGAACAGTTAATCAAGCAAATGGGTAGACTAGCTAGTAGCTATCCGCACTGTTATGAAAGTCATTTGAAATATCCATATTTCGAGAACATATCTTTAACGAATCTACTTAAAACTTTTTTGATCAACAGATGTTTTAAATCTTTCGATTGCCCTTCTCATCAGACTAGGCATATCATTTCTCTGCATGTACCCAACTAAAATGAATAACAAGTAACAAGTAGTATATTTTTAGATGCCTACGAAGATGCTGTATTGTATGAAAAAAAGTTGGCTGAATTATCTTCTCAAACCGATTAGCAATTAGAAGAAATTGATAAACAGAGACGAAGAAAAAAATTACAAAAAATTATTAAACACTGAGTGTTTCACACCTCCACCTCGTTTAAGTAAATAAATAATATTACAAACTTATAAATCGTGATGCTAATTTGTTTCTTAATTTTTAATATAGCAAGTGATGAAGACTCCTGCGATGATAACGCAACTGTTGTTACTGCTTTGAGTTCTAAATCAGCTGCCCGATCACTAATCAAAACTACAAATGCCAGTGGAGCATCTACATCTTCCATGGTTTCAAATAGATCTATTTTATCACCACAACAATCAACAGATTACATTGATTATCCTATATATGATTCAACAGTTATTACTGCTTTGAATTCTAAATTATAGCAAAAATACTTTGTAAATTCCCATGAAACAAATATGTAACTAAATTATGAAAAATAGTTTTAATATTTAGGGCCGTGCAGGAGTCCTAGAAATTATTTGACTAGCATGCCGAAACCAATCCATCGTGAATTTCTCAAAGTCACTAGCGAAAACTACAAATATCAATGGAGCATCTACATCTTCCATGGTTTCGAATAGCTCTATTTTATCACCAAAACAATCAACAGATAACATTGATTATCCTATATATGATTCTACTTCAGATATTTCCAGTGCTCCCGTCCTGTTGGCAGGAAATCTTGAAGGTATAACACGAGAAATAAAAATAGTATCAAATGTTTAATGAAATATTATAAATAGTTTCAGATTCCCCAGTTTTACAACAAATATTAAAAGAAGTAGAACCTATCAGTTAAATTGGCTGTTGCTCAAATGATGTCTAACACAACGTCAACAATTGTGTTAACTGCAAAAATATAAGTAATAACAATTTATTACCGAATTTACCCATAGACTCTATTAAGATCTAGAAACTTTTGAAAAATTATGTAATGAAAATATAGAAGTCGAGAGTCAACTGGTATGTATAATAAATAATAGTTTAAATTTTAAGCAGTAGAGTACAATCTAGTGCTGAATTGAAGTACCTACAATTAATGTTGCTTTCAAATGATTCAAGAACGCTTCATGTATTTAACTAAAGGAAGAAATTCTACAATATGCTACGTTCTTTAAATATATTCAATAAAGCTAATACGCAACCCGCGCCCAAAAGTAATCTATTTTCGACAAATTTATTTATATTTATATATATTTGAAAATACAATATGTATTATATTTAATTCTAGTACCTATCTTCATTTCATTACTGTAATTTTTATTATAAATATTGGATTTACTACATAAAATCATCATATTGATTACAAAACATGATAAATGTTGTATATTGAAGCAGTATAATGTTTTTTAATATTTCAGTTAAATCTACTGGTATTTATTGAAGGTGCTGATCCAAAAAATTGTACGAAAAGGTGTCTGTATAAAATATTTTCTAATAAACTTGGAGAAAAATGTTCCTGGACAGGAGCCAAAAAAAATGCAATAAAACAATTAAAAATTATGACCATTATTAAACGTAAGTGATTTTTTTTTTTTTTTTTTAATGGTAACCAACCTACAGAATTAACTTCCAATTACAGGATGGTAGATGTTATTATAGTGGAATCCAACCACTCGGACTCCTTGTTTTTACATTTTGTTTTTTTAATAATATACCTTCATGTTCGACATGCTAGTCAAATAATTGCTAGGACTCCTGCACGGCCCTAAATATTAAAACTCTTTTTCATAATTTAGTTACATATTATTGTTTCATGGAAATTTACAAAGTATTTTTGCTATAATGACTACTCTAAGAAAAGTTATAATTACTACAGATTTAATTTAAATAATACCTAGTATTAATATATTAAAACACACAGATGTATTCTTTTTGCAAGCTATCAATGCTTTTTTTTTATGTATTACCTACAAATTTAAAAAAATAAAGGAAATTTATATAAATATGTTTTTATTAGTAATAATACCTGTAGGTCTATAATACAATATTAATTAGATGTTTCATAGAAGTCCATGAAAGTCATATTTAAGATGTGCCAAAATTGACTTCGTATGGAAGAAATAAAAACAGCACATAAACAAACTATAAACTACTTTTTACACACGTCGCAAAATTAACGTAAAACAATAGTAACATTTGTAATACCCTGGCGTGGTTATGGCGAAAGTCCCATAGGGCGGACATTAATGGTTGCATAGAAATCTATGTTATGTTATTCGGACATATAGGTGAACATCGCAACTGTGATTTGAACATCTATGTTACATAAAAGTGATGTTTTTTTGTCAAGTGGGAACGTTCTTAAAAGCTAATGTTATGACAATGAATCTCTCTCTGAGACAATTTTATGGACTCGTATATTACATAATTTCAATCAGTTTGTAATTAATATTAATCCACGTAAGATGTGTTCTATTTTCTTGTCCTGAAAACGTTTTTAAAAGCTAATGTTATGACAATGAATCTCTCTCTGAGACAATTTTATGGACTCGTACAATAATATTACATAATTTCAATCAGTTTGTAATTAATATTAATCCACGTAAGATGTGTTCTATTTTCTTGTCCTGAAAACGTTCTTAAAAGCTAATGTTATGACAATGAATCTCTCTCTGAGACAATTTTATGGACTCGTACAATAATATTACATAATTTCAATCAGTTTGTAATTAATATTAATACACGTAAGATGTGTTCTATTTTCTTGTCCTGAAAACGTTCTTAAAAGCTAATTTTATGACAATGAATCTCAGCAGTTACAAAATTGCCCTATCGCAAGCCGCTATGTACAACATTGAAGTACAAACACAAATACATATGAAATGAGCACACGTTGAAGATTCATTTCCATTCGAAACATTCCTTCCTAAAAGGCGCATCAATATTCTCTAACAGCGTCAGACTGAAACGGTCGGCTTATGATCAACCAACAACCAACCTCCTTTATGGGGACAGAGCTGGGATTAAAGATGGCCTAAAGCACCCTATGCTCTACATATGTAGAGCCCTTCGGCTGATTTACAAGACGGAATAGAACCCGCATTTTACATTTTAGGACAAATATTGCGAACTTGATTGATTCAGCACCGGATACTCAATTCACATGTAAGTATGTTTGTATTTGAGTGTTGCACACTTAGACTTACATAGTAACAATATTAACCAGCTGAAAGGCTGTTAAAGATTGAAGTTCTTTGTCAATTTTATATCCATTTATGAAGTACTATGTTGTGTATTTTTATTATTTATTAATTTGACGTGTTGATTTTCTGAGTATTGAGCTCAGAATTTAAAAGGTAACCGCATCCGAGCGGTCACCTAGCCACCCATCCTCCACACCGTGCACATGTTACTATATCTAATTGTTGTCTTACTTAATTCTGTTTTTACATTTTTAATCTCAGAGAGTAATAATTGCTCTGTGGAATCATCATTTTTATATTTTTTGAAGCTAAAATTTTTCAATATATCCTGTTCTTTGTTATGGAAGCTAAAATATTATCTTAATTCATTTATACTTACTCCAATATTCACTTATAAGTAGAAACAAATTTTTCTTGAAATAAGTAACCTGTGGACACTCGATCGATCACTTTCGCGAAGACCGCGCATTTGAAGACCCTGCCTCAGATCGTCCGCGACCCAGGTCAATCTGCGACAGAGCCACTCCGTGTCTGCTTCGACACAGAGTCCTACCTACACAAGAGCTAACCTGTCACCCTGTCTAGTATTATCAGCTAATGGGTCGCTACCTGAAACACATCCTAGCCAGTGTGTGTCATATGTCGAGTGTGTTACGATCAAGGCCGGCCAAGATCGTTAAGTAATCAATACGTACACCCCAGCTTTGGTTGTGGTGCAATGCCGAGGCGACAACCGCAGCCAAGGTGTCCGGCACTAACCTCACAGCTGGAAGAAAACATACAAGTCATTTAGTACCACCCCAGATACGAACGCGGACGAACAAGACTGTAACCTGCAAACCCCTTGTTCCACTCATGTTGAGCGGTGGTCTGGTTTTATAGTGGAATCCGACCACTCGGGCACAGTGGTCTATTTCGTTGTCACGAAACAGAGTGGCGTGAACCACCAACCTGTTAGCAGTGTTGCATACTTTCTATTTTATGTGTGTAAATATTAAGTCTATTTTTATTTGAAGTACTGTTTCATGTTTTATTATTGAAAGTATCATTTTGTGTATTTGATTTGATGTACTATATTACGCATGTTTTATTATTGAAAGTATTATTTAGTGTTTTTTATTTAAAATTATATTTTATGTATTTTAATTTTTTTAAATTATAACATGTGAGAAAATTGTACTTTCTGGACTCTTGTTTGTTAGACAGACCCATAATTGTCCGAAAAATATCACTTTTCTTACTATTTTTTTATATCTTTCATAGATTATGGCAGGAGCAACATCTATGCTCAATGCCATCATACTTACTAAAATATTTTACTTTTTATTTTATTATTGTGTAACAAATTGAAAAAGTATACTTTTCGGACTTGTATCGTTGCTAGACTCGGCTGCCGCCTTGTCTCTCAAGTACCCACTATCGTCCGAAAGGACCACTTTACCTACTTGTTACACAATATATTTTTATTCTGTATTTTATTTTGTCTTTTATACTGTTCTATTTTGAGTTAATGGCAGGAACAACATCTATGCCCAATACCATTAACTAAAAATTTGTAATGTGAACTTTATTATTATTTTATTAATTCGTAGGTAATCCATATTTTATCCATTCTTTTAGTACTTCTTTCTTTTATACACAAAATAGTACTTTTTGTCATTTGTTATTATTTTGTGTTATCATGTTTTCATATTTAAAAGACAATTATTGTTTATTTGAATTGTTGTTATGTTTAGAAATTGTGCAACACTGTTCAAAGGTCACCACTGCCCGTGATGTGTATGAAAAATATCCCGCGTATAAAAAACAAAAATCTGCAAATATAAACCGCGTTCGCGAAATTAATTAGCAAAAATCGAGTGTATTTCGCGATTTTATGTTGAGACGCATCTTCTCCTGACAATCATCTCCATAGGTGGCTAGTCCTCCAGGTTGTTTGTCTGTTGCTGAAGACCTCCAGGTGGAATCGATCCCCAGGTCGTTGGGGAAGACCTCCAGGTCCTATCGCCCGTCAACTGTCTGTGACCCACGCTGCTGTAACTCTACGTTACAGCAACGTGACCCACCAGCGGACGGGTCGCGACAGATCCGGACCTGTTTCTAAGTCTTGAAGAAAAAAAACGAAACGGACGGATGAAGTTACTTGACAGTTAGGATGAACGTTGATGCGCGCCCAGCTTGTGCCCAAATATCGTGAGAAAATGTTCTGATTTCAATATTTATTTATTTATTTGTATTATTTTGTTTATTGTAATTTATTTCTGGTTACTTTTCGCCAGTGTTTATGTATTTGTTTGTTACATTGATCATTTCTTTTTTATGAATTATACTCATTAGTATTCAACAGATATTTTTCAAACACCCGTAATACTGCCTTTAGTGCATTGTTAACTAGAAATAAAATTGTCTGTTCAATATTATTATTATTATTTCTATCTATTTATGAACTATTATTTGAAGTTGCAGGCATATTTTAAAATTTGATTCATAGTAAATATTTGTAACTGGTACTTTAAACGCATTGACAATTTTACAATAATAATGTAATTCATATTATTTAAAAATTGAACATATCAATGAAAATATTTTTTAAGCCTAAAGATATAATTTATACTGCTCTTATTAATTTAAAAAATTGAGTATTTTTATTATAACGAAAATGCAGCCAAAAATAATAATTTGTCAACAAAGAACTGAATTTAGATGAAATTTAGTAGTAAGTAAATGTAATTTATTGCTAACAAACATGTTATTAATATTCATCTACGAATATTCAAAATGATTTAGTGAAGCAGTGTAAAATCTTCTGATTCTAATGTGTACTAAATGTTTTAGTTATTATTTACTAATCGTAGAAATCGTAGAAAATCAGAACAATTCATTCACAAAATTTGTAATGCGTTTCCCAGCAAATTGTATTTGTGAGCCCAAACTTTATTTATTAAGAGATATATAAACCATTAGTAAACCAATCAGCATAAAGAATTGAAATTTATTTAATTAATTAAATTATCAAGATTAATGAAACAGTTTGTGCTCACGCTAAACATATTTATTATTACACAGTTAATTTTATCAAGTTTTGCAAATCGTTAATCAAATTTTAATATCTTATAAATTCCATATTTAAACTAATTTGTTATTAGTAACAATAAAAATAATATTAATATAGTAAAGAAACTTTCAGAACTCATTCTTAATAAATAAAGTTTTCTGGTTTTTTTTTTATTTATTTATTTCAACAGACCAAAAAAACTAGAAAACTATTTAATTATTAAGAATAACATTATCATGAATTAAACAAATTAATAAATAATTAATAATTGTGTAAATCAAAGAAATTTATATAAGTTGATGTCAATTTTTTTTTAAATTGTTACCTCCCTAACAATATCTAATATTTATTAGGGATGCGCCGAATATCCGATTTTGATTCGGCATTCGTTAAGCCGGCCGAACCGAATTTTGTTTGTTTGTTATTAAAATACGTTAATAAAGAATATAAGATGATTGATTTCAATATCTTTTAATGCCCAGTTCACACGGGAAAAGATTTTCCTAAAGCCGCATTCACAGCCCGAAATTTAGTAAAATTCAGTGGAACTTGTGAAGTCTGTTATACGGCAATGTGTATTTGCGTTCACAACATCATAAATTTTAGTGATGTGAACGCAAGTACACATTTCCATATGACAGACTTTACAAATTTCAACGAACTTCACCAAATTTTGGGTTATGAATGAGGCTTAAAAGTTTTTTTAAAGTATAACAAGAGTTAGGAGTTGTCATAAAAAAAAACATTCAATATCGTTCATACGGAGAAACTAATTTTTTCTACAAAACATATTGATGATCACTAGCTTTCATATATTTTATAGAAATAATTCGCTTTCCTGTATGAACGATATTGACAGTTTATTTCTAACTTAACTTGTTTTACTTTTTTTTTTACTTTGAAAAAAAAACTTTCCTCGTGTGAACTGAAATTTACTTTTTAAATATTTTTATTATTCTTATTTAGTATTATGACTTTTAGTAAGTTTTTAAAACATTTAATATGATATTTTTCCAGATAAAATACATATTTTGTGATTAAATTTCTTTTTAATTAAATGATTTTTAAATAATTCGACGCATCCCTCACATTTATGAACAAGTACAAGCCCTAATTTGCCAGGAAACACACGAGCACAAGAATTGTTCACTAACCTTGGCTACGTCCGTACAGCCAACTGTGCTCCGCCGTTAGGTATCTGCCCTGTAACAAAAAAAAAACATCAGTTACTAAGTTCACAAGTAATTCAAGTTAAAAATGAAAAACAGCAATCTACAGGATTATTTTAACTGAGATCTACCCAGTTCAATACTTGGAAAATTTACAAAATTACTTTTAATAAAAATATGTGTGCGTTTTTATGTGGTCGATTGTGCTTCTAACAACCACGGGTAAGATTGTTATACCGTGTGTGCGGTTACCTGTCGTCAATTTACGGGTGTTTGTGAAGCGTACACTACAGAGCTGATAAATAAATTATCTTATACACTAATATTCTATTTTCTTCTGTAAATTTACTTCTTTTCCGCGTATAGTTTATCTAGAGTTCGAAAGTTTACGTTTAAACTATTTTATTTGATGCAGTGTCATAATGACAACATTATAAGCTTCAATATGAGGACCATAATTGCGTTCAAACTAGACCAATGACCATAATGAATTCAGTTTGATACTAAGTACCACAATGAAATAACAAACAACTCGGTACTAAAGAAGTTTATTTTAGTTTTTGACAAATTTACGTCAGCAGATAAAATTTTGTATGCAATATGGATCGTAACGTCAATAATTATGGTACACGCCGTATTATCAAACTCAGCTTCGCCTCGTCTGATAATATCCGCGTACCATAATGATAAACGTTACAATGCTCATAACATAAAATAATTTAAACGTCAACTTTCAAGATCTAGGTAGATCTAGATATACATTATCTATTACGTATTTTACACAACTTGGGTAGACAGTCACATTCCAAAAAAATTCCTCTTGTAACTACTAACAACCATGAATGTGTTGACGGCTGGTAACCGCACACACAAGTTGGGAAAAAGGCATTACAGATTTGTATATGAAATTATTTTGCAAAAGAGAATAGAGTATTATTTGTAAACAAGATAATTTTTATCACCCCGGTAGTGTACTCTTTACAAACAACCATGAGTACCCGTGAGTTGCTATAGGTAACCGCACACACGGTATATACAGGGTGCTTCGAAATTATTGACAAAAAAAATGGATACATATTAGTTGATGTACTGATTACAACGCAAAAATAATTTTACCGAAATAGGTAGGTACACAAAAATACAAATGGAAAAAAATTAGTAAACATTAAAATTGAATAAATAAATTTAAATGTTACTAATTTTTATTAATTACTGTAACCTATCAGACCAGTGGCACGACAAATATTTGTTTCTAATATAGTGCAATTTTTGCGTTGTAATCACAATCAGTATATCAAATAATCTGTACCCTTTAAAAATAATTTTGAAGCACGTTGTATATCTATATCAATGACTCACAGTTGTGAGGCTGCCACACCCAAGTTGGGTTGAAAGACGTGAGTTGTAACTTGTAAAATAAAAGATGCTTACCAGTTAACTGTACGTCCGGCGCTATCAGCTATCAGCAACTCTGGAACTCTGCAATTCGAACCGCTACAACTTCCTTCTGATTCGGATTTTGAGCTTTTACTTAATTGGCCCAAAGCTCTGGATTATTTGGAACATCAATATTTTTTGGACTCTCATACTTTTCGGACTGCCATCGTTACTTCATGGAATATCATCAATATTTCTTGGTATATTTCGCAATCTTAAGCAGAAGAAAAACAACAATTAGTCACTAATAAATCAGTTGCACATGTTTTGATTTATGAAGAAATAAAGTAAACCTATATTCAGACCTACCCAATTATAAGTGTAAGTGGCTAATTTAACCAACTAGCGCTCTACGTTCGCACTTATAATTGAAATTGGACTTTTGTGGAAGCGCTGATTGGTTAATTTAGTACTTATACTTATAAGTGGGAAGTTCTGCATCAAGCTTTACTGTTTAATCGATTGTTGTGTTTAAAAGGTAAAAAATTACTAGAAATATCAAACAGAACATTTATTCTTCGTTTTTAAAGAACCACCGTATCGGTTTAAGGCTGGTTTATAATAGATATAACCAGTTACTAGTGCTGTATTCTTTAAAGTTGAACAAAGACAGCTCCGTGTTATTATGAACCTTAAAATACAAATCTGTACCTATAGTTCAACTTTACAGAATACTAAATAAGTAATCGTTTACATCCATAATAAACCAGCCTTTAAGCCGCGTTCACAGCCTGAAATTTAGTGACATTTGTGAAGTCTGTCATATGGCAACATGTACTTGCATTCACATCACTGAATTTGGTGTTGTGAACGCAAGTACACATTGCCATATAACAGACTTCACAAATTTCACATTTCTGGCTGTGAATGCCGCTTTACTTGTTTATAATGGATGTAACTTATCCTGTATACTGTTGATAAAGACATTTCTGTTACGGCTTCGTGGCATTATGAACCATAACTTAGAAATGCATATAGTTCAGCTTAACAGAGCACATAATAAGTACATAACCTGTTACTGGTTACATCCATTACAAACCAGCGTTTACTCTTAAGCTGGATTCAGACCTATCCAATTATAATTGTAAGTGCTAAATGAACGAACCAGCGCTTCCATATAATTCCTATTTCAATTATAAGTACGAACGTTGAGCGCTGATTGGTTAAATTAGCCACTTATACTTATAATTGGGAAGATGGCTGACTTAACCAAACAGGACTCAACGTTCGCACTTATAATTGAAATTGAAATTTTGTGGAAGCACTGGTTGGTTCATTTAACACTTATAATTATAATTGGGTCGGTCTGAATCTTACTTAAAACCTTCTTCAAAGTTAGTCAGACAATCATGAATCAGATACATTCGTGAAACAATATTCAGTTAACAAAACTGATACATGATTGTACGAGCTTTCTAATCCTGAAGAAAGTTTAAGGCTAAACCAAAACAAAGAAAGAAGAATAAAGTGTGTACGACTGATAATTCGAGTAATTTTTTATTTTATGGTATGATTTCTGTGTATCAGAGCTGTTTTTGCCAAAAATACTTGACGAAAACATTTATTGAAGTATTTAAGAACTTACCAGTTACTGTCCGTGCAGCCATAATTGGTTGGAACGAGTCAAGTTCGCCTCAACGCAACAGTCAAGAGAACAACCGAGCTGGACGACTTCTTTATGCTGTTTCAAGGTAGCGGAGCAGTTTCTGCTGATAATCTATGCCCGTTCGATGAAAATGTAAAATTCCTCTTATTTCGCTTACTGTAGAATCTTCAAATAAGTACTGAAGTGGCATGTCGCACAGAACTTAAAATTTTCTAATAAATTCTCCAATTTTCGTCATCTAAAACACCATTATTTAATATTAATTTCTAATTATAAAGTTATTTTCATTAAAAAACAGACTTACTTGTAATAGTTGTAATAGTTTTAGTTGATGCTGACACGTCCGACCCCGCAATCTTTGAAGATGCATCGCTTATACCGTCAAGTTCAGTCACAATTTCTTATATTGTCTATTTTGGAATTAACTAGTATCCGCATCTTTGTGAATAAAAAGATTTTGGTATATTTACCTCTTCTAATAAATATTTATACCTGCAAACATACATGAGCATATTAATATTTTATCACACAAAAATTGAAATTACTTTACACATTTCTTCGTATCAGTTTCGCTGTTAATTCTACGCCGAAATTTTATTAATTCCTACTTAAATATCTCAAAGTAATTTCATAATTTAATATTAATAATATCAAAACTACAAAATATTATCTACAAATAAACAAATATTTTATTTTATTTACTAATTTTCGAAAATATAATTATTTTAATCCCGAAATGCATAAAAGCATTCATAAATAAGTATAAATATAATAAACACCAAAAATTAATCAAGTAAATAAATAAAATTCTTACTTCATATCTCGCCGCCATCTTGTAAACAAAGTTTTACACTATCATTAATATTGAATTTTTTTAAGTTATTTTATGTCCCCAGCAATCATTTATATATCAAAATGACCGGAAAACATTACTGAATCGATTAGGTATATTATTTATCAATAAATTATCCCCGAAAAACTTTAAATATATGAGAGCGTGTAACGACTTCTAACAACTTTTAGCTAATAAACAATTGAAAATCGGTGTTGCGAGTCTACAAAAAGCACAGACTACTACGATTCTAAATATTGATAACATTAATATATTTTGTTAATGGCATGAAGTTAATATTTTTTAAATAAATAAATAAAAAAAAATTATTGTTTAGATAGAATATTAAAATCAAAAATAAATTTTATGGATACTTTTGTAGTCATTTACTTTGTGATTGCATAAATGTGAAGTAGGTATTTTTTATACAGGACGATAAAATTATATTTTATCGACGAAAGAAAAGTGCGAGAAAAATGTTAGAGTAATCGCAAAATAAGATGACCTGCGCGAAAGACGTGTTTTGGTTTGGACGAGTCCATTCGTAAACATTAGGGGTGTATTATGTTCGTGTGAAGTGAGATTTCTGCTGTGATCACATGTTCTGTCATTCTTGGTGTACTGTAAAGTGTCTTAACAATTTTCCTGTGTAATATTATAATTTATAATACTTAATAATAATTTATAATTTGCAACTTATAAAACTGTTTCGCTATCGTACTAATATTTTTGACTCAGACAATACAACAATACAAGTCAATATTTTCAGGTCGGGTAATATAGATCAGCTGAGTACAGTTCGCGCATATCCGGTTCCATCTTATTTTGCGACTACTCTAATTCAATGTATCTTTTATTCGTAACCATGACGATACCAATAATATCGAAATAAATAAATAAAAACATTTGTTCGATTCAGTCATTTTCTTTTATTTTATGTAATCAAAAAGTACTTTATTGAGCGTTGTCATAGGAGACGCACAATAAAATGTTTTTTGCTTGGTCCTCAGTAACAATCAACTTTACGTTGACAATTATTGAAAGCATAAATAAAACTTTTCATAGTAGTCGTAGATAAAATTATTTTGTGTTTATATTTTGGTGTATTTAAATGTGTAGAAATGTCTATAAATTGCGTGTAATTGAACTTTTTAATGCGCAAAGTGATATAATAATAACTACGACTCTTTTAAATTTAAAGTGTAATGCAGTAGCAATTTAAAGACATTCTGGGACACCTACACCATCGTCAGACTACACCAAAGGTTAGCATTTAGATTTGAAGACTAATTTACTGCTCTATTGTTGAATTTGAGGCTCTGTAATTTATTTTAAAAATCATGGGTGTTGCCAACTTTTAGAATGACAAAAAATTGTATTCTTAAACAAAAATAATTTACAAAATTGAGTTTTAATTTTGAAATATAGTATCAAGAGAGGGCCATGGCCTTCCCCTTGGATCCGGCCTGGCATTAAATATATTTTTAATATTTTAATTTTTTCTGATTGCATATCAAATATTTAATTGTGTACAAGAAGTGTATGATATTATTTTAAAGTTTAAACTTTTGAAAAATTATTATTTTAGTGTCATTTTTGCTTTTATAAAGTGTTATTGTAATTGTTATTCACAACCTGTGTTTTGTAACCTTTAACCTATGCTGTTTATTAATTTGTACAGCTTTTATTCACAAAGTTTACTTTTTTTCTTGAACCTTGTTTATGTTGTTTATAAATGTATACTTACAGCTTTTGTTTATAATATCTACCATTTTATGTTCTTCCTTTCTACCATAACCATCTAGGGACTCGATCTTCATATACTGGCGGCCATGTTTTTAAAGTGGAATCCGACCACTCCAGCTCAGTAGTACCATCGGAGTAAACCACTCATTTAAAAAAAAAATATATTACCCTTATTTATTAAATCTTCTTTAAAATGAAAACATTGTTTAAGGCTTCGAAAATTAGCTGTTTCTTTTAATAATAATTGCTATTGTGTTCTTAATATTTGTTATTATTTTCAATATTACTGTATTTTGACTAATAATTTTTCAGCTAAATTAGTTTTTGTATTTTATCACTATTTCCATTATCATTAAGTTATTACACTTCTTCAATTTCTTTGTTTATTATTTATTTATAAAAAATTGCTACATATTATTTACTAATGCATTTGTTATTTAGTGATTTTCAAATAAATGTTTAAAAGTATACGAAGATTCTTCAAGTACCACTTAATCGCTCAACAAATTTAATACCATGTTGTTTATTTATTGTATTGTATTTTTGTTATTATCATTAATTATTCTGCATTTATTGACAAGTTTTTATCTTCAAATTATTTGTTTATTAAGTACCTATAGCTTTTCATTTTAAATATGTTTATTAATAATTTATTTCGTTGCTTTTTTATTTATTCAATTATTTTATTTGATGTTTTCTTTATTTTAAAATAAATTAGTAAATAATACGTAAGCAATATTTTACAAATACTCATAAAGCCATATTATCACCAACAAAAGTAAAATCATTTAAAGTAGTAGGTAGGTATACTTTCGTTCATTTTTATTTATTTAAATATTTTATTTGATCTTAAATATGATTTTTAATAAATTAATAAATCAAAATTTAAAATGTTGTGAAGAGCCACATTGTCGCAAATATCATTTATATTATACTTTTATAATAAAATTTGAACAAGTAAATAAAAATTATTGAAACACCAATCAATCAACTTGTTATGAAAAAGCGATTTACCCCGTTAACACTACTGGCCGTACTATGTACCTGAAATGAAATCATGATTAGTACAAGGGGAACCTGCTCTCGAAATCAGAACCACCCCAGAACACCTGAAACAGAGGAAACAGAACAATTAGTAACAGATATTAACAATTATAAACACGACAATATTCAAAAGATTTTATTTAAACAAAAACGTGAGTTGACATTGGAATATTTTCTACCAAAAATAATCTTAATTCAGTAAAAAATATAGCTAATGTCACATAATTTCAATTTGCCATTAATTTATATTTAAGTTTGACAATTGAGTATTTTTCTATTAAAAATAGATAGAATTTAAAACATTTCAAATTATGTCTAAATTAAGTTGAAAAATACACCAAAACTCGCACAAAAACATGATTTATTTAAACAAGATTTAAAATATATTATAAATATGAAATAATTTTATTTTGATATTGAGGTATCTTATGAATATATATTCTGTTTATAAACAGAACAAACAATATTTGAGTACACAAGTATTCAAAAGATTTTAACTCATTGAAACCATGTTTCAATAATTTGACATTTGAGTAGTTTTCAACTGAAAATGGACGTCGCGAGGGGTGAACACCCCCACCCTCACCCCCAACCCTGAAATCAATTATGATCACTCATTTTGTTATATTTTAGAATTAAGCCTTTATTTTTCATTGATGCTCCCCTTTCAAAAAATCATGTCGACGCCTATGTGTATCACCAATTATTGTATAGATACCACTCGTTCTTAAATAAAAGTATTCAGTACTATTCAATATTTCAAAATATCCCAATGAATAACCAGACTTGAACCGGATTCACTGAATCGTATTCCAAAATCAATAGTGTTTAGTATAGTATTAATCTTATTTATTGTTATTATTGACTAAAATAATTTGCTTCTCGTTAATTAAATAATTTAATTCACTATTTAAAAAGTATCACCTGTCGCACATGTTATTTGTCATCAATACTGGTTTTTATTTATTTTGCAATAATTGATATCGAAGTACATAATTTCAAAGATTTAATTTGTATTTAACATTATTTGTTGCAACTTAGAATCACTGGCATATGACGGCACAAAACACAAATAAAATGTGCTGGTTTGACAGAACGGCTAATAAAAAACATCCTACCTTAAACCCTGAGGCCTGGTCCTGCTCAGGGGATTATCCTCTTCGGAACATCGAAGCTGTTAATGGCCATTGAAAGTCCAAAAAGATAACCATTGTGATATCTCCTTCCGATTACCCGGCGCTCTTGTAAATTAGTCCGTTTGGTCAATTTGATACTATATCACCTCACTGTCTTGTAAATTCACATAGTTTTTCATAAAACGTAGCACATATTCCATAAAAAGTGTCTTCATGTCCACTTAAATATCAATTGACCACAAGAGCACAAATATTTTATACACGATTTAGTTAAAAGTTATTTAATTCAGTCAATAAGTCCGTGAAGATCAGTTACTATTCAAGTAATCAAGCATTTGACAGTTTTCTTCTTCATCCGCATTGATGTTAACCTCACTTCTCAAATATTTTATACACGATTTAGTTAAAAGTTCGAAAAGTTATTTAATTCAGTCAATAAGTCCGTGAAGATCAGTTACTATTCAAGTAATCAAGCGTTTGACAATTTTCTTCATCATGCGCAGTGATGTTAACCTCACTTCTCAAAGTTACTAACTCCTAACCTCAATTCTGACTTGTACGCGGCGAGCGAAAATCGCCCTTATTCTAACGCGACGTAACACATCCGAACCCGACGAAGATTTTCACAAACTAAATGGCGCATCGCTAGTGACCTGAACTACCTGCCATTCTACACGACATACGTCCTATGCCCATTTAGCCCTATGAGGTAGACAAGGATGGAGTGCGCAACGTAGCGCGTGCATTACTCCAATGCCTTTTTTACTAATTAATTTTGGTTTATTGCTAATGAACTTATGATACATGATTCTAGAACGATTTTTAACGTAGATTTCAGAACTGAGCTCAAAAAAAATCTAGGTGGTCTAGTTTGCGAGAAAATCGCTTGCAAAGTTTTAACGGTTTTTGGACCTGTCAATAATTGGAAAATTTATGTTATTTCTTTTAATTAGGCTTAAAACTAATAAAGTTTATGTTCCACATAATCCCTGATTGATTAGAAAGCTATTGCTGATAACCGTTTTGTCGTATCTTGTCGTTTTCCGCAAAATTGTTTTTTGACCAAATGCCATATCCTCAGTTTACATGTTTCTTAGCTTATTTATGTATAGGGATTAAAAATGTAGATATTTTTCATCAATTTATTAACAATGTTACATGTAGCAATCAATATTTTAATTGCCCAAGTCATTTAAAAAAAATGCATAATTGACATTTTTGACAGGTCTTATATCATGTAATTATTTAATAATTACACCATATGAGCTTATAAAAGTGGTCAAAAACGATAAAATATGCCTTCCTTATTAAATTGCAATCAAAACATTATAGTTTTATACGTTAATTCCAGGAACCATAATTGGACAGAATGATCCAGAACCATAATTTTTGCATTGGCTGATAAAAGTTATCATTGCCAATTTATTACATAAAACTGGACATTTCCAGCTATTAGAAATCATTATCTAACATGTCATTGTGTGTTCTACATGCTTAAACAATAGTAGCATCATTTAATTAATCTGGAATCATCGTAGGACCAAATCATGAACTGTCATCGAATTATGTAGGATCATTTCAATTAGCCAACATACAAGGTGCTACATCTTATACGTGGCTGTCATAACTTTAAATTTAGATAGTTCCAATCATTTTAAGTACAGAAAACTGTATTGAACAAGTTTGAACAATCTGTCCATTAGTTATGCAATTATTAAATTGTAGTTCTTGAATTTTTTCAGGCTCAGTTTAAATTAGTAAAGTCCTAGACGGTATGCTATAACTGTAGGTAGTTGTTTAAACTTAAAGTACATATGGTTATTTCTAATCGATTTAAAGACAACATTTTATAGAAAAAAGCTTTATTACTGTACAAATTAGTTATGTAATCATGAATAGTTCTAGCATTGCTGGAGCTGGTTCCAATTTTGTAAGTTTCAGAACATTATTATAGGTCTCTAGCTATCGTAACTTAGGTAAAGAAAAGCTTAAAAATACGTATCGTATTTGGTTCTTACAATGGAAGATAAAACGTACAAACGATTCTTTTCAAGTTATATTCGGAAAACTAAAGCTTTTCTAACTTAAACTTACTTAAGCCCTGTTCGCACGAGGATTCTAAGATTCTGAATCCCGGAAAAGAAGAGAAGTTTTCTTCTTCCTAGTGAGATTTATCTGTTAAATTGCGGTGCCGCTAAATCTTCTGAGTCTTGAAAAGAAGAATTTATAATTTATTGCTTCAAAACCATGAATTTTTATTTCATGATCTTGAAACTTCTTCTTTTCCAAGATTCAGAATCTTGGTAGAATTTTCAAAGAATCCTCGTGCGAACTGGGCTTTAGTTAATTCTTATCAAATTAGTTACAAAATCTTATGGAACAAGCTTTAAGTAAGCCTCATTCCCAAGCATTTAGTTTTAAGGTTTAGAAAGAAAGTTCAAATTCATAACTAAATAGGAGCAATCACACTTTCCACTTTCAAGCACTGTGAATGCTTGTATTTAGTTAGATGGTTTTGAACTTTCTTAAACATAAATGTTTACAATAATAATTACACAGGTACATAAGGAAGCTATCTCATACATAAATTATACATTAATTATCAATCTATTAAACATAATTCCGAGTAGGTTGTTACGTATTGTCAACATAACTTAACGAATTCCTAGAATACTCTGGATTTTACTATTTTTTCTATTCCACTCTTCTCCCCACTACTACGATTGCCTAAAACCAGTCCGAAACTCGTACTTTATTTTTAAGAATATCTTTATAATTGAGAATATTATGTTCAACAAAACAATAAACGCTGTAGAGCGCGCGAAATCCATGTTTTTGGCTGTTTTCTAGGATGGTAGTCTTCTTAAAGAAGCTTCATGAAATTAATCTACAGAATTAAATTATAAATAATTTGTTATTACATATTCTGTAATTTCAATGAGAACTATAACCAATAAATTTTAGTATATAAGATAATATAATAACTAGGTACTAACTAGGGATATAAATTCTAAGAATTAAATCTTCCTAGAATATATCCATAGAAATGGGGACTATTTCCAGAAACAGGGTACCAGGTAGTGCTATAGCCGACCTTTAGGCGGATCTTAAATTATATATAAAATCAAATATAATAATAAATATATAAAATGAATTTAAAGGAGAACATTTTACAGAGAATGAGTTCAACGCTAGAAAATAAATAAATCTAGAATTTGCATATACAGGAAAATTGAACTCCAATCTAGAAAGTTTATAATATAATAAAATATCTGCATCCTGCATCAAAAGATTCATTTACAGAAAAATTCAAATCTAGAATTTTATATTCAGCATAAATGCAAACACAGGAAAATGCAAATCTAGAAAAGTTATAGTTAAAACAGAGTGACCATTCAACACCAAAAAATAAAATTCTAGAATACCTATTCATGCACAGGACAATTCATACTAAAAAATTTATACTAATTAATAAAATACCGGCATTAAAAGATTCATTCACAGGAAAATGCAAATCTATAATTTTATATTGCAATATGCAAACATAGGAAGATGCAAATCCAGAAAACTAGTTTATCTCTTCAACATCAGGTTGAACAGAATTTTCTTGTCTCCTACATACCCGGTTTCGATGATAAGTTTTCTAGATTTGCATCTTCCTGTGTTTGCATTTGTGACAAATCTAAAATTCTGGATTTGAATTTTCCTGTGAATGAATCTTTTGCTGTAGGTATTTTCTTACTTATGAATTTTGTATAAAAAATTGTAGAAAATCATAAAACATTTGTCTATTTCTGCTCTACAAATTCTAGTTCAAATAGGGACAGACATAAATTTATATAATGTTGTAGTTTTTAAAACAACGCTATAAAAATTGTCAAATATTGTATTCAACTATACAATAATTGTAATAATTTAGTCAACAAAATTTTAAAAACAATATTGTATTAAAATTTCAAATGTGATTTTTCTCTGTATAGATTTGAATCTTCCCGTGCGTGCATATTCCTGTGTATGAATATTCTAGAATTTTATTTTCTGGTGTAGAACCCATTCTTGTTAAAACCGAGTATCTGGGACTCAAGAATGGTATTGGGTTGTGTTGACGAAACAAACTAGTTTTCTAAATCTAGATTTGCATCTTCCTATGTTCGCATTTATGCCGAATCTAAAATTCTAGATTTGCATTTTCATGCGAATGAATCTTTTATTGCAGGATTTTTGTTACGTAATAAATTTTCTTGGGTGACCACCCATTTTCCAGCAGCTTTGGAGCTCTTTCATAGCCTATAACAGTCGAGCTTTTGCTTCCAGTCGAGGCATGTTGAAAGTCGCAGATAAGTAATTTCTTGATCTCGAGACAGCTCTACCATTGGTTGTGCAAAGTCAGGAACTGTAGTCAGCTGAGAAAGATGCGGTCGCAGTGTCGCTTATCTTGGGCTCTACTAGCGCGCTACTAAATGTAGAATAATGTAGCATGATTACTTCTTTTTTGAGTCAGCAACTGTTAGATTTAGACCTGCAAATAATACAGTTTTGTTTGCGTTTGTCTATACATAAAACCCTATTCGTGCAAGGATTCTTTGAAGATTCTGAATCCTGGACAAGAAGTTTTCTTCTTTCGAGTGAGAATTGCCTGTTAAATTGCGGTGCCGCTGAATTGAATCTTCAATTAGTCTCGAAAAAGAAGAATTTATAATTGATTGCTTCATAACCATAATTTTTCTTGAAACTTATTATTTTCCAGGACCAGTATTCAGAATCTTGGTAGAAACGTGCGAACAGGTCTTAGGGGCACATCAGTCTTTCTGTACAGCCAAGGACATCGTTTGACCAATCAAATCAGTGAAGGCAGTATTGGTATTTTGTAGTTGTTTACAGCTGATTACTTGGTTTGATTGGTTGAACGAAGACTTTGGCTGTATAAACTTATTTTCCCGATAGTAGTAGGACATATGGCATGATAGTAACAATTTTTTATTTTTTAAGGTTGATGATTTGAATTTCATTTTCGTATTAAACTGAATAAATTTATTTATTTAAGAACAATAACTAACATTTTATTATTACTTCCTGATGTTATTTACGGTAATGTTGTTGTTCTGATCATACGCCTTGCACTGGCAAACATGCGGCATTTTCTCCCAAAAATAATAATAATTCAAATATAAGCTTTACTGCTACTTGAAATAAGTTTAAGATGTACACTGAGATAAGACAAAATTACTGTTTTATATCTCACACCCCTATATTTTAAAATAGATTAAGTTCTTTATGTATGAGTTTTAGGTGGATAAGCACGTTTCAGGGTCCGTAGAATACGAATTTACTATTTTCAGATAATGTATGTGTGTGTGCGTCGGTTCGTATGTTACGATTTTTCCTTCGACGGTATCTCAAAAAATATCAAACATAAAATTACCACATTATATATTTAGGATTTTAATTAGAACCTTAAGAAACTATGAAATTTTGGTAGCAATCCATTAATAGGAAGTAGTACTTTATTTATAGACCACATAATTTTTCTTCAAAATTTCGAGGAATAAAGTAGATACTTATACCTTTTTTTATAATACTAAATAAAGAAAATGTTGTTATCTACTCGTGGTATAATTGGTTTAATACAAATTTTTCTGTATCATTTACATTATAATTTATAATTTTGTGTTTGAAACTTCGATATCTTGTAAATTGTAATCCATGATTGAAACATTTATTATTTCGGAAAATTGAAATGTTTATGACAGTGACAGCAGATATGACATCGGTGACATATAATTTACATCTTGTTCCAAAACTTTAATAAAACGATTATTTTTGTAAATGTTCTACACTGTATTTGATATTTGTACTAATTGATATACAATATTAATCGAGCGGACATAGATTATCATGAAATTTTTTGGCAGAAACTGCTTCGCTACCTTGAAAATAATGTTAGAAGCCGTCCAGCTCGGTTTTTCTCTTGACTCAGTTGCTTTCAGGCGAATTGTGACTCAGCTCTGTACGTACACTGTAAAAAAAATTCTGTAAAATTACTATATTTGTTATTTCCTAAGTGAAATAGGTAAATTTACAAAAATTGTAATTTTGTCTGTGTTAAATTGTAACCTAATCATAATTTTTATATTAAATTTAGTACAAAATTTAAGTAAATCTATGTTTTTAATTAAATTATCTACTGTTAATATGAAAATTATGAGTAATTTTACATAGTTAGACAAAATTACATTTATATATAAATGTACTACATTTCACCTAGGCAATTTGGATTCCAATAACAATTATAGTAATTTTACAGAAATATTTTTACTGTGTAGGTACTGTTCATGCAGCCAGTTAACCACAGCGGTAAGAGAGAGAGAAAGTGTGCCTATGTTCTACACAGAGCTGAGTCACAATTTGTCAATTTATTACTCTCCTGAAAGCAACTGAGCCAAGAGGAAAACCGAACTGGACGGCTGCTATATACACTATTTCAAGGTAGCGAAGCAGTTTCTGCCAACATTTTTAATGATAATCTATGTCCGCTCGATTAATATTGTATATAAATTTGAAATTCTTTAGCCCGGTCATCTCTCAAATCGCGTACTGTATACTACATTAAAATTAAGAACATAGAAATAAGACAATAAGAGGGAGGAGAGTAGCGACGAGAGGTCATGTGTTGGCCACATTAGATTTTTTAATACTACATACTTACCTATAATTTTCCACTTTTCCATTGCAAAGATTCTAAACATGTTTGGACACGTAGAAATATCATGAAAAGATTAATTTTAGTTTCTTAATCTAATTAATTAGGTATCTTCTTTTGACTTGTAACGCCGCAATGTGTTGTTTGCTGAAGCCATAAATTTTCTAGTAGAGTTAAATTTATTTTTCTACGAAGATCTATAGATTAAACTGTTGACTTTGTACAGGTGTCGCTAAAACTTTTAAATAATAAAAAGTACTTATTTTTATAAAAATATATTGCAGAATTTCTTACCGATTATAAAAATAAATATGCTTAGTATCTTAGTTGTTGATAGATATATCTAAGTACATATTGTTCTCCTTTTGTATGATTTGGGTGTGACATGCTTACAAAACTGTGAGCCATTGCAATTATGTATGCCGTGTGTGCAGATCAGGGGGTCTATTCTGTAACTTACGGGCTAAGAGCTAGCTTTACGCTCTATATTGTGTGCGGGTCTGCTGATCCCTTCCGGTGGTTACTCGAAACATAGCATAATGAGTCATATCGACATATCGTGTTTCTATCGCAGAGCCATCCCCAGTGATGTTTCCATGTCGAAGAGCTTAGCTCTATCTGATCTGTTTTGACATTTGTATGTTTTTAATATTTTCATAGTTCAACTTTAGTTTTATCAGTGTTTTGGTTTTATTCTTTTTACTTGTTTATTTGGAGTCATTTTTATGTTATATTGCATGGTTTTCAGTATTTTTAATTAGGTTTAAAATTTTAGTTTTTGTGGAACAGTTTATATTATTTGTATAATTTTGTTTACTTGCAGTTTTAATATCTAATTTACCTTGTTTTGTGTATTTATCCGTGACTTATTCAGATAGACACAGCCAGTTACCGTGACCTTGGCCGTGACGTCATCGATAAAGCTAGCTTTTGGCTCTATGTTACAGAATAGATACCCAGATTCTCAACTCATATCATTGTTGTATACATCTTCGGCATTTAGGTATTCTGCTGTACCTAATCAAGTACAAGCCATGTCCTCTGACGTGACCTATTTTTATCCTTAACAGAAATATTGTTCTTGGTATTAAAATTTGGTTTCCTACACTATTTGTTATAAACAAATTAGTTTAATTGATTATTCCAGTAGATCTTCCGAGTAGTGACGTCATTCCTCAATCGAGAGTCTTCTGTTTTACCTGTCCTAGAGAACATTGCATGACTTTCTGAACATCTGAATAACAATAAATGCTATACTTACTTAATTCGTGTTTTAATGAGAAAGATATAATTTAAATATAGGTATTAACCTTGTTTTTTGAATATATTAATATGGTCATAATAATGTCATTTGGCATGTGGTATAGTTCTACCAACTACTTAACTGTATATTTCCCCAGAAAGCAGGCCTACCATTACGAGCGCGCAAGTAAAATATGTTCAGTTGATACAGAAGCGGGAATCCCAAAAAGATCTACGTGCTGCTACGTTAAATAGCTTCATTAAATAAATATGGGTAAAAGAGTAATAAAATATGTATAAATTATTTTCCTATTCTTTTTTTATTCAAAATATATTTACAAGCCATATTTTATAGTGCAAAAATACATTATTAGTTATAAATAAGTATTATAAAATATTTTATACTAATATATAATATTTTCCTCAAGGACTCGTATTTATTTGATCTTTATACAAGGTGATTTAAGGTCCGTGAAGTTGGCACCAAAAGTATGTGCGCAAATTCTGAAATTTTGCAAATATTTTGCGCCCAATTTGCGCCTATTTGCGCCCTAAAAATATTAATCTTATCTTTATTATTATAAGAATTATAAACAATTGAATGCTCATGGTGTCAACTTCACGCTAGTAGTGTGAAATTACTTGATATCAAGTCAAGTAGTAACGATACAAAATCAAGTCAAGTCAAGTAATGACTTTTAAAAAAGCTTGATTTTGAAGTCAAGTCAAGTAATTAACAAAAAATGTCAAGCTACTTGACGATGAATCTCTAAGCGTGCTAGCACGAGCATTCAATTGTTCATAACTCATATAATAATAAAGATAATAATAAACACAATTTGGACTATCAATAGAAAATGACCTGTGCCTTGTCCGTACTCTTAGTCTATTTAGGTACTCTATACAAATTCCGCCATCCGTCATACTATGCATCTTAAGTAACGTTATGGTTGTGCAGGTTGCTCTGTCTACAAATAAAAGCTGACTATTTTATAATAAGCAAGTACTGACAGCAAATATTGAATCTAAAAAAGAAATGTATATCCGTTTCGTTTTCTAACATGTAAATATAAAATTGGAATTAATATTTTACATAACAGGAAGAACTTGGTTTGATATAAAATAAAATTTATGAAGCTTTATTTTAATCGATCATTTAAAATTTCATAATATAAGTAAAATAAATAAATAATAAATCATAAATCATATATATTTGTTTAGAGAAATAAGTACATCTCCGTACAAAAGGAATGGTAACATCGATAAAGTATTAAATAATATATAAATACATAGTAAAAATATGTTTGATTGAAAACACAAAATATTAGTTGAGTATTACAAAGGCTTTGATTAGGGGTGTATTTACATTATATGGCAAAGAAGCATTATTTGACAGTTTGTTTAGTGAAAGTGAGCATATCATGTGATCTGAAACTATGATGTCTTCTATTATGTGGAAATCCAAGATGATGTTCATTGCACTGGTGTCCACCCATATTAAGTCTATGGTGCTTCTGCCATTGGCTCCAATGTACGTATATTTAGCTGGGGAATCATTATGTGATCTTCCATTTAGCACAAATAGGTTCGCTCCTAATATAAGTATAAAACTAAGTTTTAGAAGGCTCACCTAATTTATAGATTCGTCCTCGAAAACTCTATTTTGCGAATTTGTTACATAAATAACTTAATGAGGCACCCGACAGAAACTATATCTTTCTATAAAAGTAAGCTAAGTAATTTTGTAATTATATTTTAATTATAGTTTTATAACAATATTTTTAGGTTCCGCTAATACTGGGTTATTCCGGCGTGTGCAGAAGGGATGAATTTACTAATATTACGTTAATAGATGACATTGAGTACAATTAATTTAATTTTTGTACCAATATCAAAAACGCAAACGAATGATTAATTTGATCAAAAAGTATATTAATTTTGAGACCGGCTGTAGTAAAAATCAAGATTAGTATTTTATTAATATTATTAAGTTTATCTTTGTATGAAATATAAATATTAATTCAGTTTGTATAAGTTTTATTTGATTCAAACTATTAAAATAAACGAAATAAAGGATTTTTCGACTGGTGGAATGTAAGGAATTTATTAATCAGGACTGCAGTCAATAAATTTTTATTATTCTAATAAACCGACGTTTCGGCACACTCTAGTGCCTTCCTCAGGGGTTAATTAGACATGTATTATTATTATTTACCAACTTTGTCAAATTAACCCCTGAGGAAGGCACTAGAGTGTGCCGAAACGTCGGTTTATTAGAATAATAAAAATCTATTGACTGCAGTCCTGATTAATAAATTCCTTATTAAAATAAACGTCAAAAGTGAATCCCGTTTTTTCAAATTGTTCCTTGCGCGTTGATAGATATTTTGTTTATTTAATGAAGTGTTACCAGTCGCTTATAACAAAATTTCACCAAAAATCCTAGGTAACGATGCTCATAACAGCATTAAAATTAGAACTAGTAATACGTCATTTTAATCCGAAACAGAGTAAACAAATTTTTAGAACAATTTTTATGATACTTTTTTACAGCTTAAACAATTAAAACCCATTTTAAAATGTAGTCATATTATCCATGAAAAATTATACGTAGTGATTATAATCGGTAAACCTCTTCCTCTTTACTATTATCCCTAGGCATTCCGAGTTTTTTTTATTTTGAATAAGAGTCCTTGAACGTTTCAAGTTTCTTTTATTTTTTATATTTACTTATGATGAACGTTGAAGTGGACTCAAGATATGCTGGCATCTTATAAAAGGTAAAAGGTACAGTAGTTGGCAATGATTAGATTCAGAGATATGCAGATGTTTGAGTGTTCTTTTGTTTTCCTACACTTTTCTATTGATTGCACCTGCCTAGTTTTGAAATTTTGAAGACTGTTTGTTAAATTTTATTTCATTTAACATACCTACATAAGTACATAAGTGATGCAAGAATCATGAATTATTTTTATGAGATGTGTACAAGTATCTACTTCATATTAAATGTGATTTTTACGGTGAATGTACTTGACATTAATTTTATAAGCTTTTTTTCTGTAAGGAAAGACCCTATTAGGCACTGAAAAAATACAGTAATTAATAGACACTTTTATTTTAAATTGGAAAAGTAGATTTTTTAAATTAATTTAACTATCTATTCATTTAAATGCTCAAGCAAGCAAGATTATATTTTGCTTACTTTCAACTCTCACATAAAAACTGGCTCAAGACATGAGTACAATATTAATGTACTGCGTGAATAATGAATACTTATAACATTACAATAAAAATTGCAAAATTATTTGGTTCACAATAATACCTCCAACATATAGAGTCCGGATTATACAGGGTGTTTCTATACCTCTGCACGCAACTTTTATAGATTATATAGTTTGTAATGCTGATTACAGAAAAGAAAGATTTTTTGAAAATTCGCAAAAATAAGGGTAGTGAAAATTTTTGTGCCACTGGTTTGTGAGTCAATTTAACTGTTTATTTATTAATTATTATATAAAAAGTGACTAGATAGTCTGATACTATTTATAATTTTAGTTTATAAATAATATAATAAATATTCAGTTAAATGGACGTTCAAACCAATGGAACTAATATTTTCACTGGTACCCTTATTTTTGCGAATTTTGAAAAAAAATCTTTCTTTTCTGTAATCAGTATATAAAATTACATAACTTATTAAAGTTGCGTGCAGAGGTACAGAAACACCCTGCATGCATATTTATTGGTTATTATACCTAGTGATATGAGTTTGGTAAATGTACCCAATGGGTAGGTAAATATAATTCGGGTATTTATTCAGTATTTACCCGAGGTTATTTAATAATAAATGTACCATTAAAAATCAAAACAAAATATTGCCTTAAATCCAGTCGTACCTAAGATATAAGCATTTTAATTTGAATACAAATTCCATAAAAAGAGTTACGGTAAACAATGAAAATACTCATCTTATTATAAATTAATTGTTTAAAACCTTTATCAAATGAGATATTGGGTATTTAATTTAACGGTTATTTTCAAAACACAAGCGACTCTATTCTTAAAAACTCCAAAATTATCGTGAGTAATGAACGCTATGATAAAAATATGACACTTTCTATGTGTGTCTTATGGTTATAATAGTTATCTAAGCGGCATTCTGTATTGTTAATGTTCTAACCATATGTAAATTTCTGAAAATTATCTTCCAAGGTATTCGTCTAAATTTTATAAAGTACCGGAAAAAATGTAGCATTAGAAAACTGGTTTTAAAATATGCTTGTTCGAGCTTTGTTTACATAATTGCATTCTTGGTATTTAGTTACATATTAAATTTGACTGATTTAAACGTAAATCATTTCATATAAAATAACAATTATATGTAGGTACGTACTTCCACATTCTTGCCATGAAGCTTGCGTTTCAATGTAAGTTTATAAGCTACGTAATTTTCTAAGCACTAACATAAATAATTTGCGAGAATTATTACAAATTATTTATGAAATAAATGAGATTATACCATTTTAGATACTAAAATGAAGCAATTTCCCGCTAGCTACTGCTACTACGATGTCGAAAATAAACAATCAGAGCATTATTCATTATATAAGCCCTGTTCACACGAGGATTTTTGAAGATTCTGAATCCTGTAAAAGAAGAAGTTTTCTTCTTTCTAGTGAAAATTATCTGTTAAATTGTGGTGAAGCTAAATTGAATCTTCAATGAGTCTTGGAAAAGATCAATTTATAATTTATTGATTGCTTCAAAACCGTGAATTTATTATTTTCCAAGATTCAGAATCTTGAAAAAATCCTCATAGAATCCTCGTGTGAAGTACGACAAAAGTAAGACCTAGGATCGCGGCTAAATTATAAATAACAAAATATACCTAATAAATTTTTCCAACGGTAAAAATAAAATATACATCACATTATAACATAAGTACCTTACCTACCTACAAGAGGATTATAAAGTATAGAGTAAATTTCTTGGCTGGTAGCTAAATAGTAAATACCTATAACAACTTTCTTGGGTGTCAGCCAACAAATTTATTTAAACTATCCCATATAATTATGGTTAATTAGGTTTCTTGCAATATTTTAGTATTTTTTAAGAAAGTTAAAAATCCAATCTTTTCACAGTTTTCTTATATACCTAACTTTTTTTGGCCTGACAGGAAAATTCTGATTAAAAATTTGAAAAGTAGAGAAAAATTCCTAATATATGGGTTCAAATTTTTTACTGTGAGCAATAGTTTTAAAGTTCTGGACAGAGAAAAATGGAACGCTTTTTACCTTCCGCTTACCTGTAAAGGAAGGTATTGGAATCATGCAAAAAATCGGGTGGTGAATTTTTAGTGGATGAGCACGAATTAGGGTCCTTACAACTCATTTTTGATAGTTTCACGATGATGTCTGTGTGTATGTGTGTGTGTATGTGTGTGTGTGTGTGTGTGGTCAAGGGGTGTTAGTCGCATAACTCAAATACGAATTACCCGAAAATTTTGATATTTGGTATTTAACATTTGTATATAAATTGGAAGAGCTCCGTAGATTTTGGTACAAATATCTTCATCGGGAGTGATATTTTTTGAAGATTGAAAAGGTTAATTGTCAAAATTGTATATAAATTTGGAAAAATATAGTATTTATTTGTAATACGAATAAGAGGAAAAGTTATTTGCAACTTACGTTATAAAAAAATTGTCTTTATCTGGTAGCATTAAAGAACTGCAGTAAAATTTAAAAAATAAATTTATCAAATAAAACGTTGATATCTTGTAATCCATGATCGGTTGATTTTTGTTTCTGCGTAAAAAATATTGACAGGTGAGACGGGTGACAAGTTGGCATACTAGCGCTATATAAGTCCTAAGTAAGATATTAAATGTAGTAATTGACCGGAGGATGGCTTCAACACAGCAGAGTTTTCCTGTGAATGAATCTTTTTATTCAGGTGATGCAAATTTCTGTGTTTGAATATTTGAGATTTTTATTTGTATATTTTAAATGGGCACCGGATTGTACGTATACATTTCTGTTTAAAGTCTAGATAAGGCGGAAGGTTGTGTGATGGCCACGTCAGATTTTTAATAATTAAATTATGACATTACTTTGCTTCATAAAATACAAAAATGGCTGTAACTATTCAACAGATAAAGATATCAAGTTCCGGTTTGAAACACTCGATTCCCCAGACTTTTTTCTATCTATACAATTTTTAAACATTTGGAGGTCTTAGTTTAGCCTCAATTTAAAAAAAAAAATTTTAGTATTTTTTTAAAAAACTTAAAATTTCAGCCATTTTTTTACATTCCAGACATTTATTGGTTAAAAGTTTCATCACTTTATTGCTAAACTGACTTTGGTTCCAAGTTTCAAGAACGGTTATCCTTGTCTAATCACATTGTTTACTATTTCTATTTTTCTAACTTGTATTGGTTAGAGTTTCTCTCATCTACTACTACGTAAGCTATATAATCTAAGGATATTATAAGCTCGTATATCTAATAAATTTTTCCTCTATTTGAAAAAGTGGAAATATTCAAGACCAAACATTCGGGTGCCAAGTCAAGCGTCTTGAAGAAAAAAAATCTATAACATAAATAGTGAGTAATTAAAAGTGACAGTTCCAACTTAAATTGTCATTAATTTATTCAAATGGATTCAGGAATCCTAGGCGCTTGAGCATGTTAGACAAAGACAGATATACCCATTCAAACAAGGACAACAATCGAGCGTTCATTATTTTCATAAGTCACATTCCCTCCCGCCTACCCGTATATTATTTTATACAAGGCGACTTGAAATCTGTGCTCTCACTCATAACAATGCTCTTGAGTGCCAACGTAAGAGAAAAAAATCCCCAGATCTTTTCTTGCCTCAATCACATTCACAGACAGCAGAGGACGTGAATAGGGATTTTGTTGGCTGCCGGTCTCGAGAACGGAGTCCACTTGCGACTCTGTCTCTCTCGGAATCTTGTGATGTAGACAAAGATGCCATGCTTTAGGTTATGTTCCTGTAATTGGTTCTAGTATAGATGACAAGGAGCATTGTATTCAGTCGGGTTCTAACATCGTTGCCACGTTTGATATTCATATCTTTATAAATATATTTTTTATATAACTGAGGCCCGCCTGCAAAGGGGTGTAAAGAAATCAAAAATTTAGAAAAAGTCAATAAACTATTCGATAAGTGTATTTTTTTTCCAAAAATAATATGGGAAAAATAAAATGGAAGAAAAACATGCATTAACATCCCTTGAAAGTTGAAAAGTGTAACTTTCAATTATAAAATATATGAACTTATTGAATGAAAATAAAATTTTGCCTGTGCTGCATAATCTTTTCTTTTTATTGAGCTGTATACAGGGTGATTCACAATTTCGTGCAAATACATGGTGTATCATAACTTCGAGCTTCGAGTATTACATAGGTAAGTCAAAGATAGGTGTATGTTTTTTGATATTCTGGTTACGAATCAAAAAGAATTTTTTTAAAATTCTAAAAATTAAGGGTAGTTTACCTGCAGCATTTTTTGTAGTACTGCCTGGATTCGTTTTCCTATTAAAGACAAACAAGAGAAATAGGCAATCAAACATCTTAAATTACATAATACTAGTAAAATCAACATACAAAATTGAATTATTTTTAATGAAACAACAATTACTTCACTCAGAGACAGTGGCAATGAAAATTTTTTGACTGGGTAACATGAAAATTAATTTTGCGATTTAAAAAAAATCTTTTTGATTCGTAATCAGCATATCAAATTACATATACCCTTAACGTTAATATATTTAACTTTTAACTGACTGGCCATTGTGTAATTAATTAAAATTTTATTTTATTCCATTCATAGTTAGTCCAGATATCCATTATGCAATCATGAATCCAAGTGGTTCCAAAAATGTGTTCCTTACAAAAACTACCCTTAAAATTAAGAATTGAAAAAATTCTCTTTGGTCCATGATAAGTGTGTCATTAAAATATATAATAATAATTATACAACTTTGCAGGTAAGTAACAGAAAAAATGCCTTTGAACTTTGAAAAGAGCGGTAATCACTCTTTTTAGAATTTTTTTATTTTTCTCATCGCTTCTCATTAGAATCTATGCTTAAATGAACTGCAAAAGCTATAAAAATGTAAGAGTTTTCTAACGGTTTTATGCACAAATCCCAACTTTATCATTGAATCTGCGTAGGTGGAAGGTACCAACGGAAATCAAGCATTGTGTTGTTTTTATGGAACGAAGAACGATATTATTCCTTCTTCTGATATTCATATTCAAATTAAATTTAATCACATAAATCTATTTCTTCGTTCAAGATTGTGTATTTATTGTATTGTAATCTTCATTTTGCAATATATTTCTCCTACGCAATTTAACGTCCAACAGAGTAAACCGTACCGAATTATAGTTATTTTAATACGAATAAGTTTGTTAGTCACTTAAAAATAGACAAAATCTTGTCATTCCAACTGCAGAAGTAGGTAGGCATAATTCAAAACTAGTAAGTGTCTAGTCTTAGACGTGGGTTAGAAATTTTTTTAAATTATCGTGGGGGCATGACACTATTCACCTCGTAAAATAACTATATAATTTATGTGACATTACTTACATGTACTTTTATTGTATATAATTTATTATATCATATCGCAGAATGTTTTATTCTGTATATTTTTATACCTTTATTGTATCTTTATATTTATGGATATCAAAATATTTATGTTTAAAATAAGTACGTAAATCATATCTCATGTATAAATTTTATTTTGAAATATTATTGACGAGGAAAAGTTTTTAATAGTGTTTGGTTTTTGGTAAAAATAATTAAATATACGCAAATAGAATATTATATTATTCGATGACACGGTGCAGGATTAATAAAAATCTGCACTCAATATTTCAAAAGCCTACTTTCACTCTCAATATCAGAAAATCAGAAAATATGTGAATTTGCACTATAAATAGTAGACAAATTTATTATTATTATCTAATGTGATCTGATTAATTTACTTACTGAACTAAATAGAATTACTACCTAATAAATATACTTACTTGTTTGTAAAACCGCATTCATAATTTAAAAATAGCGTTTTAATAAATAAGATCATAATAAAATATTGCACTGACTGAAAATGTACGCAACTAAAATTTGATTTGTTGGATCACACGGTTAGATGTTTATATTGTATACTGAACTGATACAGTAATTTTACAATAATAAGTTATCATTAAGTTAAAATGTAAAATATAGATCCTTACAGAATAACATACTCAAGAACAAAGACTAATACCCTCATTTAATTAGAAATAATGAGTTTTCTGAGATATACAATCATGCACAATTCAACCATGCAAAACAATTCTCCACAAATTTTATTTTATCTCGACACTCTCACGTCGCGAATCTATTGAACATAGGGGAAGGTGATGTACCTTGGGACAAAAATTACATTTTTTGTGATGAGTTTTTCGGAAAATGATTGTATATTAAAAAACAATTAACACGTTCGCGGACAGTAGCAAAAATTGTGAACTTTCTACTGGACACCTACTTATTTAAAAAAAAATTAAAAATTAAATAAATCCAAGAAGCCGTATGCTGGGACATTGATAATTTTACCTCTCGCCTAGAGAGGTATAGGGATCGTGAAAAAATTCGATGGCGAGATTTTTGTCAATAAGCACGTTTTAGTACCTTTAGAACCTATTTTGACTATTTTCACGATGATGTCTGTGTGTGTGTGTGTGTGTCCGTTTGTCTGTATGTGCGCCTACTATAGTCTTTCGTTCTGATTCATTATCTCAAATTCTATTGAACATAAAATTCTAACATTTTGCAGTATACATTTATACATGTTAATGAAGAGCTGATTAGATTTTGGGAAAAATCTGCCAACCGGAAATGGTATTTTCTTGAAGCATTTTAACATTTTTTGCAAAAAATATAGGAAATACTGCGATAGTTACAATTTGTCATGCGACATTTGAAAGAACAAATTACCTCTTACAATATTTATTTAACATCTTTTCTATATCTCTTACCAATAAATGAAAATTATTTTTCAAAAATGTGTAATTTTACCTACCACGATTTGTAAATTATAATATAGGAAAAACAATTAAAACAAAAATGAAAATGTCAATGTGACAGATGAACAGACGTATACACAGTTTCTGAAATTTTAGTGGCACCATTTGTAAAGAAATGTATAAATATTAATAACTGGGTTTGAAATTTAGTAACTATAGTAGCCGAAATTTAATAAATAGAAAACTGACTCAATTCCAGTAAGTTTTTATACTTACATTAAACGTATCCAGTCAAGAAGCATCATCGATTCATTATTAACTGGATATAAATGTAATATGGTAATAATAAAATAAAAATTGTATCCACAAAGAGCTAATTTGATTTCAATGTCAATCGAAATCGGTACGTTGCTTGAAGAACTATAAAATAAATTACAAAAAGTAGCCTAACAAAAACCAAATTCACATATTACAGTGTCAAGGCGGGAGGTCATGTGCTGGCCACAACAGATTTTTTTTATGTGTTCTTCAGGGACAGCAGACTAGATTAAATGGAAACCCCGTACACTTTCGTCGGCATTTGCCGTTTTGTACCACGAAAACGAAATAAAGTTCGACGGCATATACCGTCATGTCCCTGGATGTAGGGCAGCATATGCCGCTTTGTCCGCGAACGTGTTAACTTTTGTTTATAACTATTATTTTTATTGTGATGATATTTGAAAGAATAATAGCACAATCTTATATAAGAAATAAAAATGGCAAACTGTTCCGAGGTACAATGCGATGTTGTACCTTGGAACAGAGCTGGTTGTACTTCGGGACAAATAAAATATAAGAAAATAAGAAAGAATCAGACGAACAGAAACAATTTTTTTTTAACTTTATAGTAATTTTAAACGAATGTATTTACAAATTTTTTATGTTACACATATTTATTCAAAGAAATATATTTGAGTTTGGGAAGAGAAATAAAATGATCCCATTTTATACGATTTAAAATCTATTCTATACCGCAGCGCGATACTTAAAATATAAGTTTAGCGAAAAATGTACGCAATTATAATTTCCTTTATCCTTGAAAATTAAATTTGTAGTTTACATACCAGTGTATGTAGAAGAAAAACGTATATTTGTGATTAAACTATATTATTTACTATAAACGAATAATTTATTTGAATAGCGCGCAACGAACCTAGCTTTGCAAGAAACGTAGTATGCTATTAAAACATATGAGTACACATCGTTATGAATAAATATAGGTAAGTTGAAGTGAAAAATTACATTGCTTAACAGTTAAAATATATTAGATTTTTGAAAATAAATATTGGTATTATTAAAAAAATAATTCGTTAACTGTTACTACGTATCTTCTAACAGGTATAAAACTTGTTAATAATTACCTAACAGTTAAAATTATTCTTTTGCTTGAAATATATAATACAATTACAAAAAAATTATATTAGTTTATTATCAACAAAATTATTTAATAGATATCGTAATTTGTTCTTTTAATATTAATGTAATAATTTTAAATGTTGATGAGGTTGATAGGTTGGCGTAAGGATTTTATTTATTAAAAATTGTTTGTATGTGTACAAATAATTTTTAATAAATAAGGTCCTTACGCCAACCTATCAACCTCATCAACATTTGAATTTGGATCAACCCATCACTTTTGGAAATTTATTTTAAATGTATCATTAATAGTTAGTAGATATTTGTACCTGTATTGTATTAATAGGATTGGTTTGGAGAGATTTAGTACAATATATAAATCAGTTTTTATAAATACATTTATTGTAAACAAACAGAAATTAAACTATAACGCAAAAAAATGTACAAAAAAGAACACATTTTATATTACAGATAAGTCAAACATCATTTACCTAAATATCTTGTTTCATAATACTTATTGCCTTTTAAACCATAAGTCTGTGTACAGTTGCAGGAATTGAATGGAAAAGGCTATCGTCTATCGTATTGTATTATATTTATGATTATCCGTTTGATTCTTCAGTACGAACAATACACTCCTGAATATTATAATAATTATTAGCTGCAACCAAGTAGAAAACATTATAATATGATGTATCTTTTCATTATTGAATTGGACAATGCACTTTTTCAATTTTATTCTCTGTCTTATTTTAGGAACGAAATTTGCAAAACTTTTGTCATCCAGAGACAATAAAATTCCAATATCTATTTGATTTTCTAAAATTAATAAATTATGAAATATATTTTCAACATTAAACATTTTGTTTGAATTGATTTACTTACCTTCAAAAGTTGGAATAAGAGTTTCAAACTCCCATATTTTTAACAGTTCAATAATTTCATTACCCAGTGCTGGTATTTATTTGTTATAATTAGGTACAATTAAGCACAAACTACAAACCACATTTATTGCAAACTTACTGTACGTTCTGCAAGATACACTTTCAATGTGTGGTGTCGACCGGTATCAACAAGCACGTTTTTGTTTCTACAACGCTAAGACATATTCTTTAATAAAAGAATTATTACATTTATATTTTAAATATACAGATTCATGGGAAACAAATTCAGTTAATAGTTAAATTAAAATGTTTATTATAATATCTGGATCATTTTCTTGCAAATATAATTCATTAACTGTTAAGTTATTACTTTCTTTAGTATAATACTAATATATTTGGTTACAAACAACACTATAGTACATAGTAACTTAGTAAATTTACAATAAAATATTTGAAGTGTTAAACGAATTAAAAATATGCAATTGTTTATTGTTAACTTTGTCTAATAAATGTGAATAGATCACTGGTAATTAAATTATTCGTTATAGTATAATGTATTAAAAAGTTATTAAATAAAATAGTACGTTTCTAATGTAAACATTAAATTACATTTTAAATTATCGAATTATATATAAAGAAACCGCCTT
Organism: Agonum fuliginosum; assembly: GCA_947534325.1. NCBI lineage: Eukaryota > Metazoa > Arthropoda > Insecta > Coleoptera > Carabidae > Agonum > Agonum fuliginosum. The sequence continues at coordinate 58,523,533 of OX384029.1, read as the reverse complement.
CAAACTTGAAATTTGTTTAATATTAGACCATTTTTTTTCTCAGTGTATCCTCAAAGACATGTACCTGTCCTTGGAACCATGTCCCAAGGTACAAGCAAATTATTGTCCAAAGGTACAACTAAGCAAATATTTTTATTAAATATAACGCAGTATTTGTTTAATTAACTTTTAAATTTATCAATGCAAGAAGTTTTCGAAGAAGTAACAATGTATATTATATACTAACTGGACTATCAGACAATGAAAGGTACCAAATAGGTACTTAGTAATACAAAATGCAACATACGATCAACACATTTCCCTCTAAAAAAAACATTTATCTTCAGTAAACTGAACAATAAATGCAAGAATCTTGAAACAACGTGTATCACTTTATTTTCAACAGTGTTATCAAATTCTACTTGAAATTAATATATTTAACGCTAGATGGCTGCAATTGATGTTGTCCCAAGGTACATGCGTCCCAAGGTACAACACTCTCCCCTACTCTGCGATGTACCTTGTTTCTGAATACCAATCAACGAAATCATCCATGATTCGTCGTACTGTGAAGACCCAGAGTACGTGAGAAATGCAATGACAGCAAGGCATATGCGCGTTTATTGTTATAGTGACAATTATGCTTCATGAGAGGAATATTAATCGATTTTTTTCGGTATGAATGCGAAGTATCGTGACCTGAGAGACTACACAAATCTAAATGCTAATGAGAACATTTATTTTGAATTTAATAAGGTGTTAGGGTTATAAAGATACGCGTAATGTAAAGCTTAAAGTGCGGTGGTTTATGATCTGGGTATGAAAAGTACTTTGTTTTATTTGTAAAGTTTATATGTTTAAAATGGTAATAGTGTAATTTTTTATTTATCAGCAACATTTGGATTGTTTTGTTTCTGTTTCATTGCAAAGATTAATAAATCTCTTTAATGAGATAGTAGATAGTTGAATACTAACAATAATTGTCTTTCTTTTAATTCTTTTTTAAAATTATTTATCTTCAACATTATGCCGACTGTTCATAAACATAGGGTCAAAGTTATATAAATTTTTATTTATTAAAATTTGTAGGTATATAAACTATAAAAATAGTATATAAACTATAGAAGAAAAGTAGGTATATTACACAACAAGTTTAGAAAAGTAATATTATGCTGAATGAGTATGGCTGTTTGAGTAACGAGCGTAGCGAGTAATTAAATTGTTGCTAAACCAGGCATCCTGAAAAATTAAAAATAATATATTTGATAGAAAAATGTCTGTAGAATCGAATGCATCAAACCGGAAGTCGGTTTTTCTATCCGTTCGCAAGTTACAACCGTACTTACCCATACTTATTTAACTATTTGTGTCAAAACACTACTAATTTCAAATTACAATAAAAATATTGAAAAATGCAAGCATATTGTCTTCAATTTTGTATCTATAAAAGTACTAGTTCCACAAACTATAAATTAATTAAAAAATTGGAGGATGTTTTAGTCTTGAGATAAATTACGCGCATTAACAAATAATTACAGGTAGAAACAAACATTAATTTAAAACTTTACAAAAATAACAGTTATCACTGCAGAAACAAAAAAATATGCCAAAAACTGAAGAGAACGAAATATTTCTAGTTTATTTTTCGAAGTCTTCTCTAGTGCCGGTTCGTTTTATGTACATTGTACATACATAAAAAAATAAAAAAATATTGTGAAAAGAAATTTAATTACATTTTAATTGTACGCCGCCATCCTCCGGTTAGTTCCGGTGCGGTTTGATAGATGGCAACACAAACGTACATTCGTACTTGTCAGTCGCTTATCGCTAACTTAGTACGATTGTGTTGTGCCTGGACCTCTGAGGCTCGTCTTAAAAAAGCTTCGCAGGTTCACATCACATCACAGTCACAATAGATTTAAAAACTTTGGCCGTAACAGGTGATTTTTATGCAAATTATTAGTACCAAAACATCTCGAATTAAAAACACAAAAATGGCTTAGAGCAAAAACACTGCAAGACACACTAAAATAAAAATCTGACGTGGCCATCACACAACCTTCCGCCTTATCTAGACTTTAAACAGAAATGTATACGTACAATCCGGTGCCCATTTAAAATATACAAATAAAAATCTCAAATATTCAAACACAGAAATTTGCATCACCTGAATAAAAAGATTCATTCACAGGAAAACTCTGCTGTGTTGAAGCCATCCTCCGGTCAATTACTACATTTAATATCTTACTTAGGACTTATATAGCGCTAGTATGCCAACTTGTCACCCGTCTCACCTGTCAATATTTTTTACGCAGAAACAAAAATCAACCGATCATGGATTACAAGATATCAACGTTTTATTTGATAAATTTATTTTTTAAATTTTACTGCAGTTCTTTAATGCTACCAGATAAAGACAATTTTTTTATAACGTAAGTTGCAAATAACTTTTCCTCTTATTCGTATTACAAATAAATACTATATTTTTCCAAATTTATATACAATTTTGACAATTAACCTTTTCAATCTTCAAAAAATATCACTCCCGATGAAGATATTTGTACCAAAATCTACGGAGCTCTTCCAATTTATATACAAATGTTAAATACCAAATATCAAAATTTTCGGGTAATTCGTATTTGAGTTATGCGACTAACACCCCTTGACCACACACACACACACACACATACACACACACATACACACAGACATCATCGTGAAACTATCAAAAATGAGTTGTAAGGACCCTAATTCGTGCTCATCCACTAAAAATTCACCACCCGATTTTTTGCATGATTCCAATACCTTCCTTTACAGGTAAGCGGAAGGTAAAAAATAGATGAACTCTCCTCAACTTCTAACAGTAATAGTTATTTACATTATAAGTGCAGTACACTGAGAAATATGGTTCTCTACTAATTATTTTGTAAATTGAGTTTCATAACTTAAAAAATAGTATGTATGTAAATTTTATTATTTATTTTATCCAACACTTCTTAATAAAAGCATCATAACTATGGTGATTTTAAACAAGCAAAGTAAAAGATTGCCCACTAGTGGCTTTGATCAAAATTATATCCACTTGTGGATAAATTGTTACTTTGCTTGTTGGAAGTCACCATAGAAACGATGTTTTAGGTTGAAACTTAATGTTTTTAAAATATTTAAGCAGTTATTAAGAGGTGTTGGATAAAACGTTATACTTCACACGTGGGCAAAAAGGAATGACCCACACGAGAAAATTATCTTAAGATTTCCTTCGTGGGTAATTCCTTACTTAGCCAACTTGTAAAGTAACTATTATACTGGTTGAATCTTACTTTTATAATCAGAATGAACTAACATTGTATAACTTCTGTTTTAAAGCATCAAAAGTATAACATGTTATTTATAAAATGATTTCATTACTTATAATAAAAATTTACAGGGCTGTGTATATTGCCGCCCTAGGGCGAATCTTTATTTGTCGCCCTTTCCCTCCATTATTTTTCCACATAACTTTGAAAACATTAATTTTTTATAGTAATTATTTGATATAAAAATGAAAATTTCAACATACATTAAAAATAATTTGAAAACATGAAACAACCCTATACCTTTTACCTAAAAAAATATAACACACATTAATCTTGACATAAGTAAGGCATAGTTAAAATCGTAACTACCATAGACGGCAACGATGTGTGATGTTTAAGCTTAGATTCAGACCTACCCAATTATAAGTGTAAGTTACTGATTTAACCAACCAGCGTTCAATGTTCGCACTTATAATTGAATTTGTAATTTTGTGGAAGCGCTGATTGGTTAATTTAGCCACTTACTTCTAATTGAGTTAGGTCTGAATTTAGCTTTGCACTTCAGGAGGCATTACAATATCACAACATTAATGTTGGTATAATGTCATACAAGTTTAAATTTGTACTTTCGCGTTTCTGAAAGAGTTTGTTAATATTTTATCATTTTACGAATTTCAATGCAGTTGACTCACATTTTATTAAAATACTCTCAAAAACATAAATAGGTAGTTATTAAATGTTTTTAAATATATTAATGCAGTCACAATCTATTCATTTATTTACATTAGGTAGAAAAACTATATTATAAAGGTAAGATTAATATTTAAACTGTTAAAGTTAACTTGTTAAAGTTAAATTTGCTGATATTTTTATACAGCTAATAACAAGCTTTAAATTTAGAGCAACATATTTTAACATAAAACCGCCTAAAATGCTTCATTCTGAGATATTATCTTTTTAAAAACAAAATTTATTTTTAAGCGTCAGGGTAAAAGTGAAATAAAACTTGTATCCTTTTAAAAAACTTCAAAAAATACAGGTGCTTAGAACGCTCTACCTGTCGACAAAGTTTCTCATTAATGCCGTAGGAATAATTCGAAATATTCGGATTTCGGAGAACATTTCCGAATAGTAACAATGGCATAAATAAACAAAGGGTGCGTTCCGAGTTCATCAATCACGAGATGTGACATCATAGGCGTACGGTAGGCTCTCTGAGGTGGGGTCTTTCTTCAGGTGGAATTTTAGGCCATTTATTATGGGTTTTTAGATGAAAATTTACCTGAATTGTTCGAGCAAAACGAAGCGAAACCTCGAAAAGGTCCGAGGAGTAGATTATCGGCCTCAGCGGGACACCGAACCTAATTCCCGGCAACAAGAAGTATCCCGACATCCACACAGGCCCGGACACACTGAAAATTCCAACAGATTATTTTTTCCATCGAAACATATATTATGGAATAAATCTCAAATTTTGGAATCTTATTTTAAATGTAACTAAACATCTACATCTTGCAATGGAGGTTTCCAAGCCTACGGCTTTAAAAAAAAACTTATTGGATACCAATTTGTCAGCATAAGTTATAATAATTGTAAATTTTGATAGATTAATTACCTTTTTATCGAAATGACAATGTAACTCTTTTGAAACGTGCATTAAAATGCGCTATGTGTGACGTAGACAACATTGAAACCAAACCGTGAGTAGATTTGTTCGTGTAAGATCGTTTTTTGTTGTTTTGACTACGGAATGGACGACGGACCTGTGTTGACATAAGGTAAGATCTACATATCATATTCAGTCCTTGTCAGCGCGATGAACGTATGTTCTCAGGACCGGTGACGTCATACCATCACACACGGCATCGTTTTTCGCGGCACCTATTTTTTTAAACTTTACGAATTTTTTTCTGTCTTATTAGGAAATCGTGGAAACCCGCATTTTAAGGATTTTAATATATAAAATGTGGTATCAAAACTAATAGGATCCAAAAAATAGCATGCATCGTTCTCAATGTATTAAGTTTTAATAATATTTAATATTCAATTTATATAGGTACCTTTACAGGAATAGAATTTTCATGAATTACGTTTTATGTAAAAACTGTACATATTATTACAAAATCTGCAATAATATTCTTCTCTAAACAATAATGGATTAAAAATAAACTCAATAATAAAGAAATATTCCTGAATATAGACAAGAAAATAAAGGCATTTATTAAATTAGTCTTTGTCAAACAATGGAATCTTCAATTTTAGCACTAGGTATATATCTTACTTTATTAGTAACAACTACGATGCTCTTCGTTTTTACATGAAATATATTTTCATCGTTTGCTATAAAATCTTGATTTCTTGTAAGTTAGCTGGAATCTACCTGCTATTATATTTTTTGCCCTAATCCGTCTCTGTAGTTGTAAAACTCAATTGCGTAGTTGCCGTAGTTCAATACCACTGTTTCCGATTATTTTTTATGTTGTGTGACCGGCTATAAAAAGCACTCGCTTGATGGGACAATTTTAGAATTCAAAGCAAAATTGGGTGGCAATTTACAATGCAGATATTCAGATATGAAATGCTCAAGAAATAATGGTTCTGGGTGTAGGTTATATTTTATATTATACATTTGAATTTCCTATAATATGAATTCCTTATTTAAAAATTTAAAATCATTAAAAATTTGTTGTCAATTTTGTGTAAATGATGCCATTGACAAATCTGAGACGAAATACTACAAATTCCGACAGAAGTAAAGGATTTAGGTAAGGTACCTAATAGGGTGAGCAAAAATGTGAGAAAAGATAAAGATATATACCTGTTTAGTGAACAGAAAATGTGGAAAAATTGTATGTAGTAGTAGCTAATATGATATTGTGTGTTGAAATCATGAAATAAAATTTTAATTTATGCCACAACACGTACGTACCTAGTTAAGATTAAATAATACAGACATTATTTATTATTTTTCATAATAAATTCATAAATTAACCCATATGGAATTAATATTAAACAATATTTGTTTAAAAAAAAATGTTATAAAAACAAATTTAGTGCCAATTAGATTTAAAAGAAGGTACATAATATAAATTTACTATAATATAATAACAATAATATTATTTTTGTTCATATAAATATCACAAATTAATTTGTTGTTTGTGAATTGGTTTGAATTTAAAATAGATTTAATAATGTTAATTGTTTGTTTATTCATACATTATTTGATTTCGTTATTTTTTTCATTCTTCCATTATGTATTCAAATAATGGAGCAAATAGTATTAAATTTACGATTATATTATACAAGTTGGTTTTGAAGTTAATGTCATAAATTTAAGGGTAAGTAGATTACGAAACAGAAAGAATTTTTTAAAAATTCGAAAAAAGAATATAATGTTTTACTTTTTAAAATTAATATTTCATTAAAAATAGTGCATTGAACTCTCATAATAAATTACATTAGAAATAATCAAGATTTGATTACCCACAAACATTACCTACGTAAATTAATTTCAAGTATTAAAGTTATATTTTTACTTCCTTGTACGAAGTAAGGAAGTATTGTAATCGCGAAAAATTTCGGTTCTCAGATTTTGACGGAAATATCCGTTTTGACCTTTTCTGAATCCATTATGACTAGTTTCGACGTGACGTCTGTACGTACGTACGGACGGACGTATGTGTGTCGCATAACTCAAATACGGTTAGACGTAGAAAGTTGAAATTTTGTATTTAGGACTGTTATAGCATCTAGTTGTGCACCTCCTATTTTTGGTCTCAGTCTACAAACCGGAAGTAGTACTTTTTAAAAATATTTCGTAAAATATTTAATTTAAGACAATTTTTTTTATTTTAAATGAAAGATTATGTGATTATTACCTACAATCGGTATTTTATAAATATTTTTGTATCTGCTATCATTTAAAAATAATTAAAGTATATATGTATAATTTAGTATTTCAGTATCTTGTAGTCCATGATCGATTAACATTTGTTACTATGTAAAATTTAAATGATTATGGCATGACAGTGACAATAGTAAAATATGCTTTATATCTTCTTCTGCAGTTTAAATAAAATGACTAAAATATATTTGTGAGTATACTAGTATAATAAGTTAAAAGAATTTTTTATATTATTCTACATTTTAGTTATTAAGAAAAGTATGAACAAACAAGGCGTACAAGGAAGTCATGTGGTGTCCACGTCAGATTTTTTTATTAACAGAAGAATGCAAATGCGTTGCCAGTGGTCCAGTGGTACCAAAAATGTTAGTTTCATTTATTTATTTATTACATATCATTTTCTTAAAATATTTATTTTGTTTCCTGATCTCGTATTGAAGTCTCCACACAAAAACTTAAAATATTTAGCATTTAATTGTTTTTTTAAAGGTATATCAATCTATTTACTAGGTGCTATCAAGTAGGCAGGTACAAGTCTTTGTATTTGTTTAGTTCTTGTTTGTCTTTGGTAAACTGTAGGTACGCGCATGCGCATTAACATGTGTAGTACTAGCTGTGATATATGTGTTTACAATTAATCAACTTACCTGTAATTGCCCCTACCACTGACAAAATTAAAATATTGGTCATTTGTGAATATTTTCGTATCATTATTTGAAGATTTCAACGTTACGTCAGCGTAGAAACTTTTACGTTGTATCATAATGGATTTTTGTTTACATTAAGAGCCTATTGCATGGCAATACGCATTGAAAAACAAGTAATTTTTGTGATGATCTCAATCTAATACTGTTATACGTATGATGTTGAATTTTTGTATGTAGATTAAAGAAGCATACTAAAAGTGCGGAATCTTCAAAATCTTTAAATAACGTAATTAGTTTGGCTTTAATAATTATGCGAAAATCGGTGAAAATTGTACAAATTTAGATAGAATTTATGACAATAATTCTGTTGATAAAATTATAGTTGATAACTTTTATAGTTTATTCATCCTCACGAAATTCTAGTGTTTAATTACTTTTTAACTCTAATTGTTGTCGGAACAATATATAGTTTGAATTTTTCAATTCAACAATGCTTTGTTATTACTAATGTAAAATTTCAGATTTTTATTTTGATCAATATAGCTAGAATCGTGAATTCTGATTCTATTGCAGCAATATTGCACTCAAGAAGTGAAATATTCAATAATCAGGTGTAGTTATAAAATAATTATTGTTTGAGGTAAGTATCCAAAATTTAATGATATTCTGTTCAGGTGTTTATACTATTTTGATATACTAAAATAATGAAACATAATATTAATAAGTACGGAAGATGCATTCTGCATATAAATGTACCTTAAATTTGTGAGTTGCTGCAATTTATGGTACGTTTAATGGTATAATGATATAATATTATTAGAATTGTTACAATTATATACCTAGTAGGGTATCTATCACATAGTTCATGTGCTAAAAATCTTGTTCATATACCGACGTGAGCACATTCCCGTGCATGCCAGGCTGAGATTGCGGCCACAATTAATCAAGTATAGTTAGCTCTGTGGCGCGATTACCTGTTCATTTATCCCCGCGCGTCCGTCTCTACTGCAGCATGATACACTGCACCACAGCGGACCGCTGCAGATACTTATGCGATTCTAAATTAACTTACATTGTTCCTTGCGATCGGCCCCTGACCCCGCGACCAACAGTAATTGAAAATTTTCATTTTTTTCTTTTGCCAGAATGCGTTGTTAGCGGTGTCGAAGATGACAATATGAAATTATTTATATCTGCTTCATTTACTATTTTTGTGGAATGTTTTTTATCTGAATAATAGTTATTATAGCCGTTTAAGTTGGCGCGAGTGTAGAGAATATTAATTATTAGAACAAAGGAAATGGAATTGTATCATAAATCAATTCCCTCCGGTGATTTTGCAAAGGAGTACACATACAAAGGATTGCAACCGCAAGTATCGAAGGTCTGGAGCGTTATTATTGAAATGTTGAACGTGTAGCTTGACCCCATGCGAGGGTGCTTCGCCCCTGCCCGCCAGCGCCCCACACTTGCCGCGACCGCCGAGTATAGATTTACGACACAAACCCCACACGGGTGACGGTTCCATAAATATTGTTTATGTTTAGGTGCGATTGTATATCTCAACTTGTCCGAGTGCGACAGGTAGACGTGGCAACGCGGCGCGCCCTGCCATTGGTCGCGCGCGCCAACTCCTCCCAGGAGCGGCGGCCGAGCACCGCAACGCTCGAGACTTCAGTGCAGTCGAGGACCGCGCGGTCAACACACTGAAGACCGAGGAGTGCGCACCGTGTGCCTCCAAACTAACACTTCACTTGTAGTACCTTGTGTTGTTACTGCTCCATGGACCTAGTGCAGTGTCGCGAGTGCAGGACTTTCAAGTCGACTTGTTGCTTTCATCCGTCATCGTCAGAGGTGAGCCACTAGTGCTTGTTTACGTTCTGTGATGTTGTGTACATGTGTGTGTGTGTATGTGTGTGTGAGGAAGAGCAACAAGTGGCGCCGCGACGCCCCGCTACACTACTAATTCTACGCTTCTAAACAAAAGTGTAAAGATTGTATGTGTATGATTTCAGTGGCCGGACATAGAGGCCGAGGAGCGGTAGAGCGGCAGAGATCTCGTCTGCGGCAGCCGGCCATATTGCATACCAGTCTGAGAGAGCGCGCACCAGCGGTGGTAGTGTGCGCGCGACAGAGAGCACACGCACTTCTCCAGAGGCTGGACGGGTTTGTGTTGGAGGTGCGGGGCACGGGGCGGCGAGGAATGCCAGCGTTGTTACCTGAGCTCCGCGGGCACCAGACACGGCACATGTGTAGCGCCCGCTCGGACGCGTAGTGTTTACATGGTAGTGTTCGCGATGGTGTGGTGTTCTAGTGACAGTGCGTTGTGAAGGAAGACACAGGGCGACATGCGGTGGAGTGCGGGGGTGTTACTGTGGCTGTGGGTCGCGTGCCCGGCGCGAGGCTCGCTCACCACGCAGATGCAGAGCCGCGCCGTGGACACGAGAGTCACGCTGGAGGTGGCCGAGGGACAGCCCCGGGGCACCAAAGTCGGACGCATCCCTACGAAGCCGGCCTTCTCGTACCGCTTCAACGAGCCACCGAGAGAATTCACCTTGGACCCCGTGAGCGGCGAAGTACGGACTAACGCGGTGCTGGACCGCGAGTCGCTGCACAATGACCGCTACGACTTGGTGGTGCTTTCAAGTCAACCTACTTATCCTATTGAGGTGCGAATTGTCGTAGTGGACATCAATGACAATCCTCCCGAGTTTCCTGAACCCAGCATCGCCGTGTCGTTCTCGGAGAGTGCAGCGGCGGGCACGCGGCTTCTCCTCGACGCCGCCACTGACAAGGACATTGGCGTCAATGGTGTGTCGGACGATTATCGTATCGTTGCAGGAAATAAAGATGAAAAATTCCGCTTGGTGGTCACGGCCAATCCAACGGGCGAAACATCATATTTACACTTAGAAACAACCGGCAAACTTGACAGAGAAACTCAGGGTATCTACTCTTTGAATATTTCAGCTCGGGACGGTGGAAAACCTCCTAAGCATGGCTACTTGCAGGTCAACGTAACCATCCTCGATGTTAATGACAATCCGCCTATTTTTGATCACAGTGATTATACCGTGTCGTTAAACGAAAGTGTGTTACCCGGGACTCCAGTGTTACAAGTGATGGCTACAGACAGTGATCTCGGTGATAACGCAAAAATTACATATTACCTCGCGGACACAGAGCGTCAGTTTACCGTTGACCCGGAAACCGGAGTGATATCCACCACAGAAGCCTTGGAATGTCCGCAACAAAACTGCCCGCAAACACCGAAACCGTGTCCGAAGAGTTGCGTGTTTACTGTGTTTGCACGAGATCACGGTTCACCTCGACAAGACGGCCGCACATACGTCACCGTGAACCTGGTGGACGCAAACGACCACGATCCTGTTATCAGCTTTCGTTACTTTCCATCCACGGCCATGTTCGCTACTGTCGATGAGAATGCAGTGAACGGCAGCGTAGTTGCAGCTGTTTCTGTTGTGGATCTAGATGAGGGCCTGAACGGAGATACTGAAGTACGAATTGTGTCTGGAAATGAATTAAATCACTTCAGATTGGATTATACCCCTAGCTTTGATATAGTCCGCGTGCATGGAGTTTTAGATCGCGAGGAAATCAGTAAATATAATTTAACTGTGGTGGCTACAGATAAAGGTACGCCACCTAGAACAGCAACAGCGTTTCTTATAATTCACGTGAACGATGTAAATGACCATGAACCCGTGTTTGAAAAAAGCGAATATTCTGCAATTTTAAGTGAACTTGCTCCGCCGGGAACGTACGTTGCTGGAATAACAGCAACAGATGAAGACACTGGAGTCAACGCTCAAATATTTTACGCGTTTGTATCTGGAAACGACCAACAATGGTTTCACATAAATCCAGACTCTGGATTGATAACAACGCGCGCAGCCTTGGATCGGGAGGTTCAGGGAACTGTCGAGTTACGTATCTCAGCGAGAGACGGCGGGCCGAACCCTAAATGGGCTTACACTCAACTTAAAGTGACTATACTGGATGAGAATGACGAAGCACCACAGTTTTCTCAGCGCTACATCAACGTGAGCCTGTCAGAGAACACCCCGCCTCACACGTTGGTGGCGATGCTCACGGCCGCTGATCACGATCAAGGCACGAACGGCAGCGTCACGTACTCTCTGCAGCCGGGAATGCAGCAACGCTATCCCGGCACTTTCGCCTTGGACTCGCTCACCGGACAACTTACATCAAAGACCCAACTTGATCGGGAAACTATTGCTGACTATGAAATACATGTGATAGCCAGAGATCAGGGTGTCCCACCTCAATCATCCACTGCCACTGTATTTCTCAACGTTCTCGATGTAAATGATAATAATCCGGAATTTTATCCCCAGAAATATTTCGTAACGCTGCCAGAAGATACGGCACCAGGCACATCAGTGCTAAAAGTAATCGCGACTGATTTAGACGAAGGAGAAAATGCGATAATAACCTTTAAACTTGAGAGCGGCGGCGACGGATTATTTACAATCGACGAGTGGAGCGGAGTTATTACTTTACGCGGCAACTTGCGCGGATCACAAAAACCAAACCATAAACTACGGATTTCTGCCAGAGACCATGGGGATAAGCGAGCTGTTGAAGACGCCTTTGTTGAGATTATAAAAGAATCATATATGGAGGAGTTAGAGTTTGACAGCTATGGAGGATATGAATTTCAAATTACTGAAGATCACGATGGTCGCTTGGCTAGCATCGGTCGTGATGTAGGCAGGGTCAGAGTTCGCGGAACCACTGACTCATCAATTACTTATTCAATTGTCTACGGAGATTCGAAACACAATTTTCACATTGATGAACATTCTGGCAAAATAACCACTGCGAGTAAGATTGATCGCGAGCAGGTTCTAACATACAGTTTGACAGTAGTAGCGCGGTCAGGCTTGTCCTATGGTAAAACAGTTGTTAACATATCAGTACTAGATTTAAATGATAATCCGCCTCTATTCTTGCGCGACCGTGATGACGTCAGAATCGCGGAGAACGCGGCGGTCGGCCAGGAGGTTTACTTAGCGCGCGCGCGGGACAAGGATGCCGGCGTCAACAGCCGCGTGACGTACAGTCTCAGTTACAATCCCGAGGAACAGTTTCGCATCTCAGAAGCCACTGGAGTGATTTATTTGAACCGCCCCATCCGAGCTGAACCCGGCACTGTACTGCACCTTGAAGTGACAGCAACAGACAGCGGAGAACCGAGACTTTCATCGAAAAATTCTCTTACCGTTACTATAGAAGATGTCAATGATCACACTCCAGTCTTTGATCATACATCATATGAAACATCTCTATTAGAATCTACACCAGTGAATGACAGATTCTTTGCTTTAGCGGCGAGTGATGCTGATTTAGGTGCAAATGGCCGCGTATCTTACTCAATAACAGAAGGAAACACTGAAGGAAAGTTTGGAGTATTTCCCGACGGATTTTTATACGTCAGAAGTCCTCTAGACCGGGAAGATCGAGATTACTACTCACTGACAGTAACAGTGAGCGATTTAGGTAGTCCGGCGCGGTCTTCTCAAGTTCCTGTGGTGATACATGTCATCGATGAGAACGACAACGCGCCGGAGTTCACAAATTCCACGTTCACGTTCAGTATTCGGGAGAACGAACCTCCTGATACGTTTGTCGGCAAACTCACCGCCACTGATCGCGACATTGGTCGAAACGCTGAACTGATCTTTTCTTTGTCTAACTCACAAAACGACTTTGCCATCGACCCGAAAAACGGTTTCATAAAAACGCTGCATCTTTTCGACAGAGAAGAATTAGTACAGACGACCGGACAGAGTTTTATTACACTGGAAGCTGCCGTGACTGACAACGGCAGCCCGCGGCTCCGAGATAAAGTTAAAGTAAACGTGTACATCACGGACGTTAATGACAATCCGCCGAAGTTCTTGCGCGCACCGTACAAGGTGCAAGTCTCCGAAGGCAGCTCTGCCGGCACTCAGGTCGTTCGCATGTACACCTCTGACGCGGACGAAGGCCTCAATGGCGACGTGTACTATTCCTTGCTTGCTGGGAACGAAGACGGTCGCTTTGCTATCGACGAGGCCACTGGGCAGATCAGCTTGGAGCGAGCTCTGGATCGTGAAACCATCTCCAGGTACACTCTCACAGTTGTAGCCCACGACGCCGGCTTCTCCCAGCGTCTGAGCTCCTCCACAACTGTCACAGTGGATGTTCTAGATGAGAATGACAATGCCCCTGAATTCACTCAAACAGATAATAAAATATCTGTATTGGAAACTGCACCAGTCAACACTGAATTGATTCAATTCCGTGCAACAGACGCTGATCTTGGAATAAATAGTGAAATCATGTTTTCGATTGGTGCAGGTAACCGGCGAGACACATTTCACGTAGATGCAACTACTGGAACTTTGTATTTACACAAACCACTAGATTATGAAGATTTAAGTCAATATCAATTAAATATAACAGCGTCTGATAGTGGCAATCCTCGTCTCTCAACAACAATTATGTTTGCAGTAATTGTGGTAGATGCAAACGACAATCCGCCTTCGTTTCCAAATACAGCTATAGTTAGACAAATTCGCGAAGGTATCTCTGTTCACACGCCTATTGTAACAGTGACAGCCGAAGATCCAGATTCAGGAATCAATGGAAAAGTAACATACACAATATCTCGCCAAGAACCAGAAGACGAACGACGGCATTTCGGAATTAATCCTACAACTGGTGTTATTCACACTTTGCTTCCAATCGATAGAGAATCAATTGACACATTCAGGCTTACTGTACTTGCAACTGATCAAGCCCAGCCAGAGAGCACGAGGTTATCAGCAGGAAAGTTAGTAACAGTTATCGTCGAAGACGTGAACGATAACGCGCCAGTGTTCGTTTCAATGAACGCAGCTGTTTTGCCCTCGCAACAAAGCAGTTTCGGCCGCGATGGTTTCACGATCATGAACGTATTCGCTCGTGATATTGACTCAAGCACAAACGGACTAGTAACTTACGAATTAGTGAGCGGAAACATGGATTTGTTCCGTCTGCACCGTAGTACTGGTGCACTATCCCTGCGGAAACAAATATACAAAGTGGAACCGCGTTACCAGTTGGCTGTGAAGGCAACAGACGAAGCCGTGCAGACGGACAGGAAGAGCACGGACGCGTACATCACGGTGATTGCGAGCGGGGATTCAACCCGCGGGCCGGTGTTCGAGAGGGAGTCGTTCGCGGGGAGTGTGTACGAGAACGAGTCCCCGGGGACGAGTATCCTGGTGGTGAGTGCGCGCGTGGACGGCACAGCCGAGGTGGAGTACTATGTGACTAATGTGACTGGCATGGGCAAGCAAGTGGATCGCTTGTTTGATATAGATACTAGGCTCGGGGTGTTGTCCACGGCGGCTGTGCTTGATCGCGAGGCGGGGGTGGATACCTATGAGGTGGAGGTGTATGCGATTGTTGCCGCAGGGGCGCCCAGGACTTCCAAAACTAAGGTAGGCACATTCACATCTCATATTTGATAGGAACATTGATTACTAACTTTTAAAGTTAATCTGTTAATCCACGTTATCAAGGTTGGCCTGATTTAAGTCATTTCATTTAAATCATTGATTTAAATCATTTTTAGATTTTTTTAGAAAATTGTATTAATTTAATTACCTATATTTCTGGTACAGAACAAAACAAGTGTCTTAATTCAATTTCAATATTTATTTATTAAATGAAAAAATATTAAACAGAAAACAAAATCCATTCAATGGATTCATAAGTCGAGCGTGTAATTTAAGAAATTCGTGTTAAAACTTGAAATGTGCAATAATATTCCAAACTACATATTTTTAAAAAGAATTTTTCATATAAATGATTAAATCATAATTCCTAATATTTAGTGCTATAATTAAAGACAATAAAAAATAGGTAATCATGATTAATTCAAAAAAATCAATGATTTTTTATTTTTTTTTTCTAAAATTATGATTTTTGCAAACCCCGCACGTTTTTAGCAAAATTTTGCTAGATTAAAGTTAAAAACTATGAAAACAATAATTAAAACATCTAGAGAATATTATTTAAAACTGTGGGACGTAAATATGAGAAACTTCCATAAAATAAATAGGACTTGTGTGGTGCCTACACAAATAAATATATTTATAGAATGAACCCTGCAAACACAATTGAATGACAGCATATATTACAATCACGCATGCATTGCGCATTTGCGCGCTTTCTCATGGTATAACATTGGAACATGGTTGGTATTGTGCGTGCATTCCAGATATAATAGTTTTCAATAAAAATCACCTATTTGTTTCCTGAAATTTCCGATACGATATAAAACAGTTTATTACTGAGAAAGTCAATAAAAAGGTTATTAAATATTAATATTCTTTACATTTGCATTTTCGCCACAAAAAATTATAAATAATTAATAATAGCGGAATACAAATATTTGTTCTGTACTGTTGTTCATTAAAATATTTTTTGTTGATAAATAATTGGTATTAAATTTCTTTTGTCAGTCTTTCCTTGTTTGAATCACTTCACATCAACGTGAGAACCGCAAGCATTCGATGAATGTTGATATTTTATTATCATTATTTCTCATTCGATATTAATTGTATAAGCTGCGCCGGTTTATGAATTAATAAATTGTACTTCATGAAGACATCGAATATTCAAGTTTCCAATTACAAAATGCTAATGACTGCAAAAAAATCATATTTATTTTAATCAGGAATGTAACACTGAGTACATTACCTGTTCAATTCCTATCTTTAATTAAGAATCTATATTGATATTTTTTAAAATTTATGTTTCAAAACACAACCACTGTTTATAATAATTATAAGCATTTTCCTTAAGTTACTGACTTTATTAAATTTTATTCGAGCAATTTGATTGCTATTTATAGATTTCTTACAATATTTTGTGCTCATACTCAGAAGTGATTTCAATTAATGATGAGGATTGTAACTTCAAATGTTTATTATAATACTGCAAATAAAAACAATAAGAGATATATTTATCAATAATATAATTCACATAATTTTGAGAAATTCATTGGATAATTATAAAGTTTAAATGTTAATAATCAAAGTCAAGTGTTACGAACAAAATTTGAATTAAAAAAAATTTATCAGTGCTGACTGCAGTTATGTAAAAGTGGTTATACAATTGAAATTATGTTTTTATTGTTACCAATCTCTCTTAAATTTCAAATACTTAAATTTTTACTGTTGTATAAATAAATATAAATTTGACCCATTGACCAAAATTTTTTGAATGTTTCCTTACTATAAATTGTATACATTTAGGTACCTATAACAAAAATCTGACGTGGCCATCACACAACCTTCCGCCATATCTAGACTTTAAACAGAAATGTATACGTACAATCCGGTGTCCATTTAAAATATACAAATAAAAATCTAAAATATTCAAACACAGAAATTAGTATCACCTGAATCAAAAGATTCATTCACACGAAAACTCTTCTGTGTTGAAGCAATCCTCCGTTCAGTTACTACATTTAATAGCTTACTTATGACTTATATAGCGCTAGTATGCCAACTTGTCACCCGTCTCATCTGTCAATATTTTTTATGCAGAAACAAAAATCAACCGAACAAGGATTACAAGATTTCAACGTTTTATTTGATAAATTTATTTTTTAAATTTTACTGCAGTTCTTTAATGCTACCAGATAAAGACAATTTTTTTATAACGTAAATTGCAAATAACTTTTCCTCTTATTCTTATTACAAATAAATACTATATTTGTTCAAATTTATAGAAATTTTTGACACTTAACCTTTTCAATCTTCAAAAAGTACCACTTCCGGTGAAGATATTTGTACCAAAATCTAATGAGCTCTTCCTATTCGTATACAATTGTAAAATACCAAATATCAAAATTTTTGGATAATTCGTATTTGAGTTATGCAACATCCGGCATCGGCCCGGACCACACACATACACACACACGCACACACACACACACACACACATACACATACATACAGACATCATCGGGAAACTATAAAAAATGAGTTGTAAGGACCCTAATTCGTGCTCATCCACTAAAAACTCACTACCCTATTTTTTACATGATTCCAATACCTTCCTTTACAGGTAAGCGGAAGGTAAAAATTATTTTTAGATATTATTAAAATTAAAACTGCAAGTAGTCAAATTTTTAACTCTACAGAATTTAGTTTATTGAAGAATGATAACACTGTTACCAACTTAAATAATAGTTATTTGTCCAACTATAGAGGAAAGCGCTTCTTTTTCCCACTCGAGCTCAAAGTTTGTGTCACGAGCAAGAGTGGAAAAAGAACTTTAGACACAACATTTTTTTCACGGCATATTAAAAAAAATTGTTAATGTAGCAGAAACACACACCTAAAAGTTAGGTTATAACTGCCACCTGTCAGAATAACGTTTAAAAACAATGGAATGTTTCACTGTAACCAATAAGTTGTAAAATCGTGAAATTTTAGAAAAAGAAAGTAAAACATAATAATTGTAAAATAATAGTTTACAGTAGGTATATCACTATAAAATCAGATTTTCGATAAAATTACTTACAATTTTTAAAATATTTCATCGTACAATTGCAATGGTGGTAACACTGCTTACTTTCCTCTCTAGAGAGGAAATACTTACTTTTCTCACTATTTCGCGAGAAAAAAATTGTGTTTTCTCCGCGTGAAAAAAATTAATATTGTCATTTGAATCTATTTTTTTTTCTTTGTACTTATTCTTTTTTCAGTTAATAATTTCTATTTTAATCAACTTGATCCTTTTGTATGTAGTAGATAATTAGTAAACAAACGATTTTTATCTTAAAATTTGCCGGAAAACCCATACAAACCCAAAAGATTTTGATGCTCAATAAACGAGGCAAAGACACCGCAATTTATTTATATAATTTGTGCGGTTCTAATTGGGTAGTGAAACACGGAGCATCGGTACACATTGTTGTGAAGTCAGAGGAACAGAACAGGAGATAAAGAACATCAGCGTGTTTGTAATATAAGAACCTGTACCATCCGCCGTCTGCTGTCTCTTTTCAATCAACGCGTGCGGCCATGGGTGTGTCTTTGTCTAACAGCCGATCGCCCCGCCCAGTTGCCATTGAAGATCAAAGTAATAAAGTATTTTGTCGGATTATTTATCAGCCTGGCCTTAAAAATGAAACGCACTAATCTGCCTCATTAGACGTACTGTAATCATTCAACAATCATAATGATATCATTGGAATATATATTGCTCTAGTGGTGATCTGCCACTGGCATATTTACTTCGATACCTGAGTAACTTATTTTCAAAATTTGTTCTATAAATTACACCCACAGATATTGAAAGCCGAAGATCGTTTGTTATGTGTATATGGAACATGATTTAAATATTAGATTGGATTTTTTGGTTTTGCCAATAGGTAGGTACTAGACCTCTAGCCGCCGCCGCCGGTTTTTCGATCGGCACCAAAATTTTGGAAAAATTAAGTAAAAAAGTATTTTTATCGCCATTATTTGTTGTTTGAATGTTGAAAACTGGAGTAAATCGTATTTACCAAACTTTAATTTATTTTGAAATGTATCTCTAAAAAAAACATTTACATCTAGGTAATTACATTATACTCGTAGTATTACCGCAAAATAATTTAAATATCTAGTTTTATTTATTTACAAAAAAATAGTTTTCAAATTTATTTAAATTAAATATTTAGAATAATTTAATTTGTTAAGCATGTTATACGAAACGTGCACCAGCTTATTGAAATTATCCTTCATGTTTAGAACAGTGAATCAAAATGTTGTTATTATTATTTAAAAATCTGTGGTCTTTTCCAACAATGTATGTGTTTTATTTTAATTTTCTAATTGAATTTGTGCTCATTTTTACCCTACCAATTTTACGCATGACTTTTTTTTATTATTGTTTATTAAAAATGCGTATCTATTTAATTTACTACAAATTTGTTAAATATTTTTCCACTTATTGCATAATGCATAAGTAAATTAGATATATTTTGTTTTAAAATCATTTAAGTATTTATTATTATTCTATTCAGCACAATTTGGAATTTGTTCTAGTTTTCAATATAATCAATCAAAATAATTTTTTTATCATTTTAATTTATGCGTTAATAAACAAAAGTGAAAGATAAATGTTTATATGAAATTATATTCCATTCATGTAATTTGAAAAATAATTTACTGTTATTTTACAAAAGTTAATACCTACTTAATATTTGTATAATAACAATAATAATGCATTTCAAATAACAAAGGCAATATAAATAATAATATTGAATATTGAAAGTGAATGTTCGCTGTTTAGAATGATTATTATTACAACACATCGAATTTTTAAAAATTTGCAGAAATCATTGTTCATATTTTACCGCAAAATATAAAAGGCGTAGCTAATAATAGATAAAAGGACAATAGACTACAAATTACGAGACAAATTATTTACATATGTTAATTAAATTTAACCTTTCATAATATAAAAGCCCTACCCTAAGTATTTATAGTATTTAACTATCGATAAAAATTTCAACAAGACTTTGAGAATCTTCGTGTCCGAAAATATAATGACAAATTAACGCATTTAAGGAAACATGGCAGCGTTTACTATAAGCAAAAACTGAACAGTCTTTAATGGTTTCGGTGAAAATTCCTGCAGAACAACACGATGCAGTAAAAACCTCTAAAATATTATAACCTGACTAAATAGTAGCACCAGGTCGTGTTTTTATGCAGGCAACACGTATAATTGTGAACAATGGCGATGTTTGTTCATCCATCGTCTGCTCATTTGTCTTAGTAGCCAGACAACAGCGACCATTATTAACCCTTTCAGCAAATTTCACAGTAAAATCAATATACATTGTTCAATATGAGTCCATGAGCTGATCTAAATTTTAAACGTAGTCATTCCATCTTCCATCTAGACTTTATTTTTAGCTACCTACTTAGTTATTTTAGTAATTTATTATTAAAAAAGTAAAATAAGTTGCATTTTAAGCCCGTCTGACACGATACAAAGTTTTGTACAAAATTTAATATTAAATTTTGATTCGAAATATTATGATAAAATTTGTTACGAAAATTTAAATTTCTGTCTGACACGGTATTAAATTTTTGTACAGAATTTTAATTCAAAAGCAAGCGTATACAAAACAATTTCGTAGAAATGACACAGACAGTATTCGAACCTGAAAATAATTCTATGAGCTAAGCGTGGTTAAGGATTTTTGTAGATGTAAAAATGAATAGTGATATAAGAAGGCGTTTATTACTTGCAATAGCTGCTGCTGCAATAACAAATATTCAAAAAAAATGCTATTAAAAAGAAAAATTCAAAGAAGAGTAAAATATTCTCACGAAAATGGTTGCTTAGAAGAATTGAAGGACGGGGAATACTAAATATGTTGAACGAAGAACTAAGAATTGATGATTTTTATCATATCGAAATTTGTCTAAGGCTTACTAGTGAACAGTTCGACATTTCATACAAGAAATTAGAACCAGTTCCTAAATATTTCGTACAAAAACTTAATATAAAGAGTCTTTGTACAAAATTTCATATATAAAGTCCATTATATTTCAATTTAATATTAAATTTTGAACAAA
This sequence comes from Agonum fuliginosum, assembly GCA_947534325.1. Lineage (NCBI taxonomy): Eukaryota > Metazoa > Arthropoda > Insecta > Coleoptera > Carabidae > Agonum > Agonum fuliginosum. The sequence goes on along the minus strand of OX384029.1, from coordinate 58,502,040 downwards.
AGTTTGTATCGTGTCAGACGGGCTTTACATTGCCTTAACTAACAATTTATTTATCTCACTAGAAAATATTTTACTTTAATTTATCTGCATTGATTTAGTATGCCACTCAAAAATTCAAATTATTATATAAAATCCTACTTCAAGAATATCTTCAACGAAGTATGTAGTTACTAATGTATGTTGATGATTGTTCGTAGGAATTACATCATATTTTTAACAATAAAGTAAGTATAAAGGAAGAAGAAATATGTGATACCCTCGGTGATACCTAACCTAGGTACCTACTATAATAAAAAATTTAAATTAATGTAATTTTTAAATTTCAATGTTTGTAGTAAAAGCTCAAGAAATACTCGGATATCATGGATGGGAATTCTTTATAGTAAACGTTATTGTCTAAATTATAACTGTGTTCAAATAAATACGTATAAAATTTTTGGTAAACCGACCGTGTTATTAAAATTTGTAGTCTGCATTTTACGGAAATGCCACGGCATTATCTTTTGGATAAATATGGAGTTGAACCCGGAAAGGTTAAACACAACATGCATCATAAAACGTAAAACAGAATCAATAATTTAAGATCAAAAGATTAACATTTATTACAGGCTAAAACTATGTGTTAATATATAATGCATCAGTCAATGACCTTACATCCCGATACCTAGGATTATATCCGAAAAATAATCTGAATTATTTATTAAGCAAGCAAAAATTATTTTATGTATAGTAATTCGTCAGGCCTTGCGGCAAACTGCGAGCAACAGTTGAGAATTTCGTCAAACGGTTATCCAAGGCGGTAATTTCTTACATACGTTTATCACCCCGGGCCATTTCTAATAATAATTCCTCTTCGAAAGGTGGAGCCATTTTGGATGCTTCCCCTGTGATAAAACTATCCAGTTAAACTAGTTAGCCGCGCACGACTCTCTTTTATTTTCTGCTTAGAGGAAACAATAACATTAATTCCCTTTAAATGAGTTTAATACTCCTGAGAATGAAAGAAACGAAAAGTGTAGGTATGTAAAATTAAAAGTGATGTAATTTCTACAAAAAACTGAGCGGACGGGTTGAGTACATCCTCAGTGGGATTGTTTTCTTTGAGGGGCAAAGGCTTCCGTGAGTTTTCTTAGTATTTTATTTTTATGAAAAGGAATTCAGTTAAATACATATCTTCATGTCAAAGCTGTAGATAATTGTGTTGTTGACGCTATAATCCTTTCGTAATATCTTCCGTTTTGTAAGTTTTATTTAAATGTGTTGAACTTGAGGAAGACACGGGAAATTTTAATTTTATACGTTTAAGAAACCTTCATTTTTCATTAGAAAGTATTAAAATGTTTTAAAAATGATTAGAATATCGGTACAATGTAATGCCCGTTTTATACGATCCAATTTATTCACCAATAAATTGATCAAGTTTACCTTCAATGTCTTCATCAATACATTGCCCAGTAGAAAAATATTTTTGTTCATTTTACACACATATATTCTGAAAATTTTCATAGTACCAACTTACCGATATGAGCTGACACTTTCTGTTCCTTCCAACAACGTTTTTGTTACATTACTTATTAACTAAACGCTATCTAAACAAAATGAAACTGGATAAAACGTGAGAAACGTCATTGGAAACGTAACCTATAATAAAATGGAAATGAAAATGGTATACACAAAGGTTGGCAACGACAATACTAAGATAAAATCTCTAGAATTCCCTAAAATATTGTAGAAAAATAGAACACGTTCTATTCCGTCAATAAATTCATCAATTTATTGGTGAAGAAAAAATTGACAAAATTTTTTGTATTACACACAACAATAAATTGAAAACAAAACTTGGTCAATTTATTGATGAATAAATTGAATCATGGAAGACAGTCATAACATAGTATGACTATGTCATTATTATGAAAGCTATGCTTTGGTTCTACTTGATTATATTTTGTGGTAATCGCAGGACTATATGCACCTACATCTCTTAGAACTGTAGGTACTGTAGAACATGTAACTTTGTTAAAGGTGTATGCACGCATGTCAAACTGTTATGTATTTGTAATTTCCTTGAAATATTACTATTTCAGGTTGCAACGTTTTGTTCAGTGTAATTATCTCGAAATATTTGACTTTAACGTTTGTTAAATGTGGTTAATGTTTATGGTTAACTATGTTGCTATTTTTGTTGTTGCTCAACAAGGTTCTTCGGATCTTAGCTCTACTCGTCAACATCTGAACATTACCAGTCCATCTTTAACAATACATTTTACGTTCAACAAATTTCCCACAGCCTGTGTGCAGTAATTTATTACACATTCTTGCCATGACTGTTTATGACTGCTGCCATAAAATTCAAACTTCTCATTTTTATCTGTCGTTTTCTTTGGTAGGTTGGTATAAAAATTGGTATTTTATGCATATTTTGCAACTATTCTATAATTAATGAATCGTTCAAACTATTTTCCTGGATGGTATTAATAAATAACAACTTCCAAAATTTTCACACGCAATACTATATCTATCTTCTTTTAAAAAGCAAACAAGTTCAATTCGCCGTTGAAACAAATTTATCATGGATAAATTTCACTAACAAATTTCCAAGTTTATAACTCGTTCATTAAGTTAATCTACCAAATTATTAATTAACACCGCTGGACCCTCGATTTTACTTACAAAATCGGAGCGTAACTTCATTAGAACGAAGCAAGCTAGAGCAACTGTGGCTAAAGTGGAACTTCTCTCAAATATAGTAAATGCGGGCAAACGCAATAGCAATTTGTTATATGGTAATTTCAGGCGATGCAGTCGAGAACCCACTATAAATTCACATCAGTGTCCCGGCGAGACGGCGGGGGGTAGGCAGACATATTAGGTACTATTAATATTTGATATTCAGCTTGTATCGTAAGACCTAAGGCTCTGTTGAATTATTAATTAGACGAGACGATAGCTGGAATACATTCTAACGTTCAGTGTCAAGTGAGTTTGTCTCAAAATGTGGAATATTTCTACCACCATGCATTATTGTGTTAGATGTTTTCAATTCGGACACTATAGAAACTAATAAAATGGATTCCAATTTTTAAATGATGTTACATAGTTATGCGTCGAGACGAGATTTTTCACGTCTCGTCTCGAATTTGAAAATTTTGATCTCGATTATTTTTCGTCTCGATTATTGTTATCTCGTCTCGTTCTCGATCTTGTTTCGATTTCTCGACCATTTGTCATAATAAATAAAAGTGCTGACAAGCTGTGAAATGTCACAATTAGTGCCTATAGATAATTAAATTATTTTTTCAATATCTCCACCGAAAATGCCACCTTTCGTGAAAGTGAGGTATTTCTGACCGGTCAGTAGGTACCTACCTTTCCCACCTAGAGAGGAAAAGAACTTTTCCTTCTGCTTTATGCTGAATTCCAATTGAATTTTCCTCCTTAGGAAGTAAAAGTATTAGCCGGTCGAAAATATCTCACTTTCATCCCTAATAATAAAAAATTTAATCTAATAATTGTACATGGTCAATGCCAGTAAAATAATAGATTTATGTTGACAGGTTGAGTTGACAATTTAGTTGAGATTGACTATAGACAACAAATAGGCGAATTGATGGAAACAAATTTAAAATTTAAAAATTGTTGTATAAAATAAATAATTTTAAAAATTCGAGAAATCTCGACGAAAATGTCGTAATCGTAATTTCGTCTCGAACTTTTTTTTACAAAAATCAGTCTCGTCTCGACGAGATTCGAGAAATTCTCGTCTCGTCTGCATTACTAATATTACATTTAACGTCTGAATCTGAAGTTTGTTGGGCTGTTAAACATGTGTTCAGTGGACATTTGTGCGAGCGAAGCGAGCCTACTGTACGTTTTTCAGTTTTTCAGTATACCTACGGCAAAGGTAAAAAAAATATGGATAATATTAAGATTGTTCTCGTAAGTTTCCTAATTGTTAATTTATGTAAGAGAAATTGCACAACAAACAACAAAGTGTATTTGAATTTGAACTAATCAGTTTATAACATAATGTACAATCTGTATACGAGCAAACAAGGTACAATAATGGTGAATTTGAAAAAAATCTCTGCATTTCGTAATTGGAAGCCGTTCTTCAAGATATAACTTCATGTAGTTTACGTTTTGTAGCGGCCGGCTACATTGCGCCATTACTTAACAAAGTGCGAAATTTTATTGAGTAAAATAACATGATTATTGCAATTCGTAATTGAACGAGACAGCAGACAACTAGTGGCTAGTGGTGTAGCGGTTTTCGGTTGTGTTCTGGAAGAGCAGGAGCAAGAGCAAGAGCAGGAGCAAGAGCAAGAGCATTCGCAGGGCGTCCTACGCCACGGTATTTATTTTTGTATTTATTTCGTTATTTATTCGCGCTAATGGCATTCCCCACATGTTGGAGTATTTGCATACACGTGTTCTCTCGCTCGCTCCCGCGGCGTCCGCATGGTGTCGTCCTCGTCGCGCTAATGCACTTGCAATCAGCCAGGCAAATATTGACGGTCCATTAGTCCCACGGTCAACGATGCAAACTGAAACGCGGAGCACCGCGCGTAAACTACAAAAGATGATTCCTAATAATTGTCACCGAGTTCGCCGCTCAAACCCATTGGCTCTTTTTATGGAAGGGCGTGGCTTGCGAACAAGTCCACTCGCGTTTATGAAATTTAATATCCGCAATGTGATCCTCGATGCGGGGATGTGCTAAGACTCAAGCAGCCGCAGATTCCTCGCAGATACGGAAAAATTAATGGGTGTACCATTAATTAAGACTTTTGTTAATACGCGTTTATTACCAGCATATAAATTATTGGAAACTGCTGCTGAAGTCACATCAGCATTACCACTTGTTTTAGCTACTCATTAACATGTTTCTCTCCCACTATTTTTTGTCAGTAGCTCAGGAAAATTGATCATTTTAGTTTGGTTAAAAACTTTTGGTCGGGGGGTGGACCTGGGTGTACCAGGGTCCACCCAAAAATTTTACAATATTTTTACATTCGTTTACAGAAGAGATACCTATGTTTAAAATATTTTAATAATGCCTAAAGCCCGTCTGACACGATACAACGTTTTGTACATTAATATTAAATTTTGATACGAAATATAATGGATCGTGTCAGACGCTTTGTAAGAAATTTTGTACAAATACTCTTTATATTAAGTTTTTGTACGAAATATTTAGGACAGGTTCTAATTTCTTGTACGAAATTTCAAACTGTTCACTAGTAAGCCTTAGAAAATTTCGATATGTTAAAGGATCTTCGATTCTTAGTTCTTCGTTCAACATATTTAGTATTCCCCGTCCTTCAGTTCTTCTAAGCAACCATTTTCGTGAGAATATTTTACTCTTCTTTGAATTTTTCTTTTAATGGTAATTTTTTGAATATTTGTTACTGCAGCAGCAGCTATTGCAAGTAATAAACGCATTCTTCTATCACGATTCATTTTTATATCTATAAAAATCCTTAACCACGCTTAGCTCATAGAATTAATAAATAATATATTTATGAACTATTTTCAACAAAACATGTGAATACTTATTATAATAATTCTGTAATATAGTATTTAGCATGCAATGTTCATTGACATTGGCACAACACGGATACACGAATTTCTCGTATAGTTATGTCAGCAACACTTTACATAATGACATTGATTTCTGACGTCATACGAACACACTTACAGAATAAATAAATAAAAATATCACTTACTTATAGTTATATTATTTGATCTACAATATCAGATATACCTCGTATGATAATTTCAGTGTCTTATTTGAATTTATAAACTTTCACATCTCAATAATTTATGACGATATTAATTAATATCTTTGATTCTACTTACGCGCAGTTACATGTGAATATGTCTATAAGGCTATGAGTAATACATAAAAAAACGATATAGATATGTATCAAACAAATTTATTAATAACTTATTTACAGAAACTAAAACTATGCTTATGTTAAGAGCTGGAAATGGTCTGAGTAAAACTAAGACAAAAAATCTGACGTGGCCATCACACAACCTTCCGCCATTTCTAGACTTTAAACAGAAATGTATACGTACAATCCGGTGCCCATTTAAAATATACAAATAAAAATCTAAAATATTGAAACATAGAAATTTGCATCATCTGAATAAAAAGATTCATTCACAGGAAAACTCTTCTGTGCTGAAGCCATCCTCCGTTCAATTACTACATTTAATATCTTACTTATGACATATAGCACTAGTATGTAAACTTGTCACCCATCTCACCTGTCAATATTTTTTACACAGAAACAAAATTCAGTCGAACATGGATTACAAGATTTCAACGTTTTATTTGATAAATTTATTTTTTAAATTTTACTGTAGTTCTTTGATGCTACCAGATAAAGACAATTTTTTTATAACGTAAGTTGCAAATAACTTTGCCTCTTATTCTTATTACAAATAAATACTATATTTATCCAAATTTATATAAATTTTTGACAATTAATCTTTTCAATCTTAAAAAAAAATCACTTCCGGTGAAGATATTTGTACCAAAATCTAATGGGTTCTTCCAATTTATATACAAATGTTAAATACCAAATATCAAAATTTTTGGGTAATTCATATTTGAGTTATCCGACTGACAGAAATCCGGCCCTGACCACATACACACACACATACATACAGACATCGTCGTGAAACTATCAAAAATGAATTGTAAGGACCCTAATTCGTGCTCATCCACTAAAAACTCACTACCCGATTTTTAGCATGATTCCAATACCTTCCTTTACAGGTAAGCGGAAGGTAAAAACCAAAACAAAGACTAAAACAGTGAGCAGTGACTATGGTGGAAACGTAGCTTTACTTACTTTGAATTTAAAAAACCAAACACAAAAGTTGTTTGCCTCAAAATGAAGTATTTAGTAAAATTGAAACATTATTTTTTAATGAAAGATGTAATTCGCTGTTCGTTCCACATAAAATACAACGTATGAACGTAAGTAATAGTTGGTGTATTATCTAATTTAGTAGTTGTAAGCGATCGGCGACAGCCTCTAGTGATGTTCTGCTCGTCGCAGCTTCCTAGATGCATACGCGATGTGCGAAGCGTCTTACTATGTACGCTGTGTATAACATAGTACAAACGAGGCTGCAATATTAGCGGCTAATGATTTCAGAAGCGTTATCGCAGATGGATCGTGATCCAACTCGTATCCGCATTGCACGGAGGATGTACGCGCATGATTGCCAACGTGATAAAGATAAAATCCCTGCTTTAGCACGGATTGCTGTAATAATGATGTGTTTAGAGCACTTCATTTTATTTCATTATGATTTTTTTCTCAGAGTTTCCTACATTCTTGGAATAATAAAATTCTTAATTAAATCATCATAAATTTTAAATTATATTTCTTTGAACTTTCGTTCTAAATGAAGACACTAACCTAACCTATATTTGTTAATATAATTATATTTATATCATTTTAGGATTAAACCTTTTTACCTCTCGCCTAGAGAGGTATAGGGATCGTGAAAAAATTCGATGTCGAGATTTTTGCCAATAAGCACGTTTTAGCACCTTTAGAACCTATTTTGACTATTTTCACGATGATGTCTGTGTGTCTGTGTGTGTGTGTGTGTGTGTGTGTGTGTGTGTGTGTGTGTGTGTGTGTGTGTGTGTGTGTGTGTCTGTGTGTGTGTATGTATGGAAGTCTGTAGGTAATTAAATTATTTTTTTCAATACCTCCACCGAAAACGCCACCTTTCTTCTCTATTACTAGAGACGAAATGGAGGTATTTCTGACCGATCAGTACCTTGTCCACGTAGAAGGAAAAGTACTTTTCCTCCCGATTTATGCGGGATTCCAATTGACTTTTCCTCCCTAGGGAGTAAAAGTACTAACCGGTCGGAAATATTTCACTTTCAACCCTAATAATAAAATATTTAATCTAATAATTTTACATGGTCAATGTCAGTAAAATGATAGATCTATATTGACAGGTTGACTTGACAATTTAATTGAGTTTGACTATGACAACAACAACAACAACAACAAAAAGGCGAATTGGTGGAAAAAAATTAAAAATTGTTGAATAAAGTAAATAATTTTAAAAATTCGAGAAATCTCGATGAAAATGTCGAGATTCGAGAATCTCGACATTGTAATCTCGTCTCGAATTTTTTTTACAAAAACCAGTCTCGTCTCGACGAGACGATAAATTTCGAGACGAGACGAGACGAGATTCGAGAAATTCTCGTCTCGTCTGCATCACTAACCTGAGCCGTCCTGTCGGGTAATTATATTTAAATAAAAATATCTTTGTCTTTGTATATTGACAGGTAATCGTATTTGTCTTGAACATACAATTAGGTATGTATATGTAACATTTAATTTAAATTATATTCATGTACCACCCTCAAATAAATGAGCCTCGTTTATCTAATGACGCAGCATTTAGTATAATTGTCATTTATTAAAGCATAACTATTCAATTTGTTATTCAGCAGCATATTACTAGTAGTACAGTATAAATAAGGCAACATTGATGCATTGCGCATAATATCTTGATTAAATAAATAAATGAAATAAAGAGATGACATTGGTCGTTTCCGACAGAATTAGCATTTGCAGTGAATGAACGCCCCTCAGTCGCGAGTTCTCATCGGTTACAAAACACACACACACGCACACATACTCACACGCGGATATCTACTCAAGCTGCTTTGCATTCAATAGCGAAATTACTTTCATTTGTTTTCGTTCACGCCGCAAACAAATGTGAACACATGCAACAAGGGACAAAATACAACTAAGCACGATTTAACGCGGGAATAATCGAATAAGCTCGATAAATCTGTTTTCACTATTCACGACAACACGACCTATATTTGGTCCTTGTCACCAGAGGTTTATTGAAGGAGTAGGCATTCACTTTCAGCGTCAATTTAATCCAACTTTACGCTAATCACATTATTCTTCGCAAATGTTGAATAGTTCTTATAGATTTAACGGGTAGATGCAGATTTATAGATATTGTTCATTTGCTTTTTGTTCGTAGTTGCGTCACAACTCACAAATATTTTTTTATCATATTATTTCTTGTCTTAAAACTGAATAGGAAGTTGTTTTTTACCTCTCGCCTCATATTCTATAAGAGAGGTATTGTAATGGGTCAAAATATTCGAGTATGAGTTTTTGGTGGATAAGCACGTTTCAGGGTCTCTACAATACGAATTTACTATTTTCACGATGATGTCTGTGTGTGTGTATGTGTGCGTGTGCGTGTGTGTGTGTGTGTGTGTGTGTGTGTGTGTGTGTGTGTGTGTGTGTGTGTGTGTGTGTGTGTGTGTGTGTGTGTGTGTGTGTGTGTGTGTGTGTGTGTGTGTGTGTGTGTGTGTGTGTGTGTGTGTGTGTTTGTATGAATGTATGGACTGACGATTTTTCGTCCACGATAACTGAAAAAGTATCAAACCTTTAATAACCAAATTTCATATTTAAGGTTTTAATAAGTATCTTAACACCGGATAACATTTTGGTAGAAATTCGCAAACCGGAAGTAGTACTTTTTGAAGCTTGATAAAGTTTTCCTTAAATATATTGTTACATTATTTATTTATGACAATTTTTGCAATTAAAAATAAAAGAAAATATAATTATCTATGGGTACAGTTAATTATATTATATATACAATTATATATACAATTTGCTGAATCTGGTAGTATTTAACAATAAAATAAAGTACAATTAATATTCTATCTTGTTGTCCATGATTTGAAATTTGTTTCTACATAAAATTTGAATGATTATGACAGTGACAGTACCAGTTGACATCTTTTGCTTGCATCTTGGTTTACATTATCGTTTACATCTTACATGAAAATGAAACTATTAAAATGTTAGTAAAACTATTTATTAAATTAATCTCGAGATTAAATAGAATAAGCAGAATTAGGCGAGAGGTCGTGTACTGGCCACAGCAGATTTTTTTATTATGCCATTAAGGTCCTTCAGCATCGTAGGCTATTAGGACCGATACATTAGGTTTTAACATAGGTATTAATTTATTTATATTTTGTTTGATAATTGAATGTCTTTTATGAATTTTAGTAGGTTTTCTTCTGTATCTTGTTTGTTTGATAGTGCTTGATTTAGTGTATTGGATATTTTATATTTTTGTCTTATTTGTGTGTGTTGGGTACATTATAAGAAGTTTGTTATACTTCTCGTCTTATATTCTATGATGGGTCAAAAAATTTCCAGTGTGAGTTTTTAGTGAATAAGCACGTATTAGGATCCCTAGAATAGGAATTTAACTTTTACTACTGTCGGATTCAGAATTATAGTCAGTTTAGTTTAAAGATGAGTAACTTGTGCTAACAGTTGTCAAATAAATACGAAGCGCGACTAAGTTAGATATTAATAAACTAGATTACCTACTTTTCCCGTATTTATGATGCCTACTGTTAGATCAAATTCAAGCATACCTGGAAGCGATAACCTTGTCGTAAGGCTTAAGGAATTAGTTGGCGAGCTCAAGAAACTAAACTCTGGAAGCAAAGAAAACATAAACAAACATGCTTAGTGAGGAGCAGTAACACTTCCACCTCAGTCTCTCACATCAATCTACCATCATACCACATTCAAACATTCATGTCTCGTTGGCGACCTGGTTAGGGCCACTCCAGCCCCACGGCTGCTCGCTGCATCGTTGACAATCTGACTAGGATTACTACAGCCCATAGCTGCTCGCTGTATTGCTCCACTACAGCCCAAAGTTGCTCGCTGTATCGTTGGCGGCCAACCACGGTCCGCGTACCCAACGTCTCAACTCTTATCACACTCTACACATCATAGACACACACGGCTCAACTCACCAGGCCAGATCAACACGGATCTATTTCACATAACCATATACACTTTACTGATTTATGATCTATTCTCCAACACTACCATTAAACTGACATCTAAGGGGCTAGCTAAGCGCAGAGCGCACAAACCCTCTTGCTCCAAGTTTGCGTCGGCGAAGCGATGTTCTTTTCTTCGTTGACAGGTCTCGAAGTGTCGGTGGGTGTGTACAGCGCGCGTGCGCACCGCATGCCACACTCGATATTATATTGTCAATGTAATTAACTAACTAATCATTTTGGTAAAAATCAAACGGACACGTACTGCAATGGCTGTGTCTAATTGCGTAGAGGAGAGGCCGCTCATATATTATGTATGTACGGATCCGGCCGGCAGGTAGTTTTACATGGGCGTCCCATCAGGAACACATACCAATTGAAATAAATATCGTTCATACACTTGTCGCCTAACGTATCATTCATATCTCTGGCTTAATTACACATTACATTTAGCATTACTTTGCTATCTGTTTCTAAAAAAATCTGATGTGGCCAGCACACAACCTTCCGCCATATCTAGACTTATAAACAATCCGGTGCCCATTTAAAATATACAAATAAAAATCTAAAATCTAAAAAAGATTCATTCACAGGAAAACTCTTCCGTGTTGAAGCCATCCTCCGTTCAATTACTACATTTAATATCTTACTTATGACTTATATGGCGCTAGTATGCCAACTTGTCACCCGTCTCACCTGTCAATATTTTTTACGCAGAAACAAAAATCAACCGAACATGGATTACAAGATTTCAACGTTTTATCTGATAAATTTATTTATTAAATTTTACTGCAGTTCTTTAATGCTACCAGATAAAGTTGCACATAACTTTGCCTCTTATTCTTATTACAAATATGGGCAAAAAATTACCGTTGTGCTATTTATACCCAACTGCATTCGTTTTATTAATACTACAGTTAAAGATTAAATTTATATTTGTGCCTTTTCCAAATTTCAAAGTAACTAAAATTGAAAAAATATAATATTTCAAGGACTACATGCACCTCATGTAGTTTTCTAGTTAAAAAATACGTTACTTTTTTTTTCTAAATTTTGATATTATCTTTTTCTGTGTTATTTGTTTAATATCTGAAAATGAGGAGTAAAAAAAACTTTCAAAAGAGAAGCACAACGGGAAGTACTTATTTTTAAAAAATATTGCAGAAGTCTTCTTTTCTTCTTACGTATTCTGTATTCAAATTTCTTTTGTTTCTGACGGTCATAAACTACAAAAATTAAATTTCCACGAGAATTTCCATTAAAATTTCAAGTTTGCCCACACAACTTCGTAAGTTAAATCTCACGGATCTTCGATAAATTTCAAAAGTAAAATTGGTTTTCAACTTTTTTGTGAAACCTCTAATAAAAACGTGTAGGGAGATAAATAAATAATAAAAATTTAGAAAAAAAACAAGAATCTAGTAGTCGACGCAGCGGAATAAATCCTTTCCTATCAAATGAAATATTTATTTTAATTTTACTTGTTTAATTTCGGAAATTTTGGACACCTACTGTGTTTAACCATTAGCTAGGAACAGGCTGCATGATCAAGTTGGCGTCCAGCTAAGTTTAAAATCATAAACTATAATCTAAGCAATTAAAAATGTTCCCGAGTTTTGTTTATTATGTTTACTTAAACGGCGCTTGGAGAAATATGAAATAATAATTTTTGTTGTACATTTTAAATATGTAAGATCTTGTCATTTGTCACACTGTCACTCACCAAGGACGAGGCATACGACTCGAGTCGTGGCTAACTTGGATTCCTACGTGAGGTAGCTGACACACCGAATACATTTTTTCTAGCCTTGTGTAAAAATCTGCTCGTATTTTATTTTTAATGGGCGCTCATTTAAATTAGAATTGAATTATGAGTTTAAATACTTCTGGATGATGTATTCCACACTCAAGAAATTTTATTGCTAGTATTTTTTATTTTAAAAATGTTAAACGTATTGAACTGACAGTTTTAAATATTTTATAATTATTTATTATATCATTATATACTTTTTGTTGACTGTTTATTTTTTGTGTGTTTAAATTTGTATGAAATTTGAATTAATATTGTTACCCACATATTTATCTTGCCATCTAAATGAACAATTTCCGCTATCACTTATATTTTTAAAATTTTTAAATCGTTATTTTAATATTTATCGCTAGATCTTTCCGATGATTAGCAAACACTAATTTTAATAACGATTAAGTGATGATTACAAATGAGCCATACGTCAAAACTCTTGCTTACTTACTTATTATAAAAAATCTGACGTGGACACCACATGACTTCCATGTACGCCTTGTGTGTTCATACTTTTCTTAATAACTAAAATGTAGAATAATATAAAAAATTCTTTTAACTTATTATACTAGTATACTCACAAATATATTTTAGTCATTTTATTTAAACTGCAGAAGAAGATATAAAGCATATTTTACTATTGTCACTGTCATGTCATAATCATTTAAATTTTACGTAGTAACAAATGTTAATCGATCATGGACTACGTACGTACGTACAGACGTCCGTCGAAACTAGTCATAATGGATTCAGAAAAGGTCAAAACGGATATTTCCGTCAAAATCTGAGAACCGAAATTTTTCGCGATTACAATACATCCTTACTTCGTACAAGGAAGTAAAAATATTGCATACGACTCGTACGCAATATTTGATACGACGTATAGTGAATGAAGTAGTAGTTTATTTACATTTATGATTTCATATCCACTATTTTTTTGTTCTCCTACAATTTACTCACTCGTTCTCAATGATATGGTAAATTTGAAATCGTTAACGAAATGAATTAGCCATAACGCTAATTTTTCGGTCTTGTTAATAAATATGAACCATTAATTAACTGGCCAGAATTTAAAATTGAATTTATTCAAGTCAATTTGTCACCTTGTATAAAAATCAATATCGAGACGAGACGAGATTCGAGAAAGTCTCATCTCTTCTGCATCACTAGCAGAATGTGTACTAATAAATAAAAGATACTACAGTACATTGTTGTATTTATTTGCAGTGCTTGTAAAATCAAACTGGCAGAACGGGTTGTATAGGAATTGATTACACTTAATTTTTCTGAAATAATGAATGACATTTCTTGGTGCCTTTGCTTTAATGTATTCAAACTGAAAGTGTAAGTTGGTATTTACGGGCTTTTTCTGTAAACAATTAAAATAATTTCCTATTCATATATTTACACAAAGAATTTCGCAAATAGGCACCCTAGCAAAAAAATTATACACCCCTTAGGCCGTGACTGCAATCGCTAAACGCACCGTTTCACAGATAAGTGAGATAAGATAATAATTTTCTTGTGTTATTTCGTACATACAGAGAACAGAGTAGCACACAATACACATCAACATCAACTTCAACTTCAAGACAGAAAAATGACAAGTTCTGTGTATGTGTTGCTCAATATGTCATGCCCGTAAGGTAGGAAGTAAAACTGCGCCATTAAACGCACAGAAAAATAAAATAAAAACTATAGAAAATTTAAAATAACACGTTTCTCCTATGGTGGAACATTGCTTTACACGCATATTTCAGCGGCATGCAGACATTCTTAAATATTATAATACTGCTACGATTATTTTTGCCATGCGAAATTCTAAAGAAATAAATTATTCTATTATTAAATGTACCACCGAACCGAACGCATGCATAATATACTGTACCACGATTCTACTGGTACAGAACTATCACGATACGAGACGAGACGAGACGAGAAATAATCGAGACGAGATCAAATTTTCTCGTCTCGTCTCGACGCATCACTACATTCTGTTGTTTTTTATGCAGCAGTTTAATAAGCGCCCAAAATTGATGACTTTCAAAAAATAAAAATATAATCCAAAATATTCTTTTGATTTATACATATATTTTGTCACTATTTTCAATATTTATAGTTATTTTGTATTAATTAATTTCAATAAAGATTGTTAAATGCGTGGCTATTCAAGCAAAAATACGTGTCCAGTTGAAAGTCGTAAATAATAATGAAATAAAAAGTTGATTTAAGAGACGTGTAGGGTTAAAATAATATGCAGTTCTACGAAATGAATAGCTCTGAAATGTTGTCTCTACGACAGACCATATGCGTGTGTGAATCAATTACGTGAGCAATCGTAACAAAGAGATATTTAGTACTCATTTGTAGCAACATAGATTTCGTGTTTGTGATCCAAGTAGGCATGCATTTAAATCACTACGCATGCGCACATTCACACAATATCCTCCATATTGTTCTGCCCACGTGGGGCTTTTTATTTAGTTTATTTATAGCGGTCTGTTGTTGTCTTCTGTACGGCCGAAATAAAACTTATATATTTTATGTTATGAAGGTGTCCTAAGGTGCGAGTGATACATGGGCCAACATGTGGAAACATGGGAGGGGCTTTATGACGCTCTGGAAAGAAATTGGAACGCGTCCTGGACATAATGAACTCAGAGACTTGAGAACTAAACGTGTCCATTATTCTGCTTCTAAAATTATTTATACTTTATTCAACAATTTTTAAATTTTTTTCCACAAATTCTCCTATTTGTTGTTGTCATAGTTAAACTCAACTAAATTGTCAAGTCAATCTGTCAACATAAATCTATCATTTTACTGGTATTAACCATGTAAAATTATTAGATTAAATTTTTTATTATTAGGGATGAAAGTGAAATATTTCCGTTAGTACCTACTTTTACTCCCTAGGGAGGAAAAGTCAATTGGAATCTCGCATAAAGCGGGAGAAAAATACTTTTTCTTTCTAAGTGAGAAAGATATTGAACGGTCAGAAATACCTCACTTTCATCCCGAGTAGTAGGATGAAAGATGGCGTTTTCAGTGGGAAAAAATAGTAACTAAAAGTGACATTTCACAGACTGTCAGCTGTCAAAAATAGCACTTTTAATGTCAATATATATTTTGAGATATTTACTATAATTTGGGTATTGGCATCATTGGCACCTTTAAATTTATTTGAAGCAAAAAAATATTTAAAAAAATCAATTGATATAGAAAGACAAACTTGAACAGTGATATTCTTAAATATTAGCTAATTTAACAATATTAATACCCTTATGTAATCATAAATATGTAATTTGTTGTTACGTCACACTATCGTGTCTACTGAATCGGGGTTTTGACAGAAATAAGTAAAGCATAACATCACAGTGTTAATTGCTTATAAAATTGGCGCACATTTACACACGCAATAAAAATAAATCGCAATTATACAGAATCAGACCGATATTTCTAAACCTTTCTACGTCAGTGTAATCTGCTATCTAGTACTTCAGGCTTCACTTGCCATGCATTTGCTCTAATTAACATATAATACTGATAGTGAAGACGACGGATGACAGAATTATAGGCACGTTTTATCATTTTTGCAATTATTATTAGCTTTGTCATACCCACAACCAGCACATAACCAAAATTATTGTGTAATGCAGTATAAAATTAACCAAAAATAAATAAGAGTAGGTAGATAGGTTCGCAATTTTTATGAATTCAATAATAAAATGTATATATTTTTCTAACTTCTATAGCTATACCTATATTTTATCATTTCAGTTTATTTTATTTAAACTATTAAACATAAACAAGGATTCGGTTAGTTATCATTTAAAATCAGAAAAAGACAAAAAAATTTAAGGTTAACTTACCAAATCAGTAGAAAAAAGTTTTATGGCACTAACACACGACACTATTGTACACTAATATTACTTGTATATTGTATAATGTGTATAGGTAACAATATATTTTACATTATACCTTTGCGATGAAACTATTCTTAAATTTATAAGAACAAATAATCACTTAATAAGTCAGCTGATATGCAACGCAGAAGACACAGTAGAGAACTATACTATAAATCGAGCGTTATAAACAATAAAATAACTGAATTTGTGACTCGTACGGGCGAGTTTCGTTTATTCACTAGCGACAAGAATAATAATTGTTTATCATCGTATCATGTAAACGCTTGCAATTTAGTTGTGAAAAAACTTCGAAGAAGTGTGCGCGGCGTACGTTCTTTAAAATATTAACTGTGTTAAGTGTAGTGAATCTTTGTCTCACCCATCATCTCTGGAATCTAATCAAAAGGTATGTAATTGTTAAAGCTGTTTTTCAATGATATTTATTTGCAATAATATTAATAGTTTATTTATTTAGTAAATATTTTTTGTTGATATTACTTTTAAACATAATTAAAGAACAGATAAATCCAATATTGGTGAAAGAGCCTATTTGACACAGTATTTATAACATTAAGAATAAAACGAAGCTTGCAACATTAGCATTTAGTATGTTATTGTTAAAATTGTTTTGCAATGATACTTATTTGCAATGATATTAATAGTATATTTATTTAGTGAATATTTTTCTTGTTATTACTTTTAAATATAATTAAAGAACAGTTGAATCCAATATTGGTAAAAGAGCAGATTTTATACAGCGTTTATAACAATAAGAATAAAACGAAGCTTGCAACATTGAACTAGTATATAGTAATTCGCACAGCATTTGTTGCATTGCATCTTATGCAGAGTTTATTAAAACCCATGTAGGAATCTCCAACACACATTTTTAATCGAATTACATGCAGAGGCGTACCGACAAAGTTTTACATTGAAGGTAAATGTTATTTGATCCAATATAAAAATGATTGTCATAAAATAACAGTCAGGTACCAAGCTAGTTATAATTAATTACAAGTCGTAATCAATGTTGTAAATTTGTTATGGGGTATAAAATCTAATACAAAAGTTACAATTACAGGATTATTGTGGTATATAAAAAGTTGTTTTATTGGCATTCTGTTGCAATTTTTGAGTAGTTATACAAGTTTAATATTCATTACCTGTTTACCCCTTTCCAAATCTGGCAATGTACAGAGGTATATAATTAGATTCAATAGCAATATTATGTCGTAAATAAATGAAAAAGTCATTAGTCACACTCAAAAGCCGTAATTAACCAACAGTGTTAGAGTAATGAGGTTTTTTAATTCAATGCATTCATAAACTTCAATCAGCAATAATGTTTACTGCTTTCTGCCACCTTTTAGTATTTTCTTTTAAACTTTTTTATTGTTTCAATTTTAACTGTAAAAACGATTAGCAATAATTTTAAGTGACCTTCACCCCCTAAATTAAAAACATTTCATTGGTATGCTTCTTTATGCAATATGTAAGTATTATGTCAAATATTTATTCGAATTTGGTAACTAATATAAAATATTTTTTGGTGAAGCTAAATATAGAATCATCATCACTCCAAAATTATTTTTAGAAAATATGCATATTAATATGTAAGCTACCTGCTTGCTGCTAAAATAATCACTTATAATACCATACCTATAGTCATAATTATGTCGATTATTCTTCTGGTAGTTTACAAATAATGTTCTTCGTGCTTGGATATGAATATTATGAGGATGCAGTACGAGTAATATTCGCAAGCATAAGGTAAATGAGTGTAGAATATTCTACCAGAAAAATAATTTACTTAACTGTGAATACGAATGGTATTCAAGACAGGAGATTATTCATTGAATCAGATCCAGTTTTAAATTAAAAAGCTGAAAACTGCAGTAATCCGTGATTTCGTCAAATGTGTTTATGTGAATTTTGATATTTCTTTATAAATAAAGTAGTGAATTTTAAGTGAAAAATGTTCTAGAAACTCAAAGAAAAACCAGAGATAGAATTTGTGCTTAAAAAGATTAAATTAAAAATGTTCATTTGTTAAATAGTCACCTAAAGTAATAGTGAATAGTCGACACACAACCTTATACAAGTAGTACAAAATAATCATTTCTACTAATTTTGATTGGCTATGAAATTTAATATTCTGCATTTTTATTGGTTTTTTTGACAGATGGCAGATGATGTGAATAATCACGTAATATCACATGTGCATTAATTCTTTTTTTATGAAATTTTTCCAGTGCTTAATTAGCTCAAGTGGTACACGAGAGCTAATTACGTTGTTGGGATGTACGATACAAAATTTCCTGGACATGAATGAATGCACTAGTGCATATTTGGTAAGAAAACCGCCGCTCTATTTACAATAGAAACTTGAAATATTTACTAAACTTGTATTTAACATTAATAAATATGTATTATTTACCTTATTAATTGCTTATTTACACTCAAAATAAAAATTTAACCAATTCTTTATTTAATGTCAAAGTGACAGTTGACGGTAAAGTTTCCGCTTATTAATTTCAGTTAAGTTACTCAAGCTACTATAGTAAAAATTACCAATTTTTTTTTATATAACCATGGTTACTATTATTCTAATCAATTCATCCTGGCTGTTATTTGTGTCATGCGATTTTCAAAGCAATTTTCGTTCCAAAGTAAATTTCGCAATTTTAGTTGCAAATTCTTCCATTTGCTACATCTTAGTCTTGCGTGAATGTCTCGTGTTATCTCCCCCATTATTGAACAAATCCCTGTGGAATTCCCCGCGCCTACGCCACTGACCGAGTCGTTAAATGCGTGTACAAGACGGTCATTCGAAGTCCAAGGCGTCGGCATGCCGTTGAACAAATTGTCAATGTTGCCATTTGTCGTATAACAATTTGCAAATTGCAACGTTGCGCGCTCAGATGAACGTTGTTCACGCGAATTCCGCTGGGTGCTTATAAAAATACTGAGATGCCGGTCCTGAATGTGAACGCAACATAGCACGTAGGTATCGAGATACGGAGACGGTAACGTTTTCCTACTACTCGAATTTTTAGAATTTTTGAAGGCTTCAGATCATTGTAGTATATTTTTAAGATTCTGTTTATAGTACCACACTGACAATATTTTATTCCGCGGAATTGATATAGTATTGAACATCAAAAGTTAATTGCAGTTGAAAATTTCAACTTAATATAAACGAAAGAACATGACATCGAAACGTATAAGTGTAATTTTGTAAATCCTGGAAATTTGTGTAGGTTCTATTAAAACAAAAACTAAATTAATTTGTTATTGATTTTAAGTCAATGAAGATTACCTAAAAACTCATTATATTCTATTATTAAAAAATCTGACGTGGCCATCACACAACCTTCCGCCATATCTAGACTTTAAACAGAAATGTATACGTACAATCCGGTGCCCATTTAAAATATACAAATAAAAATCTAAAATATTCAAACACAGAAATTTGCATCACCTGAATAAAAAGATTCATTCACAGGAAAACTCTGCTGTGTTGAAGCCATCCTCCGTTCAATTAGGGAACGCATGCAGCACTCTAAAATTCTAACGCTGCTTTATTCATGCACTGCTTCATGCATACGTTGCTTTATCCAATCACTGCTTTGTTCAGACACAGCCTCATTCATACACCGAATTCTTCAAACACCGCTTTATTCATCGTCCTAAACTCCATCGTCGGTAACATTGCAACACTCGAAAATTCTAACGCTGCTTTATTCATGCACTGCTTCATGCATACGTTGCTTTCTCCAATCACTGCTTTGTTCAGACACAGCCTCATGCATACACCGAATTCTTCAAACACCGCTTTATTCATCGTCCTAATCTTCATCGTCCTAATGTAGCACAGACACAAACCTAAAATCTGTAATGCCAACAACATAGTGCTTAGGCTTCGTATCCATAGATGTCAACAAGTGGCATGATTTTTAAGTTATAAACTTTTTTAATAATATTTCCTATTCAGTATTATCTAAATATGTAATAGTAACAAAATATTTAAACAAAAGTTTTCATAGAATAAGAATAATATTTGTGATTTTACTTTTAAGATGTAAAAAGTGACAGATCCCAATCCCAATAATGTAAATATAACCTGCATTGCAAAAACACATCAGTGGAAAATATTAAACTAAGACCCGTATGACACGATACAAAATTATGTTGAAAATGTTGAACAAAACTTTGTAGAAAATTATTTCAATTTTTTTTTCTTTCCCAAACTTCCAATTATTGTAAAATATGTGTTTGCAACGTATCGAAAATTTTTATAAAAATTTACTATTTATGCATGCGCTCTTTGACACTTTTGCTTTTGTGGCGGCAAATTCAAACTAAAACCCTTACTCTTCTCTGTCGATTTATGCGTTCATGTTGAATCTTAACGTCACTAACGTGGTCTATTATATATTGTATGTGCATACATGTATTAGTAGAAACAATAAGGCATTGAAATGAATTATTATTATATTCGGCAGCTATAGTAAGCACTATAATTTTAAGTTTGAAATTAAAACAAGATAAAAAGAAAAAACAACAAAGAAAAAAATATGGGCCAGATCGTGGTTGCAACCAAGCAAATAATGAGTTATTGAACTCTGATCCATCTGCCTATACATAAATTTCTTACGACTAACAAACAATCAATTTGAATGTTTATTATCATTAGTTACGGTTGATATTGCAAGACAAGACACCTTATTTATGCGATTTCTGGCGATTGTCACAATTGACAGTTGAGTTGAAGTTCATTGCGCATATTTTATACAAAATTTACTACTTTTTAGAACGGTTTGCAACGATACAAAAAATTACTTTCTACAAAATTTTATATAAAATTTTGTATATAATTATTTTACATCGTGTCATACGGGCCTAAGAGTAGTATATTTGTTTTTATTACCCATTTGTAAATAAAAATACGAAATATTCTTTAGACAACATCAATATTGTATATTATCATACTAAGGGTACTAATCAGGGGTAATACCATAAGAGATGATAATTTTTTGAGAATTGTTTTGTCGTTTCCACGGCAATTTATTTCTAACAATTTCACGACACAAAACATCATCTATCAATTTCCCGAAACGAAGTTGAGGGGAATTGTCAGATGATGTTTTGTGGAGTGAAATTGCAATAAGTTGCCGTGGAATAGACAAAAATTCTCTCAAAAAATTATTATCTCGAATGGTATGTAGGAAGAATATTTTTCTTGTTAAAAATACTACCAAAACGACTCATTTTGCTAAACATTTTTGACGTTTCATGTGACAAATTAATTAATTTTTTGTTACTGACGTAACAAAATAAAACCTAATCTACAAAATTATGTTGTCAGATACATCATTTTACATTTTCAATTCTATTGGTTGCATTACGTCATTTGACGTCATCATTACGCAATATGATTGGTTAAACCATCAGTCAAAAAATATTCACTATAATACTATAAAGGTATTATTTAGTGACAATATAGGTTATTTATTATTGAGGATCAGATTTGAAATTTAGGTACATATCAAGTGTCAGCCAAAACTTAATTCTCCTCATTAGTGTAGAACATCATATAGCTATAATAACATCTTTTAATTTTCTTCAATTGACACGATAAAGTGATGACAAATTGTCGATGAAATAAAATAAAATGAATGATTTTTATTTAACCAACTACACTGCTCAAAACAAAAATCGAGCCACTTTACCGAACCAAGAAAATGCCTGTTTTTAAAATGTGGGGCATTTCTTTCAGGGACGTGTTAACCAAAATCTGGAAATTCCCTCTGGAGATACATTCCTCCTCTACGTTCTCCAAAAATCCCGAAGAGATTCGCTCCCCCAGACCCCCTGAAAAATCGCTTTATGTGATGTCATGTTTGAGCAATGAA
Organism: Agonum fuliginosum; assembly: GCA_947534325.1. Taxonomy (NCBI): domain Eukaryota; kingdom Metazoa; phylum Arthropoda; class Insecta; order Coleoptera; family Carabidae; genus Agonum; species Agonum fuliginosum. The sequence continues at coordinate 58,479,516 of OX384029.1, read as the reverse complement.
AAATCTCAAAGTTTGAAGGCTTGTAGCTCCAAAAAATCCTATCTTAAGGGGGTTGTTCGACTCGATTGTCACAAAGTCCTATCAATTTCCTTTTCAGAGCTGAAAATTTCGTCCTTATGGTGAAGAATATTCTTAGGCCCGTATGACACGATGTAAAAAATTTTCAAAATTTTTTAATAAAATTTTGTAGAAAGAAATTTGTATCGTTACAAACCGTTCTAAAAAGTAGTAAAATTTATATAGGCAGATGGATCAGAGTTCAATAACTCATTATTTAATTTTAAAGTTCCTTTGCTTGGTTGCAACCACGACCTGGCCCATATTTTTTTCTTTGTTGGTTTTTCTTTTTATCTTGTTTTAATTTCAAACTTAAAATTATAGTGCTTACTATAGCTGCCGAATATAATAATAATTCATTTCAATGCCTTATTGTTTCTACTAATACATGTATGCACATACAATATATAATAGACCACGTTAGTGACGTTAAGATTCAACATGGACGCATAAATCGACAGAGAAGAGTAAGTGTTTTAGTTTGAATTTGCCGCCACAAAAGCAAAAGTGTCAAAGAGCGCATTATTTCAATTTTTTTTTTCATTCCCAAACTTTTATAAAAATTTACTATTTATGCATGCGCTCTTTGACACTTTTGTCATACACGGGCCTTAGTTTATTATTTTCCACTGATGTGTTTTTGCAATGCAGGTTATATTTACATTATTGGGATTGGGATCTGTCACAAATATTATTCTTATTCTATGAAAACTGTTATTTCAATATTTTATTACTATTACATATTTAGATAATACTGAATAGGAAATATTATTTAAAAAGTTTATAACTTAAAAATCATGCCACTTGTTGACATCTATGGATACGAAGCCTAAGCACTATGTTGTTGGCATTACAGATTTTAGGTTTGTGTCTGTGCTACATTAGGACGATGAAGATTAGGACGATGAATAAAGCGGTGTTTGAAGAATTCGGTGTATGCATGAGGCTGTGTCTGAACAAAGCAGTGATTGGAGAAAGCAACGTATGCATGAAGCAGTGCATGAATAAAGCAGCGTTAGAATTTTCGAGTGTTGCAATGTTACCGACGATGGAGTTTAGGACGATGAATAAAGCGGTGTTTGAAGAATTCGGTGTATGAATGAGGCTGTGTCTGAACAAAGCAGTGATTGGATAAAGCAACGTATGCATGAAGCAGTGCATGAATAAAGCAGCGTTAGAATTTTAGAGTGTTGCAATGTCACCCTTCAATTACTACATTTAATATCTTACTTAGGACTTATATAGCGCTAGTATGCCAACTTGTCACCCGTCTCACCTGTCAATATTTTTTACGCAGAAACAAAAATCAACCGATCATGGATTACAAGATATCAACGTTTTATTTGATAAATTTATTTTTTAAATTTTACTGCAGTTCTTTAATGCTACCAGATAAAGACAATTTTTTATAACGTAAGTTGCAAATAACTTTTCCTCTTATTCTTATTACAAATAAATACTATATTTTTCCAAATTTATATACAATTTTCACAATTAACCTTTTCAATCTTCAAAAAATATCACTTCCGATGAAGATATTTGTACCAAAATCTAAGGAGCTCTTCCAATTTATATACAAATGTTAAATTCCAAATATCAAAATTTTCGGGTAATTCGTATTTGAGTTATGCGACTAACACCCCTTGACCACACACATACACACAGACATCATCGTGAAACTATCAAAAATGAGTTGTACGGGCCCTAATTCGTGCTCATCCACTAAAAATTCATTACCCGATTTTTTGCATGATTCCAATACCTTCCTTTACAGGTAAGCGGAAGGTAAAAACAACAGCAATCATATTGCTTATCAATCTTAAAGAAATGTAGAATTATTATTTCATTTCTTGCAAATATTATATCTTTGCATATTTTAATATTAAAAACCATAACTTTCTATACTAAATTAGTACCTACTATTTAATGTAATGGATATAAAAGTAATCCAACTTTGTTAAAAAATGAAATTTTTTAAGGTTTTCAAGTTGTTTCGCATTTTCTTCTCTTCTCTTGCAAGCAGTCCGCTCCGCATACATTGTGTAAATCTGTTCGAATGGAATGTGGCCTAATGTGGTTTCAATGTAACTCGTATCTAGTATGGTCTTCGCGAACGATTGATAAAGACATCTTCACGCCGCTCATTCACGATTATGCCTTTCATAAATTTCTCGATTTTACACAAACTTTCAAAAACCTCAACACTGTAATTTTGGATTATCTGTTGCTAAAAATAAATGCATTTACTGGTTATAAAATTCCATAAATATTCCATCTGTGTTTCTTAACTCGTAACACCATCAATAATGTCCGCATTATGCATGCATGCACATATGCGAATAAACATAATTTTCGAGATTAGAGATTGCAAGTTTTCATGATATATGAATATGTAGATTTAAATCAGCATCAATTTTATTTATTTTTAATCGCGCAAATTAACTTATATCTACTTATAAGTATAAGTCGGTTGAGAATAGTAGAAATTATTATTATTAAATGAAAATGAAACCTAATTAAAGTGTCCATCTTTAAGATATTACCATTATCTGATGGTTGGATTGACTTTTTTTAAATAAATTGCTTTTTATTTGTTTTTAATTAACTATATCTTCAGTTTTAGAATAAATTATAAATTCCTTAATTAAGGGCCTATTGCATGGCAATAATACGCATTGAAAAACGAGTAATTTTTGTGAGGATCTCAATCTAATACTGTTATACTTATGATGTTGAATTTTTGTATGTAGATTAAGGAAGAATACTAAAAGTGCGGAATCTTCAAAATATTTAATGAATGTAATTAGTTTGGCTTTAATAATTATCCGAAATTCGGTGAAAATTGTACAAGTTTAGATATAATTTATGGCAATTCTGTTGATAAAATTATAGTTTTATTGTTTTTCCGCCCTTTCTACATCTATGTTGTATTCATTTTATCTTAAAACTCAATGATAACTTTTATAGTTCATTCATGAGATCTTCACGAAATTCTAGTGTTTAATTTCTTTTTATCTCTAATTGTTGTCAGAACAATATATAGTTTGAATTTTTCAATTCAACAATGCTTTGTCGTTAGTAATGTAAAATTTCAGATTTTTATTTTGAGTAATATAGCCAGAATCGTGAATTCTGATTCTTATTGCACTCAAGAAGCATAGCCCCTTAAATGAAAGTCATATAAATTTGTATAGGTACTGATTTAAAAGGTAGTAGGAATTTGATATTGTTGACAAATAATAATGAGGAATTGTTTTATAGTGCGTTGGTCAATAGAACCGGCAAGTCATTAGCTATTTATTGGTGTTATTTATAAATATGAATATATAATTCATGTATCACGTGACACATATTTGACTAATTTGATTGGCTAAAATAGGGCAGTAAGAGGCTATCAAATCGATGATATTTTTATCACCGCTGTTACATGTCAACTGTTTCTGTCAATTAATTTCCTACTGTCAGTTTCTTATTTAAATATTGCTGTTTGTCAAAAATAAGACTTAATATGAATGGACCTGATTATATTCGGTGGGGAAATGCCAGTGAAAACGAAATTGAGAAAGGTAAATAGAATTTAAAACGTTTTTGACAGCTATTGAAAAAATATAACCAAACATTTTGGACTCATTCATTATATATTCTCCCCAAATATAACTCGGGCTATGATTAATCATAGGTGATAGAGTAAAATTCAAATAGCTAGGACCCTGGACTGTGCGAGAAGGCAGAGCTTGTCATGTACTGTCCGTTTTACAAAAGCGGAGCTAGCGAGTATATGCTGCGCTGCACTTCACTTAATTTTCAAACAAAACTAAAATATAACTCAATCACAATCAATTACAAAATTCGCAGGGTTACACGAAGCAAAACACTACGAATGTCAGCATGAGAATAACAGATATTGAAGGTGATGTTCTGTAGAACAGACAGTAGCGTAGTTTCATCTTGTTTATCATCTATGCTTCTCTCTCTAAGACGAGAATTCGTACTTCGCGCAGGGTTCTAGCTATTTGAATTTTACTCTAGCATTCGTGAGTCTTCAGAAAATTGAACTCGTGCTACGCACTCGGTCAATTTTCATCGACTAACTCATGCTATCACCGATGATAATCATAGCACTTGTTATATTACCCCCGATTATATCTATGCAGGATGCATCTGTTAGAATTAGACGCTTTGGAAAAAATCAAGTTCTGCGCCAATTAAAAAAATCTTGATTAAAAAGTCGTGCAACGGGTTAGCCTTTATATTCGCAGATAATTCCATTAGGTACCGAAAAGTGAAATTTAAAAATAAACGTCCTTGAACTTGGCACGGAGTAGTTTCATGTGAACCGTGAAAATGTAAGCAATTACTGGCAATCTACGAGAATGCGAATGAAGCATCGCGATTGAAAACCAACACCGGCATCCATGGAATCTAGTCTAGTGCGAATTTATATCTAGTCCAGTTAATTGACTGTCAATGCTGATTCACACGTTAACTAACCAAGTTCAATAAACTTCCATGATCGGTGATCGATATTGATAATGGAAAAGCGTGTTCATACATATTTTATGCAGATTATGTTTTTAAACCTGTATTACTAATAATTATTGCAACTCTAGTAAATATCGTAGGTATCCAAATGGAAAATATTTTTTAAAGTCTTTTTCCCTGTAGCCTAGCAGGCATTTTTCTTACTTTTTGTTAGCATTTTTTTGTGAATTCAAGTTATTAGGTAATTAAATGTAGTATGAGTTTGTAAAATGTTAAAATTAATCCCCTTCTTAAGGTAGAAAATCCGTCGGTCATAAGCGTGCGTGATTTCGGTGTGAGGTGAGGCCGAAGCAGTCAAATAATCAGAAATAAATCATTAAAAATCGTAGATTTGGATGTAAATTACAAATCATAGGTATCCAAATAAATAAAAAATATAATTGAAATTTAAGTTTACACTGAAATGCAGTAGTAGTACGTCAAAAACATAATTTTTCTTGAGATTGGAACCTTTTGCATGCGATTTCTCAACTCATATTTTTATTTTTCTAATAAATACCTCAAATATCAAAGAATAACATATTCGTTTTCCAAATATGTGTTGGGTTGTTATGATATAAAATTTTCTAATCGTTTAGTAAATCTACTGGTAACCTTCATATACGCAATGTATTTTAGCGCGTTTTTGTGTCAACTTTAAATTCAATTATCTTCGTTATTTCAACGGTTACCTATAAATTTTTATTTTTATTCAAATTCTACGACTTGTAATGAATGCTGTATATTAATTTAAGTCATATTTTGGGTTGTCACTACCCATGGATTTACTACCTTAAATAAATATAAGTAGTTATTTGTATACCTAGGCTGGAAAATGTCTGTTTGGCGTCCGACAGAATTCTTGGCCAAGGTTTAAAAATTCTTGAGGACATTTCGCAGACGAATTGTACACAATAATTTTTGGGCAACCTCAATGCATATATGATAAAAAATCACAGTTTATTTTTTGTAACAACTGTCAAAAATATCTGACATTGACAGGTACAACTCAATAAATTTACTTCGCAGTTGTTACTAATAGCAACGCGACTGCGATATGTATATCGTACAAAAATGTTGTTTACGCGGCCTGAATTGCGTTTTTGACAGTTTCACAAAAAATATTTTTAAAATGTCGTACTTAGAATATGCTGTTGCAGTTCTTGAAAAAGAAAGCGATTTTAAATTCGCTAAAATGATAATGTGAAGGAATGTATTAGGAAAGGTAGTTCGTAGTAGATACCTTATAGGTATATCGCTCAATCTGTGAATCTTTAGAGTTTTTCTACGCTTCGGAATAAGTGTTTTTAACTTTATTATCAGTAAGGTGATAATATTGTAATAAACTATACTGCAATTTATTGCCATCGGCGTCGAGTTTTGAGAATCCGTGTGGGACCTTTATGTTTTAGTAAGATTTTTTTAAAAATCATGATCCAATAGGGGGATGTTTTTTGGGAATTGTTAAATACGTAAGAAAAAATGCACCGCAGACAAAAATTGTTTTTGTTCAAATTTAAAAATACCTTACAATCTAAATTTCACCTGTGGATAACAGCAGATTTTACCTTTTATGTGCAGAAATAATAAAATTTGCATGTGTCTTATGACCGTGAGGGGGCAGAGCCCCTACAAATGTTATGTTTGTATTATTCGCGGAACAGCAATCCTCCCGAGACAAAACAACTCTGGCTCAAAATTACGAGATTTAATTTACATCAAGTTCTGATAACAGAGCCGGCATCAGTAATGCTTTATTGGCCCATAAGCCGAGCAGTGAAGCTGAAAACGCAGGAGAGATATGCATATGAGCGCTGATTGCACACCTCGCTGCCCGTTGCACCTTTTCGTCTTTCCCCCCGCCGCCTCGCACGGTGACGGTCGCATTGCCCGACGACAGACTAAGTATCAACATAAGTTATGATATCGAAAATTACCAGGAGTTATTGAGATATTGGATGCCCTGGACTATCGTAATTTCATGTCAATGATCCCTAAAGGATCGACAAGGTTTCGTTATAAAGGAATTCGATAATTTTCTGTAATTTTGTTTGTCATTATTCTTTATTTATTATCTACACTCTTGAGATTATCATATATATTAATGACAAATATGAATATGTTATGGGTAACGACTGAAGCTATGCAGACCTTACATTGCTCAGTTAAAGTTTTCAGGCAAAACAAAATTTTGTAAGCTTATACATGGTCAGTATTTCGTAGAAAATCATGAAATCAATTAAAATTCTTTATTGTTTATTCACTTTTTTTCGTCAAAAACCAACATCAGGACTTTGTGGTTCGTCTCAGTGATGAAGCATCAATGCATCAAAATGAGCAATGTCAGCTTTGTACACTGTACAACATATAGATTTCGCCTGTGAGAATATTCTATAAATGATCTGATTAAGCGGCCCGTCTAGGTTTTTTCCAAATTCCTACAATACTCTCGAATTTACTTTTTTTTTTCTATTTCACGCTTTTCCCCACTGCTACGACTGCCTAAAACCAGACCGAAACTCGTACTTTACACCGTATCCTAACAATGCAATGTCATTTTGAAGTTTAAAAATACTGTAAAAGTGTTTTCGTTGCGAGTAAACTGTTAGTTTATTATTGACTTTAGGGTGTTTTTATATACATTTAATAGAGAAAGAATGGATCTACAGATTCAAATTTTAAAAATTAATTTCTATTAGGAAATATAACCATGTAAAACCATGCATAAATCGGAAATTTTTATGAATTTTTCGTAATTTTTATAACCATATAAAATTTTGAGAAAGGCACAACTATTAATATTGATAGGAATTTATTAATCAGGACTGCAGTCAATAGATTTTTATTATTCTAATAAACCGACGTTTCGGCACACTCTAGTCCTTCTTCAGGGGTTAATTAGACAAAGTTGGTAAATAATAATAATAAATGTTTATTATTTACCAACTTTGTCTAATTAACCCCTGAGGAAGGCACTAGAGCGTGCCGAAACGTCGGTTTATTAGAATAATAAAAATCTATTGACTGCAGTCCTGATTAATAAATTCCTTACATTCCACCAGTCGAAAAATTCCTTATTTCATTAATATTGATCTTTTAAAAATATAATCCTTGTCGAAAATACAATTTTAACATTTTTGTATTTACCACAAAACACTAGCTACGTTAGTATGTTTTATGCTGGATTTTAGGAAGTAGACTAAAGAAAAATAGCTCTAAATAGCTGATATTAATGTATTACAAATTTTACAATTCCTGCCTGATGTGTTTAAAATCAATAAAAAAGTTATGAAAGGGTTCTTATCCTTATTATAAATGAAAAATAATATAACTGAAATATTTTGTTGATAAATTTTGTGAGTAGGTACATGTAATTACACAAAACCAATATTATTTATTTTCCCATTAAAGATATGCTTTGTAAATAACTATAATTTGAATATTAATATAAATTAAGTATCGTGATGTCGACATTCGTTTTCCCGCTAAATATCTAAAATAACGAATCGCATTTAATCACACAATATTATCAAGTCGTTGATTTAGCATTAGCATTAACGGAACATCCAATAAAGTACATTTCCCCGTTATAATGAATCCTCTCTAACGAACGCATCATTTGCTTAAAACCCCAGAAGGTAAATTGTGTTCTTTCGCATTCAAATGTGCCGCGTCCCCCCAGTGCCCCCTCCCCCCGTGGGGGGCAGAGAGGCGGCTGTGGTTCGTGGGCCATTTGTCACGTACACAAATCTCGCCACTCGCCCTGAGAATAACTTCAGCTTCGGGCCGTAATTCACACATGCCAAAACAACGCGACACTAACAAAAATCCCTATAACTTATAGCTTATTATATGCGCGCAGTCCATGCTGCGCATGCATGTGAACATGAGTGCGGTGCGCAGAATCGAAAGCAGTGTTGCCGCATTCAACAAAACGGTGACGTCAAAACAGAGGATTAAGAGGCCCGTCTAACTCCTAAAATCCAGCATAAAATGTAGTAATGTAGCGAGTGTTTTGTGGCCAGTACAAGAGTCGTAACATTTTATTTCAACAGAGATTTAATACAGAAAGAATGGAACTACAGATGTTTCTTTTTAAAATTTGGATTAAAAAATTGTACATGATTATAGAAATTCCGATAAATTAAAACATAATTCCAATTTATGCAAACTTTTTTTAAAAATTTTAAAAATTCACATCTGTAGATAGGTACATTTTTTCTCTATTAAATGTTTATAAAAACATTACCCTGAAGTCAATAATAATCTGACAGTTTACTCGCAAGGAAACATTTTTACAGTAGGTATTTTTCAATTTCAAAATGATATTGTATTGCTAGGATGCGGCAAAGTACGAGTTTCGGGTTGGTTTCAGGAAGACGGATGAGTGGAATAGAAAAAAAAAGTAAAATCGAGAGTATTCTGAGAATTCGAAAAAAACGTTAGACGAGCCGCTTAAACAGTTTTAAAAAGCTTTCAATTTAGCTAACCTAGTCTTAATAACCAAGCTTATATGAAAAAACATTTAATGTTACAGTTTAAACAAGAGTGTATCAATATTTTTCTTGTGAAGATTCAGTTTCTTCCTAGAATACTCTTGATTTTACTTTTTTTTCCTGTTCCACTCTTTTCCCCAATACTACGGCTGCCTAAAACCATCCCACATTCTAGCTATGCAAAGTCATTTTGAAGTTAAAAATACTGTGAAAGTGTTTTCGTTGCGAGTGAACTGTCAGATTATTATTAAATTCAGGATAATGTTTTTATAAACATTTAATAGAGAAAGAATGGATCTTATTGGAAATTAATTTCTATCATCTATCTAGAGTAAAGTTTGCATAAATTGGATTTTTTTAATGTTTCGGAATTTTTATAATCATGTACAATTTTTAAATCAAAATTTTAAAAAGGCACATCTGTAGATCTATAATACTTGTTGAAATAAAATTTTACTAATACTTGTACAAAACACTCGCTACGTTAGTACATTTTATGATGGATTTCAGGAGGTAGACGGGCCTCTTAAGAATTGAAATTTCTTTTCTGCTCACCTGTTGAAGTCTCCTATTTTAATAGGTAATTTTAAAGCGTCAAACGTATACCAATAAAATATGTGGTTATAATTTATTCAATAATAAATAATAAACATAAATATTTTATGTAGTTTCTACTGTGTATTTTGTCTACCACATAATTATCTCCACAGATTGTTATCAGCCACAGTTATAATTTAATTTCTTTCAAGACTATAGGATCATATTATTAGACAGTAAAAATAAATGATTAACACATAGAGAATGTCACTGCTAGTATGCATCAAAACCACATAAAAATGTATTCATATTTAACAAATAAACAAACGAATAAATATGAATTCATAAATATATGACCAGTCTAAAAAAGAAATTACCATTTTTCAAGGACAGGTATCAAGTTTCAAACGACTGACACGGGCAATCCAGGGTTGGTTTAGGAAGAGATTTTAATCTAAGTTATAATTGAACTAAATTCATAAATTTATCCACGATATATTACAATTTACAATACATAATGTATTGAATGAACAAGGAAAGTTATACTTTAAAAATATTAGCTGAATACGCGTTACAGCACAATAGTTTATGACTCAGATGGAGCGAAAGAGATTATAAAAGTAAAAATGCTTCTTGTGTAGGTATGTACGAAGGTTTCACTTGAACAGTTTCGTAATACATAATTGTTTACTATTAAATCATTTTTCAAATTTCTATAAACACTAAACAAGTTTCCAGCTTTCAATTTTTTGCTAAATACGGATCTGGATAATCATCAGTATCAGATAATATTTCGTATCAATTTATTATAATAATTAATTTTTGAAGCCGACACTGTCTGACTCTGAACGTTAGATGGACATCAAATTAGAATTTCTGCTCCGTTAGTCTAGAAAAATTTTGAATACCCATCAAAGTTCGTATCACTTTCATATCTAACAAACTAACATTTTTTATGAATTAATATCAAGGAAAAATTTTCCAGCAGTTAAATTAAGTAGTTTCTGATATTAGTAAACTTGTTCTTAAATTAAAAATTATTAAAAATTTCAATACATAATTTTACTTATGCGAGATATTAGAAAGAATAGTTGTACATTAACATTGCATCTTATTATTTATAAAAAAACTTACTAGCTTTATATTAATTTTTAGATAAAAATATCTTAAATTATATTGCTATTGTTTTTATAACAGTGTCTTTATTACTTAAACTTTTGGAAGCTTTAAGAGCAAATAATTTGAAACAATCGTACAAAATGTTACAACTTTGGTAATTTTTATGTTTTTACTTATAAAAGAAAAAAATTAGGTATAGTAAATTGAAAATAATATACAGGTTTATTATCGCTTTCGCAACATGCAAACAAACTTATAAACTTATTCCATAAATAAACACGGAAATTGCTGAGTTGCGAAGGCAATACTCAAAGTACAGTAAAAACTATTTTATAATCAATATTTTCAATCAATAATTTTCCATAAGGTAGATTAAAAGAGTTTCACGCTTATATTCGCAATAAAAATGATTTCAATTCTAATAATAGTCTCTAAAAAGTATATGGAAAATGCAAACAAAGCAATTGTTTACAAGTTGTGGACATTTTGTAATTATTTCTTATCAAATTGTAGCATATTTATAAATATTATAATTTAATTTAAGTGATTCAGATAGGAATGCACGGTACAATAGAGGGCTGCAATTCACTCGTATATTACTAAACATTCAAATATTGAGGTTAGATTTGAAGACTTGTGACCCATGAGTTATATGAAAACAGGAGACTTCAACAGTCGATTAGAAAAGAAACTCAAATAAAATTCAAAGTCAATATTCTGTATCTAAAATTATCATTTGCTCTAAAGCTCACAATAAAATGTGCGCTCATTACAGTAATTGCATTTCACTTAATTCGTTTTATGGGTGAAGATTACTCGTATTATTGAACGTTAAAGTCGAAGTACGTAAAATGTCTCGTACAACATTGGACAGAGAAAATGACACGATTACTTCTGGAATGTTACTGGCGGATATTACAGCTACTTTTATTTCAATTACATTTCGAATTACTCGATTTTAGAGAGCAAACATTAATAGCACATAAATCATGAGTGTAATTATTGATACGATACAGGGGAACTTGAAATTAATTACTTATGATTGATTTCATAAAAATTAATAATTAACCAATAATTTTGTTTTGTCAACAAACATTGTTCAATATGAGTTTATGATCGAGTTGCTTCGAACAAACTTAAAATAATTTAATGAATTATTTACAAAATATTCAATTAAAAAATAACACCGCTTATTTTACTCTCTAGAGAGGAAAAACTTACTTTCCTCACTGTTTCTCAATAAGAAACTTGAGAAGAAAATATCGTGAAAAAAGAACATACTTACAATAAATTTGAAATTTGAATAATGTTAACTCTAGTTACAAAAATATCTATATTGTAAAATACACTCCGCGTCAAGAAAAGAGCCTGAATTTGTGAAAAAATCGACAAATTTCAAACCGCTATAACTCTGCGAGTTTTTGATGGATTTCGATGAACTTTCGACTCCAAGAAAGTTCAAAGTGTCTACTTTAAGGGCATCCATTCAATTTTTGTTATAACCCCCTCTGCACCCCTGCAATCCCCCTATGAAAAATAAAAAATGTTTTCAGGGGAAAAAATTTCAACTTTGATGATGTGCATGGACTAGAAATATGTCAAAAATTGCATGCATCGTCTTGAAGTAGACACTTAGAACTTTCTTTTTGTCAAGTGTTTGAATATGTTCAATAAGTTGCCGAGTAATGACTCAAAAACCTCAAAATGCAACTTAATTTTCAAACTCGCATAACTTTTTATCCAATCATCGTAGGAACTTCGTTTTTCGAAAAATTTACAGAGAATTGATTGAATTTTATTGTCATGTAGGCAGATCGGGTCAAATTATTTTTTCTAGTCCATGCACATCTTCAAAGTTGAAAATTTTTTCCCCTGAAAACACTTTTTTTTCATAGGGGGTTGCAGGGGTGCAGAGGGGGTTATAACAAAAATTGAATGGTTGCCCTTAAATTAGACACTTTGAACTTTCTTGGAGTCGAAAGTTCATCGAAATCCATCGAAAACTCGCTGAGTTACAGCGGTTTGAAATTTGTCGATTTTTTAACAATTGGTGGGCCCTTTTTTGACGCTTCGCAAAATCTAGAATGAATTTTTGCTGTCAACCGCTTTATTAGAATTTCCAGTAGGTAATTGGGATAAAGTTATTTAAGCGCAGATCTGATGAATCAATGCAAATGAAACTGTCAGTATCGTTTCCTATTACAGTTTGCAAAAAAAGTTGGACGTAGATAGATTTATGGCGTCAACTGTGCATACCTTAACATATAAGACAATAAAAGCACCAAGCGACTAGGATCTAAAGTCCATATTTTGCAATAAATTAGCGAATCCGATAGCAAATACTAATTATTCCGCGTCTTTGTGTGGGATGTGATAATGTACTTTAATTAATACGTGATTATTCAAATTATATATCGATTTAAATACCGCAATTTTTCATTAAGCAAATAGCTCGTAAGTATGCGAATATGCAAAAGAATTACGCAAATTTAATTGTGAAAATATCTGCAAGGCGCCAGTTATACTTTCCTAATGTTTATGATGCAAGCAGATCAATAAATTGATAGGAACTAGGAATCTAAATCTAGCAAACTTTCTAAGGAGTTAAATTTGAAAATTTATTGTAATTGTTGTTTCTTTGTATAAAATGATCATATATTCTTGGTTTTAGAAATTGTTTTGTCGTATATTTGACGCTAATTCTGATAAATATCTTAGTTTCGAAATTAATTTTTCACCTAGCGAAATTTATTTGCGGATTAGTAGCTAATTAGCAAAAAATTATACTTTTTAGACACATTAACCTCTTTTCAAGTAAATAATATAACTCATATTTATTTCGAGGTTGTTTCTATTTGATGAACCAGCTTTTAATCGTTCTTTATTTATTTATGAATAGCAGAAGATGTAGCAATACAGAAGAAACTATGAGGCTTAGGATTAAAAAGAAGTTTGTTGGGATAAAATGGGATAAACAGTCGTGGTCGATTTAAGAAGGGATGATTTGGGCGCGTTGAGGTCCCCGTACCTAAAACATTTTCATATAATTTGGTTTTAATATACCAAAAAATTCCGAATATTAACACAAACAAATTAATTAACGAAAAACTTATCGTTTCAACTAACTTATTCTATTCTAAAAAAAACTTAATTTTCTCCGACTAAACAAGAACTGATTGTAGAAGTGCAGACGCCCAAAAAATCTAGGAAACGTTTGGTTCAAGGGTAAGGAGGGATGCAGATGACCTTTGAACTGTTGTTTCTAAAAATAACTTAAGATAACAATAATCCAAAGCATAACAGATGCTAAGGCCATCTTGTTACATCAGCCTGGTGTGTTCTCATTTTGGACAATGAGATAATTAGCTACGTATACGTATTGCAATGCTATATTTATATTTTTAACAATTATTTTTCCATGTTTTATAAAATGAGCTAGTTTTAACAAGTTAATCCACTAAAATTTTACGCTGTTAAAACTTAATCTGTAATGCCTAGTGCACACGGAGAAACTTTTTGACATGTTTCCTGGAAAAAGTTTCCGGAAACTTCAAAGTTTTAACGGCGCCTATAAAAATGAGGCGTTTTCAGGAAACATTGTGAAGTGCAACTAACTTCTTATTTGTCAAATCGTCAAATGTGACATGTGATCATAAACATATTTATAGTTTTTCAAAGAAAATCTCTATTTTCTGGAAACTTTTTTCAGGAAACTTTGTGAAAAGTTTCCCCGTGTGCACTGGGCATTAGGTACCTTAGTTATATAAGAATTTTGGTTTAATTTTCTACAAACTGGGCAGACACCTCAAAAATACCTAAAAAAATATATTTGCTTGTAGTTTATGATGTGTGTCATACTACACTATTGTTTATTTAAAATATGTCTGCGAATTGAAAGAGCTAACTATTGTGCTATACCATATACCTACATTAGAACTAGTCTTTGTATAATTTATTATTATATAAAATAAGATAAAGCACATTGTGTATGTAAACACATTAATAAATCAAATTATAGACACTGCAATATTTAAATGAATACCATAATTATTACTTTTGTCATTTCAGAAATTCTTGTAGAATTTCATCATATTCGCAACGTATTTATTTTTAACTTACCCTTCACTTCCATTTATGCTGATTTGTTTTATTATTAATAAACATATTTATTTCAACCATAATTTTATTGCATAATGTGAACATTATCATAATGACAAATTGTTTATCCAACACCTCTTAATAAAAGCAAAATAACTGTGATGATTTTAATATTTTAAACCAGTAAAGTAAAAGATTGCCCACTAGTGGATTTGATCAAAATTATACCCACTTGTAGGTAAATTGTTACTTTGCACTTTGCTAGTTGGAATTTACCATAGTAACGATGTTTTAGGTTGGAACTTAAGAGCATTCTGTACAGGAAGAATGTACACGTTAAAGCATTTTACACTCATACACCTCATCGATACAGGGTTGCACATTTTAACAAAAACAAATTTTTATATGGTAGATAAGGGATAAAACTTCGTTCTATTAGTGCAATTTTTTATTTTTCAGCACGTTTAAGAGTCAAAATTACTTACTTTCAACCGCTTGCATGCGTTTAGAAGCACCTACAGATTTTTCTTTATATTTCGCAGAACATGATATTTTAAACTTTAATCATGTAGTTTAAAGTTTAATCTACGTTGGGGTAGTGTTATTTTTTAGAAAAACCTTTCTGATTTCGACAAAATTAGAGGTAAAAAATGTGAATAATAAAATAAACTAAAATTTCGGTACAAAACTGAAAAAATGGCACTAATAGAACGAAGTTTTATCTACCATATAAAAATTTGTTTTTGTTAAAATGTGCAACCATGTGTCGATGAGGTGTATGCGTGTAAAGTGCTTTTTACGTGTATATTCTTCCTGTACAGAATGCTCTTAATATTTTTTCTTGTGGCCAAAAAGGAATGACCCACTAGAGACAATTATCTCATTCAGCTTTCGGCCTCGTGAGTAATTCCTTACTTTGCCCACTTGTAAAGTAAATAACTATTATGAAGCTTGATAAGAAGCTTTCTATCTATTTTCATTTTGACAATCTATTAACAAGAAATATCATTTATATTTGTTAGGTAGGTATGTATTAAAAACATTAAAATTAAAATATACTTATAAATTTGGGTTATTAAATAGTATTATAGATAGAAATGTTGGTATAATGGCGAGAGTAAGTAAGTTATTATTATTATTTATGATCACTCTACAATTGATTTCTTGAGACTCACTCATTCCAAAAGAGGAACGCTAAAACAGCAAAATTTGAAACCATAAAAAATAAACCACAATCAACGAATCAATCCGGCAATCATACCACAGCGAACAAAAACATCAGGATATAACGTTTCACATTGCGTAACATCAAACCTCGTATCATTCGTTTAAAATATCAGATCTAGTGAGCATCGACTTGACAAAACCGCAGAAGAAAAAACAAAAGTCAGCGGATCTATTAGCGTTACAAACGTCTCGATCAAGAGTTTCAAAAGAGACAAGACCCTGACTTGCGGAAAAGACAGAGGGAGCAGCGTTGCGTGTTCGATGCATCTTGAAGAATTCTTTGCAAATGCAGCAGATTTCGGATTGAGTTTCTCAAAGATGGTTCCGCAGAGAATATCGCAAATATGTGTTTGAGAACAATGGCACATAAAGAGACAGTAATTGTTTGCAATTAAGTATAATTAATATTGAAAATATACATATGTCATCATAACCATTTAAAACATTTTATATTTTACATTGTTTTCTGTTTTGCCATTTGTCTTTGAGTAATATAATGTCGATATTTTATTTATTTAGGTGAATTGAAAAATCAGAAAACACGTATATTTACGGGTGTTTCTAAACCTCTGCACGAAACTTTAATAGGTTATATAATTTGATACATTGGTAATAGAGAAAAAGATTTTTTTTCAAAATTCGAAAAAATAAGAGCAGTGAAAATTTTAGTGCCACACAATCCTTGTTGAAATACAATTTTACCATCCTTTTATTGGCCACAAAACACTCGCTACGTTAGTATATTTTATGCTGGATTTTAGATAGTAGACGGGCACCTTAAGAGGCGCGTTCGAAACTCCTGAACATCAATCGTTATTTCCAAAATGTGATGGGTTCAGTTGACGTTAAGCCCTTCTTTTTGCAGTCAATCGAACAAAAAATGTAGATGAAGAAAACTGAGCATAGAATGTACTGTCTAACTGAGAAGCTACAAGTTCAACAGCGAAAACATATCATCGTTGTCCCATCATATCTCATTTAATTTATAACACAGACGAATTTAAAAAACTTCTTCTTAACAAAGGTTCAATTTATGTCTCTCTGTTTTCGGAAATTAAAAATCCGATGTGGCCAACACATGACCTCTCGCCATATACTCTACTATTTTACTATGTGTGTATGAAAGTACTTACTCACAAATATACCATTGTACTAGAAGGGAATTCGGGAATTGTAGTTTTTATAATATTGTTAAAGTATATTATGACTTTATAAATACTAAATGACATTTCATATTTTCTATTTCAATTTGCCAAAAAATCAAAAATTTATATGACATTAACACTCAAATATTTTATTTTGGTAGGCAGATAAATTAAAATTGTAACAAATTTGTAGAATTTTTAACTTCTTGTAATTGGAAAATGGTGCTAGATAGAAACAACGTTTTGAATACATATTGTAGACAGTAACATTTAGTATACAATGTTATTAAAGAAATTCCTATTAATTCATAAATTTTGAGGATATTCCAGAAAAACTCTTCAGATCTTCAAGAAACTACCACTTCCGGTTGCACGATCAACACCAAAATCTAATCAGATCTAATCTAGGGTGTCAGAATATTATATACAAAATTTCAAATTTTTTTATTCAGTGGTATTTGAGTTATCGTACCTCCAACATCCATCCTGACACACACACAGACACACACACACACAGACATCATCGCGAAATTATCAAAATCGTGTTGTAGGGACCTCAAAACGTGCTTATCCATTGAAAACTCACTATCGAAATTTTAGCATGATTACAATACAGGTATGAGTGGCGAGAGGTAAAAATTGCTTTTTGTTCACAAAAAAAGAAAAATGACTGATTTCAAAGTCTTTTTTTTCAAAATCATAAGTTAAAGAAGAAAAATAATCTTTTGGTAACATGTTCATATATTGTAACATATAAAAACTTCTAAATATGAACTGATCATGGGACGCGCACACCTCTGTTTTACTATAATTTTGACACCTCAAATTTCTCCACTGCAATGCGTTTTCTTGTGGAAGACAGAAGAGAATAAGAAGTAATAAGCTAATCTATTTAAAGTTTTTATGGCCAAGTCCTTCACTTACCTACCCCAGGTGAATAAATAAATATGTAATGTGGTGCCTGCGCCACTGGTGGCAGAAATTCCGCACGCTGCACGCACAATGCACTTCTACTCGTCTTTGGAATTAAATCGAAGGTTCCAATCGGCTGGACAGACGCCGTTCAACGCCGCACTCTGCGCTCTATGTATGCAGCGAAAAACGAAAACAACCACTTTGATTGACTTGATATTTCCGCTTTGAAGTGTTCCGGCGCAGCTTAAGACTTAAAATGTTTGTTAACCAGTGGTAGAGAATAGAGATTGAGGGGATACATGCATACTATACATGCATACTGTATGCATATTACGTATACTAGAACAGGCGCGAAGCCCCAAAAGGTAAAAAAATAATTTATTTTGAAAAATAAAAAAACATCAATGACAACTAAAAAAAATCTGATGTGGCCAGCACAAGACCTCCCTACGCAAGATACCATACTCTTTTATTTGCAATTTAATAATAGTATTATTCTATTACTATATATTTAAAAAAGTGTAGATGAATCTCTTCGTACAAGTTGTTGGAAAAAATTGATGTTCCGTTTTCCCCTTTTTCCAACTTTAAAGGCCGATATCTCAAAAACTAAGCGAGAAATAAAACTCTAGTCTGCAGCATTGTATTTCTAACACTTAAATTAACTTATAACAAATTTTCAGAATTTTGAAAATTTTGAAATTTTTTGACCACCCAAAAACCAACCATCCTGGATTTCTCAAAAATGGTTCAATATATCGACTTAATTTATTCACCAATGAATTCCTCGCAGCGAATTACATATGTGTACCAATTTTCAGCTCAAAATTCCGACGGGTACAAGATTTATCACGGTTTCCCTTACGATTTTTTCTAAAATCGACAATGTTGGATAAATCTTGTACCCGTCGGAATTTTGAGCTGAAAATTGGTACACATATGTAATTCGGCGCGAGGAATTTATTGGTGAATAAATTAAGTCGATATATTGAACCATTTTTGAGAAATCGAGGGTGGTCGGTTTTTGGGAGGATAAAAATTTTCAAAATTTTCAAAATTCGGAAAATTTGTATATAGGTTAATTTAAGCGTTAGAAATACAATGCTGCACACTAGAGTTTGATTTCTCGCTTAGTTTTTGAGATATCGGCCTTTAAGACATTTAACATGTAAGATGCATATTTTATATTCGAACATCTATTGTATTAACAGTTTAAGTCTAACTTATTCCATAATATGTATTTCTATTCCACACCCAAGATATTTTTTATTAAGTTAAAATAAAATGATTTATTATTAGAGAAATGTTGTATGAACAGTAGGAGGAAACATCAACCATCGAACTTGACATAAGTAGTATAGAAAGTACAAGATTTCCGCGTGAGAATATAACTCAGTAATTAAAAAACCGAAGATTAATTTCATTGATTAATAAATCAGTACATGTAATATGACACTTAGAAAGGACGAATTATACAACAAAAATTATTTAATTTATTTTTGTTAAAGGTTGCACATGCATCATGTAAATGAACAAACAGGATTGGTTATTAACATTTAAGTTACAATCGTTTCTGTTCATTTCAAATATTTAAACGTGAAGTAAGAGTTTGAATTGCAATTCAAAATATTGAAAAGTAATTATAATTAATAATGCTAAAGAAAAGGCGTTATGTAAATAATTTATAGATAATTTCTAGAAAAATTAAATTACTTGAAGCATGCAATTTTATAGTTAGTTTTATGGAAATATTGGAACATTAAATAGCAAGTATTTAACGACACGTAGACATCTTTAAAAATATAGATATGATGAGGGAGAAACAAAATGGCTAAACTTAATGCGCATACGTATTCATAAAGAGCCGGGGAAACCATGTCCGCAACACTCATAATTAATAATAAACGGTCATTAACTACATTTATCAGACATTTATCTATATTTATTAGCTATAAATGTATTCAACAAATAGAAAATAAAATTACTTAGACTAGTAAAGTAATATCTTTAGAAAATTATTATGGAAATACAGATAACTTGCATTAGAATCTATTTCACTAACTTAAGTGGTAAAAAATTATCAGCTATGTGAGAGTGCACGCATAAATTACTCCTGTAATCACATTAAATAATTCAAATAACTCTGCATGAAAAGAACTCATAATCAGCTTGTTTTATTGTGCAAAGCAGCTACTAAGTACTTACTTTGTGATATATGATTGAATATAAATTCAGCCAGATGACTGACAGCAATTCTACATACTCAAATTAACAAAGCATTCGAAAAACAAGTCTATATATTAAATAGTAACTAAACTACTCGAAATAATTGTAAAATCACAAAAAATAAACCAAAGCACAAGCTGAGAAACTTGTACGAGGTTCGACCTGATCTTCTGTGCAGGAGAAAGGAGACAGCCAAAAATCAGGGACACTGGACTTCGAATTTCAAAGGGCCCAATGCTCAAAATAAAAGGTAAATTTTTTTGAATCGGACAAAAAAAGAAATAAGTATTTCTGCTTTTTTTAAATTTGCAGAATAAGTAAAATTATTACTATAGTTAAAAAAAATTTGCAGAGGTGTCACGTCATCAAAACATTACAAAATGAAAAATAAATGTAGTAATGACCGAGCGATGTTAAATGAATAAAATAAATACAACTTTTTTGCATACTATAAGAATAGTGCATTTTCATTCAATTTACAATAATTTTAAAGCCGAACATAATGTTTGTAATGCATTTTTAATTTATTTAAAATAATTGTACTTTGATTTTTCACCACACATTGGTATTACTGAATTAAGAGTTGTGTTTTGTGTAGTATACGTTTCTCTGTAACGCTATAGAGTTGTATTTAATTCAGTTCAATCAACCAAAACTGAGTATGTGGGACTCAAGAAGGGTATTGGGTTATTTAGTAGTACGAGTAGTTCAATCAGAGTTTTTACCACAACCGAGTATTGCACACTTAAGAAGGGTATTAGGTTTTTAATTTAATTCAGTGCAATCAGAGTGTCTACCAAAACCGAGTCTGTGGGATTCTAGAAGGGTATTGGATGTTATTTAGTTCAATTCAAACTTTCAAGAGTTTCTAGCAAAAGCCTCGGCATATTGTGTAATAAAATGATACGACATCATAAAGCTGAGTCATTTAGAAAATGACCAGGAGTTTTATAAAACGATTTAGGCGTTTTTAAAACGACTGATTAGCTAGCTTGCGATATTATACATAACTATCTGAAGTTAAAATTTAAAATATTTAAAAAAAAATTCACTGCACGAATTTTATTATTTCATAATAAATAAAGGACTCAAACTCTAGATTTATCGTGTCTTAATCCGTTCCTGCAAAAAATATATGTAGTGTGAGCGTGACAAAGGATAGCGCAGTAAAACGCAAAACGAAATCCAAAGTGTGTCCTACTTTTGCGCGCAACAATGAATGCCTGCAGTGATTTATGTCTTTTAATATTCAAGTTTACTGCAAGTCCGTAGCCTGCTTGCCCATGAACAATTGAATACCTACAGTGGTGTGGCTTTCTTTTGTTTTTAATATTTAAGATTTTTGTTTATTGCGTTCGGGTCAACTGATGTTGCTTTGTTGATGTTTTCAATTGTTCTTTAAATGTGCGCTTGCGCGATCTCTTTGTTTTATTCCCTTGATTAATGAACTAATAATTTGTTGAGTAGAGTTCACGCGACAAACTGATTTTTCATTTATGTTGCAGGAATCAGTTTTATTCACTTTGTGTATATAATATAATGTAAATATTGTACTTGATATAACACATAAGGATAATTAATTGCTGAAAGTCTAGAATTTTCATAATAATGATTTCACATTGAGACTCATTTATTACGTTAAATGGAACAAATCTGATCTATAAACCCAAATACCTACATACTTTCTTTTCTTGCTCGTTTTACTCAATTTGGGTGTGACAGTCTTGAGTCTTACATATTACATATTGTGACTGTGAGACATCGATAGATATATTAATATTATTGTTCTTCGTGCAGACTGCAGTGCAGAGTATAATGTAGCAAGATGACTTGCATATGCTACGCTCTGTATTTTTGTTATCTTAAGTTATTTTTAGATACAAAAGTTCAGAGGTCATCTGCATTCCCTGTACCCTTTACGCCAGACGATCCATAGATTTTTGGGCGTCTGCGGATAGTTCTTCGACAGCCGAGCTCGAGATAAGTCCAAGATGTAGCCCGTTGCTACGGACATTACGCTTTTGAGCGTAATTTTAAGTATATTTTTGTAGAATTTCGTATTTTAAGTTAGTTGAAACGATAAGTCAAGTTTAATCTTTTATATTCGTGTTATATTCCGAGTTTTTGTGTTTTATTAAATATATTTTTAAGCCAAGTGCTCTTTAGTTCTTCTATGTCATGATTAAGTGCCGCTCCCTAATTCATCCCTTCCCAATTCAAGCCACGACTGGTTAACCCCTTTCCCTTAAAGTAAACTTCCTTTCTTTTTATCCTATACCCCCTATTTTACCTTACTTTTGCTACAATAAATATAAAGCCTGTTTTACATTATACTATTTTCGTCTAGATCCATGTTAGATTTTTCGTTTGATTTCCATCCGAGATTCGTTCGAGTTTCATACTTCATTTCCAAAATATTCGTATACAATCGGGATTTTTCGATTTTTTCCGAAATGGTCCAAGTTAGGTAACTACAAAATAATAAATAATATTTTTACTTATTCTGATAAGTGACAACTTCAGATTTGAGGTTAGAATGATTAATATTAACACAACTTGAATGCAAAACTCATAAACTTCAACGTGAACAAATCAAAACAAAGTATCAAAACTTTTAAAGGTTGGTCAAACTGACTCCAGATTGAACTGCGCATGCGAAGACAAGTATGAATCTCGAATAGAAAAATAGAGCCAGGCGTATATTTCTATACTAGAAAAGAGTATGGAAATCGAACGGCACTCGGATGGGATTTACATTATAGTAGAAATGGATATAGGAACTTCTCGTATGAATCTCGAACTAGAATCTAGACGAAAAAAGTATAATGTAAAACAGGCTTAACCCAGTGAAACTGTCAAAGTGTACCATACTGGATTCGAACCTTATTTGTTAGAATCACAAAACAATGTTTCTTTTAATTTTGTCAATTATGTTCCGGCTGCTTAATAAAAAGTATACTTACATTTGAGTCGTTGAAAATAACAGTGGTGTAAGTCAAGTTTTCAACGTTTTGAGAAAAATAATCCTAAAGTTATAGTAATATACAAAAATCTGCATATCTTTTTATTGAAATTCCAAATTACTACCTTACTTACTGACTTACTTCACTATGTCAATAAATAAAACTAACATCGTAGAATATCCTGATGCTACTAACTCATTTTTTTACCTTCCGCTTACCTGTAAAGGAAGGTATTGGAATCATGCAAAAAATCGGATAGTGAGTTTTTAGTGGATGAGCACGAATTAGGGTTCTTACAACTCATTTTTGATAGTTTCTCGATGATGTCTGTATGTATGTATGTGTGTGTGTGTGTGTGTGCGCGTGTGTGTGTGTGTATGTGTGTGGTCCAGGTCGATGCCGGATGTCGCATAACTCAAATACGAATTACCCAAAAATTTTGATATTTGGTATTTTACAATTGTATACGAATAGGAAGAGCTCATTAGATTTTGGTACAAATATCTTCACCGGAAGTGATATTTTTTGAAGATTGAAAACGATAATTGTCAAAAATTTATATAAATTTAGATAAATATAGTATTTATTTGTAATAAGAATAAGAGGCAAAGTTATTTGCAACTTACGTTATAAAAAAAATGTCTTTATCTGGTTGCATTAAAGAACTGCAGTAAAATTTAAAAAATAAATTCATCAAATAAAACGTTGAAATCTTGTAATCCATGTTCGGTTGGGTTTTGTTTCTGCATAAAAAATATTGACAGATGAGACGGGTGACAAGTTGGCATACTAGCGCTATACAAGTCATAAGTAAGCTATTAAATGTAGTAACTGAACGGAGGATTGCTTCAACACAGAAGAGTTTTCGTGTGAATGAATCTTTTGATTCAGGTGATACTAATTTCTGTGTTTGAATATTTTAGATTTTTATTTGTATATTTTAAATGGGCACCGGATTGTACGTATACATTTCTGTTTAAAGTCTAGATATGGCGGAAGGTTGTGTGATGGCCACGTCAGATTTTTAAAACTTGACTTACACCACTCTAATTTTCAACGGCTCATTTATAGGTTAACCAGCCTATAGAAATAGAAAACACTTACCTAACCATTGTTTTATCTTGTTACGAGAAATATAGATTACTTTTGAACTCAATAAAAAATTAAACAAATGTAAGACAAATTTGAGTAAACAGTTTGACGTAAGAACAAAGCGTTTTGTTCATCGTTAACGTTGATTCACTAAAGTGAAGCAGCTCTTGAACCAGCACACAGCACAAGAGCAAGAGCCAGGAGATTGCGTGTGAATTGCCCTAAAACTATGAAGCCGAGAGATCCGAGAAAGGGGGCCGGAATGAAAACCTGAAGAGTTGAATACTGTTATTACTGTGTCTTGATCCAAGGCAAGGCGAAGGCGCTGCGGGTAGGATTGTGAGGGTCGGGGTGGCGGGGGCCGGCCGCGGGCCGAATGGCAGTGGGATCGGCAAGCACAACACGTTGTTCACCCACAAACGAACACCGCAGAGTACGGAGACAGAGAATCAGGGTGTTCTAGAGAACCGGAACAAAACCCGAACCGAAAACCGCTAGGATATTTCAAATACTGTGTTTGCATGCAGTTTTGAAACCGTTTTGAGTTTTAAAATCTCCATGTAAACAGTGTCAAAACGGTTTTGAGTTTGAGAATGTCGTAAAATCAATCATTTTATAAAACGCCTAGTCTTTTTCTAAATGACTCAGCTTTATGATGCCATACCATTTTATTACACAATATGCCGAGGCTTTTGCTAGAAACTCTGAACGTTTGAATTGAACTTAATAACCTCCAACACCCTACTTGAATCCCACAGATGAATTAATTAAAAATCTAATTCTCATCTTCTTAAGTGTGAAATACTCGGTTTTGGTAAAATCTCTGATTGAACTACTACTAAATAAATAACCCAATCCTTTTCTTTAGTCCCACATACTTTTGGTTGATTGAACTGAATTAAATAAAGGACCTAATACATGCAGTTTTGAAACAGTTTCCAAAACGTTTTGAGTTTTAAAATCTCCATGTAGAGTCAAAACGGTTTTGAGTTAACTCAAACCAAACCCAAAATTCTTGTGTTTGACTTGAAAATTATTTTCGAAACTAGTCATGTAAACAGGTAAAATTAAGTTTTGAGCTTGCGCATGCGTACTTCACAGAGATTTTTGCCGCTTTTTGAACGTACTTACTAACCTACAAAGTACAAACACCAATAATTGTCAATTGTGACTTAAAACTGAGTTTCCTATACCGTTTCCTTCGCTTTGCACTTCGTTTTCAGTTAAACGTTGTTTAAATAACTGATATTTTAAAACAGCTTATAATATAATATGATTTCTTTGTTTTTCTATTTTACACACCAAGGAGGTTACACACAAACACCATTTTCGATATATAAGGGGTTATATTTTTCGTTCCGATCTGTCACTCATCTGCCATTTAAGTACACGATCTAAATGCACTTGCGCCGAAACTGTTTTCAAACCTTCGTTTACATTTATTTTGAAAACTACATGTAAACAGGTTTCTTAGTTAGGCTGATGATCATATTTACAAATTTACAAGGATTTTAAAAATAACTAAGTGTAATAATTTAAAACCATGTTCATTTATTCATCTATTTACGTATTTGTGTTATGTTAATCGTGCAGATTGAAAGAAAAACATTTAAAATCTGCGAATACTGTAAACAAATAACTTTCTCAATTCCCTTAATGCAAAACTCGTAAAACAGAACAAAAATTATAAAGCTTGGATAACTAACGGTTATTCATAATTGCTCATAAGTACATTTCATACTTTCCTATTTAAAAAATTCAAATATGTGCTATTAATAATAAAATTAATGGTCTTTCTAGTTTTATGCGTATTATTCGTATAAATTATTTATTGTATCAATAATTAGCTATTTTAACTTTTTACATGCAGGTAACGGATAGTAATGAATTTAAAATTAATCATAAATAATATAATTTATACTACATTACTATAAATGGATATTTGCAATTTCCAGTAAAACATTTTATTGTTTATTATAATTGTTGTCATGTCAAGAGCATTTTAATTTTGATTCAACACAGAAGAATCAACACTTATTCCTTATTGGTTTTAGAATATGTTTTCCACACCTGTGATTTAATGTTATAAATATTATCAACGCCTTTCTTGTATAATATGCCAATAAATCATGCACAACTGTTACCAAATTTCAAATTAACGCGATGTCCATGTCCTTGGTTACTTAACTGGCTTCTCTCATAAAAAATTACTACATTTTAGATTATTCGTAACACAACTAATCAGTCGTATATCTATTATCAGACTGCAGATCGAGGTTGATTGTTATCGAGAACTAGAAAAGTTATAGGATTGTTGTGTGGAATTCGTATTCGTAAGAGTAAAAGTAAAAACAAACAAAAAATCTGTTTTTGATTCTGATTTCTGATATAGATAAATGGTATCTTTGCCATGAAATTGAAAGGAAACAAATACATTAGCTACCACAATTATTATTGTTCAGTACAGTCTGAAATAAATAAAACTGATTAATTTTAAATTTGACATTTTTTTTGCTGGCGGCATCTCTAGCAGTTGTTACAAGACTGACATCAGAAAGACAATTTTAGTGGAAATGGCGAATGTATCTCACTTAACCTTATATAAAATGGATATTTTTAATACATAAATAGGTAAATGGGTATGTCGACCAAAAAATATAATACCTACATAATACATGCCTTAGGTACTTGTACATCGCTCGGTTTTATTAATAATGCACTCCTGCTTCTCGTTGCACTTATAATAGAACCTCTCGTTGTAAATTAAACTTACCGCGCTTATATGAAAAACAAGTGATAAATTAAATATGGACGTGGTTTCTTTGGATATCTCGTGGCATAAATATCGCAAGCTTGTATGGTATTTTTTATTTTTTTAAATTATCACTTGTTTTTCATCCATAGATTACTGCACATTAATATTAAAAGTTAAAAAATATTTAAATTTCAATTGAATTTTTCTCAATATTTTTATTGTGTAAGGATATAAAACGAATACATGGTTGAATTCAGAAAAAAATACTCTACCGAATAGGCCTAAAAAAATATGTATACCTATTCCCATTTGAAAAAATATAACTTTGTGTTGTAACTTGAGAACCACTGGTTTAAAAAATTATTTTATTCTTTAATCAGATGTCCCCCTTGGTCAGCTACAACTTTGCTATTTAACATTTTTTTGTAACTATAATAATAAAGAAAATATAGGCGTTGGTTGGTTTCGCTGTTACAGCCTGTATACGTTTGCCTTTTACACAAAAACGTCATTCTGAAGCAAGGTTTCACTTTGTCCCTTTGTGAGATTGATTCCCCCTGAAAAAATAATAATACACTTTGCTCCCATATCATGCATTAAACTTGTTGAAAAGATGAAAAAAAATATATAAATTTATATTTAAAATTCACATAAATATTTTTTTCTGTTGCATGTTCTCAACACATTTAAATAGAGTATTGTGAAATGTGTGATCAGAATTCACTAGAATTGTAAATGTAAGTACAGCAGTTTCGAAACTGTGCCCATTTCTTAGAAACAAATTTGCATTGCCGGAACTAATAATACTGTAGGTACTCGCATTTTTCATCGAATTATCAAGCAGTTTAAATCGTAAGAATAAGAAAATGTATGTAATCTACCCACATGGGTAATGTACGACTTTAAATGATGTTAATTTGCCATGAAATGTATAAATACGAAAAGATATTTGATGATTATAATCTTAATATTATTATAATATAAATCACAATTGCATATGTAGAAATCTTATATCAATTTCATTTTCCATTATGTATTAAAAAACGATAGGTATTATGTAATATTCAAAATGAGATATGATTTGTTTCAAAACTCCTGGTCAAATTAACTTGAACGAGAAATACAATGACACAAATATCTGGTTTTGCTGTTTTGCAATACTAGATAAAGAAAATATTGATTCTTTGGTTGGCGATTGACAGCTTTAGGGCAATTGCTCAACATTTTTATCAAAATGAAAATATATTTGACTCATTCGATATATGCAAGATATACGTAATACTATTTTGTAACAGTTACTTGTTTTTGTTTGTTTTATTCGTTACTGAAATCTATTAACGTCAAATTCAATTATGAATTTTGTTTATCATTTTAATTATTAGTCTTGCTTCATATGAAATTTAAATATGCTACCAGATTATAAACTTTTTCTAATTTTTAATTATACCGCATAATTATAGGCATATCAAAATGTACTACCATATTTTATATTTTTACATGCACAATTAAGGAAATAAAGTCAGTTTAAAACTAAAAGTCAATAACCGAGTTATGAATTTGAGAAGAAAACAACTGCAATTATTGAGAAAACTTTAAAAATTTAATATGATTAATTAAAATAAATGTTATATGTTATATAAGTATAGTTCATTCTACAAGAAAATAATTACTTATTCGCGATTTATATTTTTGTTCTTGCCCTCTGATTTGCAATTTGTATATTATTTATTGTAATATATTTTCTCTTCATCGACTTCTATACTGATCATTTTACTCAAATCGTAATTTTCCCAACTGTGTGTCTTAAATAAATGTGTTTAGCAAGATTACGGATATGCATAACTGCGATTTGGCAAAAATACGTTTTGGATAAATTCCGTGTTGAATTATTCCAGTTAGGTATAGTTGCGTTTTGGCTAAATTACGGTTTACCTAAAAACGTTTTGACAATATAATATTAGTCGAAGTTGTGGTTTGGTCAAATTACGGCATGTGAAATTACAGTTTGTCTAGAATACAGTTTGTCTAGAATACAGTTTGGCTAAATTACGGGTTGGCATATTTACGGTTTGACAAAATTCCAGTTGAACAAATTACAGTTTGACTAAATTACAGTTTGGCTTCATTATTTTTGGTCAAACTACGCTTTGACAAAACTATATAGTAGTTGGATGAAAAATTTACTAGGTACTTTACAATATAAAACTGAGATCATATGTGATATTGGCAATCGTATTGTTTCTCTATTAGCATGAAACGTTCGATGTGTACAAGACATAAACGTGACTAACCCAGTGTACATTACACATACTCATAAGTAAAACAGAGATCAGAGAGTATTTCTCCGGAGGTTAGTGTGCCATTTACAATCTATTAATAATGAGGAATAGATCATAACATGTTTCTATCAGGAAATGTGCAGTCTTCGAGTCTTCGTGACCCGCGTTGTAATTGTCGTGACCTCTCGCTCTCAGAGCTCTCGTGAAAATCGTTCATCGGTTCATTCCACTTCTGTTTGCTATTCTTTCCTGTTTCCCTCGACTAGCTAGAGAAAAAATCTATTCACTACATTGCGGTTTTCCTAGATTTGAATTGCTCTTGCTGGGCAACTGTTTCCTATTTGTGTTGCGTAATTTTAGATTAGAGAAATTACAATAAGTAATAAGCTAGAATAATGTAGCAAGATGACTTGCATATGCTACGCTCTGCATTTTTGTTATCTTAAGTTATTTTTAGATACAAAAGTTCAGAGGTCATCTGCATCCCCCTGCACCCTTTACGCCAGACGATTCATAGATTTTTGGGCGTCGGAGATAGTTCTTCGTTAGCCGAGCTCGAGATAAGTCCAAGATGTAGCCCGTTGCTACGGACATTACGCTTTTGAGCGTAATTTTAAGTATATTTTTGTAGAATTTCGTATTTTAAGTTAGTTGAAACGATAAGTCAAGTTTAATCTTTTATATTCGTGTTATATTCGGTGTTTTTGTGTTTATTAAAGTTAAATATTTAAATAAAGTGTGTTTAAAAAGTTCTTCCATGTCATGATTAAGTGCCGCTCCCTAATTCATCCCTTCCTAATACGACCACGACTGTGTTAACCCTTTCCTTTAAATAAATATTCCTTCCTTTTTTTATCCTATACCCATAGTTTACTCCTCTCATGCTACAATAATTTTTTTTTATGTTTTCAATTTATAAAAATCGTTGGCATATTTCTAGAGATATTTTAATCTTATAATTTTAAGGATAATTATCTTGTAACAAGTGTGTAATAAGTTTGAAATTGTATAATTTATTCATAGTTTTGCAGTAATAACAGTTTTGTTATGAGAAGTTAAAAGCAAGTACCGTTATATTTTAAATGAGTTTCATGTGGATCAGGATACAAAATGTTATCATTGAAATTATAAGGATTAGAAAGGTAATTATGGTAATTAATATCAATTTGCAAATGTCCGAGCACTTAAAAGATAAGATAATAATTCATAAAGACAAGTGACAGTTCCAATTTTCTCATTTAGTACTACTCGTGGAAGTGTTAAAACATTTTTCGAGTTAAAATACAACTGAATATTTCCATCGAAACATTTCAACCAATCAGGTTACAGTATTTTTAAAATTTTAAGCAAAAACAATCCAGTATCAGTGAGTACGTGCATAAGTGCATATCCGGGTATTTTTGTCAGCTGTCAACACAAGAAACAAATCATCAAGAAATTTGTTATTTATTAAAATTACAGTCTGTACAATGGCAAATATACGAATTTTTAATATCTACCTACATTATATTTTTTTAAATCAAAAAATAGAAAAATTGCTGAGGACTAAGTGCCAATGTCATTGATCTGACGTTAATGTGACAGATCAAATATTAATTACTTTATATTAAAAATATCTAATTTTCCTCGAGAAATATTCTACCAATATACCACTCGTGCTTGGCAAATACATCAGAATATTTTTTCGAGTGCACGAATGTGCAGGTATTTGTCATGCACTTGTTATACAGGTTGGTGGAGGTGAAATGCGAACATAGGGAAATATATGACAATGGAGTTATCATGCTAGGCATCTTGATATACGTGGAATAAGTACTGTCAATGTCAAAGTAGCTGTCATATTATTGCAATTTTTATTTCCATTAAAATATTTTCTTTGCATAATAATGTATGTGTACGAGCAGAACGAGAAAGTTTACATGCACTTTTAGATTTTATTATTATTTATATTATTGTTTACTCTTTTTGCCACACAAATTCACATTACTTTGTGACAGTGCTACAAAATATATCAAGATACCTGGCATGAAAGTTCGATTGTCATGTATGTTCCCTATGTTCGCATTTCACCTTCACCAACCTGTATAAGATATAACTATTGAATATTCTTAAAATTTATAAGGTAATGGTATTTTCTATATTTTATACCTTCAGATTAATAATTTATTTATGAATGTTCCTTTTTTGTTGCCGGCATATAATTGTAAAATCACGGACAAGAAAATACGTGGTAAAACTAATTTGTTGATTACTAAATCAGCAATTACAATAAATAATTTATAAAAATAACGTGACTCTGATGGCTGGTCGATAATAAAACGCTATTTTGGGCTTGGAATGATAATAAATAATTGGCTGGCATCGCATAATTGCTTGAATATGTAAAGGGTTGGCACTCGGGTTGGCAGATTCTGTATCAGCAAATTTTCGAAGAGAAATTTAATTTATTATAATATATTTATGTTCAGTACTTCCTGGGCAGTAATTTAATTATTCCCCGAAATCAATTACAAATTTCACATGTGAAATAAAACGAGTGTTGTACACTTTAATATGTGAGGACCAAGGAGGTGGCCGACTTGTGGTGCCGTTTCGTAGAACGGCCGAATGAATCACACACTACACAGCTGATAACGATGTGCGATCTCGAAAATGCCCGATCATATTAAAGATTTCTGTACAATGTGGATGAATATGTAATATTCATTATAATATTTAAATACATTTCCAAATCCCAGTCTGTTAAAAAATTTATATTACGTCTATTAAATAAATTTAAAAAAGTGTAGATGACTCTCTTCGTACAAGAAGATGTTCCATTTTTCCCTTTTTCGAAATTTAAAGTCCGATATCTCAAAAACTAAGCGAGAAACCAAACTCTAGTCTGCAGTATTGTATTTCTAATACTTAAATTAACCTTTAAACAAATATTCAGAATTTTGAAAATTTTGAAATTTTTTGACCTCCCAAAAACCGACCACCCTCGATTTCTCAAAAATGGTTCAATATATCGAATTAATTTATTCACCAATGGATTCCTCGCGCCGAATTACATATGTGTACCAATTTTCAGCTGAAAATTCCGACGGGTACAAGATTTATCCAACATTGTCGATTTTAGAAAAATAAATCTTCAAAAATGGGGAAACCGTGATAAATCTTGTACCCGTCGGAATTTTGAGCTGAAAATTGGTACACATATGTAACTCGGCGCTAGAAATTCAATGGTGAATAAATTAAGTCGATATATTGAACCATTTTTGAGAAATCGAGGATGGTTGGTTTTTGGGTGGTCTAAAAATTTCAAAATTTTCAAAATTCTGAAAATTTGGTTATAGGTTAATTTAAGTGTTAGAAATACAATGCTGCAGACTAGAGTTTGGTTTCTCGCTTAGTTTTTGAGATATCGGCCTTTAAAGTTGGAAAAAGGGGAAAACATAACATACATTTTTTTCCAACTTGTACGAAGAGATTCAACTATACTTTTTAAAATATATTTAAGTAATAGATATAATACTATTATTAAACTGCAATTAAAAGAGTAGGGAGGTCTTGTGCTGGCCACATCAGATTTTTGTGTCATTGATATTTTTTAATTTTTTAAAATCAATTATTTTTCTATCTCTGGCTGCGCGCCTGCTACTACCGTGACAAGCGTAGCGCCTTAAATGTAAATGAATTACGCATTTATTTGCTACAAATTCTCGTAACGTTTGCAGAATCTCGCCGGGCCAGCTCAACAGATTTAGCATAGAAAGAAACAGAGGCAGTTGTGTAAGTGTGAGAGAGACGTACGACATCTGTTCTGGTCAAGGGGCTGGCGGGTGGCCAGTGTGCATAAAACATTGCGCGGGTCAATTACTCTGGCGGCCGAGGCCCAATTAGCAAACACCACGACCTGATCTTGATCGGAACTCGCAGAATTAAATAATTACATGCACATAGCACGCGGTTGAACAGACCTCTTGTTCTGTAAATCAAGGATTCACAATAGGAGAGCATCGTTTTGTTGTCTTTATGTTGGGAAAAGTTTGTTTCGTTCTGACTGAAAGTGTACGCTACGAAGCTTGGAACTAATAATTGTTCCATTCATGTCATTTTCTACTATGTTTAATTTTTAATTTTACACAAGTTTTTGATCATTTGATGCTATCCACAGAGGTTCCTGAAAAGGTTGAAAAATTAAGAACTTGTAAACTTTGACTTAAAAGTAAGCATTAAGCGAGCTACGTTTTTCTGAATTCTCAGAATACTCTCGATTTTACTTTTTTTCTTTTCCACTCATTTCTCTACTTCTACGGCTGCCTGAAACCAGCCCGAAACTCGTACTTTGCCGCATCCTAACAATGCAATATAATTTTAAAGTAGAAAAATTCTGTAAAAGTGTTTTCGTTGCGAGTAAACTGTTAGATTATTATTGACTTCAGAGTAAACATTTAATAGAGAAAGAATGAATCTACAAATGTGCCTTTTTAAAATTTTAAAAATGAATTTCTATCATGAAATATAATTTTTTAACGTTTGCATAAATTGGAATTTTTTTTGAATCTTGTACAATTTTTTAATCAAAATTTTAAAAAGGCACATCTGTAGATCCTTTTTTCTCTATTAAATCCTTCTTGAAATAAAATTTTACCATTCTTGTACTGGCCACAAAACACTCACTACGTTAGTAGATTTTTTACTGGATTTTAAGTAGTAGACGGGCCTCTTAACTAACATAACGAAGAAAATATGTTGTGTTTGTGTTATACTGTACAACGTACAAGTTCTGTTTATTTAATTAAAAAATGTATCACTTATGAAACTGACAAAAGAAATTAATGAAAGGGTAGTAACCGTTAATAAACGATGAGAAATGTCTATAACCCGAAAAAAGAACAAAAAGCTTGCTTTGTTATAGTTTTCAAGTACTTGGCTTGGCTCTTAGCAGCAATATTCTCTAATTGAAGCGTCTTGTAACGTGTCAATCACGACATTCCGACTCGAATGACACGTAAGATGCGGTGATTTCATTTATGTAAATCATCGAGAGGATGCGATCTGGTGAGGTTAACAAACCTTCGGTTTAATATGACCTTTCGTGTGGTCCCTTAAATGAAAATCATTAAAATCCGCTTAGCTAAGTTGCGCATTTGCTGCGCTGCGCTCTTCGCTGATCTGAGTGCGAGTGATGAGCGCAAGACCTGTGAACAGGAATATGAATTCAACTCTACATGTGTGTACTGTGTGTATGTATGTAATAGCATGGCTGTGTTTCCGCCCACCTGAAAGGAGATTTTTTTTTAGATACAAGTAACTTGTTATGTAGTAGTTCTGTAGCTTTTACTATATTTATGTTACTCTTTTCGTAATTTTTTTATTAAATGAGGAAATTTTTCACTCATTCTTAAGGGTATCGACTCCACGTAGCTCAACACCGCGTTTGTCCTATGTTAATGCATAGAAACGATCGCAAAAAATACGGAAAAGCAGTCTAGCAATTTCTACAATGCTCACGAAGTTTTATAGATGAAGCTAAATTTCATAAATTTATTTACAGACGAAGAATGCAACTAGGATTATGCCGAGTTACATTTTCTAATAAATCTCTTAATAATAAGAAAAAGCATGTAAAAATTGCTTAAAACACACTTTTTCATTAATTTTGTATATGGATTTCAAAGATTTTTTCAGAATTCTAACTGGGCATAATCCTAGATTAATTCTTTCACAAACATCTAGTACCTGTTTTTCCATCAAATTTTTAACATGCAATAAGTAAAGCAGAAACTGCTACACCTCTAAACACACAATATTTTGTTACGGAGGCGAGACCCTTAATTCGTTAGTTCATTTGAAACAGGATAGATCATAGTATTTTTACCTCTCGACTCATATTCTATAAGAGAGGTATTGTAATGCATGGGTCAAAATTTTCGAGTATGAGTTTCATATTTAAGGTTCTCAGAAGGATCTTAACACCGGATAAGATTTTTGAAGAAATCCGCAAACCAGAAGTACCTAGTACTTTTTGAAACTTGATATAGTTTTGCATAAATAAATTGGTACATTATTTATTTATGACCATTTTTGCAATTAAAATAATAGAAAATATAATTATCTATGAGTGCAGTTAATTTTAAATACAATTTGCTGAATCTGGTAGTATTTAACAATAAAATAATGTACAATTAATATTCTACTTTTTAGAAATTTCAGTATTTTGTTGTCCATGATCATATGAGATTTGTTTCTACATAAAATTTGAATTATTATGACAGTCACAGTACAGTTGACATATTTTGCTTGCATCTTGGTTTACATTATCGTTTACATATTACGTGAACATGAAACTAGTAAAATGTAAGTAAAACTATTTATTAGATTAGATGTTGTGTGCTGGCCACATCAGATTTTTTTGTGGAATCGTTTTTACTTTTTAACACAAGGGCGAAAAATTGCTTGTTGTCAAGAACAAAGAATGACAAATAACCTGAACCAAGTTCCATACTAACACTGACTTGAACAAACTATAACCTATAAATATACTATAAGGACTTTCGGTATGACTTGAGTATATTGACTGATGAAATTTGCTGTTAAAATGAAAATTAATTTGGTATACTCGCTAAATACTCGTACGCGCTTGAATTATAGAATTACAGTATTTTTTACTGAAGGATACGGTTCAATAATTTAGAGGTTAAACGTTATTTTCTTCATATCGTGAGCGCACAATATAGAAAATGTCTTAAACGTGTTTATTTTTAAGAACTTAATAAGAAGTGCAGCGGGAGGTAAAAATTACTGTATTCTGTGCACTTGATAATTTCAACTGATTTCTGCGAATATAAAGCCCTCCTCTGATTGCGATAATGTATGGTTATAAATACGCCGATGCGTGTTCAATTTGCGAATAATTCTCGCGAATAAATATCCAGTAACGTCACGGTAAACCTCATAAGCACATAGTGCGTGCTTCGAGCCGATGAGCGTAGTTGTCACTAGCGATGTAAAGATAACAAGGTCATGTCACACTATTTATTTAATAAACCTGACAATTTAAACAGAAGATTTAATTAACTGTGCACAAAAATTCACATTAAAGTGATCGTTTTGCATTTTATTGCGCGCCGTAATAGGCAATGGAAGGCCTAACGCATATAAACCTATTGGTATATCTGCAACAACTTTAGAGAAAAATGCGCGATAGCTTGTTAAATGCTTGACGCCTATCTCACAGTAGATAAATCCGATTTAATGTTAATTAATCAAATCGATGACGTCAGAATGTGTTGGTTTTTCATATTTTAATAATGCACTTTCCTTTACTGATTGATGATGTTGACTTAACGTTTTGAATTTTAATGGAAATTGTAATTTATCTGAAATATGTGGCATTTCAACCGTATCTCATGTAATAGCTACAATAAATTTGTAGCTATATTACTGATTAAGATTATAATTATTGCAGGAATTTAAACACTGATTTCTCACATTTTATTCACAGTAATTATAATTATTTAAGCCTAAGATAGTAAATATGATACCTTACAGAAAATTCATATAACATCGCTGGGAGTGTTGCTTCGTTTAACTGTATATTGAAATTATTTGAATATCCTACACTACTAGAAGAGTAAAGATATTGATACACCACTTTAGTTTAAGCTGTCCAAACTATGGAAAATATAATTGTACAAATCACCTGGACCAGTCAAGTATTAATGACGACTTTATCTTTTTGTTTCGATACAACTTGATCTGGTCGGCTTGAATTGGGCTAGACACTCGGTCACGGAACGTATTATAAG
This sequence comes from Agonum fuliginosum, assembly GCA_947534325.1. Classification (NCBI taxonomy): domain Eukaryota; kingdom Metazoa; phylum Arthropoda; class Insecta; order Coleoptera; family Carabidae; genus Agonum; species Agonum fuliginosum. The sequence continues at coordinate 58,442,290 of OX384029.1, read as the reverse complement.
CTTTTGAGCAGTTTATACCAACCCCATAATTTAAAAATCCCCATTTTATATGGAGGTAAGGTATAGAAGGTAAGAAGTTCGGTCTCAGGAATCGCTGACTGCACTTTTTGTGCTCTTGCTGTGGATCAGATTCTATATATTTCTTAAGAGGACATAATTCCACTCGAAAAATAGACTATTTTTCTGGAACAAATCCTGACTGCATGGTACAACATATAGTATTAATTTTTTACTATTATGTGCATAAGAGATGAAAATGTTTAATTGCATTAAAAATACACCAATTTTTGACAATAAATTAAGTATATAAAAAACCTAAATATTGATATATTACTGAGATAGCGGACTGTACACAACCTTTATCTAGAAGTATACAAAATTTCAAACTTGTAAGTTTGTTTTTGCGGCTGTATTTTGTTCCAGAAAATTATCACTTTTGAACAAATTTTGCCTATTTTACGGCGTAACTCACGATAGTGTCACAAAAGGGCTGGGTTTTAACTTGTGTTTATCTCTGACGTAAATTTCTGACCGTTTTGGAAGGACCCCTCCCCCCGGTGGGGTAAACTGAATTTGTCAAAATGAAAATTCCGAATTCATGTTAGGAATAATATCCTCTTAAAGCGAAATATTTAATTAATAAATTATGCATATATTTCAATGTGTGTGGTACATCAATAAAAATACAAATTGATGCCGATATGTTGGAAATGTTTTATTATTCAAATACAAAGTTAATAATATATTCTGATTGAACGATTCAGCATCGTTTATGCTTTGATCGGAGTCGCGCAGCGCATTTGATTCCTCAGATTTGCTCGCATAATTACGTCTCAATTAACCGTATTCATGCAGTAATTAAGCGACCATGTGAGAAATAATTAAATGTGTAGCGGGGCATTCATGTATTTAATTATTTTTAATTTGGCATTTCCTAGCTATTAATAATACCTGCTTGTAACATTTAGTTGCAGATTTATGTACTGTTTGTCTTACAATTCATTTTATTTTTTCAGGTAAGGATCTCACAGCGTTTACTCTTTTTCTCCCACTACTTCAGCAAAACGTAAGTTCATTTTATTAATCCAGTCTTTTTATTCAATTAAAGACTAGGTAAAAAACTAATCATAAAAAACATGTCAATAAAGTAGCAATTATTATTATGCTCAGCTACCTTTGCTTAAGAGGAATCCCCACTAGTTTTGAAGATCCATTTAACGAAATGAAGCGATGCCGTCACAAACCAATGTTACCCATTGTGACGACATCGGTTGATTCAATGAATGAACCGTATTTAGCCACTTTCTACTACAAAAGGAGTTTCGTTGGGCACATGAAATTACCACTAATTTTAAATATTTTTAAACAATTTTTTTTTTAAATGAAAGATTAAAGTCTAGGCTATGTTCGCTTAGTGTCACTTTTTTAATTTTTACTTTAGTTTTTTAATATTTTATCTTCAAAATTCTTAAAATTTTACTAACTTTGGAGCATAAAAAATACATGTAAAAATTTATATTTAAAAAAATGGCACTAGACAGACCTAGATACATCTTTTATCTTTAAATTTAAAAAATCTGACGTGGCCATCACACAACCTTCCGCCATATCTAGACTTATAAACACAAATGTATACGTACAATCCGGTGCCCATTTAAAATATACAAATAAAAATCTAAAATATTCAAACACAAATTTGCATCGCCTGAATAAAAAGATTCATTCACAGGAAAACTGTTGTGCTGAAGTCATCCTCCGTTCAATTACTACATTTTTAATATCTTACTTACGACTTATATAGCGCTAGTATGCCAACTTGTCACCCGTTTCACCTGTCAATATTTTTTACGCAGAAACAAAAATCAACCGATCATGGATTACAAGATATCAACGTTTTATTTGATAAATTTATTTTTTAAATTTTACTGCAGTTCTTTAATGCTACCAGATAAAGACAATTTTTTTATAACCTAAGTTGCAAATAACTTTTCCTCTTATTCTTATTACAAATAAATACTATATTTTTCAAAATTTATATACAATTTTGACAATTAACCTTTTCAATCTTCAAAAAATATCACTTCCGATGAAGATATTTGTACCAAAATCTAAGGAGCTCTTCCAATTTATATACAAATGTTAAATACCAAATATCTAAATTTTCGGGTAATTCGTATTTGAGTTATGCGACTAACACCCGGCCTTGACCACACACACACACACACACACACACACACACACACACACACACACACACACACACATACACACAGACATCATCGTGAAATTATCAAAAATGAGTTGTAAGGACCCTAATTCGTGCTCATCCACTAAAAACTCACTACCCGATTTTTTGCATGATTCCAATACCTTCCTTTACAGGTAAGCGGAAGGTAAAACAGAACAAACAAATCGGACCAAAATTAAAGTCAATTTCATTGCTTAATTTTGTAGGGGTGGGAATTCCTCTTAAAGTTCAATTATATAAATTTGACTTACACATAATTAAGTAACCGCGTAAGAAGTAAAGTAAAAAACTGCAAAATCTTTGTGTTTCTACGTTTAGTATGCTGCATGACACAAGTCCGGGAACATATACGGTAATAATTTAGCACTTCATTCAGCAGAGTAAGTGAACACCGGTTTTCTAATTAAACAAACAAAATAAAAGAGATCTAGCGTGTGTCTGAATAGTAGGCCTTGGAATCGCGATTAAACCACTTGCAGGAGTACCTACTTTGTCACGTGACATGTCCGAGGACGGATGTGGTTCTATACGATGAATACAAAATTCACTAAATTATGCCCTATTTATACATTGTCTTTCTTTATTCAAGTTACATTTTTAAGAGGAAACTGTCTGTCTATCATTACGATTTCATGTAATAGGTATGGAAAATAGTGACAGCTGCAAAAACAAACGCGGATCTAATAAGCAATGTCGATTATGACTAAAAAATAATATAAGCTATTTTTCCAAATGCTGCCATACCTGTAAAGGTAGGTATTGGCATCATGCTAAAAATCGGGTAGTGAGTTTTTAGTGGATGAGCACGAAATAGGGTCCTTACAATTAATTTTTGATTGTGAATGAATGTTTTGATTCAGGTAATGCAAATTTTAGATTTTTATTTGTATATTTAAAATGGACAACCGCATTGTACCTATTATGTTTATAAGTCTAGATATGGCGAGAGGTTGTGTGCTGGTCACATCAGATATTTATTCTGCACTGTTCACTGGTGATCAGAAATAAAATTATCGCAAAGCAATAATTTATTTGAATTTCGGTTCTCTGCAAGAGTGCCTCCTTAAGAGCAGCGGTTACGTTATCCGCATATCGTATTCCTACATTCGTCCTCGTCGAAAGGTTTTTGTCGCAAACAAAACTTGTTTTCGGTATCAATAGTAATTAATATAAAATCGCCCAAATTTCAACCATCGCACAAATACCTAAAAGTTTCAAGTAGATGGAATAAGGTGATAAAGCAAATAAAAGAAGTAAAATCAAAAGGTAAAAAGTATTCAGGAAATGTGAAAAACAGCGAATCATGCTGATATTTCATGGCGTTTTTAAGTGCGTAGCTTTTAGACAACGAGGCAAATGAATACTACCCGACTTTGACAAAAAATGCTCCTAGCACCTTATAAACAATTTCAGATTCCGTTATTTAAATGACTTTTTAAACATTGCGAAGAACGAAGCTTAGCACTACATTAAAATAGTTGAAGTTTTTACACTGAAACAACCGAAGGAAATTTGGAGCGGTGGATTCCTTTAGGTTCGAGCACATGACATGCCGATTAATTCTACTACTCTGGTCATTCAGTCATTCTTGAAAGTTGGAATCACACGGTGTGGTGCTTTTTGATTCGTGCTTATTCGTCCGAACAAGAAAATAATGCACTTTCATACAGTGGTTAGCTCAGTTCGATTCCCAGCACAACCGATAATAATACCACTGGATCCGAGTGGTTGGATTCCACTATAATAACATCTACCATTCTGTATTTGGGAGTTAATCCTGTAGATTGGTTACCCTCAAAATAAAAAAATAAAATCGTTAGGTAATCCTATCCGCTTGTCTTGTCCAGAGCCTTTACATTATTGTCATATTTTTTTATTGTTTATTTTTATTTGAAGATAAATATACATTGTAATATCTATAAAATAGTTATTATTTATATTATTATAATAATAGAATTTGAAAGTCAAGTCAAGTCAAGTAATTCACAAAAACGTCAAGCTACTTGACGTGATGAATTTCTATTCATGTATAGTAGTTTTGACTACCTGGGAATGACTGGTGTATACAAGATAAAGTGCCATTCTTTCGTAAAACCAATCACATAATCTCACTATGAAAATTTGTAAAATTGTAAAAATTTGTATAAAGTAAATAATTACCTACCTATTTTTAAAAATGTCATTACCTATTATTATTTTTCCTTTTAAAGGCAACACGTTGTCAGAAAATTTTATTTTATAATTATTTTATTGAGTTTTATCGTTTAAAAAATGTCCTTTGTTAAAAATAACATTGATAGGTAGGTACTGAATTGATCAAAAGTATTACAAATGTGCTTGAAATGGCACGAGGTCAAAGTAGTTCGTCAGGGTGAGAATGTGTGGTGTAGGCTGAGCCAGATTACGGACTAAGTGTTAACTCTTGCTTGTTATGATTAATAGTTGCTACGTTAGATATTAGATAGTCAGTTTTTCCACCAAACTATCGATGTATTAATTTACTTATTCTTTAACTTTAATCATAAACATGACTTTGAAATTTGTAGAGACATCAAATTTAAAATATTGACGTCTTGATGAAAAAGAAAGGCTTACAACATGCTACATGAGTGTATTTCGGCATTAGAACATACTCAAATTTTTCAAAGTTGCAAACATATGGGAAACTGTTTCCCAGTCCACATATTGTTGGTTTTTCTTCTGCTGTCACGTTATGTCACTGCGCTACGTGCTTCAAGTTTAAAGTTACTGCAAACTGGTGTACACGGCTAGCTAGAGAGCAACACCTTTGGCGGTCACACACATATTATATTAGTGGCCATGTTATTTATACCAACGTTTTATTCTTATCTTCTTTCCGAAGCGGCTTAATTGATTCCACCATAATGGTGATAATTTGCATGGCTACTACAGGATTTTTCTCTTTGCATTCACGGCTGAAACGGTACAGCTGCTGAATGCGGAAAATGACGCAACCTTCAAAGAACTTAGGACCGTATACACAGCCTAGGCACACTAAAATCATTATCTGTTTACCAATTTACCGCTTTATGCAAATATTGAGATATGAGTAAGTAGTTCAGTCGATATTTACGAACATTTTAGTTCTGAAATTAAGGTTAAGGTGGAATTATCTCAATACCTAATTGGCTATTAAAATTATAAGAATATCATGATTCATATACAATGAATATAGTTATAGTTTTACCAGAATTCCACAATACTTATTTGTATTTTTTTGCAATATTGCTGCAATAGAATCAGAATTCACGATTCTGCTATATTGCTCAAAATAAAAATTTAAAATTTACCATGAGTAATTACGAAGCATTATTTGATCGAAAAATTCATACAATACATTGCTGCGACAGCAATTAGAGAAAATAAGAATTAATTTATGCATTTTAATATTACAAATTATGGCCTTATTTATGCATGTATTAATTTTATTTGAAATAGTCGATTTTTTGCATTGTTCGTAAGAGTGCTAAGAAAATATTTTTTGTCAAAAGAATTACAAATCTGACGAAAAAATTAGTAAAAGATCTACTAAATAGACTATTTTTACTAATTTATTACTAAGACTATTAAGTATTTCAAAAATATAATTTCTTAGCACTCTAGAGTCATCTTTTAACCATCTATAAGTATATAAAATATGAACAGTGTAGGTGTAATAACAACAGCTTCGTAAGAATATTACAATTAATAAAACTAGAGCCACGTTATCCAACAACAAATGAATTAATTTATTAATTCCTTCTTTTCAACAACAGCTCAGTTTGTAATAATTTAGCGAGGTAACTTTTTCACTATATTTTTGGCACAAATGTAGCACTTTAATAAGAGTGTAATAAATACACTCGAGGAAAAAAACGCACCACTCGAAAATGCACCAAAAATGGCAAAATTTCGGTTGCATTTCGACGAAATTGGATGAATCTTCGAGTTCTGAAAACGTTGAAGTCTTATCTTTAATGTGATGATAGCCAATGTGACAAAAAATCCACTCCACCCCTTCCCACCCCCTAAGAAAAAAAATGTACCTGTTGTCCAAAAAGGTCCAACTTTGGCAGCTCATCCGCAGTGCCAAAAAATCGTGGACCTTATTGGCCAACAGGGTAATAAAGATCAGACTTTTTCCTTCAAGGTCCGCAAAATTTCAAGTACCTATGATGATTTGGCGCGAAGTTACAATACAAGTTTTGAGATAAAAATTTGAGGACGATGAGTCCGCAGTAAATGTTTGGCCGATTGTGTTGGAAATATTTGATCTCATTATACGCTGTGGTAATTCGATCTTGCGGAAAGAAAATAGTCTAATGATATGCGAGGTTTTGAGAACGTGTTAGGAACCAACACATTGGAGGACATTGCACGAGTGGAGATTGAAAGAAAATAATGCTGGTGTTGGGCCAAATCCAGATCTGGTTTCTCGCTTGTGTGATCTAGACTGCGTAGGTCTGTAGCAGGCATAGATTATAATTTAATCAATTAGTAAATTGTTTGTGCAATTAAGACCAAATTAAACACTGGCTTGATCCACACAACTGATTGAAAAACATGTTTGTTTTTAATTTTAGTAATTTATTACATTCTCTGCCATCTTTAACTGTCAATACAGTCGATAGTGTTAGTGAAACGTCTAATGGAGATTAACATTTAACTGGTACAGTGGGGTTACTGCAGATCCCAGCCAATTTAAATCTCTACGTTTCGTATTAAAAGTTGAGTTGCTCAGTAGCTTATAAAAAATCAACTGAGTCGATGAAATGACGGTCGCACGAATCTCACCATACCAGCAACGATATTTTTTATATAAAACGCGTCTACATAGAGACTTTTACGATATTTTGATGAATTCAAGTTATGTTAAAGATAAACTGCAACTTATAAATGAAAGAATAGAGTGATTCTGACATTATCTGTAATACAAAAATCTATAACACAAATGCAGAAAGAAATTAGTGACAGTAGTGATGAAAATACTATCAAAAAGGACACATCCTGCGCATTGTCAAAAAGTAACGATAAAAATATTCCACATATGTAAATAATGTCTACAAATTATAATTTCAAGTAAATTCGTAGCAGATAGAAAACTTTCAGATACCTAAGTGTAAATGTAGGGTAAAAAATCTGACGTGGACACCACATGACTTCCTTGTACGCCTTGTGTGTTCATACTTTTCTTAATAACTAAAATGTAGAATAATATAAAAAATTCTTTTAACATATTATACTAGTATACTCACAAATATATTTTAGTCATTTTATTTAAGGAGTTTCGATACCGATTATCTATCTAGGGGATCTAAACAAAAATCTATTGTATTTCTGCAGAGTGACAACTTCTACCCACTAAATTTTGTTGTAAAAAACACCGAAAATATAAAAAATCTTATAGCGAAATATATTTGTTTATAAATATTTTATTACTATCTTTCAATTAAATTGTATTTTTAAGTCCTAAAGATTTTATATTTTAAAATTCATCATTTTAAAAATCAATCGAAAACACGGCAACAGCGCTAGTATTTTAGCTGCTTTACGTTGACTGTTGGCTGCAGTGATTCTAACCTAACTGTCAAGTGTTGTCAGGTAGTAAATGCAATAGCTCATAATAATTGTTCTTTTGACGCTCCAAGATTAATGCAAGCTATAAGAAATGAGAACTTAATTGATAGTTTTCGTCTAGTCATTCATTATTTCCAAGACACTTTAAAATTATTTAAAAACATTTCCTGACAATTGGTAGAAATTCATCTTTCTGTTTCAGAAATAATTAGTAATGGGGAAAGCTTTGATCAAGTATTATGACAAACGTACACAAAAGATACAGATATTATTATTTCTACTGTACAGCCTTTAAAAAGAGTCAGATCTTCTGGAATGATTAAAAGATTAGCGACATTTGGAATTAGTTACGAAATAATTGCAAACAAATTTAGTGATCATGGACCCGTCATGTCCCTTGTAGAGTTTTTAGTAGATGAACACGAATAATTCTTACTCAAATAGTTCTTCCTACTTATTTTCGATAGTTTCGTAACGGTGTTTGTATGCGCATTGCGAAAGTGTGTCCAATTTCCTAAAAATGACTTGTGTATGTGTATTTTATTTGTTGTGAAAATATAAATATAATATCATTTGTTACAAACTTTATAAAATAATATGCTTCAACATAAACGCACTCTTACTTTCCAACAGTATTTTAAATTTCGCGCCAATCTATGATTTGCGACGTTGCCGTAGTTATCGCTCTTTTAGTTATGTGTCACGTTTTAAATTTTATTTATTTGAATAACTCAATAACGGTGTGGAAGAATCCACTGAATTTTAGTTTCATGATTTATTAATATCTGATTTATAATTACTGTAAATCTCTTTCTGGTGGTATTATTTTTATAGATTATACAGCCCTTTAAAAATGTATTCTCATTTACTCCCATGTAAAACAGAAATTTTTAAAAATTTATTTTTAAAAAACGGTGTGGACGATTGATCTGAAATTTTAACAGTGAACGATAAATACATCCATCTTCAACTTGTAAAATTTTCAGATGAATGGTAATATTTTCAAAAACGGTATCGAACCTCCTTAAACTGCAGAAGAAGATATAAAGCATATTTTACTATTGTCACTGTCATGTCATAATCATTTAAATTTTACGTAGTAACAAATGTTAATCGATCATGGACTACAAGATAAAGAAATACTAAATAAAAATATATATACTTTAATTATTCCTAAATGATACCAGATTCAAAAATATTTATAAAATACCGATTTTAGGTAATAATCACATAATCTTTCATTTAAAATAAAAAAATTTGTGTTAAATTAAATATTTATCGAAATATTTTTAAAAAGTACTACTTCCGGTTTATAGATTGAAAGCAAAAATAGGAGGTGCACAACTAGATGCTATAACAGTCCTAAATACAAAATTTCAACTTTCTACGTCTAACCGTATTTGAGTTATGCGACAAAGACCCCACCATACCAGTTAGGTACGTTACTCGTTACTAAAAATCACTGTACCAGCTAAGGGTACTCAAATTCGAAGAATTATCCTTAGTTTTGGTTCTAGTTGTATAATTAAATAAAAGATAAGGAAATATTAATTGATATTGACATTCTTTACTTAGCTTAATAATTATTATATAACAAAAATACGCAAGCAATACATTTTACTACATATCTAAATTATTTGTCGTAATAATTTACATTTCTCTATTTATTTTATTTAATGTTTCCGGTAAAGGCAGTTGTACTCTAGTGGTTAGTAAACAAGCATAAGAAAATATAAAAATTATTGTTTTGTGTACTTTGTAAAAATATAAGCTCTATTACTTGACTATGGACATTCTTAACAACAATTACTTATAAGCAAAGTCAGAAGCCAAACAGGAGAAAGCGTATAGATGGATAAAGAGGATCAGTTAATTTCTATTCATTTACTTAATTTCCTAAATTTAATTTAAGAACAATAGCTCTCATTATCAAATTTCCTGCATCAGATAATAAAAATTAAAACATGACTCTTACAATTATTTAATTTGGAAACGCACACATCAAGTAATAAAATTTGACAGTAAGCGTTGAATGTCTTGCGCGTGTTTATTTGCTACTTCATACAAATTATCATAATTATCTTTTTAAGATTCGTTGTTTAGTAGAAAGCGCTTCTTTTGTTAGTTTCGTGTCATCTTCAAACAAAGAGATTAAATCTTAGTAATTTTATGACTTTAACCTGTTTATTAATCTAAACATAATCATCGAGGTTTAGATAATTCAGTTCCCAAGCTACAGTTAGGAATAAAGCGCGAAGATAAAAATGTTTATAATCAGAAACGTTTAGTTTTTCTTAGTGCTCTTTTATTTACAGTTAGAAATTATTTAGAAAATGGAAAATTGAATGCAAAGAAATCGTGCGAAATATTACATTTTATGAGCACTACTTTACTTACCTAATTATGTTAGTTGAGAACTAAAGCATTTTTTTAAATATATTTTAATGTCTTAATTTTATCTTGTGACTGATCTAGAACACCGATCAATCTTTGATCTGATTTAGATCATCTTATTTTTGAAGATCTTGATCTTGATCTAGATCTAATAAATATGATCTATGATCTTAAAAACAGATCAGAATTTTTCTACGCTATGCAAGTTAGAGAATTTAGTAAGAATAAGTAATTTTTAATATTTTTAAACATAATATTAAACTGTAGTTTGAAGTTTGAATCGCTTGTGTAGGTACATTTTTTCTTTACTTTTTCTTCAATTATTTAATGTAATGAAATTCAACAGTTTAATATTTTGACTAATAATAATTATAACTTATATAAGTAAACTATTCTTTTTTCCCTAATTCCAGATCTGATTTAAAAAAATCTGCTGTGGCCACCACACGACCTCTCGCCTAATTCTGCTTATTCTACTAATCTAATAAATAGTTTTACTTACATTTTAATAGTTTCATGTTCATGTAATATGTAAACGATAATGTAAACCAATATGCAAGCAAAAGATGTCAACTGTACTGTCACTGTCATAATAATTCAAATTTTATGTAGAAACAAATTTCATATCATGGACAACAAGATACTGGAATTTCAAAAAAATTGAATATTAATTGTACTTTATTTTATTGTTAAATACTTCCAGATTCAGCAATTTGTATTTATAATTAACTGTACACATAGATAATCACAATTTCTTTTATTTTTAATTGCAAAAATTGTCATAAATAAATAATGTACCAATATATTTAAGGAAAACTTTTCTAAACTTCAAAAAGTACTACTTCCGGTTTGCGGATTTCTACCAAAATCTTATCCGGTGTTAAGATACTTATTAAAACCTTAAATATGAAATTTGGTTATAATCGGTTTGATACTTTTTAAGTTATCGTGGACGAAAAATCGTCGGTTCATACAAACACACAAACACACAAACGCACAAACACACAAACACACACACACACACAGACATCATCGTGAAAATAGTAAATTCGTATTCTAGAGACCCTGAAACGTGCTTATCCACCAAAAACTCATACTCGAAAATTTTGACCCATTACAATACCTCTCTTATAGAATATGAGGCGAGAGGTAAAAAGATCAAATCATAAAAATTTATCTAGGTATGATCTGATCTAGATCATATTAGACGTGAAGATCTCGATCTAGATCTTTAAAAAAATGATCTGCCACCCCAACACTGAATATAACTGAATTAAATACTATTTTTGAAAGATTTCAAGATTCGTTTTCCTGGACTAGAGCTACTTAAGACACCACTGCTAGTGTGTTACGCCCTTTTTATTAATATAAATCAAGTTATTCTAATCAACAGCAAAATTGTGTGACTTGACATTCATAATCATAATCATTACAAGCTCATTTATTCTATATAAACGCTGCAGCATTCTAACATTTTTCTCAAATCCTCGGTTTTGAACTAGACACTGTAGACTTCATGTCAAGGAGCAGTAGATACAACGCATGCAGCACACGTCCCAGTGCATTAGAGATCGTAAATCAGATTTCGCAAAAATCGTATCACTCGAGCGTCTATGGCATATACAGATGCAGGTAGAGCTAGAGTGAAGTTGTTTAGCTAGCTTGGAAGGCCGGTTCCAGTATTGACGACACTTAACAGGTCGTCGACAGCACACGGCGGACGCATGCGCGACGCACTCATAGTTTACTTGATGCTGGAGACATTGCTGCGATGCTGTGCTATCATATGAGATACGGGAAAAACATTGCTGAGATGTTACACCTGTGTGACTGTAAATAGAGTTTTTTATATTGCGACGCGATATATAACGCTGAATTCTTTTAGTTTAGTATGTAATAATTAGGTATGTACTATTATATTCAATAGTCTTATCGACCTTAGGCGTTTTAATTGTCTGTTCTGTACTCTGTAATGAATGAACATTTTGTTGCAAATTATGTTTTAAAGTTACGATTTGCATAACATCTAGTTCTCCTATTTGTTCAAGTGAAACTATTAGCAGCTTAAATAATATTCGTACTCTTTTTGTTTTACACATGTCAAGTTAAAAGATTCTACAACTTAGGTACAGTTAATAATATGTCTACCTACTATCTAGCAGAAAGTTCATAAGCAGAGAAATTGTAATAAAATTTGTACTTTTTACTATCGTTCGTACTAATTTGAAGTTAAAACTTATAACTATGATAAAAACTTCAATATTTACAGACACGAATATTATTAATCTCCTGTTGAGTAGTAGTTATATTTTGTTTTCCACTCTTATAACTTTTTAAAATTTACGACCGCGGTTTCGACAATTTAGATTGTCATCTTCGGGTTGGTACAAAACTAAAATAAATAAATAAATACAAATAAGCATACATGTTAAAATTCAACACCACATTTATGATGCTAAACAATCACAGTTCATTGACTAGAAACAATATCAACCCATTTTAACTTGAACTACATGTTACAGTTCTATATTAAAGAAAATGATAAAACTATCGTTGTTATATGATGTTTTAAAAACGAACGATCAACAACATAATAAGGTGTTATACGAAATATTTCGTCGGTCAACTTCAAATATTAATTTTATATTGACTAAAGACTGAACAAAGATCCTCGAAAGATCCCTAAGAACTTAAAATAAAAACATAAGACAGTGGAAGCCATACTTGCATAATATATACAGCATACAGCATGTCCAATGAAACTGTTTAAGCATGGGGATCTTGAGAACCATGAGAGATACGAAGTTACCCCTTTAGGGAGCCAATTTAGTAATGTTTCTGTTTTCCAACAAAAATGTATAGGCGACTAGATATGCGAAAATGTAAATTTTGCTAATTTCGTTTTTCACCTATAACTTTTTTGTTTGAATTGGTACAAGTTTCTAATTTGCACGTTCCACGCCGGGCACGTTTTAACGAGGAATTCACAGCAGTCCTCAAAAAAAATTTATCTGCTACAGATATCGAGAAATTCAAACCAAATTAAAATTTTCATATATGGAGCTCATAGTTGCGGCTGTGACCCGTCTTAAAAAAATTCACTGTATGAGTTCCTTAGTCAATTATTTTGTGTGTAAAGAATATTCCAGTTATTTCCTATTTTAGATTTCTGGATTACAAATACTAGAATTTGTTGGTTTCATATTTTTAGGAAGCTATAAATTCTATGACGGCAATTAATTTTATTAGACCACCACGGTAGAAATATTTAAAATAGCAATTCAGCAAAAATATTAATGTCTAGTTTACTTTGTTAATTTACTGCACAGTAGTTTGTTTAATCTGGTGTGAAGAAAAATTAGCATTTGTAATTAAAATAAAACACAGATCCTCATTGGTAATACATGATACATAAAATAGCCATTGAAATATTAATTAATTTCCAGGAACACCCAGCAGTAATAAAAATATCCTATAAACGTAATCATCCTTCATCCACAAGCCAGATAGCGATTCAATTAGTTTCCAATATCCGCATCGCCTAACAAAATCTGTTAACGTTAGCGCGATAATTAGCAGTTTAATTACAACGTAATTAAATATTTTAATCGCAAATAGTAGTCTATAAATCTGTTAATAATTAGCAAAATGCAATAATAATACAAAGATCGTAGGATGTGATTTGAATAGAGCTGATTTAGCCTTGACCGTCTAATCCAGTTCTAGCCAACTTCATGCTGCTGTATGCTTTCTGCTTAGCGCCAACTTCGCGACATTCCAGTATCCTGCGTTTGCGTTCCGATTCATAATTAATAGCGAATAAAAGTGTATCCTTGATTGTTGTATTTGTAGGCAGTAGAGGCGAAGATAAGATTTATTGTGGCGTCGGAATGACATTAAGATTTGACGGTTTCACCAACATTCTATTAGACATGACATAACTCAACACTATTAATCGTGAGAGTGCAACTATTTTACGTGGGATGTTAGTGCAGAATAAAAACTATTATATCATACAATAAATATTGCATTAATTATTAATATGCATTTTATTAACATTTTTTACATATTTATTACAGCATTTAACCATTCAAAGATAAGCACAATTACAATAATCTTTACATAAACATATGAAACATGCTTACAATAAATATTATACTATAGTTGGTCCGCGATGTGGTGATCGGTACGTCATTAGTTTCTAAACTTATAATAAACAGGCATTATGTATATCTCTCTTTGTCACATGCATGCTTGTTCATTCGTTGGTTAATGTTACGTCTGTCTAATATGTTTTTCTCTTTTCCACTAGTATACTTAAAAAGAGAACGATACATTTACGTCAAGAGAAATGTCAAACACTGCTTATCATTTCAGGTTATGTTTTGTAGGAAATTTAAGAATATTCGCAATGTTGTATAAGGAACAGAAACTACAAATAATAATAATATAACTATACTCACAGCAGAAAGCATAACACAGCCGTAAACTACTAAATACTAATAACCTCAAATAGAAAATTGCTAATGTCAAAACATACCAGTGAATCTAAAACAATGGTTCTCGTTATTAAATATGAAACAAACCCATTGCCATCAGAATTCAATTTTTAGGTAATTTATAATGATAATAGCATGAAAGATTATTACTATTTAATTTTTATATTACATAATTCTTAATTTAAATTTGATATTTACTTATAGTTCTTGTTCATCATGAGTGACTGGTTGAGAACCTCTATGACGTCAATTAATTTTCCCCCACCTAAAAAAATTAACCCAGACGAATATGTTTGATGACGTAGCGATCACCACATCGCGGACCAACTATATATCTTATTTAGAAATAGAAAATCGTGGCGCACATTTGCTTTAGGATTTAAATATAGTTTTGAAGAAGTTTAAAATTTTTAAAAATACATCTACAATCGAGCTTACAGTTTTTTGAAATACCATTATTTTCACTACGTAACAAATTACAATCTTTTGCTAACCTTAAAGTAAAGTATTTTCTCTTGTTCTTGTTGTGTAATAATGAACAACTTACAAAGAAATTAAAACAAAATTTAAGAGCAAAACGTGTTAAGGTGTCAATAATGATGGCAGAGTATGTATTATACAGAAATGAAAATGTTTTTTCAAAAGATTAAAATAATAAGAAGTGAAACCGCTCTTGTTCGATATAATGAAATACCCACGATGACGTGTAAATTATAATGTTTTTTACAATAAATCGATGTAATTTAGCCAATATATTTCAACTTTTCTTTTTATTTACACTCGATTTAATTTGTCAGCGAGAAACATCGTTCGTTGTCGCTTTTTTGTAGTCACCCAAAGTGTCGCTGGGCTTGTAAAAATGCCGATGCAAGATTTTTTTGTCGTCATTTTTTGCGTGACAAATCACATAGTATGCATAAAATAATTGTGTTTTTATGAACGATATTTTTTCTCCCCTAACCTATATGGATTTACAGAGAGTAAAATATGCCGTATCAAACGATACAAAAGCGATGTTTACAATGACAAATAGTTTAAAAGTGGAAATAAACTCAACCAAAGGATTGGGATCTTTGCAATTTTTTACGGATTTGTTATGCAAAATCAGTTTAAGACATATTCCCACATGCTGGTTTAGATAAATGACAAGTTTTTTTAGTTGTTTTTCAGAGTGATCTTGGCTTCACTTTCGTACTATATGCAAATCATTTTAATTACAAATTACTTCTGTCGGGATATATTAAACAAATTACTTACTACGATTCGATTTGTTATGATACATTTGACATTTACATTTTTGTTTTTATTTCACTGCTGCATTATGCATATTTTAAAACCTTATCAAGTTTCTATAAGTGTGTCAACCTGTTAACTATACTATAGGAATATTAGAAGAATATTTACAAAATAAAATAAATCAGGGTTGTTCATCTACGCGTAAAGTATTATTTTCTACGTCTACACGTAAAGTTTGCGTAAACTATGTAAAATGTAGACAATGTAGAATGCGTAAAGTATGTAAATAATTCAATTGTCAGAAAATCTAACCTATAATTTTATTAGTTTTCGGTGAGATTTGTTCTTTGTTTACATTGTCTACAATGTTTTATTATTTACACAGATACTGCATGCGTATAGATTACGTGTTTGTCTACGCGTAAAATTACACTAAATCTACGTCGCGTCGACTACGTGAACAACCGTGCAATAAATTAAAACTATATCAAAAGGATAAAATGCTTGGTAATTTTTGTTTTATTTAGCTTCTGGCTAATGTGAATCAGAACAAATCTTGAATAATATCACAAAAATACGAAATTCGCACCATGACCAGGACTATGATCCTAGCTTGTATCCTGGCAGAGGTAATGCGTCTGTGTGAAATTTAGCCGAGCAGTTATTTTAAAATGATTGAACAGCCATCGAACACGCCTTAATCTGGATTTACGAGGCGTCTCCTAGCCACACATCATTTCTCAATCGGATTATGTCAAAGTGTTAAAAGGTACGCAGTTAATCTTTTATTAATGTTTGGACCTCAGAAATTTTAAAACACTAAAGCCACCATCTTTCAAAACTTCACAAAAAGTATTCAATGATAAATTGAAATATTTTTTGGTCTAATTTATATTTGTTAGTTCGACTAAGCCTACACATTTTTTAAGTTACAGTTATTTCAATACTTTCCTTTGCGCTTTTCTTTAGTTAAGTTAAGATTTAGATTTTATTTAGTTTTAACTTGAAAAAAGGTGTGAATCAAAATAGTTTTTTAATACAAAAATTAACAATTGAACTAATATTTTCACTACCCTTATTTTGGCGAATTTTAAAAAAAAATCTTTCTTTTCTATAATCAGTATATCAATTGATATAACCTATTAAAGTTACGTGCAGAGGTATAGAAACACCCTGTATAGTGAGAGTAAATCAAAGGTTAGCATTTTTATTTATATTTTAAAATATTGACGCATCAAGCTAAAGACCTATTGGGAACAATAATTTCAATTGGAAATTTAAAGACTAATTAATTGCCCTATTGCCGAATTTAAGATATAAAAAAATATTCTTAAACAAATAATTAACAAAATTTAGTTTTTATTTTGGAATATACCTAGTCTCATCCCTTGGATCCGCCCCTGCCTTCGAGGAATTTTGTTGGAAAATTTCTGTAAAAATTACTCTATTCACATGGTCACTACTATATTGTTATTTATGTACACAGAAAAGACCTGACAAGCATTTAATATGTAAAAAATGATGGGTATGAGATGGGTCCGGTGGTTTCCATGAAATTTAGTATCTCACACGGGGAATTATCCGCAGATCCATGGCTTACTTTAATTGTTTCCTATCACGTAAGTTTTGAGGTTGCCGTCAAAGCACGGAAAATAGGCCAGCAGTGTGGAATCCACAAGAAATCGGCCGGAGCTGTCAGAACTGATCACGGCAATTAGAAAATTTACATAAAAACTTTAGTTCTTGTGATCACGCTTGGAAATATGGCACAGTCATGCAAGAGCAGCGCCAGCTCCAACTTCTGAGTCTCCTCGCTGTGAACTGCGGAGAACATTGCGCCCATAAATCTCAATTTATATTTTTTATCTCTTATTTGTTTCTCTGCAACACAATACTGACTATTATTTATTGCATTTTTTGTTGTAAAGAACTTGTACTCAAAATTATTTTGTGGATAAACATTTGCAAGTATAACCAACATTAATTATTGTTAAGAAATTCAACAATGTACCCGGAATTTAATAAATAATAAGCTTCTTGCTTCTACGTGGCATAAATATCTAGTACACGGCAACATGGCACCCGCTGCTCGCAAAGAGGAAATGTAAATGAATAACCAATTGTTCGTACAAAAGAAAAGTGTTGCCCAATAATTTACCAGTAATATTTTAATAACCTCGGCTATTGACAAGTTCTGTGTAGGAAGAATAAAAAAAGAAAATCGAAAAAGAAAAAGCGTTACAACATCAAGTCAGTCTGTCCGTGAGACGTAGGTATTATAAATGTGTGTATGCATGTGTGCGTACCGTGTGTGTGTGAGTCTAGCGCCACGGCAAGCCGCGACCTCGAAGGAACACTGCGGCTGCGCCCCACTGAGAATTATAAACTGACCAAATGCTCACTAGCGCAGACCATCATTTGGACGAAGCGTCCGGACTTTGCTACTTCTTCGTGAGAGAACACCCTGCGTGCCGCTACTTAGTGATCCTAACACTGTCTACTTGATCAACATGTGCACTTTTGTTCCTAAAAGATTCTTCATTTTGTATTCTAGTTGTGTGATTGGCTCTCGGGATGGAATTCGGTCCGGGTTTGATTAATTTTACTAGTGTATTATTTTTAACTGTTTTGGTTGTTGGAGGATTATTTTATTATTTTATGCTAATTTGGTGTTGCCGTGTTAAAGTGATGTTCAACGTTTGGTTTGATATATTAGATAATCTCTTTACGGAAAAAGTGCTGTATTATAATTTATTATCTGTGGTATTATCATTTATTAAATATGATTTGTTGTCAGTATCAAAAAGTAAATTGAATATAAATGATTAGCTTTTTATAACATCCTAGATCTTTCATTTACTTTCCCAGGCGTATAAACCAAATGTATCTAATGATATTCGCATATTTTTACCTCTCGCCACTCATATCTGGTACGAGAAGTATTGTAATCATGCTAAAATTTCGATAGCGAGTTTTCAATGGATAAGCACGTTTTGAGGTACTAGAACACGATTTTGATATTGATGTCTGTGTGTATGTGGATGGATGTTGGAGGTACGATAACTCAAATACTACTGAATAAAAAAAATTAAAATTTTGTATATAATATTCTGAAACCCTAGATTAGATCTGATTAGATTTTGGTGTTGGTCGTGAAACCGAAAGTGGTAGTTTCTTGAAGATCTAAAGAGTTTTTCTGGAATTTCCTAAAATTTATGAATTAATAGGAATTTTTAAAATAACAATGTATACTAAATGTTACTGTCTACAATATGTATTCGAAACGTTGTTTTTCCAATTACAAGAAGTTAAAAATTCTACAAATTTGTTACGGTTTTGATTTATCTGCCTACTTATGAAAACAAAAAATAAAATATTTGAGTGTTAATGTCATATAAATTTTAGATTTTTGGACAAATTGAAATGGAAAATATGAAATGTCATTTATAAGGTCATAATAAACTTTAACAACATTATAAAAACTACAATTCCCGAATTCCCTTCTACAATGGTATATTTGTGAGTAAGTACCTTCATACACACTTAGTAAAATAGTAGAGTATGACGAGAGATGTGTTGGCCACATCGGATTTTTTACGTTATTAAATTAATCGTTGCACAAATCTCGAGAATTTCGATACCGGTTAAAATGTACAAAAAATGTGTTCGTCATAAAATGTTCTCGAAGTATACAATCGCTGGATCGCGATATCGGATATGGGATATGCAATAATGTAAGCATCAGCAGAGATCGAAGCTCCGAGGTTCGTTCTCGGTACAGAGGCTGGGCAGCTTTCGCGCCGGCTTTAGCACCCGGAGGCTCGTTTGACAATATCGAACAATAAATTTCATTCGAGTGCATAATTCTGCTCTGGCCCGTCCTTTTATTTTTTATCATTATCTTAATTGTTAGTTTTTTATTGGACATTAACATATTTGTGTTCATTTTGTTAGTGGATCGCGGCCTATACTTACCGACTTGATACGAATCTCGCTGCCGCACCAGAAGCACGGAGCATTCCAGAGGGGAGGGCGGTGCGGTTGCGGTTGCGGCTACACTGCGGCCGATTCCTAGCAGCGCATAAATATTCATAACGCTAGCGAGCGGGCCGCGCGCATACAAAAACAGCTATTTTGTAGCTATTTGCCGGGCGAGAGTGCGATCTGCGATCCTCCAAGATGCGATGCTTGGTGACAACTGCATTCTTTTTCTCTTTACACTGATTTTTCTTGTTGCCACAGCCACAGGTCCACATAAGGACAGGATAAATGTCATTCATTTTTAATTATTTTCTTGTAAATATTAAACGCATTCCTCGATATTCTTAGTTATGATTATGACAGACAACTTTTTGCAATAATAATACAATTAAGGTAGAGTAAAATTCAAATATCTAGGACCCTGAGCTGCGAGAGAAAACAGAGCTTGTTATGTACTGTCCGTTTTACAAAAGTGGACCTAGCGAATATATGCTACGCTGCACTTAACTTAATTTTCAAAGAAAACTAAAATATAACTCAATCACAATCAATTACAAAATTCAGAGGGTTACACGAAGCAAAACACTACGAACGTTAACATGTTTATTATCTATGCCTCTCTTTCTAAGACGAGAATTCGTACTTCGCGCAGGGTTCTGCTTAAATGAATTTACCTCTACGTAAAATCCAGCATAAAATGTACTAACGTAGCGAGTGTTTTGTGGCCAGTACAAGAATGATTCAGATATGAATCTTTGACTATGATATAATAGTTTCTAATCGTTTAGTAAAACTACAGTTAACCTCCATATAGGCAATGCATTTTAGCGCGTTTTGTGTTACCTTTAAGTTCAATTTTCTTCGTTATTTCAATGGTTACCTATAAATTTTAATTTTTATCCAAATTCTACAAATTGTAATGAATGTTGTATATTAATTTGAGTCATATTTTGGTTTGTAATCACTCATGGATTTTTTAATTAATGAATTCAACGTTATTGCAAAAATTATGCGGGAGATATCTAATATTTATTAAAACCAAATGGATTATCCTTATCCTGATAGCGTATTCCGAAATTTATAACAGACTTAAAAAAGAACCGTAAATTTTTCCAGAGGAAGAATTCTCTTTAGGTCGTATACAATTTTTTTTCATACTCAAGATATCACCTGTAGATTAAATATTTGTTTGTTTTGGCATCAAAAATGTTAATCAGTAATCATATAATTACTCTTTGTTCATAATAGCGGTTAACAAGTAGAAACAACGATAAAGAGTGGAGTTTATAAATTTTTTTCACGACATGCGGAGAAAACACAATTTTCTTCTCGCGAAATAGTGAGGAAAGTAGGTTTTCCCTCTCTAGAGAGGAAAGTAAGCAGTGTTACCACCAGTGTTATTTTACGACGAAATATTTTAAAAATTGTAAGTAAATTTATTATTTTATTGAAAATTCTGATTTTATAGCGATATACTGTAAACTATTATTTTACAATTATTATGTTTTATACTTTCTTTTTCTACTATTTCACGATTTTACAACTTAAATTAAATCTGGCATATTGGCTGCATTTCGTTGTTTTTAAACATCATTCTGACAGATGGCAGCTATAACCTAATTTCTAGTTATTGTTTCTTCTACATTTACAATGTTTTTAAATATGTCGTGAAAAAAATGTTGTGTCTAACACGAGAGGAACGCTCTTTTTCCACTCTTACTCGATTGCCACACAAACTTCGAGCTCGAGTGGGAAAAAGAAGCACTTTCCTCTCTAGTTGGACAAATAACTATTGTCTATCATTGAACCGCTTTTCAGGTGATATTTCGAATTCAGAGGTACGGAAAAGCTTCTGAACATAATGTCAGTTCATTTAAGCAGTAGTAATAAAATTATGGCAGTCCACCCCTGCATTCAACACAACACCAAAACCCGCGCAGGAGAACATCCATCCTTATCTCGCTCGCGTTGTAGACTCTCTCGCTATCTTTGTCTCGCGATCTGTGCGACCGCCGCTGAGAGGAGAACCAAGTCGCGTTCCCCTCCCCCCTCCCCGCGTCTCGCCCTGCTGCGTGCGTAGCCGGCCGCGTAACGACCAATTTCGTTAATTAATTGGTCCAAAATAAAGCAAACGGTTCACGTCTTACAAAGAGGATTCTGACAAATAACCGGTAAAACAAAACCAGCAGTCGCGGGTTCGCCATGTGAGCCTCTTGACGCAGGCGCAAGCGCAGAAAGCTGGTGTGATTGTGAATGAACAGTTGGGTTATGGTTCCAATCGTTGAAGTCTCTGATGCTAGGCAAACTAAACTCATGTTTTAAAACGAAAAACCGCTGCGATACAGAAGATTTAAATTCTTCAAATAATAATTATTTATTATCTTTCTTACATAATCTAAGAATAGCATATAAATTAAATTAACATAAATATAAACATTGAAGCAAATTGAATAAAAAGTTGGGTTATGTTTTCAATCAGGCGTTGAAGTCTCTGATGCTATAGGTAAACTAAGCTCATGTTTTAAAACGAAAAACCGTTGTTTTAACAATAAACTGTTACAGTAGATTGAAATTCTTATAATATTAATTATTTATTATCTTTCTTACATAATCTAAGAATAGCATACAAATTAAATTAACATAAATATAAACATTGAAGCAAAGAGAATGAAAAGTTGGGTTATGTTTCCTATCGAGCGTTGAAGTCTTGAACCTAGGTAGGCAAAAATCATGTCGTGATTGTAAAAAAAAGTACTAAAACTGTTACAGTAAGACTTAAATAATAATTTTTTATCTTTGTTGCACAAATTTAATAAACAAATATGTAACTTTTCAGTCAAATATATTATTTTTAATTTTTCGGGCGAGGGAAGGGCAGGTTTAGCTTCATTTTTAATACAGAAAATTTTGTATTTTTAAATTTTTTTGTGTTAACTCAACTCTTATTTCTGAAAAAATTAAGATATCGACTTCCGGTTTTCGGTATTGGATTCCTTGGACATTTTTTCAGTCTCCTACTATTTTTGTTTATTTTATGCAATTTTTCTATTAGCATTATTACTACCAGTATTGATATTTTCACATTTGTTTATAATAATAAGGAACAAACATTAGTATAATCTGGTACAATTTAAAAACAAAATTATACTATTTATTTTTACCTTATTATTCTACCTTATTAACCTTTTAATGCATTTTTGTAATATACGGAGAACTAATTTATTTATAACTTTTTTGAAAACTATAATTCGTATTTGTTTTTCCCAAGAACAAAAATAAGTATGACATCATTTAAGTATACACGTGTATACTTGCTAACTGACCAATTTTGCAACCTGGGTTTTAGGAATATTCAAATTTGAAAATTTAAAGTATAAAAAGTTCGAAAATAAGTTGTTTATTCCGTATTTCTATACTAATTCCTTAATTACAGCAATATGCTGACAGATTTCATTCGGATCGGTCAGAAAAAGGGATATATAATTTTAGATATTTAGCAAAAAATCTGTTTCTAAAATTATAGCGCCACCACAATCAAATCTTCAAAAGAATTCGGTGGAAACGGATGTTTGTTGTCATATTATGTATAATTTAGAAATTTTAGCGTAGATACATATATAATTTTGTTTAAATCATTAATTATTTGAATTAATATTAAACAGTCTTCTTTGCTGTTTCGTATGCAAATTAATTATGTTACTAGCGAATCGCGATTCAAAATCGTGTTTAATGATTAGCTGAATGACTACTAAACTAGTTTTTCGTCTCTTTTTAACCCACGTTGAAGACAAAGATATTTGTTTGAGATTAGAGATAAACTTATGTCGCCAGCTTACGCATAAAATCACACAAATTCGTATACAACAAAAGAAAAGACAAGAAAAAATAAGTATTTTGTTTGAAACTCATTCAAGTTGAGAAGACATGCAGTCTGAAGCTTATTTTTATTTTAAACAGTTTTTTGAATAATCAGTATAGGTAATCTGTAATTCAAAAATATTTTACTACTACTACTTTCCTATACAGGTTGGTGGAGGTGAAATGCGAACATAGGAAAAATGTATGACAATTGAGTTATCATGCTAGGCATCTTGATATACGTGGAATACTGTCAATCATATTATTGAAATTTTTATTTTACCCGTGGAATAATTCGTTGGCCAGCTAGGTCCCCGGTCTTAGCTCCCCAAGATTTTTTCTTGTGGTGTTATATTAAACTAAAATTTATAGTTGCCAAGAAGAAAGAGTGACAACCCTGGATGAACTGCAAATTAAAATTTTAGACGCATTTGCAAAATGTTAAATAATGTTAGAACTGGATTTTACAATCGTTTAGGCTACTGTTTGGTAGAGGCAAGATTTTTTTTTTAATATTTATTATAATATCTAGCTTTATAATATATTTAACAAATAGAATAAATATGTTCCTGTTTTATTTTCATAATAATTACTTTTACTGTACTAACATTCAACATGCACTTTTAGATTTTATTATTATTTCTATTATTCACACAAAATTTATCAAGATACCTGGCATGAAAGTTCGATTGCCATGTATGTTCCCTGTTCGCATTCACCTCCACCAACCTGTATAATATTTTCAATGAGGTTCTTAAAACTTATGTGGGTAGATATCATAATGTAGGTAATGTAAAATCGGAAAACTTGAAACTTATTGCGAGACAAGAAATACATACTTGATGAGTCTTTTGTTCGGAACATCCGAACGAGGCAGAAGCAAAACAAAATAACAGTGAGTTGGTATCGCGTGTGAAATTACATGAATTAAATCAAACCAAATGCAGAATGAAAATTGGAGGTGTTTTGAAAGATTTACGTTTCCGCTTGGCACATTCATTCCTGCAAACCCTCTTATCACTCTCTTTATCAATCAGCGAATGCGTCTGTGAAGAAAATTTACCTTCGCTTAATTACTACCGTGCAGTAATATTTCGTACTGTACCAGGGGCGACTCGTTGTGCAGGGCACAAGAGTTGCTTAGTATGCGAGCTACCTGCAACGAAGCTCCGGCCAAAACGAGACGGACATATGACGCTCCGTGAAAATTAAAAAAGAACAGGAGATAATAATTGTTTAGCTTGAATTAAAGTGCTGGAGCGCGTACTTTAATAAGGGGCGGTGCAGCCAGTAGCCGACCAGATAAAGAAAAAACTATTTGAGGTTATGAAGTGCGATAAAGATGACGATATACGCTGCTTCGCTGTTTGATTAGTTAGGTGCTTTGTACAGTCCACTTGAAAATATTTTGCTACTTCATATTTTAATGGGATTTTTATTTACAGGCTGTTTGTTATTTTAAATCTACAGGCTGTTTGTAAATTTAAAAATCTGAATTTGATGTGGCTGCGCAGGAAGACATATATACCTACTATTGGGACAGTGTTTTGCTGTCTATTAATTTGCGCAAATATACTGTCACTATGATAATAAAAATAATTTAAATTTTACATATACCTAGTATTAAAAATGTCAACAAACTTACAACAGACGAAATGAATAAATTGTACTACAATTCTTAAACGGTATCAAATGCAGAAAAATAAACCAATTAGGCGTTGAAGTCTCTGATGCTAGGCAAACTAAACTCATGTTTTACAACGAAAAACCGCTGTTTTAATAATAAACTTATACAGAAGATTGAAATTCTTAAAATAATAACTATTTATTATCTTTCTTACATAATCTAAGAATAGCATACAAATTAAATTAACATTGAAGCAAAGTGAATTAAAAGTTGGGTTATGTTTTCCATCGAACGTTGAAATCTTGAACCTAGGTAGGCAAAAATCAATGCAGAAAAATAAACTGTAGACAATAATATTTGCTTTGTTTCTGATTTGTTGAAAATGCGTATAGGTACTTGTTCGTTTATAGTTTCACTTTGAAATTTTTCGTAATTACTATACCAATACCTACTTCCTTACAGGGAAGTAATAAAATATTAGTACCTATGCACTTATTCTTATATTCGTTCTAGGTAGGTTAAAGCAATAAAAGCCATTATTTGTTTTATGGTGCTCACTATTGTTTCACTTTGAAAATAAGCAAAAAGAAATAGTTACTCTGTATTATTTCTCGTGGTATAAAATTGAAAACACAATAAATTCTCGCACGGGAAAAGAAATTTAATATCTGTTTTACATTTAGTAAAGATTTTATTTTCGGAATGGAAGAATGTTAAACAGGTAATATGATGCTAATAAACCTGTAAAATACAAGTTCCCAGGAATAAGCGTCGGTAGGATAAACGAGTGTTCTGTTTTACCTGGCCGGTTCGCATTTATTAAATAGTTTTCAGCGCATTCCTTATACACATAGGTAGGACGGAGAGCGCTGTCCGTTTCCTCGGACATTTGCGTTTTATATGTTATCTGTACAGTGCACATTCGGTTCGGTTTATTACTTTTTTATTCCCCAATATCAGGAAATGTTTTTACGATCACACAACGGATATTTTTCTTTCTTTATTATTTATCCATTCCTTTGTTACGATTATAAGAAAATTATTTCAATAAAATTGTTGCATTTGTGTTTTATTGTAGACGCGGTTTTGTAGGTCCTTATCATTCTTCAAAGATTCTATTATTTCCATAAAAAGTAAAAAAAAATTGAGAATATATTTTATTGTTGACTGCATCCCAGTAATTTTTTCTCCATTCCTCGTAACTTTTAATGTTCAAAATATTGTAATTGTAGCAATATAGAGGTGAACTATGCGGTATAGGATAAATAAGGAAGGATGTTTACTAAAGGGAAAGGGATAACCAGTCGTGGTCGAATTAAGAAGGGATGATTTGGGAGCGTTGCGTTTGATACTTTCAACACCCTTTAAAAATTATTGAACTTTAATAAACACACAAAATACCTAATAAACACGAATAAATGATTAATACTACAAACTTATTTATACTAATTTTTACTAAAATATACTTAAATTTACGCTCAAAAGCATATATCTTGGGTCTTATCTCCCGGCCAACGAAGAACTGACAATCAAGGGAACGTCTGGCTTAGGGGTACGGAGGGATGCAGATGACCTCTGAACTATTATATCTAAAAATAACTTAAGATAACAAAAATCCAGAGCCTATACTATATTTGAGAATGACTGGCAGTAATAAATCATTCGGTCAAAGTCATTCCAGTAGCGCGCCAATAATTATTGTTTGCACAGGGATAGTCGAAATGACTAAATTCGGAAGAGAACTATCGTATTAGGTCTAAGTTGTTTTTCCTATCTACGTCTATGACACAGTCCGACGGGGATTATCTGAGCGTTTATAACGGCATTTCTATTGTTCGAGAAGCAAGTTTCGTTCCAGGTACAAAGCGTGCGGCTTATTTTGACCATCGTAACTGATTTTTCTGGTAGTTTTATATGCCGCATTGCTGGCAAAAATCCAATACTACTCTTGCAAATAATGATTTATTACTGTCAGTCATTCTCAAATGGACTATAGCAGATGCAAATCATCTTGCTACATAATTTTATGATAAGCTTTCCGAAACGTCCAATAAATTACGAATTAACTAATTTTACATGGATTCCTGAAGCCTTCATTATTGGTAGAGTTCACCATAGAGGATATATTTGTAATTTGTGCAATAAAACTGAAAGACTGAATTCGAACAGTCGGTCACAAAGCGCACTCAACAAAATACTAAATAATAGAAACAAGAATAGCAGAAAGATCAATCACCACCGCTCACTAATTCGCTCTCAGCAGCATTTGCTCAGTTTCCGTCATTCCGTCATCGGCTCTCTTCAGCAGTTGAAGACCGCGGTACAGTAGCGCTAGCGGTTTCCGCCGAGCGTCCAGGGGCGTGGTACCTCGGACGTTCCGAGTTATACTTTCGGCAACAGCCGATGACGACACCCGAGTAATTAATTAAGCGATAATTACACGAGAGAGACGGTGCTATACGCACTTGCCGTGCCATCTGCGTAACACAAGAGTCCCGTAGCTGTACATGGGCTGTCTCTCTTCCACACATGTACGAGTGCAGGGACGGATCAGATTTTAATGGATAATTCCTATATTCTGTTTTGTATTGTGTGAAAAATACATGGCAGACTTTGCAGTCCATCCTGAATTATTTATATTGTACCTACAAAAAATTGAATACTTATTAGGTATTAAATATCTTTTAAAAATACAATTATTCTAACCATGCACCCTAACCACAGATTATCTATACTTCGTTAACAGATGCGACACTGTCTGTCGGCACCTTTTGATGTTGGTGGTCTCTAAAAAAATTTGCTAGTCGCCATGTTGTAACTGAAATATTATACTATAGGTATAGTAGAAAATGATAAAATGATCTACCTTTACAATGCTGTAAGTTATATGGTTAGGTGTCTGAATTTTATTTTGATATACCTAGTTCGATTCCGAGAAAGTCAATTTCTTTCTTTATTTAATTAAATAATGATTACACTAAATTATCAAATATTATTATTACTTATATAATTTTAATTTATCTTTCGTAGAACTGAAGTCATTGATTTCAATTTCAATTATATAATCAATAGAGTGCTGATTATAATATAATATTTTATTATTGTGTATATTAGTATTATTTTTACAGGTTATTTTATAAAAATGTATCAAAAAAGGTCATTCGCCTCGCTCTTATCTCCGAAAGTACCTACTGAGTATAAAATTTTGAAAAAAATCAGGTATAATAAGACAATGCTAAGATTATAGGAACACTATAGCGAAGTTCTGATTTTGCTTAGTTTTCGAGATTTTACTCAAGACATTTAAAGGAAAACGTGTAGAATAATTCTGCTGTCAATAGTTTTCGCTCGTTACCTAGGTTACTTTCATTCCAAGATTACAAGTGAGTTAAAATATGTAAAAATTTGTTTATTTATCTGTCAATATAACTAAACAATTATTATGAATCAGAGTGGTAATTAAATTAAATAATATTTAGTTTTAAAATTTGACGTATATGTTCGTGCTTGATTGTTTTTTTAAATTTATTAATATACATATTCAGCACACCATTATTGGAAAGTTTAACATCATCAACAGTTAAATTGTATCTTACTGCCCTTGCTGCCAAAATAAAAGGACATAGATAATTTTTAGCTCAAAGAATATGAAATTACACGAAGCTTAAGAAACAAATTTCCCCTTTCTTTAAACTAAAATATTGTTGTAAAATTATTTTCTAAATGCTGCTTACTCCAGTCCTGCATCGCGCACTAGTGCCGAGCAGCAGCCGTGTATTTCTTCTTCTCTCCTGCGTAACTTTGTGTAAATATGCAACAGTATGCGTGTCGCAAAATCAGCGTATGTATTAGTCGACTGATTTATTAAATGATGCTATTTATTATATATTAGTGAGTAGGTATTATGTTAAAGATTAGCTACTGGAATAAATTATTATTTAAAGATGATGATATGAATTTCAAATAGATACCTTAATTGAAAATTTGCAGTATTTACATTACAATTCTCTTAATTGTATGTATGGTTACATAATCATCATGTACTCATTCATAGATTAAAATTTCTGAACTAGTTTTGATCAGTTATTGGTGATTATTTTAATAAATAAATGTACATGTAAATGAATAAAAAGCAGGATCGCTAAATTTAATTCTAATGAAAATTCTTTTATTTATTTTATTATGTCAACGTTTCGACCTTGCTGAGGCCTTTCTCAGGACTAATATAGTCAAAAATTTAAAACACCAACAACAATAAAATAATACAATTTTATAAAAGCAGATATATAAAAACACATATTTATAAGAAAATTAACCAACTAAGCCGTAAAATGTGGCTAACATGAAGATCCAAAAAGTATATACTTTTATACTTTTAAGTAGTATTAATTTTTGACTATATTAGTCCTGAGGAAGGCCTCAGCAAGACCGAAACGTAGACATAATAAAATAAATAAAAGAATTTTGACTGAAAATCCAGCGATCCTGTTTTTTATTCATCTTCCTTACCAGTCACGAGTACAACTTATCATCACCGTACGTGTAAATTTTTGATTGAAAATGAAATAAACATGTTTTTCTTTTGCTGGTAATAATCGCATGCGAATGTCCTTGTGCTTGTGGAAACAAAGTGTAGAGCAATTTGTAGCAATCTCGCAAAGTACTCGAACGACTCTAATAAACAACACAGCACCTACGTTATACTTTTAAATGTAGGTTCAAACTGCATATTTGAAATTATCCATTAAGATAAACTCGGATCTAATGACATTTCCAATTCTAAGTGGACTACAAGCTTACGGCCATTAAGCGAACTTTGTATCCCTGCGTAGCCTTTGGCGAGATGGCACCGCGTGCGTTTAGTTCACTGGTAAGTCGCTTTGCGGCGCTGTATCAGATTCCGTAAATGTTTATCCGTTGCTAGATTAAGAGATTCGCAATTTGACTCACGTATATCTTCTGCGATGCCGCATATGGCAATTCGAGTAACTCTCTTTTTAATGAAGCAATGAAAGTATTAGGTTACCAATTAGTTACAATTTATATTTTATAAACATTTTTTAACTTTTCTTTTAATTAAATGTATTGAATAAATGAATTATTCATGGGTCTGTTTATAACCTGCAGGACTAGTCATATAGTGAGTATAATAATAGTTGTTGCTGTATGAACATGACGAAATAGAAGCTGACGTACAGAAAAAAAAATACCGAAATAAGTCGAAAAAATATCTTATAGTAGTAAGTGTGTGTGTACCGATGTCATATTTTAATATTTTAAGGTAGTACCTACCTAATGAAATTATATTAATATGCTATACAAGTATTATATCTTACTCATACAATGTATTTTATTTTGTATATTGTACATAACTTCATCAGTAATATCAATGTTAATACAATTTACAATTTTCTTTTTTCGATATGAATTATATTTCTTTAATTAACTAGTGAAATTAGTACCAAGTTAATTGTAGTTTTGTATTATCCATAAACTTAAATGAACTAGTTTTCTTCTTGTGATTCGAAAATATACATGTCCCCTTTTCCGTAAATGGACCTACAAAGGATACCTTTCAAGCCACCGGCATTCTTGTCTGTCTTAGAAATATATTAAAGTTAAGAAAAGTTGTAGAACTCTTGTAGTTAAGCACTATACATCAAGTCATTTGAATTATGGCCCTTCATAACTCATTGTTGTCGATAAATATTTTTCTTTTCTACCTCTTTATACAGACAATCTTTAGATGTAAAACCGCCAGGGAAATTTATATGTTATTGTTGTGATTTTTCTTAATTATGAAAGCGCTTTTGACAACGCATTCAGTAGATGAATTCACTCCAATTAGAACTCTTCTTTCATCTTTCTGTATCAGTCTGTAGCACAAAATTTAAAATGAATGAAATTTTTAATAATTTTTTTTAAATTCGGATCACCTTTCGTAGTTTCTGTTTGATAGTTACCGTCAACATTTCCGTGAATATGCCGTCGTCCTTGTGAAGGCCACGTTGAATGTAAATTGTGCGTACGATCGATACTCGACAGCAAACACCGATTTCTGCCATCGAATGGCGTAACTCTACCATGTTATACGTTCTCTTTTCGATGTTATTTCCCATATATTTGATATTTTGTTCGTGTTATTTTGATTTTACATTTATGTAGGTTCTTTGTAGGAGGTTAAAAATTGACTCACTATAAGAACTATTGATTTAAATGGATTTTTGACTTATTTGGAAGAATTTACTTTCGAATTTGAATGTCATTACATGTTTCTATTACTGCTGATTTATATTGCTTGCTCAAACATAAGCTACATAAGTTTGTATTACTTGAAGTAAATCAGAAACTAGGTATCATGACATTTTGAAAAGTAGTAGCAGTGGGAAAAGTCATTTATTTACGAATCATGGTGAAAATTGTTAGACTTGTTAGTCAAATCTATGGAAGTTTTTCCTACTGTCACATACAATTTTATTCTCTGGTCAAATTTAATTCAAATGACTATTTCGATATTTCATTGTTGTTGTCCAGAAAAAATTCTAGCTATACAATTTATTCCAGTAGGTAAATTTTTATTTTGTACTCATCACCTAGGAAAAGACATATTAAACACGCAATTGACAATCGGAAATGTCAATTTCCCAGTGTAGTCAATCAGGAAAATCAGAGTAAAATCATCTTAAAAATAATAAAATTTAGTTTATAAAGTGTTACTTCCGTGAATTATAATTAGTGAAGACCACCGAAAACCACCAATGTTTAAAAATAAAACTTGTGTGCAGCGTGCCATCTGTCGGTAGTAGTGAGTACAAAAAGCATCGTAATCTCAAATTTAATAACAAGGCTACAACTACAACTTGAATGTATTTGATTATAGTTTTATTCGTTACAAAAAACATTGTACAAACCTCTTGCGGGAAGACACAATACCAGCATTCGCGTAAATGAAACCCTCGCTCCGCTCGTGTTTCAAAAAATCCGCTCATGTGGGATCAAAATCTTCCGGCATTTGGTTCGTAAATAACTATTTCTACTCATAAACTGTTTTGTTTCCTGATGAAAAACAATAAATGGGCAATTTTCAACATGATCACAAAATATGGGTCGAAAGCTTAGTTTCTAGCTAAATCTATAAGAAATCTACTGTACTGATGTGATCAAAGAATTAAATGGAAAAGTAAAATTGTACTGTTGTATAAAATCATCGAACCAATACACTTTTAAGAGTTGATTCCGATAGTATCATCCATTATTTCAATTCTTCCCGCAATCTTTTATTCATCCCACTCATATTTTTCATTCCGAACCATCAATCATCATTTCATTAATGAAACAAATTTAAAATATATTGCAGAGCTAAACCATTTGTTAAATTATCAAAACCGCTAATGAATAAATTAATTACTTAACTGTTCTCCATGTGCTATTACATCTTGTGGGCTCCTATCTAGCAATCATCTCTGGAGCGTTCATGATTTCCACGAAGTGTATCTCATTTCTGCTGTGGCGATGACGATATCGCCTGGTTCGTCATCTAGAGTGCTGTAATATCACTTTCCTGATAACGGAGCGGACAGCGGACGGAAAGAATTACTGATGGACCAACGGTGTCCACGTGTACTAAGATTGTTTGTCATGTTCTGTGATGTTTGTTATGATATCTCGCTTGGTGGTACGAGATTTGAGATGGGTTGTTGACTGATAGAATTTTTGTGATTTTGTTACCATCGAACAGAACTATTAGAGAATTGTAAAACAATATAAGGCTGGTTTATAATGGATGTAACTGGTTACTTTTTCTGCCCACTTGACAAGAATCGTCCATGGGATGTTTAAAAATATCTTATTATTGTCCTTTAAGTGATGTTACGTAAGTCTATCCTAGCCACATCCTGAGTACGATCAAAAATTACATACTCAATACAAACATCTCAGAGAATTACATATGGGATGCATAATTGGGATATTATTACCAAACTACTAACATTGGGATGTTACCAAGGGCGGACATTAGCAATCGCTAGGATATTTATATTATGTTAATAGGCAAATATAGCAAGTAACAAGCCGGGATGTTCACATGTTCTGGGGATTTTATTTTGTCAAGTGGGTGTGTTCTGTAATGTTGAACTATACCTATAGGCATTTATATGTGACGGTTCATAATGACACTGAATATGACGTTTACCTATATATACTGTAACAGTAAAGTTCGCCAACATACCAGGGTGTCTATATATTAAGAGTGTGGTCATAGACGCTATATTTCAACAAAGTTGTCATGGTTTCCTACTATAAAAAAATGTGGAATTAATTAATGTTTCACTGTAACATAATGACATCAAAAAATTAGTTCAGTATCTAACTATTAAACTCTTCATGTATTTCCAAACATGATATTTTATTCAAATACAATTTTACTAAAGTCAGACACTCTCAGTATAAAGACACTCCATTACATACTTCACTCTTTTCCCAACCAATAGCAAGCAAATCTCGTTTGTTCTTTGCGGATCTTTGTTTACATTTTGATGAGTTTTTTATATTGTCGTAAACATTGCAGATCCAACTGTCACATTCATCAAACGGATCTATTTCTGACAGTTATAAGCTATGTCAAGGGCTTATGTCGTCAAGTTACCATATTATTGAAATGATTATAAACCACACAGTTCTCATTCGCACCATACATCTTACATAATACTGAACAAGTAACAGATTACATCCAATATCTGATAGTTTTTAACATTTGTTAAATTGTATCAATGGAAATAGTTAACACTGTTAAAAAATAGGTTTGTTCTTTTGTTACAAGGCATAAACATATCATGCAAAGCATAGACGATCAGTAACATTTTAAATCTTCAGTATTTTTTTTACAAAAATATAACAAAACATCTCGTATTCATTATATTCATTTACATCCATAGTTCTATATATGAAAATGGAAGATAATAATTAGTAAATGTCGGACTAAAGCATCGTCTCCTAAATTGAGCAGTATCTCCCTATTGCTAATTGCGTGTCTGGTGTATTTGTAGATGAATTTGTGGAAATAAGTGGTACACGCAATTTATTTGTCACAACATGCATTACTATGGTTGCCAATTAAATTCGCAACACAATCGCTTAAATAATCGACGATGAATACAATATAAATAACAAAACGATCTATTGATTTTATCAGATCAGCCAGCACTAGACACTTTACAATTTCCTACTCAAAGGATTTGCATATGTGCTTAGTAGCCATACATCGCTTGATGCCCGAAAAGGTCAAAGCATTTGCTAGATCCAAGTAGACTGAAGACCATGATTCTCATCCGTTCCGATACCAACCCGGTATGTTTAGATTAACGGCACTTGATAATAGTCCTAGTAAAATATACAGGACGACTTGTTCCAGGAAACAATCAGAACGTGGATTTGAAGTCCTTTTATATTGTCAATGGGTTTTCACTTTAATTATAGGTCTTGTACAACATGTCCGGACGAACATATAGAAGCATAAATTGCAAGGTATAAGTCTGTTAGATTTTCATAGATTACTAAATCTTTTATTCTTAAGCCTCATTTCCACCGACTGTTTTAGTGCTTAATGCATAATGGTTTGGGCGTAAGGCGAAATGCATAATGTTTATTTATTAGATGGTTATTTCCACCTATTTTGTTTAAGGAGTAATTCGACAGAGATGACATTAATTTGTTGTCGAATTTTGTAATTTAATAATTACCGACATTTTTGTGATATTAAGAAATGGAAGAACTGTTAATTTCGTAAGTAAGGTGTTCAGTTCCATATTTAGAAACAGACAGAAATTGACAACTCGAAACAAATAATAAATATGACACATGTCATGTTTGTACATTAACATTACACCTTATGTTTGGAGTTTGCAAAGTTTTGTTCTTATGCGTTCCTCTTCGTACTTTTGCATTAAACATTAAAACAGTCAGTGGAAATGAGGCTTTAGAATGTGGCATGTTAAAGGTACAGATTGGAATGTAATAAGTCATTTAGAAATAAGTTTACAATCAATTTGATATGGAAACAACTAATCAGAGAGTTATTATCGCATCGGTGTGATAATATTAGGTTGCAGAGCAGAATCAATATTGAAAATGCGACTTTTCCGTGAAGTTATCAAGCGTATAACCAGTGTTGGGAATAGCTCATTACAAATCAATAGAAAAGCGAAGACCACCTTTTACACGACTCATTATCCATTTTCTTATCGACTGACCTCGGCAATTTTATCGTAATTTTTGTTACAAATAATTGACATGTTGATCGAGGAAGCATTTAGCGAGATAGTGCTGTCGAGATTGGCGAGTACTCGAGTAGTTCTAGTCGTGGAGCGGCGGATTTTTCGCGTTCTCCTAACTCCGGATCTGTAAGTCATCCAGCTGTGATGCGCATTACTTGCAGTAGTTGAAACGTGTTGTAATCAAAATATCGTGACGCTGTCGTTTCTGTATCTTGCATCTTGCGCGGGGATCTGCGATGGCCATGCTTGGCCCCTATCTCCGGTGCGCGCCCGACCGGAGCATGCAGAGCCGGAATAGACAATTTTACATTAAATTACTATGACGTACATCCTTCGACCTTATATACAAACGACGCAAGCTTTTGTTGCGTAGCGGGGAGAAGAGGTTGTTGGGTTGTTTATTTATCACTATACAAATTTTTAAAAACTATCTCAAAATACTTACAATCAGTTAAGTAACTTTCGAATTAATAAAATCAAGCACATCAATGAAAATCGACTGTCACAACAAACACAAAAATAACAGAAGTCAGCAATGTTCAACACTCCACACAGTTGTTCATCTCCTGTCCTCGCCTAGAGCTGCTACTTTGCGCTACACTGTATAGTACAGCATTGAGTGTTATCTGTCTATTCTATCCTATAAGCCAACATGCATTGCACCACTCTATTGTAAAATAAAAATTTACTTAATATACATAAAACTAATAACAGAGGCTAAAAAACTAAAATTAGTGACTTAGGAGTCTCATCATATTATTTTAATGCACAAAAGGATATTATTTTCTTAGAAAAATATGCAAGAAAGGAGAAACACTCATATTTCTCACGAGTAATCGGTGTACTGCCCTCCTAAGCACAGAGGGGGTATCTACAGTTGTTTCAGTTTCGAGATAATCGATGTTTTTCACTTAATACTGTAGTAATTTTGTAGTGGTTTGTACATACTCCTAAGTTAAATGAACGTTTTAGACTCTTTCGAGCGTAGATACGGCTTCAAAACCTTAGTTTTACATTATATTACAACCTCTATAGTTACTAAGCGATTCTAACTCATTTTTCAAAAAAATTGCAGATACCCCCTCTGTGCTTAGGAGGGCAGTGTAGATATACGAGTACATCTCGTATTTTACCGTGTGGGCAGCAACTTTGGCATTTCCTTTTTCAGGAAATCAAAAATTTTCCAAGCGCAGTAGGTACAGTAGTTATGATCAATGCCATTTGACGTGTAAAAGAAAATAATTCGTTACCATTCATAACGAGTACGAGTACAAAATTAATATTGGAAATGAAGCGGGTTATGAAGAGAATTAATCGTTGTAAAACTTGCAGCACAATAATTCGTCAGTTGGGAATCAATGTATCCACGTATCGTGCGGAGCAATTAATAGTTGTGGCCCGGGCCCGGGGAATACTAAATGTATCTCACGACGACACTTCTCTGCTGCCGAGGTCCAGCAGTCCAAGCGGCCTCTGCGGCCTCCCGCTGGCTACCCCCTCTGGCGCCGCGCCGCTCGCCGTAAATCATGACCGAAACATAACCTAACCTGGTCAGATTATAGTCCGTGGAAAAGGCTATATAATCTTTCAATGTTCAAATACGAATGTATTTTTATTTATCTTTATACGGCTATGATTAAGTGTGGGTTAGTTTAGATTTATATGATTTTATATTGCGTAGACTTTTGAACGATTAAATCGGCCCCCGCATTGTTTAGACGTGTGCTGTTGTTTGTTCGCCACTTGCGGACGCGTTTTTAAGTTTTTTGAAATATTGAAATTATTTCTACTATAAAATACGATGTGTTTTCATATCAGATTTCATATACAACTCGGACGAAAGGTATATTGTGCTATATTTAATTGCCTCATAACATTGCTAGATATTTTAAAACATCGTAAATTAAATTAAATTTGCACATT
This sequence comes from Agonum fuliginosum, assembly GCA_947534325.1. Classification (NCBI taxonomy): domain Eukaryota; kingdom Metazoa; phylum Arthropoda; class Insecta; order Coleoptera; family Carabidae; genus Agonum; species Agonum fuliginosum. Next base: position 58,404,676 of record OX384029.1, on the reverse strand, counting down.
CTTGCATTTTGCACATTGTGATTTAAAGTTAACAGAAACTACACTTGTTTTATTTTATTATTATTCTAGTTACCTACATTGTATTTATTTTTACCTCTCGCCTAGAGAGGTATAGGGATCGTGAAAAAATTCGATGTCGAGATTTTTGTCAATAAGCACGTTTTAGCACCTTTAGAACCTATTTTGACTATTTTCACGATGATGTCTGTGTGTGTGTGTGTGTGTGTGTGTGTGTGTGTGTGTGTGTGTGTGTGTGTGTGTGTGTGTGTGTGTGTGTGTGTGTGTGTGTGTGTGTGTGTGTGTGTGTGTCTGTATGTGCGCCTACTATAGTCTTTCGTTCTGATTCATTATCTCAAATTCTACTGAACATAAAATTCTAATATTTTGCAATATACATTTATAAATGTTAATGAAGAGCTGATAAGATTTTGGTAAAAATCTGTTATCCGGAAATGGTATTTTCTTGAAGAATTTTAACATTTTTTGCAAAAAATATAGGAAATACTGCGATAGTTACAATTTGTCATTCGACATTTGAAAGAACAAATTATCTTTTACAATATTTATTTAACATCGTTTCTATATATCTCTTACCAATAAAGGAATATTAATTTTCAAAAATTTGTAATTTACCTACCACGATTTGTAAATCATACTATAGGAAAAATTAAAACAAAAATGAATATGTCAATGTGACAGATGAACAGACGTATACACAATTTCTGACATGTTTGTGGCACCATTTTAAAGAAATGTAAATATTATTAAGAACTGAACATAATGTAATAAGGTAATAATAAAGTTAAATTTTTATCTATAAAGAGCTAATTAAAGAACTAAGAACTATAAAATTATTTTCAAAAAGTTTGTAAATTTATTGCAAAATTATAATTTAAGAAAGACTAACTAAAATCAAATTCACATAAATTACAGTGTTAAGGCGAGAGGTCGTGTGCTGGCCACATCAGATTTTTATAATAGTAAAAAGGCTTACTGGATCCAGGTTTTAAATCATTTATTTCATTTATTAAACAGAACGTTTCGGACACAACAATGCGTCCATCCTCAGCTAAAATACAAAGATTAAATAAAACAAACGTACAACAAAAACGAAAGCAAGACAAATACCTGCAGTCACATAAGTAATTAAAAAATAAAACAGGAATCGTCAACAGAAAAACAGTCAGGAAAATCCTCTGTTAGGTAACACGATAAGGCAACAAAAGTTGCAATAAAAGACAAGTCAAAAGCACAATAATAACATTATAAATAATAATATAATATGTAAAAATGCGTAAGAAAACCACGTGTAATAACTTCGAAAATTATCTCGTATTGTATTTATATTATAATAAACTAGCTAAAGTTGATTTCTTAACTATACGCAGCAATCTGAAGTTGTCTCGCTGAGCCGTATTTACACTGTGTAAATACGAGAAAAATACCACTAGATTTTTTTGGCGGCAAAAATAAATTTGACCTATCAGCGGGCAAACTCGATACAATCACTGACAACAGCTGACGAGACAAGATGGAGAACATTCGTTTGTTTGCATTACAAAGTTTGTGTGGTGTAAAACTGGTGTTACATCAGCGAATCAAAAACGATCAGTTTTAGCATTTCAACTTCAGATTGCTCCGTTTAGTTAAGAAATCAACTAGAGTGACTTACATTACTAGAATAAAATAATGAAGAAGGAAAAAGAGCTTCTCAATGTTTGTAAAACAAAGATTGGCAACGATAGACGTGTGAATGACAGTTGAAAACACAAAACATCAAGTTTCATTGTCATTGCATCATTATCGATAAGAAACTCGTAAAATTGCCCCGTTTTGTCGTAAAACTCTCGTGTGCAATTGTAAACAATGACTATCATATAAATGTAATTACCACGCTAACTATAATCACGTGTGCGCAGACACCCTGTGTATAATGTTACACGTTTATTAACAAATTGCTTACATGCTGACTCGTTAATGTTCTCGAAACATTCGCTGTAGGGAACAAGCGGTTTTCAAACAAGGCATACTTTATATTCTGCACCAAAACAACGACTTATTGACAGATAATAAACAATTTAGAAAAATATCATCGATTCTCGACGATAATTGAGCATGCCTACCTTCGATTTGTTCTTAATTAATTGTCTTGTATGTGTACAGACAACACTGAACACACTGCCTTGCTGTAGCTGCCTCTGTCGTAGCCTCCTTATGTCATGTTTGCGTTGTGATCACCCGTTGAAGTCTCCACCTTCGTTTGTTCTATTTGCTTTCTATTACATGCGTAATCAACATTTTTCAGCTTCCTATACATGTTTTGTTTTATACTTACGCTAACCAACAACAATTTAATGTTTAGCATTTAGCATCTATAAAAATCTGTAGTTTCTAGTGTTAAACGTAAATGCTAATAGATTTCAGGCAGTTCAGTCAAAATTTTGCAGTTTGTTTTCCCATTTTTGAATTGTTTGTTTCAAGAATAGATATAGGTATTTAATGCAGATTTTTGCAAATTATTTATTTTCGTGTACTATACAGGGTGGTTTGGTTTCCAGTTTCTAGCTGATTTTTCCTATACTTATAAGATAACATTCGAAAAAATGATTTAATGTGAACTTATTCAGTATTATGTATTCTAAAATTTTTTTTCTATATAGGAACATATTTATTATATTTGAAAAGCACAATTTTTCTGAATTCAAAAATGTAGGTAGGTACCTACTTATAGTTTTTTATTTGTCATTTCAATTTTTTTTAAATATTTAAATCTGATAATATCAACAACAAAAAATTAATTTTTAGATATACAAATTCAAAACAACAAAATAATTCAAATTTTATGTGAACAGAACAAACAGAAAAAGAAGACAAATTAACTACTTTCTTTTAGAATTGAATTTAATTATTATTTCGATATTTTACGATATTTTAGTTGATTTTTTGGTGATAAGTGAAATCGAAAAATAAAAAATGTATGTAAAATTTTTTTCTTGCTTTAATATAGAATACTGAAAAAGTTCACATATGGAAAAATGTTCTCAATTGTTATTTGTTTACGAAATATCAGCTGGACACTGAAAAACCAACCTGTAGAGTATAGTACAATAGTTTCTTTTTTGCACGATAGCCAGAAAATAAATAATTTATATAATTATAAATAATGTTAAATAATAATTGACTAATTAAATATCCTATTCCATTGTTTAAATGTTGTAAGTAAAAAATGTATATCTCATAGTGTTATTAACTCTTGTACGTTGTCAAGATCCACATTTAATATCTAACAAAAAATATATCTTTAGGCACAAAAAATATTGGCAAAGTAAAAAATTACACAACAAAAAATGGAATAAAATTTTATGTCTCATAATTTGCATACGATGTACGTAAAGCGAGCGAAGTGGCCCCTGGCATCGAAGATACGAACTGCAAGCAAAAATCACTACCTTGGCTTTCCTAATCTGCAAGTGCCATCGGGTATCGTCCGCGCTGTCATGAAAAAACCGCGATCATAAGAATTACTCGGTGTTTAGTATGCGTAATGTGTATGCTTGGTCAAGTGACGAACCCACGCTTTTAACTAAAACACCGAAATATTTAACCCTTGCATATGTCAGAAACATTTTACAGTTTCGAAGCTGTACTTTCAGTTTGTAAATAACCTTTATCTGCGTTTTTGAATTAGTGCAATTTTTGAATGATTCCATTTTTATGGCGATGCCCCGTAACTTTGTACGTTAAACCTTACAAATTCATACCTATCTTTAAAAAGAAAGCATGTTAAGTTTCATGTGAAAACATGTTTTGGTCGAATTTTTGTTTGTGCGCCCTAATATCAAAATTTTCTTGTTTTGCATTCCAATATTTTCTGTTCAACATAATGTTTTAAAGCACGCCACAATTTTTGATCAGATATCCTGAAAAAATTATATAGCGCTATAGAGTTCCTGAAATTTGACGTTTTCTATGAAAATATACACGATTTCTTATTAAGCCAATTTTACATTGAGCAAGCGCAACGGGCAACTGCTTTTCCAGTCAGAGTTGAACAAGAAAATTGCAGAAGAAATTTTTTTCATTTTACACTAAGCAACATCAGCAACATGCAATTACTTATTTAATGTATAAATTTATTAATAAATTTATTATGTTACTATATTATGTCAACTTAACCTCTTGGATTTGTTGTATTGTATATTGTTGGAAAATAAGGATAGAATGGCACTATAACCACTAACGCACTAACTTTCAAATACAAATTAATCTTTTTGACGTTTATGTTCAGTTGGTAGCATCATAACGAACTAAAAATATCTAGAAATAACTGTGAGTTGCCTGCAAACCTTTCAAAAATTAGAACATGTTCTATTCCATGCAACCGTTGTCTTAAAATTGCTTCTGCCTGTTAAGCGTGCAATTTTTGTATTACACTCATGCAATATTGAATCAATTTGTCAAAAGTTGCGCTTGCATCTGCAATATTGCTGAATGTATAATGAACAATCTCTTGTTTACATTTTGAAATGAAATTAAAGTTTCTTTTCTGAATTTTTTTTATGTTAGGTAGTTATTTGTAAAAGTTAAAGTATCTTGAATTTTGTGTTATACATAGCTTACATTCTTCATTTTTTGATTTGAGCTTTTAGTCTCAGTCTTATTGTAGAGGAACAAACGGCGTATTTGTTCTGTCGAATCCCATTCATTCATGCTCACACAAAAGATACAAATTGTATGCAGATCAGGCAAACTGCGTAGTTGTGCGCTAGTTGGAAGGATTTTCTGCTGTTCTAACATCATCTTGTAAAAATGACAACCACATTTCACGATAATTGAAAAGATTCTCAGTGTCTTCCAAAAGATAAGCTTACGAAAATTTGTTTGCCAGCTTGTAATAGTAATTGTTGGTAGAATTTTACGCTGTGTGCAGCGTGTGAAATAAATGTAAATACAATTACATGTATTTTTACTTTATTTGTTGTTTCTACTCCAGACAACAAATCTGAATTAAATTATACTTAAATACCGACTTTCGCATCTTTTGCAAGATGCAAGGTCATATTGTTTAAATACCTTCTGTCAAAATCTTAATAATTGTTTTATAACAAGTAAATATGATTTTATTATGCATATATACCTGATATTATATTTATTATATCCAACACCTCTTAATAAAAACGTCATTAATATGGCGACAAAGTAATAAAAATTACCCAGTTACTGCTCAAAATTATATCCGCCAGTGTTTAAAATCGCTATATCGATATTTTAGGTAGATACATAATGTTTTTTAATAATTAATAAATAAATAAAACGTTACTTCACACGGAGAAGTAAAAAAATAAATAACTATTGCCAAAACAAATATTTAGTAGACTTAAGGTTGTTGCTTACTCAAATCGATGAAGACAGAAATAAATAAAAAAATTTTAGGACATATATCTGATAATAATACAATTTAAAATAAATTATTAGGATAATCGTCAGTTTTGATTGGTAACTATGGAGCTGTAAAGTTAACCTCTTTTACATTCCAAGTATAGGAAGGTGATTTGAAATACAGGATGTCAAATAATGTACTCACTTCGAATGACGAGAAAAATATTATTTATTAGCATAAATTCAAATGAAATACATTCGAATACAGAAGACAAATGTAATTGAAGACAACGCTAATAACGCGCACTAAGAGATTCGCAAACATCACGAAAGTTAAATTGTGAGTACATTTTTTAAGACACCCTAGTGTAGTTGTATATTAACCTGACGACTGATTTTCTAGAGATTCGTCAGTTTTATAAAAATGATATTATTTAATTTTAAAGTCAATTTATCGAAGAATTGAGGTTAGAAGTATAAAAAAAGAAACGATATTTCTATTTACCAGGCATTTCAAACGTACCTATAACTTATTTCCTCACTAATACTATAATACCTCTGTGATACGGTAATGCCAAATTAGTTTACTTTTTTTACCTTCTCCGAAATAAACTACACTTCATGAAGTCTACCATCCGATGTCGCTAGTTTCGGTAGACAACAACCTTAACGAACCATTTTCCATTTAAGTATTTATCAAAAAGTGGAAAAGGAACTTTTCGTATATTTAAAACTGGATTAATGTGTTATATTCTAACAAACTAGTGTTGTGATTAAAACTTAATTGATAATGAATGAATGCATGCTTACACACAACTACGCCACCTGTAAAAATATTGAAAAAATTCTATTCTACCGAAAAAGCAATCAATAGCACCTGTCAAATTTTCCAATTACGACGACCCCAAACCAATAAACAAAGTCTTACTTAATTAATACATCGTGTTAATGTATTTTAAATAAGTCTTTATCCGCAGCCGCCGTCCACACCAAAGTCCCCCTCTTCCCGCGCGTCTAGTCTTCTTCTGGCCACATGTAAATCAAATAGCGCGACGAGTACAGAGCACTCTTTGATCGTTATTTAATTACGGATAAGCGTAATAAACATTGAAGCGTGAAAATAATTAATTATGTTGAGCAGAAAGCCACACACAATATATCTGTATTTATGTGTCTTGTAAGGACCGTGCAAGGCGCATGCGCTAAGCGAAACAGAGGTTAAGTTGAGTAATATTTGTTGTTAATTATTGCTTTGTTTGATTTATCATTGATTCATGTCAAATATTATCAAGTGTAAAAGTGTTTCTATACTTCAAGTACATACGTTAAGCGTATATGAAGTTTATGTAGTTTGATATGCTGAATTTTTTTTTAAATCGCAAAATTAATTTTCATGTTTCCCAGTCAAAAATTTTTCATATCCACTGCCACTGGGTGAAGTAATGATTGTTTCATTAAAAATAATTAAATGATTTTTATTATTCTAATATACCGACGTTTCGGCACACTCTAGTGTGTCCTGATTAATAAAATTCCTTACAATTCACCAGTCGAAAAAAACCTTTATTTCAAATTTTGCATGTTTATTTTACTTGTATTATGTAATTTAAGATGTTTACCTATTTCTCTTGTTTGTGTTTAATAGGAAAACAAATCCAGTGCAGTACTACAAAAAATGCTGCAGATAAACTACCCTTAATTTTTCGAATTAAAAAAAAAAAATCTTTTTGATTCGTAATCAGAATATCAAACAACATTTACTTACCTTTAACGTATGTACTAGAAGTTATGATACACCCTGTATAATTCTCATAGTTAAATTAGCTGAAGTCAACTTACCTCGCTTGTAAGAAATACAAGTACCTACCTACAATTGACATTTATTTTGCATCATTTTTCATCTTGGCATTATCTTAACTGCTTATTATTTATTATTATATTTTTTGCTTGATTAATTACAAATTATAGCTACCTGCTCTTTAAGTTGAATTATTGTGAACTGAAATAATAATTATCCCATATATTGCCGCTAATGTTTCCACTATATACATTAACAAAAACGCACAAAACCCCGCATAATTTGAAAGATTTATATTTATTTTAAGTTAAAACAAACGAAGGGAATCTTTCACATTTTAGTTTAGTTTTAAATTGAACTTGATATAAAAACTGCATCTGCTAATAGTATTGCGTAAAATATAATTTTATAAACATAATTATCCCATATATTGCCGCTAATGTTTCCACTATATACATTAACAAAAACCCACAAAACCCCGCATAATTTGAAAGATTTATATTTATTTTAAGTTAAAACAAACGATGAAATCCTTCACATTTTAGTTTAGTTTTAAATTGGACTTGATATAAAAACTGCATCTGTTAATAGTATTGCGTAAAATATAATTTTATAAACATGGTTATTAAGTTATTAACATGAAAAACGAACTCCAATTTAAATGTGTAATAATTATAGTATAAATCATTCAAAGAAAGTTCCATAAATTACGAAGTACATTCTAATATCTCTAGAAGTTTTGTATTTTAAATAAAATCTAAAGTACAAAAAGCATTAAATAAAGATAATGTGAAAATAATAACTAGCTCCATGTGACAATTTAACACAGTAGAAAGTAAAATCTATATAGTGATATCGTATATCATAACTTTTTTGCACTTTATCGTATTGGCATAACAACTCTAATCGCATGTTTAATTTACATGATAAAACATGTAATTTGCTAAATTTAATAAAGACCTATTGTTTTTTTCGTGGAGTTTGCCGTCATACCTGGGTGAGCTATTCGGTACCCGGTACCCGCTACCCGCTACTCGCCTGTAATGGACTGCTACACAGTAAAAAATATTAACACACATTTAACACAAAACAGGGTTCCAGCAGGTCCACTACTTATTTTTTGTTAATTTAACAAATTACGCTTTAGTTAATCTTCAACAAGCAAAATTGTTAATGAATTATCAAAAAACTTTGTTACTTTAACAATGTTAGTTTTGTTGTTTTAACAATTTTTGGTGTTATTTGCTAACAAACTAATTGTGTTACAACTACAAGTAACACAATGTTTAGCTAAACTAACAATTTTTTTGTTATATAAGCTATATAAAAATGTCGTTAATTTAACACTAGTTTTTGTTAAATGTAACTAATTGTTTGTTACTACTTACTACGCATTTTACAATATAGGTAATATTTATTTTCAAAAAAGTTCAAAAATAGTTGTTATTGCGTAATAAATAAACCCCATAACTAATACAGTAGGTACCTAAGTAGTATAGGTAGGTACTAAAAAAAGTATAGAAGTAAATGTTGCCTGTGTAACATCGTTTATTATAGAAAAACCAAAATAATATTCTATTCCAAACCATATAGGTAAAAGCAACGGAGAAGTAACTACTTTTTTTAAATTCATGTCAACACAATGTGTTTGTTAAATTGACAAACTGTTTTGGTCAAAAATATTTAACCGAAAAAATAACTAAAATATTTGTTAATTTAACTTTATAATATCAGAATTTTTACTAGGTGCTTAGTAAATATGAAATTTACATATTTTGTGGTTAAAATAACAAAATAAATGTTAAATGATATATTTCACACTTAAATTGCTTTAACAATTTCTAGGTTTGTTAAATTTACTAGGAAATTTGTGTTATTTTAACAAGTTTTTATTAACACATAAAAATTTAACACCGTTTTCAATAAATTTTTTACTGTGTACCGGTAAAAGTTACTGACTTGTTAGTTTTTGCTATATTTTTTCCAGCATTTAATACAATTTGCTATATAATTATTTTACTATAATTTGAATTAAAGAGAAAGTACGATAAATATAAATCATGATTTTCTTGATTAATATTCCATTCAATTTAACTGTTACTTATTTTATTTGTTGGAATCGCAAATACAACATATTAAGTGAAAAAACCGTAACACGAAGTCTGAAATGGTAATTTTTTTAACCCGATAATAGTCAAAATCTTATTATAGGTAGGTCATAATTTGATTTTTTTTTAAATTGTTTTTTACCTCTCGCCACTCATATCTGTAAGAGAGGTATTGTAATCATGCTAAAATTTCGATAGTGAGTTTTCAATGGATAAGCACGTTTTGAGGTCCCTAGAACACGATTTTGATCATTTCGCGATGATGTCTGTTATAAGGTCATAATAAACTTTAATAATATTATAAAAACTACAATTCCCGAATTCCCTTCTAGTACAATGGTATATTTGTGAGTAAGTACTACATAATACCTATATATTTATATTAGAAAAATAAAAATAGTAGCGTATGGCAAGAGGTTATGTGTTGGCCACATCGGATTTTTTTTTCTGTAACTACTAGTGCCACGTAAGCGACACTTTTACTTGGCTCATGCTTTCTGCATAAATTTCGAATAAACGACGTAACCTACAATGAAAATTATGTTACACAATGAAATGCATTCCTAATTGCTTTATTCTAAATATTACATGTCTGTAATGATAGTTCATTTTGCATAAAATGAGTCGCAATTTGATGAATTTGCTCTCTCTTCTTTCATTTGTACTGCAAATTATATTTATTTTCAGGTTTTCTTATTTAGTATAAGGCAATCTAGAAACTCTAATTATTCTATTGACATATTATATATCTTTATGTCTATTGCTTGTTCCTATTTGCAGAAATGTATGCAGATAAAGTGCATAAAAATGACTATCTGAGATCGGTTTCGAGCGCGACCTTAAGAAAAAGTTATTTGTACACCTCTGGTCGAAAGAATCTTTGCAATCTTTGACTACTTTTTGTTATAAATCTTTATCCTCGATTGTCAAAACACTGCTTTCGACTTTTTCTTCATGTTCATACCGGATAGTAATATTAGTAATTTGTAATATATTTTCGACACTGTCTCACGTAGCTAGAATCCTGCAGTGAAATATGAAAAATAAATAAGCGAGCCGATCCTGCCTCCACGTATGACCACAAGTGTGTCGAAACAAAAGCAACATAACCTAGTAGGTGTGCAACAATACCGACAGAAAGATCTCCGATTCGAATTCCTGCCATTTTATTAATCGGCGTACGCCTATGATCGCATCCTGCGCACACGCATGCACGGGCCTCTGTAGTGTGCGTCAGCAGGCTGAGACGCAAGTTCGAGTTTTATCTGTTTTACATGCAAGCAATTACTTTAACATGGCCCGTGGCGAAGTTGAAGACGCCAAGCGATCGCTGACCGCGAGGGGCCAGGGGGAGGGAAACACACGCACAGAAGGGGGAGTGGTCGATTTTTAACCATTTAACCTATTGTAGCAAGTGTTTATGTGCTTTAAATGGAACTGGTTGCGTGAAATGTGAAATACTATGATATTACTTTGAAAATGAGATTCTTGAAGTAGGTATACTTCATCTTTTACCCATTTTTCTTTTTTCCGAAGAATCGTACTCGCATTATTTAGTATTCGTAGGATAAATAAAATCGATAAAAATTTGAACTAATTATATTTTTTATCCAATTTTGACGTTTTAAACTGTAATTATTAACTCCATAGCAACAACTTTGAACAACTGTTTATTCGCAAGTAAATTATTATTTTTTTAAACACTCAACCCATTTTTAAATCACTCTACGAACCTATTCTTTGATGTTTGGGGTTAATATTGGTTTACTTCGCTCGAAGTTTTGAAAAAAGTAACCACTCGTGTCCGGTGTTTGCCTAATTCGAACGATCCCAACCCCGTAATAATCGACAAAATATTATTGTTCCAATGCCTGATTAGCCGGATTCCATATTAATTATATTCACCATTCTAAAATTGGAATACAAACACTGTTGAATAGTTACGTAGTAAAACTATACCATTATTATCAACTGTAATTACACAAGAGCTTTTTATTTCGACGGATAAATTTGTGTTTGTATTGAAACCTTGTTGCCTAGCAAATTGAAAAGAAAAATTGTTTAATAAAATCACGGCACCGTAGGTGGAGTGATTTTATTTTAAAACAATTTTTCGAGTCAAATTGCTGTCAGTCAGGTGACAAGGTTGAGATGTCAAACAGACATTTATTTGGAGGAAATAAAATGCTCGAGTGTAATTCGACGAGATCATTTAACGACTCCTTTGGTTCTTCTTCACAAATATTTCCAAAATCGAATCATTTCACTGACAAATATTAGAAATATAAATCAAATGGCATTTTAGTGTTTTGTTTATTGTTTGGTTGCTAAGAAAAAGGTAAATAAGGTTTTATCACTTGCAAAAAGTTTATTTCCTTTTTATCCGCTGTCAAAGCGATAAAATTGTGTTTTGTTTATGGCTTACTTTATACAGGAGTGGAATTATCGGTCTTAAAAAATAATACATAGAATTGAGAATTTCACGTCAGACCTTAATACACTAAATCGTTGTGCAAAAATAAAAAAAAATAAAATTATATATGCGAGTACTACTATATTATTTATTAATTGTTCATTATTGTTACTTTAATGAATAATAAATACAAAATTTAAATAATAAATTGCATGTTACATTACACGAACATACTAAAATTATCGACTAATTCCTACTTATGAAATCAGTCTGACATACCTATTCCTATCTATTAAATAACTCACATAAATTTACTCGGCAATAATTAATAGTTTTATTTTCTCATAAAATTCTGTAAGTAAACAATTTAAGACCCGATATCACATCATAAACACATAACCTAGCAAAATTACAGTATTTACCTTAATTAATGGAATACCTAATCTCTGTAGCATATTATTAGCGTTACCAGATATGTCGTATTATCTGGGAAAAATCTTTATCATCGCGATTATCTGGCGTGAAATTCGCGAACAGATCAGCGACTCAATGCGAACAGCGAATGGATATTGCGAAATTGCGAGCCGAAGTAGCCGCCGGTGAATTTGCAAACTGTGCGGGTATTTGCAAAAATCGTAAACGCAAGGCGTGGTTCTATTGTCTAGCTGTAGTACTGAATTGCAAGAGTGGGATTAGTAAAAATTGTCTGGTATATGCTCGGTATATGTAGGTATATGCGTTATCGTATTTCATCCAGATCTCCGGCTGTACAATTCGATTTCTTGGACTATAAATTATGACTTTTGAACAGTAAAAAATCGCATATTTTTACTGTCTTTAACGATAGTGCATTTTCTAGCTTCTACTTGCTCTGTTACTAATACACAGGCAATTAGTTTCTCTAAAGGTACGTCTCCACCAAAGCAATATAGATCAACTTTTGTGTTTCTGTTACGTGTTTATTTAAATGTTCCTGTAAGTTCTTGTGAGTTCTTTTAAGGGTATCGTCTCCAAGTAGCTCAACACCGCGTTTGTCCTATGTTAATGCATAGAAACGCTCGCTAAAAATACGTAAAAGCAGTCTAGCAATTTCTAAAATACTCACGAAGTTTTATAAATAAATCTAAATTTTACAAATTTATGTACAGACGAAGAATGCAACTAGGATTATGCCGAGTTAAATTTTTTAATAAATCTCTTTAATAATAAGATAAAGCGTGTAAGAAATTGCTGAAAACACACTTTTTCATTAATTTTTTATATGGATTCCAAAGATTTTTTCAGAATTCTAACTCGGCATAATCCTAGATTAATTCTTTCACAAACATCTAGTACCTGTTTTTCCTTCAAATTTTTAACATGCAATGAGTAAAGCAGAAACTGCTATACCTCTAAACACGCAATATTTTGTTACGGAGACGAGACCCTTAAGTTGCTCCGGTTTCCGCAACAAAAATGTTATCAAAGAAAAAATAGGAACAAGTGTAAACAAATTGAGTTGCCACGTTTTATGCCTTCGGTGGAGACATAAGTAGTCACTATAGTTGATTTCTTAACTAAACGGAGCAATCTGAAGTTGGAATGCTAAAACTGATCGTTTTTGATTGACTGATGTAACACCAGTTTTACACCACACAAACTTTGTAATGTAAACAAACTAATGTTCTCCATCTTGTCTCGTCAGCTGTAGTTATTGTCAGTGACTGTATCGAGTTTTCCCGCTGATAAGTCAAATTTAATTTTGCCGCAAAAAAAATCTAGTTATATTTTTCTCGTATTTATACGGCTCAGCGAGACAACTTCAGACTGCTCCGTTTAGTTAAGAAATCAATTATAGTTACTGTTTGTCACAGGTTGTACAAAAAAGTACATTAGGTATTTTAGTTTGGGTCTCTGTTCCATCTATTTGCTCAACAGAACAAAACTGACACATGGTTATCTTTTTGTTGCTTTGGTGGAGAAAAATGTTTATTTCGGTTGTTTCCTGTTTATATCCTTTGAAACCAATGGTACCATGCACCAACACAAAGTTGCTCCATGTTGCTTTTTGCTTTGGTGGATTCTGCTGACATGTTGACAGAATTGCGACATATCGTTTTCTATTTTCAAATAATGTAGAAGCTGTCATATCGTATCCACGAAAATATCGAAATGTGATGAGCAAAAAATTAATTTAAATACTTCTCTCAAACTGTCATAGTTTTGTAGAAGTCAAAAAAAGTTAAGTGTATAAGATATCCATCTCCAAAATCAGAAAGCAAATTTTGTTGATATGGGTATCGAAATAAATTAATTTGAAATTTGATGCAGACGATTTTTTAGCGTTTATTACCGTTTGGTTAGCCAGTATGACTAATAACTGGAACAAAAAACACATTAAAAATACAAGTCGTTTCGCCCTATCTCGAATATTTCTCTTAATCAGATACGCGTGTTCTCAAACTGTCCGTGTGTTAGTTTGACACATGTCATAAAGCGCTGGAGCGGAGCAAGAGCAGGAGAAAGAGCAAGAGCCTTCTCATGTCATGGATTACCGGCCGTCAATCGGACAACAGAACACCAGAACACCACTACCGTCCACCTGATTGAGATCATATGTGTGTCTCAGCCGAAGTCGTCCGTACGCCCGCTCATCGCTCCACCAAATTGATGTATGACTGTTGTCATTGTTGCTTGACTTTTTACCTCTCGCCTAGAGAGGTATAGGGATCGTGAAAAAATTCGATGTCGAGATTTTTGTCAATAAGCACGTTTTAGCACCTTTAGAACCTATTTTGACTATTTTCACGATGATGTCTGTGTGTGTGTGTGTGTGTGTGTCTGTGTGTATGTATGGAAGTCTGTATGTGCGCCTACTATAGTCTTTCGTTCTGATTCATTATCTCAAATTCTACTGACCATAAAATTCTAATATTTTGCAATATACATTTGTATATGTTAATGAAGAGCTGATTAGATTTTGGTAAAAATCTGCCAACCGGAAATGGTATTTTCTTGAAGCATTTTAACATTTTTTGCAAAAAAATATAGAAAATTCTGCGATAGCTACAATTTGTCATACGACATTTCAAAGAACATATTATATCTTACAATATTTATTTAACATCTTGTCTTTATCTCTTACCAATAAAGGAAAATTATTTTTCAAAGATATATAATTTTACCTACCACGATTTGTAAATCACAATATAGGAAAAAATTAAAAACAAAAATGAATATGTCAATGTGACAGATGAACAGACGTATATGCACAATTTCTAAAATGTTTGTGGCACCATTTTCAAAGAAATGTAAATATTATTAACTGAACATAATGTAATAAGGTAATAATGAAATTAAATTTTTATCTATATAGAGCTAATTAAGAACTAAGAACTATAAAATTATTTTCAAAAAGTTTGTAAATTTATTGCAAAATTATAATTTAATTATAATTCACATAAATTACAGTGTTAAGGCGAGAGGTCGTGTGCTGGCCACAACAGATTTTTAATACGAGCTTTCCCACTGCTCGGGAATGGTCCTTCATTTAGTTGCGTAATACTGACTTCGCTTGATAAATTGTACCAATCGCTATCTTCTTCCAACAGGGTTTACTCAGTGACAAGGCTTCACCTAAATTATTCCCACTTTGGCCAATATTGAAATTTTTAATGGTCAGTAATCAAATCTACAATGCTTAAGCGGCTCGTCTACGTTTTTACCGAATTCCTAGAATACTCTCGATTTTCCTTTTTTCCATTCCACTCTTTTCCTCACTACTATAGCTGCCTGAAACCAGCCCGAAACTCGCACTTTGCCGCATCCTAGCTATGCAATGTCATTTTGAAGTTGAAAAATACTGTAAAAGTGTTTTCGTTGCAAGTAAACTGTCAGATTATTATTGACTTCAGGATAATGTTTTTATAAACATTTAATAGAGAAAGAATGGATCTGCAGATGTGCCTTTTTAAAATTGTAAAAATAAATTTGTATCATGAGATATCACCGTGTAAAGTTTGCATAAAATAGGATTTTTTTTTAAATTTTTCAGAATTTTTATACTCATGTACAATTTTTTAATCAAAATTTTAAAAAGGTACATCATAGATCCATTCTTTCTCTATTAAATCCTTGTTGAAATAAATTTTTACTATTCTTGTACAACTGGTCACAAAACACTCGCTACGTTAGTACATTTTATTCTGGATTTTAGGTAGTAGACGGACCTCTTAACATACCCTATATTATACGCAATTTTACATACAAGATGACTGTATGAAATGCCAGTCTCTGGGATGGTTTATATATATATTTCAGGAAAATAAAACAATTCATCGATTTTACTTTGTGCATTAAGGATCTATCCTGATAGAATAATATTCTAATTCCTGTCCATGTGGATGAACTAGTGGTCATAACGATTCGGATTGTAAACCCTAAAAAAATCCTATCGCATAACCCTTGATTGCCTCGTAAAATCTCTAGAATTCCAAATGTGAGGTTAATGGCAAAATGACATTTATAAATAAATTAAAAATTCATATTTCGTGTATTCTCAAACTGAAAATATAACTCACCGAAAGATTTTTACTTTTATTGTGTCATTCAAGATTAAATTTATGGTTGACTCTCAACATACCGAATATAAACGTCCAAATTCTGGAAAATTATATTGTCTTCTGAAAAGTAGTAGTAAAATGTTGACTAAAATCGTAAAATAATTTTAATGGTAACCGCATGGAAGAAGCTGACATTTAAATTTTTACATTCGATGAGACTATGCGATAATATTTTCTTTTTATAAAACAGGTGTAATATTTAAAATTTTAGAAATAAATCTTCGTTTAATTACTTTCCCATTGATATCATCACAACTCCTTGTTCGTTGTTCACATTTTATCACATAATTAAAATTTCATAGGCGTTATTATATAATAAATTTTGTAAAGAACATTAATTTAACCAATTAAAGTAAGAAATAAATCATACATTTAAACAGTTTTAGAATGGCACTTGGCAGGCTGGCTCTCCTAATCTATTTAAAAGAAAAAAGAAAAGTTTGTGTTTATTTGACAATTCTTCACGTTTATTTTTCTGACATGAATGTTTTATTATTCGCAGTGAATGTCGTCTAAAGTTCGTACTTTGTAAATTCCTTCGTGCTACGTCACAAATGATGGATGGCTGTAGAGCCGTGAGTAATGCTAAAATTGCACCAATTCCATTACATTATAATATAATATAAAACATACCAATCTGAAGCGATGGTCAGCAGATGCCCACTTGCCATAGGCGTACGCAACACAGTAAAAAGTATAACAGTTTTTACAAATCTCTTGAAAAGGTGCTACAAAAATTGTAAACAGAGCTTAATATTTTAACGAAATGATTTCCTATGCCTGCCGACGACGATAAAGGTGAAAATTAATTAAAAATCTTTATACAATATATTCTCAAGTTACTGGTATATTGTGTTTCAACTTTCAAGTTCTTAATAGGTACGTGATTTTAATATAAAGTGATTTTAATCATAATCACTTTTTCATAGATTAAATTACACATAATCTGAAAATATATTTTTTGCGGTATACTTCATACAGTGTATAAAATGTTTTTTAAAATTTTAAATTATTACAGCGGGTGCTTAATGTGTATACAAAAAAAAGATATTTTATTTGTGCAGTAAATTATTGAATTACTGAAAGAACAAACATTAAATCCTAACCAAATTTTATATTCAAGGTTTTAATATGAACTTTAAGAATCCATTAAATTCTGGTTCCAATCCACAAACCGGAAGTAGTATATTGCTTAAATATTTTGATAAGTAAATAATTTATCACAATATTTTCTATTTTAAATGAAATTAGCATTTTATAAATTTTTCTTTATGTGGTACTATCTAGGAATTAAATTTTTTAAATATAATTTAGAGTATGAAACTTAAGTATTCAGTATACCGTGAGTTTTATTTAACGTGAAACATGGGATCATTTATATCCATGGTTACGAATTTGACAGCAATGTATTATAGCGATTCATTTAAAATAGAACATAGGCTGTCATTATCAAGTAAATATTAACTGTCAATTAGGGTTGTGTTGTTGAAAATAAGGTATACAATTGAAGAAAAAGGTGCAAATGATACGTTGGTATAATGCAGATGTTAGCCTCAGAGAAGTAGGTACCTATCTGATTTATTTCGTGTATTTGAAATTTTTTTATAAATTGTATTCTGAAAAAATATCTATTAAACGTTTATAAGTATTTCTTACAAGTTTTTTCATATCTAAAATGATTAGAAATACATACATATTTCATTTGCTATGTTCTATTTTAAATGAAACGCTCTAATACATTGCTGTCAAATTCGTAACCATGGATATGAAAGATCCCATGTTTCACGTTAAATAAATCTCACGATATTGTAGTCCATGATTGTTTAATTATTGTTACTACGTAAAATTTACAAAATGACACATCGTTTATATCTTCTTCTGCAGTTTACATAACATTACTAAAATATATTTGTGAGTAGCAAAAGTATAGAAAAAAGAGTAGGTAGAATATGACGGGAGATCTTGTGCTAGCCACATCAGATTTTTTTAAATACTGACGAACGGCACTGGATGTGTTTGAGTGCTTGCGACTACAGAAACGACGCATCGCGGCAGAATCTTGCACCAGCATTGTTACACAAGGGGACGGGATAACGCTTTAATGACCACCGACTACCGGACCTGGGAATAATTTCAACTCATTCATCAAGTCGCCTCTGACAACGAACCGCCAAGCACTTTTTCCGACCGTCGTTTTTTTCTGTAAAACATCCCGCAATAACAAATTATAGTAACAGTGTTAGATCTAAGATTATGCCAGCAGATTTTTTTATACGGTGGCTCTACGTGTTATCTAAGCCACGGATCGAGTTACTTCAAGTACGCGAAAAGAATTTTGCATTTTAGACTGTGAGCGATTCGTCTCGCACTGCCTTGAAGGTTTTTTGTTCATTTTTGGAATCTTACAAGCTCTTTTTTCATTTTCTCATGTTTGTGTGTTAATAACTCAATTCTTCTGCTTGTTTTTGTTTCTTTTCAGTAATTAACATATTTACTTTGCTAGAACAATGCCTCAGTTGACAGCTGACATAAGTCAAACTATTTTTCAAGCAGCAACATCTTAATGAAATTATTTCAGGATAAATTATTAACAATTAGTGTCCTTTCTTTTTTAATTATTCAATTCATATCTGACAAACCAAAAGATTTATTAGATTGAGTAATAATAGAATCTATAATAATTTCTCTTATAGTAGTAAAATAACTCGTATAAATGGATTCGTAATTAAATCAATTTGTTTTACACAGTAACTCTGTTTCAAGTCAAACCTTAATTGAAAAGTCACAGTGCAACCTTTACCTTGATCTACAGCGAATAATGTACTAGTAGTATGTTCTGATTGCTTATACATTCTTAGTATACTGCTATACAAGTACATTCAAGCAACAGTTGTAAATAAAGTAATTAAAAATTGTTTCGTCACGCGTCACTTTAACTGAATACAGAAGAGAAGCAATGTGATTTCCTTTGTGCGACAAGGTACCTACCTTAGATATTCAACTCAAAAGAATGGCCTCATGCAACTGGCTGCAGTTACGTTATTATGATTATAAGAAAAAACGCGTATGTATAACACCCGGAGAACTATTCTGTGCAGTTATCACTAGTGAATTGATAAGCATTGTGCTGCCATCTGTGAGTATTGATTACGAAATCTTGGGATGACGTCATGTCAAGTGTAAGAGTTACCACCACCTCAGTAGCTGGTGTTAGAGACTTATCAATGGTGGTAGTTTGAAGTTTAGTATACAACTAACTACAAATTATAACAATACACTAACCCAGATGATTAGAGTAACAAGAAACAAACAAACAAAACTAACACAAAACAAGGTAAAAAATCTGACGTGGCCATCACACAACCTTCCGCCATATCTAGACTTTAAACAGAAATGTATACGTACAATCCGGTGCCCATTTAAAATATACAAATAAAAATCTAAAATATTCAAACACAGAAATTTGCATCACCTGAATAAAAAGATTCATTCACAGGAAAACTCTGCTGTGTTGAAGCCATCCTCCGTTCAATTACTACATTTAATATCTTACTTAGGACTTATATAGCGCTAGTATGCCTGTCACCCGTCGCACCTGTCAATATTTTTTACGCAGAAACAAAAATCAACCGATCATGGATTACAATATATCAACGTTTTATTTGATAAATTTATTTTTTAAATTTTACTGCAGTTCTTTAATGCTACCAGATAAAGACAATTTTTTTATAACGTAAGTTGCAAATAACTTTTCCTCTTATTCTTATTACAAATAAATACTATATTTTTCCAAATTTATATACAATTTTGACAATTAACCTTTTCAATCTTAAAAAATATCACTTCCGATGAAGATATTTGTACCAAAATCTAAGGAGCTATTCCAATTTATATACAAATGTTAAATACCAAATATCAAAATTTTCGGGTAATTCGTATTTGAGTTATGCGACTAACACCCCTTGACCACACACACACATACACACAGACATCATCGTGAAACTATCAAAAATGAGTTGTAAGGACCCTAATTCGTGCTCATCCACTAAAAATTCATCACCCGATTTTTTGCATGATTCCAATACCTTCCTTTCAGGTAAGCGGAAGGTAAAAAGTAAATAAGTGAAAGAAAACAAAACAATAATAGTTTTCAAAAGGCTAATTGATCAAAACAAAGAAATTACAAAACGCTATATACTCACAGACAAAAACTAAACAAATAAGTCGAATGTTTCATATTTTGAAGGTATTGCGTAAACCTAACCATTCAAAAGAAACTAAACTATCACATTTAAACTATCACCGGCTGAAGTCATCAACGTATCACAGAATAGGTCTCCCGTCTTTATTTTTGCTCGGACAACCAATCAACTCATCTATGGCGACAACCCGAATCAGTTAAATGATTTTAATTTTGAGGTTAACTTATCTTTTTAAAATTTTGTGTTACTGATATTGTATTCATGAAGTATAAAATTACAATAGATAGAAGTATGTTGAGCACCCAGTTATCGTAGTTAAATACTGGTTTCTTCATTTATAAGTTTATAATCTATGGAGAGTACTTGTTGTAGACTGTTTGATTCGAAGCAGAAATAGAAGTCTCAGCTTCGCCCTCGGGGTGCTCTATCTCGGTAGAGTACATACCCACATACATGCGATCTTGAGCAGAACTCACAAACTAGCGTACGTAAAAATTTCAGAAATATGAAATAAATTATTCATGCCGTGCTCTCCTGGCATCCAATACGGAGTCGAGCAAACAAGTTTCACTGACATCTAAACGTGGTCGGTCCGCAGTCCGATTGTGGGCCGCTGTACCTCGAGGTACTGTGCAGATTCACAATTAAAATACACGTTTGCAGAGAACACAAGAAGGAAACGCATTAGAAGCATCGCATGATCTGTCCGGCCACAAGATGTTTGGTCATAGGCGGCGGTGGAATTACAACAGATGACAGTAGATTGTACATTGACGCGAAGGAAATTGAAATCCGTAAAAGGGTATTGTGATAGGGCAGGCGCAAGAGCCATGATGCAAGGTCATCCACTGGGGTGGTCTACATGCCATGCACATTTACATGCCATCTTCTTACTTGCTCCAGTACTTGCCTAGCAGGTCACCTTTCCCAGACACAAGGCAAGTAGATGTTTACCAGTGATCTCTATAGAGTAAAATCTTCGACCATATTATATAGGAATAGACAAACAACGCAAGCCTTTGTTGTGAAGCAAAGAACTAGCGTAGCGGTGTGAAGAGGAGTATGACCTACAGACACCTTGAAGTGCTGCAGTTTGCCTATTTTAATTCTCTGTTCCATGACAACAAACCAGAAGTAAGCAATATGCAACGCTCTAACGTGTCCTCACCTCCTTTCTTCGCCTATAGCTGCTGCTCACCGCTACCGTACTTCTTGCTTTCAGAACATTGTATACTACAGCATTGAGTGTTATCTGTTTATACCTATATATGGTCGAAGAGTAAAATTCAGATATCTAGGACCTTGAGCTGCGCAAGAAGGCGGAGCTTGTCATTACTGTCCGTTTTACAAAAGTAGAGCTAGCGAGTATATGCTAAGCTGCACTTTACTTTATTTTCAAAGAAAACTAAAATATACCTCAATCACAATCAATTACAAAATTCACAGCGTTACACGAAGCAAAACACTACGAACGTCAACATGACAATACAGATATTGAAGCTGACGTTCTGTAGAACAGACAGTAGCGTAGTTTCCTCTTGTTTATCATCTATGTCTCTCTTTCTAAGACGAAAATTCAGACTTCGCGCAGGATTCTTCTTAATTTACCTCTACCAGAATGGATAGGAAACACGCATATTTTAACATTATGGTGGGGTAAGGGGCTGACGCCTTAGAACTGACATGGAGGTAATGTTCTCACTTTCTTTCGTATAGTGTTTTCTCTTTCTAAGTGATAATTTGCGCATGACTAAAAATAGGAAGGAAATAAATAGAGGGTAGAAGGAAACAGAACAGAATTATCTCCTGTAGTGCAGATTGCATTTTTTTCTTTGGAGTCACTAAGCCACACCTTCAAGCCTATCCATAATGGTACAAAAATCACTGGTGTTTACACAAATATTTGTTTAAACCTATACTTGCTTCGCTAGTATTGTCGTAACAGCGTAATCATGCATTGTCGTTCGAAAAGAAAGTTCAAAACTCTACACTAACCACTAACCCTACAGTGTTTACATTGGGTAAATGTGCGTAGTGGGAAAGGCTAGTAGGATATAAATAGCTCGGGTAGCTATAAACTTACCTTTCCTCAATGAGCTACCAGTACTTGCCCTTTAAGTATACATTGTCTTACAAGTTACTAGTACAACCCATTTACTATACCAATGTAAACTCGGCTTTAGTATCGAAATTATGCTTCATGCTCCCTTAATAATCATACACGAAAGCTTTATTTATCATAATTATGTAACACTAATAAATTTATACTAAAATACCATCATCATTTACCATCTTATGAAGAGTTGCGTAATACCATTTCTCTAATAATTTCATTGCCTTTCTATTCTTGAAGTTAGCAGAATGGTTAACCTTAAACCTGACATAATTTAATCGGTGTAACGCTGATATTTGATTGAGTAATACAAGATAATGATACAGTTGCGCATTGAAAGGTAAACTATCTAACAAATTATACGAAATGACATCGGAAACGCTCAGCCTGCTTAATGAGAATCAAACGTTAAATATGAAAACAACAACTTGTAATTAGGACTAATTGAAGAAAATGTAGCTATTATATGGAAATAACGCTATAATTAGAGTTAATATTGGCTTCGTATTTATTCATACTATGAATTTTTGATATGATCTTGAATGTTTTATCTCCCCCGTGAAAATCCTTGACATCCGCCTATGGATCTATTGCTATTGGTAAATATAACGTAGATGTTAGCCCGTGGTGTCCAGCTATAGCCGAGTGTTCAAATTGTCGGTTCTTACAGTTCCTGGACATTAGGCTCAGGTTCGCTTGTGGTACGTCCGCATATCTCATGACGATTGTTATTAACATTACGGTTCTTGTCCCTCACAATTGCATGCACGATTCGTGGTTTCTCTACAGATTCGGTTCTAACTCTAACGCTAACACGGTCTACGTGCAAAATATTTAACTGTTTCGCATATTCCACAAGAAATAAGACATTACTAGGTGACTAAGGGCTGGTGTATAATAGATGTAATCGGTTACTTTTTCTGTATTATGTAAGATGTGTGATGCGAATGAAAAGTGTGTGGTTCATAATCATTTCAGTAATCTGCTAACTTGACGGTATTACCTTTCTTATAACTGTCAGAAATCGTTGTGCTACATATTTACCATTCTATTTTTACCACTCCAACTTTTACCACAGCATTTTTACCACCATTCTTTTTTACCGCTATCCTGTTTTACCGTTAACCCATTTTTTACCACTCCAACTTTTACCTCTGCATTTGTACCACTATACTTTTTACCGCTATTTCGTTTTACCACTAATACATTTTTACCACTCCGTTTTTACCATACTTTTTTACCGCTATTCCGTTTTACCATTAATAGTTTGTGGGACTATAGTACGGTTTTGTTAGTGTAGTAAATACCAAAACCGAGTTTGTGGGGCTCTAGTACGGTTTTGTTAGCTTTGTTAGTGTAGCAAATACCAAAACCGAGTTTGTGGGGCTCTAGTACGGTTTTGTTAGCTTTGTTAGTGTAGTAAATACCAAAACCGAGTTTGTGGGGCTCTAGTACGGTTTTGTTAGCTTTGTTAGTGTAGTAAAAACAAAAACCGAGTTTGTGGGGCTCTAGTACGGTTTTGTTAGCTTTGTTAGTGTAGTAAATACCAAAACCGAGTTTGTGGGGTTTTAGTACGGTTTTGTTAGCTTTGTCAAAAAAAAGACGGTGGTAAAAATGGATTGGTAAAAAAACACGTTAGTAAATATGTTGGTGGTAAAAAGAATTAGTGGTAAATATAGGGACGGCGGTAAAAATGGTTTGGTAAAAGAATACGTTGGTAAATACGTTGGTGGTAAAAAAGAATTAGTGGTAAAAAGGGACGGTGGTAAAAAATGAATTGGTAAAAGTATAATGTTGGTAAAAAATGGATTGGTAAAAGAATTACGGTGGTAAAAAAGGGACGGTGGTAAATAGGGAAAAGTAAATATGGGGGCAAATCGTCAGAAATAGATCCGTTTGTTGAAAGTTACATAGTTGTATCTGCAATGTTTATGACAATAAATATTGTAGCGAAATATAAAATACTCATCAAAATCTAAATAATGATCAACAAAGAAAAAATAGGACTTGCTTGTTATTTGTTGGTAAAATAGTGAAGACTGCAGTAATTATGTAATGTAGTGGCTTTATGCTGAGTGTGGCTGACTTTAGTAAAGTTGTATTTGAATAAATTAATAATATGTTTGGAAATACGTTAAGAGTTTAAAAGTTAGACTGAACTAATTCTTTGATATCATATTGTTAAAGTTAAAGATTAATTAATTCCACATACTTTTGCAGTATGAAACCATGAAAACTTGTTTGCAACATAGCGCCTATGGCCACACTCTTTATATTATATAGATACTTTAGGAAGTTTTCTTAAAAGTTGGCGAACCTTGCTGTTACAGTATAGATATACGTCAAATCCAGTGTCATTATGAACCGTAACATAGAAATACCTATAGCTTATGTTAACAGAACACAGATACACAGATCAGGAATTGAAATGAAGAAATATCTTTATACATTAAAGTTGATTTGTTGATTACATAAAAAGTTTGTCTAAATAAATTAGATTAGAATAAATTCAAATCACAAAATCACATAGGAAAGGGTTGATAAAGATTTATTTGCTGTTCATAAACTCCAAGAATCTTGTTTTAATTTTTATCTGTGTAACCCGAACTTATTGTAGAAACCGGAATACGGGAAAATAATAAAAGATAAATCACAATTGTTTTTCTTTTTACACTCTTGTTTTCTGGTCTTTGAACATTTATTTAATCGTAGTTCGTAGTTGTAAGCTGTTCTTCTTTGGTCTTGTGATTTTTTATTTGTATAGATGTTATTAGTAGAATTCACACCGAAATGAATATTAGAGCTTATTAATCTGATTATCGCTTGGAGAAACGTGAGCAGTGTTCAGTGTATATTGACGTACTTCTCAACCGTGACAAGAAAAAGGAACTTTTATTTTTATCATCCGGTAGAGGATTACATGACGCCTGTCAGATTAAAAGACCATGTTTGTTGCTCATTACTGCAATAAAAACAATGAAAATCTTCCAGTAATTAATTTATTTTCTCTGTTTGTACCAAAACAACTTCGAGTAGTTGTACTCATTTGTGCTTACCATTTTCGCTTCCTTCAATAATTGTATTAATATTCATAACCTTCTTGTTCACTAAGATGAACAACTTCATTTTTACATAATTTATTTTAGATACATTTATCAAGATTTAAAAAATTTCGACCATTTTCAAACCGCCATAACTCGGCATATTTTCAATCGATTTCGATGAATCTTCGAGGGCGAAAAACTTTAAAGTGTCTACTTTAAAGTCATGTATGCAAACTTAAGCGCAACCCCTTCCGCTCCGCTCTAGCACCCATATGAAAAAAAAATAAAAAATGTCCAATTTTGACGATGTGTACGGAGTTGAATTTTTTTTGACTTGATCCACCAAAAGTGCACTAAAATTTGTTCAATTCCCTGTGCAGGGCTCAAAGAACAAAGTTCCTACGATGATTTGGCACAAAGTTATGGTTATGGGTGTTTAAAAAAAGTGTATTTTTAGGTTTTTCGCACATAACTCAGCGACTTTTCAACCAAATTAGACGATTCGTTAAAGTTGTTCATTATAAAAATTAAAATTTTTTTTCACATGGGTGCTAGAGAGGGACGGAAGGGGTTACGCTTAAGAGCCTAATGTAGTGAAGTTGTGCGCAGCAAAAACATGCTTTTGAATAGAGATTGAAATTGAGACTAATTTTGGTCGGATCGATTTAATTTTTTTTTTCATTTAAAGATAAAAATGAACTCCGCATCCGCTTAGTGTTGAAATTTTAGTTTTATTTTTTGTTTCAATTTTACCATGGCATAAACTTGTCATAATTTGCCTTACTTCACATAACTGTTACTCAGTATATCAACAAAAATTGCAAATTTCAACACTAGACGAATCTAGATTGAACTTTTATCTTTCAAATGAACCCTTGTTTGTAGTACAAATTTTAATCCCCCTACGAGAGCGCGTTCCCTATTGTTGCCTTTGTTCGACACTCTAAGTCTGTATAAATCTATCCTTTTCTCGCAGACAGCTACATTCGGGCCTTAAGTTTGCATGCATGACTTTAAAGTAGACACTTTTTTTCGCCCTCGAAGATTCATCAAAATCGATTGAAAATAATAAATTTTTACAAATTTCAAGTGTTTAATTTTTTCCGCAATTGTATTGTTTAAGAAGTAACAAATGAATATTTGAGTAATTCAACATAGTGCATACCTCACATAACCTAGCTTTCGAGTGTTCGTACTACAATGGCAGCTAATTACATGCGCAGAACAAGTGTTCGGTGTAGTACTGCGCAAGATGAACGCACTGGTAGCTGCTCGCACGATGACGCACCGGCGCACTGCACTGCTACATGATTTGTATTTACTAATAGCATGATAAATCACACAACGAGTAAACAATGCAATATAACAAGGGAAAAGCTGTTATTTGCACGGATATATGGCCGATATGTTCTGCACGGCTGTATAGTGCAAAGTGCAATGCTCACTGTACACTGTAGCAATGATTGCCGTGTTAGAAATAGGATTTTCTAGGTGTTGTTAACAAGCACACTCAGATAATTTTAACTTGTTGATCAGTAAAGATTAATCGTTGTATATCGTATATGATGCTATTTTCTACTGTGATTCATATTACGCTTAAGGCGGTACACTTGTGACAAAAATATTGTGAAAAAGTGACCTCGCTATATTACAAATTGTGCCCCTGCTATACATACACTGTTCATATTTTTATGATTACTTAAAACATAACTTAAGAGTGCTATGAAGCTATATTTTTGAAATACCTACTTAATAGTCTTTCGGTAATAAATTAGTAAAAACGGTCTATTTTCTTAACCAGTTAAGTAATAATTTTGACAAAAAAGCTTTTCATAGCACTCTTACACCCAATGCAAGGAATCGACTGTTTAAAATAAAACTAATTAATATGCAATAATAAAGCTCCGATTTGTAATATTACAAAGCAACAATTAATTCTTATTTTCTCTATAGTCCAGTTAGGAGAGGTTTTGACTGAAGACTAATACATAACCAAGTGTAATTTGCCATGCGAGTAGTTTGACAGGATGAACAGTTGAAACTTTGAAATTTTCTTGTAACGCATTTTCCTGAAAAACTGTCAAAGATTTTAAAAAACGGTTTTGACAGGATGAAACATACTATCAAAATGGTGTTTGAAAATTTTTCATAAGTAGCACCGTTTAGGCACCAGCCGTTTAATAATTGAATGACTTGAGAATTTTATGTATAGTAACATTGAGAATGACGTAATAAATTCGCCGCTACAGAATGAATATGGTATAACTTTGCTAACGAATATCATTTTGTAAAAATAAAAATATTCGTCAAGGCTTCCACTTTCAGTTGCACTAATAACATTTGAATTTCCGATCCCGTTATACCGAGAAAATTGCTTTTTAAAGAAGCATAACTCAGTATTAGAAGATGTTCAAAGAATTCTCAATATTTTCAATATCTATGAATTAAATTGTAAATTCGTAGAGTATTATCTTCACCAAATCATCCCCAATCACATGCAACTATTTGGGGAGTTGTGTGTTTTACGTCCGAAAAGAAAACTGGTTTTCGCCATCTCATAGATTTATTTAACTTAAGTTATCAGAACCACAATTCCTCTATCCATCGTAAGTTAACATTGAGCATCTTCTGCTTGAATAAAAATATGTGTGAATTTAAAATTTGATGTATAAATCTGTACAATTTGATAAACTAGGTTTGTAGTAGATTTCCTAAACAAGTCCAGAACAGTCGTCTCTGTTCCCAAAATGTACTCAATTCATTAGCGAGTCTTTCTTAAAAATCCAGCTCGTTTTTATCTGGTGGACAAATGTGTGCGGCTTGTGAAGTGAGCGCTCGAACGTGAAAGAAATCATCTCCAGCGCTGGCTGCGATGCTGGGAACCAAATCACCGGAGTGAGAATGCGTAGAGACCACCCGCGCTCCCTTGCTACCGCTAGCCGTGTCGATTAGTGCCTTACTTGTCGCCCGGATTAGATAAGTCTGACCGCTCGAATATGTCACTGCCGACCGCACAACCGCACTCGTGTTTGTTCTGTCCACTGTTTGTGTGCTTTTAATGTTAGATGCGATTAGTTAAAACAAGGAAGGTGGATACGCTTTTATTTGATCACTTATTGAATTGATGAGAGTCATTTAGGTTGTTTAGTTTTTAGTGTAATTTAGCCGGGAAGTATTTGAGAAATAATTACGGTGTATTAAGGAAAATGGGAGCAACGGTTGCTTGCAAACAAATCATTTTTCTGTATATGGTTGTGAAATTACTTCGCGTTTGTAATAACTGCGGAATTATTTCTCACTACTGTTTCTATTGCTCTACCTATACTAGATTTAAATTACGATGTTACTTAAAGAGCTAAAGCCGGGTTTACATTGGTAGAATAAATGTGTTAGTTACTAGTACAGGGTGATTCATCATAACTTTTTTTTAAATGCGTGCCATTCAGGCTATAGGAACCGTAGTGGGGAGAGAGTGATCTCATTCGACAGGTGCACATTTAAAGTCTTGTTCCCCACCCGACCCGGTTAGTCATCATGCGTTGGAGCACGGAGCAGTATCGATGGCTGTTTTGAGGGAACACTTCCCTGGGCGCTTCATCTCAATAAGGGGCAATTTGGAGTAGCCAGCCCGCTCGCCCGATTTGGCTCCTTGTGATTTTTTGTGGGGTTTTTTGAAATAACGCGTTTACGTCCAAGGACCCTAGAAGACCTAAAGGCCAACATCCAGGCCGCTATTGGCGACATACCCGCTGCCATGCTGGAAAGGATTATGACAAACGCCAGAAATCGACTTATTCAGTGTATAATCAATGGGGGGCGTCACCTACCTGATATGATTTTGAAAACTGGGTGAAACAAAACTTTAGATATGTACCTACATTATAAAATAAAAAAAAGTTTCTGATTCATAAAATGGCCATTACTGCGTTTTGAAATAAGTAGGTAAATCACCCTGTACTAGTGGTTAGTAATACTAGTAATAATAATTACGAAAAAATCACATTGTTTATCAACAACAGAACTAGTACCTACTGGTCATCTAAAATGTATTTCTGGTGTATAAATCTACTAACAAGCCTATCGCTTAGTTGAGTATGCTTGTATAGCCCGCTACTTGTACCAGTAACTGTCTCAGGTACTCCTCCAATGTAAACCCGGCTTAAGGGCCAGTTTTGAACAGTTTAAGCTAAAGTTAGATAACCAACAGAGTTTAGAAAATTAAACTCAGTTTAACAGCTTAACTTCTGGCGTTATAAAGCCAGTGTAATTTTTAGAGAGGAGTAAACATATCCCTTGCGTTCGTATTAAGAGGGATATAAATTAAGAATATACTTAAATAGGTGCTAATGAAATCATTATGTCATTAGGAGGTTAATCCTGTTAAATGATTATCAAAAACAATAATTTTTTACACATTGCAAATAAATAAAACACTGTTTTAATAGTAAGTACCTAGTAAAGTATATAACTTATTTTAGTTTATGAAAGTTTAAGGCCGTAATAGAATCCTAATATGAAAAAATCCGCACAGTAACCATGATAAATAACAAAGTATGCAGAATAATGAATATAATTTGCAATAATTGTCACGACCAATTAAAATGTGTCATTAATCAATTAACAAGTAATGATTTCTAAACTGCCCTATTACCATATTATGCGAGTAGTTACTAGTGTTAGCTCCTGGCATTTTACTACTTCAGGATCATGCGCACATACCTACACACAAAAGTAATTAACATTTATCACAATTAAATGCCATAAAAATATTATTTAAAATATGAGAATATCAAATGGTTACCTTGTTGCGAATCAAAAGTGCAATGAACCATCCAAGTGTGCCCTGCTTGTTGACTTGTGAAGCTAAACTTTAAAATTGTTAATTAATAATCAAGTGATTAATTACTAGTTGCCATCAACCACTTGCTAATGACAATCAACTTGTAACTGTTGGCAACACTGTCTTCGAGATTCCTGCCCGATGCTGCCAACAGACAATTCATTGCCGTTTTTTAAATTTTTAAGTTGTTACTACTGTATTTAAAAACACTAAACCAGCCTTTCTCAACCTAATGATACTGACACACGTCCTCCCAATAAGGCGCGAACTATCTGAAAGAGAGGCGTGGAAAACATAAAAATTATAAAATAATAGTTTTACTAGGGTCTGATATCTTAAAACTTGAAGCAAAATCACAAAATAAGCGCTTGGCATTGTTAAGAGTGTCGTTTACCTAAATAAGCAAAACATGCTTCACACAAGTTTGTGATTTATTTAACAAAAAATGTAATTTTCAAAAATTCGCGATGTACAT
Organism: Agonum fuliginosum; assembly: GCA_947534325.1. NCBI lineage: Eukaryota > Metazoa > Arthropoda > Insecta > Coleoptera > Carabidae > Agonum > Agonum fuliginosum. Next base: position 58,373,703 of record OX384029.1, on the reverse strand, counting down.
TCCTTTCTATCATGTCTGATTTATTGAAGACTATGCTTTGTGAAACAAAATGTGTTTATTAAAACAAGTGTTATAGTTGAAATTTTTTTGCAGAGGAGTCACGTCATCAAAATAACTGTAGTAATGACGTAGTGATGTTAAATGAATAAAAAAAATACTACTTTTTTGCATACTATACGAAAAGTGCATTTTCATTAAATTTACAATAATTTTAAAGCCGAACATAATGTTTTTAATTCATTTTTAATTTATTTCAAATAATTGTAGTTTGTTTTTTCACCACACATTGGCATTACTGAATTAAGAATTGTGTTTTGTGTTGTACGTTTACATGACATTCATATTTTTTCTGTAACGCTATAGAGTTCTAACTGGAAATATATTAAATTTGAATTATTAAGACAGTGACAGTACAGTTGACATCTTTTGCTTGCATATTGGTTTTCATTATCGTTTAAATATTACATGAACATGAAATTATTAAAATGTAAGTAAAACTATTTATTAGATTAGTAGAATAAGCAGAATTAGGCGAGAGGTCGTGTGGTGGTCACAGCAGATTTTTTAAATTTAAATTAGTATACTATGTAAATCTAGATGTTGGTTAATTATTTAGGCAATATGATTCTACAAATGTAAGTGTAAAGACGTACAAGTTACAGGTTACGACTACGAGTAATAAATCGTTAATATAAAACGTGTGTATTATTGTGTGTGTGTGAATATCGATAACACAAGATAATTCAAAACTGGTGAATGACCATTGGTCATAAGGGGGGGGGGGGGCGGAGTGCAATACAAATTTATAAGGAAAAAGGTGAGAAATACTGAAGTAACAGTTGTTTGGAAGTAAAAATTACTTGGATTGATGTTTTAATAACCACAAATCAATTAGTATATTATTTAAAAATTAATACTGTCGATTTAATCATAAAACTTGTGTAAAAGGTTAAATTTAATTATCGATAGGTGTGATTATTAATGTATTTCGGAGCCCTACTTCATTATCTAGTAGGTAGCAGGCGGTAGCAGGTGCTTTAGAAAATGTAACTTCTTTTGAAAAACCATACAATATACAGGATATCCACTTCATTCCACAGACATTCACGATTCATTTTGAAAACTAATTTTACGCTGAATTACAACAAAATACAATTTTTTATACAATATTTGTCTTTCTCCCTCTACCCATAGCCATACTTCTATTTACAAATGTACCTACATTAAACATAGAAATAAAATTTGGCGTAAAATCAGGTAAAATAACAGAATTAAACTGAAATAATGATAATTACTTACATATTTCGCACTGGGCACCTATAATTGTAATTTTTCAATTTCGGAATAATTGCCAAAGTGAGAATGGGCGAGAGACTGTACTAAAGAATTGTGTTTCTACAAATGTGTAGATTTAATCTTTATATGTAAGTAAATATTTTGACGATGTAAACACTCTCTTGCCTAATATTTCACAGTCGGGCACAAAATCGGGCGTATTTTGTTGTGCGCAGTGCGAATGTTGCGCGCGCAGGCGCATGCGCGCCGGCAAGAGCAACGGAGACTCGTTATTTACGAGTGGACCTCATGTGAACCGTGTGCAATTTGTCTCTCGGTTTTGATATATTGACGCTGCACTCTCCGCATTGCTGATTATTGCTTATTAACCGTTTTATTCATTTATTTAAATTGACGAAGAACGAAGAAGATTCACATTGCAAATCAACTTTTCAGAAAACCTGTAAAGTGTCAGTTACTTTCACTGCTTGTACTAACGCGATAACGGGAAAGATTTTTATCTGGGGGATTTAATTAATGTCTTCACAGCTTGTAAGTAATTTTTAGCTAATTTCTGAGATTATTTTTACGAAATTTTATGACGCAAGATAATCAACTAAGTAATGATTTTCTGCAACCGATTGAATTCAATAATAAATTAAAGACGTTTTCCGGATGTAATTTTACTAGGATTAAATTAAATACTTATTAATATGACATTTACAAAAAATGAGTAGATACAGACATGTAAAGCGATACTTTCCGAATTTATTACATTACACGCAATTATTGTTACATACCTTTGTTATTTAATCATGTAAGCGTAAAACGAAAAAATAGTTATTAGATTTGATGTAATATACATGATGTACTACATCAGCATGACCGTAAGATGAAACGAGAAATAAAACAAAATGAGTTTTATTCTTTCACAGAGACCGCACAGTAAAAAAAGAGATAAAACTACAGTGGCCAGTATCGTTCGCGATTGTTTTTTCATCTCTGTTTCTTCTAGATAATTATCAATTATGTTTCCCACGCGCGGGAATGTAAATCACAGTGACACATTTAAAAATACATTCCACTGAATGAAACATGAAATGCGCACGGCATCAATAAATTTAAATTGGCAGGGTTGCGCTGGTCAAGGCAGCACACAATTATTATAGAAACGGGCAAGCCGCTCGTAAAACGCACATGCCCGTGTGGAATACAATAGTATCGCTGCAGTACTGCTGCCTGCTGCCTGCTGCCCCCACAGTACTACCGCCACACATTCAAAAAACTTGATGGAAAATTCTTTCACTCAAGAAGTATTAAACTCGCATAGCTTCTTGCCTGTCTGCTTCTGCTTTTATTAATTTATTCTACTTCTCTCATACTTTATTATTTTCAATTAGTTTAGATTTAACAGATGCAATCCGCATCTTATCCTAACGATACGATGAGAAAGGACTTGCATCAAAAAAATGTGCAATGTTTAGTTTTCTATTCATCCTTCTTTTTACCTTCCGCTTACCTGTAAAGGAAGGTATTGGAATCATGCAAAAAATCGGGTAGTGAATTTTTAGTGGATGAGCACGAATTAAGGTCCTTACAACTCATTTTTGATAGTTTCACGATGATGTCTGTGTGTATGTGTGTGTGTGGTGTTAGTCGCATAACTCAAATACGAATTACCCGAAAATTTTGATATTTGGTATTTAACATTTGTATATAAATTGGAAGAGGTCCTTAGATTTTGGTACAAATATCTTCATCGGAAGTGATATTTTTTGAAGATTGAAAAGGTTAATTGTCAAAATTGTATATAAATTTGGAAAAATATAGTATTTATTTGTAATAAGAATAAAAGGAAAAGTTATTTGCAACTTACGTTATAAAAAAAATTGTCTTTATCTGGTAGCATTAAAGAACTGCAGTAAAATTTAAAAAATAAATTTATCAAATAAAACGTTGATATCTAGTAATCCATGATCGGTTGATTTTTGTTTCTGCGTAAAAAATATTGACAGGTGAGACGGATGACAAGTTGGCATACTAGCGCTATATAAGTCCTAAGTAAGATATTAAATGTAGTAATTGAACGGAGGATAGCTTCAACACAGCAGAGTTTTCCTGTGAATGAATCTTTTTATTCAGGTGATGCAAATTTCTGTGTTTGAATATTTTAGATTTTTTTGTATATTTTAAATGGGCACCGGATTGTACGTATATTCTGTTTAAAGTCTAGATATGGCGGAAGGTTGTGTGATGGCCACGTCAGATTTTTTAAATTGTAAGATATTTACCGAACAAATATTTCGTAATATAAAATATTCTGTTGGTATATTTAATGTTAGGTTTTGTATGTACCTATATAAAAATAGTTGCAAAAAATGTCACGGCGGCGTTCTCTCTAATAAAGAGTCACACGTTTAAGATTAAACAGAATCATAAAGGAACTGTTTACAGAAATATCATCACCAACATTGTGTCTTTACATTGAGCTTCATCCAATATTTAAAAAGCGCGCCATAAAACCAAAATTCATTTCACATCCTGAGTCTGAGATCCCAGCGGCCACGTTCGAACCATAAATCAAAGAAATAAATGTTAGTTCTATAAAACATCGTCTCGAAAATAACTTTAATTACTGTTTGACAAATACGCTCGCCGAGCCGGCTGTTCTACGAATATTTAGGTTTATGTTTGACGAGTTAATTCTTAGGTTGTGAGCACTGCTTGTATGCTGTCGCAGTTAAATTTTTAGAGGAGCTGAGGACAGCCATCTCCAACTAACACACTACATAATGATATATTCGTTATCTACCTTGTTTTAAACGCGCGGAAGAAATATGACTCGTAAATAGTTTCAGAGCATTTCACAGAATTTTGAACAAAAACTTGCGCGATTCAAGCTTCCAACTGAGAATGGGTATGGTTAGGTACTTTTGTTAATAAAATATGAGTGACATTTAACATATACGTTTGATTTGCATTCGTGACTTTTCGATATGCAACTGAAAATTTACGACAGAAAATTAATTTTTATTAAGTTGATTCTTGCAAAGCGCGGCGTGTGCAAATAAAGTAAAACAAATAGGTATCTATAAATGTAAGACAAATGTTTATTGACAACTAACATGATATCAATTATATGTTTATGTCTGAAAGGCATGAAGGTCAGCATTCCGTGAGACGCAACAGTTTTACAACCACTGGGACCCAGGTGCGGCAGTGGGAATAAAAAAGGGGCCACCACTGAAATATTTATTGCTTTGTCGTTCACTGCAGCAACCGATTTTATGTTCAATTTCATTATTATTGTAAGAGACGAATGTTATGAGAGGCGCTCGGCCATTGGAATCTAAACTTTGTGATTCTTGGCGTCAATAAATTCGGAATGGTTTTATTGGGGGTCGTATAATAACAGTTACATTTGGGATACTCGGTATCCGGGACTTTCACTTGTTAAATTCTTCGTTTATTACTTCGAATAGAAGGCTAACTAGATGGAGGTTAGGGTAAATTAGACACTAATTCGAGTGTAATGCAATAGACAAATAAATTAATACCATTTCACATCATAAAATTTCATTTAATTACTGAACACGAGTATAATTTACAAACCGAAGTGTAAAATTGCGTCCGCTTTGAAAAACAAAAAATTATTATCATAAATAATGTGCCAATGCTAGAGCTGTGTCAAAGTTCGCCAACTTATTAATTACCTGAACGCAACTGAGCCAAGAGAAAAACCGAGCTGAACACTATATACTATTTTAAGCGAATCTGCCAAAAACTTTGCTGATGATTTTTGTCCGCTCGATTAATATTGTTTACCAATTAAAATTCCTAATCCGTGCCATATCTTTTCGCGTACTATACAAAACATAACCTTTTGATTTAACGCAACACAGTTTTTCATTTGTAAATTCCAATTGTGAAATCAATTGCACTAACAATAACAACAATTTCAAGTGACACAATATACAATCGACATTCAAACAATGCAGAACTGAATATAACGACAAAAAACATATACAAAGCTCGTAATTCTAAGAGAATTGAGAACAAATAATTCTTTCAAACAAGTCAAAGACTAGAAATCGAACCACGGTGTAAATGTAACCTAATCAATGTAATTCTCATTTACACAAAGTACAAGCAACGGCAGTGGATAGTTACAAGTTACAATGTGCCCATGCACTAATACGTATAGCGCAGCTGTTATTAAGAATGTCTTAAATTGGTAGCCACGCGAATGATATTTATTTTAGCTACTTTTATAAAAGGGTTGTGCAATGACTGGACGAGTTATGGGTCTGGTCATAGGTGTAGGATGATATTTTAGACAAGGGTGACAGATATAAAATATGAGATTATGAAACACTTCTACAAAACTACTTAACATTAATGATTTTGAGTTATATATTATAAATTGTAATTCAACTAATAAGTAGTTAAATTAATAACTCAGTCAAAATATTAAAGAATGTAATAAATGAATGGTGGTACAAAAATCTAGTTGTATTCTTTATTTTATAAGCAAACCTTTAAAAAAATAATTAGAAACTGCAGCACTGTTTTTATATATTTTTAAACGTTACTTAACACAAACTCTGAAGTTAAGCGGTCGTCTACGTTTTTGCCGAATTCCTAGAATACTCTCGATTTTACTTTTTTCCATTCCACTCTTTTCCCCACTACTAGAGCTTCCTGAAACCAGCCCGAAACTCGTACTTTGCCGCATTCTAGCTATGCAATGTCATTTTGAATTTAAAAAAATACTGTAAAAGTGTTTTCGTTGCGAGTAAACTGTCAGATTATTATTTACTTCAGGATAATGTTTTTATAAACATTTAATAGAGAAAGAATGGATCTACAGATGTGCCTTTTTAAGATTTTAAAAATTAATTTGTATCATGAGATAGGATTTTTTTTGAATATTTCGGAATTTTTATAATCATGTACAATTTTTTAATCAAAATTTAAAAAAGGCAAATCTGTAGATCCATTATTTCTCTATTAAATCCTTATTGAAATAAAATTTTACCATTCTTGTACTGGCCACAAAACACTCGCTACGTTAGTACATTTTATGCTGAATTTTAGGTAGTACACGAAGACGGGCCACAAATAGGTATGTCTTTCTACCTAACAAAACCAAGAACCAAAACTGAAACCTTCCCATATGATTTAATGGAGTAATGCAGTACTTTGAAAGTTATTTAACCCTTACGTCCCGGATGGGGGTAAATCAGTAATATATTTCTAGTTCTAGAACTTTTATTGTTAACACTTGGCAGCTCTTCGTCAAGCTATGTGTCACTAAAGGTTTTGTGGTTATGTTAACCAGTTTGAAATGTGAATAACTATCGTTAAATACAAATTATTAATGAAAAAGGTATAAGGCGGCAGTAAGTTACCCCGCTTCGGGTGGTAAGTAATGACACTTGCAACAGGTGTATTTGCATGCAACATAGGCAAATATCTGCAAACAATCTTGTAGTCAGACCACAAATTAACAGTTCTTATTTAAAAATTGTATGACTTCTATTACTATATTTAAGGTGCGATCAAAGTGCAATTCTGTTTTATAATGTTGTAGAAATGTATTACTTTATTTTATGTTAAGGGTTAAACTTGTATTCTCACTCTCGTTGTTGACGAACGCCACTGGTTGTTCAGTTCAATCACGCGTGTGCGGGAGCAGTGATTCCTGCGTATTGAAATTCGTGCGTTGCGTGCACTGCGCACTGCGCACACCATGCTGACACTATAAAACGTAAGTGAATGCGCTGTAAATTTAAAATACAGTTTAGTTTTAATTTACAGTATTGCATGTATAGTTTACGTTTATTGTCCAGGTTGAGAACTTGACTCTGGCTGACGAAGTTGACGGATTTACATTTTGCGCACTGGATTTTTCACTTTACAACCCTTCAATCACCAACTGCAATTACTATTGCAAATTGGAATTTACATTCCTTTTAAAGCAATTTAAATACAGTTACACTAATAAAAGTATTCACTTAAAAATTAGGCATATTTACAGTTAGCTAATTTACATTTTCTCACACATTTAAAGTACTAACTCTAGCAATTGAATAAAAACTATTAATACAAGAATCTATTGGGATTTTAAATTGACTAATTGGTTATGATTGAAGTTATTTTATAACCTGATTCTTTTTCGTCGTCTTCTCGTGTGCAGTTTGGTGGTATGTGACAGTGCGAAAGCGCAAGACAGGTATGATATAAACAACGTGTGGGATTTGACAGCTGGACTCGCTAGTCTCTGAACAGTGGAATGCTGAAACACGGGTTTACACGCCGTACAAGCACCCCGTAGTTTTATTTTCAGAGACTGGACCAACTTATAATTCTCCCAATTCACATCAAAATTTCTTAATGAGCCTCCTTTAAATTCTTTCTTTAAATAAACCTGAAATTTGTAACAATTAAATATTTTCATAAAATGACAACTTTAAGACTTTCAAGAGTTTGAAATTGTCAGGAGCACGAATTTGAAAGAAAAGAAAAATAGTTGTACTTAACATAAATATAAATATATGTTAAGAGGCTCGTCTACCTTTTTTTAGAATTCCTCGAATTTTCTCGATATTACTTTTTTTATATTTCACACTCTTCCCCACTACTATGGCTGCCCGAAACCAAACCGAAACTCGTACTTTCCCGCATCCTAGCTATGCAATGTCATTTTTAAGTTGACAAATACTGTAAACATTCCCATAATAACTTCTGTATTTTTTAAAGAAATTAAGTAAAACAAGAATTATTCGAAAAAGGAAGCTTAGCTGCATGCTTCTTGCTTTTTAAATTGTTCTTGCCATTTAATAATATAAAATAGTGACAAAAAACCACAACATCATTTTATAATTTTTTTACTTCAAATTCCTAGGCCAAAGACAAAAAATAAAAATATAGAAGCATTAAAACATCCTTTGTTAATACACTTATTATGTAAAAGCATCTATTTCAATTATAATTAAAGTAAACGTGGGAGGCGTATACACCTCTATAACGCTGTAAAGTTTTAGGGTAGACGAACACAAAAATTTCACTTAAAACTAGAATGAATGATAACAATTTTCGGTCAGATCATCTACAACTAAATCCTAGAACCCAGAACTTCGAGAGTACATTACTTTAATTTTTTTTAACAAGTGACTTGCAAAAAAAAATCTGCTGTGGCCAGCACACGACCTCTCGCCAAATTCTGCTTATCCTACTAATCTAATAAATAGTTTTACTTACATTTTAATAGTTTTATGTTCATGTAATATGTAAACGATAATGTAAACCAAGATACAAGCAAAAGATGTCAACTGTACTGTCACTGTCATAATCATTCAAATTTTATGTAGAAACAAATTTCATATCATGGACAACAAGATACTTAAATTTCAAAAAAATAGAATATTAATTGTACTTTATTTTATTGTTAAATACTATCAGATTCAGCAAATTGTATTTAAAATTAACTGTACCCATAGATAATTATATTTTCATTTATTTTTAATTGCAAAATTTGTAATAAATAAATAAAGTATCAATATATTTAAGAAAAACTATATAAAGTTTCAAAAAGTACTACTTCCGGTTTGCGGATTTCTATCAAAATCTTATCCGGTGTTAAGATATTTATTAAAACCTTAAATATGAAATTTGGTTATTAAAGGCTTGATACTTTTTAAGTTATCGTGGACGAAAAATCGTCACATACGTCCATACATACATACGCACACACACACACACACACAGACATCATCGTGAAAATATTAAATTCGTATTCTAGAGACCCTAAAACGTGCTTATCCACCAAAAACTCATACTCGAAATTTTTGACCCATTACAATACCTCTCTTATAGAATATGAGGCGAGAGGTAAAAAACAGCAAAGCAATAGACCGTAACTTATTTACTTGAGTGTTGTCTGTAGAGAGGTACATGACTACTTTGAGAGATATCGATACTTTCGATTAAACCATCTGCGCTGGATTTGGAAAGAAACAAGTAATTTGTATAATAGCAATTCGGCAAGAAAAACGTTGCAGTTACCACAAGCTAATGACCCATTCAGTTACGAATTTCTTCCGCAACAGAATGATCTCCAATGAGCGGGAAAGCAGGATTATTTATTCGCTGAAGCTAACTCGAACTGTTTAGCAAACAAGCGCTGCTGTATTACGATGCCGAACACGTGATTACTGTGCCGTGTTTTACATTAATACTTGCTCTGCTTGGCCTCCGGTCTTGGTTAGTATGTACCTCTGAGTCTGGGCTGGTAAATGGCGACAGTTGTTGCTGGTATCAATCTTCTCCTGCTGAACCACTCAGCGCACCCACGCGAGTACGACTTTCACTCCCACCGGGAAAGCTTATTCCATTTCATAATTATTAGAGATGCAACGAATAGTTAATGTGCCGAATATTGAATAACGAATATTATGCAGTACTTTCTGCCGAATAACCGAATATTCGGCGAATATTCTGCACCGTTTTGGTCCCAAATGGTAAACTTACTGACCAGGCTATTTCGAATACAGAGAAACTTATTTTTTGATAATAATTAATAAAAATTCATGAATATACATGGTATATTTTTGTCTGTCAATGAAATATATAAATAAAAGCACTTGCAGGAAGACCATTAAAAACAATCGCAGTTCAAGTATTGTATGTTACAAACTATTCGGTATTCGGCCGAATAGTAAAGTAATATTCGGTGTTCGGCCGAATATTAGTGTACTATTCGGCCGAATACCGAATAGTTTGGCGTCACATGTAACATACAATTCTTGAACTGCAATTGCCTATAACAGTGCTTTATTTAGATTTTTCATTGACAGACAAAAAAATTGATGTTTATTTCTGAGTTTTTTTAAATTATTATAACTAAAATAAGAAAAATAATGTAAATTTTTTTTTGTAAGTTTGATAAAAATAAAAATGAACTAATCGTTCTAAATAAGTTTTTCTGCATTCAAAGCAGTTTCGTCGGTCCTTGTTATAGTTTATCATTTGTGTCAAAAGGGTACAGAATATTTGCCGAATATTCGGTTATTCGGCAGTCCTGCATAATATTCGTTATTCGGTATTCGGCACATTTAATATTCTTTATTCAGTATTCGGCACATTTAACATTCTTTATTCGGTATTCGGTACATTTAATATCCATTGCATCTTTAGTAGGTACCATTCAATAGATCTTAAAATTTCAACTCTGTTAAAAAGACTAAACCAAATTGGAAATTTGATGATACTGTCAAATAAACAATTATAATTTGTGAATCTATTAAGTTTTATTCCTATGAAAAAACGAGTTAAATTATATAATTTTTACCTCAAAATTTGATTGTAAATTACAATAAATAACATTGTATTGGTTAGGCTATTGCATTTCGCAGATAAAATTATAATATGACAATAGCATTTCTGAAAAATTTGGTCTTTTTCTCGGGTTAAAATAACAAACGTTTACGTGTTCGAAGTGGGAATGGCTGAAGTGAGACGACACCTGTAAAACAATGCAGTCTCAGCAATAAAAGAAAGAACAGCGTCAAGGTACTCAAAACAAACTTCTACCAGAGTAGAATTACAAAACAGCAGAACAGCGTTCCAACATCTGTAAATATATTACATAGACCCGTTCTGCATTCAGTGCAGTGCGCTGTATACAAGTCCAGCCGTAGCTAATTTACCGCTGCCACCATAAATGTTCTCTGCACAAATGAAGCACGCCGACTCTAGATTCGCTCAGTGCTACCGATCGTGCTGGGGCAACACATTAGACGGGAAGTTCTTAATATGCACTAGATCATCCCGGCCCATCCGAGAGTAAATCAGATGACCGCCGGACTCACAAAGCCAACAATTTACGCAACCAATTAACCGGTTTGTCGCTAAATACCATAAGATTCCTATATTTATTTGTATATTATTTATACCTCGACGTTGTCAATGCGTTACGTTTGCATAAACTATGTGTGTTTGTGTAAATTAATGTATTTATGTAGTGTTTGGTGCTTAGATGCCTGCTGGGATTTTTGAACAGGAGAAAATGAAATCATTTTATGGTATTTTACAAACGCACTGGTGCGGAAGTCTTGCAAGCATTACTGTAATTAATTTATGAATAAGTGGAGAATATTTTCTCTTTCTTTAACGCACTAATAGAAAATGGAAATATACTAATATACAAACAGGTGCCACATGTCCCGCGAGTAAATTTACATGTTTTGTAATAAAAAATCTTGTTATTAATTATAGATAATTTTGTTCATTTCACTCAAACACACAATATTGATGCAATTGCAAACAATGAGGTTGTTAAAAAAATGTTGATGACTTAATATGGATCTATCTATGAGTATTGGAATGAAAACTATTTAAAAAGTTTGCACTTTTCATTCATAATTTTGTTAATAAAGTATCGAGGATCTATTGTTATGACGTACAACTTTAACATATTTACATACACTCTCAAGTTACCCATTTCAAGCATAGACAATCCACAATAGGTAGGTACCTACATGAACACTTCACGCGATTTGTGAACATAACCTACAAGTTTTTAAATAATAAAACTAGAAAGTTATGTTGCATGTACAGTAGCAGACATTAGTTTTCAGAAGTACGCTTTCTGTTCAACGAAACAACAATAAATATTAAAACAAAGTATTACAATCGTAGTTTGAGGCAAATTTAATAGTTTTATTTTCTTGTTGCACTAGTGTGACAAAACAATATATTGTCGATTGTCGCAGTATTATCGGATTCGTAGATTTATAATTATTATAGTCAGTTAGGTTCAGTTGGGATTAAAGATAGATATAGTTACAAGTTTTAAATGTATTTGTAATTTGTGTAGAAATTACGATAAAAACGCTTGCTAGATAATTTTTGCGATGACAATTAATTACCAAAATTGACAAATAATGTAAATGCTTTAATATTCATATTGTTTTATAAAAAGATCCGTTTAATATTAATTATTTATGATATGAAACTGTCACTCTTATCTATCAGCTTTCACTAAAGAATTTCTGGATAACTAGTTTTATATACCTACAATAATTTATACAATAATTTAAACTAAGTTCCATTTACTATGAATCATTTTATTATAAGTATGTTATTTAAAAGTATTAATATTTTCTTTTGTTTCAGGTAAGATACATCAAATCTCCATCATCATCATCAACTCAATCCTCATTCTTGTGTGACATATTTTGTAAGTACTTTATTATCAATCCGCACATTCAAGGAATAATGACTTATTTAAGCATTATAACCACTACCCAAAAGCACCGTTTGCAACAATGTAGCATTAATGCTGGTAATTGAAGTTTGGAGAAGCCATCATGCAGAAAAATACTAAATTTTAACTGCATCAAGGGTGAGCAAATGGCGTGGTACAAACCACTAAAATTTTAGCAGTGTAGCGTGTCAGAGCTGAATATTGGTTTAATAAGATGTTAACTCATCGCTTTTTACGTGTAATACACATATTTATGTTTCATGTAAGAGTTACACTCGTGTGTGTTTTCCTTACGATGCTATACGCCAGTGGCGACTCGTGAAACTTGAAATAGTGAAAAACAAGTAAATAATTAATTAATAGTTATAGTTTTCTAATGATTATCTTGTTAAATACTAACTAATGACTTGAATATCTCTAAATTATTGATTGTGTGTTATTTAGGATTAAGTTAATAATAATTATTTCATAAAAATACTTTAGATAAATGAGAAAATTTGAAAAAATTGTGAAGATTGTACAAATAAAAACAAAATAAAAGAAAAAATAAAATTTAATTTTTAAGATTTAAATAAATTCATGTTTTGATTGGGTTAGTATGTTTAACTTTTTTTTTATTAATTTCATTATACAGGCTGTTTCATAACTTCGAGTACATACGTTAAAGGTAGGTATATGTTGTTTGATATGCTGATTACGAATCAAAAAGAATTTTTTTTAATTCGAAAAATTAAGGGTAGTTTACCTGCAGCATTCGCTTTTCTATTAAATACAAACAATAGAAGTAGGTAATCTACAACTTAAATTACATAATTATTTACATTATTGGCAGTTATTTATAATAGATATTTTATTTAACATAACCATCCACCCAGTGGTAGTGGTTACGAAAAATTTTTGACTGGGAAACATGGAAATTAATTTTGCGATTTAAAAAAAATTCTTTTTGATTCGTAATTAGCATATCAAACAACATATATCCTTAACGTATGTACCTACTCGAAGTTATGAATCGCCCTGTATAAAATATATTGTAGCTAGTATGTATACAATAATGCTTCAAAATAGCAATACTATTAATATTTAATATACTCAATGTAATATAATGATACTAGGCCAGTCAAAAATTAGACATTAAATGGCACGGCGTGATGTAGTTCTGATTTTTTAATGTAGCATAGGTATAAGAACAAAATTTAATACGTAAATTAATTGAACATGATTTGAAAGTGAAAATAGTATCAATATTTGCTGTAAGCCCTGTTCTTCCATTTGACGAGTAGCCTCTGATGAAGAAAAAGTAGAAACTCTCGAAATTATTATGGCAAACATAAATTCAAATTCTTGTTTGTATCTGCTCGTCCTGGGCTGTTTGTTTCTTGCAAAATTACTTGTTAGTATTTTTGAATCCTTTTTCAGCTATTTACGATATTGCATTATAAATAATCTATTCGGGTTTTCGCGCTATCAGCCGTTTTGGTATTCCATGTTTCGATTTGTTGTTTTTTATATTCGGTTACATTTCATTCGTTTTAAGTACGGCTGCTCTGCTAATGTTAATTTCAGATAATATTCTGGAATTTAAATCGTTTGTATATTCTGGTTTCTGCGACGCCGCGAATCATCGTCGCAGGAGGCTGTGTAAAGCACGTTACAGACGAAGCAAATTTGCATAACGATTCTTTTATTTGGGGAAATAATTTTTGTGCTTGCTGCTTGGACCCATGCTGTTTGTTTTTTCCGTTCACAAAAGTGGGATTTCAAATCAGCGCTGAAATATTGTTTCCGATTCTCAGGAAATTTTAACAAGTTCCTCACCCTTCCCCTGCTTCATGCAACCGTTCTTATCTTGTTAACTCACATTTCTACTTTGCTGAATATTCTTTATCGGCTCTCTACATTAATTAAGCAAATATTTCACTACTTACTCACATTTTTAACATTTATTAGTACTATATTGCTAATGACCAAATATTTACCACTTTTGCATCAACAATTCTCTTATTTTATGTCAAATAAACATGGATTTATTGAACAATGAGCAGAGCTGGGCATTACTTCAAATAAAATTAATTCAGGTTTAATTTTAATACTTGGAGTTTAAAGTTACTTGGAATACAAATTATAAATTTAAAAATACAATTTATTTATTTTGCATACTTTGATTTAATAGATATTTATACACCACCATACATGAATGTTTATTCAAGAGAAGAAAGTTTAGCCCCCGAGCCCGAAGGGCGAGTGGTATAATTCTTCGAGTGAATAAACATTCGTATCTCACGTGGTTTATACAATATTTTATTCAATTTTGACGAAATTTTTTCAAATATATGAATTATAAATTTATTTTGACATACTTAACAAAAAAAACTAATAAAAGTAGTCGTTAGTGGAAAGTTGTCCTTGTTTTTATGCATTTTTGACGTCAGAGTGATTTAAAAATGTGTTGAGTTATTTAAAACAAATTTAATTCACTTGTGAATAAACAGTTGTTGCTATGGAGTTAATAATAGCAGCTTAATACGTCAAAATTGAATAATAGATATTTATACACCAAGTGAGATACATGAATGTTTATTCAAGAGAAGAAAGTTTAGCCCCCGAGCCCGAAGGACGAGTGGGATAATTTCTTCGAGTGAATAAACATGTGTATCTCACTTGGTTTATACAATATTTTATTCAATTTTGACGAAATTATTTAAAATATATGAATTATAAATTTATTTTGACATAACAAAAAAAAACTAATCAAAGTAGTCGTTAGTGGCAAGTTGTCATTTTTTTAATGCATTTTTGATGTAATAATAACAGTTTAACACGTTAGAGTGATTTAAAAATGTGTTGAGTGATTTAATTCACTTTTGAATAAACAGTTGTTTAAAGTTGTTGCTATTGAGTTATTAATAGCAGTTTAAAAGGTCAAAATTGAATAAAAATATTTATTTAAAGTAACTATAATACTTAAACTCAACGTGAGCTGTTAGGCTTGACGTATTTATTATAGGTATTGGTACTACTACTACTATTATTAAAATAAAGTCGAAAAGTCTATATTAGGTATTTAGCAAACCTGATCAGTCATTCTTGGGTTACTTTATATTTTTGATTTTAATACAAGTATGTATAATAAATACAGTACGTGTGTAAAATTTAGATTTGTATTACTAATCATAACTTTTACTTTGTACTAAGTAAAATTTTCTCGGTCCTACTTTATACTTCAAGTACTAAATGGATTACTATTTTACATTTTTCAAGTATTATTTTTACAAACTTACAGGGTTCATAGTCTCATTGAGAGAAGAGGAAACAATTTTTATTGCTGTGCGAAGTAGGAATAACTCTGCTATAAAATAAGATAATCTTATCTTCTTTTGTTGGTAACTTGTACGAGTATAGTATATTATTGTATATCCTCTCAATATTATTATCTCTGCAACGTCCGTATCGTCATAATCACGTGGAATTCCAATGAAATTTGCAAGTCTTGCAATTGCAATATATAAAATGAATGAGAAATAACAGCATCACAACTTAAACTAAATATTTTAATGAATGCACCGCTTAAGGAATGGATGCAATGTTTGATGTTGTTTGTCAAAACAGAGAAATGTTGATCTCTGCAGTTGGTAATTATGGTAATCTTGCTGTCTTGGTAGCAACAGCAACGCATTGCTGGGAATTTCATTTTAGCGATTATTCACAGGAATTTTATATCTTTCGACATTTGCAATATTTTTACAACAATAATCAGTAGTTAATTAGAAGCAATCTTGTTTGACTGTAAATGTCAAAATGCGTAGCTAGTTTTTGCAGGTGAATAAACATTTATTAGTTAACACTTTGAGACCAATAATCGATCACGTTCTTTAGTTTGCGAATGAAGTACCAGATAAACGATTTCGCTATAGAAAATTAAGCCCGCCATTGTACTGTTAAACGAATTGAAAGCTTTTAATAATCAAAACCTTTCAACCAGGCGATCACGTTTTCAAATCACATTTAAATCAAATCAAATCAACCTTGAACTGTAGTTCATTTTATACAATTCCAAGCTTCGGGTGTTTAATTTACTATGTAAAAAAATAATGAGATGAAATCAAGAACATTACTTTCTTGCCTACGTAATATCAAAATAAACGATTATATAAAGAAAAACATTTTTCATTTCCTGTTAACAGTCAATACCCTCATTGAAAATACTAGAGTTTTGTCAAATCTAAATAAGGAAAAAAAGTAAAATACAAATGCTGAAATTCGATAAGGATGATATGAAAGAAGCTATTTATATTGATGCATATAACAAATATTACAATAAACATGTCCATTTAGAAATAAACTATCGTACTAACTTATTAAATCCTTCACCGTCTTGTCGTCATCTCTATCTACGTACGGCAAAAAAACAAAAGTAAAAAATGACCCACTTCCCGGGATCCTATCGAGCTGAAATTTTTTAAATAGACTTTTGTCACCTAATAATACACTTTGGCAAAATTTCAATTTCTCCGCCATCTTGAAATGGCGGCTAGCTATCTCAAAATGTACTGCACCGATTGCGGTCAAATTTGGTACAGTAATAGCCAATAATCTAACTTATGATATAGATATATTAAAATGTCAGTCCACCACCTTGAAAAAAAATGGCAGCTAGCTATTTCAAAATGTACTGCACCGATCTGGTTCAAAAACAAAAATTTAAATAGGTAAATATAGATCGAGTCTCATATAAAAGGATTTATAGTGAAAAACTTTGTTTTTACGGGTTCGTTTTTTTGTAATACAAAATCATATGGAGTAAAATTAGTTCAAAATAACGAATCAAATATGTGTAAGCGAAGCATAGTTGTGTACTGAAAAATTCTGAATTTTTCATTTTCAAACTGACTATAAATGTTCCTGCCTTCGATTGTTACCATCAGATAGACGAATCGAGGTGCTTGCCCTAACAAATGAAAGTAATGAGGATTAATACTGTTAGTAGAGCTTGGTTCACGAACTGTCATTACCCAGCCAGCTTGACATGCTGACAACAATCGAAAATGTTGTTATTTATAGCTATCTGTCACACACATACACACTGAGGTATTCCTACACTCGCGGACGTAATATGCGTATATTTAATAAGCTGTTGTTAAGAAAGCGATATCAGATGAAATGATTTTGTGTGGAGCTCCATGTTTGTCCCGATGACTGAAGTTTTTTATTTATTATATTAAATGTATAGATTGATTTGAAGATATAAATCATATGATATGTGTACATGTTTTTGTGGTCTATATTTGATGGCATGATTTTAATGAATGATTGTTTCATATTAAAATAAAGAAAGTTTTTATGGTAGCACAAAAATCTTTAATTAATCTACTATTCTTGGCTGCCTTAATAATATTAACAATTTATTGTTATGTTTTGTAATTATCTTCTAAATAAGATGGTGTTATTGTTTCTCGTTATAACTGATTTCAGACTATGATACGGTAACAAGTACACGAGTTTAGAAAAGATTAACAGAAAAACTAATAATTTGGTCCAGCTTCCAGTTATGAAACTGATCATGCCCATGTTAAATGCAATAAGAAAATTTATGATCTAAATTAAAACTAAAAAAGACTTTACGAATATTAAGCTCGAAGATGTAAATTATGAATCGAATATTTCAGATTAAAGGATGTATAAACATACATACCTGTGTAACAAAATTTAAGGGTGTAGTATTGGACGCACTGATTATGAATCAAGAAAATTTTTGTTGAAATTCGTAAAATTAACAGTAGTTTGTAAAAAATATCATTTTGGGTACCACTGGTTGTCACATTTTAGTACAAACAGATAAATAATAGTTATGCAGTATTTATTAGCGTAGTTAATCATAATTACATTAATGTAATAATATTTTTATAAACAGGAAACAATGAAATTTGTAGGTACTTACACTTACAGAATGTCTCATTTGCTTGAACCCATTTTTAATTTGCGAATTTCAAGAAAATTCTTTTTGAGTCATGATCAGTGCGTCCAATACTACCCTTAAATTTTGTTACACAGATTTTGTTACACCCTGTATAGAATAATAGTTAAGTAATTATTAAAGATTTTTTTGCTTGGGTATTAAGGCCCGAATGTAGCTGGGAATGTAGAGGGATAAAAAATGGTACTAAATATGAACATATTATCATCACAAACAAGGATTCATTTGAAAGATAGAAGTTCAATCTAGATCCGTATAGTGTTGAAATTTGCAATTTTTGTAAATTTACTGAGTAACAGCTATGGGAAGTTCGTTAAGTTATGACAAGTTTATAGTATTGTAAAGTTGAAACAAAAAATAAAACTAATTTTTCAACACTTAATGGACATGGAGCTCATCTTTATCTTTAAATTAAAAAAAAATTAAGTCGATCTGACCAAAATTAGTCTCAATTTCATTCCCCATTCAAAAGCATGTTTTTGCTACGCGCAACGTTCCTACATTACGCTCTTAAATATTTTACTAGTCTTTAATCCAATATTCCATTTCTACTTAATTCTAATTCTAAGGAGTAGTGATTCATAGCAAATGGAATACAAGTTATCTATTAAAATAGTTTCCATCCTTTGTCACGTCGTCTCTAAGTGAGCATTCCTCTTAGTTTAGTTGAATATTCGATACCATTTATTAATCTGCTTTTATCTGTAATCCGCATTAATATAACTAGCATGCCTTGCTCACGCTCTAACGCCCAAAGTGATACATGTGGATGCGCAATCATTTGACGAATACATGGTGCATTCCATTTTCATGTGTCAAAATCAACCAAAGAGTAATTTATTTACTATATAGAAGCTTAGGCTTGCTGGTGACCAAAAAAATTTAATATCATTGTGGAGATAGCCGCATGTTTACACTAGTCGAGCTTGGACATGAGTTGTAGGACTGCGGACCGCTAGCAGGCGTTCCCAAACGGTGGCAGACTATTATTCACAACATAGAAAATTGATCATTTGTGCAATTTTCATTTTGACATGTAATTCAGTGAGCGAAAAAATAATGCTTTTAGTACTTAATAAGGATAGTTTACCTGAAAAATTAATAATTAAAACAAAACTTAAAAGCAAACTGCATCATGAACGTCTTATGTACTAGTTTTAGTGGATTTCATCGTTAGGTCATTGACAGTGTTGTTCATGTAGTCTACGCGACGTAGATTACGTGTAATTTTACGCGTAGACAAACACGTAATCTACGCATGGAGTATCTGTGTAAACAATAAAACAGTGTAGACAATGTAGACAAAGAACAAATCTCACCGAAAACGAATAAAATTATAGGTTAGATTTTCTGACAATTGAATTATTTACATACTTTACACAAAGTCTACATTGTCTACATTTTACATAGTTTACGCAAACTTTACGTGTAGACGTAGAAAATAATACTTTACGTGTAGATGAACAACCCTGGTCATTGATAATAAATATGGCCTTAACGTTAGCACATTGGATTCGATGGATTAGTTGGCTAATTTAAGATTATTTGTTTTAAATATAGATATAGGTACTACTTAGTGCTCGTTTAAATATTTTAAAATTCAAAATGTGGACAATTTGATGAATTAACTGATCGTTTATTCTACAATCTGTAACTGAAATAGAATACTTAGGAGAATAAAAAGTACGTAATTGAAAATGTATCTTGATGTAGCATTGAAGTCTCTGACTATTACTTTCAATTTCACCGTAATTACAAGATTATAAAGTGTAAATTTGTATTGTTGTTCAATGGTGTTAATAAGAGTGACCATTCGTACTGATTTTGTCAGTACTGATTTTCAGATCCTTGTACTGAAAACGATTTGAAAGACATTTTATACATTTTTTTACGTATTGTACTGAATGTACTGGACCTCCATAAGTAAAACTTGTTTTTCAATTATTTTTATTCAAATTCCCCATAAAAATGTACAATATGTGAAATGTTTCTCAAAAAATTTTCATCTGTGACGCATTTTCTCCTTGCATTTCTTATAATTATTTCAGTTCTTGTTTTCTCTTTTCAATAATAGCAGATACTCCAAAAATATAATTTTCTAGGTACTGATTTTATCAAAGAAATCAATGGTTACTCAAGATAATATCTGTCTCAATTATTCTGGAAAAATATTGAGTAAACAAATAATTTGTTATTAAAATTAATAAAATGTGGAAAACTATATCAGATTTGAAAAAGTTTGCCGAGTACTGGTCAGTCTCGTCCAGCCGTTGTTCATAACGAACCGGTCAGATGACAAATTGACAAAACGTTCTGGCGGTCTGCCCCGCGCCCTTCGGTCCACCGAGTGCACCAGCACCAGCACACACGAACAGGTTTCCACTTGAGCGCTGAGCGCTGTTATCTATGTGCGCGCCATCTATTACTCTGGCCGGTGGACAGTTTTACTTAGCTGTTATCACTGAACCACCGTGTCTACTGTGCCTCACAATCCTGATCCCCGCACTTTCAAGAGTTCGCAAGACCGTTTCGGACCCAATGTGCTGCTTTGCATTTTTTAGATTATTCTTCAAAATTATCACGAAATAGAGATGTGTCGATTATAAATTAAATTATGTATTAATCACGTATTTATTGTTTTGAATAATCTAGAAACAATGGTAAGGAATAAGGAACAGGGTTTTCGATTAAAAATGTAGAGCCCGCAAAAGTAATATTTTTAAAATTAATTGTGCTGTAGCAACACTCACGATGTTATTTGTGAAAAACAGTATACCTATTACGTTTTTAATCTATATTATGCTGAAAATCGCATGACACAAATAACAGCCAGTGGATGATATGATTACAATAATAGTAACCATGATTATATAAAAAATTTCTTTTAATTTTCTTGAAATTTTTTTTGAAGTACGACTAGTAGCTTAAGTAACTTAACTGAAATTAATAAGATGAAACTTTACCGTCATCTGTCACTTTGATATTAAATTAAAAATTGGTTAAATTGTTATTTTGAGTATAAATTAGGTAAATAATACTTATTTACTAATGTTAAATACAAATTTAGTAAATATTAGTATATATTAGAATTCAAAAATAGAGCGGCGGTGTCATTGCGATTTTCTTACCGAATATGCATTCGTGCATTCATTCATGTCCGGGAAACGTAATCAGCCCTCGTGTACCACTCGAGCTAATTAAGACGTTGTTGGAAAGCACTCAACAAAACATTCCAGAAAGAATTAATGCACATGTGATATTATAAGTGAAAATTCGCTGTTAGCAAATGGACACGTTCAGAACTTTTGGAGAAGAAAATTTAAACCACAGGTGTAAATATTTTGAGCAGAGCTACTGACGGCTCTACGAATTAATATAAACGTTTTACAAAGCAGGGCGTTTATGTGTCACGACGACGACTCTCCTTGTTATTCCGTTTATGAAAGTTATTTTTAAATATTCTAGCACCACCTGTGATTTCAAGGTCTGCTTGAGGAATATACCTGTGCGACCTGAAAAGAATTAAAAAGAAAGAAAGAAAAAAGTGACCCCCGTTGAGAAGGGATGGATATCCTAAATAATAATCTGGCCTTCGGCCCAACACCAATCATAAATAAATCCAAGGGATGCTACAACTTCAAAATCCAGGGGCGCACAGAAAAAATTTAGACCTATTATTTTATTTATGTAGTATACCTACACTAGTTTATTTTTATTTCTCAAATACAAATAAAATTTTGTATAAAATAGTTAAGTAAAATTTAATTTTCTGTTAGGTAATAATTACTTATAACACTGTAAGTGACAAGGATTAGAAAACTTGTAGTGTTATTGTTTCAATTTTGGAACATTTGAATAATTCAAGGTCCAAATATAACAATAGGCAATGATTCAATAATGTTTCGCCTACCTTATGATCATGGATTAAATAAACATGCTATTTAGATTATTTGAACAATGGTAACATTTTAATACCTTGTAAATAGGTACAGATTTTGAAATGGCAACATATTCTTATTTAGTAATCTACTACATATTAAAAAATAGAATGCTTCTTTGTCTTTGATTGTAAGGTTACGCAAAAGATACAGAAAAACTAGAAACATCCTTATTTAAATTAAAGTTAGTATTTAATATGGAAATATAGTTAAATAGAAATCAATACTTACTACCTAATTAATAGAGCTATAAATGTATACGCACACTGAAGAAAAAGTATATAGAAAAACATTTTAATACATTTATTTACATACATAGAGTATAAACATTCACTTTGTTTGTTCTTAATTTGATATTGAGCTTTTAAAATTAATAGGTATTCGACAACTGGTGGTAAAAATCTTAACTACTGAAAAGTTTAAAAGTTTTTATATTTTGTTTTGATCTGTTCACGTCGACGTTAATGAGATTTGCACTACTTGTACGTGTTATTCAAGTTGAGTGAATATTTTTTTCATTATAAATTCTAACCACAAATCTTAAGTATAGTCACTACTTGTCAGAATAAGTAAGAATATTATTTATTATTTTCAAGTTCCTGACTTGGACCATTTCGGAAAAAATCGAAGAATGCCGATTGTATACGAATAGTTTGGAAATAAACTATGTAACTCGAACGAATTTCGGATGGAAATCAAACGAAAAATCTAGCATGAATCTAGACGAAAAAATTATAATGTAAAATAGGCTTTGATCTCATCACCTTTGGCTTTTATCAAAAATTAAAAGTTAAATAAATGAAGCTTCTGGTTAAGGAGGTTTTTATCGCTCAGCGCTGCTAGATCACAAATTCTCATTATTTCAGGTACCCGCGCTGACAGCCTGTTTTATGAGCACATGTTGTCTCTATTTATCTAATTGCTATGTTTCGCTCCATTCTTGTTTAGAAAATACTCAATTTGATTGTCTAGCGCGCATGCAATTTTCAAATTTATTTGACAAATTACTGGACTACTATTTGAAAATTTTATATAGGTAATAATGTGATACAAACATTTAAATTTACAATGCAATCATAGTTTAGAAGAGTGTTTCTCAGAATTATTATTTAATTGTTTAAAAATAATAATAATAACAATTTAAAAAATTCGACAACGTAGCTAGTTTTTTACTGCCTTTGTCTTTATATGGTATTTTTTTTAGATTTATATGATTAATAGGTTAGGAGTAATTTTTTAAATACTTTTTATACTGTGACAAAATTTTGCATTACTGAACTCCTGGTTTTCAGAGTTATTAGTAAAAAATTCGTTGCACGCCACTGGAACCGTTACCTGCTTTGGAATCGGGAAACGGGCATTGTGCCCTCGTCAGGGCACTGGCACTGGCTTGGTTTCCGTAGCGCGTTGCAAGATGGAATCCAAGATGTGCCTCTCAACTTCAAAATTTGAAAGATTCTTATTCTAATCCATGTCAGCCCAGAGAACCAAGTGCTGTTCGTATCACGTTTTATGTTTTTCTTTCAAATGTAAGACGAATAATCAACGTGGGAAGAACTACGCATAAAATATCATATTTCATTGACGATTCTTAAACTTAACTATTACTAAGTTTACATGCAGTTTTGAAAATGGTTTGGGTTTTCAGTCAAAATTATGTAAAACTGTTTACATGCAGTTTTCAAAACAAGTGATAACGAAGGTTCGAAAACAGTTTCGGCGCAAGCGCATGTAAATGGCAGATGAGTGACAGATCGGAACGAAAAATATAACCTCTTCACTCCAAATGTTTTGTTTTGGCATTTTTATTTTCAAATTTACGAAAACACTAAATAAGAAAACAACTCAGTTTTAAGTCACAACTGACAATTGGTGTTTGTACTTTGTAGGTTAGTAAGTACGTTCAAAAAACGGCAGAAATCTCTGTGAAGTACGCATGCGCAATCTCAAAACTTAATTTTACCTGTTTACATGACTAGTTTTGAAACTAATTTTCAAGTCAAACCCAAGAATTTTGGTTTTGGTTTGAGTTAACTCAAAACCGTTTTGACACTGTTTACATGAAGATTTTAAAACTCAAAACGTTTTGGAAACGGTTTCAAAACTGCATGTAAACATAGTATATACATTGTTGTGCCTTAGTATGCTAAATATGCACATAATTAAAAGCATAATTACTAGTTCTTAATTGGAGCTCATTATTGTAATTTTCATTATTTGCTTAAGAGGAATTCAATAACAATTTTATTTAATTATTTTGACTTTTAGCTTTGTAAAATGTAAAAAATAGCCTTGATGGTAATCAGATCTTTACTACTAATAACGCATTTAATTATACAAAGACACCGATTATAATCAATTAATAATCGATGGTTTATTTTGTTATTTAAACTAATCTAAAAATAAAGCCGACAAAAATTTATTGCTTGCATAAATACTTGCTGATTTGATAGTATTACAAGTTGACTTTCACATTTTTCATTTGTAGATCGGACTAATTAATTACAGTACAATTTTTAATTAGTTTCTTCTAAATAAATCAAGACAGCTTCACAGAATTATTGGTTTAATTTATGAACGCAGCGCGATAATATGACAAGGATTAATTGAGCACGAGTATTGTCCTTAATCCGTACACTGGAATTCGCGATTTTTTGCAAAATTTGCTTTTAATTTAGTCCACTGCATATAATTTAATGATATCTAAATGATGCTATTAATTAATTTTATTGGAAACACATAAAATATTTATTACATGCTGCTATTCTGAATACTGAAACAAAGGGTAATGAAATTACTTTTAGGAAATGAATAAAAAGTGGTTACAATATCAGATTAATAGTACATCCATTTGTAAAAGTAATTAAAAACCTAATTTTCTTTCATGAAAAATAAGAATAGATTCAACCCACATACCAGCAAGAGAATACTGCCATGAAATAAAATTTATGACATATAAATGACAGGGTTATCGTTTATCAATTTGCTTGCGATACTTGCAATTGCGTATTATTTACGATCCAAGACAGCGGTGCTTGTTGCACGTACCAAGTCTCCAACTTTCTACGTGATTCATGTCTTCCCGCCGCAAAAATAGATTTAAGTATCGCGCCACAATATACCCGTGTTAACGACGTTGTAGGTGAAACGCAATCTACAAGGAGTTATATGTTTGTAGACTGAACGTAAATGTTTAAAGCAGTTACTCGTTGCTGTTACCGAGAACGGTGAGATGTGTATTTAATTTTTACAGCGCAGGGAGATTGCTTTTCTTAGGTTGGTCTTATGTTTCTGTATCAAAACTAATGCGCGAACCTCGGATGAGAGATGAGACAGGTGGAGGCGGGCCTTACTGAAAATATTTCATAATAAATATTCGCTTATTTTTATTTACTGTCATTTAACTTCACTCTACATGCATTTGTTTTCATTTACTATGGCTTGAAACATAATTTACATTCTGAGCAGTATTTACACCCATTCTATGACTTCAAAAAGTGTTACAGAAATAAAATCATATCTCAGAATCTACATAACATAATAAACTTAATTCAAAAATTATGACAAAGTTAAAGAATGTATGTTCGTCTAGTCATAGTTTTTTGTTTATTTTGTCTTAAATCGAAGAAACAAGTGAGAAATATTTCAAAATAGTCTGTTTTCAACAGCAATTTTTAATATAACACAATTAAAAATTTAAAAATTCAATACTAGACGACCTTAGTTTAAACCTTATACTAACTATATATGGTTTTAAATATAAAAATATCTAAATTACACGATAATCTGTACGAAACCTCTGTAACAGTGTATTTCAAGCAGAAATGCATGTAAACAGATAGGGCTCTTCTTCGGTATTTAAATCATTTTATATTTTTACCTTCCGCTTACCTGTAAAGGAAGGTATTGGAATCATGCAAAAAATCGGGTTGTGAGTTTTAAGTGGATGAGCACGAATTAGGGTCCCTACAATTCATTTTTGATAGTTTCTCGATGATGTCTGTATGTATGTGTGCGTGTGTGTGTATGTGTGTGGTCCGGGCCGATGCCGGATGTCGTATAACTCAAATAAGAAATACCCAAAAAATTTGATATTTGGTATTTTACAATTGTATACGAATAGGAAGAGCTCATTAGATTTTGGTACAAATATCTTCACCGGAAGTGATATTTTTTGAAGATTGAAAAATATAATTGTCAAAAATTTATATAAATTTGGATAAATATAGTATTTATTTGTAATAAGAATAAGAGGCAAAGTTATTTGCAACTTACGTTATAAAAAAATTGTCTTTATCTGTTAGCATTAAAGAACTGCAGTAAAATTTAAAAAATAAATTTATCAGATAAAACGTTGAAATCTTGTAATCCATGTTCGGTTGATTTTTGTTTCTGCGTAAAAAATTTTGACAGGTGAGACGGGTTACAAGTTGACATACTAGCGCCATATAAGTCATAAGTAAGATATTAAATGTAGTAATTGAACGGAGGATGGCTTCAACACAGAAGAGTTTGCCTGTGAACGAATCTTTTGATTCAGGTGATGCAAATTTCTGTGTTTGAATATTTTAGATTTTTATTTGTATATTTTAGGGACACCGGATTGTACATATACATTTCTGTTTAAAGTCTAGATATGGCGGAAGGTCGTGTGATGGCCACGTCAGATTTTTCATTCTCATATTGGTTTTTTATAAATTTCCATGCTAGATGCTAAATACTATTATTATTTTTCGTTTACCATTGGGAAATACTTAAGATTTATAATGTTACTAAAGAATGACCATTTGCTTAAAGAAATCAGTACAGTACATTTTCGCTCTCATTAAAATTTTATTTTAATTTTATTTCTGCATTTGCGTTTAATTTATATTTCCATGAATTCAATGTAGGTAAAGATAGGAATTATACACATAGGTACTTCCTATAAATACTTAATATGAAAGTACTCAGTACTGATGGAGAAAGTACTTTACTTAGACTACATTACTTATGATTTCCTATTTAATCCTCAATTAGATTACAATTACCATTTGTTAATAATATTTTCAATGCGAGATACATCAAAATGAAAGGTGTAAATCACTGAACAATTTTGAAATATGTAAATATCAAGACAAATCAGTCTAATATTCCATTTCCATTCTCACGGATATTCGTCAGGTTGAGGTCGTTAACTCAAATACCTTAGAAACTAGAGTATGCAAATAAGAGACAACCCGACAGCCGTAAATATCGGTTCTCATCTGGAGTGATCGACATGTTGGAAAGTCTCCGAGATGAGATTCCTTTCCTTTCTCCCTTGCATCGTGTCGTGACGTAGATCTTTTGTCTGTTCTGTTCTTGAGTGACCCGAATTCTATTTGCGGATCCAATTTCTCTAGTTTGCCTTCGGAGTGAGCGAATATCGTGATTTGCAACAAATGTTTCAGGGTAATTAGCTCACTACGTTTTAAAGGTTATCTTCTATCGGATGTAAAGGTCGGGCATTGTGTAAATATTGCACTTATTGTTATTAACACATAATCAGAACTTTTAACATGATGATATTTTAATCAGTTTATGTAACAATGTTTGAATAATTTTTTACAAATACCAATGCTTATTGGTATTGTACATAGAAAACAAGCCGATATTGAACAAAAAATGGGTAAAAGTACAAAATATGTAATAACTACGCATTTATTTGATTTATGACGAAAAAAATGGTTTTACTAGTGACATTATAGTTTATTAATGATAGCATGATAGGGTATATCTTAAATTAACAAAATTAAATACGTTAAAAATATATGTAAGTAAGACATAAGGAGTTATACACTATGGGCAACATTTGATTTTATTTCTCTTAGGCGATCTAATAAATTTACAAAAATCAGGATTGGCACGTTTAAAAAAATTCATTTTAAACAAACAAAGCTAGTATGTAAAACAATTTTTAAACATTTTTAATAATTTATCTTTTTTATTATTAAAAAAATTGTTTACTCTACGACTAAGTACTATGAAAAGTTTATATTTATGCTTTCAATTGTCAACTTAAAGTTGATTGTTACTGAGGACCAGAAGCAAAAAACATTTTATTGCGCGTTTTCATAGTACTTTTTGATTACATAAAATAATAACAGTTTTTTTTATTTATTTATTTCGATATTATTGGTATCGTCGTGGTTACGAATAAAACATGCATTGATTGAACGCAGATTGAACTAACTGAATACTATTATTATTATAACAAATAATTTTAGTCGTAGATAAAATTATGTGTGTATTACGAGCGTAAAGTATCTTTGTTCCTCTTGCACTATTTACCAAGCGCGATTAACAAAGAGTCACTTTACGCTCTTAATACACAAATAATTATTTCGTCAAATAAATCATTTTATTTTGAACTTTACACCTTATTTACTATAGGTATGTATAATTTTTTTTATATGAAAAGTGGAAACATTAAAAAGTTGTGCAAAAGAAATATTTAAAATACCTACATCTTTGTTTAAATGAACAATTCGATTTTATGAATTTCTCTGGTTTATATTAGTTCATATAACCGCGTGCCTACTGTATGCAATTAATTAACATATTCAGATGCAGAATTAAATTCCCTTCAACTTTTGTTTTCTGCACTTTGATCACCATTATTCTTTATTTTAATAAACAATGTTTTCAGTGCTTTCTTCACGTTTTAGTTATAATTCTGAGCAATGTAGAGTATTTTGGGACAACTGTACCTTAACCTGTATTGCTATTTGCTACCTGCGAAATAATTTTCATCCTAACAGTTGTTCCTAACAGTTTCTATTCTGACCACTTTCAGTGGCAACAAATTAAAACGGGCGGTCAGCGCGTAAACCGAAAATGACTCACAATCACTGCTTGAATAGTTTCAGATTCTGCCTGTTATTAAATCTTTTGAAACACTATAATTACCAAATGCATTTGGTTGTGTTAAATGTAACCATTTTAACATTTTTATAACAGAAAATCTTAACAGCTGTTGCAAAATTTCTTTGTCGTTTAGTAAAATTTATTAATGATTCGCAATTTGGATAATCATAGTAGAATTAAAATTTCTTTGCCTATTAATCCATAAAAGGAATATTTGGTATTTTAAGATTATGGATTGTACTCTTTCACTTTTACAGTTCCAGTGCCGTAGCTAATGTCAAAAGTTAGAAAGATAGTGAACAGCATAAAGTTCGTTAAAAGTATTGTCGTATCTTTTGTGTACAACAATGTATGCTTTACTATAAATTTAACATAATAATAGGAGTTCTATATAAATATCACGATCTAAAGTATGTTTACACTCTGTAAATAAGGTATAATCTTTTGATCTAACACTGTAATAACGTGTACTTTCTAAGTTAAATTGTTTAAATCTTGTGCAACAAGATATTAATTTATTTAGTAGAATATAGCAATAAAAGTTTAAACGAACAATAGTTTTTACTAACTATGCAATAGGTACATGTAGGTCAAAATGTTTATAAATAGGTATTTTCACACCTTTTCAAATAACATAATTTATAGTTTATAGCCATGTTTTATTTACTTTATTATTAGTTTCACTGTATAATTATTTTTGCAATTATTTTATTTTAAATGAATTATGGAAGAATTAAACATTTATTACATGCTCACTGTTAGTAAAACTGCAAAGAAAAACATACAATACTGAGTGTTGCAATTAATTATTTGTTCACTATAATTACACATAAATGTTATTTATTTTACTTATTACTCGCTTACTGTTTGTAAGTATTAAAAATGCAAAATACAGGGTGAGTCAGCTAACTATTCCCTAATTGGATTTTTTATAACTTAGGCAATTTTTATCAGAAAGTGACGAAATTTTTGCAAAACATGAACTATCTAAAGGAATTTTTACTGCCGAAATTTCAAATCGATCAGACAAAAACTTCACGAGTGGTTCACTTCAATGTGAAAATTGGACCAATTAATCCAAAATCTCCAATTGCAGCCCAAACAGTCGTTCTAGGAGAGTGCAAGGATTGTTCAGCAATCCAGTGGGGATATTCATCTGACCAATACCGATGATTGTGTCTATTAAATCCACCATCAAGATGAAAATGTGCCTCATCAGAAAACATGATGTTATTCAGATGACCAGGGTTTTCATTCATTCGTTCAATTTCGTCTTCTGCATATTCCAATCGGTTTGCTTTATCCTCTTCAGAAATTGCCTGCAGTATTTGAATCTTATAAGGATGCCACTTAAGGTCCTTTAAAATCCTACAAATAGTCGTTTGACAAATCATTAATTAATCATTATTTCAGTCACCAATTAGGAAGCAATAGAGCAATAATGATAAAACTTTGCGAACAAAAACTCAAGTGGCTACTGTATTTACAGCAAAAATTTGGCGGACTTTACACAAAAACTTGAGACTTTACAAACAAATGAAATAGGGAACACTTAGCTGACTCACCCTGTATATTCGTTAGTGTTATTCATAGATTTTTGTTCGCACAATACGAAATGTAATTTCTTTCGCAACAGAAATTCGTTTTAGCAATAATTCCGAGTGGATTTACATATTAAGATCTATCGATGCTAATAATTCGTGAATCTCTTCATCTAAAGAGAATTTGCTCAACATTTCCTCGTGTCATTAGTGTTTCGGCGCTCACGTTTTCTTAGCCAACTATTTGCTCTTCGATCAGTAGAACCGACTTACAACTACAAGTAATTTATTGTAGTAATTGCTGAACATTTGGTTTCAACTAAATATCAAAATCGAGAGTTTTTGTTACGGAAGACATCGTGACGTTTTGTGCTTGTTGATAGAGAAATATCAGCTGCAAAACTCACGAACTAGCGGATTGGATTAGTTGGGAAATTTTTACCAAAAGAAATTGTATCGTAATGTTTTATTCCTTTTACATTACCTATTTATACTTTCCATCTCTTTCAAATACATTGTATTTAAAAAAATTCTTCATTCAGTCTGCATCTTTGTCTTCTATATGCTACGTTATTTTCATATTATACTAAAAATATTAAATAATAATATAGCCAAGAGATCAAATTTTGAATCATATTATTTTACACATCTCCAATAATTTGAACCGGACCAACTGAATTCGAAATTCCTATTCAACAACTAATGCATAGTAGTTTAATTAAATGTCTGGTTATCTAATTTGTTTGTTATTTTGTTCAATTAATTGACAATTCACTGTAAATTTTCGTCATAAGAAGAAACAATTTTGGATTTTTTTGTCACCCGGGGATAGTGTAGCTTCCCAACGGTGTAAGAATTTTTCAAATCGGTCCAGTAGTTTCGGAGCCTATTCAATGCAAACAAACAATCAAATATTTCCTCTTTATTATATTAGTATAGATGGAGTATTCATAAATGACAGCTATTTTTCAGAAATCGGGAGTCTAAATGACGGGTTCACAATGATTCTATAAAGAGACTTGTCTTCACCCGATTTTGAGGGAGAATGAGTGGACTAACGATAAAAGGACCTTCTTTGTGGTAAATTAAATTACCAAAATTTTGAAAAATGAAGTTTTTAATTGGTGTAACCATCATGAGCGATACAAAAATTCAGCTGTCCATAATTTTTTCCCTATTTGCCAAAAAACCAGCTAAAATGACTGAGCTAAAATTACAAAATTTATTTTTAATGGTGAATTGATATGAAATTTCTATCTTATAATAATAATAATATATTTATTGATGTACCTTACCTACCTGCTATCTCTATCTGTGAATTTATAATGATCTATTTAATTCGTTTTCAATATCGCTGCATACAAACAATTATTATTTTAAACCATCGCTAATTCTTCTTTATTTCATTTTCTGCAGAGTTGTACCTATACAATAACATGTTATTTTCATATTTTTGGAAAAAAATGCAAAAAATTAATGCATAAATTAAGACAATAACAATAATGTTATTGTTTCAAATGTATTTTAAAATGATCAATACAGTTATACACTTATTCTAACGTTATTCGCTCTTGGCGATGTTGCCACGTACGCGTTAAACTAAACTTTGTACTTTTAATTTCGTACCTTGAACAAAGCAGCTCTGACTGGTATTTGGTTTAAATCTGTTTCTTAAACTAAATTAAAACAAGAGTGTCATAATTTCCTATTTTAAGAGTAGATCTAACGAATTCCGGGAAAACGTGACAGCTGCTGCATTTTTTGCCAGGAATTAAATTAAAATTCCGCAACTTTGTGTTATTTTTTTTGTCGCGTTTTCTTTTTATCTCAGTGTTAAGCTGTGAATTGTTTTAAATTGAAGTTTTTTATGGGTATTAATTAAATGACTGTTCAATAAGTTCTGAGTATAAGTAATTTTATTATTTTCTTTTCATTCTGCTGCGGTTAAATTGAACTGACTACCGCAAAAACTGGCATGTATTATTTTTACTGCCTATATGTACAAGAATGTCAATTAAAGAGAAATGAATATACTTTACTTACAATTTAATTTGTTTTACACTATTTATACATATTACTTTATATGATAAAGTATTAGGTATTTTTTTTACTCATTTCATAAAATAATCGACAATGCCCTTATCACTATATAGAGGTACCTATATTATTTTATTTAGAAAAGTGTTTCGTAATTCTAAATAAAAATAAATATTACTTTTTTAGTATTAGGTTATAGATAGGTAGGTGCGCATATATAATAGAGTAAAATTCAAATAGCTAGAACCCTGCGCGAAGTACGAATTCTCGTCTTAGAGAGAGAAGCATAGATGATAAACAAGAGGAAACTACGAAACTATCTGTTCTACAGAACATCAGCTTCAATATCTGTTATTCTCATGCTGACATTCGTAGTGTTTTACTTCGTGTAACGCTGTTAATTTTGTAATTGATTGTGATTGAGTTATATTTTAGTTTTGTTTGAAAATTAAGTGAAGTGCAGCGCAGCATATACTCGCTTGCTCCGCTTTTGTAAAACGAACAGTACATGACAAGCTCTGCCTTCTCGCGCAGTCCAGGGTCCTAGCTACTTGAATTTTACTATAATTGATCTTTTAAACATTTAAGCCATTAACGCTCAGTGGTTATAAGATCAATAGTTTAATTAGTGTATTAAATAATATGAATCACATATTTGAAATTTGTTTCATATTAATCCATTCCTTATATCTTGTAGATAGTATAAAAAATACGAAAATTTACACAAATATTAATACTTATAAAACTGTCCAATTCGTTAACACGTATAACTTTATATAAAATAAATAATATTACCATATTAAAAATAAAATTAAAACAAAAAAAGTTGCGCGTTAATGGGTTAATTTATATTTTATTTGAATTTGAAATTGAAGGTTAGGTTAGTACTTTACCTATATTAAATTGTTGTATTTTATTTTACATTACTATTAGTACTGACCATAAAATTAAAAATTGTTTAGTAAGCATGCCTTTATTATACTCTAATACGCTTCTTAATTGGTAACTTGTTTTACGCTAATTACTGTACGTACTCACAATGTTTTAAATCGGTTTTGAACTACGACAATATGGTTAATATCATAATAAAATTATACAATTATTTATTTTTATATTAAATAGGAAATAAATCGGATCACAATTTGCTGAGTATTGTTCCTATCAGTACAATTATGTAGGTATGAATTATGAATATGTATTGTATGAATTTATTTCAATTAGATTCATTGCAACGTAAAAAACAACAAATGAATTTAAATGAAGTTTCTACATCTGTATACAGTCGTAGCTTCTCGGAATCAAAGTAAAATCTAGCTAAGTAAATCAAGAAAGACCATATTGTGAAAAATCCGTGAATGGTGTTTCCATGTTAAATCAAAGCGTTGGTTAAATTTGCCGTTTTTGTAACAAATGCCGACGCGAAGATATGATTAAAATGCATGCATGCAATACTTTCAAACGACTTCTTCTTACGGAATACATTTTTTGCTGTGATGCTCAATCTTGTGGTATATGTTTTCTTCAGATTTACTGAAATAATGCAACGTTTTATTTATGAGATTATTTTAAAATTATTAGGTAATACAAATTATAAATTAGCTCTTAAACCGTATTAAGCTAGATTCAGAGCTACCCACTTATAAGTATAAGTGGCTAATTTAACCAATCAGCGCTCAACGTTCTCACTTATAATTGAAATTGGAATTTTGTGGAAGCCCTGATTGGTTAATTTAGCACTTATACTTATAAGTGGGTCGGTCTGAATCTAGCTTTAGAATGAATTTGTATTTTTAAACTGATAGGGCATAGATGAATACATTATTTTAAAATGGAACAAACATGTTCTGTTTGTATTCTCATTTGAAATGAAATGAAATTCATGTAATGGAGAGAAAGTGTTACATGCGATTATCGACAGAACTAATAATATATTAATCATTTAAAACTTCGACAATACTAAATAGAAATTTCACTTTGAACTAAATAAACAGGAAATTTAGCACAATGCTGTTATTATGTACCAACTTTTCCCACAAGGAGCAAATGTAACAAATATGAAATACATTTTCTATTGGCACCTAAAATTAAAATTTATTTTTAATTAAAGAATAAAACACTCGGTTATGTCCAAAATTAATGATTGTTTTTATTAATATTATTTCCTGTTTATTTAGAATGAAGATGGTGTAACAACCGAAATATATATTAATAAAAACAATAATTAATTTTGGACATAAATGAGTGTTTTATTCTTTAATTACAATCATGTTCCAACGAGTGCCAACGCAATCTTCTCTAAATTTAATTAAAATTTATTTTATTTGGTTGTTAATTGTTAGTTTATTTAAACCTGTCACAGATGAAACCAGTGGATGATTTGATTAAGCAATGAATTTAAATTGAGCTAGCTATACTACAACTACAGAACACTATACATATAGCATATAGCACTATACATATATATATATATATATATATATATATATATATATATATATATATATATATATATATATATATAGCAGCATCTCGAACTATCAAACACCACCGATAAGCTGACGTTTGTTCAATTGGTATTACTTTATAAATACACTATGTGGTGGTAAGTAGTTTAGGTTATTTTTATGAACCATATAGAATGTAGTAAAAAAATAAAATATAAAACATCTTCAAACACTACCAACCGTACGTATGTACAGAAATCAAAGATCTGAATCGATGATAAGTCACATAAGTTGTTCAACCAAACACGTCGAATCCGAGAACAAAAACAAAGGATTGCACAAGAAAACAAGAAAAGAAACCGAACAGTAGTAAAATACAGAAAGCTAATTTTTACATATATTTTTGAGTCATGCGATATTTTTATTTGTTTTAAACATTGTTCTAATTTGTTACACAATACGATATTATGTTATAATTAGGTATGTATTAGTATTATTAATTTTATTTTTAACATTAACAATTTCTTTTGTGAAAATACATAACCAAGTAAAAATATTCTTTAAATTAAATCTTCGATTAGGTGTCCGATTTTTCAAAAAATGAAGATAGTACCTATTAGAAATAATAAATATTTTATTGAAACTGTTGTCTTACCTATACCTACCTAACCTACTAGAGATTATACTAATAGGCACCAAAAAAATTAAGCAGATTCTATTCATTCCCTAAACTTATGTATGTATGGGCTTAGAAAAATTATTTCCGTAATCAAAACAAATTTTGGAAAAATCATGTCAAAAGTAAAAGAAAGCTTTAAATAAGCACAAAAATGAAATCTGGAAAAATATTTGTTATGCCATCAATTTTAAGCATATTTTCTATATTTTTTCGTGTAATTTATATTTCTTTTTCGCATGTAAACTATTTTAAATAATATGATTTTGATTGATACACTTCAGAACAACCGTAACCATAATGAAGTAATAGATATGCAAAACACGCTACTACTTTTAATTATAGCGATATGTTTATTTACATTGCGACTAGATCTATTTATTCAATCGCAATATATAAATAAATTTACACATCCAAAAGTGAAACTGTATCCTAATTGACTTGTATTTTTAATTAATATACGTCATATAGCGATATAACACTAAATTTGAACGACATGTTACAGAAAACGAGAAAGAGGTTAGTGGCGAAAATGTCATAAAATCAATGATACGTTCCGTGAAATTATTTCTAATGGGTATTAGTTACTGTTTTAATTAGTTATCTGGCCTCAAAATTCTTGAATAAGTAGATAAATCTGTTTCAATTGATTTTACAACTTGGATGGAATGGGATTCTTACAGAAAAATACGATTAGCACATTTAATTATTAGTTCACGAGCATTCATGTTCAAAAACATATTTAAACTTTATTTATTTACATTTTTATTAGTTTTTCTGCATTTTTTATTCATCACATTATATGCTAGTGCATCATTCCATGTAAAGAAATATTTTATACAATTAATTAATATAACGGTCTGCTGTTTGAAATTATAATTAACGTAAAATTGTATTTAATAGAATATATTGCAGTTATTGCACTCTACAGCGTTTATTGTTTTGTTATAAAAGATAAAAGTACAATCTACAAAATGGTCGATACAGAATTTATAAATTTTGCTTTAAAATCGAAATATGCTAATATGAATATTTCCAATTTTTGTTATTGTATGAAAAGAAATATCTTTTATTTTAAAACGAATTTTAAAAATTCGATCGGTTATTTCGCAGATTTAAACTTTGTTGACAATGTTGTTTACACTTATAATTAAAAGCTGTACAGTGGAGGGCGAAAACCCTCCTTTTTACAAATATTGCATTTTTTACAAATATAGATGTCAACAATATTTTTTCTCGCAATAGTGTGGGAAATAGCCATTCTGTCACTCGAAATGAGTACCTACGGGAAATACCCAATTCTAGCATGGTTTTGTTTAATTATTGTATCTTAAGCAACCGTCATGATGCTTAAATTTCAAAACAAACTATGCAAGTAGTTATAGCTTGTTTTTGACTGTTTTCTGCCTTAAACCAAATTGAAATTATTAAAAGATGATTTCAGTCTTCAATACAGTTATCTTTATACATTTTAACGATGATTTCCTTGTATTTCATTGACAAATTTTGAAGGAATATGTTTTTAAAATTTATACATTGACATTATGCCAATCTTCTTATCAAAATGTTATTTATTACAAGCGTCATGAAAATGTGGCAACAAGAACTACTTAAATAAAAGAACATTAAGTTTCTAACCATTCACATAATTAATTTACACCTTCAATAAAAGCGAAATCTTGTACTTGAAAATCTCCATCACGCACAAATACGAAACAAGCAAAATTTCATGAAATTTCTACCATATATCAAAAGAGACATCAACGTGCGATAAAGATACAAACTTCCTACGCGTGGCCAGCCGAAAATCAGCATCAACACGAAACATTGAAACGTCGAAACGAAACAAGTGAAACCGATTTTTGTTCCGCCTTCGAATGTGGAGCAACGTAAAGAAAACAAAACACGTCTTTCCGTGTTTGTTCTAGAAATCGAAGCGCTGCGCTCACGTCAAGGTCACCGCATTTTTGCTCCTGTGCGCGACGAGAGTCATCGACCGGTTTGGCAGCAGTCAAGTCGCCGCGCTCTTTTTAACGTAATAATGCACTGATTATTATAAATAAATTACAGTAATTCGATAAGAGCTATAGCGTTTTAATCGTGTGTGCTGAGATGTAAACACTTATTTCAAGTGTTTGTATCAAGATACGATCAGATTAACGCACTGTGACGAACTTACCCGAACTTGTTTTCGTCTTGTGGATTTAAGTGTTAATGTTTTACGTCATTTCTAACGGGAATGCTTCGGATGGATATTTTATTGATTTGCTAATGAATTTGATTCACAATTTTGATAGACTAATTGAATTATGCTAATTGTTCTACTGCTTACTACTAAATCACTTTATCTTTTTTATTGCCTTCTGTATTCATTCCATATAAAAGTATTCAAAGTAAATACCATAAATTTTTGACTCCCAAAAGCCCTGTTCACACATGGACACTCAGAAGACACACAGAGGCAAAGCAAAATGAAGAACGTGTGGAACGTTTGTAACCTCAAAATTGATTTTTTCTTTACTTACATAGAAGCCACAAAATAGCGGCGCCTCTATTTCACAAACAACACACACACACAGTATTTTTACCTTCCGCTTACCTGTAAAGGAAGGTATTGGAATCATGCAAAAAATCGGGTGGTGAATTTTTAGTGGATGAGCACGAATTAGGGTCCTTACAACTCATTTTTGATAGTTTCACGATGATGTCTGTGTGTATGTGTGTGTGTGTGTGTGGTCAAGGGGTGTTAGTCGCATAACTCAAATACGAATTACCCGAAAATTTTGATATTTGGTATTTAACATTTGTATATAAATTGGAAGAGCTCCTTAGATTTTGGTACAAATATCTTCATCGGAAGTGATATTTTTTGAAGATTGAAAAGGTTAAATAATTGTCAAAATTGTATATAAATTTGGAAAAATGTAGTATTTTTTTTAATAAGAATAAGAGGAAAAGTTATTTGCAACTTACGTTATAAAAAAATTGTCTTTATCTGGTAGCATTAAAGAACTGCAGTAAAATTTAAAAAATAAATTTATCAAATAAAACGTTGA
Organism: Agonum fuliginosum; assembly: GCA_947534325.1. Taxonomy (NCBI): domain Eukaryota; kingdom Metazoa; phylum Arthropoda; class Insecta; order Coleoptera; family Carabidae; genus Agonum; species Agonum fuliginosum. The sequence goes on along the minus strand of OX384029.1, from coordinate 58,334,605 downwards.
TATCTTGTAATCCGTGATCGGTTGATTTTTGTTTCTGCGTAAAAAATATTGACAGGTGAGACGGGTGACAAGTTGGCATACTAGCGCTATATAAGTCCTAAGTAAGATATTAAATGTAGTAATTGAACGTAGGATGGCTTCAACACAGCAGAGTTTTCCTGTGAATGAATCTTTTTATTCAGGTGATGCAAATTTTTTAAAGTCTAGATATGGCGGAAGGTTGTGTGATGGCCACGTCAGATTTTTTACTGTTGCCTGTGTGCGTCTTCTATGTGTCCTTGTGTGAACAGAGAATAACAGTATTTATAATTTTATTTGCAAATCATCTATGAAAGAAGCAAAATTTTCTCTTGTGTCTTCGTCTTTGACAAATTATATAAAAATCGAAGGTTTGGACAATCACTTGCTTGTGAAATAGAGGCGCCGCTATTTTGTGGCATCTATGTAAGTAAATTTTGAGGCTACGAACGTTTCACTCGTTCTTAATTTTGCTTTTGTTGCTTGTGTGTCGCATGTGTGTGTCTTCTGTGTGTCTATGTGTGAACAGGGCTTAAGAAATCTCTCTTGATTTGAGTGCATCACTACATTGGCTACGATGCGGTTGCAGTTAATTTTTTGTACCTCGAAAATGATCAAATACCATGCGACCAAGCCATAAATGAACGATTTATAGAGGTCGTGAAGACTTTTTCATTACAGACATTAATGTTATAAATTGCTACATTTTGTGGTAAAATAATTTAATTATATTTTGCCAATCTTCATTATTTATTATGTTTTAGTTAATATAAAGCTAGTTTCAGACCTACCCAATTATAAGTATAAGTGCTAAATTAACCAACCAGCGCTTCCACAAAATTCCAATTTCAATTATAAGTGCGAACTGGTAGCATTAGTAGCTTCAAAGTATACGATATTGGGTTGTAAATTTTACTCATTTTTAAAAAGATTGAATATAATAAATAATACGTTACAATTTTTAATGTGATGGTAATTTAAATAAATGAATGTCGTGGGAATGGACACGTTAGACGAATTATGCAGGAATTCCCTGGTAGCAGCAACAGTGGGAGTGCATACAGGGTCGTATCGATTATTTCAGCCGCGACCAGAAAAATCAAAACAGAAAGAAAATGGAAAAGATGTGTTCCATCTCGTCGCGAAGGTAGCAATTTGCGCACGCGGCTGCTCGTGATTTAGTGCTGTGGGGCACAGGCCCCCGCCTCTCAACCCTGTGCGACCGCACTGTCTATCTACCCGCAGCCGCAGCACGATAACTGGACCTGTGTATTCCGTCATTCGTCCAACGTAATGGTGCGCATTTACTTGTGTGATTTTTTTAATCACATAATATCTGTTATTAAGCTTTTATATTTTATCGTATCGCGTTATTTATTGTGCGCATGCGGCCGAAGGTTTCGTAGCTTGGTTTTGTTTTACAAGAACGCCGCACGGACATTTGTACGCCAGGAATCAAACACTTTCATTGCTATCTGCACATGAAAGTTAAACATTTGTATAATATGCACGGTCATATCATAATTTGTTACTTATACACGAATTTATTTAAAAAACGTCTAATTAATGAAAACAGTATTTTATAAATATATTTGTATCTGATATCATTTAAGAATAATTAAAGTATATATTTATAATTTAGTATTTCGGTATCTTGTAGTCCATGATCGATTAACATTTGTTACTACGTAAAATTTAAATGATTATGACATGACAGTGACAGTGGCAGTGACAATAGTAAAATATCGTTTATATCTTCTTCTGCAGTTTAAATAAAATGACTAAAATATATTTGTGAGTATAGTAGCACTAGTAGTAGTACTTATATATTAATATATTTGTATAATATAATTCTACATTTTAGTTATTAAGAAAAGTATGAACAGTTTAATAGGCGTACAAGGAAGTCATGTGGTGTCCACGTCAGATTTTTTATTTAAATAACATAATTTTTATTACCTACATTATAACATAAATAATCTTGGAAATGTTTAATTCAATAATGACAACTTTGACATTTAGATTTTTGTTATTTTTTCGGTACCTATCTTAATAGTAATTTTTGGAAATTTGAGCAAGTAAATTATATTAGAAAATATTGAACCGTGCATAAAGTTGGTATGTAGGTACCACGGGTGTAACTTGCTTTAATGGCTCTTGACGTGTTTTTAGCCCTCGGCTGACGCTCGTGCCCAAAATCAGGTCTCACGCCATAAAAGCTTCCTTACACCCTTAATACATAAATATCTATTTATTTTATTTGTTGATGGTAATTGATGTCTGTCGCGGAGCGGAGTAATTGAGAGTTTATATGAATGTGTGTTGGCGACGCATACAAAATACACTGCCACGTCCCTTGTGCTATTGTGATGGCCGATAGTATCATGCACGGTGGTCCATTCGTTCCGCTTCCCCGCTCACGCGCGGCCCTGCTTTACGTATTAGCAATTTGCACCCAATAAAAGATTACTACATCTTATTTTAAAGCCATTAGCATAGAAACGCACCAACATCCACGATCCACCATTGGCGGCCATTTTAAAATCACGCGCAATGTTCTTTGACCAAGTGTTTTTCTCCAGCAAGACAGAGCCAAATTTAAAGAATTAAAACGTAATTAAATCGGTAGCCATCGGTACAAGTTTTTTTTGCGCGGTTCTATCTCTTTTTCTTTTTTCCGTGGTTTGTTTCTCGACGAGGAATTAGTTAAGATTATAGTTGGCTATGCGAAACAAGTCACGGTTGACTTTTATTACTATTTAATGTAAAATTATTGGTTTGGTGCGGTGAATTTTTCCGTGATTTGATAAATTGTCCAAAATAGCAACTTGGTATTTAAAGTGCAGGTACTTTCATTTCTTGTTTGTGGGCTACAGTAAAAATAAACTGTTATAAAAACGCTCGAAAGTCATTAATATCAAAGTAAAAAATCACGCGTGTGTCCATTACTTCTTTCCATTGTCATTTCGCGTCAACTTTTTCAAGTCTTCATGGCCTTCTAATTTTCGAAACGTCAGAGTTTGACAAGCGACGAGGGTCAGTATCTCTGTCTTCGTTGCTCCAACGCAATAGTGGAGGACAGGGACACTGAAGTCAGTCGTTGGACATCTCTGGATGCAATGGACCATAAGGGCACACATGTTCGTTAAATTATGCATGAGTTGTTACAAGAGAACAGGCGATCAAGCGACCCGCAGTCGCTCAGAAAGATGATATATTTATAGATAGCCGTGCCGACAAATACGCGATGGAGTTGGTTGCTTTGCTTTTCTTACTTGTTTATTTCAATTCGGCAGGAATTTGGGTACTAATTCGAATATTCAAACTCGAAAAGGTGGAATGATTTGCCATGATGCCTCTCATTTCTTGTTATTCAAAAGGCTCGTGACTCAAACCCTCGTCATATTTACATTTATACCTGTTGTAACATCCCAAAAGTGCATGATAGCAAAATCAATCAATCATAAATCGTACAACTGATTACAAAAAATCAAAAAATCCGATGTGGCCAACATGACCTCTCGCCACACTCTACTATTTTACTAAGTGTGTATGCAGGTAGGTACTTACTCACATACCATTGTAGTAGGGAATTCGGGAATTGTAGTTTTTATAATGTTATTAAAGTTTATTATGACCTTATAAATAATAAATTACATTTCATATTTTCAATTTCAATTTGTCAAAAAGTCAAAAATTTATTTGACATTAACACTCAAACACATTTGTAGAATTTTTATCTTCTTGTAATAGGAAAGTGGTGCTAGATAGAAACGTTTTGAATACATATTGTAAACAATAATATTTAGTATACCTACAATGTTATTTAAAAAATTCCCATTAATTCATTAATTTGGAAGATATTCCAGAAAAACTCTTCAGATCTTCAAGAAACTACCACTTTCGGTTGCACGATCAACACCAAAATCTAACCAGATCTAATCCAGGGTGTCAGAATATTATTCACAAAATTTCAAATTTTTTTATTCAGCGGTATTTGAGTTATCGTACCTCTAACATCCATCAATCCACACACACATACAAACAGACATCAACGCGAAATTATCAAAATCGTGTTCTAGGGACCTCAAAACGTGCTTATCCATTGAAAACTCACTATCGAAATTTTAGCTACTAAACTAAAGCTAAAGTTACTTCATGTAGTATTCAATATCATATTTTAATAAGTATAACCAAAGAATTTTTTAAATTTTCTAAGTGTTGAAGATAATATGATTGATATCTCTTCATGCAAATGAAGTTTATTCATCTTAAAGTTAAGTATCAAGACAAGAATCGTGTGTCGTGCAAGTAGATTTGCCCAAATAAGTGGTGTCTGCAGTTTATGCCTTCATGACCACACCTAACCTATTGAATAAGTCTAGACGTTCAATATGTGTTTGATGAAATAACATGTAATTATTCATATTAGACTTCAGTTACAAATATTGCACAATGCCTAATTGAATCAATTATTATTATGGAGTTACAAAGCGTCTGCAATTTTAATTGATATGTTTCTTTTGTAATTCCTTCAACACATACGTAACTTAATGTAGGTAAACGTAAAGAATTTCAATAACATTCTATCTATTATTTAACTTACATTTTTATTTGAGAAATTTCGTCACTACTTAATGACATTCTCGTTCTTTTGCAGTGTAAAATTCTCCATCAAAGCTAGCATATTGCACTCGGAATTTGGGGAATAATTTAAAATTAAATGTAATTTTATAACTTGTCTGAACCATTGTAGTTTTTATAGAATAAATTATTATGAACATGCAACATTTCACGCAAACAGTGCTGGGCATTACTTAAATATTTAAGTAGGTACTTAAGTATCAGTTTTTAATTAAAAAGAAGTAGTACTTAATACTTAAGTATAAATATTTTGTTGGTACTTATTACTTTAAAATTTTATGTACTAAAATAAAAACTTGTACTTATGACTTAGTTTCATTTCATTATCGTAAATAATATTGAAGTACTTTTTAAATACTTAAGTATTTCAATAATCCTGAAATCGTGTAGCAGTAGTTAAGTTTCTTCAATAGTTCAAGTAATTATATTGAAATACGACATTCTTACTGTGAATTAATCTTCCTCAATAAAAAAGGTAATAATCGAAGGTGATAAAAGTAATAATTGGTTATAAACCATGAAATTGATTATTAATTTTAAAAAATACTGACACTTTTAAGTACTTTTGTCAAGTTTACTTAAGTACTGTGAAGATTTACTTGAAAATGTACTTGGTAACAATTACTGACCATAAATAGTACTGGTACTTATAATTAAGTATTTTGGTTTCGATACTTGCCCAAAACCTAATTACCTATAACTCTTATAATGGTGTACAAATAATCTTTAAGTCCTAGTTGGCTGCCAGCCATGACTACTAAATATATACCTACCTATTTTATTTATTTGAAAAGTTTCATTGTTATAAGAATATACATACGTTTTACAACTTTCTAACCATCGATGATCTAGCACTTAAAGACGATTAAACACCCGATATGAAGGTTTATCTGTTTTAATACATCATCAAAATATACTTATTATACGAATAAAAAAATTCAAAACTAAACTTGATTTTCTTTTGTTTCAGGTAAGCCAAAGCTCAAAAGCAATATCCAACTCAATCATGACAGCAGCGACGCGTAAATCGTAAGTGTTTTATTGTGCCATGTTAGACAAAACTTTACAATGAACCAATTATTGCTCGGTCATAATAATATAATATAAATCTCCGAGGTCTGGCAGGCGCTAGGTGGCCGATCCAGCCACACGACTTTTATGTGTGTTTGTCGACTCGGTCGCCGATGCAAATGGTCGTGGAACGTGCAAAATTTACACACCGGTTAGTTTCAGAATTGTGCTCATTGTTTTGTTTCTTTCTGTTACGATTTTATTCTGAAAAAAATATTGCGAAAACAAAAAGTGGAACTGAGAGTGTAGATGTTTATCAATACAAAATTAAATTTGTACATTGGTGGCCCTCTTCCATGCGTGGAACTTAATTAAGCAGATTCTGTAAATCTGGACAATGAAAGTATTATTAACTCTTATAAAAGATAGTTTATTATTCTATGTGCATACCTACATTTTTTGTTCATGTAGGTAGTAATAATTATTGTTAACCATTTATCATTTTTGGAAAAGAATTTGAATGACGCTACTTTTTAATATTGTTAGTCCAGTTAGGAGAGGTTTTGACTGAAGACTAATACATAAGTGAAATTTGGCACGCGAGTAGTTAAGAACATACAGAAAAAAAATTCGCTCCACTCAGTATGCTCCGCTTCCCAAAAAAATTTTCAGTAGAAACTATAAAAGTTCTTCTAACTCATTTTCCACAATAACTATCAAAGATTTTGGAAAACGGTTTTGACAGGATGAAAGCTGAGGAAATTTGCTATCAAAATGGTCCTTGAAAATTTTTCATAAGTAGCACCGTTTAGGCACCAGCCGTTAAATAATCGAATGACTTGAGAATTTTTTGTATAGTTGGCGCCACATTGAGAATGACGTAATAAATTCGCCGCTACAAAATGAATGTGGTATAATTTTGTTAAAGAACATCATTTTGTAAAGATAAAAATTGCATTTTATTCGTCAAGGCTTCCACTTTCAGTTGCACTAATTACATTTGAATTTCCGACCCTGTTATACCGAGAAAATTGTTTTTTAAAGAATTATAACTCAATACTAGACGATGTTCAAAGAATACTCAATATTTTCCAAAACTATTTTCCAAAATCTTTTTTTTTTGAGGAGAATGCGTTACAAGAAAATTTGGAGTTTCAACTGAAAATTTTTTTGGGAAGCGGAGCATACCGGTGGAGCGAATTTTATTTTTGTTTCTGTATGTTCTTAACTACTCACATGCCAAATTACACTTGGTTATGTATTAGTCTTGGGTTTCAATCAATTTTTGACCCTCCTGAATGGACTATGTATGTTTGAGGGAAGAAACAATAATCAACAAATCTTTAGTTGTGTCCATATAATTACGAAATGATCTGATTTTTAATCTTTTCTTTTATCTTTTTGTTATTCCACTCTGATTTCCCACTCCACATCTTTAAATGATTCTGATCCACGAATTTTTGAATGATTTGCCTTTCATTTTTATTTTTCTCCATAAATTTCGTGCATCTAGATATAAATCTCGTTTTTTCGTGAATTGTCTGATTTAAACAATGAGTGCTAGCGTCAACTTTCTTGCCATTTGTGCTCTTCTTGCCAAATGACAACGACTGGCGAATTGACTAAGGAACGGTATGCGATGCTGAGAAAGTTGTTCCCAGGAAAGTTTTACGAAAGGGCAGTTGTCGTTGGAGAAACATGACGGCGCATTGTTTTTTCATGGATCTTGAATCAGTTGATGTCTTCTTCGAGAACCGCAACCAATCCCCGAGGTGTTGTTACCGTTATATGCCAAACGGTTATGGTGTTACTTTAAATGTCTTTAATTGTCTCATTACGACTTTCTTTCACAGCTACGCCAGAGTACAAACATGGCCGTTGCAAAAGTGTTAACCACATAAATTATTAATTATCAAAAATGCTACTTCTGATTATTGAACTTTTGTTTATAGAAGCCAATACACGTCGTCGATATAGAGATAGACTAATCAAAGCCAGATTTCGACTTTATATTCAAATTACTTTGAAGCTTGATTTAATTACTTATTATAATAAATGCGTAAATTTTGTAAGAATAGAGTAAAAATGATGCGTGGATAAGATTTTTAAATTCACAGTCAGTAGTCACATAGTAACTAAACTAGGAAACGTCAATACTATATTTAAAATTTGGAAAAGGTGGTACCTATGTTTTAACTTGATACCTATTCTAATTCATAGGGGAGACTGAGCTCTTCTCTCCCGTAAATTATGTCACAGGAGACCTATTCTGTGCAGTTATCATTATCACATATCAACTTTGATACATAATGACTTCAGCTGGTGATTTTTTACCTTCCGCTTACCTGTAAAGGAAGGTATTGGAATCATGCAAAAAATCGGGTAGTGAGTTTTTAGTGGATGAGCACGAATTAGGGTCCTTACAACTCATTTTTGATAGTTTCTCGATGATGTCTGTATGTATGTGTGTGTGTGTGTGTGTGTGTGCGTGTGTGTGTATGTGTGTGGTCCGGGCCGATGCCGGATGTCGCATAACTCAAATATGAATTACCCAAAAATTTTGATATTTGGTATTTTACAATTGTATACGAATAGGAAGAGCTCATTAGATTTTGGTACAAATATCTTACCCGGAAGTGATATTTTTTGAAGATTGAAAAAGATAATTGTCAAAAATTTATATAAATTTGAATAAATATAGTATTTATTTGCAATAAGGATAAGAAGCAAAGTTATTTGCAACTCACGTTATAAACAAATTGTCTTTATCTGGTAGCATTAAAGAACTGCAGTAAAATTTAAAAAATAAATTTATCAAATAAAACGTTGAAATCTTGTAATCCATGTTCGGTTGATTTTTGTTTCTGCGTAAAAAATATTGACAGGTGAGACGGGTGACAAGTTGACATACTAGCGCCATATAAGTCATAAGTCAGAAAGTCAGATATTAAATGTAGTAATTGAACGGAGGATGGCTTCAACACAGAAGAGTTTTCGTGTGAATGAAACTTTTGATTCAGGTGATACTAATTTCTGTGTTTGAATATTTTAGATTTTTATTTTTATATTTTAAATGGGCAACGGATTGTACGTATACATTTCTGTTTAAAGTGTAGATATGGCGGAAGGTTGTGTGATGGCCACGTCAGATTTTTTTACGTTTAATTTAGTTTTATTTAATTTTGTTTGTTTTTGCCTTACAGAAATGCCATAGATCCTTGAATTAACTATGTAGGTATATGATTGAATTCTTAAATTTTTTATTATTTTTAAAATTCCAACACAATGTAGGTACTAAGAACTTAAAATCAAATATTTAAAAACACTACTAAATAAAACAAACATATTGAACTGTTCCTTCACATTTCACATGGACAAAATAATACTAAATACGAAATGTCAAACTATAACCGTTTATTATTAACATGACGTCATACCGAGGTTTCGTACTCAATTCTCATAGATGTCAGCAAAACTATCACCTAAAACTTTTCACTAGTGATTGATACCAGATAACTTCACAGAATACTTAGGTCTCTAGTTATTTAAACTGGACTTATTTTGCTGTTATTTGATAGTGAGCGATTGTGCATTGTTATCAATAACAAACAAAGTAAAAATAATTTAGAATAGGTCTTCAAAAGATGTACCAGCCATAAGAAACAGTATAATGGCTAATAACAGATAAGAAAAAACGTATTCAGTGTTGCTAAAACCATACTTGTGTAAGTAGGTACCAATGATTTTAAAATCTCTCCGGGAAAATTTGCACGCCTTATACCTTATACATCTCCACTCAAAGATTTACAGATGTTAACTAAAGTATATAAAAATCAAAACAGCATTAAAATAATCCTGCAGCATTTAAACATTTCACCCACATGGACGAGAATACAAGTAATAAACCTGCATCCAAGGCATTCTTTGAAAGAAATCCCTCTTATTTCCATCATATTGTCTCCCTATCGTCGATTCGTGTCACCGCAAGGACTACTTTCTCGGCATACCGCGCGAATTCCATACCGTCTGCGGACAACCGACAGTTTCACATCTAGACGGCTTTGCCCGCGCCTCCCACACGGAAACATGAGCGCAACGAGCACAACGAGCACAGCGCTCAATGAGCACATGGCGCACTGAACCGATCACATGTGCTGCGCTGTCTCCGTGCAGTTGTTTCAGCTTCAATGCAATGCTATCGTGATCTGCTTTACATGCTGCAGTATGAGCTTGTTCGCCTAGAATTAGGTCGATGTTTAACAGAATTTTTATTGTTGATGTATTGTGCACTAGCGAAATTGATTAAATAGTTAGCATTGTTTAAGGAAATGCATTCATAAAATAGTTTGCAGAAGAGAGAACTTTCTAATAACTGGCAAGAATAGCTTATAATAATTACTCGTGAAATAAGAATTCCAATTTGGTTTGGGGTATATATCTTTTTAATATCATGGTATCTATATGCCTAGTGCACATGGAGAAACTTTTTGACATGTTTCCTGGAAAAAGTTTCCGGAAACTTCAAAGTTTTAACGGCGCCTATAAAAATGAGACGTTTTCAGGAAACATTGTGAAGTGCAACTAACTTCTTATTTGTCAAATCGTCAAATGTGACATGTGATCATAAACATATTTATTGTTTAAAAAAAACTCCATTTTCTGGAAACTTTTTTCAGGAAACTTTGTGAAAAGTTTCCCCGTGTGCATTAGGCAATATGAATAAAAAAGATCTTCCGTAAGAAAATTTGTGACTAAGAGACCACAATAATTATACTAATCTAGTCGGGTATATAGCTATATCAACAGAAACACAACGAATGTTTCTCGGTGATCAAATGCACCACTATTATGCAGGGAGTCGAACCAAACCAGAACAGGAACGAACCGCAACTATTTTATCGAACTGCGAACCAAACCTGTTAAAAAAATAATTAACTGCTTTTATGAAAACAGGCAAACGGTTAATTTCAAGAAGAAATATGAAAACCGGAACAAAACCGAACCCAGTGAACCGCGAACCGTTATTTTGTGTGGTTCGAGTCCTTGCTGTTTTGGTTGTTTGTGAAATTCCTATTTAGTTTATAGACTTTACGCATTGAATTCCATTTTAAAAATTGAAATTTTATAAACAATAAAATTACGATCGCAATTATTTTCCTAGAGGAAAATATGACTTCTTTTTAGAAAAGTGTATTTCAAAGAGCAATAATAATTATTACAAATTTTGTCTGAACTCTGAAAGGTTTATTAAATTCCAAGACTTATTTGTCACAACATTTTGCAAATAAAAGAACATTAACATTGGCACTGCAATCTACCATAAATTATAATTATCTAAATTGCATTATTTTATTACAAATGGCTGTAAGTAAATCCTAAATAATTACTCGTAAGAAAATAATGTCAACTAGCAGTGGCAAGTGCAGCGACAATCCATATCCATATGTTGCAGTGTCTGGTCGTCGCAGCGTGCTGCTCGGGACATTTTGAAATGTCAATTTGCGTGGATTATGTTATTCGCTTTTCATTGCGTGCAGTGCACGCGAACCTTACGCCGCTGTCGTTTAATCCGAAAGGGAAACAGCCGCCATAAATCTGCGGCAAACTGTTGTGATGACAAGGAATAACGATAACTAGTTTATTCCGCGAGATTACAAGTGATAATCAGAAAATAAGACGCCGAGCAACAAAAAATCTAAGTAGGAAACTCTCAATTTATTTTATGATTAGTCTTGAATTTATACTTGTTATTATGTTATTATTTGTTTGAGTAATGAACGTTTTAATTGTTATTAATGTGTGTCGTTCATGCTACTTAGCGTTATAAATGTTTTCATCTCGTTCATTTAGAATTATTTACTCACACAATTCACAACGGGAGCGAATTTATATTAAACATAAAATATGATCTGCAACACCTATTTATGCACCTGGTTCGTGGCATTTTTACTTCCTTGTACGGAGTAATAAGGAAGTATTGTAATCGCGAAAAATTTCGGTTTTCAGATTTTGAAGGAAATATCCGTTTTGACCTTTTCTGAATCCATTATGACTAGTTTCGTCGTGACGTCTGTACGTACGTGCGTACGTGCGTACGTACGTACGGACGTATGTGTGTCGCATAACTCAAATACGGTTAGACGTAGAAAGTTGAAATTTTGTATTTAGGACTGTTATAGCATCTAGTTGTGCACCTCCTATTTTTGGTTTCAATCTATAAACCGGAAGTAGTACTTTTTAAAAATATTTTGATAAATAATTAATTTTAGACAATTTTTTTTATTTTAAATGAAAGATTATGTGATTATTATCTACAATCGGTATTTTATAAATTTTTCTGTATCTTCTATCATTTAAGAATAATTAAAGTATACACTTATAATTTAGTATTTCTGTATCTTGTAGTCCATGATCGATTAACATTTGTTACTATGTAAAATTTAAATGATTATGACATGACAGTGACAGTAGCAGTGACAATAGTAAAATATCGTTTATATCTTCTTCTGCAGTTTAAATAAAATGACTAAAATATATTTGTGAGTATACTAGTATAATAAGTTAAAAGAATTTTTTATATTATTCTACATTTTAGTTATTAAGAAAAGTATGAACAAACAAGGCGTACAAGGAAGTCATGTGGTGTCCACGTCAGATATTTTACAATCTTTTTCGTAATAGAAATTATTGATTATTTAACACAATTGTATTAGCTTTATGTAAATTGGATTTATATTCACTTCATTATAAATGATTTATACTCCCGACCATATAACCTATTAGATCATAAAAATATGATACATATCTACGAATTTTACAAAAATAATATTTTATAATTCGCCTAATGCTACCTACCAAAACATTTTATTATAAATATCACATTAATCACAATCAGTTTTGGATAACAAAATTTTATGCGTAACCCACGTATTTAAAGACGTATTGAAACATGAGCCAATGTTGACATCTTTGGTTTTGGTTGATAAGGAACAACGTTTTTCTGCCCTTTTTTTGTGGCAAGGCACACAACGTTTAAAAACAGTGAACTTGTTTGACAAATCTACAATCTACAAATCTGATTTTACAAATATTCTACATGACATCATTGACATTTCCGTTGTAAATATTACGCTGTTCTTTTGCAAGTGAAACTTTTCCTAATAACTCCTTCGAGTAAATGTTAAATCTACAGCAAACAATGTTACCAACAAAAGATATTCCAACACAATGACATTTCCTCCTTATTGTTGGTATTACTATCTTAATGACTTCTTAACCTATACCATAGAATCAAATTTTTAAATATACCATGATAATAAGTATTCTCTAGCAAAGGAATTACATGCAAATGATAATCAGGACGTTTGTGGTAAAATATTAATACGTCTGTTCAATTATTTATATTACTCTTCCATAACTAATGAGATCTAATAAAGTAATAATGGTCTAGTGCAACTGATTACCGTTATTTTGAAGTTTATGCAAATTGCTGTTAAATTTAGTAAATGTATTACTAAAAAAGCACGAAAGCTTCTAATTTTAACAATATAATTTAATGCACTGGAATTTAAAATTTGAATGGTTAATTTAAGAATTGTATTTGCACTTTGCATTTTTGCTTGAAATACAATGATACAGAGTTTTCGTTCTAAGTACAGATTTTCGTGTAATTTACATACTTTTATATTTAAAAACATATTTACAGTTAGTTTAAGGTTTAAAATAGGTTCGTCTAGTATTGAAATTTTGAATTGTATTATATTAAAAATTTCTGTTTATAACAGACTTTTTTGAAAGATTTTTCAATTTTTTTTTGATTTAAGACAAAATAAATAAAAAACTATCACTATCCTTAACTTTGTAATAGTTTTTGAATGAAGTTTATATGTAATGTAGATTCTGAGATATGATTTTATTTCTGTAACACTTTTTGAAGTCATAGAACGGGTGTAAATACTGCTTTTAAGCAGGTATGTAGCTTTTATAGTTTGATATAAAGCCGATTTGGGGAAAATTTGGAAAATTTGTTTAATAAATCTTACTGTCAAGTAGAATTAGAACAAATTATTCAACAAGATATAATAAATATTCAGGTTTTTGCAGTTTAACATTTAAGAAATATAATAATACAATATTATTATTACAAGCATAAGCTATTTAGTTTACTTTTACCTTCCGCTTACCTGTAAAGGAAGGTATTGGAATCATGTAAAAAATCGGGTAGTGAGTTTTTAGTGGATGAGCACGAATTAGGTTCCTTACAACTCATTTTTTATAGTTTCCCGATGATGTCTGTATGTATGTATGTATGTGTGTGTGTGTGTGTGTGTGTGTGTGTGTGTGTGTGTGTGTGTGTGTGTGTGTGTGTGTGTGTGTGTGTATGTGTGTGGTCCGGGCCGATGCCGGATGTTGCATAATTCAAATACGAATTATCCAAAAATTTTGATATTTGGTATTTTACAATTGTATACGAATAGGAAGAGCTCATTAGATTTTGGTACAAATATCTTCACCGGAAGTGGTACTTTTTGAAGATTGAAAAGATTAAGTGTCAAAAATTTCTATAAATTTGAACAAATATAGTATTTATTTGTAATAAGAATAAGAGGAAAAGTTATTTGCAATTTATTTATTTAAAAAAATTGTCTTTATCTGGTAGCATTAAAGAACTGCAGTAAAATTTAAAAAATAAATTTATCAAATAAAACGTTGAAATCTTGAAATCCTTGTTCGGTTGATTTTTGTTTCTGCATAAAAAATATTGACAGATGAGACGGGTGACAAGTTGGCATACTAGCGCTATATAAGTCATAAGTAAGCTATTAAATGTAGTAACTGAACGGAGGATTGCTTCAACACAGAAGAGTTTTCGTGTGAATGAATCTTTTGATTCAGGTGATACTAATTTCTGTGTTTGAATATTTTAGATTTTTATTTGTATATTTTAAATGGACACCGGATTGTACGTATACATTTCTGTTTAAAGTCTAGATATGGCGGAAGGTTGTGTGATGGCCACGTCAGATTTTTTATTATGTTACACTATAAACATAAAGAAAGACTGCTACTAAGCTCATGTCGATCAAACAATAATTAAAGTTCAGGTTTAATAGGAATTGTATATTGCTTTATTAAACATAATTATGATAAATAAATAATAAGTTGCTAAATTTAGGTACGTATTTTAAAACATAATTAAGCAGTACGTGGAAAATCATGCATGCATGGGTATATTTATTTGTGCAAAAGTAGACACAACATTATTCCCTCTTAATAAACCTTGTGCACTGAAACGAATCGGTAAAGAAGAGAGTTTTTATAGCTTGAACAAATGAGAAAGGCTTAAAGTTTGCTGCATGTTGGTGTGAATGTCATTCTTCTGAGTCCAAAAATAATCCAAACAAACTCCACTAACACAATGACCACCGGCGTGTTTACTTGACAAAGAACAGCTCCGAAGGTCAGTTACGATTTCCTTGAATTTCTAACCAGTAAAGTTCAAACACAATAGGAATCAAATTAAACTCGAATGGTCCTCATCAGACGATGTTTTTTACATTTTATTCGGTCGAGGGCCGTCACTCAGAGGAAGAACATCATGATGTGCAGAAGACGTTGCTTTGTGTTGTGTCTCTTCAAGAGTCTGCTGAGTACGTCCCGGCGCCGACAAAAAATCACTATCTGTATCGGTTCAATTTGAATTCTGGCCAGATGATTAATGGGTACTTTTAATTTAATTCTTATTTGTTAAAAAGTTCGATTGTTACATCACGCACCAAGGCCAACCTCGAAGATTAAGTGTGGATTTTACTTCAAAGGATATGTGATATGCTGCGTCGCGATTACGGAAAGATGCCAGCTGAAGGACGGTCATTTTTTGCAAGATCTTTATTCTGAAATCAACAGCGCATTCTTCAGCAATATTTTCTGTAATCGACAAGCAATTTTTTAAATAATTATCGATAATTTGATTATTACCTGCCTTGGTTATTATGAGATTCATTGCGAAAAAACATTTATGTTGAAATAAGGCAACTATCGCGATCAATATCTCGGTTGTTCTTTACTTTATCCTCAATATTAATAATTTCATAAAATTTTTATAAGTCATAGTACCTTACCTACATAGATAATTCCTTTAAAAGAGTGGCGTATATACTTGATAGGTATTAGTTTGTTATTACGAAAATTCATCTTTGCAGCTTAGAATGTTTATTTTTGATAAGATCAAGGTAAAATGTAATTTATTGGTATTAACTTAATACAAAATTATAGCGAGGGAAAAAATGAAACACTTGAAATTCGTGAAATTTCGACCATTTTCAAACCGCCATAACTCGGCGTATTTTCAATCGATTTCGAAACTTTGCGGGCGAAAAACTTTGAAGTGTCTACTTTAAAGTCATGTATGCGAATTTAAGCGCAACCCCTTCCGCCCCCTCTAGCACCCCTGTGAAAAAATGTTTTTAATGGGAAAAATGGCCAACTTTGACGGTGTGTACGGAGTTGGTTGAAAAGTCGCTGAATTATGTGCGATAAATCTAAAAATGCACTTTTTTAAACATCCATAACTTTGTGCCAAATCATCGTAGGAACTTCGTTCTTTGAGTCCTGCACAGGGAATTGAACAAATTTTAGTGCCTTTTTGGTGGATCTTGTCAAAAAAATTTAATTTTTAAAATTTAAACATTTTTTAGCACAGGGGTGCTAGAGGAGGGCGGAAGGGGTTGCGCTTAAGTTCGCAGGCATGACTTTAAAGTAGACACTTCAAAGTTTTTCGCTCGCAAAGATTCATCGAAATCGATTGAAAATACGCCGAGTTATGGCGGTTTGCAAATGATCGAAATTTTTACGAATATCAAATGTTTCATTTTTTTCCACCAGTGTACTTTCAAATGATTATTTAACTAAACAAAGAGCTCAATTATATTAAAAATGCAATTATTGGATAGTTTTAGTATAATTTGGTGATACCTTCTTACAACTGAAACTGTCACATCAAAATAAGTTAAAATAAAATCAAGGAACAAGAAACGAACCTTGGGGAACCAGAAGAATACACCATAATCTGAAGTTAGTGTCATTTCTCAGGTGCATTAAAACAGGCGTTATTATTGGCATTTATTTTTCGCTCGTAATTTCACACTGAAATTTTAACCGCCCATATATTTTTGATGGCCGGGCCATTTTTTATCTCTTCTTCCCATGTAGTTCAGTAATCAGTGGAGTTCGTGAATGGGAGGTTGGTGAGCTGGTGAGCTGGTGTAGTTCGTATTTCTGCCGGTGACCAGCAGGCGTCTCTGTTATTGAACTTCGCAACACTTCATGGCTGATTTGGATTGAAGTTTATGAAGTTAAAGGTATTAAGGTACCTTCTGTACCTAAACCTCTTTCTATTGCCTTCATTAACTATGCGGTTAGTGTTGGAGGTGTAACGCCATAACTTGAATAATAAATAATTTTGCAAAAACTGTATTTTCCTTTTATTATAAACTATACACAGTTTATAGTACCTACTTAGTATATAGGGTATTCCACAACTTACGACAACAAATTAAAGCGTATATACTGTACGACGTGCTGATCATGAAACAAAAAGAATTTTTTTTTAAATTCGCAAAGAGTAGTTTATTTGAAATGTGTACATTTTAAGTATCACTGTTTTGATGGTACCTATATTTGATAATTTGACATTTTTATTAGTATTAGATATTATGTAAACAATTACTTTCTTTGTAGAAGATTTGAAATAATTAAAATTAACTACCGACTGGAGCAAAAAATGTTTGCTTGATATACGATGCAATTTTTTGCGAATTTAAAAAAATTATTTTTGTTTCATGATCAGCACGTCGTACAGTACCCTTCAATTCTTTGTCCTTAGTTGTGGAACACTCTGTATAATATTATGTTTTTGTTAAAAATTACCCAGCATCATTACAATTAATTCTCAAAATATTGTTTAAAACTTAAACTTAATTCAAAATTTTTCTTTAGCATTGACTTTTCAGAAATAATTACCTAATTTAAGAATGATATTTTAGGGCTATCAATAAATATTTTATAATATATGACATTAATAGGATACAAATAATTGTACTTTACTTGTAATCAGGGAAAAATAATTTGAAATACAAATAGAAAAGTGGAAGAATAATATTTCTTGTAAAATTATTATAGTTTTTTTGTACACAATTTTTGTTTATTGATTGTCAGATATAAATATGATATATTAAAAGCACTATAGGTAGTATTCTGCTTTGAAAATATTCTCATCAATATTATTATTCTCTCATAAAATGTAGAGCAAGTGTCTAATAATTATAAACAAGTTATGAGTTCAGGCCGAAGGCAAATTTTCTATAAAACTATTTGATTAGAAGTTCAAGGAAATGTTCTACAAAGTTGAGCTATAACTATAATAAGCAATTATTCTTAACTTTTATGCGCACATAAAGTCTAATAGTTTTACAATTAATTGCAATATTTGCATATGTTATTGATTAAACATAAACAATTTGGATCATTATATCTGAATTAATTGAACAATGTAAATAAAATTAATTGGATCGAAATCCTTGACGGAAAATTTTGCTTTATCAAGCAAAAATATTCAAAAGTATTATAAAATAACAGTTCTGTACTTCAAATTTTAATTCTTATATTAAATAGTAAATTTTACTTTCTCATCCAATATTATAATTTATTTATAAAGGTACTTCGCGATATATTACTAAACAAGTCTGTAAAAATTTGTAGGGTTTAATGATGCGCTCCTGTACTAATTATAACAAAGTTAATTTTAATAATTCTACATTCAGAATAATTTTTTATAATTGGCATAAGTTTTTATGCCCACATTAAAAAACAAAGTATTTTTTATTTTACATCTGATAACATCTTGTCTCTGTGACATTGCCATCAATATAAACTTTTATATTTATTATTCTCTGCTCATTAAGATCCCTCGTCCGCGCATCCTGACCACGTGACCTTCACAGAGCCGGGCACAAGTGGAGAGAAAGGGGAAATTATTCGGGTGTATGAGATTTTATTATCGAAATAAAAACCTACCCAGAATTAAGATGTCATTGTCAACGTTTTAGTCTTTTTCATTTTTATTACGGCTTAATATTATTTGTTTTAATTAATTATGATATTATTTTTCTTCAAAAATATGATCTTCTGGAACTAAATTTTAATTGGAATGAGAATCTTTCTCGTTTTCAATAATTATATTTATCATTAACATTCTTTCTTTAATTCTGTGGTTCTATTGGTAGATAAAACAACTCCAAGGTATACCTACGTATTGGTTTATGTCGGGTTTATGGTTAGAAGATAAAAAGTTTTAAATATTTGATTCGAAATGTACAGTGAATTCAACAGTAATAATTGTATAATATTTATAAACGAATATAATATAATAACATTTTTTTGTTTTAAATTTATTACTTGAAAACTTGACTACCTACTCACAAAACTGCCTCTTGATATAATTAATTTTAATTTTATATTTCAATAATTATACGACTATTATAATTTAAAATAGTTTTATGGTCGTTATGTTTTTATGTTTAGGTATTTCGTATGTTTGTTTATCTTAATTTTAATATTTTAATAATGATTACGTATTATCGTATTAAAATAATACAAATAATACAAACATTCTAAAGCATAAAGTGTACAAAATCTTTCTTTACATGTGTGAAGTTGAAAAAGTCACGTCTGAATTCTTTCTGGTCATATTAATTATGTAATTCGTGCTTCAGCGGTACTCGGTAATATTATAGTATTTTGCATAATAGTCAGTGTTTATAAAAATAAGGTAGTTAACCTTCTAGATTTATGCGCGAATAGTTTAACACGACGAAACACAATTTGAAGTTCTGAACATAACATTTTTTGTTAGTTTGTATAAATTTTTATAAATTTAGAGTTAAATGCGACTAAGAGCGAATAATTCAGAAACACATATACCTACCAAAAGAAAGATTCTGTGAGAATAGGAATAGAGTAGTAAAATTTTCTACATTAGACAGGTGATTCATCATAACTTGCTTTTTTAAAATGCGTGCCATTCAGGCTGTAGGGATCGTAGTGGGGAGAGAGTGATCTCATTCGACAGATGCACTTCTAAAGTTTTGTTCCCCACCCGGTCAGTCGCCATCATGCGTTGGAGCACGAAGCAGCATCGATGGCTGTTTTGAGGGAACACTTCCCTGGGCGCCTCATCTCAATAAGGGGCGATTTGGAGTGGCCAGCCCGCTCGCCCGATTTGTCTCCTTGTGATTTTTTGTGGGTTTTTGAAATCCAGCGTTTACGTCAACCGTCCAAGTACCCTAGAAGACCTGAAGGCTAATAATCCGGGCCGCAATTGCCAACATACCCGCTGTCATGCTGGAAATGGTTATGACAAACGCCAGAAATCGGCTTATTCAGTGTATAGACAATGGGGGGCGTCACCTACCTGATGAATTTGAAAACTGGGTGAAACAAAACTTTAGATATGTACCTACATTATAAAATTTTTAAAATGCGTGCCATTCAGGCTGTATGCATCGTAGTGGGGAGGGAGTGATCTCATTCAACAGGTGCACTTTCAAAGTTTTGTTCCCCACTTGGTCAGTCGCAATCATGCGTTGGAGCACGGAGCAGCATCGATGGCTGTTTTGAGGAAACACTTCCCGGGGCGCCTCATCTCAATAAACCCGCTCGCCCGATTTGGCTCCTTGTGATTTTTTTTAAATTCAGCGTTTACGTCAACCGTCCAAGGACCCTAGAAGACCTGAAGGCCAACATCCGGGCCGCAATTGCCAACATACCCGCTGCCATGCTGGAAAGTGTTATGACAAACGCCAGAAATCGATTATTCAGTGTATCGACAATGGGAGGTGTCTCTTACCTGATATGATTTTGAAACCTGGGTGAAACAAAACTTTAGATATGTACCTACATTATAAAATAAAAATAAAAAGTGCTTGATTCATAAAATGGGCATTATTGCGTTTTGAAATTAGTAAGTTAAGATGAATCACCCGTTATTATTTGGTACATTTAAATATGAAATACGAGTTGGGCGATAAAAAAGCTATTGTTGTGCAAGAAAATTTTATTGCATATAATTTTATCTTATCTGTTCATGGAGCACTTCATAAAAAGCAAAGACAGCACAATATATGAAGTAGCTGTTTGCGAGTAAAAATAAACAATCTCACAAATATGTATAATAAAGTTTCCATCGGAATGCCTTCTACTTCTATTTCATATCAAACACCGCATCTTCAACTGACCAATATGATGTGCGGAGTGTATTCTGCATTCTGCAACAATGCAATACCGGGTGTGAAATTTGTTGTCTCACAGGTCTCTAGATTTTCCTCGCTTCGGCATTCACGTCAGATGGTATCGCGCATCTGATCGCGTCGGCTTTGAACGATAATATGTGCACTTGTTTCTTTATTGCGTTTTGCTGCAGATGAACTTGTCAAAGTGCAAATTATATCGCATGCAAGGCGATAGCTTTCGAGTATTTTTCACACGGGATTGATTATTTGTAGTGATTGGAAGTAGGGATGCGATGGCTTCTAAGGAAGTTTGCGCACTTGTCTATTTGTTTTCATAGTGATTTGCATCTTACAGGAATAAGAAGAATCACTTAAACTTACTTTTACGTTTGGGAAGGCACAATTTGGTTCTAATTTTAATTTATTTGATTTCATTCTTGAGGTACTACCTTTTTTGCGAAAGGGTTCGAGTAGGGTGATCTACAACTTTGTGTATTTACGAGTATATTTTAATGGCAAATGTTATGACATAACATTTACTGAACACGAAACTGGCAGATTTTTTTTTTAATTCTCAATTTTAATTCCTATTAAGGGGCTATACTTCTTGAGTGCAATAAGAATAAGAATTCACGATTCTGGCTATATTGCTCACAATAAAAATCTGAAATTTTACATTACTAACGACAAAGCATTGTTGAATTCAAAAATTCAAACTATATATTGTTTCGACAACAATTAGAGATAAAAATAAATTAAACACTAGAATTTCGTGAGGATCTCATGAATGAACAATAAAAGTAATCATTGAGATAAAATGAGTAGAACATAGGTGTAGAAAGGGCGGAAAAACAATAAAACTATAATTTTATCAACATAATTGCCATAAATTCTATCTAAACTTGTACAATTTTTGCTGATTTTTGCATAATTATTAAAGCCAAACTAATTACATTAATTAAAGATTTTGAAGATTCCGCCCTTTTTGTATGCGTCTTTAATCTAAATACAAGAATTCAACACCATACGTATAACAGTATTAGATTGAGATCCTCACAAAAATTATTCGTTTTTGGTTTCTAGATGAAATTTCATAGATTTACTAAATTTCTTGACATATCTAGGTACTACTTTGCTAAGACACTACTTGATAGGTTGATTGAAGATATTGGTCTTTATTTCATGTGATTTAGTTTTATAGCAATAGATGATAGATGATTGGCAAATATATACATGTGCAGAAAATCTGTCAGTATATATTCGAGAAAGTGTAAAAAAAATTATAACAAGCATAAGCAGACACAGAAAACTCATTAATTTATTATCGAATAATTACTTTTGAAAACTTATTTCAGCTAAAGGCTGACCTGCAAATGGATTGAAGTATGACCAATGTCTCAATTTTGTACTCATTACAATCTGTTGAGATTTACTCTGGGACTATGGGATGCATTTTATCTGGTATTAAAACCTAAGATGCGTGTAATGCAAATATAGAATATTCTGAAGCAATTAACTCCGTATTACTAAATTCCTTTCTTCTTTATTGTAATGTACTCACCTATTTGTATTTTGTACAATCCTGACGTCATACATAATGATTCATTTTACATCACGCTATAAAAACATTAATATTATTATTATTATTATTGTCAATTTGCATTAGCTCAATCTAATAATGACATTTACTTTACCTAAGTTTACTATTTGTATTAATAACAATATTAAGAAGATCAAATATTTTTTAGATCGTTGTAGTAATTGATCAAATTTGTTTTTTATTTATTTTTTTCTCATTCTGATAATAATTGCTTACTGCAATTATATGCAACGTGCTCGCTATGGTTCACCTGTAGACCAGAACTGAAATCATAACACCAGATAAACGTCAATTATGCGCTTGCTTTCATGTGCATTACTGTTTTCATGCTCATGGAGATCGTATCTTTCATTAAGTAAACAATTCGCTTTACAAGAAATCATAAACTATATCATTTTGTATGCTACTCATATAGTAGGTAATTTAAATTATAATAATTTTACTAGATTGTAAAAGAATTTCGATACAAGTCAATAGGTTAGGTATATTCCGGTATATTATTAGTTTATTCTGACTTCTATCAATATTTGCTTAACTCATTGTACTTTAAAATATAATCATCACGAGTGAACGGTGAAGAACTCGGGAACATGGCGAGAACTTTGTGTTGTGAGATCCTTAAATATTTGATATACTTGAGTTATATTGTTTTAAAACGAGATAACGAGAATACAGTGTTTTGTTTATTTGCAATTTATTGTAATCTAATTATTGTTTAACTTAAAGTATTATTGATATAATAAACATAAAAATGGTTAATCTGTGATAATAAGAGTGACGATCAAGACGTTTACATCCTTAAGAGGAATGCCCACCCCTACAAAATTAAGCAAAAATATGTTCTCGTTGAGCCCATGAAATTGACTTTAATTTTGGTCCGATTTGTTTGCTCTTTTTTTAAATTTAAAGATGAAAGATGTCTCTAGGTCTGTCTAGTGCCATTTTTTTTTAATTTAAATTTTTACATGTAGTTTTTAAGCTCCAAAGTTAGTCAAATTTTAAGAACTTTGAAGATAAAATATTAAAAAACTAAAGTAAAAATTTAAAAAGTGACACTAAGCGGACATAGCCTAGAAATTGTTTAAAAATATTTAAAATTAGTGGTAATTTCATGTGCCCAACGAAACCCCTTTTGTAGTAGAAAATTACTAAATACGGTTCATTCATCGAATCAACCGATGTCGTCACAATGAGTAACAATGGTTTGTGACGGCATCGCTTCATTCGTTAAATGGATCTTCAAAACTAGTGGGGATTCCTCTTAAGCCCTGTTTGCATGAGGATTCTACCAAGATTATAAATCCTGAAAAGAAATATTCATGGTTTTGATACAATCAATAAATTATAAATTCTTCTTTTCCAAGACTCATTGAAGATTCAATTTAGCGGCACTGCAATTTAACAGGTAATCTCACTAAATAGAAGAAAACTTCTTCTTTTCCAGGCTCAAAATCTTGGTAGAATCTTCAAAAAATCCTCGTACGAACAGGGCTTTATATCAAAATTTCTTCAATATTTCTAACTCTTGTTGAACATCCAGATGACACGAGAACATAGTAAATTTTATATTTCAAAGTAAGAAATTTTCAGTAACAATTCTTTCGTAGAACAAATTAGTCAAATATTTTAGACAATATCAATTTAGAAAACCATTGATGCAGGACTGGAATACGTCCAGTGTTCAATGTCCAATGTCATCACGTAGCAAGCCTTCTCTGATCTTCAATTAAACTCTAAAACAATTATCCACGGTCCGAACCTAGTGGACAACCACGGACAAAAACGAGCATTACGCAAGGGAAATGCCGGGGCCACAAACGGGAAGTTGAAGAAAGCCGAGACGAATGCGAACGAACAACGAACTTTGCTGAGGCAGTGCATCGAGTACGGCCCTGACGGGCATCAATCTCTGTCCGCGCAAGACACTCCCGGAATATCATGCTTTTTATTTCCGAATTAATGTAATGTTGGGTTTTCGTGTGAGATCTTTTTTACAAATTAGAGGAAAGAATTTGGAGCAGAGGTACCTATTTTGAGAACACATTTTATTAAACATTTTGTGTATGATACTGAATTATTTATTATTAATAGAACTTTGTGCAAATCACAATTAAATAATAAATCAATTATATACGATTCAATTTGCTCTTGATTTGCAGAGAGATATACAGAATTAGTGATGCTGTTTGTCGAGAGTGCACCCGACTCTCGTCTCGACTCGGAATTTCCAAAAGTAATAAAAGTCACTCTCGTCTCGTCTCGAAATTTCTCGACTAATCTCGACATGGAGTCGAGAGTCTCGAAAATCTCGAATCAACTTGGGTTGTGTGGTATTTATTTGACATGCAAAACAAGTCAGTATTAGTTTGTTAGTGTTAGTGCGGCTTAGGTCCAGTCTTATGTGATTACTTATACGTATTTTGTACGAAATAACTCTTTTGTGATATATTTAACTCTAACTAATACATGTTTATTTTATTCCACGGTACTTCATCTATACTTGACTAGGTAGATACCTCAATTTATAATTTTTATAATTAAAATTAATTTTTGTTAATTAATAATAATGTTTCGTATACCTATATCTTTAATAAACTTATTATTTTGTTAATAACTGTTACATAATTTTAGGAATACGTATTATTTTAATTAAATATCTAATTGATTTATGTAGATCAAAATAAAGATTTTATTTTTAAACATGTAAGTTTGTATACATTTATTGTTTGTTGATCTTGGGAATATTACTTGAAATACAACTTTTTGTGAAAGATCCCATTTATGATCTGGTCCTGATTCCTGATATTCCAGCATCATTAGCATCTAAAAATGCGTCACGGGCAAGTGAAATTTTTTTGAGAGTAATTGTTTAATCCTATCAATAGTTACTAATCAATTATATAAGACGAGACTCAAGAGTCTCGTGGAGACTCTCGGCGAGACTTGATACTGGTCTTGTCTCGGTTCGAATTTGTAGTCGAGAGTTGCCTCATGGTCTCGTCTCGATTTTCTCGACAAGACGAGACGAGATCAAGACTAGTCTCGACTCTCGCGGCAACACTATACAGAATTGATGTCTTGTTTCATATTTGGGAACGGAACAACTACAATTAATAATTTTCCGCCGAAGAATATAAATCATATACAACGTATACAAAAAAGTGAAGTAAATTATAAGATGAATGCATTATTGAAGTTTATTACAAATGAAACTGTAGCATTAATATATGTAAATGAATTATGTATGCGACAAATTAAACAAACGCTCATTATTGCTACTGATCTTAATAACAACTCAATATATTATAATTAAAACGTATTAGTTGAAGGCTACAGAATGCAAATAGCATTACTATTTATAGCAAATAATGCATAAAATGTAAACATGTAAATAGCGTTTAATTTCTCACTTTTAAAGAACTTAGCTGTCACATATCAATTATTTATTTAAGTTACAAGTTTGTTTTTTAAATCAATTATACTTTGTAATTAATGACTTTGAATTACTTATTTACAAAGGCTTAAAAGTTGTATTATTTAACAATATGATTAATTAAATGTGCTGTCAACGGTTCATTAGTGATGCATATTTCACCAACATAGTAATTATTTTGCAGCAGGATTATAAATATTACCTATATGAAATATTTTCAGTGCTATGTAACATGATTAGTTCCCAGATCAAGTTTCGGAGTTATTATTATTGTTGGTTGTAAGCTAAGAATGCAAGTAGGTGCCAGGAACATGGGACTGACTTTTAGTATACAAATTGACCACCTACTGTGCACTGGCGCTGCAGTCGCGAATTTAAGTCCCGCCCGTAATATGCATAACAAACACTTAATTGTCATATAAATCTCTGTACATAAACAAATCGAAGGAAATTGATAACTTAACGACTTGCATTTTATATCACACTGCCTTCCATAATTCCTGCCGAACTGACGTTTTTAGTAGCAAACACAAAATTCCTACTTCTTTTTTTCGTTAGGTTACAATTTGTTTTTTTCACGACATGCGGAGAAAACACGATTTTCTTCTCGCGAAATAGTGAGGAAAGTGAGTTTTCCCTGTCTAGAGAGGAAAGTAAGCAGCGTTACCACCAGTGTAATTTTGAAACATTTCAAATTTGTAAGTAAATGTATTATTTTATTGAAAATTCTGATTTTATTGTGATATACTGTAAACTATTAACGATTTTACAATTTAATTTGGCATATTGGCCGCAGTGAAACATTTCGTTGTTTTTAAATGTCATTCTGACAGATGGCAGTTATAACCTAACTTCTATTGTGTTTCTTCTACATTTAAAATGTTTTTAAATATGTCGTGAAAAAAATGTTGTGTCTAACACAAGAGGAAAGCCCTTTTCCACTCTCGTTCGGTTGCCTCACTCGCTTCGCTCGTGACACAAACTTCGACCTCGAGTGGGAAAAAGGAGCGATTTCCTCTCTAGTTGGACAAATAACTATTGGATATTTGTTTACTGTATCAAGAGATTTTTTATTTTCTGAGCCAACAAAGTCAATTTATTGTGTTTGTATATTCTACCAATGCATTAAAAGTTGAGTATAAATCTGATTGGTGATGAGCAAATAAAGTTTAGTGGTTATAAAAAATGATACACGTACAGTGAATTTTTTAATTGCACCGGTCGCAAGCACGATGCACGGCTTGTAGTATTTTACTCACGCCAGTGAAATAAATTCGTGAAGAATACATGAAAGCGCAATCAGTTTACAATCATTGACTCTCATGTGGCGAAGTGGTTTTTTGGCCATGGTTGATTTGCCCGGCGAAAGAACAAATTAACAAACACAAATATATTCGTCTGAGTTGGTGCGTTGGTTTGATCGCCGCATCGGCTAGCACTAAAACATCATAGCTGTCAGGCATAAAAACCCCGTCCTCTCCCTGTCGGACGCACACTCCACGCCATCGCTCCCTCTCTCTCCGTCAAATTAAATAAATATGGTTAAACGAGAAGCATTTTCGAAATTAAAGTCACTGGAAACGTTTTTATCCGAGCACGAACAAACACAAGTTGAGACGGAATATTTGTATTAACATAAAATCCTTATAATTCACAGTGTAAGAAGCTACGGAATAAATTAACCAGTGGCGTTGCATGTGCGGGGGGCCGAAAGAGCGGGGCGGGCCGGGGAGGCCGAGGGAACCGAGGACCGGTGATAGCGGGAATAAAAACAAATTCCACAGTTGTAACCATGACGACCGGTTAAAAAACCCCATTGTTGGCGAAACGAATTCAAAATGGCGACTGCTCGGACCTCGGGACGTCACGCGTTGCGGTCAGAGATTTGGCAACAGGCAACAGGACTTGACACTCATCATTTTTACCACGCATTATATTTTATCTTTCTTTCATAATCATGTATATAACTAACTAAAGTCCGGATTTTTAGTTTTAACTTCAATATACTTCAGGCATTTTAGTTATTTTATACATAGGATGTACTTTAAGGTCAAATGAAAAGTTTTTTTCGTGACCTACGTGCCTATTTTCCAATTTTATGGTTTTGGCGCCTATTTTACCTTTTCAGCCTATTTTAGATTCCTATTTTAGCTTTTATAGTTTGCAAAATATTTTCTTTATTAATAATTGTTACAAATATTTTGTGAATCAAACTTTATTTAATTTAATTATTATTAGTTACATACTAAAAAATCTGCTGTGGCCACCACACGACCTCTCGCCTAATTCTGCTTATTCTACTAATCTAATAAATAGTTTTACTTACATTTTAATAGTTTCATGTTCATGTAATATGTAAACGATAATGTAAACCAATATGCAAGCAAAAGATGTCAACTGTACTGTCACTGTCATAATAATTCAAATTTTATGTAGAAACAAATTTTATATCATGGACAACAAGATACTGAAATTTCAAAAAAATAGAATATTAATTGTACTTTATTTTATTGTTAAATACTTCCAGATTCAGCAATTTGTATTTATAATTAACTGTACACATAGATAATCACAATTTCTTTTATTTTTAATTGCAAATATTGTCATAAATAAATAATGTACCAATATATTTAAGGAAAACTATTCCAAACTTCTAAAAGTACTACTTCCGGTTTGCGGATTTCTACCAAAATCTTATCCGGTGTTAAGATACTTATTAAAACCTTAAATATGAAATTTGGTTATAAACGGTTTGATACTTTTTAAGTTATCGTGGACGAAAAATCGTCGGTTCATACAAACGCACACACACACACACACACACACACACACACAGACATCATCGTGAAAATAGTAAATTCGTATTCTAGAGACCCTGAAACGTGCTTATCCACCAAAAACTCATACTCGAAAATTTTGACCCATTACAATACCTCTCTTATAGAATATGAGGCGAGAGGTAAAAAGTGCACATTTTTTATTTTTCGTTAGTTTTTCTGATTGTACGAGTATATATATTTTTTTTAAGTTTAACTTTCCTAGTAAATAGGTACGAGCAATTATTATTGGAAAAAATATTAGTTTTTTTATCACCTATTTATATTTAGAATGCCTAAGATACTGCCTATTTAAGAGGAATTAACAACCTATGTGCCTGATTATTAAGGCATCTTTAAGTGCCAAAAAATCCGGGGTTTACTTATTACCTATACTCTTATTAACTGTTTATTTAAATTAAATTTTATTTTGATTTACTAACCAAAACCCAACTATTCAGATAATATTAAATAAAGGGTTGTATTGTTCTAGCAAATAATGGTCACCATAAAATAAAATTTTGCTACATAAATGTTTATCGATTCAAAAAGATTTTAAAATTAAATTTGTACTCATTATTTTACAGCCTATTAAAAAGCTATTCTTAAAAGGTATAGTAGCAATTTAACATTTAGCAACAAAAACTTTTCATAAAAATCGAAACAAAAAATTACTACTATTTTACACTTTAATTACGACCCGAAAGAAACAATTATATCAGCTAAATACACTCAATTTTCTTTTTTATAGTTTCTGTATATTTTATACATACGCTCAACGAAATATTCAACCAAATTAAAGAAAAAGAATCCTTATGCACACAGACATAAGTTAACAGAATTTC
Source organism: Agonum fuliginosum (assembly GCA_947534325.1). Taxonomy (NCBI): domain Eukaryota; kingdom Metazoa; phylum Arthropoda; class Insecta; order Coleoptera; family Carabidae; genus Agonum; species Agonum fuliginosum. The sequence goes on along the minus strand of OX384029.1, from coordinate 58,304,951 downwards.
AGCTGACAATTTGGCTGTCTGTGAGCACACTGTACACACGGCTACTGCTTGTAGATTCAAGCATATAATTGCTAGATTCCTAGTTGTTTATTAAGAGTTTTAATTAGTACCCTAAAGATTGCCCGAGCCGGCATTCCACTTCAATCGTTAATTGTTATTTATGTAGATCAGCGCAAGCTGCGTAAAAATAACTAAAATTTATTGCGTCTTTAATATCATTTATCAAATAGAATTTGTCAGTCGGATTTTTTAACATCTAAATTTTATGACACTTCTGAGAAAAAAATTCCGGACTCTTTGAAAAAAAAAACACTTGAGATGATGTCATCCTTAGAATTTTTAAATGGAGCTTCTGCTTCATATTGTTTATTTAATTTCGTTTTTATTTCTTTAATTAGTTGAGCTATTTTGTTGAGAAATATCCGTAGGGCTCGAACTAATTGTAAGTATATTGTGAAATATTATGGCATTTAAATTAAAAAATTAAGTTAAATTATTGATATTACTAAAGCCTTACTTAATAAGAATTTATACGTAGGTACTTGCTCAAGTAATAAACGTACCTTAATTAAGATATAAGGTTTGTATTTTATTTAAAAACTTAAGTTGTTTTTGCTATGGTTGTTCTTGTTATGCTGAGTTATTAATTAATATTTATTTTCCGTAACTAAATCATTAAAAAATCAACCAGTTTTTTTATTACACAATCATAAAATTAAACTTATGTTATTAATAACAAAAAATAACAGTGTTTTTATGTCTAAACTTTACATGTCATAAGTCGCATAGTTTTAACTCACTGTCACATACCTACCTCTCTATCAGTAGATTTTAGTTTTGATCGTAGATTTCTTAGGCGGCTATGAATTCTTTATCTGTAGATGAAAATCTGTAGTTTCCGTTTGAGGCGTATACGGCTAAGGAAGAAAGAAACCTGCGTTATCTAAACTTACATCAGTAAGAACATTTTTAAATGATATTTATATTTAATTTTTAATATTTCATTAGATAATTTTACAAAATCTCTATAATAGCTATAAAGTTTATGGTAATTCTCACTTTATTTTAAGCAAACTTAGACGAAAGTTACCAAACAAATTTTGTACACTACTTGTACAATAATTATTAATAATGTAAACTATTAACTTAAAATAAAATCTTGTGTGCAGCCAGAGCTGGGTATTACTTAAGTATTTAGGTACTTAAGTATCAATATTTAATAACAACTAATACTTAATACTTGTACTTAAGTATAAATATTTTTTGGGTACTTATTACTTTTAAAAACTTGTACTTAAGACTTATTTTCATTTCATAATCGTAAATAATACTGAAGTACTTTTTAAATACTTAAGTTTTTCAATAATACTGAAATTATGGAAAATTACTTAAGTTTATTCAATAGTTTAAGTAATTATATAGCTCAAACTGCGACCACAGCGACATAATACGACATTTTTACTATGAATTAATCTTTCCCGATAAAAAAGGTAATAATCGAAGGTAATAAGGTTACAAATGTTACAAACCATGCAATTTATTATATTAGTTTTTAAAAATAATGCTACTTGAAAAATACTTATTTTTAAGTACTTTTGACAATGAAAACTTATACTTTAATTAAATAGGTACTGTGAAGCTTTACTTGAAAATATAGGTACTTGGTATCAAGTACTGATACTGACCATAGGTAGTACTGGTACTTATACTTAAGTATTCTGATTTCGATACTTGCCCAGCTCTGTTACTTAATTAACAGGACTTGCAGAAACTTCAGTTTTGTTATTGAATACATTTATTTATATACAGTAAATGTTTCGATGTGTCATACAAATTAGTATTTTAGGGAATGGGCAAAAATGAGGAGAATGAGTAAGGGGTATGTGCGCATGCTGATCATCGATATCTCTGCAAGTTAACAGCAGAATAGTTACATTTACGACTTTTTTATTGATGTAAGCAGATATTTTTGCAACGGGTTATCCAGACATTAATCGTTTTATAGTTGTGCGAGCAGTTCTCGTATTTCTCGCAAATAATTTCCGTTTTATGAACAATTTGTAATTTTTATTATCATAACAATAAAAATGCTTGATCCTCAAAAGCAACGGTTGAAAACCACTGGTGGATCTGTATTCCTTAGCCCGGTACATTACGGTCTTTGACACATCAATAAAGCTATTATTCTCCCGGAGTTATCCTTGTCTGTCTCATAGAGTTCTCATACATCCGTCTCGCTTCGCGCTATCACGATTGCGGCATCAACGCTTTCAATCTGACCATTTATTCTGATCGTACGTACATTTTTTATAAAATATATTTATCATACATCTTTCGCCCTAGGGGATATCCCAGAAAGCGGACAGCGGCTGAGATGAGCGGCCGATTGTGGGCCTTATGGCCGTGGATGCAAGTCTCACGGCACTGACAATAGTTCTTCGCGTGTAGTGCTTTCCATGCCGGTAGATTCTTGTCTTATTTTCAGCTTCGTTTTAGATTTTTTGCTTGGTGTTCTGCGTTCTATTTATTTATTTTATTTGTTATGATTTTGTTTTTTGATATTACAAATTGCAGAAATTAATTTACATTGTGTTTCGCTGCCACCTTTTATTACATCATTAATTATACTCCGAAATTGTATGCACATGATTGTCACAGATAACTTGAACTTGGAGTTGAAATCTTCAAGATTTAATTTTCATCAAAAAGTAGCGATTAAGGTAGTTATTCCATGTAATCATTTTACCCAGAATTAATTGAAATTCAAACTATATTATATCAATTTATAGGTTTAATCTACTTCCTATCGCAATTTGAAAAGGATTGACCATCTGGTATTTGAAATATTTGCAATTAAATTTGGTCTTTTTAAGAGGAACGGTTACTGCACTATCAAAATTTATCGGTCCGGGTCGGTTATTATCAAAAGAGTCAATTTCTTAGAATTTTAATAAGTGTACCCAATACGACTCTAGCTTGGAGGTGGAACTAAATTGAAATTCGAATATTTTTTCGAATATTTACACTGCCTGACCATATTTTTGTGTCAAAAAGGGGTTTAGTTTTCACCGTAAAATTTAGTCTAAATATTAAAAAAAATTAACAATTTTCTTTTTAACTTGTAGAAGAAAGTTGGTTCTGTTACATTTCTGTATTGAAATTTTAAAATTCAAAACATAATGCACTTTAAAATGAATTACAAAATTGCCAATGTTTATAACGCCTATAATAACAAATCAAGCAAAAATTTAAAATTGTAATACACAAATGTCATACAAACAACCTTCCTCTACAAATTAAAAAAATAAATATTTTAAAATGTTAATATTTAGATTAGATATGATGGTGAAAACGAAACCTTGTTTTCACTTGTACGTTGCACCAGTATCCGTTCCTCTTAACACGTGGAGAATACGAAATAGCAAAATAAACATAACATTTTAAATTATAACTTTTATATCCATACCGAAATTTTAACGAAAAACTAGAATGTTATAGAATACTAATTTGCGGATTTAATTTCAAAATTATTGAAATTGTATGCACATGATTATCACAGATAACTTAGAAGTTGAAATCTTCAAGATTTAATTTTAATCAAAAAGTAGCAATTAAGAGTTCGATTTTATGCTCGCCAATAAATGTTAGACAACAGACTATTGTCGGAGAAAGTCTTCCTGCAGTCTGTCAGTTTAGCGCTCTGTTAACATTGTCATGACACAAGAATGTATTTTCAGGACTTTCTACACACTGTCGCAACCATTGTGACTTAATCTTCTGATACACCCACCTATTTGTGTAATTACGAGCTGAAAGTATTTGAGGTGGTCTAATTATTGTAACATTAATAGTAATAAATGCTGATATGTATCAGTACTTTCTATTTAATATAATCTTGTAACTTTCATTCTTAAATCCAATGAACACTGAACTAATTTTGTTAATGTTTCTATTAAACGTTTGTTGTTAGAATTAATTAAAATTTCTAAACAATTAGAACTTTTTGTTTTATCAGGCACAAATAATTTGGCGAAAGTATGCTGTGTCTTAATTATAGTTTTTTGCTTAAAATACTATTATCTTTATCTTTACTTGACTCGTGTAGGTTAGCTACATTTATCGAACATTCATTATTAACTGCAGTCAGAAATTGTCCTATAATGCTATAAGACATAGGCGCCGACTACGGGGGGCTGCGGGGCTGAAGCCCCCCCGAGCCCAATCGAAGCCCATTTTCGGGGGAGCTTAGCCCCCCCCCCCCCCGAGAATTGCCCACTTTATATTTGATAATCAATAAAAAACACGCATTTTAAAAATACAATTGCCCGAACTAGTTAAACTTATTAAAATAATTTAAACTTGGAAGTCTTGGCCAATGAATTTATTTCAAAGGTTACAGTGCGTAGAAATACATTTGAATTTAATAAATAATATGTAATCTTAATCTGTAGTAGCGATGTTGTATGCTTTTTTTATTTTTTATAGAGATTTATTCATTTCAGTATTTGATTTGTATTGAATTTCTCAATTTAATATAAATCCTTCACCATTTATTAACAAAAATGTAACTTTATATTAAAAGGCATTTAACTTTGACCTAAAAAAAATTTCGTATACGGCGCTATTTGTAATTTATAATAATATAATATTGATTTTAAATCCAGCCCCAGCCCCCCCGAGCATTTTTAAAAGTCGGAGACTATGCTATAAGAAGAAGTAAAATTAATCAAATTCGCTTTAAAATACATGTTCCAACTATATGACAAATTTTTGCAACACAGTCTTGGAACAAATTGTAAACAACGAAACAAACAAGTATAAAATATTTTTAACCACTTGCATTTGCATACATGTTTAAGTTTATTTAGTTGCCATTGTGGTTGTGGTGGCAGTGTGCAGGAACAAAACTCAATTTTTCACACTTTGTACACTGTTGTCAGTATTGTAGACGAACGTAAATTAATAAATATTGCAGAATTTCATAATCATAATCACTCTAAAATAAATAAAATTAATTTTGTTAATCTTTTTAACAGAATTTCTAATAGAAGAAGAAGTATTTTTGATAAGCGCCAGTTTCTTCAAAAGTGGCACTAGATGTAGGTACTTGAGGACAACGATTAGTTAGGTATTTAAAAATATCGTATTTGTTAAAAAAAGTTTTAATGTAAAAACTTAATATCATTTTTCGCTACTTTATCGACTTTTATTGAACCATTTGTAATTTAATTGTCTGTATTATATAGTAGAGTAGTATTTACTTATTTAAATTATTAATTTTATTAAACCTATGTGTAACAAGCCACACAGCATTTAGGTATCGAGCACCCTTAAAAACTAAACCAGCAATCGATGATCGAATCATCCGTGACATTGAATCTTGATTAGCATCCATCGAGTACAGCAAGAAATAACGAGTATTCCTCTCCTATCCTCACAGTCCTTATGCATTTTGCAAACGGCTTCATTTCGAACCTCCTCGGAACTTGTGCTGCGCTTGATGTCCTCGTTGACTGCCCCGTCGCATAAATCGCAACGCAGGCGGCGAATGGGCTGCGTTGCTGCGATGTCCGTCAGTGTCACTAGAGGACGGATAACCGAGGTCAAGAAGGCGCTTTACTGTCACCAAATTTAATACTTCATTTTACAAAGCTTGAATGATGTATAATGAAATATATATTCATATTAAGAGCAGTATTTACGCCCGTTCTATGACAATAAAAAGTGTTACAGAAATAAAATCATATCTCAGAATCTACATAACATATAAACTTCATTCAAAAACTATTACAAAATTAAAGAACGTACCTATGTTCGTCTATTGATAGTTCTTTGTGTATTTTGGCTTAGATCGAAAAAAAAATTGAGAAATCTTTCAAAAAGATCTCCCTACTCAAAATACCCTACTCTTTTAATTGCAGTTTAATAATAGTATTATATCTATTACTTAAATATATTTAAAAAAGTGTACATGAATCTCTTCGTACAAGTTGGAAAAAAATTGATGTTCCGTTTTCCCCTTTTTCCAACTTTAAAGGCCGATATCTCAAAAACTAAGCGAGAAATCAAACTCTAGTCTGCAGCATTGTATTTCTAACAATTAAATTAACCTACAACCAAATTTTTTGTTGTTGTTGTCAATTTTAGAAAAAATCGTAAGGGGTACCCCTTAAGAAATCTTCAAAAATGAGGAAACCGTGATAAATCTTGTACCCGTCGGAATTTTGAGCTGAAAATTGGTACACATATGTAATTCGGTGCGAGGAATTCTTTGGTGAATAAATTAAGTCGATAATTGAACCATTTTTGAGAAATCGAGGGTGGTTGGTTTTTGGAAGGTCAAAAAATTTCTAAATTTTCAAAATTCTGAAAATTGAGATATCGGCCTAAATCATTCTAAAATTTAGGATTCATCAAATTTAAATAATACGTTATTTGCGCCAATCGAATGTTTAGGTAGATAACTTACTATGGAAATATGATGTATTGCCGTCAGGGTATTAACATCATCTTACTTTACATAAGTGTTAAATTTCTACCTGCAAATTTTATTCAAAATAGTATATTATACGATGACTGGCATTTCACAACAAAATTCAGTAATCTACATAATATAAAATAGCTAAAGATTGTAAACACTATTTTATTTATTCATCTATTTATGAAACACACCTGTCTAAACTCTAAAATCTGTTTCACGCAAATTATAACTAGCAAAAGTCATTACAATATGCAATATGTTAATGGTCCTGTAATCATATCAATAGAATTCTAAGCATAAATTTAAAATATTTTGCTTAATAGATCTTATTGTGGCTATGAATGAAATTTAAATAGATGGACGAATAGCTCATCTTTTTAATCTTGTCTATGAATTTGGTTTAGGTAGGTAAATGTGAAATTATAATATTGAATAATGCATTTTCTAAAATAATGTAAATGTGGCAATTTTAATTTGCATGTTCACTATTTTTTTACGATATATTATAATTTGTAATTTTGCATTTTTACAAAATTCTTCAACCCTTAATTGCTTCATTTAATTTCTTCAACGTCAGACATTTTTAAGTCGTTTGGTTATAATTTATGTAAGTAGATAATGAATTGAAAATGGTGTGTTGATTTAGTAAAATAGCCAATAATAATGATAGTTTGTATGACGTGGTCTTGTACGTGGTGTGTTAAACAACGATGATGAAGTTATGCATGTGTGTGGGGTGCATCGTCGTGTGGTTGTGCGCATGCGCCTGCGCATGTTACACGCGCATGCAGACGCGACGTCGCGGGCAGATTGTGAACGTAGATACTTCATGACATAAGCATACTGTAAATTATTGATGGAAGCACATAATTATATATCTGCAGGTCGACAGAGTTCTGCCGCGATAAATCCAGATTGAAATATATGTAGGCGACCGAACTAGCTATAATTTTATCGTCAATTATTTTGATTACAATGTATAGCCTTCGTGTGTTTCTCTGGTTCCGTCAAAACAGAATTGCGTATTTTTAAACGGCCAAGAATCAGAATAAAAGCCTTGTTAAACGATCCTCAGCAGTGTTTTGTTGTATAATTGCATATTGCTACTTGTGTTTACGTTTTTTGTGTTTCCGTTTAAATTTATATCATTCCACTCGATTTCAGAACTGCGTTGCGGACCTACCAGCTCGCGAACCACTTTTATTTTTATTGCCATAATGAATGCACATTTTGATAAAAGTTCTGTTCTTAATGCCTGTGGCACACCGTCGAGGAGCATCAAGGAACTCCTCGATGAAACGATAGAACGTACCCCGTCCTCGACGAAAAATAGGGGCGCCGCTATTTTCATCGAGTTGTTCCTCGATGAAACGTATCTTTTGTATCTGATTTCGCGCAAAACGTTGATGTATTTGTCACCTATGAAATAGAAATCCAATGCGGACGGGTGTGTTCTGTCGTTTCATCGAGGAGTTCCTCAATGCTCCTTGATGCTCCTCGACCGGTGTGCCAGGCTTAAGGCTGAAAGAGGAAAAACAGTGCTCTACGGTTTGTAAAATATTGAATCTAATACTAACGTAAGAACATTGAATTTTTTTGACGTCAATATTTAATATTCATTCTGCAGTGCGACGCATCGATTCTACAAAATTTAGTCATAGTATTGTTTTAAAAAAATCTGACGTGGCCATCACACAACCTTCCGCCATATCTAGACTTTAAACAGAAATGTATACGTACAATCTGGTGCCCATTTAAAATATACAAATAAAAATCTAAAATATTCAAACACAGAAATTAGTATCACCTGAATCAAAAGATTCATTCACACGAAAACTCTTCTGTGTTGAAGCAATCCTCCGTTCAGTTACTACATTCAATAGCTTAGTTATGACTTATATAGCGCTAGTATGCCAACTTGTCACCCGTCTCATCTGTCAATATTTTTTATGCAGAAACAAAAATCAACCGAACATGGATTACAAGATTTCAATGTTTTATTTGATAAATTTATTTTTTAAATTTTACTGCAGTTCTTTAATGCTACCAGATAAAGACAATTTTTTTATAACGTAGATTGCAAATAACTTTTCCTCTTATTCTTATTACAAATAAATACTATATTTATCCAAATTTATAGAAATTTTTGACACTTAATCTTTTCAATCTTCAAAAAATATCACTTCCTCTGAAGATATTTGTACCAAAATATAATGAGCTCTTCCTATTCGTATACAATTGTAAAATACCAAATATCAAAATTTTTGGGTAATTCGTATTTGAGTTATACGACAGACGGCATCGGCCCGGACCACACACATACATACACACACACACACACACACACACACACACACGCACACACACACATACACACAGACATCATCGGGAAACTATCAAAAATGAGTTGTAAGGACCGTAATTCGTGCTCATCCACTAAAAACTCACTACCCGATTTTTTGCATGATTCCAATACCTTCCTTTACAGGTAAGCGGAAGGTAAAAATGCCGAATAAAGAGAAAAATACTACTTTTACATGTTTAATTTAGGGCACTTAAAACAAAATGTATTAAAATTCATGCGTTGCACTGTAGGTAAAATGTTATACAATATATAAATAATGCGTTTGATTATTTCTTTTGTCTACGATGCCACTTTTAGAGCGCGTTCGCTAGGGCTGCCTTTGTTCGATACACTAAATTTGTATATTCCTCTCCTTTTTCACGACGGAATCGTAGGCAGCTACATTCCGGCCTTAACTTTAGCTCTTATTTTGTGGATGCTTGCACAGTGTTTGCAAATGACTGTTAAATAAACAACTAAATGTGTATATTTAATTCGAATTCCTGCATCAGGCAACAGTAGTCCCCAGGCTCCAATCGCAACCAATAAAAAGTTAATGTATGCATTGAAGTTTCCAATAAAACATAAAATTAAATAAATTGAAGAATCGCATGCTCCTTGGGGATTGTTGTTCACCATCGCCACTCGCTACCAGCTGTCACTGTCAGTTGACACCCCACTATTATCTAATTTCCACGAAAGCGCGTTTATTTTCCGCGCATTATCCTGTCCGCGACCAGCGCAGGACACAGAGGAAATTGCGGCTCCCCAAGGGACAAAATAAAATCCGCAAGTCGCGTCCACGTTTTGCATGGAATAAAATGAAGTCCAGCCTAGGGCGAGAGCGGTTAATTTCCATCCGGCCAGCGAGGTAGCGCATTTAGCGAACGTCCTAGCAGGGCAGCAACTCCACTGGGCGAGTATAATCGCGTGGACTATTATGATCCAGTGATGTACGATTTCGCCCCGGGAGTTGCATCTTGCTCTTGTCTATAATCTTTCTATCAAAACTCAAGTGCATACAGATCAAACGCGTGATCTATTGATACCTAAATGCGGCCCTGTAGCCCGCGATGCCGATTGGTCGCGCTCAACGTCTCGCCGCCAATCGCGAATGTCCGCGTTCCGTCATTTACATAATGTGCAAAATTGTACAGTGTAATATGCATTAATTTCACGTGAACGTAAAAAGGGGATTGATGGCAGACTACAGACTCTAGATCGTGGAGATGCGAACGTATCGTGCTCATCGGACATCGGTTCAAATTTTGGGATCGAGGTTAAATGTTTTCAGGGGACGAGATAAAAGAACAATTGATTCCTTGACAACTTGCGGATGGGAAATTACCAACTGCGCTCATTATACATGTAAATAAAACTTCATTATCAATTTTCATATAAAATACTCATCCGAGAGAAAAACTTGAAATTCCAGAATATTAAATGTTTCTTGTTTTTGCGTATCATTTGTTACTTAGGGGCCGTTCACATAATACGTCACGCACTTGGGGAGAGGGGGGTCCAGCATTTGAAAGAATGAGTAATTAACATTTTATAACAAATTGATCATAGCGGATCATAGCGCGATTCCGTGTTTATGGGAGAATTTTTCATGTTGTGACAAGATGAAATCATTACATTACCATAATTTTCACTTTTTTCAAAATTTATATTATTGTGACATCACATGGTGATGGGGGGTTACCGATTTGTAACGTAGTGTGACAAAGGGGGGAGTCAAAAATGGCCAAAAATCGTGTGACGTATTATGTGAACGGCCCCCTAACCTTCAAATAACTTTGAAACGTCAAACCTGTGTATATGCTGTGTATGAAACGAATCAACGAAAGTCTAAATGCACGAATGCTGTTTTGTACACTGGAGTCAAATTTGGATAAACTCCATTGGAGAAAATAACTTAATATTTAAAAAAATTACTTAAAAAGATGCTGTCTGCAATTGTATTATGTATCAAAATAAACGTATGAGAAGTTGACCCACCCATACTAGACCACCCTGTTAAAATCTATCGTAATCGTTAGTTTTACGTTAGTTGAGTTTAGTTTTGTAGAAAATTGCGTTAGTTTTGAAAGTTTATACGTATTTAAAAAAAAAAAATATTTGGGTGGACTAACTTTACAACAACTCAACCCTTTATTCGAAAGTGCGAGGAAAACACATTAATAACTTTTAATTGATTAGTTGATGTAAGTTGTGCAGTTAGCTTACCCAAATATTATTTTTTTAAATACGTATAAACTTTCAAAACTAACGCAATTTTCCACAAAACTTAACTCAACTAACGTAAAACTAACGATTACGATAGATTATAACAGGGTGGGCTAGTATGGGTGGGTTAACTTCTCATACGTTCAAAATAACTATTATACTAATTAAATATCAAGTAACCTTTCTATTAATTCTGTTTTCTCTTTGAAAAAATACATTTTTTAACTCTTCGACATTCTAACTGATAATATGACATGGTTATAATAATTGTAGTATTGGCACAGGTATTGTTGTATAAACTTCAACAGAGAAGACATAATTACACGCAGTAACATTATATGTATGTCTTTTTATTTTTACTTATCGTCTAATACGTACTTCAAAAACTAGCTCCCTGCTGCCACCTATGATAAGCTTTGCGTTAACGGTCTCATTTCAGAATATAAAAGGTTTCTTGTTTTTGCGTTATGTTACTTACATGAGTAAAGTTGTCCTCAGGTATAAATTTCTCATTTTTCTGGGATCATGATGTGTACATACGAATTCATTCCATTTATCATTTAAGAATTTCGCCATTGGGCGTACTGGTCTAAATGATACGTTTGCGCTTCAACTGTCAGTCATATTTTAACTTTCAATCAGAGAGAGTCTGAGGAGCCGTCGAGCGCCGATCTGACATCTAGCGGCCGCGTCCTTAACCTCCTTCTAGGGTTCAAGTCCTTACAGCAGCAACAAACTGTACTAGCACATGTGTACTTATAAATAAATTATCATTACGCGTTGACTTTATACTGCGAAAATCAAATGTGAATAATGCTTCAACTCAAACATCAAGGTATATTATTAGAACAACAAGTGTGTAATTATTTTATGTTTCGAGTAACATAAAATATTATACTTATATTTCACTTCCATAAAATTTAATTTGTATATCTTGTGTTTCATATTCATATCCATACTGCAAACAATCCTTTGTAAAACAAATTAAACTTAAGGCGCTACACTGGTGCCAAAAATATAGTGAAAAAGGGAGCTTGCTATATTACAAACTGAGCTCTTGTTAGTACACCTACACAGTTCATATTTTATATATAGATAGTTAACAGATGACTCTAGACGGCGACGAAGTTATATTTTTGAAATACTTAATGATATTTTAGTAATAAATTAGTAAAAATAGTCAATTTGGCCGATTTTTTACTATGTTTTTCGTCAGATATGTAATTTTTTTGACAAAAAATATTTTCGTCGCCGTCTCACTAACAATGCAAGGAATCGACTATTTAAACAAAATTAATAAATATGCAATAATAAGGCCATAATTTGTAATATTAAAATGCATAAATTAATTCTTATGTTCTCTAATTGTTGTCGCAACAATGTATTGTATGAATTTTTCAATCAAATAATGCTTCCTAATGACTTATGGTAAATTTCAGATTTTTATTTTGAGCAATATAGCCAGAAACGTGAATTCTGATTCTATTGCAGCAATATTGCGTGCAGCCAGGGTAGAGCCTTAACCTAACCTTCATCAATATGTTTAACAATATACACGTACACCATTGGAAAATAAATTTCAAAAAACCGGCTCGTTTTTGTTTTTTCCACGCCAACTATAACGAGCTGTTAAAACCGCATATAAATTCTCTTGTGTACTATAATAACAATTTTAAAGTGCTACACTGACGATTTTCAATGAAAAAGTGTCACACGTTGAATAATTTATCACAGAGAAGTGTGAAATGTTTATTCAGAAAGCCACTGTCGTCGATTTATGGATAAACTATCATGCAATTGACTTGCAATCAAATTAATTGCGTCTAGAAGTGCGAATTGTCTCGTTAAACGCATAAAATACAAAAAATACTCTCACTTGATGCAAGTGTAAGTTGTAAACTTGCAAAACTAATCACACAATGAGCAATTCCTCCAAGTATATAGTAATTACTTTTATGGATATACCAAACCACCAAAAATAATGAAGTAATAACTCATAGGTTATACGTTTGAATATTATAAAACCTGAATCGCGACGCAAGCGTCTGTCAAATGAAAATACCACACTACTGACAAAATAAGAATATGTTTTTATTCTCTTTAGGTTTGTCATTATGCGGTATGAAATATTAAAGAAAACACATTTCAAGTGGTGAAAAATGTGCGCCAGACAGTCATTGTCGCGTCACGTACAACGGATTGTTACGACAGTCAAAGTCAACTAAAAACGGAACAAAAAGATAAAATAAATGCTAATTTCTTGCACAATCACCCGCTGCCCCACTGTAACCATCGTTTGGATAGGTGTTAATGATATATAAAATGTTTACACCGTTTAACTTGTTGAATTATTCAACCAAACCATGTGCACTTGAAAATTCATGACAGTTTAATACCCTCTTTTGTTGAATTATTGCAACAGTCATAAAAATAAGCATACCGCAATTTCCACTTACATTTGAAGAAATCTGTAAACATGCTCTTAAAATTCTTTACGTGTCTCTGCATAAGCGTAAAATCACAAAAATTTGCAAGGAACATCGAGGACTTGAAATATTCTGAAGACCAATAATGATGCCGCGAAAGTCGAGACTAGTCTCGGTCTCGTCTCGTCTTGTCGAGAAAATCGAGACGAGACCATGAGGCAACTCTCGACTACAAATTCGAACCGAGACGAGACCAGTATCAAGTCTCGCCGAGAGTCTCGTCGAGACTCTCGAGTCTCGTCTTATATAATTGATTAGTAACTATTTGCTTAAAATTAAAATTAACAGAAATATGCTTTTGTGAATATGATAGGATTAAACAATTACTCTCAAAAAATTTTCACTTCTTGTCCGTGACGCATTTTTAGATGCTAGTGATGCTGGAATATCAAGGCCAGATCATAAATGGGATCTTTCACAAAAAAGTTGTATTTTAAGTAATATTCCCAAGATCAACAAACAATAAATGTATACAAACTTACATGTTTAAAAATAAAATATTTATTTTGATCTATAAGTATAAATCAATTAGATATTTAATAAAAATAATACCTATCTATTCCTAAAATTATGTAACAGTTATTAACAAAATAATAAGTTTAGTAAAGATATAGGTATACGAAACATTTTTATTAATTAACAAAAATTAATTTCAATTATAAAAATTATAAATTTAGGTACCTAACTAGTCAAGTATAGATGAAATACCGTGGAATAAAATAAACATGTATTAGTTAGAGTTAAATATATCACAAAAGAGTTATTTCGTACAAAATACGTATAAGTAATCCCATAAGACTGAACCTAGGCCGTACTAACATTAAAAAACTCATACTGACTTGTTTTGCATGTCAAATAAATAAATATCACAAAACCCAAGTTGATTCGAGATTTTCGAGACTCTCGACTCCATGTCGAGATTAGTCGAGAAATTTCGAGACGAGACGAGAGTGACTTTTATTAATTTTGGAAATTTTGGAGAGTCGGGTGCACTCTCGACTACTCTCGACAAACGGCATCACTAAAGACCAATGATTAGCAAAGTTAAAGATAAAAAGTCTGTTTTTAGCAGTAAGAACGACAGACTTATGTGATATTGTTTCTTAAACGCACTATAAAGTTAAAACGTGCTATGTCAATCTATCAAGTGGCCTGGAGAACAATAGAAGCCATCATATTTAAGACCCATCAGGGGTCGGCACAGCCAAAATTAAAGAGTTTTTTGTCGCGATAATGCCTCAACATCCCATCAACTTATATGCAGATATTTGGCATCAAAAACATGGTGCTCGCCAGTAGAATTTAAACTGGTCATGATTGTCATCTTGGGAGCAGTTGCGGTCAAAGAGGGGAGCAAATATTTCAAAACTGTGCGTGAAAAACGTCGGCTTATGAGCGCTGCCGCCGTAGACAACGGGAATTCGCCGTCGAGAAGAAAAGGCTCCTCGGCCATATCATGAGAAACGAAAGTATCGGAATGCAATGACAACGAATTCCTTGTAAACATAGACAAAAACCGGGTAGATGTTAATATCAAGTTTGTGTTGAGCGTTGATCGTTGAGGCAGCACCAGCGAGCACCGGTTCTAGTTACGAAAGAGCTTCTTTGTGTTGTGAGGCTTCACACGAAAACCAGCTGCCAACACTTTTCTAACTCTAACAGAAATTATACAAACACAAATCATAATTCTCTTTGTTTTTACCATACTATACTTTAAATTAATTCAAATTATTTAAACACATCAACACCAGAATATTAAAAACAATATTGTTGTTAATTGTACAACTTGGTTAATATTTTTATAAATTTTAAATGAATTATTTATTTATATTTTTACGAATATAGTAGGTACTACATTTTAAAAACATATACAACGTATTTTTTATGTAAAATTATGAAACTATATTGTAAGGAGTCCGAGGAAGTATGAAATAAAATTCGAATATATTATTTTATTTAATAACTTCAGATCTTGTCTACTCCACGTCTCATATCCAACTAACTTCTACAACTTTGTTTTCCAATTTAAATCAATACCTACATTATTCATTACTTAATAGATCATTCATAATTACCCAAATAACTTCCTATAAAATAAACTAATAATTATTACAATAATTAACGTTAATAAACCCTATCATGTCCATTGTCTTAGCCTGTATCGTAATCCTAGTTCTCAATATTCCTTTTTACCTTCCGCTTACCTGTAAAGGAAGGTATTGGAATCATTCAAAAAATCGGGTGGTGAATTTTTAGTGGATGAGCACGAATTAGGGTCCTTACAACTCATTTTTGATAGTTTCACGATGATGTCTGTGTGTATGTGTGTGTGTGTGTGTGCGTGTGTGTGTGTGTGTGTGTATGTGTGTGGTCCGGGCCGATGCCGTCTGTTGGATAACTCAAATACGAATTACCCAAAAATTTTGATATTTGGTATTTTACAATTGTATACGAATAGGAAGAGCTCATTAGATTTTGGTACAAATATCTTCACCGGAAGTGATATTTTTTGAAGATTGAAAAGATTAAGTGTCAAAAATTTCTATAAATTTTGGAAAAATATAGTATTTATTTGTAATAAGAATAAGAGGAAAAGTTATTTACAATTTACGTTATAAAAAAATTGTCTTTATCTGGTAGCATTAAAGAACTGCAGTAAAATTTAAAAAATAAATTTATCAAATAAAACGTTCAAATCTTGTAATCCATGTTCGTTTGATTTTTGTTTCTGCATAAAAAATATTGACAGGTGAGACTGGTGACAAGTTGGCATACTAGCGCTATATAAGTCATAAGTAAGCTATTAAATGTAGTATCTGAACGGAGGATTGCTACAACACAGAAGAGTTTTCGTGTGAATGAATCTTTTGATTCAGGTGATACTAATTTCTGTGTTTGAATATTTTTTTGTATATTTTAAATGGGCACCGGATTGTATGTATACATTTCTGTTTAAAGTCTAGATATGGCGGAAGGTTGTGTGATGGCCACGTCAGATTTTTAATTCATATTATTACAAAATGAACAAGTACTCCCATATTACAATTTTAAAAAATTTTGAAAGAAAATTTTGATTACTTATTGTAATTAAAATAATTTTAATTTTTGACATGATGGCAATTTTTTTAAACTATTGATTAGTTTCAAAAATTTCCAGTACCAAAAAATGATACTTAGGGGAGACCGGGGTTGGTTGTTACGGGAGTAAGTTGTTACAGGGCACATTGCAGATAATGCAAAAGACATGGCAACGTTTGCTATTGCCTCCTATACTGAGTATCTGAGTACATCTCTGCGTATGTAGTAACTAAAAATAGCATGTTTGTATCTTTTATTCTTTTTCGTAATTTTGGTCACATGTCCAGATAATTTATTGGATTTATGTTATATTTGTTACGTTAAGTTCTTTGTTCATGAAATCACATTAAAATTAGAAATAAGTGTTTAAAATGTTCAAGATGCTTTCTGAAACTTTTTGGCGTATGCTGCAACAACCTACTTACTTCCCCAAGGCTAGAGTGGGTTGTGACACCTGCCAAATTTTGAAAAATAACAATTTTCATTTACTTACCATTACATTAGCCTCCAAATAAATATCATTCTACTTTTTAAATCCTAACAATTTCATTTTAATCGTTTTACCCAATAAAATGTGAAGATAAAAATTCTAAAAAAGTCACAACCAACCCTGGTCTCCCCTACTTAGTGTCCAGTTGTGGAAAATGTCGTTAAAATGAAATACTTACATTGTGTAATACAAATTAGCAACAATAGTCCCGCATTAATTTTCACGATGATGTGTTATTGCCTGGTTATAACGTTAGCTGTCAACCACGTCAAAACTGAATCGTAAATCTTTTATTATTGATTGTGTATGTGTTAATCATTTCGTTCCAGCGCTAGTTAACATCGAACTGGCGCATGTAGCTGTTTACAACTTAAAAATAGATTTAAATCATTTCGGTCTAACACTTACATGAACCCATAAGGCGCTCGTGTGTGTAAATCCTTGATTCTCGAAGTTCAAAATTTATAAATCTTGAGGAAGTATCGAAATGAAATTATCATATTTGATATACGAGTAATAACTTTATGATAATCAGTTTCTAACAAAAAATGTTCCCTAAAAGCCGGTTCTTTTCTACCAATGTATGTTGTTCTTTATGACAGTAAAATATCTTTGTATTTTATGTATTGCATGTTACAGCTCATGTGTATCTTAGGTGAAAAATTACATTTTGTAAAACGATAAATTATGGAAAATTAAAGGTGTTTAAATTTCAAATGAATATTTCTTCCATAAAGAACATAACTTCAAACGGAAAATCATAAATAATAACACATACCTCATCTTCTTATATTACAAACTTAACTCTGTCTTCGAAGAGTGTTTTGATGAACACTGCCGAACGAAAACGTGACATGAAAAATTACCCGAATATAGTTTTGCAATTCAAAAATATCATGATTGGCTGATCAACTTGAATCGAAACCCATGCTGACTGAAAATTTTAAAAAAATATCATGACGAAGCATTGAATCACAGAATAATTCTTACTCTGTTAGTGCTTGTTTAATATTTATGCTATTGAAGAAATTTTTGCATTATCTCATACAGTTTCTGAGATATTTTGACAGCAGAACAGTGGCGCAGGCAAAGGGTGAGGGGTTTCGGGTTCGGACCTCCCCATTGACGATTTTAAAATAGAACATAAATTATGGCAAAGACATATATTGCAGTTAGATGAAAGACCAAAATTGGAATAGAAGCATTAAATAAGTGTAAAAATAAAGTATTTCCAAATGTATATGAATTACTGAAGATATTTGTAACATTACCAGTAACAAACTAGCACTGCAGATGCAGAGCGAACATTTTCAACGCTAAAAATAATTAAAACCTATTTACAAAATTCAATGTCGGAAAATAGACTACTAAATGGTCTGGAAATGATAAATATACATCGAGAAATTTCAATTACGGCTGTCGAAATACTGAGTTCGAGACAAAAAACACCAGACGACTTAAATTTAAAATCTAAATTTGTTATAACCTAATTATTTGCTATTTATTTGAAACTACGAAAATATTGATTTAAGAATTGTTTTTGTATAGATCCTAAACTAATTTTGAACTCCCCCCCTCCCTTTCAAAATTCTTCGCTACGCCACTGCAGCAGGATAGGTTATATTGCAACTTTTCTCAGTTCACTTTATATCCCCCTTAATATAAAATTTAGTGAAGCGTTTTGCTTGTTGAAACATATTCCATAATATTGCCAAACACGTCAATCATTTTATATCAGTAGTTATGTTGTTTATATTACTATAAGTGGCATTACAAATTTTTATATTGGCAACTCACTAATTACGTACGTAATTACCACGTCACCAGAGCATATTTGTTTTACTCCCCCTCCTGCGCTGTCATTCCAAAACGAACAGTGGATACCAGTGATACAACGGCTATACATTTGATCTAATAATAATTGTTAATTGTTCTATATTTATTACGTTTCACGTGTAAGAAAAGTGCCTAAAATTGTAGAAAACTAGGTGTTCCAAATTTAACCGCTAACTTGCAGTTTGTTTTTAGCAAACACTATTTAAGGTTAGAATGATTTTGATTTAAAAGCTTGGATTATTTCAATTTGTCATTGACTTGAAGTAATCATAACCTAATTATTAGTTGTAAAACGGTACACATTTGATCTAATAATAATTGTTAATTGTATATTTATTACGTTTCACGTGTAAGAAAAGTGCCAAAAATTGTAGAAAATTAGATGTTCCAAATTTAACAGGTAACTTGCAGTTTGTTTTTAGCAAACACTATTAAGGATATTTTTCATTTAAAAGCTTGGATGATTTCGATTTGTCAGTGACTTCAAGTAATCTTAACCTTAAGTAGTAAAAAACTTGTCCATCTTTTTGACATAAAAATAAAATATATTTAAAAATAAGCTTAGTGAATGCAATCTAGAATTAAATTCAGTGATAAACAAAGTATCGTATAATCAGGGTTGTAATATCTACGCGACGTAGATTACGTGTAATTTTACGCGTAGACAAACACGTAATCTACGCATGCAGTATCTGTGTAAACAATAAAATAGTCTAGACAATGTAGACAAAGAACAAACTTCATCGAAAACGAATAAAATTATAGGTTAGATTTTCTGACAATTGAATTATTTACATACTTTACGCAAAGTTTACATTTTCTACATTTTACATAGTTTACGTGTAGACGTAGAAAATAATACTTTACCAGTATAATCTGACATCTTATCATGAAGTTATTACATGAATTCATAATCATGTTCCATAAATGCATAATATCTACTATTTGTAATTTTTTTAATACTTTTCTCCACTGCTATTGATTAAGGTTTACTCTTTTGTAGAATTAATTTATTTTTATTATGACTTAATACTAAAGAGTTTAACTAAATAAACTAATTATGATGATTTTATTCTTGCAGGTTCAAGTATCAATTCTCGACAAGAACGACAGTCCTCCGTTCTTCAAAGATACTCCTCTGAAATTCTCCGTATCTGAAGACTTGGGCCCTGGTCAACCAATTTCAACACTTCGTGCTGTAGACCCGGACACTCTGGGGCACCTGGAGTACACTCTCATCTCTGGAGATGACGGCCACTTCAACTTGGACAGCGACACTGGTCTTCTAAGACTTCGAGATTCACTCGATCGTGAAACCAAGAATATGTATAAACTGACGGTTCGGGCTAGCGATGGGTTGCAGTATACGGATACTATTGTCATTATTGAGGTAAGTTTTTTTATTTGCATATTTCTTTATCTGTAATATTTTTAATCAATTTGTAGTGATAGCGAATTAAAATTGGTAGACCGTAGAACTGTCAAATCACTTTAGTTGGAGTTGATTTATATCGTTGTAATTAGAAAAAGAATACAAGTTTTTTCTTCGTGACAGGAATTTTAACATAATTTCATTTTTAACTTTAAGGACTCGAAACGTAAAAAAACATCCGTTCAGGTTCGGTTTACGGTTCACTAAACTTTATACGGTTTGGTTTTATTCCGGTTTTCATAGTTCTTCTTGGACTAAACCAGTAACCGGTTTTTCAAATGCGGTTCAAGTTTCGGTTTCGGGCAATGCGTCACAGGGGTGGATCCAGGAAATATGGGGAGGGGGTATTTTTATCAGAATGTGTATCAACCCTATTTTTTACATTTAAAAGGAATACAATTTTTAGTTATTTCGGTTTATTATGAAATAAAAATTAAACATGAAAAAGTGCGGATTATATGCATTTGCATATATTGTATTATTGTGCATATTAGTATTTTTTTACAAAAGTTTGCATTTCATACAAAAATATATCAAAATATGGTATAATTTTTTTGCATATTTCAATATTTTTTTACAAATATTTATTTAAAATGCATATTTTGTACCTTGTACCCAAAATTTCAATTTTTTTATAAATTTGATACCACCTACAGTAGTTTTCACATTTATTTTAAAGATAGGTAGGCACACAAGTCATATTCCAGAAGTTATACGTTGTTTTGTTTATTTTACAAAAGTCAGGTACATAATATTATGTTTATCTTTCCAAAATTGAATCCAAACTTAAAGTTCTCTTGGGTTGGGGGAGGTAATTACCTCCAATCCTTCCCCCCTTCCTTGTATCCACGCCTGATGAGTCATTAGGTAACAAACAATTAATGAAACATATTCATTCCAGTTTTGAAAAATCAAAATTAAAAACAATTTTCCCAAAAATTTTATAGCCTTTAACGAAAAAATGTTAAATGTTAGTTAATGCATTAAACTCTTCCGAATCGGTTCGCATTCAGAGTTTCGGTTCCTGTTATGTTTGCCAAAATATTTTTAACGGTTCAGGTCTGGTTCTCGGTTCACTAAAATAGCTGCGGTTCATTCAGATTTAAATACATTTTTTTGACTGTTGCATCAATTTATGCATTATGGGGCCTTTAAATATCAAACTCAGATTTGGCTTTTTCCTAAAATAAAAAGAGGAAATAAAATCTAACGGAAGTGAGACGAGGTCCATAAAACTTGTGTAAAACAAACACTAGCTACTATGTTGGCTCATCATTTTAAAACTGTCACATGATTTGTTTATCGACACATAATCACTGCTCGGCCATCTTAGATCGTCATTGCAGTGTTGGGGATATATTCTCGTATAGATGTGTGCACGTATTTAAATCTAACAAGTTCGGAATGCGATACAGCCAGCTCGCCAGCCGTAGCCGCTTAATACCGCATCGGAAATTTATAAGATTCCATCTTAACGAACTCTTCTCAACGCTTTACATTTGAGTTCTGACTTGGAAGATAGAGGTTCTTGAGACCTGTGATATGTTCTACTGTCTACTGTAAGTGTCTTTGTTCATATTTCACTGTTAAACAACAAAATTGCATTTCGCAAGATTTTGCCACAACGGTTTGCTTCAAAGGTCAACAGCCAGAGAATATCAACTTTAATGTAATAAACTAGGTTTTTATTAAATTATTTTATTTGGGTTTAGTTCTGTATATTTATTTATTGATACGACGTTTCGAGAACTATGTGTTCCCTTCATCAAGTAACAAATGAATGTGTTTACAAAAAACAAGTAATTATTTAAGTAATCGCAAAGTAAGACTGATTTTAAGCACAAATACGGGTTAAACCGCGACTTGCTAATAGTGGAGAAGGATGCGGCCTTCGCTAGAGCCATTTCTATCTCTGGTTTTTCTTGAAGGTTCTAGAACAGTTTTCACTTAGGAAAGTTCAGTATTTTATTTATAAAGAAACTCCAAAAAACACAAATACATTTGACGTGGACGTCTGAATTTTATCAAATTTTGTTTGTTTTCTGAAATTTACAAATTGTGAACAATGCATATCAGAAATAAAAAGACCTATAACAATGAAGCAAAAATGGGGTGAAATAGGGGTTATAGGATAAAAAATAAGGAATTTTATTTAAGATAAAGGGATAACCAGTCGTGGTCGAATTAGGAATGGATGAATTAGGAAGCGGCACTAATCATGACATTTAAAAACTATAACACACTTTGCTTAAAAATATTTGACTTTTAATAAACACAAAATTAACGAATAAAAGATTAATAATGACTTATCGTTTCAACTAAACTTATAAAATACGATTCCACTTAAATATGAATATAAAACTTAATTTTACTTAAAATTACGCTCAAAAGCGTAATGTCCGTAGCAACGGGCTAAATCTTTGGACTTATCTGTAGCCCGGCCAACGAAAAACTGTCTGCAGACGCCTAAAAATCATCGGAACGTCTGGCTTAGGGGTACGGAGGGATGCAGATGACCTCTGAACTATTGTATATATAAATAACTTCAGATAACAATAACTCAAAGCATAACAGATGCTAAGGCCCTCTTGTTACAACAAAATTGAAATTCAATTCAAAAAGTGTCCGCATTTGTTTTTTGGAATTAATTTTTAAGATATTAACGTTGCTCATTTTTCATTTTAAAACAAATTATAATTTGAAATAATTATAGCCAGGTGGAAGAATAGCCACTAGGTTCTTTACTGAATCTACTTTTTGGTTAGCTCTAAAAAGAGAAAACAATGATAATCTAAGTTTTCAAATTTTTATGGCCATATAAAATGATAATGTGTCATAAATAATAAACAATTAAGCGTGTAAAATTGAACGTTCGTTATGCATGTATGGAATGTATATTTTCTCCATGCACTAGTTATCACTTCATTTGTTTGGCCGCTGGTTCGGCTCCGGCTCCGGCTCCGGCTCTGGACTGTCTGTCAGTTCCGGTCGATCATGCTGCACTCTTGTGACACGCTACAAATAAAAGCAGTTGCACAGCACACTAGATAAATTGTTCGTGCTGGATCTGGGTACCTATTCTAATTCATAGCGACAGTCGCTAGCGAAGTTCAGTTGATAACTTCGTGACGTCATTCCGTTTGTAACTATATCAAGGGTTAGGGATATTTGGCCTCCAGTTGATAACGACTGATAGAGATTTTACAGTTACTGTGAAATTTGACAAGAAAAACTGCTAAACCACCATTTTACCTATCACTTATCATAAACGTATTATTTGTTTTAAAATAAGCCATTTTTTTGAATTTCAAAGTAAATTATTTTTTCAAGAAAAATGTCAATTTCTTATTTCTAAAATTTGTAAGTTGAATTATTTAATAAACTAATCAAAAATATTAAATACATATAATTTATTGGTATTTTATATTTATAAAATAAATATTTTAACCTCCTAACGAACAAAAATCAACGCAACGCGCAAGTCTACCGTAGCGAGGGTTGATAAGTCGGAGCGACAGTCGCTTGGCTACTACGTCACACATAGTGGGGGGTTATCAAGACAACCCAACTTATCAACGTTGATAAGTGAAATAGAATAGGACCCCTGCTCCGAGACATGACTGGTGATAAGCATCTATCTCACAGTTCAACTCAGTGGCGGGGAATTCAATCGGAGGGTGGGGTTTCAATAATTTTATACTTAGATCTTGTGCACTGTGCAATTTTTATCATGTAGGGATAGGTCCAAAATTAACATAGACTAGAACCATGTGCATGTAGGTACAATTTTTCATTTTAATTTTTGCTGTACATACGTTACATGAAATCGTTTACAAAAATAATTTGAATAACCAATATTAATTATATCTCATGAAAGATACAATTATTTTAACGAGGGGATGGTGTAACAAGATGGCCTTAGCATCTATTATGCTTTGGATTATTGTTATCTTTATAGCAATTTGTTTCATTAATACACAAAAATTTTGGGACGAGTAAGACGATTGTAGGACGACGCGTAGGAGAGTTCGGCTATCTTGCGAGTCTCAAGCAAGCATTTTTTTATGAATGAAACATAATATTTTTCCGCTAATCTCTTAAATAGATGTAATTTCATTAAAATTGATATATCCTCATATTGCGCAACAATAAAAATAAAAATATAACAATTTGTTTTACCATGACAACAATCATTTTATGTATTACTCCGAGAAGTGATTTTACTTTTTGTACAATTGCTGTAGTGATCGTACCAATCCCTAAATGGTCTTTTTTTACAAAATACAATGACATAATAGCATCAAATACGGACGGTTGGCGAAAAAGTTATTTTTAGAAACAATAATTGTTAAAAAGTCATCTGCATCCCTCCGTTCCGTAAAATATTTGTGTAAAGTTCAACAATTTCGCTTTGATATTTCTTGCAAAAATCGCAATGTTGTTACCTACTCTTAGGTATATGAAGACAACATAAAAGTTCGTACATGAATTGCTCTATTATTACTCTATTACAAGCTATTACTACACTACTAGGTACTATATTTTTTTTAATAAAAAAGTAGTTTAAAGATACAGTTAATCAATCACTCGCCATCTTGATAATAATTACAACAAAATAAAGAAAAACGAAATCCCTCCTTATGTGTCACCGACAAACAAATTAGAACAACAAAACCCTTATTTGCATATGTAATGTTTCCTGCTATCTCTAGCAGAGCAAATATTAAAATAATTAATATAGTTCGACATTTCAAAAAAACACTTAAACCAACTCACCGCAATCTTATCAATCAACTTGTGAAAAAAGCCGAGAATAACTTGTATATCTTGCAGAGAAGATCGAGAGTTTTGTTTCACTTTCTGTGCATGCGTTACACAGACTATAAATCATTTGAACAAAACGGTAGATTAGAAGACAACGCTTGACGGAAATTACGTGACGAAAAAGTCAAGATGTGAACGAATAAAGTTGTAGACCAAGCCACAACTGAAATCATTAGTTTTAAAAACAATTGTTAATAAATAATTGTAATTGAGATTTAAATTAAACTAATTTAAATTCAATATTGTATTAGGTATATCAAAGAAATATAAATTGGTTCTAGAGATAGATTCATATTGATAATAAAAGCAAAAATTATCATCGAATAACTTTTGCAAAATCTGCTTTATTAGAAATGCAATCAAGAACTTTAAGAGGAATGCCCACCCCTACAAAATTAAGCAAAAATATGTTCTCGTTGGGCCCATGAAATTGACTTTAATTTTGATCGGATTTATTTGCTCTTTTTTTAAATTTAAAGATAAAAGATGTCTCTAGGTCTGTCTAGTGCCATTTTTTTTTAATTTAAATTTTTACATGTATTTTTTAATCTCCAAAGTTAGTAAAATTTTAAGAACTTTGAAGATAAAATATTAAAAAACTAAAGTAAAAATTAAAAAAGTGACACTAAGCGGACATAGCCTAGACTTTAATCTTTCATTTAAAAAAAAATATTTAAAATTAGTGATAATTTCATGTGCCCAACGAAACCCCTTTTGTAGTAGAAAATCGAATCAACCGATGTCGTCACAATGGGTAACAATGGTTTGTGACGGCATCGCTTCATTCGTTAAATGGATCTTCAAAACTAGTGGGGATTCCTCTTAACGCTATTTTCTTGGTAAATTTTCCGGAAAAAATGAAATGTTACTTGAAATAATCAGAAAAACCTCAGAAGGCAGTTTCAGGGTTCAAGTTTCCACAAAAACTTTTTTTAAATTAAAGATCATATAATTTTTTTATCTTTTAATTTTTCTCTATGCGCACCTATCTTTACAAAAATTTATAACTAAAAAGAATCCGACGATGTGTTCACATAATAATCTGAATTAATTAAGAAAAAAGTAATCTAATTCCTATTGCTTGTCATAAGTTGTATAATATTAATTACATCAATTGCATTTGTAATAATAATAATAATAAATAGATGTAACTACAGAGATTTTTAAAAAGAAAAACTTGAAAACGAACCGTCAATTAGCAAAACAGCGCCATTAGAGAAGAATTTCCGGAAATAACATATCAAGCTAATCACGATGCATGCATCAAAGCCAAGAGCGACCCACTCGGTCATACCACAGCAGGTTATGTCATTCGCATGAATCAAGTTACAAGCACTGCACTACATAAACTCGGAATACCAGAAACGCAAGAAGCAAGCATATCTAGATGAACTTCATGTAAATTAGCAAATTATCATAAGATTTTATTCAAACATCTATTATTATCTCTCATGGTTTACGAGAAATGCTGCAAAACTCGAAAATGCATTGCCCAAATATGCATTAACCGAAAGTCCATTTTTCGAAAATACTCGTCCATGACCGAAGATACAAAAACCTAATGATGCAAATCCCGAAAATATCTCGACCAAAAATGCAAAACCCGAAAATACATTGTCCAAAGTGCAAAAACCGAATGATGCAAATTCCGGAAATGCTTCGACAGAAAATGCATGAACCGAATGCATTTTCTTGTTTTGCATTTTCGGTCGAAATATTTTTGGAATTTGCATCATTTTACTTTCGGTTAATGTATTTGTGGGTTTTGCATTTACACCCATAGTTTTACTGTTTACCATTACTTTATTAGCCTAAATATTTTTTTCTGGCATTTGAATTTAAACATGTTTTAGTTAACTAGGTAGGTATACGTAAATTTGTAACCACTGTCTTTGTGAAATAAATTATTACAGTAATGCCCAGTGCTCACGGAGAAACTTTTCAACAAGATCCTGAAAAAAGTTTCTTGAGGAAAAATATATTTTTTTCACGACATGCGGAGAAAACACAATTTTCTTCTCGCAAAATAGTGAGGAAAGTAGGTTTTCCCTCTCTAGAGAGGAAAGTAAGCAGTGTTACCACCAGTGTTATTTTACGATGAAATATTTTAAAAATTGTAAGTAAATTTATTATTTTATTGAAAATTCTGAATTTATAGTGATATACTGTAAACTATTATTTTACAATTATTATGTTTTATACTATCTTTTTCTACTATTTCACGATTTTACAACTTAAATTTAATTTGGCATATTGGCTGCATTTCGTTGTTTTCAAACGTCATTCTGACAAATGGCAGTTATAACCTAACTTCTAGTTATATGTTTCTTCTACATTTACAATGTTTTGAAATATGTCGTGAAAAAAATGTTGTGTCTAACACGAGAGGAAAGCTCTTTTTCCACTCTTGCTCGATTGTCTCACTCGCTTCGCTCGTGATCCAAACTTCGAGCTCGAGTGGGAAAAAGAAGTGCTTTCCTCTCTAGTTGGACAAATAACTATTTTTTCATCACATTTGACGATTTGACAAATATGAAGTTATTTATTCACAAAGTTTTCTGAAAACGCTTCATTTATAGGCGCCTTAACTTTTGTGGACATTTCTTCTTCATCCGAAAACTTTTTGAAGAAATTGGTGAAAAGTTTATCCGTGTCACTGGGCATAAGAGCTATATTTCTTAAAATAATGGGAAGTGTCTTATCCGAGGACAGTGAGCAATAAACCCAGCAGGACTAGAAAATACTAACGTCAAAAAAATCTATACACATAACACAGAGTGATACACACAATAATTGATTAAAAGGTGTAAAGATTCAGTATGTAGCAGACAGTAGCATTATTCTGTGCTGTATCTATCATATAAAATTTAATATATAGATCTATAGTTTATATTTGATATTTAATAGTGCTATTTTCGGTTTTGTATTCAAAGTGGAAACAAATTTAATCGCTATTCGAAGTAGGAATGCGGAAATACACCTCAGTAGGCAGGTACATAAAATCAAAACGATTGCTTAAAAACCCGAATAGTTTCAAAAAATGTAATGTACAGAACAAAGTTATATAATTTCATCTACTTTTTAGTTTTTCATTTATTTCGTTGCCGGTAAAAAAATGAATGCGAAATTCCATAATCCTTAATAAATTCGCATAATCGAGTATCCTGACTCCTGATAAATACGATCTAGTTACCTAAGACACCTTCTTGCCGCAAAGAACTAAAGTAGATCTTTCCTCAGCGGTGTGGGGCTCGCGTAATGAGCGGAAATGGCGCACAATTTGAAGAATGGCATCTAATAGTATAGTGCGTGGCTAACGAAGCCCCGCACATGTACGTTCTACATGTACCAGAGCCCCCGCCAGCTTTGCTTAACTCTAGCCGGGCTAATTTGTCTGAATTAATGATGTATAATAACAGTGCTTTAATTAGGAGCATATATTCTTATGGTAGAAATGCTTCTAGTTTTTTATTTTATCCTTATCTTGAAACTCGCTCTGACCACGATAGTGCGGCATTTCAGAAATGCATCTTTCATACTAAATTATTAGTAATTTTGTATTGAAATTCCTATAAAATAATACGTAGGAAGAAATATAGGATTTTTAATTCAAAATAATATTGTTCTTAACAACTAACTCCAACGACGCACCTCTCACAAACACACAAAAAATCTAAAAAGTCAAGAATTTGAGAATGAAAATACAAATACAAATATGTTCTCATAAAAGATACGCATGTATATATATAAAGTACTCAACAATTTAACACAGCAAAAAAACAAATAAACAATAAAATTAATTATGAACTTAAGCAAAGCTAATAATCATGATCAAAATTCAAAATTCCTAAATCAGGGAATAATTATGGAAAAAACATTGATAAGTAGGTAAGTTTACCCATGTTGCATTTGAAAGTTTGTTCTAGACTTCGAGAACTGTCATTTCCCAAAGTTACAGAAAATTTCACCGAGATTATTGGTCCCATGTATTTGGTGCGGGGTCCTTTCTCTACGTTAAAATTTTATTAAAATCTTAATGTCTTTCAGCAAGCAAACTGAGCCACCGAAAACAGTAGCTTGTTTTTAAAGTTTATGAAAAGCGCGATACAAAATGAATTTGCAATTAATAAAAGCACAAAAGCTTGTAGCATGTGCAAGGTAAAGTAACGAAGGTTTCACAGTTGGTTCCGAGTTAATTAGACAGTTCGTTGCAATTTTTGCCGCATAAATAAATGTCGCTCTAGTCGGTAAGGACGACGACGACCCAGTTGTGTCAAAACAGATCCCATTTGCGTGATTACACGAGACAAATCTTTAATTAATTATGATTTATACCGAGATATGTTAAATTAATTTATGTAATTGGGAAATATATTCTCGCACAGCATCAGAACTATATTATTACCTATGTATTTCTGCACATTTTTTGACACAGAAGTGTTATTAAATTAATTATTATTAAAGTGTGGTAGATTGATTTATTGCACGTATTGACGTAATAGTGATAATTAAGCATTAGAACTTTTACTTCTGAATAATCACTGATATTAAATGTTATAAAAATGCTTTTGATTGATGTTTTTTTGTATTTTTATGTAAATTAATATCTGTTTATCGAAACATATTTCTTCAATTACTTATATTACCCATATCGCAATTGGTATGAATATACATATAAATTTAATTCCACAAATATAATAATATGTGTTTTATTGCAATATTTTGAATATTTCTTTCATATTTTATAAAATGATTGAAATGTGATACAGGTATTTTATTTACTACATTTATCTATAAAATTTGATAAGTTTACTAAACTAAAAGCAAAATGAACCTATTTAAAAACTAAAAATATACGATGTTTCAAGTTTGGGCGTGAGGTTTCTTTAGACACAGACTTATAGTAAGCTAAGCTATTGTACCAGCTTAAAACATTCTACAAATTATAAGTAAAAGTAAAAATTATAAGTATCTAATGCTAAATTTATGATAAAAATGAAACCATACCTGGATTAGAACAAATAAATTATTTAAGATGCAATAAAAAAAGGTATAACATTTAATAGTTTATAATTTCTCAATACGTACATGTACTATGAAAATGTGGGATCAGATTAATGATGATAGTAATGAAAATCTGTTGATTCTGAATTCTTCAGTTGTTGTGTTCTTCAGCCCTAACATTGGCACATGGGCTGCGGTTGCATCAGTTCGTTGCACTTGCCGCTTTTGCCTGGAAGTACATACGTCTGATCTACATTATGCAGTCAATGCGGTGTAGTGACAACGTATGATAAACTACATAATAATACCAGACTATTTCAGATTATTTATGTACCTTCTACCCTTGCTATCTCCAATTTGTGCTAGTGTTGCGCTTCAATTTCTTGCCGTCTTCAATACAAGAGAAAATTTTATTAGAAAGAATAATGGCACACATTCATTCGGTGATTGTTTTATTAGTTTTATTCAATTTTAATAATCTAGTATACAGGTGTTTCAGACCACCCGTACCCCCCAAATAACTCGCGAAATACAAAACGGATTGAGAAACCGAAAAATACGTGCAAGATATTTTTTAAGTTCTATTGAACGGTACTAAAAAATGTAAATTGCCCCCCTCATCCCCTGGAAGTGACAAGAACTCCCAGATTTTATTGCAGATTCAGATTCTGCGCTTCAAAATATTATAACTTTTTTTGAGTCCGTGATAGATGGTGCTGTAATCACGTAAAAAATATTTGAATATTCTTTAAACAAAAATAAACTTAAACAGTGTTAAAATAAATATAAATCTTGGGTTTGTGCCTTACCTAGTACCCAAGTATTATTTCTTTTAAATAATGTTCTCATTTTATTAGAGTCTAATTCGGTGTGTAATAATGATAGCAGATCTCGTTTGCGGTGTAACAAACACATTAAGTCTTTTAATAGTCGGAAATTACTTCATTGTGGGAAACGAACCATAAAGACATTTACACAGTAGTATGTTTTATTACACCAGAAAATTAAATTGAAAAAGTAAGCTGTTCCTAATTCAATATTTTCAGAAAAATTATACACCAATTACTAATCTTAACACGATATATTTCCTTAATTAAAGTCAAATTAGGCAGAGGGTGATCAACCTTAAGTCAAAAGTCAAAAATAATAATTATTTTGTATAGGGTGTTTTTTTTAGACATGTGGTTTTCAAGTTGACACTACTTTTTTCGGAGATGGTCTTTTTGACAGCTGTCACTTGATTTATGCTCAGTTTGGTTTGCCATTTCATAATGAATAGACTTACTCCTGAAAAACGTTTGCAAATCGTGCAAATTTATTACCAAAATAATGGTTCGGTTCGCGCGACGCATCGCGCGCTGCGTCCAATATTCGGTCGACATAATCGCTCAGCAGAGTCAGTAATTCGAGCAACCATGGATCGGTTTCGCACCACGTTTACTCTAGTGGATAATGCGCATCCTCAGAGACGCCGTACAGTGCGCACCGAAGTAGCTATTGCTGCTGTGGAGCAGAGTATCGAAGAAGACCTGAATGAGTCCATCCGCCATCGCGCGCAACAATTGGAGCTGTGCCCATCCACTTTATGGAAGATTTTGCGGAAGGATCTTGGTTTGCGGGCTTACAAAATCCAACTCGTGCGAAAATTGAAGCCAAACGACCATCAAGCGCGTCGCACGTCCGTGAATGGGCCCAAAACGAGATGGTCACCGATCCCGATTTTCACAAGAAAATTTAATTTTTTTAAATTTAATTTAAATTTAACACCGCTGGACTATTTCTTGTGGGGTTATGTGAAGTCGCTTGTCTACGCAGATAAGCCCGAAACGATTGACGCCTTGGAAGAGAATATTCGGCGTGTTATTGCTGACATACGGCCCCAATTGCTGCAAAAGTGGTCGGAAATTGGGCCTCTCGACTGGAATTTATTCGAACCAGCCGCGGCGGCCACTTGCCCGAAATCATTTTTAAAACATAATGGCAAACCCTTATCTTTATAATAAAGTTAAATTCTTGGCCATAACATTAAATTATATGCGTTTTATTTCTTCTTGAAAACCACACGTCTGAAAAAACCACCCTATATTTTACAATTATTTTTGGGTGTCTGAGTGAGTGTTGTAACAAAGAATGTCAACGAAAGAATCCAAAAAATATGAGTATGTCAACGAACTATCATTTAAAAATTGAAAAGTAAAAAACGAAGACGTAAAACAAACCCGCATCAGTACCAACCGATCTCTGGACGTACATCGTACAACATATCTCATAAACGATAACAAACCAACAGGGCAGCAGGCATACCAACACAATCTTGTCTGCGTTGTATATTTATATCCATCTTGTAACAGTTTCGAATATATTGACAGTTGCATTCAATCAACAGTGGTCTTAGTCACGCCGAATCGTCCCCCGTAACGCATATATTAATCAACGAACGCATTCAATTGTTCTGCACAGGATTCTCCTTTGTGATTGGTCGCCAAGGGACTTGACAGCTGCGGAGAGACACGACTTGTAACGATACTACACGAGCTGATTTTTAAGGATTTTGAAGAATTATTGTTAGAATAGTTTAAAGCACAGCAGGAAATTGAACGCAGCGTTGATGGATATCTAGTGTTTCGAATGATTTATATTGTAGTCAAGTCATTGTTCTGGTTTTTACAAAGATTCAAAATCACGATTTCAATTTTGTTAGCATGAACCTAAAAATAATGTGCTAAAAGTTAATTTCGTTGATCATCGTTTTTACGTTCATATTTTAAACTTATGCTATGCTAGGTTTATCAGGGCAACTAAATTAAAGAAATTACATTCTGTAATTACTTATTATTTCTTATAATCGTTTATGCAACTAAATGAACCTACAAAATTATCGTCAATTGTTAGCTATTAAACTTCTTATAGTATAATTTCTAAATGTTATAATTTAGTTCCTGCATAAACCTACCATTAGAAGACTTCATTTAATTTTGTTCTAACTTTGTATTCGATATTTATGAGTAACACGTACGAGATTGAAAATTATGTAATGAAAAACTTCTTGACTGGGTGACGATGATAAGGAAGGGAAAAAAATTACTGGAATTCAGTCACAATTTTGAAGGATTTATTTCAACTTCTGGTATACGGTACTTGACCAAGAGTCTAGCGAACGTACACAACTCTTCTCGAAAATGATAAGGTTTATGAAAAAAATTTCAAGAAGAAAAACTATTTTAAACCTTTTACTTCAACTTTTTCGCGATATTATAGGGTCCATCTCTTATGGACGAAAATATTGTCGCTGACCAAAAATTTCACTGCAAAATGTAAACGTGATGTTTGTCTTTTTTGTTTTAATTTTTTTTAAATTGTTTATGCACTCATATTTAGTACTTTAAAGATTTAGGTATAACAAGAATATATTTAGAAACAAAACGAAAAAAAGAATTATCTATGTTGTATAGAAAAGAAGTTAGAATGAGTTAAACACTAAAAATATTTTTCTGTTAAAAAGAAAATCTTTAATTGTTCTAATACGCACCAATATTTAAAAGGCGATTAGTTGGTTCCATATTAGACCGAGCGGAAAATTTCTTATACGAATATATTATGTTTTACAAGAATATGAAGAAGTTGGCCATATAATGCACGATACCTCCAACTACAACTTAAAATTTTTACCAGCTAAATTTTTCAAACGGTTTATTAAAAATGCGAGACCAATAAGTGACCCTATTTAAATATTTAAACACGAGCTCCTTTAAAAACATAAATGTAAAAGATTGAATGAATTAAATTTTGTTGATATAGAGTTCCTTAGATACCTAAACTCAAATAAAACTGTCATCCCTTCCGTTCAAAATTTTGAAATTCATTGTTTCAGTCCCGCTGAACCAAATATGATTGTATTTAAAGTGGAAATTGTAGAAGTGAATCCTTGCCACTTATTGCTTGTACTTCATAAATTGTAGTGTGTACCTACTACTTTAATTAGAATTTACATAATATCTGATTTAAAGCTTAATAAAAATGAGATGATTACATAATGTTTTTATCGTCGAATGATTACGGGGAGAGAACGTGTCACTTATCGCTGATAAAATGACAGAGCGGGTTGAATAGAGCTGTACAGTGTGTAGTGGTTCACTCGGTGTGACACTCGACCAGTGTTTGTTCTGGTTAGGACGACATGGCCAAGGAAAAGTGGTTGAAGTGACAGCCTACTTACACTGCACTAACCGGAAAGTACAACGACTTGCCTGCTTCAGACTTCAGACATTTTCTACTGCTCAAGATATTCACTATTACAACAATCTACTTCAAATTTAAATTTTAAATTCTACTCATGCGGATCTTTCTTAATTGATTGCATTTAAATATACGTTATCAAAATCATAGAGAAGCATGAATTTAACCCGATAAGCGGTGCATTTAATTGCTACATTTAATGCTGCAGAGAAACCGTTCTGATAATAAAACCTTATCTGGTATTGGATTGCACTATTTATTAAAATACAATGTTGTTTTTTAGTTTGATAATTTTGTCATTTGCTACACATTAAATGTTCTGCAAACTGGTTTATTTGCGGAATAAAATACGTTTTATTTGTTCGAAAGTATTCGTGAACGCAGTACCATCTTACAACAATTCATTCTCATGTATTCCTAAATTTTTCCGTGAACCTCTTTCAATTTATACATCCCTGTACATCGATAAATAACATCCATTTACAGAAAAAAATTATAATTATGAACGCCGGGGGAGCAAATTTAATTTTATATAAAAACGTCCTAAGGTAGTTTGAGAGCAAAGTGCTGCGTGCGCGCTTTGCGTGAGCACGTGCACATGCGCACGCGCTCAGAACTGATTTGTGATTTATTGGCGGCGTTCACGACGTATGCACCGCTGTTATTTATGTTGCATCGCTCTGAATATAACTAAATTGCAGAGATGCAACTTTTAATTTGGTTCCGTAAACGATTGAAAACCAGCCGCCCTAAATCGTAAGGACCCCTGTTGATGCAATACCGAACAATCCAATATTTTTACCACTGAAATAATAACATATTTTATTGAAATTGTTATGATTTACGTTTAATCCAGGAACTCAAACCGTATAAACTAACGGTTCGGTTCGAGGTTCACTGTTTTATAGGGATCGGTTTTGTTCCGGTTTTCTTATTTCTGCTTGAAGAGAACCGGTTACCGATTTTATAAGAAGCGGTCCAAGTTCTGGTTTCTGTTCAATGATTTATTAAATATCAAGCAATTCATTTAAAAAAATTGTACCAGTGTTGGACTAAAATATAATAAATTTCTAAAAATATTAAAAACTTGACTAAACTATAGAAAATGCAACAATTTTCATAAAAATTGAATAGCATTTTGATGAAAATAACGTTAAATTTCGGTTCGTGGTTTGCTAATATGACTGCGGTTCGTTCCTGTTCCGGTTCGGTTCGAGTCCTTGGTTTAATCTCTTCAGTTTTGCCAGTTGTAAATCTTAATCTTAATAATATTTGTATTAAATCTGTACCAAATAATTATTTTGATTACAAAACTGAAAAGAAGTGATTGAAAATAATCTATTATAAAAAATAAGAAATATCGCCAAATAAAATGTTTATAGTATTAATATAATACGGAATTTATATGGGATGAACAATAATAAAATGACGAGCTTAACTTTTGACGGGTGAACTGGGCGAACGATCAAAAGGTAGTTATTAAAAAAAACTTGCTACTGTTCGCTGTATAAAATGGTGGGCTCAATTAAAAAGGTATAAAATAATTTAAGTACTAGCTACTTGGAATTAATTATCATAAATAATTAGTTTTCCAATTCTGACGTATGAGAAGACTAGCTGTTAACAGATTGTGGATTTTAATTTTTTGTTTCTCACTCAATAAAAATCTTATAATTATACTTAAATACATCGTAAGTTTCTGGGCCATGAATCATAGAAAAATAAATTTTACACTAGTTGGTTTTACGAGTGAGACAAAAAAATACATCTTGATATAAAAATTGAGCAGCATCAGAGTTTTTGTAAATTATTAAAGAAGCAATTAACAAAAGTTGATCTCATAAATATTCAATAAAATAAAATACAAATGTAATAATATCAGAAAGAGCAAAAGAAGATTTGCTAATAAGAAGCTCTCATCAGCGTGTGTTTTTGCTCGGCCATTATCGCTATTTAAAATGCACCACGGCATCTGATTTCTAAGTTGCGTGCCATCGATAGCGCGAATGACTCCTGGGTTGCCTTACGCCCTGTCGGCGAAGCGACTGCGGGTGCAACCAGCTCGTCTACTTTTTGAGCCCGTGTAAAAACCTAAAACTTTGATCCAAGTCGCCGAATCCGACCGCGAAGTAGTAGATGAGGCCACGCCAAAATTGGAATGTTTGGGGCTTGATTTAATTTATATAAATTCCACCTTCGTTAGAGTGAATTTTCAACGAGTTTTGCTATCGTGGCAATAGTTTTCTAAATTGTTAGAAAAAATCTGATGTGGCCAGCACACTACCTCTAGCCATATCTAGACCTATAAACATAAATGTATACGTACAATCCGGTGCCCATTTAAAATATACAAATATAAATCTAAAATATTCAAATACAGAAATTTGCATCACCTGAATCAAAAGATTCATTCACAGGAAAACTCTTCTGCGTTGGAGCCATCCTCCGTTCAATTACTACATTTTAATACCTTACTTATGACTTATATGTCATTAGTATGCCAACGTGTCATACGTCTCAACTGTCAATATTTTTTACGCAAAAGCAAAAATCAACCGATCATGGATTACAAGATTTCAACGTTTTATTTGATAAATTAATTTTTAAAATTTTATTACAGTTCTTTAATGCTACCAGATAAAGACAATTTTTTATAACGTAAGTTGGAAATATCTTTTCCCCTTATTCTTATTACAAATAAATACTAATTTATCCAATAGAAATTTTTGACAATTAATCTTTTCAATCTTCAAAAAATATCACTTCCGGTGTAGATATTTGTACCAAAATCTAATGAGCTCTTCCAATTTATATACAAATGTTAAATACCAAATATCAAAATTTTTGGGTAATTCGTATTTGAGTTATCCGACTGACAGAAACCCGGCCTTGATCACATAACTACGTACATGCAAACAGACATCATCGTGAAACAATCAAAAAAAATCTGCTGTGGCCAGTACACGACCTCTCGCCTAATGCTGCTTATTCTATTAATCTCGAGATTAATCTAATAAATAGTTTTACTTACATTTTAATAGTTTCATGTTCATGTAAGATGTAAACGATAATGTAAACCAAGATGCAAGCAAAAGATGTCAACTGTACTGTCACTGTCATAATCATTCAAATTTTATGTAGAAACAAATTTCAAATCATGGACAACAAGATACAATATTAATTGTACTTTATTTTATTGTTAAATACTACCAGATTCAGCAAATTGTATTTATAATTAACTGTACCCATAGATAATTATATTTTCTTTTATTTTTAATTGCAAAAATTGTCATAAATAAATAATGTAACAATATATTTAAGGAAAACTTTATCAAGCTTCAAAAAGTACTACTTCCGGTTTGCGGATTTCTACCAAAATGTTATCCGGTGTTAAGATTCTTATTATAACCTTAAATATGAAATTTGGTTTTTAAAGGTTTGATACTTTTTCAGTTATCGTGGACGAAAAATCGCCAGTCCATACATTCATACAAACACACACACGCACACACACACACACACACATACACACACACAGACATCATCATGAAAATAGTAAATTCGTATTGTAGAGACCCTGAAACGTGCTTATCCACCAAAAACTCATACTCGAAAATTTTGACCCATTACAATACCTCTCTTATAGAATATGAGGCGAGAGGTAATGAGTTGTAAGGACCCTAATTCGTGCTCATCCACTAAAAACTCACTACCCGATTTTTTGCATGATTCCTATACCTTTCTTTACAGGTATGGCGGAAGGTAAAAATCACTATTTAAATTTAAAATAATTGATGGTTCTACAGATTTTAATATAAATGCAGTTAAATATAAAATAGACAAAGAGCATTAGGTATGTATTTAATCCATAAATATTTTAGTACTATATGAATAATTTATAGTACATTTAATTTTAGTGTGAACATACAATAAACATGCTTTCGTTTGCTTGCTTATTATTCATAGAATTTTATTTATGTTATCGTAAATATAACCTATCATTTTGTTTAATTATTTATAAACGTACATTTATTAATTCTATTACCTTATTTAATTTACTTCCATAATTTTATTGACTCTTATATTTATCCATCGCATTTCGTGTGCTTGTGATTGGAGAAATTCTTAGGAAGAAGGTCCTATCTGCAAATTTTGAGATTTTGTAATCTGCATAAATTATTACAAATATATACCAAAATAAAATGTCCAGCTGCCCTAAGAAAATGTAAAATTATTATTATTAGTATTATATTTATATAAAGCAATTTTAATAGTAAAAATCCGCAAAGTTGTTTCCACAAAAAAAATTATATAAAATAATATCTAAAACAAAGTTTTTGCAGATAGGACCTTTTTCCTAAGGACGGCAGTGTTATCAACAGTATCTCTTAAACAAAGTTATTAAAAAAACGGAATGATTTAAGAAATGCAGCATGTCTAACATAATTCTCGTTTAAATCATGCATAACTAGAGCAGAAGTGGCTTTCTATTGGTGAGACATCTGTCAAGATAGGAACAAACTATACCCAGTTATTCCTATTGTTTTCTATTTCTTTTTTCTTATCGATCTCTCGAAATAGTTTCTTGTTAGACTTCTTCGTCTATCGGATGACCTTTGGTTTGATCTGAAGATCTATATCTTCGGATATTTCTCAGCCATTCTTGTTCACTACACGACTCAAATTCTCTCCGTGTACAGCGATAATATGTTACATATGTAACACCGGCCGAACTAAACGACAGTTTATCGACTCTACTTCTTCGGGTTGCATCGGAAAGATCCGGGATAGAAATTTACATTTTAAATTACATGGATCATCACAGCATAATTCATTTACCATGTGCTTTGGTTACATTACATCTCTGCTTAAGTTATAGCACACAATAATCTTTATTAAAATTGGAATACAATTAAGACCTAAATCAAAAAATTTTCTATAAAAAGTAGAAATAGTAGAAAATATTGAAATCTTAATTGGAATATTCTTGACAAAAGTTTCATACTTTTATTGATAAAATTTGATAATTTGTAACTTCTATATCTTTGAAACATTTAGCTTCTAAAATTGAAAGAAAATTCTGAGTTTCACCGAAAAATTGAAATTTTTGGTTAAAAGGTACAAAATATGCAGTTATATGCATTTTTACCTTCCGCTTACCTGTAAAGGAAGGTATTGGAATCATGCAAAAAATCGGGTGGTGAATTTTTAGTGGATGAGCACGAATTAGGGTCCTTACAACTCATTTTTGATAGTTTCACGATGATGTCTGTGTGTATGTGTGTGTGTATGTGTGTGTGTGTGTGTGTGGTCAAGGGGTGTTAGTCGCATAACTCAAATACGAATTACCAGAAAATTTTGATATTTGGTATTTAACATTTGTATATAAATTGGAAGAGCTCCCTAGATTTTGGTACAAATATCTTCATCGGAAGTGATATTTTTTGAAGATTGAAAAGGTTAATTGTCAAAATTGTATATAAATTTGGAAAAATATAGTATTTATTTGTAATAAGAATAAGAGGAAAAGTTATTTGCAACTTACGTTATAAAAAAATTGTCTTTATCTGGTAGCATTTAAGAACTGCAGTAAAATTAAAAAATAAATTTATCAAATAAAACGTTGATATCTTGTAATCCATGATCGGTTGATTTTTGTTTCTGCGTAAAAAATATTGACAGGTGAGACGGGTGACAAGTTGGCATACTAGCGCTAAGTCCTTAAGTAAGATATTAAATGTAGTAATTGAACGGAGGATGGCTTCAACACAGCAGAGTTTTCCTGTGAATGAATCTTTTTATTCAGGTGATGCAAATTTCTGTGTTTGAATATTTTAGATTTTTATTTGTATATTTTAAATGGACACCGGATTGTACGTATACATTTCTGTTTAAAGTCTAGATATGGCGGAAGGTTGTGTGATGGCCACTTCAGATTTTTAATAAATATTATGTAAAAAATATTGAAATATGCAAAAAATTTATACCTATTTTGATTTATTTTTGTATGAAATGCAAACAAAAAATTACTAATATGCACAATAATACAATATATTATGCAAATACATATAATCCGCACTTTTTTACCTTCCGCTTACCTGTAAAGGAAGGTATTGGAATCATGCAAAAAATCGGGTGGTGAATTTTTAGTGGATGAGCACGAATTAGGGTCCTTACAACTCATTTTTGATAGTTTCACGATGATGTCTGTGTGTATGTGTGTGTGTGTGTGTGTGTGTGTGTGTGTGTGTGTGTGTGTGTGTGTGTGTGTGTGTGTGTGTGTGTGTGTGTGTGTGTGTGTGTGTGTGTGTGTGTGTGTGTGTGTGTGTGTATGTGTATGTGTGGTCAAGGGGTGTTAGTCGCATAACTCAAATACGAATTACCCGAAAATTTTGATATTTGGTATTTAACATTTGTATATAAATTGGAAGAGCTCCCTAGATTTTGGTACAAATATCTTCATCGGAAGTGATATTTTTTGAAGATTAAAAAGGTTAATTGTCAAAATTGTATATAAATTTGGAAAAATATAGTATTTATTTGTAATGAGAATAAGAGGAAAAGTTATTTGCAACTTACGTTATAAAAAATTGTCTTTATCTGGTAGCATTAAAGAACTGCAGTAAAATTTAAAAAATAAATTTATCAAATAAAACGTAGATATCTTGTAATCCATGATCGGTTGATTTTTGTTTCTGCGTATAATATATAGACGGGTGACAAGTTGGCATACTAGCGCTATATAAGTCCTAAGTAAGATAATAAATGTAGTAATTGAACGGAGGATGGCTTCAACACAGCAGAGTTTTCCTGTGAATGAATCTTTTTATTCAGGTGATGCAAA
This sequence comes from Agonum fuliginosum, assembly GCA_947534325.1. NCBI lineage: Eukaryota > Metazoa > Arthropoda > Insecta > Coleoptera > Carabidae > Agonum > Agonum fuliginosum. The sequence goes on along the minus strand of OX384029.1, from coordinate 58,263,667 downwards.
TTTCTGTGTTTGAATATTTGAGATTTTTATTTGTATATTTTAAATGGGCAGCGGATTGTACGTATACATTTCTGTTTAAAGTCTAGATATGGCGGAAGGTTGTGTGATGGCCACGTCAGATTTTTATGTTTAATTTGTATTTAATAATAAACCGAAATAACTAAAAATTGTATTCCTTGATAAATGTAAAAAATAGGGAGAGGGGAGATTGATACACATTCTGATAAAAATCCCTCCTCCCCAAATTTTCTAGATCCGCTTCTGGTTTTCAGTAAGGTAAAAATGTGTATGTCATAGGAAGAATGAAATGTTGAAGCGTAAAACAAATAAGGAAGAATTTGCAACAAGAACAAACTCAACTAAGAATTTTGTATGTATTAATTTAAGGAGGTTCGATACCGTTTTTGAAAATATTACCATTCATCTGAAATTTTTACAAGTTGAAGATGGATGTATTTATCGTTCACTGTTAAAATTTCAGATCAATCGTCCACACCGTTTTTCAAAAATAAATTTTTAAAAATTTCTGTTTTACATGGGAGTAAATGAGAATACATTTTTAAAGGGCTGTGTAATCTATAAAAATAATACCACCAGAAAGAGATTTACAGTAATTATAAATCAGACATTAATAAATCATGAAACTAAAATTCAGTGGATTCTTCCACACCGTTATTGAGTTATTCAAATAAATAAAATTTAAAACGTGACAATAATGCTCACATAACTAAAAGAGCGATAACTACGGCAACGTCGCAAATCATAGATTGGCGCGAAATTTAAAATACTGTTGGAAAGTAAGAGTGTGTTTATGTTGAAGCATATTATTTTATAAAGTTTGTAACAAATGATATTATATTTATATTTTCACGACAAATAAATGAAAATACACATACACAAGTCATTTTTAGGAAATTGGACACACTTTCGCAATGCATAATAAGTAGGAAGAACTATTTGAGTAAGAATTATTCGTGTTCATCTACTAAAAACTCTACAAGGGACATGACGGGTCCATGATCACTAAATTTGTTTGCAATTATTTCGTAATTAATTCCAAATGTCGCTAATCTTTTAATCATTCCACGAGATCTGACTCTTTTTAAAGTCTGGACAGTAGAAATAATAATATCTGTATCTTTTGTGTACGTTTGTCATATACTTGATCAAAGCTTTCCCCATTACTAATTATTTCTGAAACAGAAAGATGAATTTCTACCAATTGTCAGGAAATGTTTTTAAATAATTTTAAAGTGTCTTGGAAATAATGAATGACTGGACGAAAACTATCAATTAAGTTCTTATTTCTTATAGCTTGCATTAATCTTGGAGCGTCAAAAGAACAATTATTATGAACTATTGCATTTACTATTGCATAACACTTGACAGTTGTGTTGACAGTTAGGTTAGAAGCACTGCAGCCAACAGCCAACGTAAAGCAGCTAAAATACTAGCGCTGTTGCCGTGTTTTCATTTGATTTTTAAAATTATGAATTTTAAAATATAAAATCTTTAGGACTTAAAAATACAATTTAATTGAAAGATAGTAATAAAATATTTATAAACAAATATATTTCGCTATAAGATTTTTTATATTTTCGGTGTTTTTTACAACAAAATTTAGTGGGTAGAAGTTGTCACTCTGCAGAAATACAATAGATTTTTGTTTAGATCCCCTAGATAGATAATCGGTATCGAAACTCCTTAAGTCCACTATTCAAGTAAATTAGCAAATACCAAGCGAAGAATAATATACAAATGTCTGGAGAAAGAATTACATTTTGGTAAATCTATTACCAGTGTAACACGGTTACGTTAGCGGTTAATTTGCAGACACTGACAAATTGAATCCCGCCTTGATTGCAAAGATAACGGATTCGAAAATGCCTGGACCGGGCTGCATTTTGCTAAACTGACAGCAGAAGCAGTTAAGCAAACCCAAAGCTAAGCATCAGATCTTAAACACAGTTTCATTCCTTTTTGAATAGTTTTCTTACCCAACTAAAATATTTTGTATACGACAGACTACATGAAAAGTGTAATAATTTTACAGTTACAAAAATATTTTCTACACCGGTTCCATCTGAGATTTCAATATGGCTTCTTTAATAACATTCATCTTCTAGATTACGATGAGAGATACATGTGGTTAGACGTCTATCAAATTTCAAGCAATTACATTACGGAACGCGCTTAATATAAACTGGTTATTGATAAAGATTTGACGCTCAAATCAACCATTTAAGATTATGCAATTTGGTCTTGACGAAGCTGCGACTGTTAAAAACTTAGTATGCAGGTTGCTTATGCATTTCACCCTATTAATACTTAATATACAGCATTTATTGATTTGTTGAACATTATTATAATTATTCTTAAAGAATAATACAATCTACAAAATGTTCGATGCAGAATTTTAAAATTTGAATGTTGCTATTTTCTGCTGAAAAACATCGGTTGTTATTTTAGATCCATGCTTTGTTGACAACATATTAAAATATATAAAGCTGTAGACTGGCGTAAACCCTATTTTCTTACAAATATTGCATTTTTTTACAAGTATGGATACCAGAATCATTGTCTCCCTTTACCATAAATAATTGTTATTATTATGTTTAAAAAAACAATAAAAGCTGTAGAATATCGTGCGAAATCTACGTTTTTGATTGTTTTCTGGGCATGGTAGAGGATCACCGTAAATTAAGTATCATAAGAATAGAAAATTAGAAATGAATGAAGCAAATAAGGAAAGGTGTACCTCAAACCTCTCATATATCGTTAGCAAAAGATTAAAATCTGCCAAAGAATTTTGTTCAGACACCACTCATTTTGAATAAACAAACAACTGCAAAATGTCCTTAAATCGTTGTTATTAGTAGTCCAGGCGAACTAGAAAATGTTTATATGGGCTCGGCGACAAAAATCAAAGGGAATTTTTTTTCATACGAATGTTGTAATTGACTTCCCTTAATAAATTACAATCGTTTTTGTGTAATATGAGAAAAAAATCATGATTTAATCAAATCGGCTTAGATTGTTAGAATTATAAAAATATTTATTTACGATCTTTTCAAAAACTGTATGAATATCGTAAAAACAAAAATGACTATCTTGAAGGAAATTTTATGCTCTTTCTGTTTGGTATTTGGCATTTTTGCTTAAAATTATCCATTTTCGAGATAATTGCAAGGCGGATCGATGGCGACTTTCAGTATGTTAGTTAGGAAGTCAATTACAACATTATTCCTATGAAAAAAAATTATCTTTGAATTTTTTTCGCCGATAGATACTAGTATATGACTATCAGATTTTACATTTTTATATTATGTTATTGTTGAATTGCTATCAGTGATATTTTTAAGACTAATGCAATTATGATTGCATTTTAAGTAGGTAGTTCGATGGAGCATTATCATCTCCGACGTAAAAGCAGGAAAGGTCAAACACAACACAATAAAATTAAGTGAGAAATTGTAGTAAAAATCCGTGCAATACATAATACAGCATGCAAGATTCATTGCCTTCGGTGTTAGTGGCGAGTGCAATCTACATATCTAAGCAAGTACTAGACATCCCACGCACATTTGGCACAAATACGAATTAAAATAATATTAATCTTTCTGTATTTATGTACCTGTTTACGATTCTGCATGCCACAATGAAAAAATTAAATGGCTGTACAAATCTCCAAGATTTGAATATACAAGAGAGCAGAGCAATTTTGTACCGATGTATAATTTCATCTAACAAATAGATCCTGTTGCAATTTACAATGAACTGAATCATTCGGAAATTAGAATCGATTTATGTAAATACATACACACATGAACATAAGCACAAAGGAGGAATAGCATGTTATACCTTAGGGATCAACAAAAGGGAAGAATTTAATTCAATTCTCGGTTCAATACATTCATGAAGTTTTAAATATCATTCAATTTGATTTTATGCTGTCGGAATAAAATTATAATATAGCAATTCGTGATTACAAGGAGCATCAATTTTCAACAAATTCTTCAAATCATATCTCAGAACCTATACATAACAAATAATCTTCATTCAAAAACTATTACAAAGTTAAAGAATCTATCTATGTTCGTCTAGTGATAGTTCTTTGTTTATTTTGTCTTAAATCGAAAAAAAATTGAGAAATCTTTCAAAAAGTCTGTTTTCAACAGGAATTTTTAATATAACTCAATTAAAAATTCAAAATTTCAACACTAGACGAAACTAGTTTAAACCTTAAACTAACTGTAAATATGTTTTATATGCCTCCGGTCGGCATCGCTAATTTTTCATATCTCAAAATCCGCCAGAAACTCTTTGTTGCTAGCCTAGTCCGGAAAACAACCGGAAGTTATAGGTTGGCATCTTGACATTACTACAGTTCTCAAGCAGATGTCAATTTTATGCGTTGAATATTTTTTATACAAAAATTAACAAGATTTTGACAAATTTTAGACGTAAATCTATAATAGAAACTAAAATAAATATATTTTAAGCTCAAATGCAAGTATTCAGTGCACAATTTTTTAGGTTATGGATAATTATTTTATATTTTTGTAATGAAATCGGCACATAAAATATTGTGTATTACACGTCCAGAAACTGTTATGCTAGTGCTCGTAATTTGCAAGCCTCGCCTGTGGCTCGGCGTGTCAAAAATACTCGCTCTTGCAAAAGGTGATACAAATAACTATTTAAATATAAAAGTATGTAAATTACACGAAAATCTGTACTTAGAACGAAATCTCTGTAACATTGTATTTCAAGCAGAAATGCATGTAAATAGATAGGACTCTTCTTCGCGAGCACAAAGTGTAAATACAACTTTTAAATACCTACATTTTATATTTCGTAAAATGTAGGTGTAAAAGGTAAAAAATGTACTATAAGGATAGGCATACCAAATTACGGTAGGGTAGAGCTGGCTGCTGAGAAAACTGTAGACAATTTTTCTAGAATTCAAGAAGTTTCTAAAAGTGATTTATACTTTAAACAACGTGCAGTAACTTAGTTGGTTTATTTTCAACTTATATCAAGCTCATGAAATATTAAATTTAACTTATGTAGAATCAGAAAATGTAGTCCTACTATGAATAACTTTGTTAATGTAGGTACCTAAAGAAATTATTCAACGGAATCGCCTTTTTTCATTGCCTCTTATGCCTATGACACACCGGTCGAGGAGCATCGAGGACCATCGAATAACTCCTCGATGAAACGAAAGAACGCACCCGTCCGCGATGGATTTCTATTTCATCGGTGACAAATACATCAAAGATTTGCGCGAAATCAGATACAAAAGATACGTCTGAAATGAGATACATTCGTTTCATTGAGGAACAACTCGATGAAAATAGCGGTGCCCCTATTTTTCGTATCGTTTCATCGAGGAGTTACTCGATGCTCCTCGTTGCTCCTCGACTGGTGTGCCATAGGCATTAGTGAAATAGCAAATAAAAATAGCTGAAAGTTGGAAGCGTCGGACAACATTTGGATGAAATGTGCCTGAGTATTGATAATTTCAATTTCAAATGAAATAATTTACAAACAAGGTACAAATCATCTGTATTCACTGGGTATAAGGAATGCAGTAGCGTTTTCGCATGTCACAGCAACAGCACTAATCAAATCAACCTCCTCTTAGCCTGTCTAATTCCGCTCTTCACTCGTCTAGCCGACAACATATATCTTGACAGGTGTTTTACAAACATATATCATTTCTCGTACGTAATTTCAGAAAAAAACTGCGCTCAGACTTGAATCCGCAATAAATTCTTCCCATAAAGCGGCTTCGAAGTCTTGCGCGTAAGGAACAAGCTTATTAATTTCAAGGTCGCCCGTCAAAGTGGACAGCGTTGCCAAGGACAACGCAACGCGTCCTGCCTAATGAAATTATCCTGCGACAGATGCGGTCAGAATACTCACTAGCGACTTTGACATCGGTGACTTTGAATATAGGAAACTAAATTTACATAACACGGTCGTTGCTAGTTACATTATTTCGCGTATTTGTAGAATCTTTTGTCGACGGTAATTTATATTCCGTAACTCATTAGCGAATAACCACGGTTTTGGTAATGGCAAATCTGTGGTTAGTTATGGTTCCTGAAAAAGTCATGATTCGGAACAAATTAAATCTCATATCTGGTTGTCTATGATGGTAATGTAGGAAATGTATTTATTTATTTACAGTTATGGCAGATTCGTTGTATTTTTTTGAAACTTTTATTTTAACTTACAGTGCTACTATCACTATCACTAATTTCGACATTGCAACTTATTTTTACCTTCCGCTTACCTGTAAAGGAAGGTATTGGAATCATGCAAAAAATCGGGTTGTGAGTTTTAAGTGGATGAGCACGAATTAGCGTCCTTACAACTCATTTTTGATAGTCTTTCGATGATGTCTGTATGTATGTGTATGTGTGTGGTCCGGGCCGATGCCGTATGTCGCATAACTCAAATACGAATTACCCAAAAATTTTGATATTTGGTAGGTATTTTACAATTGTATACGAATAGGAAGAGCTCATTAGATTTTGATACAAATATCTTCACCGGAAGTGATATTTTTTGAAAATTGAAAAAGATTATTGTCAAAAATTTATATAAATTTGGATAAATATAGTATTTATTTGTAATAAGTATAAAAGACAAAGTTTTTTGCAACTTACGTCTTTATCTGGTAGCATTAAAGAACTGCAGTAAAATTTTAAAAATAAATTTATCAGATAAAACGTTGAAATCTTGTAATCCATGTTCGGTTGATTTTTGTTTCTGCGTAAAAAATATTGACAGGTCAGACGGGTGACAAATTGACATTATGAGTCATAAGTAAGATATTAAATGTAGTAATTGAACGGAGGATGGCTTCAACACATAAGAGTTTATTTTCCTGTGAACGAATCTTTTGATTCAGGTGATGCAAATTTTGTATTTGTATATTTTAAAGGGACACCGGATTGTATACGTGTACATTTATGTTTATAAATCTAGATATGGCGGAAGGTTGTGTGCAGGCCACTTCAGATTTTTTATTAATAAAATGTAGAAACGATGCAAAAGAAACATAACAAACAAGACTTTTACCACGATTAATATGAAACCATGCACAAACCCAATATTTACCAGCAAAACATAAACGTAAAAACTAACCACAACAACCGACGTTTATCGTTGGTTATCATGGTCACGAAAAAGTAACCAAAACTTTCAGAAACCGCGTTCTTTAATCTAACCAAATCCTGAAATTTGTTTGTTGGTTAGGATACGGAACGGGTAACCGCAACCATGGTCGCCGTGGTTTAGTTACGGAATATACTGTAAGTAATAAGTATAATGGAGGATAAAAGTAACTATTATGCCGGCTATCAGTCACCGTGAATCCTGCACTAGTATTTGAAATAACTCAATTAATTATCAGGTGAGAATAGCCGAGAAAACCCGATGAATCTCGACCGGGGTATACATTATCAAGTTGGAATTCCTATCTTCTGCAATTAAATGTGTCTGCCACAATTACTCATAGCATTTTTATCGAAGAATGCTGGAATGATTCTACTTTTTATTTCCGCCCTTCGGTGTAAATCGCCATTTATTACGGTATTTTCATTATGACCATATAAAAGAACATGACAAATCAAAGATGGCGGACTACGCTCACTCGTTAGTAGTTTCATGCCGGTTTAACTGTTGGTTTCTTATTTGAATTTGAATATCGAAGTTTATGTCGTTTTCGTGTTTTATATTTGCAATATAACGGCGTATAATAGCACTTTGGATTCCTATAAATTAAACGTTGAGAACAGTACAGAATGATCTTTTATTTTGTATTAATCATAAATGCAGTCACACATATTCTTTTTGGGAAAATAACACTTCATCAGGTTATTAAAATTATTTTTATCAGAAAGATCTTGATAATAGTTCATTTTACTAAATACAGTTATTTTCTTCGTAAAACAACACTTCGTCAATTGAAGAGATATCAAATTTACAGTTACAAATTTGAGCAAGAGATCATTTAATTATATTTGGTACTATTGATTTTTTGTAAAATACTTTAACACTTACTCAAATATCTGTCTTAATAAATCAACTTAAACGAACACTTAATATGAAACATGTATGAAATATTCAAAGACCATTTACGAAACATCTTGTTAGTCATTGAGTTAAACATGTGATTTAAGCGTTTTTTGCTAGCGCCTCCTCAATTCTTGTATACTCATCAAAACGTGTTTCTGCCAAATTTGTGATCCTTTCAGCGCCGCTAGACATTTTGCTTGCGTTCAGCGCAATTGTCATAGGTTGGTTATGTTTTGCAGCTTTTTGTTTTTGGGAATAAGTTCATTGTACCTTATAGGTAAACTAGCGGTTTTTAAATTATTTTTTGTGTAATTTCGGAACGAATTTGGGTTAATTTGCTTGTAATCGTTTGGAATATCCGGTAAAAAACGTTGACATTGAATATTTTCTACGAGTTAATGCTGCGCAACTAGTTCTTTGATCTTTAATTACGCTTAAAGATAATTGTCCTAGAAATTAGCACAAAATAGTAATCTCAAACTTTATTTATTTATAATATTTGCAAATGTTTGGTTATAACAATATAATAAAACTGTTCTCTTTTGTTTCAGGTGACAGATACCAACGATAACCCGCCTGTGTTTCTGGAAAGCGCTTATTCTTTCGATATCCCAGAAAATGCTGCACGAGGTTCCAAAGTTGGAACTATCGCAGCTTTTGATCCTGATCAAGGACCTAACAGTCAACTCACCTATACTGTCATCAGTGACTGGGCTAATGATGTCTTCTCGCTTAACCCCCATACTGGGGTGTTTACTCTTACTGCAAGACTTGACTACGAAGAGGTAAGAAATCAAAAATATTTTTATTACACACGAATTTCTTTGACGTAAACGTCACTTTATAGCCCACGGATCACATTATAGCGCAGTGCGCCATAAAAAACGTCAAATTAATGCAAAAAGTTCATATTTTCAATTTTCCTCATATAAACTACTAATAATCCTATAAAGAAACATTTTTTGTAATTAGTTGTACAATTTTTTATTTAAACAACATTATTTTTACTTACATTTAACATAAATTATCTTGTAAATATTTAATTCAATAATGACAACTTTGACATTTAGATTTTTGTTTATTTTCGGATTTTTTTGGTATCTTAGCTTCATTCCAAGGATTTAACAATTTTGGTTATTTGAACAAGTAAATTAAATTAATTAATTAATTAGAAAATATTGAACCGTGCATAAAGTGGGGTATGTACCACGGGCGTAACTTGCTTTTATGACTCTTGACGTGTTTTTAGCCCTCGACTGACACTCTGGCTCAAAATCACGCCTCAAGCCATAAAAGCTTCTTTACACCCTCAATACATAAATAACTATTTTAATACACATGCATCATAATCTATTTTTAAAACACGCAAATGCGTGCATAATTCTGTATTTTAAACGTTGCTAAACAATCTCCTAGGTAACGATATTTTGAAACATCACACAGTCTACTTTATAAAATGAATCCAATTTTATTGTTCAAATTAAGATGTGGTTGTAATAAAAAATAGTATATGAGTGTTTTAAAGCACTAGCGACGTTAAAATTCGTTAAAACCACTACGCTTCGCGTCGTGCTCTTAAACCCGTCGTACGTGCTTTAAAAGCTTACTTATACACTTGTATCGTAATTCATAATATACTATTATCATCATAATGCAACTGAAGAAAATTTCTTGAAAATACTACTTCCAGTACTTCCCTATTACAAATTACCTTGGCATCAGATTTTTGATAGCAATGATTAAATTAAATTTTCTTTTTGCCTACCTAAGTATCAAATGAAATTTTACGCTGTTACTAATGTATTTAGGTACGAATATGAATTCCAGAATATATCCACAACCAATCCTACCGTGTATTCTTTAATCATCATTTACCATATAACCTTCTAAGCTGACAAATATTCACATAGCTACTCAAAGAAGATATATAAATGCATATTTATATAAAACTAGGAATATAAAATCTCTGCAACCTAACATAAATAGAAAGAGATAACTTAAACTAAACATCGCGCATATTTCTATGAGAAAGAAGGAGATAGCGGCGTGTAACGTGTTAGAAATGCGGCAGTAAATAGTCACACGTATCACTTTCAAAATATTAATTGCACATAAATGAAACCTTGAACTTGGCGATTCAGCGCCGTGTCTCCACAAAATGAGTTTTTTAACCATTTGTACTTCTATAAAGTTAACAGAAGGTGAACGTAGACATAATACTTGTGTCTTGTCTAGCAGGCCTTGCGCAATAACGAACTGTAAACTTGAGTGTTTTTAATTTTTGTAGTTTTGGGTTTTGCTGTCTGTTTTGGAAGTTTACCGTGAGAAAATTATGACATTTACTATTTTCAACATTGAATTTTAAAATTGAAACAGTGGAAAAAAATTTGTGAGTTAGTTTTTAATTTAAACTACGCACGGTTATGGTTGTGCCAAAAATATAGTGAAAAAGGGACCTTGCTATATTACAAACTGAGCTCTTGTTAGTACACCTACAATGTTCATATTTTATATATACATAGTTAAGACATGACTCTAGAGTGCTAAGAAATTATATTTTTGAAATACTTAATGGTATTTTAGTAATAAATTAGTAAAAATAGTCAATTTGGCCGATTTTTTACAATTTTTTTTCGTCAGATGTGTAATTTTTTTGAAAAAAATATTTTCTTAGCACTCTCACGAACAATGCAAGGTATCGACTATTTAAAACAAAATTAATAAATATGCAATAATAAAGCCATCATTTGTAATATTAAAATACATAAATTAATTCTTATTTTCTCTAATTGATGTCGCAACAATATATTGTATTAATTTTTCAATAAAATAATGCTTCGTAATTACTTATGGTAAATTTCAGATTTTTATTTTGAGCAATGTATCCAGAATCTTGAATTCTGATTCTGTTGAAGCAATATTGCGTTCAACAAGTGTAGAGCCTTAAACTTCAAAACATCTTGTTTCGATCATATACTTTATTTAGATCTAAAATAGTTAACAATAAATTTGTAAACAATTACATCGAAATAAATAACAGAATTGAACAAAGAACTATTATGGCAGGTATTGATGAAACAAAATTATATAATAAATTCTACCGTTATTTGTTTTTAACTTCATTTAATTTACTTGCATAAGCAACAACTTGTTGGTGGTCAAGCAATCAACATTCAGTCTGATTTATTCGTTCGTTCAGAATATCTAACTTGACAACTCGTGTTTTATTTTATTTCTACCCATTATTTTTACCTGAGTTTATATTATCAAAACTATGTTAAAATTATTGTGCCTAATTAGAACTTTACTTCCGTATATGTAAGTAATAAATATTTCAAATTCTCGTATATAAAATCGTTAATTACAATAAACGGTTAATTTTATTTTTAGTAACTTTAAAACACATTAAAATATATGTGATATAAGAAAACATAAAATATGCAAAAAATGTCACAAATCTATATCTACTTATAGATTAGTTTTACTTAGGTATTTAAAATGATTTTCTGGAATGAGTTTACTGTTCCTACCTACCTACATTACATTTGAACAATTTAAGTTTAGTAAATTAAAATTGTGTCAACCAAAATCCAGTTTTCAGTGTCTTTTAATCAAGTTTAATATTATAATATCAGTATTGTGAAGTGGATGAACCTTCTTTTATAATTCATTTTTTATTAAGAAGACAGCACTTTGTAAACTTTGCTACCCTCTATTATTATACAGGGTGTTTCATAACTTCAGGTTAAAGGTGTATGTTGTTTGATATGCTGATTACGAATCAAAAAGAATATTTTTAAAATTCTAAAAATTAAGTGTAGTTTACCTGCAGGATTTTTTGTACTACGGCACTGGATTCGTTTTTCTATTAAAAACAAACATTGAAACAATAGAAGTAGATAATCAATATCTGAAATTACATAATACTAGTAAAATAAACAAACAAAATTTAATTATTTTTAATGAAACAATAATTACTCCACCCAGTGACAGTGGCGACGAAAATTTTTTGACTGGGAAACATGGAAATCAATTTTGCAATTTAAAGAAAAATTCTTTTTGATTCGCAATCAGCATATCAAACAACATATACCCTTAACGTATGTACCTTAGTTATGAAACATCCTGTATGTAACATAGTGAATGTCATGAACTGATATCAGTTGTCGAGCATTTAAGTAAAACTATTGTTCATTATATACCTACAAAATGTCTTTAAAAAGAAATGAAGTATAGTTCCATTTTCCAACTCTACCGGAGTTTTTTTTTCAAGACGGTAACCTCAAAATCTAGCGTAGATACTTGACGAGTATTACATAATTTTCACATATTAGGTACTTTGTTTATATGTATTTTTAATAAGATAGGACAGCCTTTGGAAGAGAATCTTGGTTGGGTTGAAATGTGAGGGTTTAAATAAAACTAAGAAGTTTTGTTTTATTTTTATCGTCCTTATGTTTGGTTAGAAAACCGGAGTAGCCATGAAAATTAATAAGGAATAATACAAACCCGCGTTAACGAACATAATATTCACGTTATTGCAGATAACTTGATATTACTTAGCTTAAGTAACAATAGCCACGACGCGTGCATAACGATCAAGTTAACTGTGTCGTCTTAATTTGAAAATACGAGCTTTATAATTCTCACACGTTACACGTTCTCCGCTCTCGACTCACCTTACATATCAGTAAGTTGTTATTTATCTCGGTTCTTTATTCCTCGATGTATAACTCTGCTTCTTGCGAGTGACGTTGGTGACTAGACTGAGGTAAGACATCATAAATGTCCGCGATTTTTTAAATGGCATTAGTTTTGCCTAAGTGGCTTTCATTACTTCTAGTTCAAATTACAAATGGTAATGGCGGTTGATATATGGATTGCAGGAATTCAAGTTTTTCAGAATTGCTGATTTCTACTGCAGGGTTTTTTGTTGTACTTGTTGAGCAGTTGCTCTAATTATACTTCGATTTTTTTTTCACTTCCTGTGGCTAACTCATAAGATTTATTTATGTATTTTGCAAGAATTTAATAGTATATTGTGTATCTAGTGCGCAAAGTAGGCAATTGTGTGAGGCGAGTTGCAGACCGAGCAATAGCGATTCCCGCACGCTTCTACTTTGCGCACGCATATCCGCATAGTTAAGGAATGAGCCACTTTGCGTACGCAAAAAAACCACGAAAAAGGTTACTTTGCGTACAGTATGACAACATTTTTTTAAATAAATAGTAGAGTAGGTAAAAAAAGATACCTTATCCATTTATTGCCCGTGTACCATAAATGAAAACCCTATCCCTTTAAAAAAAATACTATGTAGCCAGCACACAATCTTTCGCCTTACCTAAAAAATTGAATTTTTAACAGAAATGTACAATCACTATACTACAATATGTGATTACTTATATTCTTATTCACGAATGTCATTTAATGTCACCTGTCAATATTTTTTACGCAGAAACAAATATCAACCGATCATGGATTACAAGATGTAAGCATTTTATCGGATAAACTTATTTTGTTTTGAAATTTTACTACAATTCTTTAATGCGACTATAGATAAAGAAGACTTTTTTATGTGTGTATGTGGCAAACATTTTTTATTCCTCTTATTCTGAAATTTACCATCATTTTGATTTTAGATTTTTTTTAAAATGCTGTAAAGGTGGGTTTATGCTCAAAAATGTAAGAATAAGAATTAAGAATAAAAATAGTTTTAAATTTAAAACGGTTATCTCATATGAACCGGTTTATGCTAGAGAAATAATTCTTAATCCTTATTCCTTATTCTTATTTCTGCAGCATAAACCAACTCAGACGTTATAACTGTTTTAACTTTACGACTATTCTTATTCTTAAATTTTGTGAGCATAAACCCACCTTTGCACTGTTCAAGAACTACAACTTACACATAAAAAATCTGACGTGGCCATCACACAACCTTCCGCCATATCTAGACTTTAAACAGAAATGTATACGTACAATCTGGTGCCTATTTAAAATATACAAATAAAAATCTAACATATTCAAACACAGAAATTAGTATCAACTGAATCAAAAGATTCATTCACACGAAAACTCTTCTGTGTTGAAGCAATCCTACGTTCAGTTAGGAACTACATTTAATAGCTTAATTATGACTTATATAGCGCTAGTATGCCAACTTGTCACCCGTCTCATCTGTCAATATTTTTTATACAAAAACAAAAATCAACCGAACATTGATTACAAGATTTCAATGTTTTATTTGATAAATTTATTTTTTAAATTTTACTGCAGTTCTTTAAGGCTACCAGATAAAGACAATTTTTTTATAACGTGGATTGCAAATAACTTTTCCTCTTATTCTTATTACAAATAAATACTATATTTATCAAAATTTATAGAAATTTTTTACACTTAATCTTTTCAATCTTCAAAAAATATCACTTCCGGTGAAGATATTTGTACCAAAATCTAATGAGCTCTTCCTATTCGTATACAATTGTAAAATACCAAATATCAAAATTTTTGGGTAATTCGTATTTGAGTTATCCAACAGACGGCATCGGCCCGGACCACACACATACACACACACACACACACACACACACACACACACACACACACACACACACACACACACACACACACACACACACACACACACACACACACACACACACACACACACACACACACACACACACACACATACATACAGACATCATCGGGAAACTATCAAAAATGAGTTGTAAGGACCCTAATTCGTACTCATCCACTAAAAACTCACTACCCGATTTTTTGCATGATTCCAATACCTTCCTTTACAGGTAAGCGGAAGGTAAAAAATTGAATTCGTCGTATTGTTAAAAAAAATTGTCCTTTTTTATAATTTTTAGTCGTCTTATAAAATTTTCTACATTACTACTTACTTTATATACGTTATCAAAATCGTAATCCATTTTTATTAAAAAATACTGATAGTAGAGCAAATGGCAAAAATGACAAACTCAAATTAACTATACAACTTCTAAGTATCCAAGTTAACCATACCCCAAACCTGTAGTAAAATTTAACTACAAGTTAAGTAGTAACAACAGATTGAATAACAGGAATTAAAAAAACTCAGTAAAATATCCATGTTCCTATCTCATATTATTTATGGATTATAAGATTCAGTTCACTCAATACAATTAGTTTTCTTAACAATTACATATTAGTACGGTTGACTAATGTTCAATGCAAAATGCAATGGAAAACAACTTAGCCAACTTGGATTGTTTCCTATAAAGATAACGACAATTTTTCCTCCGCTTGCATAATAGATACGTTTGTTTGTAATTGAAAATTGACGGTTAATGTTTGCCTACAGTGATCGCGTGTCAATCAGTGCGCAGCGAATGAAGTTGTGATTTATATCCACCATTAGTTCGTTTCTACTCACGGCTACTTATGACTCGGTTTGGTTTTAGTTCCGCCGTAGATTAATATTTATACAAATGTTTTGCATATCCCCTGAGGTCGACAACTTTTGTTTTAGTTGTTCTTTCTAGGTAGAAACATGCCGGATTCCTTTAATGATTTAATTTAATGAGGATATTACTTGCAGAATTCGTTGAATTTTATAGAAATTCCACGATTGCGGTGGAAAATGTATTTTTATTTTGGAGATATTTATAATAAATTCTTGATATATTCTTCAAAACAAAGAAATATAGGATATTGCCGTTATAATATATTTTTGTGCTGTTTTTTGACAGCTGACAGTCAGCAAAGTGTCACTTTTGCTGCCTAGGCAACAAAAATAGTAAAAAAAAGCTTAGGCAGCAAAAGTAATTGTTACTATGGTGAATCACCAAATTTGACATTTATAAAATTCATCAACATACCTAACCTATTTTGTTTTTTCATAGCAACTGTCAACATACGCATAGCAACATAATTTGATTGCGATACCTATCAATATATTTAAAATAATCACTAAATTAATATTAATTAATAACAATCGCCGAAAAAATAATGTGTTTAACATGGCAAAAAATACAGATTTGCTGCCTAAGCTAGATTCATAACCTCGGCTGCGCCTCGTCTATGAAACTCTAGCCACGGCAGCAAATCTAATATTGTTTTGCCTAGTTAAACAAATAACTATTTTTAAACAATTTCTGTTTAGCTCTCGATTGCAGTCATTGGATTGAATTGAATTCTTTTTTAAAATGATACACTAGTTTAATTTTTTTATTAACAATAATTACGAACTAATTTTTCTATTTCTATCAATTTATGTCTTCTACTTATAACTTTATTATGCTGGAATAATGCATAAATGACTTCTTAAATACGTGATCACCAATATATCTTGAATTTTAACCGATATTAACTTAACGCAGTGTTTCAAGCATAAATGTCAGTTTGATATTTTTTATGCAGTACTTATATTGTAAAATAAGAAAATGTCGACGTACAGAAAAGCTTGTTATGCTGAATTTGTTATTTAAGTTTAAGCACAGCGTTAAAGCTGTAGGTCTTACACTGGGTTCAGGGCATGTATAGAAAGTGTGGTGGAAGGTTGTTATCACTATATATGCCGCGTATAATCAGTACGTGACTTAACAAAGGCTTATCTGGTGACTCGCAGTAAAACATGACTAACTAAATGCTGAACCGTGAACTAACAGACCACGTATTTGTATTTATGAATATATGATCGTAAATATATTATTTAAACATTTGTTTTACTTTATGAACATTCCATAACTCTATTTTTATTTATGTTTTAATTTATACATTCATCTATTAAGAGGCCCGTCTACCTAATAAAATGCAGCATAAAATGTATTAACGTAGCGAGTATTTTGTGGCCAGCACAAAGGATTATATACTTAAAGGATCAATTAACAGTTGTGACTTTTTAACATTTTAATAAGAATATTGTACATTATTCCGAAAAATTCATACAATTTATGCAAAATGTACACGATTATATCTCATGACAGAAATTTATTTTTAAAATTTCAAAAAGGCACATCTGTAGATCCATTATTTCTCTATTAAACGTTTATAAAAGCATTGTCTGGAAGTCAATAATAAACTAACAGTTTACTTGCAACAAAAACACTTTTACAGTATTTACCTCTCGCCTCATATTCTATAAGAGAGGTATTGTAATGGGTCAAAATTTTCGAGTATGAGTTTTTGGTGGATAAGCACGTTTCAGGGTCTCTAATACGAATTTACTATTTTCACGATCACGATGATGTCTGTGTGTGTGTTTGTGTTTGTATGGACTGACGATTTTTCGTCCACGATAACTTAAAAAGTATCAAACTGTTTATAACCAAATTTCATATTTAAGGTTTTAATAACAGGATAAGATTTTGGTAGAATTCCGCAAACCGGAAGTAGTACTTTTTGAAGTTTGAAAAAGTTTTCCTTAAATATATTGATATATTATTTATTTATGACAATTTTTTTAATTAAAAATAAAAGAAACTGTAATTATCTATGTGTACAGTTAATTATAAATACAAATTGCTAAATCTGGAAGTATTTAACAATGAAATAAAGTACAATTAATATTCTATTTTTTTGAAATTCCAGTATCTTGTTGTCCATGCTATGAAATTTGTTTCTACATAGAATTTGAATTATTAAGACAGTGACAGTACAGTTGACATCTTTTGCTTGCATATTGGTTTACATTATCGTTTACATATTACATGAACATGAAACTATTAAAATGTAAGTAAAACTATTTATTAGAATACGAAGAATTAGGCGAGAGGTTGTGTGCTGGCCACAGCAGATTTTTTCAACTTCAAAATGACATTGCATTGCTAGGATGCGGCGAAGTACGAGTTTAGGGCTGGTTTCAGGCAGCCATAGTAGTGGGGAAAAGAGTGCAATAGAAAAAAAGCGAGAGTATTTTAGGTATTCGGAAAAAAAACTATTTATTCACACAGATGAAGTAATAATTTGTTTTTAAAATGCATGATACACTCATAAATTTATAATGAATGTTCAATTTCATGGTAATACAGTTTCAACGCAAATTTTTGTAATTACGAGTTGTTAATTTCCCATAATGAACTGTCTGGCACTGAGAAGTCAAGCGAGATTTGCTCCTTCTCTCTTTGGCCATCACGACCGTATTCAGACATTTTCGGCTGTAGCAAAAAGCGAGTTCCGTCCATCGAACTCAGTATTTAAAAAGAACCATTCACTCCCCTCCTGCTAATAGCCCTTCCTTTGTCTTTCCTTCATGAACACACTTCAAAGACTCATCTGTTTTTATCATTCGAAAATCCCGCATTCACAATTGGTAGACTGGTGAGGTTTTTTGGCAAGGGGCGGGGCCACATCGGCTCTGGATCCCTCTGTTGACGTTGTTTTGTATTAATCCGCTAACGCTTTTGATTTATTATCTTCGGAGCGATACTCGTCTTCCGCGTTTCAAGTTTTCATCGCAGTTCGTTTGTTTTTCGGTTTTTTGATTGTTTATGACTTTGATTGACTGTTTACTTGCCTTTGATCCGTTATCGACTCCTTATACCGCTATAAGCAATTCATATTAATTTTCCTTACGCTGTCTTACCAATATTGTTCATCGTTGTACAAAATTATTGACACCAAAATAAAAGACGTATAAATTTGCATTTATATTCATTTCATGTTCATAATATAATTAATGATATTTGGGATTTGATCTAGTGAAGCAAATATATTTGAAATAATAAATGAATTGAAGGTGTTAACTAACATTTTTTTTTAAATGAGATTTTATAGTGAATGGAGGTGTTATGTACATATATCGTACAAAGTCTAGAGTTGTTAGAACGCATAGTTTTAGAGATATTTTATAGAAGCAGGTGCTATTTCTTAAATTTGTACAAAATATATTGGAAGAAAGTGTTAAGTATGTAGAAGTTCCATGAAAGAACGTGCTATGTGACACACATAACACCTTCATCCATTGAAGTTTGGGAAGTAAATGCTTTGTAAAATTTACTTCTTATTTAATAAAGGTGTTATGTGCAATTAACTACCTATAATGATATAATTAACTAAAGTGACAATTTTGTAGCAAAATACTTTATATTTGAGTTATGAACCTGTTACAATAAAAAAAATCTGACGTGGCCGTTACAATACCTCTCGCCTTGACATTGAAGTATTATTATTTAACCTCGTATTTAACCAAATATTAAGCTTTAATTTAAATAAAATACAACAACACCGTATAACATTTGATATAGTAATATGAAATAATCATACATTATATTATTTCTGTTTATCTGTCATATTGACAATTTTATTTTTGTTTTAAATTTTATTTCTATTTCGGGATTCACAAATCGTGGTAGGTAAAATTATATATTTAAAAAAATTATATTTCTTTATTGGTTAAAGATATAGAAACAAGTAAGATTAAATATTGTACAATGTAATTTCTTCTTTCATATGTGGTATGTCAAATTGTAACAATCGCATTATTTTATACAATTTTTGCAAAAAATGTTATAGTGCTACAAGAAAAGTACCATTTCCGGTTGGTGGATTTTTACCAAAATCTTTTCAGCTCTTCATTAACATATATAAATGTATAATGCAAAATATTAGAATTTTATGTTCAGTAGAATTTGAGATAATGAACCGGGACGAAAGGCTATAGTAGGCGTACATACAGACTTTCATACACACACACACACACACACACACACACACACACACACACACACACACACACACACACACACACACACAGACATCATCGTGAAAATAGTCAAAATAGGTTCTAAAGGTGCTAAAACGTGCTAATTGACAAAAATCTCGACATCGAATTTTTTCACGATCCCTATACCTCTCTAGGCGAGAGGTAAAAATCTGACGTGGACACCACATGACTTCCTTGTACGCCTTGTTTGTTCATACTTTTCTTAATAACTAAAATGTAGAATAATATAAAAAATTCTTTTAACTTATTATAGATTGAAACCAAAAATAGGAGGTGCACAACTAGATGCTATAACAGTCCTAAATACAAAATTTCAACTTTCTACGTCTAACCGAATTTGAGTTATGCGACATACATACGTACAGACGTACAGACGTCACGACGAAACTAGTCATAATGGATTCAGAAAAGGTCAAAACAGATATTTCCATCAAAATCTGAAAACCGAAATTTTTCGCGATTACAATACTTCCTTATTACTCCGTACAAGGAAGTAAAAATGATTCGTATTTGCAATAAATGAAAAATGTTAAACAAAATACTTTAACTCAAATTATCTCGAAACTATGTTAGTTAACACCTTCTTCCACTCACCCCTTCAATTGTTTCTTGTATTATTTGAAAAAATGACGACGCAGTTGTATTACTTGACCGAGTTCCGCCTTCGACAACAAACAGGAATCGAATGCTGGTACTAAAAACTAAATAGTAAACACAGCTCTGTTGGAGATGACTGATTCCTTACGTCTTACGTCGTTTGTTGGTGACTTGTGCGCACCTTGAAATAGTTCGGCTTTTTCCCCAGTTCTATCGGACATTTAAGTGTCACAGCTCACGTTGTGTCTAAAGAAAATGCTTCTTTCAGCAAGTTTTTACCAACACAACGGATCTAGCAGACTGATAGTCAGTGCATCTCAAACAATCGTGGAAATAACTTATAGATCTTACCTGTAATATTTTATAAGTGGGAAAAACTATGAGATTGTAATAATAGGGTACTTTACCATAGTAGCAAATTAGCAATCCAGTCAATTATATTGAAAGGAGACCTCAAAAATGAGCTATTGCCATGAAAAAAGTTTTCAAAAAGTTCTTTAAATATTTGAGATTTTACGTATCGATACATCTACGTTACAATAATGCGTTTCACGTGTATTCTTACTTACAGTAATAAAGAAACTACCAAATTGAATTTTATATTTTGTAACATTTAGAAACAGTTGATTTTACATGAGTATATTTTAATTCCAGCCCCATGGTTTGAGAAGATTTTCAGCTACGTCTCACAAACTTTAAAAATTAATTACAGCTTTATCAAGAACAATTAAGGCTTAGCAGTACTCTCAATCGCTTTCAAATAACATGAAGTTTCAATAAAAAACTTTTTTAGGTGGCTATTGCATAAATAGTTGTTTTACGTATCCTTTGACAGCCGTAAAGTGTCACATTTTTGACATCTGTCAAAATGACTACTTTACGGCCGCATTTACTTCACGGCCGCTTTTACTTCACGGCCGCATTTACTTTACGGCCGCTAAATAACAAATTTATTTAATTTTAATTGGTAAATATATTTAGAAGTAATTACCTACAACTTAGTTAGCCTAAATTATATAAATAAAATTATTTATGACACTAAGAATCTATTTTTGACATGAAATTATATATTTTTTGATAGTCACCTAAAAAGTGTTGTGTGCACCTCGGCTTAAAAGTGTTTTTAGCCTCACCTGAATTGCTGGCCTCGGCCTACGCCTCGGCTGCAAACTTCAGATTCGGCCAAAAAAGATCACTTTTACAGCCTTGATACACAAATAACTATTTTTAAAATGGCAAACTACCCTATTGGTGTAAAAAAATGTTTAGAGTCAATGGGAAAAATCTACCGGGCGCTGAACTGCTGAACATGAAACACAGAACATAGTTTCTTTATATTAACTATTTGTCAAACTAGCCTATCGTTGCATTATAGCTAGAAGCAATGTCCATAAATTGTGATCATCTTGTCAGTATAATTGTCCGTGAACTAGTTGTAGCACAGAACCGATAATATGAGAAGTATTCTTGCTTATCTATAGCTCTCCTGCGATCGTTTTTATACTCGTAGCACTGGTCATACAGGGCGCTCGGTATAATAACCCTGTCTGTATAAGTCTTTCCTATTTTTTAAAATTTCAACCTTCGCCGTTGATTTACAGCTTACGGATCACGATTTCTGCAGAAACACTCCAGAATTTTATTCATTTTTACTGTAGTTTTAACTGTTGGTATCCGGATCGCATTACACGAGTTTTATGAATATTTTATGAGCGTTTGGACAAGGCAATGATGCTTGCACTTGTTATTAATAGTCGTCGCAATGATTGCTCTAATTATATAGCTACATTTTTGTTACCAAGATCGCGAACTTCATCTGATTGCTGTATGGAATGTTATCTTTTTACGCAGAAACTGGAACGAAGTGTGATGTATGATCCAGTTTCTTCAAAAGAATCATTCTTTTTACTAAACGACAAATAAACATTTATTTTCTTACAATTCCAAGACTAGCTATAATAGCTATAATTTACTTCTATATGTTATGATGAAATGATTATTGCCTTCATACCTATCTAATTCAAACATTTAACCTTCCTGTTATCCCGAAGTAAATGTCACACATTTGGTGCTTGGGTCATAATAATAATAATAATAATAATAATAATTTATTTCCTTGGGGTCCATAAGGACGTATGGAAGTATACACAAGTTACAATTTAAAGAGTTTACAACACATTGGTACTAGTAGTAGTAGTTACAAAAGAAACAACAGTTACAAAATTTACAGAAATTTACAAAAATTTACAAAAATTACAAAAATTTGTAGAATAGCAAGTTAGCAAAACTGGTTATTTCTACAATCAAGAAAGTAATCATTAACTGTGTAATATTCTTTTTTTAACAGCACTTGTTTACAATAGTTAATGGCTTTTCTTACTTGCATAGATTTTACTGACAACGGTAGTGAGTTATAATATTTTATACATGTGTATTTTGTCCCTTTTTCATAGGCCGAGTAATTGTGTTTAGGTACTGTTAAAACTGTACCAGATTGTCTCGTAATGTATGATTCATGAGTAGTAAAATCGAATTTATTTAAGTTGTTTAATACAAATTTAATTATTTCAAAAATAAATAAGGATGGGATAGTCGATACCTGATTTAGAGAAGCTACCTTTACAAGAGTCTCTTGAATCCAAATGGTACATAACCCTAATAACTCCTTTTTGAATGTAAAATATTTCTTGAATTCGAGGAGAATTTCCCCAGAACAAAATTCTGTATGTAGCAATTGAGTTAAAATAGGCAAAATAAACAGTTTTCAAGACATAAAAGTTAACAAAATTACTTAAGTTTCTGATGCAATATGCTGCTCTATTTAACTTTATAACAACTGAATCTAACTGACTATTCCATTTAAGGTTATTCTGTATCAGAATTCCAAGACATTTTAATATTTTTACTTCCTGAATGTCTGGTAGGTTCACATCTTGCCTAGAATTACTAAATGTAAACTGTATGCATATTGACCCAGACAAAAATTATTACCTTTTTGAAGTCATTGATAGTTGCGTATGTAATTTTAATTATTATAAATTAATTAAATAGTGTAATACAATACCGAATACGATTATAAATACACAAAAAAGCTTCTAGTTCAGCATCGCTCAAACCACGCCGAGCCATGTTTATTTAACCAAAGTTCACTTGTAATTGAATCCAACTGAATATATGTAATACGTAGTATATTGGGAAACCCCTAAATATATCAAAAACTAATACAGAAAGTAAGGGGAAGTCCCCAACAACGACACTGGTTCTGTAGGTACACAATTATAATGTTTATATTTATAAGAATAACAACAATAGGTCGAACTGACCCATTTACCACATATATTACTCATTAACTTTATTTATAAACAAATATAATGAATGATACGAAATATAGAACACATTAACTATCGAGCACATTTGACGACTACATGTAATGTAAGCCATAATTTTCAATAGTTCCAAATATCTACTTAGGGGCCGTTCACATAATACGTCACACGATTTTTAGCCATGTTTGATTCCCCCCTCCCCCCTTGTAACACTACATCACAAATCGGTAACCCCTTCCCCTTCCCCATGTGACGTCACAAAAATATAACTTTAAATTTTGAAAAAAGTGAAAATTATGGGAAAGTAATGATTTCATCTTGTCACAGCATGACTGTTTATATCCATAAAAATTCTCCCATAAACACGGAATCGCGCGATCAATTTGTTATAAAATGTTAATTACTCGCATTCTTTCATAATTTAAGTCCCTAACACCGTTGCAGCAAACATTCGACAGCATTGCCGTAAAGTGTTCCTATAAAGACATGTTTGTATTATACTAATTCGTATGTTGTCACAACCGATAAACGCAGTTCAAATTATCCGCCAATACACCAGAAAAAACATGTGAACAAAAATTGTTTTATTTTCATATTAACTGCAAAAAGTAAAATTTTTGTGACGTCACATTTAATGAACCCCCCCTAACCCCATGTCACATTTCGTCACAAATCCTGGATCCCCTCCCGCCCCCAAGTACGTGACGTTTTATGTGAACGGCCCCTTAGTAATAACATAAAAATGGTTTAGTTTGACCCATAGATAATAGGAAGGTTAAGCATCATTCAACATTATAGCCCATGATTTTATCAACATAACATTTGATTTTGTTGCAGGTTCAACATTACATCTTGGTCGTTCAAGCTCAAGACGCGGGCCATCCACCATTATCATCAACTTTAACAGTTTATTGCAATGTTCTCGACCTCAATGACAATGCCCCGATTTTCGACCCGATGTCATACAGCAACGAAATCTTCGAAAACGTTTCCATCGCCACTGCAGTAGTTACGGTCAGCGCCACAGACTTAGATTCCGGTAAGTTTCACAATTATTTTATTATCCTCAACGAAAGCAGGATGACAAAAAATTTAAACCTGCAATTTACTTCGTCGCAATTTTTTATAATTACATTGGTTGAGACAAATTGACAATAAAAAACCCGAAAAGTTTCTCGAAATCCTTAACGACAGGATAGTTAGTTTAATTAGTGTTGTTTGTAATTAAAATACATCCAGTACGATTTGAGCATTCCTGCGCCAAAATATGCCTCAAAATCGTGTGTTTGTTCTGAACGACGCTTCTCAGAATAGGCCTCACGCTGGCTACCAGGTTTAACGTTAACTTGTTCTACGAAACGTCATTTACCGCTTTTTTATTTTTTGTCAGTGGCTACTCAACTCTGAAGAATTGGAATAAGCTTTTTAATTGTTGTAATCTACAACTTTACTTTGCTTTTCGTCACATTTCATAATAGAAGACCAGAACATATTTTTTTACGAAAGTACGAATTCACATGTTTTCAGATATTAAAATTGAAGGTGAAAGTAGGCTTTTGAAACATTGAGTGGTGAATAGTATATTATATATTGAGGGACTAAAGTGCATGATTTAATCCTGAGGGTGAAGTTTATTTCACGAGCCGAAGGTGAGGGAAATAATCACCTGAGGGATTAAAGATACTTTAGTCCTCAAATGAATGCAAAATAGTTTAAAAGAATACACATTTTGCAATTTTGACAGTAAATTTTATGACAAATATTTATATTGTTACCATAGATACTCTGTAACAAATAGCACGTATTTACTTGACAACGGGAATAATTAATTCAATTTCTTGATAACGGGATTAAATATGAAAAATAATCCCTTGGGATCAAATTAAGAACCTTAGTCCCTAAAAATAAAGACTAAAGAAGAGTTTTAGTCCCGGAAGTGCAAAAAATAATTTTAATACTCATTTTGTACATTGAGTGCGAATTTTTCAAAAAGTTCATTTTTCATATCTAAAACACTTTATTTGTTATAATCTCTGTAATAAATGTTCAAATGGACGATTTTCACTTCATTTGAGACATCAATCATTTTGCTGAACAGTTACTGGAAGGTCAAACCTTTCAGGATACAAAAGTTTAGATTTAGAATTGCTGTAAAATGTCCGAAGGGGTACAAATAAACTTACTTTCAATATCACTACAACATTCTGCATGAAATGTCATTATTTATATCATAAATCACACCATAAATGCAAAATTACAAAATTGATCTGTCAGTTTTTAGATAGTGTTAGCCTACCTGATTTGTTTTTCTTAAATTTGAAAATATTTTATTTCCAATTTTTTTAATTAATTTTGAATATTTTCCACTTTCGTAGAAAAAATAGTATGTAACACACTTGCGGAAAGAGTCATTGAAAAACTCGTATGATGTCATACTAGTTTTCCAATGAAGCCCTTTGCACACTTGTATTACAATATACTATAGCAGAAGAATAATGAACTTATTAATGAACGTATTAATATCTCAATAGAGTTTACATATTTGACACTGTCAGTGAGTTTTCTGTTGTCCAAGAAAGTAAAACCCTGAGAGTCGAGTCGTCGAGTGATTATTACAGGGTTCGATTTCCTTATTTGCTGTCTGTGGGGTTGGCAAAGTGCAACATGGAAACGCAATGCCAGCACAGTTAATAACATAGTATTAATGTCCGCGCCTACAGTACAAGCACAATGGAGGACAAAGGTGACACACGACCACAGGTCACTTCACTTGTCATTTTATTTTCTCTCATTCATTCACCAGCACCATATTCTTTATTTTATCCTCTTCTTCACTTTTTTACAAATCTTTACTCACAGTCTAAGACTGCTGCATACAAAGTCAAACTATTGGTAATATTGGTGCTCGATATTTCTTTGCAATTGTAGCAAAACTGACTGAAGGAGCAGGATTAATTGATTTAGGATAGGAAATTCTGGTCGTGGCTTATTTGGGATGGGATGAATTGGGAGCGGCACTAATCATGACATTCAAAAGCACACTTATTAATAAAACAATAATAATACTAATTTATTTATACAGATAGCAAAGGTTACACCTAATTAATATTTAAAAACTACAAAAAAATACTTAAAATTTACTTAAATTACGCAAAACTGCGTAAGCGCGCACAAAGCTACATCTTGTAGCAAAACCCGACTGCCGGGTAGGGTAACTTACTGTTTTTGGACGCTATGGTCCACTAAGGGGTGCGAGGGGGTGTTTGTGTTTGCCTCGAACATGTGTTAACGCTTTGTTAAAAAACGCCAACACAGAACAGGATGGAAAATTCCACCCTGTTAAGCCTCATTCCCAGCTATCGTTTTAACGCGTAGTGGATAGCGCGTAGTAGCTAGTAGATAATGCATAAAAGTTTGTACGATGGACTCTCGCTGAAGCATTCCCACGTCTGTTCAAGAGTTGTGCGTAGTGCACAAGCGTAGTACACTAGCGCAAATGCTTGCAAGGTTCAAGCTTTTAGACACTATGCGTAAGCGTTATTGTGAGATAGAGATATAAATGATATATAGTTGCCCTTGTCTTTCTACGTCGAACTGTCAGAATAGCAGAATTCTAACATCTAACCTGCATTTGTTTGAGTGATAGTGAAAGAGCTAATAGAAAAATGAATATTGAAAATACAGTGAATGCTGTATATGAGGTCATAAGACGTAGAAGAATAGCAGTTGCTACGACAGCTTCCGTTTTTATTATGCAGTCTTCTGCAATAAATAAAAAGCGTCGCAAGCGTATGGTGGGTTCACCCTATCAATCAAAAACGTTTATTGCAAGGCGATTGCAAGGTGATTGGGATAATTTAATCAGAGAAATGAGGCTTTGTGACGAAGTTTTATTTTTTATTTATATTAGACTAAATGTCAATCAGTTTTTATCAATCAAACAATCAAACAAAACACGAAACAAATATCTGCCTATGCTTTTCAAACAAAGTTCAAAAACAAAATGACGTAGTGTCGATAAGTCGATATTCTACAAAACTATTCATGTATCATTGTGTCCGATAGATGTCATCACTATCGATTTATGCATTAAAACATTCGCTGGGAACGGTCCTAAAACTTCTTTCTAAACACTACGCATAACGCTTATGTTTAATGTATTATGCACTATCCACTACGCATTAATGAAATAGCTGGGAACGAGGCTTTACACAATCACAAAATATTGTATGTACTAATTTTATATTTTTCTTGCATGAAAACTGCGTATAACGGTATAACAGAAATCTTAGTGATGCTGGCAGTTATAATAATAAAGTATTACATCTGATTCTGATGATATTTGAGTGTACGAAAGATACGAAATAATCCATTACCGAATTCATCTCATGTTGAGTTCCATCACAGTCAAGTTTTGCTATGGCTGTCTCGTCGACGCGCGTTAAAAAATTATGAAAAGTCAAACGAAGTTGGCGTGTCGAATGCGCGGGTCTCGGCGGTCGTGTGAAACGAACCCCGCGCTTGCCTGGATCCGCGGCTCCATCAATCCCAGATTCCGCAGAATTCACCAATTACTTGTTCCTCCTGCACACCCTGCAGCCCAATACACCAGTGCAACACACATTCATGAATGCATCACACAGCCCACCAATTAAAATATGTTTTATTCCTTTTCTCGTAAACTCAAAATGAGATTTAAATAACGCGAAGATGGATCAAGAATTTGGGAATGGATTCGGGTTTATTGTGACGGCTATTTAATTATGATGTATGAGTGTTTGATTGTTTATTAAATTTCAGTCTGTTGAGAAGTATTCCAAGTTCCCACAAAAATAGCGAATACTTTGATTAAGTATTTATAATTATTACTCTTAAGCCAATTTTACATTGAGCAATATTGCAGATGCAAGTGCAACTTTTGACAAGTTGCTTCAATATTGCATGAGTGAGTGTAATACAGAAATTGCACATTCAACAGGCAGAAGCAATCTTGAGGCAACTGTTGCGTGGAATAGAACAGGCAATTCACAGTTATTTCTAGTCAAAAAGATTAATTTGTGTTTCAAAGTTAGTTCGTTAGTGGTTATAATGCCATTCTATCCTTATTTTCCAACAATATACAACAAATCCAAGAGGTTAAGTTGACATAATATAAAATATTGGCAAATTTATTAATGAATTTATATTTTAAATAAGTAATTGCCGATGTTGCTTAGTGTAAAATGTCCCCTGCAATTTTCTTGTTCAGCTCTGACTTGAAGATTGCAGTTGCCCGTTGCGCATGCTCAATGTAAAATGGGCTTTAGTATTATTGCGCACATACCCGTATAATCTATATCTTACATGTCATTTACTAATTACTTCCATATTCATTTATTAGTTGGTCATAAAATACGTGCGTACAGTATTATACTGATTAAATGACTCGTCATAAATTTAGTCAAAATTATCGGCAACACTTTTAATAAGTTGAAATCTAACTGTAGTTACCTTTCAGTATGGCATTCATGGGTATGCCTACGCATATTAATAAATAAAAATAAACTAGTAAGTAAATAACAATAAATCATAACTTTAACGCATCGCATAAAAATAACAAGTGCCAGTAACACCTGTCACAATAAAAGCCAGCAATATTTGAGGTTATGACACATAGAGTAATGCGCAAAGTTCATTACTCTCTTTTCCCTTCGTCTTCGTCTGTATTCGAATCCAAATCCGAACGTTCGTTCGTTGATCGTTGTCCGCGTGCATTCTTGATTGTGCTCTCAATAGATCTTATCCAGTATTTTCTTCTATTTCTCGTTGCGATCTGACAGGTCAGTCATTGATAAAACCTCTTAACGAACCCAGTCAAATGTTTTGTAGCTCTTAGCCGAGCTAAACGATGCGCAAAAGCTGAAATAACGGATATTGGGTGTCAACCGTGGAATTATCTTACATTGATTTAAAGATAATTAGTTTTATGTTCACAATTTCTTCATATAAAATTTACTCAACTATGTAAAATAAAACTAAAACCATAAATAATTCATGCAGGTTGATGATCAAAAATAGAAATCCACTTTTTGTGTCACATAGCAAAAGAGGAGATTAAATTCTTACAAAATTTAAGAGTACATTGTCTCTTGCACGATTGTAATGAATAGGTACTGTATTTTTGTTGCTGTCGAAATGAAAGCATTTCCGTGTTTAACCTCTCATTTTATCATAACTAATTAAGAATACACATTTCTTCTGTGTTAGTCACGGGTGGTCTATTTAATTAATCCGCTGTTTTATCTGAATCAAAAGCTTCAAGTAATTTTCGACATATTTCAATGCCATTGTAATCTTATTTTTTTGCAAAAACGAAACTATTGCCATATCTTTTATGTTTGGCTAAAAGGAGAATTAATAGTGAAATGTGAAATAATAATAATAATAATAATAATACGATATAGTATTATTTAATTACGATTTACTTTTTCACCAGAGCTACATATTAGCGAAGAGGCGTACTTATGAATTCCAGTATATTTCTTGTTATGAATCATGTAGAAGTACGTATACATAAATGTTAATAAATGCTAATCGTCTTCTGTCCTGAGAAAATATTCTATTAAAGCAGAGATTTAAATTATGTGTAAATCTGGAGATGAGTTTAATAATGAATATGTATGAATGCATTTAGCTAAATGCCATTTCAATACGAAAATACAATCTAATGGGAAAGTTTCATTTCAAATATTTAAAAATCTGACGTGGCCATCACACAACCTTCCGCCATATCTACACTTTAAACAGAAATGTATACGTATAATCCGGTGCCCATTTAAAATATACAAATAAAAATCTAAAATATTCAAACACAGAAATTAGTATCACCTGAATCAAAAGATTCATTCACACGAAAACTCTTCTGTGTTGAAGCCATCCTCCGTTCAATTACTACATTTAATATCTGACTTATGACTTATATGGCGCTTATATGACTTATATGGCGCTAGCAGAAACAAAAATCAACCGAACATGGATTACAAGATTTCAACGTTTTAGCTGATAAATTTATTTTTTAAATTTTACTGCAGTTCTTTAATGCTACCAGATAAAGACAATTTTTTTATAACGTGAGTTGCAAATAACTTTGCTTCTTATTCTTATTACAAATAAATACTATATTTATTCAAATTTATAGACATTTTTGACAATTATCTTTTTCAATCTTCAAAAAATATCACTTCCGGTGAAGATATTTGTACCAAAATCTAATGAGCTCTTCCTATTCGTATACAATTGTAAAATACCAAATCGCAAAATTTTTGGGTAATTCGTATTTGAGTTATGCGACATCCGGCATCGGCCCGGACCACACACATACACACACACACACACACACACACACACACACACACACACACACACACACACACACACACACACACACACACACACACACACACACACACACACACACACACACACACACACACACACACACACACACACACACACACACACACACACACACACACACACACACACACACACACACACACACACACACACACACACACACACATTACATTTACATTAATAAGTAAAAAATAAATGTAACTTGGACTGATTTTAAATGTATTGTGTTTAATGCGATTAGCATTTCGATCATTGAAAGACTTACCACATAGTCATTGCAAAGTCAGCGGAATAATTAAATATAATTGAAATAAATATTAAAATTTTGTAAAGCAAAAAACACTTAAGCTCATTTTTGTGGATCTCCACTATTAATAAACGAACCTACTAAATTAAATCCTTACAATCTCAAGTCTGTCAAATTTTATTAGTACTTACTTATAATGGAAAGACACCATTGCGGTTAAACTCGACAGAGATAAAATTGCAATATATCAAATATATGACAAAACCAATTTCATACCATAATATTATATATCCAAGAATATGAGGAAACAATCAGTACCTAATATTATCTTGTTAATATGTGAATAATATTCATATTTCATATTTGTTATTTATGTAATACATTTCATTTATACTTTTCTACATGGAAAATTAGAAATTACAGTGTAGTGGTAATTATATGGTTGGATGTTTCTATTATCGTCCCATATTTGTGCATTAATTGTCATCATCTGTCTATGAATGTTTTATCTATTCATTAAAGTTATTATCTACGTATTATAACTGCTAGCATAAAATTACTTAAAGCCCGTCTGACACGATACAAAACAAAATGTTAATGCAAAAATGTATTAAAATTTGTTACGAAATATTATACTGAAAAGAAAATCTCAGAGAAGGATGAATTATTATTCTTACCATCTAACCAAACCTCTTTTCAAAATAAATCGGAGTGCACTACGTATGCGCAACTACTCTGCGCATATTTCATACAAGAAATTAGAACCTGTTCTAAACACTTTGTACAAAAAGTTAGTATGAACTGACTTCGTACAAAATTTTATGCATTTTAGCACGTACACAATCTATTATCTTTTGTATACAAATTTTGTACTAATTTTATACAAAATTTTATATCATGTCAGACGGGCTTCAGACTTAAGAAAATAAAATAAATCCGACCCTGGCCTAATTTACTATAAATAATATATAAATTCGCATATTTTCAATTATAAAGTAGGTAGGTACCTACGTTAAAGGTATATGTTTTTTGACATGCTGATTACGAATCAAAAAGAATGTTTTTAAAATTCGAAAAATTAAGGATAGTTTACCTTAAGCATTTTTTGTAGTACTGCACTGAATTCGTTTTCCTATTAAATACAAACAATAGAAATAGGTAATCAACATCTTAAATTACATAATACTAGTAAAATAAACAAACAAAATTTAATTGTTTTTAATGAAACAATAATTACCTCATCCAGTGGCAGTAGCAAAGAAAAAATTTTGACTGGGAAACATAGAAATTAATTTCGCGATTAAAAAAAAATTCTTTTTGATTTGTAATCAGCATATCAAACAACATTATATACCCGTAACATATGTACCTGAAGTTATGAAACACCTTGTATTATAATGTAACGTAACATTTTAGTAACACCTTTTGTAGTATATAGGCAAAATGAGATTAGGCAACAATAAATAAATCACAAATGAGTCGATACTAATAACTAATTTCATAATATGAATTCTTAACATTTCTTTCAATCTATAAGCAAGTACGTTTTTCAAAATAACTGTATACTCTTCTATACATACATACGCGAATAAAATAATTGCTGTAATTTTGTGTCATAAACAATTCTAAGTAGATACCTACACCTAATACTACGTAACAGCAAAAATTACAAACAATACAGTAGTTTCTATAGTTGCAATGTGAAACATAATGAGTGTACATGTACATGTACCCCTCGTTTCAATTTGCGCAGCACGGTGTAACAAAAGACAACACGTTGCTAGTCGTTTATTGCCATTTGTATATCAAGCGTGATATCCCGTAATTACAGCTGATATCATGTAGGTAGTTGTCATGGTTGTAAGTGTAAGCGAGCCCCACAAGCGCATTGCATTGCTATACGCACGCATTGTGCATGCTCTACACTATACTATACAGTATACACTATACAGTATGGTATTACTAACGAGCGATAGAAAGCTCTGATGCTGAAGCTTCAGAGGTTCGCGGTTCGGGTGACCATCTGATCAAAGCAAAATTCTTCCAAGTAATGGCGTCACATATATGGCCATTTCACCCGACTCGCATAGTTATTGGTTATATGAACGCAGTGGCGTACATTCAATATTATTTTATGATCATTCTTTTCATGATCAAAGAAATAAACATGAAAAATAGATAAATTTTTAAATAGTTTATGTTAGACATATGGCAGAGACTAAATTTTCACTTATAATATCATATGTGCATTCATTCTTTCCCTAAATTTTTTGAGTGCTAATGCGCTAAAATGCTGTTAGAATGCACGATAAAAAATTCTGAACATGAATTAATGCACGAGTGCATATTCGGTAAGAAAATCGCAATGATACCACCGCTCTATTTTTGAATTCTATTTACAATAGGAATTTGAAGTATTTACCAAATTTGTATTTAATATAACTAAATATGTATTATTTACCTTATTAGTAGCTTATTTACACTCAAAATGACAATTTAACCAATTTTTAACTGACATATGACAATAAAGTTTCCGCTTATTAATTACAGTTAAGTTCCTTAAGTTACTAGTAATAAATTTCCGCTAAAATTTTTTATATAATCATAGTTACTATTATTGTAATCAATTCTTCCATTGTCTCTTATGTGTGTCATGCGATTTTCATGAAATGTACCTTTCACGAAAAATTTTACTGCCTTTATTTTTTTCAGATTTTAAAATTCAAATTTTAATTTATATTTTATATATTCCCAGACACAATTCTAAAATTTTAAATAAATAAAAAATTGTGTGTGGTATACGAGTATAACCTACATTGTAATAAAATTTCAAGATTATATACCTTTTAAAATAGAGAATAAGAGTTTTCAAGCGACTAAGATGGAAAGATGTTTTCCAACATTTTACAAATTAGCATAGAATCGTCTAAAACTATCATTTATGAAAGATAAACACAAATTGAAATATATTTAATATTAATCCTAACCAACTAGGTATTGATGTACCTATAGAAATAACTTTGTAATTAAATTCATCAAATTTGCATTACTTACTTTTAAGAATGAAGAAATAAATATTTCAGCAAATAAAATGTTTCCTTATAATAATAATATAATATCGTAATACGTATTTCGCTTTCTGATGCTAAAATATGACAATAGAATATTATATTAATCTTTATAAATTGTTGACTAGGTACTTACTTATATCATTTCAGCTTGTAAAAATTATATTGCAGCAACATATTTCTTTGCTATAAACAATAGTAAATAAATAATTTTTACTTTAAAAACAAACGCGCAATGTTATTAGTTGGCTACAACCATAATATTTCATATTAACATAAATTTCTTCATATTATTTATTTTTACTTATTAGCAGTAAAATTCTTGGCAATATTTATTACTCCAATACTCATGTCATTTTCTGTACCATTATATCTAACTAAGATTAATAACTACAACAAATTTTGCAGATTCCTACTTAAGGAGGTTCGATACCGTTTTTGAAAATATTACTATTCATCTGAAAATTTTACAAGTTGAAGATGGATGTATTTATCGTTCACTGTTAAAATTTCAGATCAATCGTCCACACCGTTTTTTAAAAATAAATTTTTTAAAATTTCTGTTTTACATGGGAGTAAATGAGAATACATTTTTAAAGGGCTGTATAATCTATAAAAATAATACCACCAGAAAGAGATTTACAGTAATTATAAATCAGACATTAATAAATCATGAAACTAAAATTCAGTGGATTCTTCCACACCGTTATTGAGTTATTCAAATAAATAAAATTTAAAACGTAACACATAACTAAAAGAGCGATAACTACGGCAACGTCGCAAATCATAAATTGGCGCGAAATTTAAAATACTGTTGGAAAGTAAGAGTGCGTTTATGTTGAAGCATATTATTTTATAAAGTTTGTAACAAATGATATTATATTAATATTTTCACATACACAAGTCATTTTTAGGAAATTGGACACACTTTCGCAATGCGCATACAAACACCGTTACGAAACTATCGAAAATAAGTAGGAAGAACTATTTGAGTAAGAATTATTCGTGTTCATCTACTAAAAACTCTACAAGGGACATGACGGGTCCATGATCACTAAATTTGTTTGCAATTATTTCGTAACTAATTCCAAATGTCGCTAATCTTTTAATCATTCCAGAAGATCTGACTCTTTTTAAAGGCTGTACAGTAGAAATAATAATATCTGTATCTTTTGTGTACGTTTGTCATATACTTTATCAAAGCTTTCCCCATTACTAATTATTTCTGAAACAGAAAGATGAATTTCTACCAATTGTCAGGAAATGTTTTTAAATAATTTTAAAGTGTCTTGGAAATAATGAATGACTGGACGAAAACTATCAATTAAGTTCTCATTTCTTATAGCTTGCATTAATCTTGGAGCGCAAAAGAACAATTATTATGAGCTATTGCATTTACTACCTGACAACACTTGACAGTTAGGTTAGAATCACTGCAGCCAACAGTCAACGTAAAGCAGCTAAAATACTAGCGCTGTTGCCGTGTTTTCGATTGATTTTTAAAATTATGAATTTTAAAATATAAAATCTTTAGGACTTAAAAATACAATTTAATTGAAAGATAGTAATAAAATATTTATAAACAAATATATTTCGCTATAAGATTTTTTATATTTTCGGTGTTTTTTACAACAAAATTTAGTGGGTAGAAGTTGTCACTCTGCAGAAATACAATAGATTTTTGTTTAGATCCCCTAGATAGATAATCGGTATCGAAACTCCTTAATATAACTCAGTTTTAATAAAACGACATAGCACACCTGATCTTGATCGTATACGGTTAGGCAATTTATACTATCTTTCGAGAATGATATATTTTACAAATTTCTAGTTATCTTTGTAACAAATGAATTGAAGTCATTTTATAAGAATTTATTTTTATTTTATTTTAATGCAATAAATTCTGATCTCACCGGAAAATATAAATCAGTGTAATTAGAGGATTAATACATAATAAAATAGTTAGCATATTTTAACTATAAACTGTGATATTTACTGCCTAATGCCTATTTTACAAATTAAACCTTTCAACATCTATGCATAGCTTAAATATTTTTAGTAATTTTTAATCTTTGTCTTATTTTATAATTACTAATTTCCTTATATGTATGACTAATGTCATAAAATCTACAATTTTACTAGAAATACAGGAAAGCAAATTATAGGACATATTAAGCCAAATTAAATTTAATGAAATGTCGTTCAGACAAGTACATTTTGCTTGAAACTATTTGAATTGCATACTTTATAATTAAATCAATAAAATAACTTTTGCACTTTGTTTATAATTATTTGTATATAATTATTTTTAAATGAACAACAACTTTCTTGGGTATCAGCCACAATACCTATATTTGGGATAAACTACCCTCAACGTTTCGGCCCTACCAGGGCCATCCTCAGGAGGGTGGTGTCAACAAACATGTATCACAAGAATTTGTTGACACCACCCTCCTGAGGATGGCCCTGGTAGGGCCGAAACGTTGAGGGTAATTTATCCCAAATATATTGTGGCTGATACCCAAGAAAGTTGTTGTTCATTTATCAACCTTCCAGCTAAGGAAAATCTTCACTAACATAATTATTTTTGTCCTGTATCTAATCAAAACTAAAATTAATTTTTTATTTACAAAAATTTGAAATATCACTTATCAAACGTTGAATAATTTACAAAAATACTATCTTTGTTTAGGATGTTACCAAAAAAATTGTAGACGTTACGCCACTGGTATCATTTAGCATTTAGCAATACCTTCGCGTATGCCACATTGTGTCTTTCGCTGAACATTTCTCAGAAGCTCGTAGCTACTTTTTACACCCGTCTGACGACTAACTATTAATTTTTAATGTTATACCTAACACATTTCATATTTAACTTTTAGCTTTGCATCTTTGTTAGTATGTACACTTGAATATCATTTCTTGCTATAGAACTTTGTCAAAAGGAAATATTATTTACAGGGATGTTTCTGTTAATTGTCGTACGATTACGATTGCTAACTTATTTGAAATAAAGAAGGCTAATTTAACAAAGGTGCACTCTGCACTGGCTCCACTTCGTTATACAATTTTAATAAATAAACTTTTATAATATTCGGTCTTCAAACATGCAAATTATTTGTAAAAATAACATGATATAAATGATTACTTAAGGATGAATCTAATCTAAAAAAAGCTGCTGACCGCGTATAAAATGTATCACGATTCGTGAAAAACTTTATATTCTAGCTAAGGGACACCTAGTTCATCACGCACCAACATACGAACCATGTAGCCTTTTCTCTATAGAGAAATTTCACAAAACCTTACTGACTATGACTATGTACAAAAGTACTAACGTAGCAAGTGTTTTGTAGCTAGTACAAGAATGGTAAAATTGTATTTCAACAAGGATTATATATTTAAAGAATCAATTAACAGCAGTGCCTTTTTAAAATATTAATTCAAAAAGTTGTAAATGATTATAAAAATTCCGAAAAAATCATAAAAAATTCCAATGTATGCAAAGTTTACACGGTTATATCTCCTGATAGAAATATATTTTTATAATTTTAAATAGGTACATCTGTAGATCCATTCTTTCTCTATTAAATTACCTTGAAGTCAATAATAAACTAACAGTTTACTCGCAACAAAAACAATTTTACAGTATTTTTAAACTTCAAAATGATATTTCATTGCTAGGATGCGGTAAAGTACTAGTTTCGGGCTGGTTTTAGGCAGTCGTAGTAGTGAGAAAAAGAGTGGAATAGAAATAAATGAAAATCAAGAGTATTCTAGGAAAGTATATCCTTAACGAGAATATAAAGTTTTGAGCAAATCGTGGTATTCTTTATCAGCAGCTTTTTTACACCACTTTTCACTTGATATAAAACAGTTCTACTTTAATACCTAATTACCTATTACTATTTTCTTGTTCTTATTAAATTTAGGCGCTTGTAAATGAAGAGATTTTAAGTACCTTGTACCATTGTATTGTCAAAAAATATTAAGCTAGATATTTTTGCATTTCTTGAAATGAAAATGTCAACAGTTACTTACATGATGTGCCTTAAAAAATTTAAATTCTCTTGAAAATGGCACATCAATACTTCAGTTTTTCCCGGGTGTAAGAAACGTATCAGTTTGCAGTTTATAAAGTTTTATAAGAATTAAAAATGCTAATAAATTTACAAAAAGCAGAAGTAGTGCAGTTGGAATAATTGTCCACCTGGGATGGTCGGTAAAAACCGTTGTTTATTGTTATTCCTCGACCACCGTAGATTTCGCAGCGGGTCTCAAGTTCACATCTAAGTCTTTGCCCCATTCTTTCACAAACTACTCCCGGGAGTCAACCAATCCACTTACAAGACACTATATTGCTTATTTTGATTTATGTGACATCTACAAAAGGTACTTAAATAATATTTTCTCAGTATTCTCTCTATGCGTCTTGCAGATTACATTTATACGTAAAACAATAATTGTAATAACTTACATAGGTACATAATACCGAAGTTCACATTTTGTTATTATGTGTTTTTGTTTATTCAATGTGATTATATAATTTGATGGTTCGGTAATATATTTCTCATTCCAAGAATAGTTATTTATAGTATCTACCTACCCCCTTAATATTTTTTATCAAGTATAGCTTTGTCGCGATACATTTAAATTGTAACTTGTAAAAATGTCTTATTTTTATAAAATATAATTTGTATAAATGAACCATATTTTGTTTTTTTACTTTTACATTAATTTAGAATAATTAGTTTTTGTAATTTAAAAATATTGTATATTTAAAAGACAATAATTCTAAAAATAATCATTATTGTTTCAGGTGACAACGGCAGAATAGTATACAGCATTACATCTGGAAATGAAAAAGGTGATTTTGAAATTGCACCAAATGGAACAATCAGAACCCGTCGCTTTCTGGACAGAGAAACGCAAAGTCTTTACAACTTGGTTGTTACTGCAACCGATCAGGCACCAGTTGTTCAACAACGATTGTCTTCCACAGTACAGGTAAGATTGTCCATATCCATATTAACAATAATACATTCAATAATATGGTAGGTATATAAAGTTTCAATCTTTCACCACTAAATACATAAAATACTAAGATCGGTACACGGTACAGCAATGTAAGCATCAGAGACCCGATCCGTAAGCAATATTTATTTTTTTAAATTATGGAAACCGAAAACATACGAAAAATTCGTAACCGAAAACCGTAACTAATATTTGATTTTTTTAATTATGGAAACCAAAAACTGAAACGAAAAATTAGTTCATTAGTAAACCGAAAAGGTAACGGAACCGGTATTATTTCGGTTTTAAACCGATATTATTTTGATTCTATTTCAAACCGGTATGAAAAAATCAATTTTTTCGGTTCGAGTTCCTGATTGTAAGTTTCTCAAAAGTAATGTAATTTTTAAATATTAATATTTTTTTTAAATTACTTATTTCTTATCATAGGTACCTTTTACTCGTAGATATTATTGATAATAAATATTCGACATCCCTGTATATTGACATGATAAATGATAAATGTTCTTGCGAATAAAACGCGCTACTTTCAACTTTCAGGAATTTTCATTCTAATTATTTTATATTTGGTTCATGGGTACTGTCAATATTTTAAAAGCCAAATTAATAATTTCTGACTCATATTTAAACACGCTTCGGAATTTTGTTTGACTATTTTGGAAGCGATTATTAATTCCATTAAAAATGACGAGTCAACATGAAGCGTAATTTTTTAAGACACCTCACATTAATCTTAAGAATATTTATTTAACACGCCAAAACGCTCAGACCTAATGTTAATCAGAAGCAGAATTCTGTATCCTAATGACGCTCTATTGAATTTAAATTTCTCTCAAAATTATACTGTGTAAATATTTTTGTTGTTGTACGTTCTTGTCATCACAAAAAACGGTATGCTGTGCGCAGAACCGGCTGAAGAAATTCTTTCGCTTTGTAACTATGATTTTATAGCTTTTAGTTTCAAAATTAGAAACATTTGTTTTGTATATTACTTTATTGTTTAAGCAACATAGTAGGAATAGTGTTGTAAATGGAAATATTGAAAATTGCTGAAGCTCGTGTGAAAATATTGGAAACAATGGAAATATTAAATTTTTTAATAATATTTTGTTAATAAACAAACAGATAACTATAATTCTTACTTAAATCTTCAATTATTTTTAAGATGCGGCTACATAATGGTAATGGCAATAAAAATTTGTGGCATAAACTGACGTTGGCAGACAGATAAACAGTGATTTAATTACAAAATAAAAGAAGAAAATGTTGATGATTCTCAGTCTAACGAAGAAGAAATTAATATAATAGGGATGTCAGAATGATAATTCTATCGATTTACCAGTGACACATTTCAAAACACAGTTGTTTGGAAATGCATTGTATTAATATTTTTATTTGTAGTTATAGAATTTTTTTATAACCATGGTTACTATTTTTGTAATAAATTCTTTCATTGGCTATTTATTTGTGTAATGCGATTTTCAGTCAAGTTTACTGAATTGAAAATTGTTTCATGACAGGTAATTTTTTAATTTACACAAGAACAAAAATCACTACCAAATAGGTACCGAAAGACTTTTCTTCCTGTTTTCTTTTAAGTAAGCTTAACTAAAATATTAAATATTCCTCACAAAAATTATAAAATAATTTAATTATTATGAAAGTCAGAATTTTACTTCAACCCGGTACCTACCTTTTTACTTCTTTGTACGGAGTAATAAGGAAGTATTGTAATCGCGAAAAATTTCGGTTTTCAGATTTTGACGGAAATATCCGTTTTGACCTTTTCTGAATCCATTATGACTAGTTTCGTCGTGACGTCTGTACGTACGTGCGTACGTACGTGCGTACGTACGTACGTACGGACGTATGTGTGTCGCATAACTCAAATACGGTTAGACGTAGAAAGCTGAAATTTTGTATTTAGGACTGTTATAGCATCTAGTTGTGCACCTCCTATTTTTGGTTTCAATCTACAAACCGGAAGTAGTAAATTTAAAAAAAAAATTGATAAATAATTAATTTTAGGCAATTTTTTTTATTTTAAATGAAAGATTATGTGATTATTATCTACAATCGGTATTTTATAAATTTTTCTGTATCTTCTA
The DNA here is from genome assembly GCA_947534325.1 of Agonum fuliginosum. NCBI lineage: Eukaryota > Metazoa > Arthropoda > Insecta > Coleoptera > Carabidae > Agonum > Agonum fuliginosum. The sequence goes on along the minus strand of OX384029.1, from coordinate 58,222,084 downwards.
TCATTTAAGAATAATTAAAGTATATACCTACTTATAATTTAATATTTCGGTATCTTGTAGTCCATGATCGATTAACATTTGTTACTAGGTAAAATTTAAATGATTATGACATGACAGTGACAGTAGCAATGACAATAGTAAAATATCGTTTATATCTTCTTCTGCAGTTTAAATAAAATGACTAAAATATATTTGTGAGTATACTAGTATAATAAGTTAAAGAATTTTTTATATTATTCTACATTTTAGTTATTAAGAAAATTATGAACAAACAAGGCGTACAAGGAAGTCATGTGGTGTCCACGTCAGATTTTTTCTAATAATAAATAACATTAGTTCTATTTTATACTCGTTTTATAGGTACAGGATGTTTCACAACTGCGAGCATAATATATATAAAAATGACTATCATGGAACAAAAAGATTTTTTTAAATTCGTCAATTATTTAAGGGCAGTTTTTGTAAGGAACACTTTTTTGGAACCCACTGAATTGAAGATTGCATAATAGATATCTGACTAACTATGAATGTAATAAAATTTTATTTTAATGAATTATACAACAACATGATAGTTAAAAGTTTAACAAACTGGTGAAATTCCAAATGGAAACAGTGGCCCAAAACTGTTTGATTAAAAGAATCTGTAAATTAAAATTGCGAATTTTGAAAAAATTCTTTCAGTTCCATATTCAGCAAGTTGAGTACATTAACATAATACACGAAGTTGTGAATCACCCTTAACTGTATAAGTAGAACTCAAAACTACAAGTCTTAATTTAATTTATGATTATGAATTCCGAAAGTTATTTCAATGTATTTAACTTTACTTCTAGTACGGCTCTGGAAACGTAGACATTATTTGTCACGACCAATCAAAGATCACAAAAAAACACAGCTACATGATTTTAGGATGTTGATATTTGCATAAGTTTTCTTATATTTTCAACATGAGTGAACCGCCGTAACACATGTCAAACCCGAATAAACAAATTAATAAAATAATTTTTTCTGGGTTCTCAATTAAAGTCCACGCGTTTACCGAGGGCAGGTACTGTGAGGTGTCGAATTCTAGACTCGTTTGTTTACTTAGTCGGTAACGGAGTGTTTGTTCACTGATTACTATTTGACTCTTCAGACTAACGTAAATACACTGTTGTAGTCACACATGTCTTGTGGCTGTTGCTGAAGATCTTGTCTTGTTGCTGTAGATCCCAGAGGCGGAGACTGTGGGAGGGGAATGTGGGAATAAACGACGCAATTAAGCCCTTTCAAATCAGCCTACTTGATGGACGGTCTTGTTTTTATTACTACTCATGATATTGAATTATAATGCACCTAATTCGAAATTAAATTTTGTAGAACTGTTATAAATTGTTTGAATAAATTGCCTAATCTCAAATCATTCTGTTACACAATTATTGATATAATTACTGACACCTTTCGGATCTGTAAGAATTTTTTTCCTTTTAATTAAGAGTACATTGTATTTCTTTCAATTGTCAATTAATAAGTATTGTAACTATTATTAATTCGAATTCGAACTGTTAATTAGGATCATTCATTAAATTTTCATCCTTTGTTTTATTCTCAGTACGACTATTTAATATTTATAGCCAAGTGGAATAAATTTATTGCTTTGTGTAAATGATGTAGTATTGCTTAATTTTTTGTTGTTGGATCACTGACCAGATCAGGATGCTTCAGAGATTTATAATTATATTTTTTCTTCAAATTAGACAAATTATAAATTTATATTTCTGTCTTCATCGTTATTTATTACTTTTAAAATATATTCCAAATATTTAATTTCATTTCATTTTTATCTCCCGCCTTATATTCTATAAGGGAGGTATTGTGATTGGTCAAAATTTTCGAGTATGAGTTTTTTGTGGATAAGCACGTTTTAGGATCCATAGAATACGAATAAAGTATTTTCGAGATGATGTCTGTGTGTGTGTATGTGTGTGTGCATTAGGTTGTATGTAACATTTTTTTCGTTTTCTATAACTCAAAAAGTTACAAACATTAACAACCAAATTTTGTATATAACGTCGGAATACAAATCGTAAGAACCCAGTTATTTTTTTAAGCAATCCCCAAACCGGAAGTAGTACCTACTCTTCTTAAATATTTTGATAAATAATTAATTTTTCGCAATATTATTTATTTCAAATGAAAGATTATATATTATTATCTACAATTTTTAGCATTTTGTAAATTATTCTGTCATAGTACTTTAGGAATTAAAGTATTATTTATAATTTAAAGTAATGAAACTTCAGTATCTTGTTATCCATGAACCATGCGATTGTTTAACAATTACTACGAAAAATTTAATTGATAATGACAGTGTCAGAGTGACAGTGCCAATAGTGATACACAGGGGCGCACTTAAGGGGGAGGGGGCTCGTGGAGCTTGAGCCCCCCCCCAGACGACTGGACTTTTTAAAAAAAATTTCATTAAACATTTTAAACATTATGTAAAATTATTTAAGTTCACTGAAGACTAAAAATAATCGCCTTTTTTCTGTTTTTATCTTAAATTCAAATAGTTGAAATGTGTACGATTATTGGGATATTTTAATAAGAATGCGAACCTTGTGGTGAAATTTTGAACTTAAACAACGGTGCACTTGGGAGTGAAACTAAAAAGATGAAAGAAAGAACTGATACATTAAATATGAACTAAAATTTAAATATATGTTATTGGAACTAATATCAACATTTATATACAACTATTATTTAATATTACACAAGTCGTTCAGAGTCGTTCTTATGAAATTATATCAAGAGAGCTGCCGAAAAAATAATGTGTGTGCACAAGAAAGAGAGTAAACCGTGCAACTGTTTATCTTAAAAAAAATGAAACTTTCAATTTAAAGGTGTTTGACCTTGAACTCTAAAAAAATTTCGTCTGCGGCGCATTTTTTTCTTGCGCCGTACTACAGGTTTCATAAAAAAAATATTCTTAGCCCCCCCCCAATATGCAATCCTGGGTGCGCTACTGGTGATACATCATTTATATCTTCTTCTACATTTGACTAAATGACTAAAATATATTTCTATGTACCTATAATTTGTATATTAGTAAAAACGAGAGTAAAAAGAGTAGGGTATGGCGGAAGGTTTTGTGCTGGCCACATCAGATTTTTTAAATTTTAAAATCATTTTATTTTTCATATACTGTACTAGTACTACATAGTTGTGTTGCTGTTTTTCACTGAGCTTCATCATAATTTATATTAATATGTAAACGACTGGGTGTTAATTTGTTGAAATGTTTCCTATTTGAAACAAAACAGTTAACTAGAATACAGTGCATAATTTTCACATGAGAACCAGGCTATTTACTGGTGGTAAATTTCCCGAATGTCCGGCGGAATTCCGATAGTGTTTAACATGGTTTAGGACAATATTTAGCGCTGAGTCGTCAACATTTCACGCAGTTTATTGTGTCCGGCCTGTCAATGGCGTCCTCTCCGCACCATAGCATCGTTAAAAACAATGTATTCACGATAGAGCGTTTATTAATTGGCACTTAGCCACAGAGCTTGTTTATGGCGCTGAGCTCAGAGCTCTCTTCTGGGGATTTCTATCATATCTTCCTCTCTCTCTGTCTATCCCTCTTCCTCTCTGTTCTCTTGCCGCTTTTCTCCTGTCATATTTATCATTTCGTTACACCTTCATTGTAATTTACACCCACGTGAAGAATATCTAGTAGATATATCCACTATCACGGTTCATGGACGGTCGTTATGTTCAAACGTTCAAACTGTCCTTTACACTTATTTTCCTTTATTCCGTATTTGATTTTATTACTGACGTTACACGCTATCACCAGGAACTTTTTACAACGTTGTGTAAAATAGAAAAAGAAGTAATGCCAAGTCAAAAGCTTACATTACAAATAAATACCGTACGCATTTGATGCTATTATGTCACTGTTTTTTATTTTAAAAAATCTGATGTGGACAACACATGACTTCCTTGTACGCCTATTAAACTGTTCATACTTTTTTTAATAACTAAAATGTAGAATAATATAAAAATATAATAACCGTATTTGATTTATGCTGAAAATATCTAGAGTAAAGTGCCTTTTTGGCACGGACGATCGCAACCAAAAATATGAGGTGATCAACTAGATGCAACATGAGTCTTAAATACAAACTTTCTACGACATACCGTTTTTAATAATGCGAAAAATACCAAATAGTGCCCCTTTGGCACGGGCGATCGCAACTAAAAATAGGAGGTGCACAACTAGATACTATAACAGTCCTAAATACAAAATTTCAACTTTCTACGTCTAACCGTATTTGAGTTATGCGACATATATACATCCGTACGTCCGTACGAACAGACGTCACGACGAAACTAGTCATAATGGATTCAGAAAAGGTCAAAACGGATATTTCCGTAAAAATCTGAGAACCGAAATTTTTTGCGATTACAATACTTCCTTGTTACTCCGTACAAGGAAGTAAAAAGAAAAGGCCATTTATGATAACAATAGCATCTGTACAAAAAGAAAATCATTTTTCGGAATAATATGAGGATATGTCAATTTAAATGAAATTTCATTTATCCAAGCAATTAGCGAAAAAATATTATGTTTCATTCTTACAAAAAATGCTTGTTTGAGTCTTGTCTTATTCGTCCTAAAATCATGCATTTTTTGTATTAATGGAACAAATATCTATAATTTATTTATCTTGGTAGTAAAGGAAAGTTCACCAAACTCTACGACTGGTTTAAATTAATAAGTACCTATTGCATATTATGGATGCCGAAAATTTGTTCTTAAATTTTTTTACCATTTCTTTACTTAGTTACAGAAGATGCAGTTTATCTTCCAAGCAAATGTATTCATACTTTAATTTTCTTTGCAGGTAACAATCGTTCTTAAAGACGTGAACGACATGTCCCCGGAATTCATAACCCCCAACGTAACCTCCGTAGCTGAGAACATCCCGGTGAACACGGTCGTCATGGCCGTGAAAGCTCTAGACAAAGACGAAGGTCGAAACGGTTACATCGAGTACTCCTTGGCGAACGATCCAACCATCAACGGTGTGTTCTCCCTAGGACCTGTGGACGGCCTCCTCAGGGTTGCAGGAAGAATTGACAGAGAGATGAGGAGCAACTACACCCTGGTGGTCACTGCGAGGGACAGAGGAGAAAGTCCCAGAGCCACACAGACGCAGATCTTCGTGAAGGTGTTAGATGAGAATGATAACAGCCCGGTGTTCGATCCCAGGCAGTATAGTGCGTCGGTTGCGGAGAATGCTTCCATTGGGGCCAGTGTCCTACAGGTAAATATTATTTTCTTATATATTCTTACTCATATTTTTAAATTATTTAAGAAACTAAAATGAAAATATATTTTTAATACAAAATCATACTTCTTACTTGTATGTCTGTAATTACTGTAGGTACACTCATGTCCTGTAGAATTATTCTATTTTAAAAATTAAAAGTGCATTAAACCTTTATAATTATTAAATGTAAAACGGTTATAAATACACTGGCGGAAAAAATTAAACACTAAATTCGTATAAATTTTGACCATTTTTAAACCGCCATAACTCGGCGTATTTTCAATCGATTTCGATGAATCTTCGAGAGCGACAAACTTAGAAGTGTCTACTTTAAAGCCATGCATGCAAACTTACGCCAAGCGCAACCCTTTCCGCCTCCCTCCAGCACCCATGTGAATTTTTTTTTTTAATGTCCAACTTTTACGATGTTTACATGATCCACCAAAAGGGCATTAAATTCAATTCCCTGTACAGGACTCAAAGAACGAAGTTCCTACGATAATTTGGCACAAAGTATATAGGTGTTTAAAAAAAGTCAAAAATGACCCACTTCTCGGGATCCTATCGAGCTGAAATTTTGCAAATAGACTTTTGTCACCTAACATTGTACTTTGTACTCAAAATGTACTGCACCGATTGCGGTCAAATTTGGTACAGTAATTTCCAAAGATCTAACTTATGATATAGATATATTAAAATGTCAATCCGCCATCTTGAAACAAAATGGCGGACAGATATCTCAAAATGTACTGTAACTATTGCGTTTAAATTTGGTACAGTAATAGCTAAGAATCTATCTTGAAACATAGGTATATTAAAATGTTAGTCCGTCATCTTAAAACAAAATGGCAGCCAGCTATCTCAAAATGTACTGCACCGATCTGGTATAAATATCGATCGAGTCTCATATATAAAGGATTTATAGTGAAAAACTTTTCTTCTTTGTAGGTGTCGGCTACTGACATCGACGAAGGCCTAAACGGCCGCGTCCGCTACTCCATCAGCTCGGGCGACACCAACCGCGACTTCAGCATCGCTGAGGACACTGGCATCGTCCGCGTGGCCAAGAACCTCAACTACGAGCGCAAGTCGCGCTACCTGCTGACAGTCCGCGCCGAAGACTGCGCGGCCGACTTGACCAGCAGCGGCGACGTGCGATCCGACACCGCCGAGATCAGCGTTGCCGTGTCCGACATCAACGACAACCCGCCCACGTTCCTCGACTCGCCCTACCTGGCCTACGTCATGGAGAATGTCATACCCCCCAACGGCGGGTATGTCATCACTGTCAAAGCCTATGATGCCGATACCCCGCCCTTTAACTCCCTAGTGAGGTATTTCATCAAGGAAGGAGATACGGATATCTTCAGGATCAATGCTTCTACTGGAGAAATTTCGTTGCTGAGAGCGCTGGATAGGGAAATACAAGCGGAGTATACTTTGTCCCTTGTTGCTATGGATACCGGTAAGTCTATTTACTTTTTATTGCTTTTCTATCTTAGTACCTACGACGAATACAAAAGTCCATTTAACATTGAGCAATATTGCAGATGCAAGTGCAACTTTTGACAAATTGCTTCAATATTGCATGAATGTAATACAGAAATTGCACGCTCAACAGGCAGAAGAAATGTTGAGGCAACGGTTGCATGGAACATGTTTTAATTTTTGTAAGGCTTTCAGGCAATTCACAGTTATTTCTAGTTATTTTTAATTCGTTATGATGCTCTGAACATAAACGTCAAAAAATTAATTTGTGTTTGAAAGTTAGTGCGTTAGTGGTTATAATGCCATTCTATCCTTATTTTCCAACAATATACAATACAATTTGGTAAATTTATTAATAAATGTATGCATTAAATAAGTAATTGCATGTTGCTGTTGTTGCTCAGTGAAAAATAAAAAAATGTCTTCTGCAATTTTCTTGTTCAACTCTGACTTGAAGATTGCAGTTGCCCGATGCGCTTGCTCAATGTAAAATGGGCTTTACATTACACTAAATCTTGTTGTCAATTTTTGAAACAATCTAACTTGTGCAGTATCATACAACAAATTGTGTAAAATATTGCATTCCTTCGTAAATTGCCTGAAAAAATAGATAAGCGCTGCTGTCAAATTATTATTATATGCGAACTGCGCAGAATCACAATCTAAATATTGTAGATAGGTATATAAAATTGTCTCAGTATAAAACAGAGCTCATTAAAAACAAAGCAATTTATTGCTCAAGATATTGTTCAATTTGTTGCGCAATTTCTTGTACGACGAAAACAAATAAGTATCGTGAAGTAATAACTTACGCTAAAATAATCATCTACTTAAAACTTAAAATTCATGGAATATGGATCTATGTTCTCTGTATGAATTGAGATTTCGCAAACATTCATCATAATCCGGTAATAAGAATTACTTCCATCACTTAGTTTTTCTTAGAACAGTGATTCAAAGTAGTAATTAATGCATTAGGTATAGTTTTTTTATTTATTTTGGAGCTACGTCTCACGTTACCAGTAAAAAATCACCACGTACATTTAAAAATTTTGTTGACAACTCTCTTTTGACAAATACTGGCACTTGACAGCTGCTATTTATTATTCAAATCAAGCAGAGTCACCGAACCTCGTTCCACAACTTCCGCGTACACTGTCATCACAGTTTCACGGTCACTGGTTAGTTAAAATTCACACGAGCAACATGAACTACGACTACTAACATGTTCATTCTACATCAACAAACACTTGTTTATTTTTATTTCTCAACATGGCTTCACCTTTTTAAATATTAGAGCTATCAAAATATTGTTGTTTCTGCATTATTCACTTTCAAAAGTGTGCAACAAAAAACAACAAAAGTAATACTACAACTTCTAAAGTAAAATAGCCCAGGTCTACATTTTTTGTGCAGGGAAATTTTTTAAGGAGGTACACTCGAGTGGTGGGGGGTTAGGGGCATCTCCTATACTCGCAATGTATTTCATGTCAGGGTTTCAACTTATAAAAAATAAAAAGAATTTTTTTTTATTGTATGTAAACGCAGTCTATTTGAATTTTTGCTAATAAAATGAGATTTAAATATCTTAATTAAGAATATTATTTATTTTTGTTATGTAAAAATTGTTTATTTTATAAGATTTCATTCGGCTAAATACCAGTGTAAACTACGGCAACGCTGTGCTGTACATGTCATTTTTCACGGCCTTATGTCAATCTGACAGATAGTAAAAATTGAAGGTGAAGAGAATTCTGCACTTGAAATTTCATTTAAATCGTTGGGTATGAATTATTTATCATTTGTGTATATTACCTTTCATTTTTGTGAAAAACTTGTGATTATAGTTAGATAATGTTGTTTTTTTCTGGTTAAATTCTAATTTTGCGCTTTCAACGTTGCCGGTTCTATATTATGTTCTCGCCAATATTCTCCAGTAGGCATAAACGTCAGTCTTTCGATTAAGAATTCTTGTAAATTACGTGGTAAATGATGCTTCTATTACTTTTATTCGGTATATGAGATAATAATGTACGTTTTAAAAAAGCAATTGGAATTTTCTGTCATTTCTGTAATGCTTTTTACGTTGATTTAAAAGTAGTCCCATAAGAGGCCATGCAAAATGAAGTTTTTTAATATTTATTTTTGGATAATCGACGTGGTGAAAAATTATGAAAAAATTCAGGTAACATTTTTACAATGTTTTGATTAATTTTGCAAAGTTTCATTAAACTCTCTCATTATTTCAAGTGTCGAGTGTACCTCCTTAAAATAAGCAAAAGTTAGTCATATAAATTGTAGTTAAGATTGTTTGTTTATATTAGTTACCACTGTTATAAGGATAATAAATAAGTGCTGAAATAAATACGAAGTTAATTGCAGTTCACTAAGTACTGTTAATTAACTGAAACCGAGACTGAAACTGAGCAAATGATATAATTTAAAAGCTTAACAACATAAAATCCAGATAAACTTGTTTTATTACTATCCACGCAATCAGAAACTTTGCTTAATATTTATTTGACATATATATTTAACAAATTTGTCGCAAGGAATAGTCTCATATGTTCATGTCTAACGTTAGCGGAAATTTCGCGTACATCTGTTGTGTGGTTTATGCGCTACAAGTGCGGAAAGTATATCCACAATCCAAGGAGGCTGTGCGCCATAACTGTCATTGCGGCTGGCTTGACCTCCGGGTCTTCAGATCACAGAGTTACGAGTGTCTCCGGGCTGCGGGTCAAAGGTCGTGGGGCCGGATCAGGGATGGACTCGCCAAATTATACGCTGTGTCGGTATGAGCGTGAAAAACTTGTGCAATGCTATAATATAATCCTTTTGAGGTTGTATAACAGCTGGTGTGTTTACAAACATTTTTACAGGAGAGTACCATTGTTTTCGGATTATTTTTATTCGAAACGGTATAATTGAGTACTATTATCCATTTTTAATTTTATTGAATGAAGATATTTACAAAATTATATAACATTATGATAAATTATTGTTAATTATTTCAAAATAGATTTTGGATTTAAAAATAGATCTTAGTACAGCAAATTCTCAGTAAAAAATTTGGTGTGGCCAGCACACAACCTTCCACCATATTTGAACTTATAAACATGAATATATACGTACAATCCGGTGCCCATTTAAAATATACAAATAAAAATCTAAAATATTCAAGCACAGAATTTTGCATCACCTGAATAAAAAGATTCATTCACAGGAAAACTCTTCTGTTTTGAAGCCATCCTCCGGTCACATGGATTACCAGATTTCAACGTTTTATTTGATAAATTTATTTTTAAAATTCTACTGCAGTTCTTCAATGCTACCAGATAAAGACAATTTTTTATAACGTAAGTTGCAAATAACTTTTCCTCTTATTCTTACTACAAATAAATAAGTACTATATTTATCCAAATTTATATACAATTTTAACAATTATTAACCTTTTCAATCTTCAAAAAATATCACTTCCGATGAAGATATTTGTATCAAAATCTAATCAGATCTTCCAATTTATATACAAATTTTAAATACCAAATATCAAAATTTTTGGGTGATTCGTATTTAAGTTATCCGATTTACACCCCGGGCTTGACCATATACACACATATATACATACAGACATCATCGTGAAACTATCAAAAATGAGTTGTAAGGACACTAGTTCGTGCTCACCCACTAAAAACACACTATTCGATTTTTTGCATGATTCCAATACCTTCCTTTACAGGTAAGCGGAAGGTAAAAATTACTTATTAGTAATTACAACACTCGCCTACGTCTTGTGAAGTTAACTTTTATTTTTATAAGGAATTGCAATCGTTAACGCTCGTTAAATATTATTCCATTATTTTCAAATAGATATTGCTTCTTTTCTTGTTTTAATCTTAATTAAACCAGTTGTAAAATCGTTGTTAGATGGTTGTAATAATAATGAAGACGACAAGACGAGCGTATTACAACATAATTTCTTGTGTCTAACGTGTAGCTGAGAATAATAATTTAGTAAAGCTCAGTTTACACGGTACAGCACTGACAACACGCGACTGAGTTACGCTGTTCACGACGCGAGAGACAAATTCGCACGTGTAAGCATCACGGAAGAATCAACCTATCGCACATTTCATTCTCTCGTGCTTCACGTTCGTGCATAGTGCATGTGCACATAAATGCTACGTCACATATTCATAGCCCCATAAACGGAAATTTATCTCATATTTACACAAAATAAAATTAAGAACTTTACTCATAAATTTATGAGTGATTTGCTTCAATTCATTTCCTCATATTTCCATATAAATTATATTGATGATATTATGTACACGCTGACCGTGCAGGAAACTGTGAGAATATTATCTAAAATATGTACATTAAGGCGCTACACTTGTACCAAAAATACAGTGAAAAAGGGACCTTGCTATATTACAAATTGAGCTCTTGTTAGTACACCTACACTGTTCATATTTTATATATAGATAGTTAAAAGATGACCCTAGAGTGCTATGAAATTATATTTTTGAAATACCTAATAGTCTTTTAGTAAAAATAGTCTATTTGGCCGATTTTTTACTATCTTTTTTCTCAGATGTGAAATTTTTTTGACAAAAAATATTTTCATAGCACTCTTACCTTTGCCTTTTTGCAGACGATACTTCCCTTATAGTTGCGGCGGATTCAATCGCTGATCTGAATATCAAAATTCAAGAATGTGTTAACCGTATGTCATCATGGTGTAATTCTAATGGTGTCTTCCTCAACGCCAATAAAACTAAGTTAATTCAGTTTTTATTAAGAGGTAATAATTTCGGTACTTCGGCGTTTGTTGGTAATTCAACTATAAGTCCAGTTACATCAACTAAAGTTCTGGGTTTAAATGTTGAATACAATTTTGCTTGGATGGAACATACACAACAACTTACTAAAACTCTATGTTCGACTTGTTACGTCATAAGACACTTGCGTATCCATGTCAGTCCACATATAGTTAAAATATACTATTATGCTTATGTTTATAGCAAATTATCCTACTGTATCATTTGCTGGGGTTCTTCTGTTCACGCGCTTAATGTTTTTAAAACTCAAAAAATGATATTAAGAGCTATGGTTGGTGCTTGTTCACGATCATCGTGCAGAAGTATTTTTAAAGATCTCCAACTTCTTACGTTACCCTCAATATATATCTACCAGTGTGCCTTGTTTATTAAAAAAAATCCTGACCTGTTCCCTACCAATAAATCTCAGGGTTCTTATAACACTAGAAAAGCCAATGAGATTTACATTCCTAAGCACAGAACACAAAACTTCCACAATAATGTGTCCTACATGCCCATTAAGATTTTCAATCACTTACCTGAGAGAATTAAATCTATAATCAATATTATTTCTTTTTCTCGTGAAGTTAAGATCACCCTGATAAATAATTGTTTTTACTCTATACATGAATTTTTAAATTGCAACACACTATAATGTTTTAGGTTGTATTTTTTTTTTTTAATATGTACTTTTCTCTTCTGTATTGTTTTGACGTGCCATGTGTCTTTTTTGTACTGTTTTTGGCAATAAATAAATTAAATTAAATTAAATTAAAATTAAATTAAATTAAAATTAAATTAAATTAAAATTAAATTAAATTAAAATTAAATTAAATTACCGATGCAAGGAATCGACTATTTAAAACAAAATTAATAAATATGCATTAATAAGGCCATAATTTGAAATATTAAAATGCATACATAAATTCTTATTTTCTCTAATTGTTGTCGCAACAATACATTATATGAATTTTTCGATTAAGTAATGCTATGTTATTACTCATAGTAAATTTCAGATTTATATTTTGAGCGATATAGCCAGAATCATGAATTCTGATTCTATTGCTGCAATATTGCAGTCAACAAGTGTACAGCCTTAACACGAAAAATTGTCAATAATCACTTAAAGTAGTGTTAATTAAATGTTAACATATTTGGTTACAAATAATCTTATTTGTTGACTAAATAGTTTTCAAAATAGTTTTTTCGGGTAATTTAATATGTTCCTTTAGATTCATTAAAAGTATTAATTTCCTACTACGTAGTGTTAGAAAAAATGTATCATAATACGAAATGAAATTTGATCTTACCTTGTTTTTATATTTATTTTTATTACAACAGTAACCCCATTTAATGATACCAGAAAAAACTTAATAGAAAAAAGAAACCGTCATCCGTATTTAATTTCTGTTTTAAATTTATTTTTATGGTTCAAAGCACAGAAAAATCCAGTAGTTCGTTAACCCTTATCCATTTAAAAAACTGAATATCACTGAAGGAACAAACGAAAATGTAACGCGTGCGTGTGCGGAGGAAATACAAAAATTGTTTCTATTTGTGTTCTAACTATTCCCGATACTTTGATAAGAAAAAGAAGTCATCATGCGTCGGCAGATTAATGATTACGGTGGTAAAACTGAGCATGTGTTGTTTGTAATCGGCGCTTATAATGAGCTGGGTTCACATGGTGCTTCCGGCAGCGGAAACAGCGCGTTGCTTTTATCTTTCACCGCATTTCATTTTAATTATCATAGAATGAAGAACTAGAGCAGTGTAGGAGTAAGCTTGCGATGCTAAATACGGGTGTAATCCCTAAGGTATTGGTATTAATATTTACCAAGCAATACCAAGTACGATAGCCGAGAAAACCTTAAGGAAGAAACTCTGAATTACCAGGAATTCTTTAGACTCTAGTAATATTTTTACTTCCCCGATCTATGTAATAGAGGGAAGTATTGTAATCGTGATTTTTTGACAGTTCGAGATTTTGGTGAATCTTCACGTTTTAGACCCTGCTGAACCCAAAAACATAATTTTAAAAAAGTCGGTCTGTCAGTCTGTTAGTCTGTCGGTTTGTTAGTCTGTCGGTCTGTTAGTCTGTCGGTCTGTTAGTCTGTCGGTCTGTTAATCTGTCGGTCTGTCTGGATGTTGCATAAGTTAAAAACGCGTTGGAATTTTGGACATATTTTATATTTAAGATCTTGAGCCAAAATCTGACTTCAAGTTCGTTAATGAGCTTTATTCAACCAACCAACCAACTTTTTTTTATTTTTTTATAAAAATACTATCATGTGTGGTATCAAATTAAAGCTCTCGGGAAAAGAATTCTATAGTAGCAAAATAAAAATAACATTTTAACGATCGTCAATTGTTTTTTTTATAAATTATTCAAATTATACTGAGTTTGGTGTCAATTCAATAAAGCTCCCGGGGAAATAAATTTAGTAAAAAAATGTAAAAAATGACATTTATGCTATTTTCAATTGTTTCTCAAAAAATTATTCAAGTTTTTTAATTTTTTGTAGCAATCCACAAACCGGACGTAGTACTTTGCTTAAATAATTCGATAAATAATTAATTTATCACAATATTTTCTATTTCAAATGAAAAATAAAATTTTGTCATCTACAATTCGTATTTTAATTTTTTATCTGTATACATGATACTATGGAGGAAATAATTTATTGTTAATAATTCAGAGTATGAAACTTCATTATTCAATATCTTTTGGTCCATGATCGTTTAAAAAAATTTTGTTCCTACGTAAATTTAAATTGATTATGACAGTGACAGTGTCAAAATAGTGACACATCGTTTATATCTTTTTCTACAGTTTATATAAAATGAAATAATATATTTGTGAGTAGGTACTTTATAGTATAGTAAAAACTAAAGAGTGGGTGTGCTGGCCACGTCAGATTTTTTCACATGTTATTTAAATTATGCCGAAGTTGGTATCAACTTAAATAGTTTGTGAAAAAATATTATTATTTAAAATTTTGCTCAATAAAGCATAAAATTAAAGGCGTTACGAAAGTAAGTTATTAAAACTTATAGTCGGGGAAGTACTGTGGTGGACACAGCAGATTTTTTTCTGTGAGCCATAAGCTAATAATCTTCTAAACAATATGAGATTTAATTGCTCGGCAGGCTTTCCATTCGAATCCCATTGATTTTCCTCTTCCAGTTATTCTTTTGTCCTTCGCAACCGGCGAATCGCGTCGGTATTGTTAAATGTCCGCGCGGGCACGCAAAGTTATCGGAACGAAGAAACACGAGGAGGACGAGGAGGTAGACAAAAGGAACCGATAATAAAAACGCTTTGACGTCGGATCGTGCACGATCCAGCGATTGGAATTGACGACTGACACATCTTCACGTTTAGTTATTGTTATTGGCTTTGAATGGGCAGCTTTGCCGGCGCGAGGACGGTCCACGAGGAGTCTTACTCGAACCCAGCACATCACTGCACTGATGATGGCTTATCGCTAACACTGATACAGTACAGTACTTGTTCGTTGTCCTTGACTTGATTGTAATCACAATCGGAATCATGTTCAACGAATCTTAGGTTAGAATTCTTTTGCTAGTTATAGGTTGTATACTTGTTTACTTCCTTGATGTTGCTCGCTTTGTTTATAGGCACAGTAATGTGTATTTAACTCCAGACACTTGTATAAAAGTATTTCTACGAGACAATGAATACATAAATAGTTTATCTTAGTATCATAGAATTTTTTATGATATTTATTACGATAAATGTATTCATCTTCTGAGTACCTATCTAATAAAAGTTTATGCATATAGTTGTTTAGATGTAAATTGTAAATATTTTCTCCTTCCTCTGCGTTCACAGGCGAAATTCGGTGTAATTCGTATCCCTGAAATTTGAAAAAATTAATTTGGCTGTTCACAGTTCTAATTTGTATAAATTTGTGACTTGTAGCACCATCTAGCCAAAACTTATTCAAACGCTCAAGAATAAATCAGCTGTTTGCTGTTTGTTTTATAAGTGTAATGCTCTGTTCACACGTTGCTACTTGGAAGACACATTCGTGCTACTGTAGCAAGAAATAATCTGAGTCGCTTGTCAAATAGCAGCGCTGCTAATTTGTAGCATCAAAGTTGATAATTTCACATCGTTGATCGTTGTATAGTGTAGATAGCGATTTTTTGCGGTTATTGTTTCGATTTGAATATTTTTATTATTTCCGTCTTCAAAAACTTCTTCTTTTCATGCTACAGTAGCACGTATGCGTCCTCAAAGTAGCAACGTATAAGTTTAAGTTTGATTTTGTTGGTGAAATAAATTGAAACAAATTAAAAAGATAGTAAAAATCAGTCAAAGTCAAAACCCAAACATCGAAACATCAACAAAATGAAATGAATTCATTCAAGCTAAATATAGTTTTTCTTAATTAATAGAACGAACCCTAAATTTAATAGACAAAGTTGGAGTTTGGATAACGAAATATGACTGTGAACGCAGCTAAAGTAGGCAAGAAGAAAAAGTTATCTCTGTTTAATAGTGTAGTTCAGTGCACAAGTCATAAACAAAGCAGAGACTGTCGGGGTGTAAGGCAAGAAAAACAAAACGCAGAGAAACAATAACGCAGAATGTCTCTAGTTACATATAAATCACCATTTGAAACAGATAAAGGCACGCAGTAAAGATCACGCGAGGCAATGCTTTACAGATATCGCCGCCATCCGCCGTCGATTGTTTCAAAGTTGGCTCCTATTCATTAGAGTGAGGTTAGGAATGCACTTGTAAATTATGACATCGCAGCGCCGCAGGTCTTCCTGTATCTAAGAGACAAGAGCGGGGTCAGGCCTTATAAGGCCCAGACAGAATTGTTGCTAGTTGGCCTGTTTATCGTCCTGAAACAAATTGACCCCACTGTACAGATATAAATTAAATGATTATGGGGAATGTTTGCAGTTTGAAACTGGTACCGTTAGATCCAGCGCAGCTAATCGCAACAGCGTTTGCCTCCTACAACGAAGTCATCTACGATGAAGGTGTCAACGGTAATGTTTTCGTTTTGCTATAGATGTTGGATAGTGTAAAGGGCACAAACGTCGCTGATTTGTCATGATCCGGGTGTTCTCACGACGCGCTCTTCAACTTCGAGCCTCGGCTATTCCGTCGATACGATTACGATCTACATTACCGATTGTAATGGTCCCGACTATTGCTGACTAACAAGTGAAGCACTTAACCCTGCAACCAAGACAAAGAGACCACTTGTGATCGGCTGTACCATCGACTTCTTGCTTCAGTAAACACAAACATGCAAACACATTACCGTAATGAAATTATTCGTGGTGATACAGCACATTGGTGCTGGTATAGTTCTTCTTGTATTTCTTCTACATTTTCATCATCTTTTTATTTTTATTTCATATTATCAATGATTTCTTGTCTCAGCTTTTGCTCAACCTAGCCTTTATTTTCTGAATGCAACGCCACCGCCGTTTTCTATTTTCTCCTGATTTTTGCTTTCTCGACCTATTTAATAGGGGGAAGTTTTGTAATCGTGATTTTTCGACAGTTCGAGATTTTAATGAATCTTCACGATTTAGATCCTACTGAACCCATAAATAATTATTTTTAAAAAAGTCGGTCTGTCTGGATGTTGGTTAACTAAAAAACGCGTTGGAATTGTGGACTGAAATTTTATATTTAAGATCTTGAGTCAAAAACTGACTTCAAGTTTGTTAATGAGCTTTATTCATCTAATGGTACCAACTTTATAAATTGAACATTTTTATTTTTATTAAAATTCCATCGTATGTGGTATCAAATTAAAGCTCTCGGGAAAAGAATTCTAGTAGAAAATAACATAAACGATCGTAAATTTTTTTAATATAAATTATTTAATAGTATTGTTTTGAAATTACTTTCGTGTTTGCAATAAATAATTAAATTACAACTGCGAAAAATTTTCTACCCGAATAACAGTAATTATCACTGGCTTTAGGTTATTACAGTTGATAATTCAATAGTTTTAAATTTTACTCAAGAAATTATTATTGAAACATGGATCCGTTATTTCATTGGTTTAAATGAACTCTGCAAGGAATCAATTAGTTTTAAAAATTAGAAAAAAGTAATGAAATAATTGATTAGTTCGTTCAATAGATAGATATATAAGGCCGTCTTTTAATCAATCCTGCAAAAGATCAGAACACTAAAATCGAACCAGAGCCCAGTTGTTTTTACTTTTAAGTAAAACATCAAGTAGATGCATAAAATATAAACCGCTGGACATTGTTGAAATCTGCATGCATATTGATCGCGCGCATCGAACACGATCACGATCACACAAATCTCCAGCGGAAATGCGAACAGCGATACATCGAATACACAGACAGCAACAAGAACAGCGAATCTATCTGCGAGTGCGCGATTCACGCGTCGCGATCCGTGGGCGGATGACCAGGGCGTGTATCCAGGAACACGGAAACCGCGAGACGTGGTGCGCGTCCCCGCGGCGTCGCATGAAGATGTAACGGCGCCCACGCGGGCAAGCCCCGCATGCCAGCGACTCCGCCGTCCAAGAATTAACTTGTTAGATGCTTGTCATTAGATCCGACGACGACTTATTGACAAAGATAGTGACAAAGAATTTCTGAATTTTACAAAAGAAATATGACGTTCACGCGAATGTGATTGTAAACAAATTAGAATCTGCTGTGGCCACCACCTCAGGTACATACGTTAAGGGTTGTTTGATATACCTACTGATTACGAATAAAAAAAAAAATTAAACTCAAAATTAATTTCCATGTTTCCCATTCAAAAAATTTTCGTTGCCGCTGCCACTGGGTGGAGTAATTATTGTTTCATTAAAAATAATTACATTTTACTAGTATTATGTAATTTAAGATGTTGATTACCTATTTCTCTTGTTTGTGTTTAATAGGAAAACGAATCCAGTGCAGTACTACAAAAAATGCTGCAGTAAACTAGGTACCCTTAATTTTTCGAATTTTAAAAATATTCTTTTTGATTCGTAATCAGCATGTCAAACAATATATACCTTTAACGTCGAGCAATGAAACCGGAGGCATTACCATTTTTACATGCAAATTCAATATTCGTTAGTCGCGTGTTTATAAGTAAAAGATTTTATTCTTGAGGAGTTTTCGTTTCAAAGCATTGAATGTTAGAATGCTACCCTGAGGGATTAAGTTGTAAATGTTACGATTTATAATCCTCTGAGAAGAACATATCGACTGTGTTGTTCTGCTGGTATACCAAAAGAAGATTATTTGAAAATCCAGATGAGAAATTTTTGTTGAGGGTCGAAAAGCCTTAAATGTTTCTGAAGTGAAACTATTGAACTGCGTATAGTACAAATACATTAGCGTTTATTAGGGGTTATTGCAGTCACACAATGGTCAAATCACAAGCCTGAGATGCGCCAGAGCATACAATACAACCCTGGTAATAAGCTTCGAAAAACTCTTAAGCTAGATTCAGACCTACCCACTTATAAGTATAAGTGCTAAATTAACCAATCAGGGCTTCCACAAAATTCCAATTTCTATTATAAGTGCGAACGTTGAGCGCTGATTGGTTAAACTAACCACTTATACTTATAAGTGGGTAGCTCTGAATCTAGCTTTACTCTACCAGTGGAACACTGGGGGTAAAATATATACTCGGGTTAATAAATATGGCAAATACTGAACTGTTCGACTATATTTCTTATCTGCGGGCTAATCTTAAACGATTGCGGTTTTGGGCATTGTGTGACTGCAATAAGCATTTTATGATTATTTAGGTAGATGTTCTGTACTTGAACTATAACTAATAAAGCTCTTCATAACTTCGAAATGCAAATATGTGGCGCGAAAGTGATCTCCACTACTCATATCGCATTTCTGCGGAGGTCGTTCCGCCTACGTGGTGTATTTTTAGCAGGTGCACTGGAAGCAATTCCTCATTATGATGAACGGGTGTCACTGGCAGCTACCGCAAGACGTTCCCGTCTGCAAAGTTCACTTCTTGCAGAAACGCCGCACCCAGTCACCTTCACCGGCTAACGAAGTTCTCTAGACTTGGATGATCGCGTCACGTAATCACAATACCAGGAACTTGCCGGTTTGATGATGGTGTGATGGTGATAAACATGACCAATATTAATATAATATGAAATATTGAAAGAAAACATCATTTAGAATTTTGCACATTATAATATTAACTTAGGTAGATATTTTAAACAAAACAGATGTTTGAAACTAATTGTAGCAAGATGACTTTCATCTGCTAGGCTCTGGATTTTTGTTATCTGAAGTTATTTTTAGATACAATAGTTCAGAGGTCATCTGCATCCCTCCGTACCCCTTTAGGCCAGACGTTCCCTTGATTTTTGGGCGTCTGCGACAGTTCTTCGTTGGCCGGGGTAGAGATAAGACCAGAGATGTAGCTCGTTCTACGCAATTTGCGCTTTTTAGCGTAAAATTTAAGTATATTTTAGTATAAATTCGTATTTTTAAGTTAGTGGAAACGTATGTCTTTAGTTGTAGCCATTCATTCGTGTTTATTCGGGCATTTTGTTTTGTGGGTATTTTATTAAAGTTAAATATATTTTAAAGAAGTGTATAAAGTATCATGACCCAACGCTCCCAAAACATCCCCACCTAATTCGACCACAACTGGTTATCCCTTTCCCTTAAGTAAACTTCCTCCCTTTTTTTATCCTATACTCCATAGTTCAGCCTCATTTGCTACATAATAATTTAAATTATTGTTCAATCGAAGTTAATTATGTCTCTACGATCTAGAACCCTGCACATACCTAGTGTCTATAGAAAATTAATTGAGGGTATACAAAAAAAAAACTGTTAAATGTATAATATGTTATAGATATTAGATAATGAACTATGATTATCCATCAAGGCTCGAATGTTTTAACTTATTATCATTGCAGAATAGAAGAGTCCTCTTAGATATGTTATTTCTTTATAAAGTATTTAATAATTTATTATTTACGAATCTAATTATTCACAGTTTCAAATTTTACATCAAGTCTATCACACTCAAGATGGATAAATAGGCGTGAAAGATTATGTACCTATGTATGTGATGAGTAAAAATAAATCATGTTTATGAAACAATCTAGTGTCTATTGTATAATTTTATACAATAATGTTTCCTCAAGTGGCTACCATAAAATTTAATTTTTATTGTTGCAATTGTATTTGGAAAATTCTTCTGTAAGTTGAGTATGTTATTCCCATCATAGACGGGGCAAGAAAGAGGAAGCAAAAAAGGAAATCGTGAAATGAATCTTTCTGTAGAGTTCATCTTCGTGTATTGGCAAAGCAAACCGCAGACTAATCCATCATTTCAAATGTAAATATGGCACATAACTCACCATTAGAGAGCACTTTGTTACGCGATTTTCTCAATACGGTTGAGCAAATTGATACTTTGTCATGTACCGATGATACCACGCTTTAAAACTTCGTAAAACCATACATGAGATTTTGTGATTGTAAATAATTCATAACGCCGTTTGATTTGCCAGACAATTGGAATTATTTAAGAAGGTAATTTAATATAAACTATAATTTTTACCTAAATTAGATAGTCGATGGCGTGATATATTAAGGGACCAATATACTTATCTTGGGATTTTAATAGTTTTTTAGACTTTCCATTATTCAAAACAACTGTGGAAAATTGTAAAAGACAATAGGTACATATAGCTATGGCGTGAAATATTAAGGGGCCAATATACTTATCTTGTAGTAGTAGTAGTAGTGTAGGTACTTATTAAATTTATTCCTCGTCCATTTCGATTGCTTTAAGAATCAAATTTCGGTAATAATATACTAGCTATTGTCTTTTCCTATTTTCCACACTTGTTTTGAATAATGGAAAGTCTTGAAAATTAGGTATTAAAAATCATAGTTTACTTATAACTCTTCTATCGTTTGAAATATCTTTTTCAAAATAATTACATATTATCTGCTATACTATCTTAACATCGAACTGTCGCTATTTTTCAAAACACATCTCTTATTTGACATTTTAGTTTCGGTTTTTTTTTTCGAAGATTTGTAAATTAATATTAAAATTAGTTCGATGTTAGAAATAAAATTATTTAAAAAAATCGTAAATAATTTTTTTTTCTAAATTGTACCTAAAAGACTATAATCAAGCTATTTGTGTGAAAGTATACTGGCTCCTTAAGGGCTCCGTGGTTAACAATGTATTGCATAAGTCTCTCCTCACTGTTAATTGGTTATTATCCACAATCACACGCAATCACAAATAATCAATGGCCATGATTCATTGTGATTAGTAGCAGTAGCATAATTAGAAACATTGATTTGCAATGCGCAGCATAATCATTTGTAAGTAATTAATTGCAAAACTACTTGAACATACCACAATACATAAGCCCTGTTCCCTGTAACACGAGTAGCAAGGATATGTATTAGTATTGCTCATATTAGAAGGTGATCGACGGGAGTAGGTACATTTAAAATGAAATTAACTCTCAAAATATCTATACTTCATTTCAGCTAAGAAAATAGCAGATGGCACTGCGAATGCCAGTAAGTCTTACACTCACACATTTTATTAGTTCAAAATTTGACGCGATCTTAAATAAGTTATGTTTTGTGAATAAAGCTGTCATCTATAGAATAATGTAGTACTTCGATGTAACTATGAAATTCAAAATAAGAAGGTATAAGTAATGTTAACGGAAATGAAAATGTTTGCTAGTGTAAATCTACCTCTCATCTCAACCAATCAGATTAAAGAATATCATTGCCCTATCTAACCCAACGCTATTTTCTTAGCTGAAATGAAGTATAGTTAAGTTTAAGAGGCCCGTCTACTACCTAAAATCCAACATAAAATGTACTAACGTAGCGAGTGTTTTGTGAACAGTACAAGAATGTTAAAAATAGAGAAAGAATGGATCTACAGATGTGTTTTGATTAAAAAATTGTATATGAATATAAAAATTCCGAAAAATTGAAACAAATTTCCTATTTTATGCAAACTTTACACGGTTATATCTCATGATACAAATTGGTTTTTAAATTTTTAAGAAGGCACATCTGTAGATTCATTCTTTCTCTATTAAATGTTTATAAAAACATTATCCTGAAGTCAGTAATAATCTGACAGTTTACTCGCAACGAAAACTCTTTTACAGTATTTTTCAATTTCAAAATGACATTGCATAGCTAGGATGCGGCAAAGTACGAGTTTCGGGCTGGTTTCAGGCAGCCCTAGTAGTGAGGAAAAGAGTGGAATGGAAAAAAACAAAATCGAGAGTATTCTAGGAATTCGGTAAAAACGTAGACGAGCCGCTTAATGGAATACTTTATTGGTTATTAAGTAGATATTGATTATTTTATTACTTATTTCATACCTGCCTTTTCAGTGCATATTTAATTATAAAATTGTGACTATAGTGAAAAATCTGATGCTATTTCATCAATTAGTGTAAAAACTGTAAACATACTGTCCAGTATGCACTAACCACACAGAAAAAACTCGTAAATACCGCCATATAAACAGTCATCATATTCGTTTTTCGGTCATTTATAAAACATTTTGAATTACAACTTTGCAAATTAATGTCCGGCACGGAAGAATTTACACGGTTGATAATTTGCATAATTTCGGTGGGTCCGGCAGAGAGAGGGGGTAAATTTCCTCGTTGCGAGCTTTAATAATAAAGCAGAGCTGGGCACGAATCTTCGATAGCGACTACTGGGTAATAACAGATGTCGGTCTACCATGCATCATTGCTCGTGATCCTATCTCGTATCTCTTTAACGGAGACGAATAAAAGGAACGTGCATGCAAATCAGACGATTCTTCCGTTCTACGCTAAGACATTCGACGTTTGTGATATCGAGTGAGAATATTGCTAAATGCAATTAACTCGGGAACTTTCATTCAATAAATACACTTCACTGACAACATCCAGGCAAAAAGTAAATTTGTTATTTAGGAAGCATTAGTGCTGAAAGCTTTTCCAGTTTTATACTTGACTAACAACGTAATGTCCTTGTTTTATCTAACTTAACGTGTTCGCATCGAAAGGCTGTCTCTAGATGGCTGTGGTCAATCTATGCAAATTTTCACTTTCACGATATTCATATATTTCATTAAACTATCATACTAGAAACTGTTAGATAGATAGATTAATAAAATAAACAATTAATTATTCTTACTTTAATCAAACCGGAACTAAAATATTTGTAACTGCACTATAAGTTGCCTATTTAAGACTTTTGTTGATTGTTTTGTGCAACTAAAGTTTGGTGATTTTCAGATTTCATAATAATATTACAAGGTTTTTGACAATTGATCTTCGATCCCATTGCAACTAATGTTGCTTGTGGTACCTTGCTGATAAGCCTGATTCAAATACCAAATAACCTTATATATAGAATGGGCCATAAGTCACTGAACATTATATTTTTGATGTATTTTTTTTATTTTTTATTGAAAATGAATAATTTTTATTACAAAAGATAGTTTTAATCATGGAGAGTTTTAAAAATAATGCCTGCCATCAGCCTCTTCTCAAACTGCTGCTCTTCGCTGTACCTGGTCCATAACGGAAGCCAAAACTGGTTGATCAATCGCAATAATTTAACATCTCCAAATAGTGAAACGATACGGTTACCAAAAACCGTTCGAAGCAAATTCATTATTTTCCTTGCAGTATCGGACGTAGCTTCGTCTTGTTGAAACCACATTTCTTCAGTTATGGACCAGGTACAGCAAAGAGCAGCAGCTTGCCAAGAGGCTGATGGCAGGCATCTAAAAGATATTATTTTAAAAAAAATTGACTCTCCATAATTAAAACTATCTTTTGTAATCAAAATTATTCATTTTCAATAAAAAATTAAAAAATTATATCAATAATACAATGTTCAGTGACTTATGGCCCAGCCTGTATTTGTTTTCTCTATTATGTTATGAACTGTGCTTAATTTCTAGTTTATTGTTTATGTTGTTAAAAATTTATGTTTGTGTGTCAAAACGTCGAGAATTGTCTCTAAAAGGCTTGAGTTCTGTAGATTTTTAGTTTCTAAAGGAGAAAAACTAAAAAATGTTACAGATACATTTTATAATAATTTTATGTTAATTATTTTTAAAATATACAAAAATGGTACGCATTTATGTTACATGTAATTGTGTAGCTCAAACCAGTACAAAAATGGGGTTATCATATATTTGTGATTAATGCGGAAATACTAAAGCACCTATTTAATATTAACTCAGGTGTTTTTAAAATTGATTGCGTTATAAATACTCATATTAAATAAAAATTCATCAAAGTAATGTTATAAATTCGTGTGGCGTTACCATCTGGCACTTGCAGTACAAACTTCATAATCCTCTGCAGCATACTCTGAAGGCATAACGACCTGCTATCTCAAACTTACATCTTTTATTTTATTTTTTCTCTTCTACGTTGGAAAGAACCGTTGCGCTCCTATCGGGCATCAATGGAACTTCAAATAACAAACGATAAATAAATCATCATCAACACAGAGAGTCAGACTAACGAACTACGCAATCAGGCTTTGGCTTTGGCTGTGCGCTGTGTTTGAACGATTGTTATGGACCGCTTTAGGAGTTTCGGTGACCGCGGGGCAGCGGAAGTGATCTGATGAGCACGAAGGCCTAGCGATATTCACGATATTAAATGGTTCGGGTTATTAAGGCAGATTAAGAAATGCTCCGATTTTGCAGCAATTTTTTCACGGTTTTCAGCTTCCGCAGATTTATTTTTTTATTAATTTTATTTGGATGACGAATTTTTAACTACATAATAATTACCATACTTTGTAGGTATCTCGCAAAACAGTAAGCTTAAGGTGAGGTCGACGGTGTGGTTACCGACATTTGCAGTTTGCAAGTATTTCAGTTGGAAAGCTAAACAACTACTGCAACTGATTCTTTAGATTTTCTCACTTTCGGAGCGTCTTTTGACCATGGGCAGGTTAACATTTGTAAAGTATTTTGGGCACTGTTAGGGAACTCGCATTTTCGCCACCTCGCAAACGCGTTCCCTAACAGTGCTCACAATATTTTACAAAAATGTTAACCTGCCCATGTTCAAAAGATGCTCCGAAAGTGAGAAAATCTAATGAATCAGTTGCAGTAGTTGATTTAGCTTTCCAAATATTTGCAAAACTGCAAATGTCGGTAACCACACCGTCGACTTCACCTTAAAGCCCTGTTCGCACGAGGATTCTTTGAAGATTATACCAAGATTCTGAATCTTGGAAAAGAAGAAGTTTTTTATCTTTCTAGTGAGAATTACCTGTTGAATTGCTGTACCGCTAAATTGAATCTTCAATGAGTCTTAAAAAACAAGAATTTATAATTTATTGATTACTTCAAAACCATTAATTATTTTTTTCAATATTCAGAATCTCCAAACTTCTTTTCCAGGATTCAGAATCCTGGTAGAATCTTCAAAGAATCCTCGTGCGAAATCCACGTTTTGGAAATTCGTTTTTTGTACAATCACAAATCACAATAGTGACCAATTAACTTTCATAGTTTCATAGCTATATACATAGATAGCTATAAAATTATTATTCATTGCATACCTGAACAAAAGTACATTTTTAAAATCTATTTTTATCATCATGTAAACGATCAGACGATCACTAAAGAAGTGCGGTATGTATAGGAACAAATTAAATAATAGATATTGATTAACATGCGTATTAGCTAGCAATGATATAAAATAAGCATTAATGCTTAAATCCTACAGCCTACATACATATAAATCCTGTAATTATTGCAATAATTAAACCTTTTAACGATTCCAATAATTTCACTTAAATTTATCTGTTATTTTAAGACGTAAATAAAAATCTCACATGCCCATTAAAATAATAATATTAGATACAAGCCATAAATGTTAAGATATTCATATAAATTAATTATTATAATGCAATAAACTAGCCAGCATAATATTTAAAGTTTGAAAAGCTCTGGTATGAGAGTTCCATAAATTTTCCATCACATTCACATCAATTTTTTACTATTTCGTCAGCCGTCAATAAAAAATCATTAACACCTGGAGACGAAATCGATTTGTTTTGCTCTCGTAATTTCCAAATCGACGAGGGCCTCGTCTAGTGTTCTGCCCGCCCGGCAGAGGCAGCACCGAGACCCCGCGCAGGCGTAGTAATTAATCAATGTATTTCCTGGTGCGCTGTGAAATAAGGGAACAATGTTCTAATGTTAATGTTCGTTAATGCTGATTTGCCGACGGCGCGCCGACTGATCAGATCGACGCATTGGATACAAATCAACAGAGGAATCAGAAACAAGAACAACTATTTTGAGATAGCGCGGTAAATCTTTTAAACTATTAGGGCTCATAGCACAAAACAACATAAAATTGAAAAAAGTTTATGTTTCATAAGTATTTATTTTCGCTTACCCATCTTTCTACAACTTATATTAATATTATTAATACAGGTACACTATTTTGTCACGAATACGGAGTTTATAAACTACAAAATATTTGAAATAATTGGAACAAACTTTTTTTAAAGTTATGGTTACAAATATTTGTTATAATAATGATATAGTTTTATTTGTTAGAAATATTAATAATTGGTTGTATAACGTATAGCATAATATTATTTGCACATTTACGTTCACTCCTTCAGTAATGAATTGACGGTATAAACTTAAGTGTCAATGTTCTTTATTTAAATAATTCAAGGCATGTTTATTTCGGTAACACAGCAGTACCTACATATCCACTATTTTTTTACTGCTACCCTTGTTTCCAAATATAGTTCTTTTAATTATATTATTTGTAAGATAATAATAATTATGTCCGTAACTGAAATTTAAAAATTCAATTTAATGTTAATTTAATATAAATTGACATTCATTCATTTTACAATTTTGTTTTTAACCTTACAATAATTGCAACATATTAGAAGGATTTGAAAATAATTTGTATTTTATTACCGGGTAATAAGTTTATTATATTTATCCAGCACCTCATAATAAAAGCATCATACGATAACTATGGTGATTTTAAACAAGCAAAGTAAAAGATTGCCCACTAGTGGCTTTGATCAAAATTATACCCACTTGTGGATAAATTGTTACTTTGCTTGTTGGAAGTCACCATAGAAACGATGTTTTAGGTTAAAACTTAATATTTTTAAAATATTTAAGCAGTTATTAAGAGGTGTTGGATAAAACGGTATACTTCACACGTGGGCAAAAAGGAATCACCCACTCGAGAAAATTATCTCACTCAGCCTTCGGCCTCGTGAGTTAAGATTTCCCTCGTGGGTAATTCCTTTCTTTGCCCACTTGTAAAGTAAATAACTATTATCCAGCATCTCGTAATAAAAGCATCATAACTATGGTGATTTTAAACAAGCAAAGTAAAAGATTGCCCACTAGTGGCTTTGATCAAAATTATACCTACCCACTTGTAAATTTTTACTTTGCTTGTTGGAAGTCATAGTACCGTTGTTTTAGGTTGGAACTTAATATTTTTTAAATATTTAAGTAGTTATTAAGAGGTGTTCTATAAAACATGGGCAAAAAGGAATGACCCACTCGAGAAAATTATCTCACTCAGCCTTCGGCCTCGTACGTAATTCCTTACTTTGCCCACTTGTAAAGTAAATAACTATTGTCAGAACTTTGTAATTTTATATTTCAGTTGTATCTAAGATTTTATTCTTTTTATAAATATTTAAAGTACAATGCGATTTACCTACCTGAATTGCTAACTTTAGCAGAAATCCGTTATTTCGTAATTAATTCACAGCAAAGTGTTCGCTCCACATTTTCCGCATAATAAACTCTAAAATGTGTA
Organism: Agonum fuliginosum; assembly: GCA_947534325.1. NCBI lineage: Eukaryota > Metazoa > Arthropoda > Insecta > Coleoptera > Carabidae > Agonum > Agonum fuliginosum. The sequence continues at coordinate 58,193,581 of OX384029.1, read as the reverse complement.
ATTTTGCTTGGTGCAAGTAAAGCTTGTAGTTTGGTGCAAATTGAAGGTTAGCTAAGAGCTGTTAAATACGTAATAGGAGGCATGTGTGATGTGCTACGTGCTAGCATGGCGTTAACTCAGGATTTAATAAATTCGGCGTCAGGAATAGGGATTAGGAGTAGATAGCAGGGCGGGTCGAAATGCGCTCACCACCGTAATTGTCTATTGTAAACGGTGCTGCATTATTTAGCTTTCGAGCCCCATCTCTTTTGATCTCGATTTTGACTATTCATTTTTCACGGAGAGAATAAACCATTTGGTTCTATTCGAATCTTTTATTTTCTAGTTGTCAATTAAAATGTTTTAAATAACATTCCTTTCAATGGTAGATGGTTAAAAAAAACACATTTGGGAATATTTTTCGAATAATTATACAGAAATAGCTAATAGATAAAATCTCAATTCTGTTTCGTTTTTATCTTCAATAGAAAATTGGATTCTTTATGTATACCTTCTTATTTTCCGTAACCTAATATCTAAGGAAAAAATACTGAGCTAAAATAATGTTAATTGTTCATCATTCATTCACTAAAGTCAAAAAATACATCAGTTGTTATTTTGGTATAAATTTTTACCTCTCGCCTCATATTCTATAAGGTGACGGGTATAAATTTTCGAGTGTAAGCTTTTGGCAGATAAACACGTTTTAGGGTCTCTAGAATTAAGTATTACACATTTTTGAGATGATGTCTGTATGTGTGTATGTGCGTTCGTTCGTGCGTTCGTTTGTATTTCGGACGCGATAAATTCCAAAGTTTGTATCTAAGGTTTAAATACAATTTTCAATAGACCAATTGTATTTTGGTACCAATGCATAAACCGGAAGTAAGACTTTTCATTTAGATCAATATGATTTTTCTTAAATTATCTCGATAAATAAAGCATTTATGATTATATATGTTTCATTAAATATAACAGAAAATTTTTAAAAGAATTTTCTGTACCATTTATAAACTACAGGATAATTTAAATCTATTTTTTTGAAATTCCAGTATCTTGTTGTCCATGATATGAAATTTGTTTCTACACAAAATTTGAATTATTATGAAAGTACAGTACAGTTGACATCTTTTGCTTGTATCTTGGTTTGCATTATCATTTACATATGACATGCACATGAAACTATTAAAATGTAAGTAAAAATTAGATTAGTAGAATAAGTAGAATTAGGCGAGAAGTTGTGTGCTGGCTACAGCAGATTTTTTTAAATATTGTTTGATAAATCGTATAACTGCAACTTCGTAAATAGGTAAAAAAATTGTGCACTTTAAATGCGTACTCAACTTTCGTGCACTTTACAGGCATGTTGTTTTAATACCTAATATACATTTACAATTTTATCAATCGTCGTTAAAATCCCAGTTTTTGAATATTAATTTATTTTTTGTGTTGAAGATTACAAATTGTATAATGTGATTGAAATTCGCGTGATACGACCCTGGTATAGAATATCTTCAAGTTTGACTAATCAGTGTAGAGCTAGATGGGCAGTGACCGCATGGTTCACAGCACGACATCTTAAAACATTCATAAGTGCTCAGTGGGTTCCGAAACATGTTTGGCTTCACCGCTTCGAACTCGATTTGAACTCTCTCCAAAATACAATTATACTTTTCTAGCCCACTATTTCTTTATTTCAAGTTTTTTGTTTATTAAAATGTATACGCGCATAATCGATTTCTGAAACTATTTTGCGCTCTGTAATAACGTTCTCTGCTTTATCTCATCTGAATTTTTTATGAGCACGGAAATTTTAATTTTAAATTTAAATCATTTTGCATTTGCCCTCAGAGCTTGAAGCTTACAGCTTACTATCAGTATATTAAAATAATGGTAATAAAAAGTTGAAAGCACAAAATATTGTTGTGAAGTTATAAGCTATCTTTACACAAATAATCACCAGTAGTATATTCATATTTTAATATTATAGCAGTCACTTTTCAAGTGTAAAACTACACTATTCAAAAACTAATTTAATATTTTTTAAATTTTATAATATAAATGTGTTGCTTATGTCATAACAAAGGAGATACATAATATTCTTATACTTGAAGTTTAAATATTTTAGAATCTTTCTTTTGAATTTCTAAAATTTTACGAGCTACAGCCCTCGCTTCTATTTCAGATTTCACAATTCGCCCGTCAACGAAAAAATTTACTCTTCCCTCTTCCGAGTAGTAAATTTTATAATAATTATTGTATTTTTGTTTTGTTTTTCTCTTAACTAAATATTTATATTTTCTATTGTCATTATATGAAGCCTTATTACTTTCATATCATTATTATTTTTCTTTCATATAAATTAGATTTTACTGTTCTAGTACCGTGGATTCTACTAAAATCTTGGGCCGCTAAAATTACTTTCCCGGGCCAGTTGGTACTAGCCCATTCGCTCCTGAACATGAGTGATTAATTAAAAACCTTAATTATTGATCGCTTGATTTAGTATAATGATTAATATTATACTATCTGTAAAATTTCAGTTTATAATTTCCGATATACGTCAATCGTAGCAAAAATCCGATGCTATTAAAGCAGCTGGCGATCCCTCTTAACAACAAATAGATTTCTGCAAGTTCAATAATTCAAGTTATCTGTAGTTATTTCTAAGGTCGTCGTTACTAACCGTGAAACAAAGGAATGTGAGTGATAACCATATTATTTGCAGTGTACTTCCGGATTCTATATTCTATTCGCATGTATGCTTTCAACTGTTGATTCTTAATTAAACTTTGTATTTTTCAACCTCTACTTTTAACTGTATCTTGCAGATAGAAATATTGAAATGAAATTTAATTTTAAGCTCACAGAGAGAATGTTCTTTATAACTTGAATACTGCAGCTTGCTACGTGTCTGCATGGACAAGATCACGATGTACTGTGTAAAAAATAAATGTATTCTACATTATCTGACGCGAATTTCCAATGCAAATTTGTCGCGTAACTACTCAAGATAGCCTAAAATTCAAGTTTCAGACTATCGCATGAAACATGGAAGAATACTAACTAATAAGAAAAACTAATATTAATTTCTACCATATAAATAGGACACGAATATGTTTTTTGTTGCTTATAAGACAATTCAAACGTTTTTTAAAATTTTTAGTCACACAATACAAGGCTTAACTGGAGCAAAAAATAAAAAATGACGTGCCGAGAAGACAAACCTTCTCAGAGCAACATCTCAAAAAACCAGTAATCTTATTTTACTTCGGAATTAAAATTATTAGCTTAATTTTCTGTTTTAAAAAATAGAAGGAGACACAATCCACCATTTTGTTACAAAATTACAAATAAAATATTTATTTTGCGTATGTTTTCGTAATTTTTTTTCTTGACTTTTATTATTTTTGAGTACATTTTTAGGGTACTTAAGGTCGTACTTGAAACCGTTTTCAGATAATCATTTTTATGCACTTTATCTGCATAAATTTCTGCAAATAGGAACAAGCAAAAAGCATAAACAATATATCAATAGAATCATTAGAGTTTCTAGATTGCTCTATGCTAAATAAGAATACCTGAAAATTATTTTATTTAAATGAAAGAAGGACTAGCAAAATTCATAAAATTAAAATTTTATGAAAATTTTAGCATAAAGAAATTTGAAATACATATATTTTGAATGTGCAATATAAATTTCATTGTAGGTTACCTCGTTTATCCGAAATTTATGCAGAAAGCTTGTAGGTACAGAATGAGCCATGTAATTTTTTTTAAGTATCACTGACGTAACGGTAGTAGTTACACAAAAATGAAACATATTTTTTGAAAGCAAATTATGATGTACTCGTATAATAAGATTTTGACTATTATTGGGTTTAAAACATTACCATTTCAAAAATCGTGCTGCGTTTTTACCTTCCGCTTACCTGTAAAGGAAGGTATTGGAATCATGCAAAAAATCGGGTGGTGAATTTTTAGTGGATGAGCACGAATTAGGGTCCTTACAACTCATTTTTGATAGTTTCACGATGATGTCTGTGTGTATGTGTGTGTGTATGTGTGTGTGTGTGTGTGTGGTCAAGGAGTGTTAGTCGCATAACTCAAATACGAATTACCCGAAAATTTTGATATTTGGTATTTAACATTTGTATATAAATTGGAAGAGCTCCGTAGATTTTGGTACAAATATCTGCATCGGAAGTGATATTTTTTGAAGATTGCAAAGGTTAATTGTCAAAATTGTATATAAATTGGAAAAATATGGTATTTATTTGTAATAAGAATAAGAGGAAAAGTTATTTGCAACTTACGTTATAAAAAAATTGTCTTTATCTGGTAGCATTAAAGAACTGCAGTAAAGTTTAAAAAATAAATTTTTCAAATAAAACGTTGATATCTTGTAATCCATGATCGGTTTATTTTTGTTTCTGCGTAAAAAATATTGACAGGTGAGACGGGTGACAAGTTGGCATACTAGCGCTATATAAGTCCTAAGTAAGATATTAAATGTAGTAATTGAACGGAGGATGGCTTCAACACAGCAGAGTTTTCCTGTGAAAGAATCTTTTTATTCAGGTGATGCAAATTTCTGTGTTTGAATATTTTAGATTTTTATTTGTATATTTTAAATGGGCACCGGATTGTACGTATACATTTCTGTTTAAAGTCTAGATATGGCGGAAGGTTGTGTGATGGCCACGTCAGATTTTTTCACTTTATCTATACTTCTTATCTATACTTCTGTACTATTTTTCATAAATTGGGAAAATAATTTAATCATCTTCACCCCTTGCGTATGAAGTTACTGCGTCAAATTTTACTGAACGAAGTTATCTGTGGTATAAATCGCCTTTTGGTCTTGAAGAACTGAACATGATACTTCCAGTATTTCACGTATGTAGTGCATGTTATCAATGCAGGGATAGACAAGGGTTGAAAATACGCACACGTAGTACAAGTACAAACATTGCGGAGCGTTCTCGATGATGGCTCCAGAGATAGCGCCACCGTCATCCGTCGAGCCAACCGCACACGCGTTCCGGAATTATGATTTTATGAGGGGGACGAGCGATAATTATATCTCACGGCCTATCAAAGTGGCATTCCTTGTTAATCCGCGATGTACCGAGTGCGTCGCTCGTCCTCATTGGCGGAAACGAGCCCAGGCCCCACCACTCGCACCACGGACGCCGCTGGCATCGCGAGTGGGATGTCTTGTCACTACGTGGGAAATTCGACATCCAATTTTGATTATCTTGCCATTCTTGCAAATGCGCTGAGAATATAAAAATACCTTCTTGTCTTTTTGTTCTTTGCATGTACTTCCAATATATTTTATATTAACAAAGCATAGGTACTATTTATCTTTTTCTTGAATTGATTTTAAAATTAATCGAATAATGAAATAGTAAATAATTATTATAATACAGTTAGGAGAGGTTTTGACTGAAAACTAATACATAACCAAGTGAAATTTGGCATGCGAGTAGTTAAAAACATACAGAAAAAAAAAAACGCTCCACCTCGGTATGCTCCGCTTCCCAAAAAAATGTCAGTTGAAACTAAAAATTTTCTTGTAACGCATTTTCCTCGAAAACAATAATAAACATAATTGCATAACGTTATAAAGGCGAATAGGGTTTGTGTCATTCATAAAGCTATTTTCTTTTTACAGCAAATAATTTAACTAGATTTATTTGAATTATGCTTTGTATAACAAATATTTATATAATTTAATTAATTTACAAATATATGAGGTACCTATACCTATATATCTCAATTCTTATACAGTTTCTCTCTTCTAAGTGCTAAGATTATAAGTTAAAGGAACATAAAATAAAACGATAAAACTATACTGCATACTTCGAATTCTTGTAAATGATATGATTGGCAATTTGCTTTGCTGTATAAAAATTGTGAGAAGAATTTTTAGTATTTCTGGCTAAGATTTTCTCGTGTTCGTGTGACATCGGTGACTTGTATAGTGATATGAAGATATGAAGGGTTGCGGTTGATAATCACGAACTGCGATTAAAATTTAAAATTCATTTCAAGAATACAAATCATTTAAGTAAAATTAGTTTTCTGAACGAAGTAATATTGTTATAAGATTATGAAAGAATGTGATGAAAGAATGTGATAAAATTATGAGTAACATAAATACTAGTTTTTATTTTTATTTGACTATATTACAAAAATTGTGTCATATAACATATAATAAAACTGACCATTTCATAATTACAATAGTTTAAAAAAATGATATTATTCTATTTATTAATTTGTTAGGTATGAATAATTAGTTTTTGATTTGTTCGTCTTCTGCCTGCATTTATTATTCAAAAAGTTGCGTCTACGAAGGCCATAGAAATTTCACTACGCACTGAATATTCATTGGTCAGGTACACACACTGCACATTCTTCACGTGCTTTGCCCCAAGTGAGTTCTCGGTATCTCCGGCAGATGACAGTCGTGTTGCGCATTCACAATCATTCGAGCGCGAAATACAAGCCGTAAATATTCGTATAACACGTATGCGATCACCTGGATAGAATTGTTTTTAGATTATGTTAATGCCGTTACGAATAGAACTGTTTTAGATTCGTAACACATTGTAGTATATCTTGAACTGAAATGTGTTTTGCAGGACGTCTTTGAGCTACATGCTAAATGCCAAAAAGTAAAAAAGAAATGATTTTTTTAAATAATATAATATTTTCTTTGAACACTGTGTACAATAAATGTACGTAAATTATTTATTTTTAATATTGAAAATATACAGGGTGTTAGTAGTATCTACTTCGGAGAAAAAAAATTAAGAGTACTATATACTATTAAATGACGTGTTGAGCATGGAACAAAATGAATTTTTGAGAAAATTCTCAAAATTAAGGCATACAACTTAAACATATTTTATTAAAACAAAATATAATTCAAATGAATTTATCAACGACCCAGACATTTATTAGACGTTGTATAAAAAAAATACTTGTGGTGTTGTAGTAGATTCAAACAAAATGTTTAGAAAAACTATCTACTCGTAGTACTAAAAATGTTAAGTTTACTTTAAATAAGTTACCTCATTACATATTTGCGAATTTTTCAAAAAAAAATTCTGTTCCATGTTCATTTAATATTATACCTTTATTTTTTCCGAAGTATAGTAACACCTTGTATACCTACACAGATCAATTTTAGAGTTTTGATTTATTTCTTGTTAAGTTCTGCCTTAACTGTGCGGTTGAGTACTAATTAATAGAATGCTAATCATTTTGTCGTTAAAATATTTAGTAGCCATATGAGCACAAATTAAAATTCACTTTATGGCTTTTAAGACAAGGATGTTATATTATGTTTATTTGTGCGCTACATAACAAAGTATTTCATTGCGGTTAAGTAGAGAGCTATATATCTGCAGATTTATTAGCATATAAACATATGAAACTTCCTACTTGTACTTGAATGTCGGCTTCTCTATATTTATCTTACAAATATGTGTGTATATATAATATATTAAACCTTTTTACTTATATATCTTTTATTTTCAGGTTCGCCACCTTTAACTGGAAGTGGCACTGTTCGAGTTGTTGTTCAAGATGTAAATGATCATAGTCCAGAATTCGAACGTCAAGCCTACAGAGCCACAATTGCAGAAAATTCTCCAATCAACTCTTGGGTGATAACTCCTATAGCAACCGACAAAGATGCTGGATTAAATGCTAAAATCCGATACAGCCTCCTGGGAGACAAAGTTGATCGTTTTCACGTGGATTCTGATACTGGTGTTATTACAACTGCTTATGGACTAGACAGGGAAGAGACATCAATTTACTATTTGACTCTCATGGCGCAAGATAGTTCTGCCACGGAACCTAGAGCGACAGCTGTCAATTTAACAATCACAATTCTCGATAAAAACGATAATTCACCTCTGTTTTCATCAAGCAAGTATGAAGTATACGTTCCAGATAAAACAAAAACCGAACAGTTTGTTTTTGGTGCTAAAGCAACTGATGCCGACATGGGAGTGAATAGTATGATAACATATTCTCTTACCGGTGAACATGCAAAGAATTTTACTATCAATAAGAAAACTGGTGTTATTAAAGCAGCACATGATTTATTTATAAACGGCAAATCATCTATGTACAATCTAGAAATTCAAGCTACTGATGGAGGAAGAATACCAAGGAAAGCAAGTACTGAACTGAAAGTGTTTTTAAAACCATCTCATTTGTTCCCAAGTTTTACTTCACCAGCTGAAACGCATTTTATGTTAGCTGAGGACGTCGCTGAAGGCAAACTTATCGCCAAATTTAGTGCTACATCGCCAAAGAAAGGACCAGCGAGTACAGTTACATTTGCCATAGCTGGAGGAAATGTTGGAGATGCGTTGAAAATAGATAAGACAACCGGTGAAGTATTCGTAGCAGGCAGAGGATTGGATTACGAAACCGCTCCGCAATACGAAGTGTGGGTTGAGGCTAAAGATTCAGACAGACCTGCACTGAGAAGTGTTCTTCAGTTATTAATCAACGTAACTGATGCTAATGATAACGCTCCTGTTATGACAAATGCATTATATAACGCATCAATTTTAGAAGAAGAAACTCCTCCGCAATTAGTAGTCAAAGTAGCAGCTACAGATGCAGATTCCGGCGAAAATGGGCAAGTTATGTTCAGATTAGTTGATGATTTTGAAGGAACATTTGAAATGGATCCTCAAAGTGGAGAAATTTATACAAACATGCGTTTAGATAGAGAAGAAATCTCCTCGTATGAGTTAACAGTTGAAGCATTAGATCAAGGAACACCTCAGTTAACTGGAACAGCTACAGTTCTTGTAACAGTTCTTGATAAAAATGATAATCCACCAAGATTTACAAGATTATTCAGTGTAAATGTTACTGAGAATGCCGAAATTGGTTCATTCGTAATCAGAATCACTAGTTCAGATCAAGATATTGGCGAAAATGCAAATGCTACATACAGTTTCACCGAAAATCCCGGAAATAAATTCTCCATTGATTCCATAAGTGGAAATGTAACTGTAATAGGGCCATTAGATAGAGAACAACAAGATGAATATCTCCTTAAAGTTGCAGCTGTAGATGGTGCATGGAGACAAGAAACACCTTTGACAATAACAATTCAAGACCAAAATGATAATGCACCAGAATTTGAACACTCTTATTACAGTTTCAATTTTCCTGAACTTCAAAGAAATGTTGTTTTTGTTGGACAAGTCACTGCTACAGACAGAGATAAACAAGGCCCTAATTCTGTTATCTCTTACTCTCTACAGCAACCATCTGACTTATTTACTGTAGATCCTGCTTCTGGTGAACTTTTCAGCAAGCGCAGCTTAAGATACAAATATACACAAATGGAATCATCGCCAGAAAATATGTACTCATTGATTATTATTGCTACAGATAATGGAAAACCACCAATGTCATCTGAGTGTCTGGTAACTGTGAATGTAGTAGATGCAAATAACAACGCTCCTAAATTCGAACAAAGGGAATATTTGTCTCCTGTGCCAGATGATGCTCCAGAAGGACAAAAACTTGTCAAAGTAACAGCTAAGGACAATTTAGATTACGGTATTAACGCCGAAATAGAATATGTTGCTATAAGTGGCAATGGAACTGACTATTTTTCAGTAGATAAAATTACTGGATGGGTTTCTTTATCAAAAAAAGTATATGGGGTTGGAAAAGTGTTTGTTTTACGAGTAAAAGCTGTTGATCGTGGTGTTCCACCTCAAGAAGACTCAGTTGTTGTTACTTTGATCATAACTGGTGATAATAGATACACTCCTGTCTTCACAACTTTAAGTTATCAAATTATATTTCCCGAAAATCAGCCATTAGGTTCAACAATTCTTAACGTTAGTGCTTCAGACAGAGATATTGGTCCTAATGGAATGGTTCGCTATTCAATATCTGGAGGAAATGAAAGGAAAGAATTTGCCGTTGATCCTATAACTGGGGCTGTTACTATTCTACAACCATTGGATTATGATACTGTTCAAGAATATCACTTAAATATTACTGCGGAAGATTTAGGTTTTAAACCACGAAAAACAACTGCAATGCTAACAATTAAACTTACAGATATAAATGATAATGCCCCGGAATTTAATCAAACTGTTTATGAAGCTTATATACCAGAAAATTCACCAGAAAGTACGTTTGTATACCAAATTGTAGCAAAAGATATTGATTCTTCTGACAACGCAGTTATTCAATATACAATAGTTGGTGGAACAGGCAAGAATTTCTTTAACATAAATTTAAACACAGGAATTATTACTTCCAAAATTTCTTTTGATTATGAAGAAAATAATGTATATACATTAAGTATCATTGCGGCAAATCCAAATTCTACAATGTATGGCACAACCCAAGTAGTTATTCATATAACTGGTATGAATGAATATTATCCAAGATTCTTGCAGCCTGTTTTTCATTTCGACGTATCCGAATCTGCAGAAGTAGGCACAAGTGTCGGAACAATTCAAGCTACCGATCAGGATTCTGGGGAAGATGGAAAAGTATACTATCTATTTGTTGGCTCAAGTAATGATAAAGGTTTCGGAATTAGTCCTGATACAGGTGTGATAAGTGTAGCAAGAAGATTAGATAGAGAAACCCAAAATAGAGTTGTATTGACAGTATTAGCTAAGAACGCTGGCGGTATAAGAGGCAATGATACAGATGAAGCTCAAGTTATTATATCCATTCAAGACGGAAATGATCCCCCAGAGTTCCTTCAAGATTTATATGAAGCTTCTGTATCTGAAGGTGCTACTGTTGGTACTAAAGTTGTTACTGTGAAAGCTGTCGACAAAGATGTAAGACCCCAAAATAATCAGTTTAGTTATTCAATTATTGGTGGTAATACTGATCAAGCTTTCAAGGTAGATCCACAAACTGGTGATATTGAAACTGCTAGACATTTAGACAGAGAAAACATTCCAACATACTCGCTTGTAGTTGGTGGAATTGATACAGGAATACCACCTCAGACTGGAACAACAATTGTTAAAATTGCTCTCGATGATATTAACGATAACGGTCCAATATTTGATCCTCCGCAAGTTATTGGAAACGTTGATGAAAATCAACCACCAAATACAAGTATTATGACGCTGTCAGCTACAGACCCTGACCTTCCTCCAAATGGAGCACCATTCACGTATAAATTAGTGGGAGGGAAACATAAAGAGTACGTATCAGTTGATAAGCATACTGGAATAATTAAAACAACAAAAAGCATTGATAGAGAAACAATTCCTTCTCTTGAATTAATTATAGAGGTAGAAGATAGTGGCACACCGAAAATGCGTTCACAACATCCAGTTATTATTAACATATTAGATCAAAATGATAGCCCTTCAACACCAAGATCTGTACATGTATTGGTATATTCCTTAAATAGTATATTTCCAATTGGAAAAATCGCTGATGTTCATCCAAATGACGCAGATATTAAAGGCGATTATCGATGTAAAGTACTCCAGGCACCAACCATTTCTGGGGTATTATCTATTCCTACTGGTTGTAATTTACATACTTCAAAAGTGACTCCGGGTCAAGGATATTCACTATCTGTTTCTGGTAACGATGGCCGACATAACGATGTTATTTCAACTGTAACGGTTGAATTCTTATCATTTAATAACGCAACAGTAGAAAACTCAATTACTGTTAGAATAGCAAATTTAACAGCAACACATTTTCTTGTTCATCATTATCGTGGATTACTTGATTTACTGAAATCTAGTATAGAAGGAGGGGACAAACTCATCTTGTATAGTATTTATGAGACATCAAATGCATTAGAACTAACTTTTGCAATTAAAAACAATATGGGATACAGATCTAAAGCTCATGTTATTGAAAAGATTTCTAAGAAAAGGGAAGCATTGGCAAATTTGTTTCAGACATCACATATTGTAATTGGCTATTCCCCATGTGAAATGAATACTTGTGAAAATGGTGGAATATGCAGTGAAGAAATTAATGTAAAAAAGGATACAAAAATTACAGATAGTCAATCGCTTATTTTTACTTCACCGTTAGTAAGCCATGATTTCAATTGTAGATGTGCAGATGGATTTACTGGGCAAAAATGTAATAAACGACAAGATCCATGCTCTCCTAATCCTTGTCAACTCGGAGGACAGTGCAGACGACAAGGTTTCGATTTCCAGTGCATTTGTCCGCCCTCCAGAGATGGTCGTCATTGTGAATTAGAAAGAGGAGATGCATGCTCAAGCAATCCTTGTCGTAATGGTGGCTCTTGTCGTGAGAGTCCCGATGGTTCATCTTTCTTCTGCCTCTGTCGTCCTGGATATCGCGGAAATCAATGTGAAGCGGTTGCTGATTCTTGTCGCCCGAATCCTTGTTTGAATGGAGGTTTATGTGTCAGTTTAAAACCTGGATACAAATGCAGCTGCACCGAAGGCCGATACGGTAGACATTGTGAGAAGACAACTTACGGATTTAATGAACTTTCGTACATGTCTTTTCCTGCCTTGGACGCAGCTACAAATGATATATCATTTGTTTTTGCAACCACCAAGCCAAATGCCTTACTTGTTTATAATTATGGCTTACAAACGGGTGGAAGATCGGACTTTGTTGCTATTGAGTTGATTAATGGCAAAGCAGTATTTTCATTTGGAGGTGCGAGAACAGCTATTACTACTGTTACCGTGAGAGGAAAAACTAGTTCACTTGCTGATGGATCATGGCACAAAATTACTGCAACAAGAAATGGAAGAGTTGTGTCACTAAGCGTAGCCTCCTGTTTTGAAAACGGCGATGTATGCGAAGAATGTCGACCTGGAGATGAAAGTTGCTACGCAAATGGAATTGGTCCCACTGGGTAGGTATTTTTTTCATATATTCTTACTGTTGTATTTTATTCCTTGTTTATCTTTTCGAGCTAAATATTTATTTATATTGTAGTTACAATAAAGTTTGTTTTTTTTTCAGGACACTTAATTTTAATAACCAACCACTACTGATCGGTGGTCTTCACAATGCTGATCCTATTCTGGAACGTCCTGAACAAATTCATTCTGATGACCTAGTTGGTTGTGTACATAGTGTATCCATCAACGGGCGCGCTCTCAACCTAAGCAGTCCGATTCAATCTAGTGGCATCGACAACACCTGTTCTAGGAGAGGGTTCTGTTCCAAATCAGCTGTGGATCCATGTGGTGGATTTGGAACGTGTTTGGATCGTTGGTATACTGTCCAGTGCCATTGTGGGTCCAATTTAGTTTCTCCCAACTGTCAAGATGCGCTTGATCCAGTATCATTGAGTGATGATGGTTTCATTGAATTTAAGATTTCGGAAAAACATAGAAGAATGCAACTCTTAGATTCTCTTTATGGTGGTTCGACGCAATGGCAAACAAGAAAGAAGAGATCAGTTTCTCCGACAGCACACAGTGCTTCAAACACTTCACCACCTAAAACTATAAGTGTACTTTTTAGAACAGTAAGAGAAAACGGTGTGTTGTTTTACGCAGCAAGTAATAAACATTTTACTTCTGTAGAACTAATTGATGGACAGATAGTATATATGTCTCGTTTAGCTTCTGTAATAAATATGACTAGTACTCATGGAATCGTTATAGATGGTAAATGGCACAACCTTACGTTACATTCTCATAGTCGCGGATTACAACTTCTTTTAGATCATGTTCGTCTTGGTGAAGAGCTTGACTCAGCTGGTGTTCATGATTTTCTGGACCCATATTTAACAAATATGTATCTAGGAGGTGCAAAACATAATGTTTATTACGTTAACAATAAAATTCCAATAATGTTTGAAGGTTGTTTAGCAAATTTAACCATCAATAACGAAATTCAACCATTCAATGGTTCAGGAAGTGTGTTTGGCGATGTAGTTTTGCATGGAAAAGTTGTTAAAGATTGTCATGGGCCTATTGGTGTTGGTACAGCAGCAATTCCTGATCCATTGAGTATTGGTATCACATTAGTCATTGTTTTCTTTGTGGTATTGTTAGTTGCAATTCTTGTTTCGTTTGTTGTTTTCCGATTAAGAAAACAAAAGAAAGATAAAAATGGATCACCCAGTAATTCAGCTAATATGCTCACCAAACAAAATGGTGGACCAACCCTAATTAGTGGGACTGGTTTAGTTTCATCAGGAAATGACAATGTTATTAGTAGACAACTTCACGTTGGAGATACAGCTATAGCTTATCACTCAGAAAATGGTGATGTTATCCGTGGTGTTGGAGGTCATCATTTAGTCGCACCAGAATTGTTATCTAAAAAGTTCAAAGAACGTGAAATTGGTGGTAGCACTGAACATCAAAGACCTCAGCGACCTGATATAATTGAAAGAGAAGTTGTTAGCAAAAGTCCTCCAATGAGAGATGATCATCATCCACCTCTACCACCATCATCGAATCACACTCATGATCATGCTCCCACTGACATAAACTCTGAGTTACCTGAACATTACGACTTGGAGAACGCCAGTTCCATTGCTCCATCAGATATAGATATAGTTTATCATTATAAAGGCTACCGTGAGGCTGCAGGTGTTCGAAAATACAAAGCAACCCCTCCACCTGTCGCCAGTTATCATCATAAGCACGCAGCCGCCCAAGCACAGGCGCAGCATAGACACTCGCCTCATCATGCTGGGGGCTTCCCCCCACGCGCACCGCCCGTGTCCGCCTCCAGCGGGCCCCGGACACACCAGAGCACGCCATTGGCTCGACTAAGCCCTAGCAGTGAACTCAGTGCGCAGCAGCCTCGCATCCTAACATTACACGACATTAGTGGAAAGCCGCTGCAGAGCGCACTCCTCGCAACTACCTCAAGCTCTGGGGGCGTCGGCAAGGACGCACTTCACAGCAATAGTGAGCGCAGCCTGAACAGTCCCGTCATGTCTCAGTTGAGCGGCCAAAGTAGTAGTAGCCGCAAAGCAGGCGCACCACCTCCCGTCAACACATCATCCACGGGCATGGGACTCACAGCTGAAGAAATTGAGAGACTGAACTCTCGACCTCGAACATCTAGTCTAGTATCTACTCTAGATGCAGTGTCCAGTTCCAGTGAAGCGCCACGAGGTGCAGTCCCGGGACACTTGACACATCTGCACCACTCGCCAGCTCCCGACACGCACAGGAGCTCAACGTCGACGGATGAGAGTGGCAACGATAGCTTTACGTGCTCAGAAATCGAGTACGATAATGCGAGTCTAGCAGGTGACAAATACAAACCACCACCTGAGGCTGAGCCTAGAAGAGCAGACGCAGGCGCTCAGAGCAACAAACCAGTGCCAGTGCCGCCACCATCGTACGACGGGTTTGACTCTTCATTTCGTGGTTCACTTAGCACGCTAGTAGCGTCAGACGATGAACTGGGTGGACCGTTGTACCGACCACCAGCGGGGTCTCCCTCTACCACATCTGCCCTTGGTTGGGACTACCTCTTGAATTGGGGTCCAAACTTTGAAAGTCTCGTAGGCGTATTTAAAGACATTGCTGAGCTCCCTGATTCTGTGAATGGTCGTGTTCCTGCTGCGCTTCGACTTCCCAATGCACCAAAACCTTCTGAAGAATATGTATAGAGTTCAGTGTAATTAGTGTAATACGAAATGTGCATATGTGTAGTGTAGTTAATAGAAACGAATGAACTTTTATTGACTTTTTTAAAATAATAGGTTTTTTCAATTCAACTTTCTTATCATTAATTTAACAATGTAAACCTTGTATCAAGGATTATTATGTATTTAGATGATGTCTTTTACAGAAATCTTGCCATAAAAAATTAATGATAAGTAAAGTGCCCATCCTTTTCATTTTGAACGAAATGTAATAGGTTTAAAATATTGTAAATATTTATTAAAATCAGTCATTTGATGTAGAAATTAATTTAAAATTAACAATAAATAAAAATGAAAATAATAATGTATTTTCGTATGGAAAGTAATTTTATATTGCAGATTTAGTTAACGATATAATTACCAAAGGTAAGGTAAGTACTAAATCAAACTAGAGTGATTCTAGCAGCCAGTTTCATGTTACTGTCACAAAGGTGTATTAAATTAATTTATTTAGCGTTAATCTTTGGGAGTAACTCAGCGCTAAAGTAATTCCTTTTGGAGGTTTGTATTTTTCGGACATTTTAACCGATATTCCGTCTATGTAGGTAGGAGATATGCTTTGTCCACGAGTATATTGGGCTATTGTTAATAATTTTTTATAGGAATACACTGAAACAATTTTCAAATAGTTAATGAAAATATTTTTAGGCTTAATTAAGAGAGCCCTTTTTTGTAACTTCTGAATGGTACAAGATACAGGGCTGATCTTGACAGAATTGGATTCCTTGAGTTAAATTACATAAGATTAGATTAATGAAAATATTTTGTGGGCTTAATTAAGAGAGCCCTTTTTTGTAACTTCTGAACGGTACAAGATACAGGGCTGATCTTGACAGCATTGGATTCCTTGAGTTACATTACATAAGATTAGATTAATAAAAATATTTTGTGGGCTTAATTAAGAGAGCCCTTTTTTGTAACTTCTGAACGGTACAAGATACAGGGCTGATCTTGGCACCATTGGATTCATTGAATTAAATTACATATGATTAGATTAATGAAAATATTTTGTGGGCTTAATTAAGAGAGCCCTTTTTGTAACTTCTGAACGGTACAAGATACAGAGCTAATCTTGGCACCATTGGATTTCTTGAGTTAAATTACATAAGATTAGATTAATTAAAATATCTTGTGGGCTTAATTAAGAGGGTCCTTTTTGTAACTTCTGAACGGTACAATTTACATTGCTAATCTTTATTTTTCTTGTGTTTTTCAGACTTCCAAGCAGATGTACAGACCACTCTAATCTTTGCCCATGATCACAATTCTCGTCCCTTGGTATTGTTTTTTTTGTGGATTTCTTTCTATTACATCTTCCTTCTAATTAAGAAGTGGTATCCTCACATACTGTTAGTCTTAGGTATATATATTTTTGTTACTGTTAGAGCGAAATTGTTATTTGTTGTAACGTTTGTAAGTTACCTATAGATATTATGTTCTATATGTATAATTTTTATGTGTGTTTTTATTTAAAAGTCAAACTAATTTATGATATTTTAATAAAAATACCATTACTTGTATAGTTTTAAATATATATTTGATTTGTGTGATGTTTTGTTATTTAATTATGTGTATATGTGAATAAAAATATTGTATAATAATTATTATTTTATGTATTCTTTGTATATTATGTATATAAAAAGAAATATGAAGTCTCTATTTTCCCCATGTTTTCTTTAAGTTGTTAAATATATTAAAGTATAAATATATGAGTTGTGTTGTATTACTTATTAAAATTAAATGTAAATGCTTTGATTTTTAATATAATAAATCATTTTTTAATTTAACTTATAATCTAATTAATTATATAATTACTTACCTTATTATTGTCCTACGTCCCGTGTTATATAGCATTAAACTATTAGGGGTGAAATTGTTCAAAACTAGGCGTCAAAAAAGATTTTGTCCAGTGGGTCAAAAAATGAAGCAAAATTGCAACTACGCTAGGAAATTTTATTGATATTAAAACGCTCATATCTCGTAAACTAAGGGTCGTACGACAAAAGGGGGTTCATATTTAGAATCAGCGGGTTTGAATTAGGCGGATAGGGTACAACTTACCCTCTAGTTAGGGGTGCATTACCATCTCGATTTTGTGATGATTTGCAAGCAAAATTACAAGTACGCTAGGAAAATTTTAAAGAGCTTATATCTCGTAAACTAAGGGTAGTATGATAAAGAGGGGTAGTTTTACCTATCAATTAGGATCCTCTGAATCCATATATGCACCCCATTTTTTCGTGCAACCCTTAATATCCTAGTTATAAGCAATTTTAATTTTCCTAGCGTAGTGTCAATATTTTGACGATATAAATCGATTTTTGAAGCAAAATTGCAACTACGCTAGGAAAATTTTAAATTGCTTATAACTCGGATATTAAGGAATGCACGAAAAAATGGGGTGCATATTTGGACTCAGCAGGTCCCAAAAATCAACGTAATTTTAGTCAATTTTGGTGAAATGTTGCTGACTTTAAATAATTATTATCTCGTAAACTAAAGGGCTAAGGGCAATAAGTTAAATACAAAGGGTGCATAACTTTTCATTTTCTATCTGCCTGTCTATAGATAAGGCCGTTTTAACCAATTTTTAATTATTTTTTTGATCTTCCACCATTCATGTTCTCCTGATACCAAATTGATGATTTTTGTTCGACTCGAATTTGAAGTCGAATGAGGGTGAAAATTTAAAAACGTGATTACGTAAAAACTAAGGGTTGGGGAGTGATTTACGGGTCATATTCGTACTCTACGCGTTGAAATACACCAGTATGCATATTGTCATCCCTAAAAGTTAATTAGCACCGGAGATATTCAACCCTTATTTGTATCT
Source organism: Agonum fuliginosum (assembly GCA_947534325.1). Lineage (NCBI taxonomy): Eukaryota > Metazoa > Arthropoda > Insecta > Coleoptera > Carabidae > Agonum > Agonum fuliginosum. Next base: position 58,175,099 of record OX384029.1, on the reverse strand, counting down.
CCTGTTCTAAGGGTCGTATCGAAAAAATCTACATTACATTCGATAGGGGATGAAAAACTAAGCATCTTTTACATTTAACTTTTTCCTCTACAACCCTTAATTTAAGGGATATGAACAATCAAAGTGGCGAAAAAGTCGTCTAAACATAGTCATTAACCCTTAAACTAAGGGTCGTAGAGGAAAAAGTTAAATGTAAAAGATGTTCAGTTTTTCATCCCCTAGCGAATGTAATGTAGATTTTTTCGATACGACCCTTAGTACCGAAGATACAAATAAGGGTTGAATATCTCCGGTGCTAATTAACTTTTAGGGGTGGCAATATGCATACTGGTGTATTTCAACGCGTAGAGTACGAATATGACCCCTAAATTACTCCCCAGCCCTTAGTTTTTACGTAATCGCGTTTTTAAATTTTCACCCTCACTCGGCTTCAGATTTGAGTCAAACAAAAATCACTAAGTTTGATCAGGAGAACATGAATGATGGGAGATCAAAAAAATAATTAAAAATTGGTCAAAACGGCCTTATCTATATACAGGCAGATAGAAAATGAAAAGTTGCGCATCCTTTGTATTTAACTTTTTGCCCTTAGCCCTTTAGTTTACGAGATAATAATTGTTTAAAGTCAGCAAAATTTCACCAAAATCGATGAAAATTACGTTGATTTCAAGGCTGGTTTGTATCATATTCACCTAATTAGGACCCGATGAATCCAAATATGCCCTCCAATTTGAGGTAGGTATAGACATAATACTGTTTTTGACCACCTAACATTACATTACAAATGTTTACGAGGGTCGTGTTACTAATATTTCGTTTATATTCAATTACTTTACTAATAATAGTACCAGCATAGTAAAAATTTGTATCCCAGGGTAAAATAATCCGAGAAATCCAATGGTGTCAAGATCAGCCCTGTATCTTGTACCGTTCAGAAGTTAGAAAAAGGGCTCTCTTTATTAAGCCCACAAATTATTTTCATTAATCTAATCTTATGTAATTTAACTCAAGGAATCCAATGGTGTCAAGATCAGCCCTGTATCTTTATTTAACTCAAAGAAACTAAAGCTAGATTCCGACCTATCCACTTATAAGTATAAGTGCTAAATTAACCAATCAGGGCTTCCACAAAATTCCAATTTCAATTATAAGTGCGAACGTTGAGCGCTGATTGGTTAAATTAGCCACTTATACTTATAAGTGGGTAGCTCTGAATCTAGCTTAAGAACAAAATCTTCCAAGTTTGTTTTCGTGGTTATGTCACATTTGACAAGACAAATATTATTAATTATATAAATAACATAATTAAAGCTGAAAATTAGTAAACATATGTAAAAAATTACGCTGAATCGATTGCTGTAGTTCTTTTTGCCGAAAGATAAACAGTTTAGCCGTAAATAATTAATTTCCAATACGACACTACCGCCAATCCGCAAAACTGAGCACGGTGTAAGTCTGGTGAACTACTCTTCCGTCTAAATAATAGTTACCTGTTTTACTGACTTGAAAACAGTTAAGCGTTTTACCGACTAAGTAGTTCACCAGAATCACGGGGCTAAAAAATTTGCGGATTGGCGCTGGTGTTCCATTATAAATTAATTATTTATGGCTAAACTGTTGGTTTTTGATCAAAACCTATTAGAGCAATCGAGTCAGCGTAATTTTTTACATATGTTTACTAATTTTCAGCTTTAATTATGTTATTTAAATAATTCATAATATTTGACTTGTCAAATGTGATCTAACCACAAAAACAAACTTGGAAGATTTGGTTCTTAGTGCATTATAATAACTGTTTCAGTAAATTCTAAGTCTAGTAGCTCGCTAGTAAGTTTCTTTTGTGCATATTATAATGTTTTAGTGTCCATACAGTTAGAGTTATTGTTGTTTACGTTAGAAGTTTCATGTACAATAACATTTTGGTTTGTTTTAGGCTACAAAATGATTTTGAGGCATTGTCTGCAGTTCGTCAAGCATTTAGAGTCTTTGATGACCTTCTGGTGAACTTCTGAGGCTGAATTAAGAATCCATAGCCTCAGAAATATTAATATGTAAGTACATTTTATTTATTTATTTCATCCTGTGTCAAATTCAAATACTTTACGTCAACAGTTTGAGTCCGGGAAAACGCAAATAACGGCCTTTGTCCGGTAAAGTGTTGGTATAGAAATTAATCAACGCAATAACAATTAAATAATCGCCAAATTGCAGTTGTTAATTATGTTTCGAAAATGTTACTAGATTTGGAGCATTAGGTAAATTATTTTGAAATTAATATTACTGTTTCTTTAAAACGGAATTTGACACAGGATGAAATAAAATACATAACGACATTCGTCCGTGAATTCTTTTAACAATACTCGTTTCGAGTTTCAAGACTCGGCTCCTTCGTCGCCTCGTCTTCAAACGTCTCACTCGTACTGTTAAATATGAATTCCCGGACTTGTAACGTTAATTACTATTAGTGTTGAACCATTTCTTTACTGGCGATTAAAATAAGTTAAGAACGAATTCATTTGAATCTTTAGATAATAGCGGGTTTAAAATAAGTAGAGGAATCTATTAACTCTTGTTTTTAGTAAATTCTAAGTCTAGTAGATCGCTAGTAAGTTCTTTTGTGCATATTATAATGTGTTAGTGTCAAAACAATTAGAAGTATTGTTGTTTACGTTAGAAGTTCCATGTACAATAACATTGTGGTTTGTTTTAGGCTACAAAATGATTTTGGGGCATTGTCTGGAGTTCTTCAAGCATTTAGACCTTCTGGTGAACCTCTGAGGTCCATGTAAGGGTTAAATAAGAATCTAAAGTTCAGAAACAGTAATATGTAAGTAAATTTTATTGATTTAGTCTTGAACCATTTCTTTGTGTACTGTACAGTGACAGGCGATTGAAATAAGACAGAAAGAACTAACTGATTTATGTTTTTCGATACTAGATGGTTTAAAAGACATGGAGGAATCTATTAACTTCTGTTTGTGTGTTTCTAGGCAAGAAATACTTCTTCAAAGGCCAAGACTCAACGATCTTCACAGCCGCGTAGAGAACTAGCACCGAACTCTCTCTGGATGGGTCACCCGCCAGCCCTCACACCCGTGGACAACACCGTGAGACGTCAACTCATTTGGCGTTAGGATTAAGATTATATTAAGGCCGTTATACTTAAAATAAAATATCCCATATTGTTAATGGAGATTTTTAATTTAAGGATAACTCGGAAACGTTTAGAGATAGCGCAATGATCGTTGAAAATATGGAAATTAGAGCGAATTTTACGTAAGGAAATGTTAAGTTTATAAGAATTAAGATTATATTAAGGCCGTTATATTTAAAATAAAATATCTCATGTTATTCATATGGATTTTTAATTTAAAAATAACTCGGAAACGGTTAGAGATAGCGCAATGAGCGGGACATTTTTGGATTCCTCGCACATTTTTGAGTTAGGAACCACATTTTTAAAATTTTAGAGCCACTGCTTTAGCCGTAATTTAATTATTAATGTAAACACATCACTTTTTAAATGGGATTTTTTGACTTCTAAGGGCTCTATTTCATAGACGGTTATAGTTCGCGGTCTGAGCATGACATTTTTGGATTCCTCGTACTTTTTACCTTCCGCTTACCTGTAAAGGAAGGTATTGGAATCATGCAAAAAATCGGGTGGTGAATTTTTAGTGGATGAGCACGAATTAGGGTCCTTACAACTCATTTTTGATAGTTTCACGATGATGTCTGTGTGTATGTGTGTGTGTGTATGTGTGTGTGTGTGTGGTCAAGGGTTGTTAGTCGCATAACTCAAATACGAATTACCCGAAAATTTTGATATTTGGTATTTAACATTTGTATATAAATTAGAAGAGCTCCCTAGATTTTGGTACAAATATCTTCATCGGAAGTGATATTTTTTGAAGATTGAAAAGGTTAATTGTCAAAATTGTATATAAATTTGGAAAAATATAGTATTTATTTGTAATGAGAATAAGAGGAAAAGTTATTTGCAACTTACGTTATAAAAAAATTGTCTTTATCTGGTAGCATTAAAGAACTGCAGTAAAATTTAAAAAATAAATTTATCAAATAAAACGTTGATATCTTGTAATCCATGATCGGTTGATTTTTGTTTCTGCGTAAAAAATATTGACAGGTGAGACGGGTGACAAGTTGTCATACTAGCGCTATATAAGTCCTAAGTAAGATATTAAATGTAGTAATTGAACGGAGGATGGCTTCAACACAGCAGAGTTTTCCTGTGAATGAATCTTTTTATTCAGGTGATGCAAATTTCTGTGTTTGAATATTTGAGATTTTTATTTGTATATTTTAAATGGGCACCGGGTTGCACGTATACATTTCTGTTTAAAGTCTAGATATGGCGGAAGGTTGTGTGATGGCCACGTCAGATTTTTTATATTAGGAACCACATTTTCAACGTTTCAGAGTCACTGCTTTAGCCGTAATTTAATTATTAATGTAAACACATCATTTTTTAAATGTGATTTTTTGACTTCTAAGGGCTCTATTGCCTAAACGGTTATAGTTAGCGATCGGAGCGTAACATTTTTGGATTCCTCGTACATTTTTTAGTTAGGAACCACATTTTTAAATTTAATTTTTGACATCTAAGGCCTCTATTTCCTAAACGGTTAGAGATAGCGCTCTGAACGTGACATTTTTTGATTCATCGCACTTTTTTGTACTAGGAGACATATTTTCAAAGTTCTGAGGTCACTGGTTTGGCCGTAATTTAATTATTTTTATATGGGAGATTTTTAATTTAAGAATTATGAAACTGAGGGGTAGTTACACCCAAATATACCTATGTTAATATTGTATTGTATTATAACTTATCTTATGTGTTATTATTTTATTAGAATATGTAAGTATGATTAGAATTATGAAGCTGTGGGGTAGTTATACCCAAACATACCTATGTTGATATTGTATATTATTTATCTTAAGTGGTTTTATTTTATTCACAATATGTGAGTCAGTCACACCAAAGGATTAGAATTATGAAACTGTGGGGTAGTTACACCCAAAGATATGTATTAAAATATGTCTCATTTAAATAAATAAATAATATTGTTAAAATAATATATTTGCTTCATTATATTTATAAACCAACCTACTGTCCCACCTACGCCCCGTTACAAAAATATGATTTCTTCGGCTGGTTAAAATTTTCAACTCAAAATCTCAATATTTGTATCAGGAGAACATAACTTGTTGGAGATCAAAATTACCAATTAAAATTTGTTGCCAAACTGCGAAAAATTCGACGAAAAACAGCAAAATTTTCATCAATTTTTTGATTAATTTTTTGATCTCCCACCATTCATGTTCTCCTGATACCAAATTGGCGATTTTTGTTAGACTCAAATCTGAAGTCGAGTGAGGGTGAAAATTTAAAAACGCGATTACGTAAAAACTAAGGGTTGGGGAGTGATTTACGGGTCATATTCGTACTCTACGCGTTGAAATACACCAGTATGCGTATTGCCACCCCTAAAAGTTAATTAGCACCAGAGATATTCAACCCTTATTTGTATCTCCGGTGCTAAGGGTCGTATCGAAAAAATGTACTTTGCAGTCGATAGGGAATGAAAAACTGAGCATCTTTTACATTTAACTTTTTGCTCTACGACCCTTATTTTAAGGGATAATGACTATTTTTAGACGACTTTTTCACCACTTTGATTGTTCATAACCCTTAAATTAAGGGTCGTAGAGGAAAAAGTTAAATGTAAAAGATGCTCAGTTTTTCATCCCCTATCGAATGCAATGTAGATTTTTTCGATACGACCCTTAGAACAGGAGATACAAATAAGGGTTGAATATCTCCGGTGCTAATTAACTTTTAGGGGTGGCAATATGCATACTCGTGTATTTCAACGCGTAGAGTACGAATATGACCTCTAATTCACTCCCCAACCCTTAGTTTTTACGTAATCGCGTTTATAAATTTTCACCCTCACTTGACTTTAGTTTTGAATCGAACAAAAATCACCAAGTTTGTATCAGGATAACATGAATGGTGGGAGATCGAGAAAATAATTAAAAATCGGCCAAAAAGGCCTTATCTATAGACAGGCAGATAGAGAATGAAAAGTTACGCAACCTTTGTATTTAACTTTTGGCCCTTAGCCCTTTAGTTTACGAGATAATAATTATTTAATATCAGCAAAATTTCACCAGAAACTACCAAAATTACGTTTATTTCAAGGGTGGTTTGTATCATATACACCAAATTAGGACCCGCTGAATCCAAATATGCACCCCATTTGGCCGTGCAACCCTTAGTTTCCGAGTTATAAGCAATTTAAAATTTTCCTAGCGTAGTGTCAATTTTTTCGACGATTTTGCTAGTAAAATTACAACTACGCTAGGAAAATTTTAAAATACTTATAACTCGTAAAGTAAGGGTAGTAGGCTAAAGAGAGGTAGTCTAACCCCTCAATTAGGACCCGCTGAATCCAAATATGCGCTCCATTTTACCGTGCAACCCTTAGTTTTCGAGTTATTTGCAGTTTAATATTTTCCTAGCGTAGTTGCAACTTTGCTTCATTTTCTGGACCACTCGGCAAAAACTATTGTAAAGTTTGGACTGATTTTGGTCAGATTTTGGACTGATTTGACCCCTAATATGTTTTAATGCTAAATAAACATTTCAAGGGGGTAATTTATACTCTACCCCCTAATTCGAACCCGCTGAATCCAAATATGTACCCCATTTAACAGTGTATCTATGTTTATTTACCCTTTTCTACATAAATTAACCCGTATTTTTAATCAATTAAATTTTTACACAGGGTAGTTTTTAATTTTCGTAATTTCTCGTGAACGGTAAGTAATTATATAATTCTGATGCCATATTTGGAATCAGCGGACCTTAATTAACCGATTTCAATACCAAGAACCCTTGAAATATATGAAACAAGCCCGTATTTTATTTATAAGATTATTGAAGTATTTCATTAAATAAACCATAAAATTTATACTTACTGTTTATTATTTGATATCCTGGTTCATTTTCAGGTTTAAGGAATTGAGCTCTCAACGTAGAAGACCTGTAAGTGTCTAGGAAGTGTACAAAGGATTGTTTTAAAAATAAAATAAATTCAGTTACGTAAGTATTACTTATTTGTTATTATTAATAATATAAATACATATTATTTTTATTTTATATTAATTTTTGTGATATAAAAACAGTTCTAACAATAAATAGCAGACATTTCTTCATTGGCGGTCAGGGGTCCACTGAAGAATGGTAAGTTGGGTCTACTCCTGAGAAGATAACAGCCTCCACGGGTCGAAAACCTGAACACACAAACAAATAATTAATATACAAGAAATCCAATGCCGCAAACCGCGCTTTGATAAGTCTTTTAGTTTTCGAGTTTTCTCAAAGTTAAGATCCAAAATCGAAAAAAAAAAAAATCTGTAACAATGAAACACCAATCATATTAGAGATATTGTTACAATAAAATATTATAATAAAAATAAAGTATTTTTATAATCAAATCATGAACCATATTTCAGTTTACATCTGGTAAAATATCTATACTAATGAAGCACAGTATGTATTGCTACCACACCTAAGATTAGTGAAAGGCGTGATAGATATGTATAGATGCTTACAGCATTTATTTAGAAAATGCAAAGTGGCTGTTGAATTAAATATTTATTTCCATAAAAGTGACGGGGGTGGGAGGTATATTGTTTATTATTTTCATATGTGTGATACTAAATCTCGTACCTCTCCTCTATTACAAAAATTAAAAGAGATTATGAAAGTGTAATCGTTTCCGTTTGAATAAAAATGGATCAAAATATACACATTTTAATTTACTTGTGAAAATAAATATACACTTAACACTATATATTTTCACTACAACTTACACTTACCTGATTGTGATTCTGTATTTTGGAGGTCACAATGAACATAAAGAATCAAGTATATTTTTAAATATTTCTGCATTTAATAAACGATTATATTTTACCGAATATTGAACAAAATATATGTACATATAAAAAAATGAAACAATATACACAATAAAGTTATATATACACACATAAAATAGGTAGTGGATTCATTCATGTTCAGTATATGAATCCAGTTTATGATTTCTTATGCATAGACAGTGAGCCATCATAGTTGGCTACGGCTACACAACTTCGCACAATTGCACGTACGAATATTGGTTTAATGCTTAAGACATACAAGATACAAAGTATTGCTTTCTTTGTTAGTCACATGTTGTAAAAATATCACTTACTCACAATTTGGCATTTTATCTGCCCCATTTCTCTAATTCACATTCTCCACTCTATTCCTTTACAGTTAACAAAAGTCATTACTGAAATCTACCAATGGAAAAGAAACTATCTAGTCATCAATGAGTTCATTCATCATTACAACAGCTGTACCTATACACTGTAGGTATAATTTTAGTATTTATCTTTTTATATAAAATAAAAAATAATATAATATCTCTACTTGGGCAAAATGAAAAATAGTTTTGTTTTTATAAATGGCATCGTCAACTTACAGTGAATCTATCGCGAATATTACTTTTACATTGTGTAGGTACTGTAATAATATGCAAAGTTTATTATATAAATAATTAGTAGTACTCGCTATTCTAATGATTAATGTACCGCCTGTATACACTGTGTAGCCAAGATTATCTTTACATCTTCTATTACAATGGATTGTTTACGTACGTTAACGGCAATATAGTGAAAAAAGGGTAGATTTAAGGAGGACAAGGATTATGAATCCAGTGTACCTGGGAATATTTGATACTGTGTACGTTTATATTAAGCACCGAGAGAGGAGAGGAAAAAGAGAATCGTTCAACTTAAACATAAGTATGTACAGAATATATTATCATCTAGAGTCTAGAGCGCGAGTATCGCTTAAACTACATCATTTGGGAGACTTATAATTATCGTTCAAGTCAGTCAACGTTTGTGCATTCATGTCAATCAGATACAGAGTCAGAAGAGTTTTGGGCGCGCTCTACAAGTTCACACGCACAGTAGCATCACAGACGTACAGTTCACGACGGGCGACGGGTGAGCAGAATAAGACTTGAAGCACACAACCGGACGTTCATCACTTAGTTTTACTGCACACCGCTCGTGTACACTACTACAGTATACTTATACCATATATAAAAAGCTTCATTTTTGATATATGTTTCTTTGTATTTACAATCAATTATACTTAATATATATTTATGCCTAGATAGTAATTAATATTGCAGAAACCATTCAATCTTCTTTTTATGTTTGCGAAATTCACTCGTTTTGCGTACAAGCACATGTCACTATTTATTTTACGTAGGTGGCTTATTAGAGATACTTGCTGCTGAATTTAAAAAAGTTTCTGTGTATTATAGAGTGTACCCTGTTTGAAATATTAAAGAAACAAAGTACACAGAAAATTTAATTAAGAAATTAAAACACATACGTAGGCCTGACTAAAAGGACAGTTGATTAATGAACAAGCAGAAACGACATAAAATCAGAGCTATCATTTTCAAAGATATACACAATATATTTGCATTAATCACTATTGTACTTACATTGATTTTTATTTACTGTGTCATAGAAATGATAATGATAGTTCTAACTTGTACAAATGATCTATTACGCCTGCTTGTGTGAATTGCAAATGGACACACAGTTCGTTTCATTCTTCATTGTGATTAAGAAAGTTCGTTCACAGTTCAGTAGGTAATTATCAAAATATTAAATGCTTCAGGATTTGCATTGTTTGATATTAAAAATATTTATATGTCCTTACAAGTAATTAGTTATTTATCATTACTCTATACTGGGTTCGACTAGTTTTCATTTCATTTGATGTTGAATTATTATGGCACATTCAAAAATATTCTCTTGTGATGTTTTTCTCTTTAATAATAATAATAATAATAACAGAGTGAATTCACTCTATTTGCGTGGTGGGGTTGGTTAGCGGGGTACTATATTTATTAACTTGTGGTAATCACGAGTCATGTCTGTGTAGTCTATTGCGTCGACTTCCACTCTTTCGCCTTTTACGTTTTGTATCCCTTTGAAAAGCTACGTTTCCTGGATCGTCAGCCAATTGTGGATACCGGTGTATACTGTGGATATCAACTCCTTCGTAGCCATCGACATCACCGTGAGAAATTAATTCTTCTTTCTCCTCCTCGGTCCAATCACCGCGTCCTTGGAAACCAGCCGCCACTAATTGTTTTTCAAGCTCCCACGCTCGTTCTACAGCCCGCTTATGTGCGTGCTTTAGTATTCTATGCCTCTCTTGTTCTGGATCAGCTCCATATTTGATGATTACCACCGCATCAGGATTGTGTAACCGCAACTCTTTTCCGGCTGTTTGTCCGTGGTCTGTAGTTTCATGCGTCGATACATTAAACATCCCACCAAGACGTCGAAGTTCTTCTAAATCATCACGAATCTTTAACACATTGTCTTTTACAAAGTAGAACACGTCTTGATCATGAATACTGAAGTGTAGCTCCAAGAAGAACGAATTGTTGAAAACTGACGTAACAACATCTTGCACCACGCTGTTTACACCTTCCACTACGCTGACCAAAGCTCTGCCGCTGACTCTTGAAATAAGAACGCCTTCACCGAAGACGGCTCTGCGGTATGCGACACGAGGTAGAAGATTGCGTGTTTTCGGTTCCATTTTCAATAATGGTTTCGGTACGAAACCAACATCAGAGAACTTCTCATTTACCTAAATAAAACACAAAAATTAATTTGAAAATTTTAATTTTATAATCGTTTTATAATAAAAACTTACCCTATCAACAATACATTGTAAGCCAGACATAACTCCAAAATCTGGTGCAAGTTGTGGCGATGTTACAGTTGCTTTTGGTTTATAGACCATTCGACTAGTGTATTCTGATCCCAACATATTTTTCATATCATAGCCATACAATTTGAGCCAATCATTTAGATCAGTCATATAAGATATTTTATTCTTTAGATTAATCGGGTCATTATTTTGGAAACGATAAATAAACACGTCGGTTGGTGTATTAAGTTTAGTTGCAAGTTGTTCCCAAGCAGGGATCATCCATTGTCCTACTGCTGGATCATATAAACGCTTGTTCAAATAAACTAATCGTGTATTTGGATCTAATAAACCTCCGTGGAAATCAACAGGTAAATAGAAATCTGGGTTTGAATCTTTTATTACTTTTCCGAAAGGAGTTCTTCGAATTTCTTTAATTAAATTGCCATTAGTATCAAACAACGCCAAGGGGGAACCATTTTGATCAGAAGCAACATAAAATCTTTGTTCAGATGTTTCAACAGTTATCAAAACATTTCTTTGATCGTACAGAAAACGGAAGGTTCGGCCAGTTTTTGGGAAATGAACATGACTAATTAAATCTGGAGTGCTGGGATTGGAATAGAAATACTGAGTAACATTTCCTTTCTCATCATGCCATGTGATAAGTCTGCCCCTATCGTCATAATAGTACCAGGTTTGGAACTTATCTCTTTCAAAAGCATGAATAAGTTGACCTCGTGAATTGTATCTGTATTTCTGTTCTCCTCTTCTAACTACAAAACCTCGCATGTCATAATTATTGAACTCTACGTCACCGTACTGTACAACTCTATCGCCACTGTCATATCCAAGTGTAATTTTTTCCTCTTGTTCTATAATTCCGATAATATTTCCGTTTTCATCGTATACGTATTTCCAGTTATTAGTACCGACAACTTCCAGTACGTGACCATCGGAATTGTAAGTAATTCTGTCCATAGCTGTTGTTCTACCAATACCTAATTTCTGCGATTTTATACGATTTCGCAAATCATATTCAAGTTCTAGTCGGAACACATCAAATGATTTAATATTTATTAAAACTGATTTAACTCTACCGTGATCATCGTAATCAGTAATTGTGAAGAATTGTTTACTAGTATCTTGCATAACTGAACGGTTGAACGTATTTCTATAAATTCTTAAATCACTGACACCTTCTAACATCCCCAGATTTTGATTATATTTCAATCTTAATTGAGGCAATTCTTTTCCATTAATGTCAACATCAATTCCTGATAACCTTGCATTTCCATCGTACTGGTATCTATAATGTGCGTTATCTAATCCACTCTTGCTTCCAAACTTCAGTTTTTCGTCTTTCAATATGCCAGCGTGATATTTGTATTCTTGTTTAAGTTCAAAGTTAGGCTCAACAATATCAATACTTTTCACAAGCCCAGAAGTTTCTTGATATACATAATGTGTTGATGAAAGGCCAGCTAAGATGGTTTCTAATTTTCCAGTATAATCGTAAACATATGCGACTTTTCCTGATTGATGTGGATATACTTTCGCTAAAATCTGTCCATCATCGTTGTAGATAATTTCATATGGATGTCTATTCATTGGTGAGAAGTACTGATATTTAAAGAATCCAAGAGAAGTTTGCAACGAGAATGTATGAATGTGACCACGAGGAGTTGTTAAAGACTGAAGGGCCCCAGCTTCATCGTATTGCAGAAGATAGTCGCTACCTCTCGGTGTTGTTACTTTTAGAGGCTGTAAGATAAAAATACAAATTAATATACTGTTAAAACTATTATCTTTAATTGTGTAACTTACCAAGCTGCTAAACATATCTTTGAAAGTATATATCATTGAAGAACCATCACCATATTTGATTTCAAATAATCTTCCAGCTCTATCAAATCCATAACTTTCAATTAAGTCTCCCCAACGCCAGTTAGTAAGTCTACTAAATCTGTCATATTCTAACTCAACTCCAGCAAATATTCCATTCCTAGGTCCCCATTTAACAGGTCTCGCTGTTCTGTCGTATGTTATATTTAGTAGCTCAACTCTGTCATCTAAGAAAACAGCAACAGTTGCTGTATCTCTATCGTATTCCAAAGTTAAAAGATTTTCACCATTTACACGTAGTTTGCGACCAACTTGAGCAATTGCCTTGTTGTTGTTATTGTTGTTGTTAGATTTGCCTTTTCCATTTTGTACTTTGCGTAGGAAGTATCGCCATTCAAAACGATTTGCTAAGTCGCCACCAACTTCTGTTCGTTGTTTAGCCGGAACTGGATAACTTTCACCTAACAATGGTTCTATTTCAGCCAGTACTGAATATGGAACTGTATCTGTGGTAACGCTGTGACTCCAAGGTTTATTGCTGCCTACACTTCCATCTGCAAGGACAATTGTTCGATATTCTGCTTCTCCAATCTTTATTGAAACGGAAGAACCTTTGATCAACATCGACACAGGTTTCTTATTGTTTTGACCAACCATAACAGTAGCCCCTTTAACACTAAGATCAAATGACAGGCTGATAACTTTTCCTGTTGGTGTTACAGCAGATGTTAATCTTCCAAATTCATCATAGTTGTACACATAACTTCTACCACTGCTATCCAATTTAGTTTTTAACAAGCCAGTTGGTCCATGATAATCAAATGTTACATTGTAGTTATCAGGTGTACTTAGTTCGTGAAGCATTCTCATACGAGACATTCTCAATCTACATTTCTGTCCCTTAGTATTTTCAATAGAATTAACTTGACTAGCATAATCTCTTAATAAGAATACTTTGTTTCCAGCAGCGTCTGTTACTGTACTCAATTTACCGTTGCTAGTATTCACATTGTAAGTAAATGTGTAACTAGTTTCTCCCGTCAAAATATTCTTTGTTGCTATATGTTGACCGAATCTGTTGAAAATGTAAATTTCTTGTGCATCTGGCGAAAAGATTTCATATTCTCTTGATGTACTTGCATCTGGAATGCTTGCCATAACAGATCGAATGCGATAGTTGGCTTGATCACCAATATGCACAATTCCATCTGGGCTAACAGCAACAGCTGATATTGTGTTGAATTTAGAATATGAAGCCAAGTAGTGGTCCGCTTCAAAGCAGTCACATCCACGTTCCAAACAATTGCATTTAGATTCAGCTCCGGCGTATGGACTAATTTTTCCATCAGTTCCAATGACTCGAACTCGATTAATTCTCTGTGAATCGCTCTCAGCAACGTATAAATCTCCAGATGGCCCAAATGCGATACTTTGCGGCATAACTAAAGTTGCATGCGTAGCCAATTCCATATCAAAACCAGAAGTTGGTGATGCACAATGAAGAGGCCTTCCAGCTACTACTTTTACTCGACCATCAGGTGCTAATTGCAAGATCATGTGATCATCAATGATATGCAATGAATTATCCAAAGGATTTATTGATAATTCCGTTGGCCAACGTAAATGTACTTCTTCTACATTTAAAGTACCTTCACAAGGAATAGGTTTCCAATGCGATTTATGCATATGATTTCCGATAACAGTTGTTACAATTCCATCTCGGTCAACCATTCTAATATTTGTGCCATCAGCAAAGTAGAGAACGTTGTCAATGGACACAGCAACTCCTTTTGGATACGCGAGTTTTGCATCACGAGCTAAAGCTCCATCTCCACAATGTGCTTCGTCACCAGGTAGGCATCGTTCACCGGAACCCACAACAGTTTCCCAGTTATGATCGGGATCACTGTAATCATCAATGTTACGAACTCTGATGATTTGATGTGATTCAGGATCTGAGATGTACAGGACGCCATCAAGAGGACTTAATGCGAGATGATAACGATATGATACTCTGGTGGCACTGTAAATAATATAATAATTAATTAACAATAATTCAATATAAAAACAATACAACTTACTTTAATCGTACAACAGTCCGAACTGTTCCATCAGTTAAAATTCGGCGAACCAAATTAAAATCACCGACGAAAATTGATCCATCTGGAGCTGTTGCTAAAGCAACCGGAGCTAATAATCTTTGTTTTGATGCAATTCCTTCACAGTCAGTACAGTCTAATGGCCTTTGATGTCCATCACCCATTGTTGTTAAGATCACGCGTGGTTTGTGCTTCAAGTAGATATTTGATCCATCGCCTTTTTGAAGTATGCCTATAAACAATCAAAATTGTTATAAATAAAGTTTCAAGATATATCATATATAAATTAATTTACCTTCATGGAAGTTGTATCTGTGATGAATATCCAAGTTCCAACCACCAACTTCAGAGATACTCATGTCATGACCGCTCAATTTTGTCGTTTGTACATCCCAAATGATGTCTTTGCAGTCGTTATATTCATAACCAACTTTAACAATTGCAGTAGTTACACCATAAACACGTTGCCGATAAACGTTTAATCTGTTCCATGCGTATGTAAATTTGATGACAGGATCAGCTTCGAAAGTTTTCTCAAATAATATTCCTTCAATTGTGATACGTAAGTGAATTAAATTCAAAGATGGTGGAATAACTTCTGGTGTAAGTTGAAGCTGAATAGTTGAAAGATATCCAGCAGCTCTTGAACTATGATAGACCAAATTCAAACCCGTTCCGGGTATTTGTAGACTTTCTTGTACAACCTGTATAATTGAGTCACATCGTTTAAATATGCATAATTAACTTGAAATATTTATCATTTACCTGTGATTCAGCTAAAATTGCACTCTTATCGGGACAAGCCCCCTGGAATCCATGTTTCCATGTAGCCAGAACTACCGGCTTCATCAGATCGTAATCGTGTGCAGCACATGGATGTGGTAAAACATTTATAGACTTATCATCTCCAGTTGCCATTACAACTTTGTCAACAATTACAACTTCATTCCAAGGAACAAAGACAATATGACTTTGGGGTCGGAATGGCGAGCGACCAAACTGCAAAGTAACGGCCCCACCACCGTTAACCAGAAGATCGAACCACCCATCATCTCGAGTGAGAGTAAATCCCTCCAGTGGTGTACTGGTACTAACGCGAACACCCATGAGTCCTGTGCCCATAGAAGTTACAACGCGACCACGGACAACTGCAGAACGGCTGCGTAAAAAACAAATTGCAAATTAGTATAAAATGACGAGCTTAAGTTCAACTGAAGAAATGAAACTCTACTGCAGGCACTCCTTCTATATCTAAAAATTAAAAAAGTATTTAAAATACTACTAAATACCTAAATATATACGTTACTATTTTCTTCAAAAAATTACGATGAATTTCAAACATAAATTTTAAATAATACTGATAACGAAGAATAATTAAGTTTAGTGCGAAAATGTAAATTCGAAGATTTGAAGTGATGTAGTCTCAAGAGACTGCTAGAAAGTATATTGAAAAATAATAAAACAGTAGTATATTTAGAAATAGAGAATAATATCAATTATTCCGTTTTAAATATGATGACTGAAAAATAGTAATTCTATGTCTAAATATTCAACTGTGCGGAAACTGAAAACATGAAGCAAAATAATAAATCACAAACACTGTAGGATATAAAAATGTAACAAAACCAGGCGACAATCATTAGACAGGAAACATAATACGACCAATAACACAGAATATCAACCAACAAAATTAATTAGTGTAATTATCACAGATACGCTGGCACTGATTTATTTTTATCCTTACCTTGTGTTGAAGTGATTCCAAAATACACTGAACGCAGCAATCGGAAACAAATTCCATATAAAGTTAAACATGTAAATTTTGTTCCCTTTTCAAAAATTAATACTTCAAAGCTAAAAAGTTAGCTAATTTTTGCAAGTGAATTCATAAATAAAAATATGATTTATAATGTGATGGTGCATTCATAATTTAATTGCAGATTTATTTTCATAATAAATGAAAAAGAAACACTTGTGTGAATATTACTTCTGAAAAATTGAAATCTCTCGGCTTCTGAAAACCATGCATTGCTTGTGTGAATTTCCAAAGCTTTTTTTTAACAGCAATAAGTTCGCGGACGATGGACAAAAAAACGCGATTAACACACAACATACATGAATAGTGAAGTGTTTCAAATCCACGGCACACAAAAAACCAGGGGGACAGTGAATGAACAGAGGGCACAACAATGCACAATATATTAAAAATCCCATGAACATATATAAGACAGGGACACATTAAACAGCAAGTAACCTGACAGCATTGAATCTTGTGTGATGACAGAAGTGACAGATACAGGTTGAGAAATGCATAGAATTCAGAAAATCTAAGTCATACCTTTCATTGAATGTCTCTTGCCGGGCGTAATTCTGCAGGCTACCTTCATCGATTAGGAATTTCATGCGCTCGAAGAACGACGCTGTGATTGCAGGCGGTTGCTTTCTCAACAGGATATCAATCGGTTTTGGTGCTGACACACACAATTGACTGCTGCGACATAAGTGGCTAGAGCAGCATTCAGGATCCTCGCAGTCTACTAAGCCATCTGTAAAATATTATTATATAAATTAAAACTTATGTCTGGATTTTATTTTTCTAATAAATAACCTTTGTCGTTATCACGCCCATCGCTACAACTTTGTTCGAGAAGAACGCTGCAGTCTCTGCCATCCCATCCATTATCACATCGACACTCCCACGCTCCATCTGTGTTGAAGCGACACTGGCCGTGTCCAGAACAACTGTTTGGACAACCCTCCATAGTACAGTGCTTTCCGTTCCAGCCAGTCACACACAAACATGTTCCGTTTTTGCATTGGCCGTGTTCGTTGCATCTGGAGTCGCATTGTTTCATATTACAGTATTCACCAGACCAGCCACTTGTGCACTGACAAGCACCTCCGACACAATGGCCATGTGGTCCACAGTCTAAATCGCATAGTTCTGTAAAACATAATACAAGTAAGAATATGTACCATAGTATTCATAATGAATGTATATACCTCGAGAACAATCCTCGCCCGACCACTTAGGTTCACATAAACAAGATTGTGTATCTAAATCGAATGTTCCGTGTCCTGAACAATCTGGAAGACATTGCAGAGCGTCTTTGTCCATTTGATTGCAATCGGCTCCTTTCCAACCCTTCTTGCAAAGGCAAGTACCTTCGACGCAGAATCCATGAGCGTTGCAAGTTGGATGAGGACAGTCAACTACACGCAAATATAATATTTATTAAGTCGTATTAAGTATAGAATAAAATTACTAGTACAAATAAAAATAACTAAACAACACTTTAATATATTTTTTGGGGAATATTAATTTGTTTAATTGTTAATAATTAAGCAAAAAGCACACAAACAAATAATATTAGGACATACAAAATTATTGTTTGTTAATAGATTATGCACAAAATGCATCTTACCCTCCGCACAGAATTTTCCTTTGTAACCACGTACGCAATTGCATTTTCCATTAACACAATGCCCATGACCAGTGCAGTCAGGCACCTCGCATTCGTCATGGCGCAAACTGCATTCTTTTCCCTTCCAGCCGGGATTGCACTGGCATTCACCGTTGATATATTCACCACGCTGACTACACAGCACGGGACATACACCTGCGGGGAAATATTCGAATACTCACATGCGCATAACATAGTGTGTTGTGCAAAAGTTAGATAAGAACATTTGTTGTAAACATTCCGGATAAAATATGAAGATTATATTCGCATATTTTATATAAATATATGTTCATCAATGTTAATATTTAAAGTTTATTTAATGCGAAGTTTACGTATTCAGGCAAATATGTAAACATATCAAAGCAATTTTCAATTAGAAAAAATTGAAGTGTTAATGTTAGTGAAAACTTACTCTCACTGCAGTCATCTCCGCCAAAGCCAGGATTACACTGACAATGTCCCATCAAACATTCTCCTTTCCCACTACAACCATTCGGACAATTATGCGTCATATCATCAGCAACTTGTGCAATAAAAGTAACTTCCTGTGGATCGCCATCGTCATTATACAAGGACAAAAACCAGTGTCCTTGTTCCATATAGTGCGTAACTTCTTTCTTCATTGATGGCTGTTCGAGAATCGGGTACAAAGAACATGAATTAGTTACAAGACAAGAAGCAGAGAAGTGAATTAGTAACACTTACATGCGAAGCTCTGGTCGTTCGAGCCTTGAAACCGCTCAACACTTCAAGAATGTGATATTGGGTATGAGTTGGTAACGCGTTTCGTCGCGCATAAACGCCGATACTAGCACCCCGAGGGATATTGTAATCGAATTTAACGTACGCCGCTTCTGACTGATAGAACTGCATGTTCCAATAACTATACGGAGGTATTTCTTTGGACAGTCGCTGTCCCAGTGAAATCTGGGAGAATGTCGTACCATCTGGTGGAAATGATTGTGCGGGAAATGTTCTAGCACCTGTGAATGTGAGCGTTTTTGTTAGTTGAATGGTTTTGTTAGAACAATATATTTCGAAACGTGATATTAGCTATGAAAGCGTTTTAGCACGTTTTGTTATAAATAAAACACAAAGCTGCTGGTAAGCAAAACAAATATGAAATATGAAAGTTACATGATAGTAACATTTAATGTAACTTAAATAATTTAATTAACCAGTAAATAACAAGTATTATTGTTCATTTTATGCAATTCTGGTGAATTTTCCAACATATAATGGATAATACAATACTTACAAATACTTTCACACAATCATGCATCCCTCTTAAAACTAAAAATGAAAAAATAATAAAATAAAAATATTCATGCAAGTAAAGTTGATTAGTGATAACAAATATGCATCGCTTAGTCGAGTTAGGAGTTAGTGATGCCACCAAGCCATCATTGTGACGAGTCCCTACCTTCAAGAATAAGAATGGTTGGCGGAGGGGGAAGTGCAGTAGTGACTTCTGGACATGCACTAATGTCACTACTACTCCAAGATTCGGTTGTTTCAGATGTACTGTTTACCGCATCTGTCGGATCGGAACTACTATCGGACCAACCTTCTGTTGTGCTCGAAAAATACTCAGTGTTATTATAAATGTCGCTGGGGTAGTCAGAGCTGAGCTCGTCGTCACTTGAGGACGAGTTTGTGGAAGAAGCGTTCAAAGCCACACTAACATTTTCTGTTGTCGACGTATCCTCACTAAGCGGTTCAACAGAGGAAGACAATGCTGTACTATCTTCTGTATCTGTAGACGTTTCTTCTAGACATGGACAAGAACACTGACATTCTCCACCCCAGAAATTGTATGGGCGAGAAGTGGGTACCAGAGGAGTGGGGTGTTTTGGAGTTTGGGTTAACTCAGTAGAGGGTGCATTAGTCGTAGAGCTTTGCAACAGGAGGGAGTCTGATTTCGGAGGCGCAATGTGACCAATGTTAATACCTGGAAGGTTATTTGGATTACCGTCCGTAGGAACGGAAACGGAAAGAACGTAGAATGGTTGGGAATCAGAGGGATTTTGCGAGTCGGGTTCGGTTGCAATAGTGACGTTGACAAAAACACGTTTGGAATGCCGGGAATGGTCCATAGCAGGGATTTGTACAAGTTGAATTTGAGGGGAATTCGGTTGTTTATTAGCAACACTCTGATGTTCGTTATTAATATTACTCAAAGTCGAGTTAGATTCACTTGCGGCGGGAATAACCTCATGCGTGTTAATATTTAATTTTGAGTTCGTAACACCAACATCTAAGCTATCTGATACTTTTTTTGCAGGCGACAAATTTAATGTCTGCAATTCAGCTGACGTTTCCTCTATTAATGTTTTATTGCCTCTGTCTTCTTCCTCAACAGATTGATTTTTTACTTCATTATTTAATAGATTCTTATCGGGGCTTTTCTTTAAATCACCACTGTTGTATGTATCTTTCGACTTTACAGTTGTGGAAATTGGTTCATTATTTAGTTTTATAATTTCTACTTCATCTTGCCCATATGAGTAAATTGGGTAATCATGCTGAATTACTTCCGGACTTTCAATTTCTGATGGTTTCATACTATGACTTTCAGGCAAATTTTTTGGTTTTTCTTTAAATTCAACAACTTCCGGTTCTACAGGTTCAAGTAATTCTTTTTGTGTGATTTTTATTATATCATCTTTAGAATCATTTATATTTTCAGATAATTCTTCCATAACTTCAGAATATGATTTTGTAGATATATCTAATATTGTTGATGATTTTAAGCTAGAAATATACTCTGTAGTAGAATCGGTATTAAAATCTGTAGTAGAAATGGTACTCGACGAAATATTGTTAATTTCAGTGCTAAAAGAAACAGAACTACTATCTGCTTCAATTTCCGAAATGGAAACATTTGATGTGGCTTCAGTAACGACGTTTTGCGCGGTGCTAGTGCTGGGTGCATTAGTCAATTCAGACGAATAATTAGTGTCACTTTTAGCAGACAAAACACTTGTGGTAAGCGAGACTTCACTAACATTGACTTCGCTAGCGTCATGCAGGAGTGTGGTATATTCAACATGCTCACTAGAGGTAGCGATTGTAATAGTACTATCATGCACAACCTCTAAACGGGCTGTAGTGTTTTCGCTGACATTGTTTGGTGCGGACAACATAGACTCATGCGTTGGTGATGGGTTATTACTAGACACTTGTCTACGTTTGCGACTGTAGACTGGGGACTGAGCAACAGCTAACACACGATCCAAAAGGTATTTACCTCCTCCTGAAGATGAAGATGACACCGGCCTCGGTCTGGTCGATGTAGATAAATTCGTTTCTGACGTGGTGGCCTTTGATGATGGGAAAGTCTCTGGATTCTCTCCAACCAGTACTGTGCAGGTTTTCGAACTCTGATATGACCAGTTCAGCAAACTTGATGCTGCAGATAAGAAAAATCAACAATATTAGTTTTGTCTGAGGGTCTGTTTAAGAGATGTTATCTTTCTTTACCTGAAATGTAAGAAAGGGCGGCTGTAAGTACAACCGAGAGCATGATGAAGACGATGGCTGTGCATTTCCAGCTACATTTGGAGGCGAGGCCTTTCCGAAAGTGGAAACGGGAGGCCGGCGGGAAGTGACTGGAGTTTGGGCGGCGCAGATTGTTACGGACGGGCAGCACGGGCACTGTGGTGCCAAACGGCAAATTGCACCTTTCAGAATTCTTTAGCTCTTTTGATGGACTGCTACATGATGAGTTTGATTTATAATCCATTGTAGAATTTTTTGGCATATCTACAAAGAACATAGTTATTATTAACTTGTCAAAAATCGAATTGTTTTAATTTAACATGTTAATGCAACAGAAAGAAAAAATCTTTAAATATATTTTCAGATTTTAATTATGTACGTGAATACTTTCATTTTACATTAGGATGGAGCATAACATGTGTAGTTTTTACTTCCTTGTTTTATTTGAATGGAGCTGATTGTAAATTTAATTTTTTTAATGTGATCCAAGGAGCACTTATATGAAAATTTAGGTGGCAGTAGGATCAAAAATTAAAAAGGTTTCAGTGTTAATTTATTGTGGCACGTTTCGGCGCCGAAACGGCAACCATCATCAGCCTTATAAAATATTTATATTGCTACATGTTCTTATAATTTTTGTTTATTACATAATTTATTATTGCACAATAGGGTACTTTACCATAGTAGCAAATTAGCAATCCAGTCAATTATATTGAAATGAGACCTCAAAAATGAGTTATTGCCATGAAAAAAGTTTTCAAAAAGTTAATAGTTCTTTAAATATTTGAGATTTTACGTATCAATACATTTACGTCACAGTAATGCGTTTTCACGTGTATTCTTACTTACAGTAATAAAGAAACTACCAAATTGTATTTTATATTTTGTAACATTTAGAGACAGTTGATTTTACATGAAGTACATTTTAATTCTAGCCCCATTGTTTGAGAAGATTTTCAGCTATACATCTACTTCACAAAAACTTTAAAAAAATAATTACAGCTTTATTAAGAACAATTAAGGCTTATCAGGACTCTCAATCGCTTTCAAATAACATGAAGAATTGGTAAACTAAACTACCCTATTTTAATGTTTTCAGTTTGAGTGTGCTTCTAGCATAAAGGTTGCCGTTCGGCGCCGAAACGTTCCACAATAAACTAACACTGAAACCAGTGTATTTCTTGATCCTATTGCCCCAAATTTTCATATAATTGTTAATATAAGTATAAATTCAAAATAAACGATTAGTGCTTTTTATTACATAACAAAGAGAAAGAATAATGACAATGTGAACTTGTGTAACTTACTAATGGTGCCACTGGGTATGTAGACATTGCCAGACGAGGTGCGCACGAGGCAAGAGGGCTCGAAGTCCCCGGCTGGGTCGCCGGGGGAGGCGGCCAAGCGACCGTTCAGCCTACTCATTGTCGGGTTTCGTGGCGGCACATCTGGCGGACGGGGCACGCCGTCTAGTAAACAACCTGTAAACAAAGACAGCCTTCTGTTATGCCTGATTACACCAAATGCATAGGAGTACAGTTATTTTATATTAAACAACAGAAGTTACAATTTTAATCGTACTATCAACTGTTATTACTTTTTAATATGCAACATTTATTGATAATTATAAACAACATAATACGTTAGTTACTTATAATATAGGGTGTTTCATAACTTCAGGTACATATGTTAATGGCATAATGTTGTTTGATATGCTGATTACGAATCAAAAAGAATTTTTTTTAATCGCAAAATTATTTTCTATGTTTCCCAGTCCAAAATTTTTCGTTGCCAGTGCCACTGGGTGGATGATTATGTTAAAGTTATTAATTAAATAAAATTCTATTATAAATAACTGCTAATAATTGAATTGTGTAATTTACTTCATTGTTTGTGTTTAATAGGAAAGCGAATCCAGTGCAGTACTACAAAAAATGTTTCAGGTAAACATCGGGTAAACAACTCTTAATTTTTCGAATTTAAAAAAAATTCTTTTAGATTCGTAATCAGCATATCAAACAACAACAACCTGTATAATACGTTAGATACTTATAATTCATTAGTTACTGACTTATACGTTAGATACATCCATAATAACATCAAAAACTTCCATAATATGCGAACTAATTGACAAATAAAATTGTTGATTTGTTTTAACATCGCTGTCGTTGATGATACGATTTAAGCCCCCTTGGATGTTTAAAGAGACTCGGTTTCACCTCGTCGCTTGGCAACATCTTCGGTATTATAAATCGCATAATATTCTTGTTATATTAATAGCTATAAACTTTGATAGTAATACATTAATATGGCAAAATGACAGCCAAACTATCACAAAGTTCTGTCTTTATATGAAACTTTTTCGAATATGGTTTAAATTATCAACATTTTGGAAATGATAGATCACCATTATTTCTAAATTATATCATTATTAAAATATTATAAGCTGCCGCGCCGCTCTATCCTAAATTGTAATTTTTAAGTCTTCCATAAATAAACAATAATATTGAATCTAAACTAAATTGAAATTAATATTAGATATTTATTATACCGTTTATACCTGAATATACAAGAAGTAACTCCTAAGAACCTTGGAGACAGTAGTGTAACAGTTCACAAAAATACGACAAAAATGATGCCATTCAAAATTCAAATGATTAAATTGTTAGTTGGATATTTCGGATATTTCATTATCTCTACATAGCTATTTTCGTTGCAAGTTTTATCAAATGTTATTTCTTAGTATCCCACAATCCACATAACAGATTTGTAATTGAAGTATAAACACCAACTGTGGGAATTTTAAACACAGAAGATAATTTATATTTACCGTGTGTATTATCTCAATTTGCTAAATATTCTGTTTTGTTCTTTGGTGGAGAGATTATTACTTCAAAGGTCGGCATTTATAAGTAAACACGATTATGATTAACTAACAGCTTAAGGTATTTGTAATTTTAATTAAGTAAATGTTCAATCAAAATACAAAAAATGCTTTTCAACATCTTAACGCAAGTGTAATAGTAACAAATTATTACAATTCGTACTTAATCGATTCTTCGATTCCCCCTTTTGTCTTGCTTATACAAGACACTAATAAACCATTAGCGATTTCCGATTTCCTACAATACTTTATTTTTCGATTCCACTCTTTTCCCCAATACTATGGCAGCCTGAAACCAGCCCGAAACTCATACTTTGCCGCATCCTAGCTATGCAATGTCATTTTGTAGTTGAAGAACACTATGTAAAAGTGTTTTCGTTGCGAGTAAACTGTCAGATTATTATAATGTTTTTATAAACATTTAATAGAGAAAGAATGGATATGTGCCTTTTTAAAATAAATTTCTATCATGAGATATAACCGTGTAAAGTTTGCATAAGTTGGAATTTTTTTTGTACAATTTTTTAATCAAAATTTTTAAAAAGCACATCTGTAGATCCATTCTTTCTCTATTAAATTCTTGTTGAAATAAGATTTTACTATTCTTGTACTGGCCACAAAACACTCGCTACGTTAGTACATTTTATGCTGGATTCTAGGAGGTAAACGGGTCTCTTAATGTTAAACAAGAGTAATGGGCATTTATTATTTTTTCAGTTTCATTTATGGCACTGTTAAAGCATGTGACAAAGCAAAAAGGCATAATCTACTTTTCCTAGAAAATAACTTTTAGAAAAGATAAACAAAATTCCACATTTTTCCCGACAAACACTTCCTGTCCATAATGCGCTTGTTGCAGCTATTTTTAGTTTTTGAGGATGGGATCACGCTGAGCCTACAGGAAATACGAAACATCCATGAATGAATGATAATTTCTCGGATAGATTTAAAATAAGTTGCTCAACATTTTTCTTATTGTTTTGTTTATAATAATTACATATTTATTTTTGTCTATTACCCCTTTACGTGTTCAATAATCTCAAAATTTAAAATATAATTATAATATTTAATCCTTGAATGAATACGTTTGTGCCAGATATTAAAAAAATATATCTGCAGTTTTATTTAAATAATTTTAAACTTTAAAATACGGAATGGATAATTTAGGAAATAATTGAAATACAAGTGCCGACCGTAGTATAAATAAATATTTTTAAAATTAAAGTATTTACCTCTGTATTCGCAAAACATTGTTATAAGAATATATTCCCAGTAGAAGTAAAACTATACAATATCACAAAAGTATCACAGTTTTCACAAGTAAAGTTATCATTTTCTAGCACTCATAAATCACTATTCACACTAATCAACAATTAATCCAATAAATAATTCTTGAAGTAACAAAGGCACCCTCGCAACAATAAAAAAAATAACGAAGTTCATGTAACAGTTGACAGCTGTTGAAGGACATAACGTTCACGTTCGCGCACACCATAAATTTAAATTAAAAATCGTCCCCTAGTTTATCACCAGCCGCGAAAACACAATTCACCACAAATTCACATGGTATACAAATACGCAACGATCACGTGTCGCCGGACAATCTGTTTTTCCACGGAGCTAAGACGACGCTCATTCAACGGAGGACGCGGTATCAATGTCAGTGCCACGTGCGAGTAATGCCAAAGACCAACTGCTCTCGTCTCGCTAGGGTTCGAGTTCGGATCGGACGGCCGGGGTGCACAACAAAGAGTGGGGGATGAACCACGTTTCCGGCTATGTTTACAGATGCTAACTGCAGATATTTCATTTTTTTAATGCGATTTAAATGATTTAAAATGTGATCACATGTTTGATAGCTTGCAAATCATTTTTCAATGATTGAAATCATTTAATCTTTTATGAATAAGCTTTAGGGGTGAATATTTTAAACTGTTTGAACTACCCAATTGGAGATTCATTATCGTGATAAGATTTTTATTTGAACAACAGCTTTCGTCTTTCGCTAAGGACACTTAAGGATC
Organism: Agonum fuliginosum; assembly: GCA_947534325.1. Classification (NCBI taxonomy): domain Eukaryota; kingdom Metazoa; phylum Arthropoda; class Insecta; order Coleoptera; family Carabidae; genus Agonum; species Agonum fuliginosum. Next base: position 58,148,460 of record OX384029.1, on the reverse strand, counting down.
TCATTAACTTTAATCTGCCAAAGTTGACCTTTTTATCAGAATCGAATAAAACATTCTAAATTCTAAATATTATTTACATTAATTTATTGTAATTTGTAGCATTTTTGTAGGTAATAAATGGTAGGTGTACTTTCATAACAAATATCACATTATTAAAGAAAAATATGGATAAAATCATGTTATAATAATTTAATTTGAAGTAGGTATGCATATTATTTAACAAGCCAGTAATGATAACATTAGCAGGGACGGACTATTTTTAAGGGGGGAAATAATGAAACGCCTTCAATATAAAATTTGAATACATACCTAATAACGAATTCGTGCTAATTTTCATATTTGATTCCATTTGCTGCAAATAAAATATCTGATTTCTTATTTTCTAATGCTTCATTTAAATGCAAGTATTTGTTTTTGTAAATAATAAGTTATAACGTGTGCTAGTAATACAGGGTGTCTAAAAAAAATGTACTCACACTTTAAGAGCATTCTGTACAGGAAGAATATACACGTAAAAAGCACTTTACACGCATACACCTCATCGGCACATGGTTGCACATTTTAACAAAAACAAATTTTTATATGGTAGATAAGGGATAAAACTTCGTTCTATTAGTGCCATTTTTTCTGTTTTGTACCGAAATTTTAGTTTATAAAATAAAGAAAACTACAAAAATTCACATTTTTTTACCTCTAATTTTCTCGAAATCAGAAAGTTTTTCTAAAAAATAACACTACCCCAACGTAGATTAAACTTTAAACTACATGATTCAAGTTTCAAATATCATGTTCTACGAAATATAAAGAAAAATCTGTAGGTGCTTCTAAACGCCTGCAAGCGGTTGATAGTAAGTAATTTCGACCGTTGAACGTGCTAAAAAAATATTTTTTACTAATAGAACGAAGTTTATTTTTGTTAAAATGTGTAACCATGTGTCGATGAGGTGTATAAGTGTAAAATGCTTTAACGTGTACATTCTTCCTGTACAGAATGCTCTTAACTTTCGTGATGTTTGCGAATCTATTAGTGCGTGTTATCAGCGTTGTCTGAACAAATGGTCATCAATTTGAACATTTACAAACATGATTCTTCAATTACATTTGTCTTCTGTATTCGAATATATTTCATTTCAATTTATGCAAATAAATAATATTTTTCTCGTCATTCGAAGAGTGAGTACATCTTTTGAGACAGCCTGATGATGATGGTTTTATTTAAATTTGAGTAAACTGTAAAATAAAAATTGTAGACAATATAATAATAGTGTGCTTGAGTTTTCCAGTAATATATTCAAAATTAAATACGGTTACTTAAGTCCTAAACGAACAACACATATAGAATACATGTCACAACTAGGGAAACTAGATTGTCCCCAAAATACTCGAAATTAGCAATTTGCAGTGAAGTGGAAATATGAATGAATGTAGTTTCTAGTATTGTTACTTCGTTGGCATAAGCTAGAACGTTTTGTTAGGTTTACGTAATGAATGGAATACTTCTTGCGTGCCCATTTTATGGTATGTTAAGGGTATCATTTCTTGGGTGCACATGTCGATGCGTAGACGATCGCCCATTCGTTTGAAGTGCACGAGTGAAAGAAAAATGTGTTAGGAGTTAAGAGCGCTTTGCGTAGGGTTCGTTTCGGTTTTGCTTCGGTCTACTTGAAAATCTGGAAGATGCATTGACGTAGCATGTATTCAGTTTGTGTGGGTATCTTTAAAAGGTGCCTCAGATTAGGCGGAGCCCTGTATAGGAATTCATGGATGCTTGCTCAAGGTCAAGTATTATCCCCAGACCCCAAAGCGCAGGTAAAACTTCGACATCTGGCATGCAGAGAATCGGCTTACATATTTTTTGTACACTTTAATGTTTTAAAACTGTTATTTTCCTATGCCATTGTATATTGGTAGTTTTTGTTTAATATTGAATTTCATATTTTTACGGGAAACGTTTATTGTTTCCAACGCATGGACAAACACATTTGGTTTGAATGAATATTTAAACGAGTTTTTAATTTGTAATAACGGTTCATTTATTATTGAACAGATAAATATTTAAACGCAATTAGTGATGTTAGAATCACTTTGTTACATTTATTTATTATTGTTCCGTTAATTATCCACACTACACGCGAACTGCGAAGTGATTTTTCTCTCTGTATAAAACGGATCTTTTATTAGCAAACTTTTTTCAAAGAATGCGAACAAATTCGTTTTTTTAGAAACTGTGAAGATTTTTTTCAATTTGGAGAATATAGTTCGTTAATTAGAAATGTTTCTTTGTGATTGAATTTAGGCGCAGGGGAAGTACCTGTTCTTTGTTTCCTTCTTCTGCAGCGGGAATTTTTAATTGAACGAAGCTATAGTTACTAATTTCATTACAGTTCGAGTTGCTTCCGGTAAGTATATGCCGTGCTAGTACAACGCAATCTATCCGTGTGCCTTCTAATTATCGGTTACAATGAAAGTTTGGTGAAACATGCTTGAATATTTCAAAGAGCTACGTTACGGCTTGAATTAAAAGTTTTTGAAAAGAGATCTAACATTGGTTTTAATTGGAATCTGCAGTTAGTTTTCTTTGCAAAAGGAAACCTGTGCAATGTTGAAAACTTTTACAAATTAAAAAATACTCTAATGATATATAAACTGAAATGAAACTAGCTACGTGCTTAGCGAAGTGACTTCATTAAAGTATCAGGAAGAGCTTTCAAAAATTCTTCGCATGTAGATTTTGAATAGGTGCACGGAAAATGAAAATCTGATTAATAATTCAAGAGCACACATGAGACTTGGGCTAGCTTAAGCATTGCTAAATTAATTCCGAACTAGTTGCCGGCTCGTTTTACTCAAAACGTATAACATAATTAACCTGAGCATGTAATACGCAGCATTAAACTTTAACAGTACCTACATAACTATTTTTAAACCATATTCCTCAAACATTCTTCAAAGGATATTAATAATTTTATTTAGATGAGTATAGAATTATAATTAAATACCCTAATTAAATCCTCATTTCGACCGACTTTTTTAGTGCTTAATGCATAATGATTTGTGCGTAAGGCGTAATGCATAATTATTATTTATTAGATGGCCATTTCCACCTATTTTGTTTAAGGAGTAATTCGACAGAGATGACATTTATTGTCGAATTTTGTAATTTAATCATTGCCGGTATTTTTGCGATATTAAGGAATGAAAGAACTGTTAAATAAGGTATTCAGTTCCATATTAAGAAACAGACAGAAATTGACAGCTCGAAATAAATAATAAATATGACACATGTCATTATTTCTTATGTTTGGAGTTTGCAAAGTTTTGTTCTTATAAGTTGCTCTCAGTACTTATGCATTAAACATAGTTCTTAAGCATTAAAACAGTCGGTGGAAATGAGGCTTTAGTGTTTTAGTTTTAACTCACACATGAAAATAATTATAGTTTTAATTTCCATGGGAAATACTTCATGATAAGATCGTTTTGGTTCTTTCCTAGTTAAGAAAACAAATTATAGTATATTTTCAAACAAAAATTATTTTTTATCTAGATTGTCTCATAGATAAAATCTTTTTGAAGTTAGCAAAATGCAGTAAGCACTTAGTTTAGTGCACATCAATCTAATTTTAAAATTGCACTTTTGCAGTATGACTCAGGAAGACCGCAATTTAAATTAATGCATTTTCCGCATCCTATTAGGAACCCCTGGCAATAAAAAACCACCAGCCTCCTTAACGATATTAAATTTAGTAACCTTTGTTGTATGACGTCACCAATTTACATAAGCATAGCGTGCTACGATTCCACATTCGCGTTTCACGTGTTCTGCTCTTGCTGCCCTTTCGAGTTGCAGCAATCGTAGTTATCATCAGAAGGAACAGAGTGGTGCGGGACGCAAGGGACGAGGAAGCGGTGCACTCTTGGGGCGCGTGACTCAGGGTTCAAAGGGGTTGCGTTCGTACGGCCGGAAATTTAAATCTGTTAAAATGTTCTATTGCAAGGGAGCGGATAACTTGTTTGGCATGTACTTGTTTGCTGTTTGATAGCTATTTAAAAGTAGTTATGTCTCAGTAGGTTCTGCGGGTTTGTTGCCGGCACGAAGTTTCAAGTTAAGTTAGTTGGATAGAAGTTATGAATTTTGCATTTAAATTGAGACTTAATTAATCGCTGTACCTGATCATTTATTTTAACCGCTTAATTTTGATTTTGCTGAGAACGAAATTTACCCATTTTTCAAATTGTAATTATGATTTTTGTGTGTAGAAAAATCAGGGACGGCGCCAGCCCAAAATATTCGGAGGAGCCAGACTCGGATCAATAGTTTTTCAGGTAGGCCCCGTATGAAATAATAAATTGGATAAAAAGTTGCTTTTATTAATTTATTTAATATAAAATAAAAAATAAATCTATGTATCTACAAAAAATTACATAGTAAGAATTCTTATTTAAAACAAAAACTAAGTAATATTTTTACAGGATGTTTCACAATTTCAGGATAAAAATTAAACGATAGGTACTACAAAATGTACTGATACTGATATCAAAACCAAAGAGTTTTGAAAAATTTTAATACGTGATCAGTGATCAGTACATTAAGGTACTTATAGGTACCTATACCTGGTACATAGGTCATAAAATTGGATTATAATTTTTTTTTCGACTTTCATGGACTTCAACGAATTTATTGACTTATGGCCAGTCGCACCGCTTCCACTTGAATTTTAAGTTTTCCTTAAATGAACAATATCGAATCAAAATCAAATTGTCAAACGTAGAAATAACATTGCTGTCATTAATTCGATTCGATATTTTTCATTTAAGTGACACTTAAAATTTAAGGAGACGGTGCAAATGGCCATAAATTGTCTAAATCCCAATTTTTTGCTGAATGATGATTGTTGAGTTCGTAAATACGGAGTTATGAAGGGCATGGCTGCCGGGCTGCTATGCTATATTGTAATACAATACATTTTGTATGTTTTTTGAATTAAATTAATATTTATTAAATTAATTAATTATACCTATATTACAATGCACCTACTCGTAGAGCATTAATATTAAAAAAAAATTCATTTGATTTTCTCGGATTGCTTAACAATAAAAACTTTATTTTATTATTTACAATTGAGTGGGTAAGCCACAGGGTGGGCCCAGAACTAATTGGGTGGGTCCGGGCCCACCCAGGCCCCCTTCTGGCGCCGTGCCTAAAATGCACATTTTACAAAAATTAGCTCTGGAAATATGTTTTTTTTGTGGAAGATTTCCGATTTATTAGCAATAAACAATAATTATATGTTCAAATTCAAATTGGAACAAAACATTAAGACTGTAAATGTTTCATGATTCAAGATTGTAGTAAGACAGCACAGAATGTATGGCAGCAAAGGAAGCGGTTGAGGGGGCGACTTGGAGGAAGACGAAGGCTGAAGATACAAGTACTTGTACTTGTATAAGAAGACGTCGACGTCGTTGGCTGCACGTAATATCTCCGCGTCGCGTGCGAGTGTCCCACGCAAACAGCACGACGTACTGACATCCGGACTCGCACAATATTTCTCGTCGGATAAGGGATTGTTATCAGCGCGCGGAACTTCAGCGCTGGTGGGCTGTTATCGCGAAGCTGCCTACGCCACCGCTATCTGCTTCCCTTCCGGCCATCTCTCACCGTCATTTTTATTTCCCCGCTACTCCGTAGAAAGCTTGCAGTGCGAGCTATCCACCATCCCATTGTTGCTGGACGACGTTCACGCGATATCCGTTTGACGCGCCATTGTCAAATAACGCGAGGTTGAGGTTAGGGCTCGTAGCTGCGTATGACTCACGCACGTGTGTTAAGATAGCGCCGGAAGACGAGGTAATACCAACCTACGAACCTCTGACGGGTTTATTTGTGTCACTTGAGAAATTGACTTGCTGCGCATTTCACGCAATCTAGAAATTTACCACATTTATTACATTTTTTTCATCCACTTCCGCACTACCCTATTTCATTTACTTTTGCTTTTCAGCTTACAGCGCACATTAAAGCATCAGACATTTTCATCGCATTGCATTAATAAGTAGAAGTAGAGTCAATTTGGGGCTTAAATGCGGACACCCGTAATTTTCTAGAAATATTTACATAAATTCCTTTAGTTAAACTTATGCCTTGCCTATGGCACACCGGTCGAGGAGCATCGAGGACCATCGAGGAACTCCTCGATGAAACGAAAGAACGCACCTATCCGCGATGGATTTCTATTTAATCGGTGACAAATACATCAAAGTTTTGCGCGAAATCAAATCCAAAGATACGTCTGAAATGAGATACATTCGTTTCATCGAGGAACAACTCGATTAAAATAGCGGAGCCCCTATTTTTCGTCGAGGACGGGGTGCGTTCTATCGTTTCATCGAGGAGTTACTCGATGGTCCTCGATGCTCCTCGACCGGTGTGCCATAGGCATTACAGTTTATTATATTTACTGTCATGTATAGGCTGGGCCAAATACAAGTTTCTTTTTAAAAATGCAATAAAATGAACAAAATTAACTTTTTTTTTCATGTATTATGGCTACATTAGTAAGAGCAAACATTCCCATTAATTATGGAACACAACTTCGTTCAAGTGGCTGCCTCGGCTGGCTTCGCAGTAGCGCATTCTGTCACTCCAATTTTCCAAGACCTGGTTGACGGTTTCGGACTGTAGCTCACGGATTGCTTGGATGATATTGGCGTGAATCGTTTCTGGATTGTTGGCATAACATCGGTCCTTCGCGGTTCCCCACAAAAAATGAGTCAAATCGCAGCTCCGAGGCAGCCAATTGACATCGCCAAGACGGCTGATAACATGATTTGGGAATTTGGTACCGAAAAGATCGATTGTGGCATGAGCAAACATTCCCATTAATTATGGAACACAACTTCGTTCAAGTGGCTGCCTCGGCTGGCTTCGCAGTAGCGCATTCTGTCACTCCAATTTTCGTTTCTGGATTGTTGGCATAACATCGGTCCTTCGCGGTTCCCCACAAAAAATGAGTCAAATCGCAGCTCCGAGGCAGCCAATTGACATCGCCAAGACGGCTGATAACATGATTTGGGAATTTGGTACCGAAAAGATCGATTGTGGCATGGGCTGTTTGGCATGGCGCGCCATCCTGCATGAACCAGAGGTAGTCAAAATCCATGTCTTCAATTTCAGTAAAAAAAAGACGGATACATGACTCTGTAAAAATCTTCTTTTCAACAAACGCACTGTTTGGGCTACACAGCACTCACTTTGGAAATAAGTTTGCAATATTTCCCAACGTTGCTCAAGCGTAAAGCGACTCATTTCGTACCGCGGAGGTATGATACTTACTTTCTATCAAGATTATAATAACCTATGATTTAAATAGAAACCACTAGATGGCCCACCATATAAACAATAGATTAAGAAACAACTACGAATTATAATTATTATTATGTTTGTTATAATTTTCGAATTATCTGACAATAGTAGCAGTTTAGTTTTTGATTACAAGATAAATGGTCAAATTAAAGTGTTCAAATAAGTCCAGGTCAGTCGATCAAGTATAAGCGTATGGTATGAATTGAACATAAAAGTATAAAAAATTTAAAAAAAGAATACAAAGTTGACTACTCGCATGCATGCAATAGCCTAGAAAAAGTACAGAGAGCACTAAGTTGGAAAATCACACACACTGGTGGCGCCGGTGTAGACAAAAAGAGAAAGCGAATTTGGTGGAAAAAGAACTGTGCTGATTTAGTGGAAAATGGGGGGAAAACAGAAAAGCAATCACAAAGTGAAAAGTAATAGTGGCTTTAATTTCCCGCGTCGATCAATACTAGGCTAATCTGCTTCGTTACGGTCCAATTCTTCGATAATATCATTTTGTAATTCTATTTCAATTCGTTTTACAGTGCCCGTTATAAATATATTGAAAAAGAGCTTTTAGACTAGCGTTCGCTTGTTAAATTTGATTAGACTCAAAGCTTACTGTATTTCAAAGAACGAAACAACTTACTTTATATCGAAACTTCCCTGCTATGTCTAATGTTACATTGTGAAGTTATTATTTTCAGTCAGGAATAAGTAGTTTCTAACATCAAATGACTCTTTTCCTCAATAAATATTTGCAAATTTATCACCTGCTACAAAATGAACACATGCAAAATCAGCGAAGTTTTGATTAATGATTCTTTCAGACTAATGAAACACCTAGTACTAGGGGGTGGAACAACACAATGAGTCACAGGTGAGGGTGAGATAATAAAACACTCTTACTCGAAACTTGTTCGTGAATAACAAACACGAAAGAGAATTTAACATTTTGGTCAGCAGCAGAGCTGGGACAATTCACCAAGAAAAGGAATTAATTCACAATTAAAAAATCTGACGTGGCCACCACAAGACCTACCGCCATACCTACTTTATTATTTTTACTTATTACCTATACAAATATATTAATATATAAGTACTATTACTACTGCTACTACTCACAAATATATTTTAGTCATTTTATTTACACTGTATAGAAGAAGATATAAACGATATTTTACTATTGTCACTGTGACTGTCATGTCATTGTGTCATAATCATTTGATTTAAATTTTACGTAGTAACAAATGATACGATCATGGACTACAAGATACCGAAAACTAAATTATAAGTATTATACTTTAATTACCTATTTTTAAATGATATCAGATACAGAAAACTTTATAAAATACCGATTGTAGGTAATAATCACATAATCTTTCATTTAAAATAAAAATATTTGTCTTAAATTAATTATTTATTGAAATATTTTTAAAAAGTACTACTTCCGGTTTGTAGATTGAAACCAAAATTGAATGGCTTGTTAAGATTCGTATTAAAACCTTAAATACAAAATTTGGTATTTAAATGTTTGATATTTTTGGAGTTATCGTGTCTGAAAAAATTGTAACATACGAACGAACGAACGAACGCACGCACACACACACACACACACACGCACACACACACAGACATCATCTCAAAAATGTGTAATTCGTATTCTAGAGACCCTAAAACGTGCTTATGTACCAAAAAATCATACTCGAAAATTTTGACCCATCACAATACCTCTCTTATAGAATATGAGGCGAGAGGTAAAAAGGAATTACAATTCACAATTCATAATTCACTTAAAATTAATTCACAATTCAAAATGAATTGTAAATTTACAAGCCCTTTTAGAAAATTAAATGGAAATCGATATAAATAGTAGAAATAATTCAAAATGTTGTTAAATAATCTCATAATAAATTAAGTCCAACCTATTTTCTCGTAAATCATATAACGAAACTATGCAATTATACACATAATCTTGATTCTCGTTTAAAAACCCAAAATGTACATTGTGTAAAAAATTCCCTTGCCCAGTGCCGACCCTGCAATAAACATTGCCAGTTTTCTTAAGAGCCTATTGCGTGGCAATAATGCGCATTTAAAAACGAGTAATTTTTGTGAGGATCTCAATCTAATACTGTTATACGTATGATGTTGAATTTTTGTATGTAGATTAAGGAAAAATACTAAAAGTACGGAATCTTCAAAATCTTTAATTAATGTAATTAGTTTGGCTTTAATAATTATGCGAAATTCGGCGAAAATTGTACAAGTTTAGATATAGTTTATGGCAATTCTGTTGATAAAATTATAGTTTTATTGTTTTTCCGCCCTTTTTACATCTATGTTCTACTCATTTTGTCTTTAAACTCAATGATAACTTTTATAGTTTATTCATGAGATCCTTACGAAATTCTAATTTCTTTTTATCTCTAATTGTTGTCGGAACAATATATAGTTTGAATTTTTCAATTCAACAATGCTTTGTCGTTACTAATGTAAAATTTCAGATTTTTATTTTGAGCAATATAGCCAGAATCGTGAATTCTGATTCTTATTGCACTCAAGAAGTATAGCCCCTTAAGAATAACATAGCAATAAAAGACTCTTGCTATGGACTGCCAAGATTGTATATTTTTCAAATGAATTAAGCCCATTTCAATTAATTAATTCATTTGAAATGAATTAAGCCCTAAAAACAATGATTCACAATTCCAATTCATTTTTTCGAAAGGGCTTAAGCCTTTTAGAATTAATTCACTCTTTTTAAAAGTGCTTAGCTTTGGTCAGCAGTTTTAAAATTGAGGATGACCCATATAAACATGATAGGTGAATGTTTTGTAAAGTTTCTTGTGGGGAAAAGTTTTGCTAACAGGCATCAAAACGTAAGTTTACTAAAAACGGAACTGTAGTCTGTTGGAGTGATTTATAAGACAACAGGCCTTTCACAGGCAAGGAGTTACGAGGCGGGCTGCAGGGCTGTCAGAAGGGCCGTGTTCCGTTCCAGTCGACCGGAACACACCGGAAGGAATCCGCCGTTAGGAGGGCTACGCTTGCGCCCTGTTCGATACTTGTCTGTTTTACATATTCCTGGGACACGCACAGACACAAGTGTCTATAATTTAACTACATGCGAAATGCATACGAATTTAGAACTGCCTTCGTGCACTCTCGACTGGTTTCGTGGGTATTGTTCAGTTGGACTTGTTATGGTGTTATTTATATTCTAATGTTTTGTTGGACCAAAGCGGTGATAATAACTAGCGCCATGGGCGCTACGCATGAGCTAATCATGTTAATTTTTCCTGTGTGTACATTAATTTGTATTACTTGTGGGTACAATTTCGTGAGTTAAAAGTTTGTCAAGTTTTTATTAAGGATGATAGAATAATTAGCTTTTCCGTATTTTAACCATGTCAATGAAATAATTATTTATTGCAACATTTCTTTTTACAGAGCATTGCCCTATATGTATGATTTAAAATTAAAGTAAATAATGACATGTCATAAAAAACAAAAACGTGCAGAAAATTTGTGCATGTGTGTTTTTTGTTTGTTTTACAGATTACAATAGGGTAGTTAACCATTTTTAAAAGAAGTATTTTATTGAAACTTCATGTTATTTGAAAGCGATTGAGATTACTGATAAGCATTAATTGTTCTTAATAAAGCTGTAATTAATTTTTAAAGTTTGTGTGACGTAGATGTATAGCTGAAAATCTTCTCAAACCAATATACTCATGTAAAATCAACTGTTTCTACATGTTACAAAATATAAAATACAATTTGGTAGTTCTTTATTAGGTACTGTAAGTAAGAATACACGTGAAACGCATTATTGTGACGTAGATGTATCGATACGTAATATCTCAAATATTTAAAGAACTATTAACTTTATGAAAACTTTTTTCATGGCAATAACTCATTTTTGAGGTCTCCTTACAATATAATTGACTGGATTGCTAATTTGCTACTATGGTAAAGTACCCTATTGGATTACAATATTAAAAAATAGATAGATCGGAGTTTTGTCAGTAGAAATTGGGTCTCGCAAGTCATTTGGGTTGTTTTGTGACATTTAAAAACTTGAAATTCGATAAAATTATTACTTATATTAAAAATAAAAAATTATAAATTTGGCCAGTGCGTATGACTTATACTTAAATCATTGTGGTTCTGACAACTAAAGGTTCTGATTTAATCAGGTGAATATTTTATAAAATATGCACCTGATTAAATCAGAAAATACGAGAGCATCTTCATGATCTTGTGCAGTTAAGCTATAGTTTAACTGCACAAGATGCTCTCCTATGCTATATTCTTCACTAACAACCATATGAGTATAAGTAGGTACTAGTTTTCATTTTCAATAATAAATTTTAGCCTTCTCAACCGTTCAACAACATTATTATATTTTTTTACGATTTTTCTAAATCCTTCTAAATCGTGTGGCATTGCCTTACCAACCCCCAGATTTGTCCCCTAAAGATGCATCACTAATTATAAAATAGAGAAGAATACTTAATTAATTTTGTGCTCGTAAAAATTGATGAACTTTTTGAGTATGTTTTAAGTTCATTTGTTCCGCATACATCCCCCATAATTTCCTCAAACGCATCATCGTCACGTGGGTCTGAATTTTTTACGTTAATATTCAAATAACGTGGTTTATCTTTATTTTCGCCAATAAATTCTCGCTGTCAAGGATTGGCTGGAGCTGCAGGCATCCACCAAGGGTGCAGGGGTCTTACTTAGAGGGCGTAGCGCCCGCTATATCCATTGAAATGGGGTATAGCACGGTTATGAACTTGCAATGTACTGCCATCTAGTTTAGTATGTATGCATGTTTATTTGATTATTGCATCGTTCATTATAATACCCATTGGAATCCATATGAATTGTTAAAGGCTTAGTAATTATTGATGATAATTGTTACATTTAGTGCTGTTAAGGGTTGCAATATTTATTACATGCACCTATGTGTATCAGTGTAATTATAATTAGGTAACCTATATTGAAAATTATCCAAATTCACTTAATAAATCTGCTGGAAAATGTGAATTATTTTTTAAATATTCTACAAATATTTATAGTCCAATCAGGAGAGTCAAAAATTGATTGAAACCCAAGACTAATACATAACCAAGTGAATTTGGCATGTGAGTAGCTAAGAACATACAGAAACAAAAAAAATTCGCTCCACCTCGGTATGCTCCGTTTCCCACAAAAATTTTCAGTTGAAACTCAAAATTTTCTTGTAACGCATTTTCCTCGAAAACTATCAAAGATTTTGGAAAATGGTTTTGACAGAAATAAAGCTGAGGAAATTTGCTATCAAAATTGTCCTTGAAAAATTTTCATAAGTAGCACCGTGTAGGTACCGTCCGTTTAATTATCGAATGACTTGAAAATTTTCTGTATAGTTGGCGTTACATTGAGAATGATGTAATAAATTCGCCGCTACAGAATGAATGTGGTATAACTTTGTTAAAGAACATCATTTTGTAAAGATAAAAATAGCATTTTATTCGTCAAGGCTTCCACTTTCAGTTGCACTAATAACATTTGAATTTCCGACCCCGTTATACCGAGAAAATTGCTTTTGAAAGAATCATATTTATCTATTTTTGTGGGAAGCGGAGCATACCGAGGTGGAGCGAATTTTTTTTTTTTCTGTATGTTTTTAACTACTCGCATGCCAAATTTCACTTGGTTATGTATTAGTCTTCAGTCAAAACCTCTCCTGACTGGACTATTAGTTTTTATCCAGTTTTTAAAGGAAGGATGTGAAGATTAAAGGTATTGACTTTTGACACATGATGTGACCATATGTGATGCTCAGAGCGAAGAAAATTATAGGTAACAGCTGGCAGCCAGTACGAAATTAATTTTTTGTTTTACTTTAATAACATGCTTCCTATTAAATTAGTACCTGCACTGCTTTATGATTCTTAAATCTTTTCTGAGAATTACATCCATAAATTCAGATACTGTTTATTATACAAAATCAATAATAATAATAAACACCCAATTATTTACCTAATTAACATTTAGATAGGTACATTCGGGTAAATTTATATAATTTTATTTTCTATACGACTGTTATAGAATGTTAAGTTAACTTTATTCAAACTAAACTAAGAAGAAAGTCCAAATTTCGGTTCTCAAAGAAGGCTGCGTTATATGTTTGAATTTTCAAGTACATTTCCACCTTTACCAACACAAAAGTCAATGAAAAAATTACTACCAACCTAATACAATAATTATTTTGTTTAATGTAGATGCCCGGAAATGTGAAATTCTGCTTTAGTTTATCTCTTTTGTCAATATGCAATGATCATGAATTCTGCTGGTGGTAGATAACGTTGTTATCTGCAAACAATTTATAGAAAGATACACATATTCCACCAGCACCACAGAGTAATATTTCCAAATGCATACATCCGTAAAAATTAATTGTTAACACGACAACAGTCAAAGCCCAACCGCCGGCAACATAAGCCCATAACGTGCACTCAGCAAATATGTCACGAATCATAGTCTCATATGATAGTTCAGTACAGTCAGTACAACATGTAGTCTGTAATCATTGCATACAATGCACACGCATAATATACACGCGTGACGTCACGCTTGCCATACCCATGCGCGTGCTAGACCCTTAGCAATTAAACGGAACAATATGATTGCTGTTTTGATGTATAATGAAAGTGTACTTGCTATTGCTACTACAACTACTAGCAGTTAAACTCTACAAAGTAGTAATTGGTCTGGTAACCCTCAATGACGTATATCAACGGAATCGATTAAATTCAAAAAAACTTCTCCTGAATTTGTTTTCATTAAATAGTTATTTATTAGTTAGACTGTAAAGAAAGATTTTTATTACGAATGTGGAATATTATTTTTGTCATACCTGCACGAAAAGTAACCTTTTTCGTGACTGTTTTGCGCGCGCAAAGTGGCCTTTCCTCGCACGCTTCTATATTACGCACGCATTTCCGTACCTTAGTTAAAACAGTTGCCAAATTTTATTTTATACTTTTCAGAAATGGAGATTTAGAAGTTGGTTTTACATAGTTTACGCAAACTTTACGTGTAGACGTAGTAAATACTACTTTACGCGTAGATGAACAACCCTGACAGGAACAGGTATACAGGTAGCCTATCGGTAGGTACAACACACGAGAAACTTTTAATTGGGTCACAATAACTATTCACAAAAATTATGAACTAATAATTGTAACTGTTTATAAAATTATTAAAATGAGTTATGTAGCATTGTTATTAATAATAAATTATTATACAATTGTAATAATTAAATGGCCTGCAGTTAGGAATTTTTATTAGAATAAATTATTAATGAGTGAGAAAGTTTTTATTCCTGTCACTTTTCATTTTCATTGTTCATTGTAACAAATATTTACAAAGTAAACTCAAATTTACAATAAAAATAAACAAATTGTTTCCATTTCCAGTTTAATTTTAAAATTCCAACTAAAATTATTTCCATGGCAAATTTATTTCCTCCTCGAATCAATCATATATTAAATCATTTGACAAACACAGTTTGCTCTCCGCATTTTAACTGTCACTGTCATTTTTACAAATGTAAATTTGTTTGTCCTTTGCAGAACACGCTGTCATGTAATAAAATACAAATTAATTTAAAAAGTTTAATTTTCAAATTTCGGATGTGGTTTTAATAGCCCGTGTAATTTTAAACAAATTAATATTAGTTAAAATGGCTGAAAAACTTTGATGTGCACACAAAAATAATCTGATAAAAACCTGCTGACTCCATTTCCCACATTCAAAACAGCGCTTTAGGTAAACTTAATGCTGACACATAATAACTACAATTTACATAACAACACAGAGAAAAAAAAAACATTTTAGTATTTAAAACGTGGAGTGAAAAAGCCGACTTTTATTTTGGAAAGCATTTGAACTGTCGCTAGCCTGAGGCAACCCACTGGCATACAGGGCGATCAGTCACGCCGGATAATGCAGTCTTTTCACACTGTATATATAATGATGTCGTCGATGCTTTTTGTCACCCTGTATTTGTGGGGAGTTAATGTTCAGCCCGAAACGAATTGCATCGGATATGTGATTTTTTTGCTTTGCTTTTGACTAGTTTATCTTTCTATGCTATTCAAACAACTCGGTAAAATATTCACCATTTTTTATTTGCTCCAAACTACAACTTTTGCAATTAATGTTTTTTCTGCATCGATTCCTCTTTGTGAATTTTTTGTTTTAATTTTGTTTGGATTGTGTTTATATTATTTTTCCAGATATATTTATTATTGAAAATTTGAATTTATGCTACTTTGAAACTGTGCTTCTATGTTAAATTTTAATTAATGTAATTTGTTTTATTCCGTTCTATATATAAAACTGACGTAGGTATCTGCTATAGGTAATTATTCAGGTATATGTGGTTGCCTTTGTGTTTCAATCGAAGTTGGAGAAAAACATTATCTACAGGGTGTCTCAAAAAATGTACTCATACTTTAACTTTCGTGATGTTTGCGAATCTCTTATCAGCGTTGTCTGAACAATAATGGCCATCAGTTTGAACATCTATGAACATGATTCTTCAATTACATTTGTCTTCTGTATTCGAATGTATTTCATTTCAATTTATGCTAATAAATAATATTTTTCTCGTCATTCGAAGTGTGAGTACATTTTTTTGAGACACCCTATATAATGAGTATGAGTATTATATAGATAAATACAGAACAAAATATGTTAGTGCAATATATAAGTTGTAAAAAATCGGTTTGATTTCAACAAGGTATTCACATTGTGTTTTGCACTTATTATAGTACATTATCAGAAATAATATTATCTAAAGTAAAAAAGAAATGCAAAAATTAATTAGCGTCAAGTAAAATGTAATCCGTTTAATTTAAATTTATAATGCACTATCTAAATTTAATAACGAGCAAACAATTTATTCTCAAGTAAACGGATATTAATAAAACGTCACTCTCCCCGAAGTAAAAAGATGGATTATTACATATTTATGTTCATCCCAGGGATATTGTCAATTATGTGTCAGTTACATAATTCGCGAGTACATGCATTTATTCTTTGTACACTAGATTAATCTTTGGCTATCAATCAAGGCCATGTCAAGTAAACAATGAAGAATCATTCATAGATTTGGGGGATATTTTGTTTCGGCGCTTGGCAACATTGAGTCATAAACATCCCTACTATGAAAGTTCCTTCCCTTATTTGTGTTGAAAAAAAAGTTTATTTACATTGCGCTTCATTATTTGTATTTCATTATTGTAAATAATTATTTACATCAGAATATGTGCCTTAATCTATTAATAAAGAAGGCAAGTATGTAATTATGTATGTATGAATGAACCACTGGAACGATTGCTCCCAAATTTTGCACGAATACTTTTGAGCACTCGAGAAAAAAATAGGAGGCCTGCGATGTCAGTCTGCCATCTTGAAACAAAATGGCGGCTAGCTATCTCAAAATGTACTGCATCGATTGCGTTCAAATTTGGAATAGCAAAAATCTAACTTAAAACATAGGCATATTAAAATGACAGCCCGTCATCTTGAAACAAAATGGCGGTCAGATATCTCAAAATGTACCTACTACATTTGTTGCGTTCTAATTTGATAATGTAATACTTAAATATTTGACTTGAAACATAGGCATTTTAAAATGACAGTCCGCCAGCTTGAAACAAATAAAGACGGCTAGCTATCTCAAACTGTACTGCAACGATTGGATTAAAATTTAGTACCTACAGTAACAGCTAAAGATCTAACTTAAGACAAGACATAGGCATATAACAATGTCAGTCCGCCATCTTGAAACAGAATGGTGGGTAGTTCTTTTTGAAAACTTTTTCATGGCAATAACTGATTTTTGAGGTCTTTCAATATAATAGACTGGATTGCTAATTATGGTATTGTAAAGTATCCTATTGTCATAATAAAATTGTTCAAATTTTACCTATAAATAATAAGGGATTATAGAATAAGAATAAGGAATAATAAATTAGAATTAGGAATATGCGAATTTGGTTAACTTTTAACTTAACCTTATTCTTATTTCTGATAGACATCTCAAACTAAAAACAACAAATTTTGTGTGATATAACCTGGAATTCTTAAATTTTTTAGCATAAGCCCATATTTATATTTCTGTCTTTTCTTGTTTTGGAAACAAACAAATATATTTCGTGCATTAAAAAATGATCTGAAAATTCTGCATTAAAAATGTGTTGCCTCAAGAAACTGCGTTCGTTCATTTTGATAGAAATTTGACAGAAAATGTACCCTTGACTCAACCAGTTTTTAGGCAGTTTTCAATCATTGTTAGTGCACTTAGTATATAACTAGAATAGTTCTTTATCAACTTTCTAAGAAAGTATTTTACACTTGTTTATTCTATTAATAATTCGACAAGTTTCCTAATTTACCAGAAAATAAAATACTTAATATATAATTTATATTTCACAAGGATATTGAATATCTTGACATAGTACTTAATTTCCAATTAATATTTGAATATACAAAACACATAGCACTTCCTTCAAAATCGAAATATTTAATAAAATGCGCGCGAACATAATAAAACATCTGAAGAATATAAGTGATTACATGGGGTGCTCTCCCCAAAGAAGCAGAGCCCGCTCTGTCCCTTACCACCGTCTTTTGTTGTTGGAAGCGTACCCACAATATTAATAACAAGTTTCAGTTGAAGTTTTAGAAAACTCTGCATGACATTAATGACAAGAGGCCACGTGTTTTACAGACTTCGTTGCTGCATTACATTATTCATGGGCGGCGCGAGAAGGGCGGCGGGCGATGAGAACTCGCGGTATAAAAACCGGAAAGGAAGAGCCACTATAGAAGAATCAAATAAGAAACAACCATTGTACAGAGGCGTACGGTGAAACGAAAATGAATTCTTCATTGAAATTACTTAGCGGTTATCAAAAATGTATAGTAATACAAATGGAGAATAGAGTAATGTTAATTTTTTAAACGTTAATGAGTGTGTGACTCTACCTTTTTAATATAAACTATTTACGTAATATTTAAAATTAAATAATTTTAATATAAAAAAATCTGACGTGGCCATCACACAACCTTCCGCCATATCTAGACTTTAAACAGAAATGTATACGTACAATCCGGTGCCCAATTAAAATATACAAATAAAAATCTAAAATATTCAAACACAGAAATTTGCATCACCTAAATAAAAAGATTCATTCACAGGAAAACTCTGCTGTTTTGAAGCCATCCTCCGTTCAATTACTACATTGAATATCTTACTTAGGACTTATATAGCGCTAGTATGCCAACTTGTCACCTGTCTCACCTGTCAATATTTTTTACGCAGAAACAAAAATCAACCGATCATGGATTACAAGATAAAACGTTTAATTTGATAAATTTATTTTTTAAATTTTATTGCAGTTCTTTAATGCTACCAGATAAAGACAATTTTTTTATAACGTAAGTTGCAAATAACTTTTCCTCTTATTCTTATTACAAATAAATACTATATTTTTCCAAATTTATATACAATTTTGACAATTAACTTTTTCAATCTTCAAAAAATATCACTTCCGATAAAGATATTTGTACCAAAATCTAAGGAGCTCTTCCAATTTATATACAAATGTTAAATACCAAATATCAAAATTTTCGGGTAATTCGTATTTGAGTTATGCGACTAACACCCGGCCTTGACCACACACACACATACACACATACACACACACACACATACACACACACACACACACACACACACACACACACACACACACACAGACATCATCGTGAAACTATCAAAAATGAGTTGTAAGGACCCTTATTCGTGCTCATCCACTAAAAACTCACTACCCGATTTTTTGCATGATTCCAATACCTTCCTTTACAGGTAAGCGGAAGGTAAAAATGAAAACAGGCGGATTAAATAATAATACGAGTATCTACATCTATCATGATCATGCCTTTTACCTAACTTGGATCTGACAGCCTCATGCTCATAGTGATATTTTGAAACATCGCATCGGTATAAATATATCATATCATAACTAGCGGACTCGGCGGGCGTTGCTACGCCTCCAACTCGAATTTAAAGGAAACCCGCTATAAGAATTCTAAGTTATTACCATGGTGGCAATTCTAACTACGCTCAAGATACTGACTGATATTATAGTATGCTCATGTCATAAGTTAGATCATAAGTAATAACCATTACAAATTTGAACCCAATCGGTGCAGTACCTACATTTTGAGTTAGCTAGCCACCATTTTATTTAAAGATGGCAGATACTTCAAGCACGTTGTTTTTAGGTTAACAGGTTACCAAGGAACGTGCTTTCGGAATGTCACAAAATTATTTCGTAATTATCAATGTCCTTGGGTTATTATAGCTGATAATTTACTTTAGGTCTGCAAAATCGTAAATAAATGCACAACTTTTGCTCCAATTTTTTCGACAAAGTGCGCTGCCTGTGTACTGGAGTGCTAAGGAATATAAGTAGCAATACCCCGGAATTATCATTTGTTTTGTGTTGATATTTTGCATATTACACATTATGTCATGACTTGTGATTTTTACTCACTCCCGAAAAAATTTCGCTCACGCCCGATACATTACATGAAACTCACGCTTACGCCCGTTCACGATCCTAATATTCAAAATCACTCACGCTCACACAGGTCACGACCTGTGTCCACCTCTAGTACCTACTTGATTTGAGATAGTAAGTAGATAACATACTGTAAATCCCATTTAAACACATTCAAATTTCAAGAAGCAATAAAAAGAAAATATATGAGAAAGTGAAGTAAACTCACTTCTACCGACATAATAACATTAAAAAAAACTAAAGCGTTGATGACGCAAAATTTTACAGTCCACAACACTAACGAAGCCATTTACATTTAAATTCAAAAACGTGTAACCATCTTCAGGCCACACATACAATCATACTCTGTCACTAACACATGTGTGCGGTGAGTAGAATGGCAGCAATAGCGTTGATCAGAGAAAGATGGCGCTATGAGGTTGTAGTGAGGGTGACAAGGAAATGCGTCGCGCCCGCGCGCAGACAAGATGAGGCCCCGATGTTCCGATGTTTCAGTTCATTCATCTTGATCAGTATCCAATCTCGAGTCATCGTAGCCCGAAGCTCACAATGGCCCGAGCTGTCGATTTATATTCAAAGTACCCGCGGCTCCACGGCTCGATCAGCCTTCCTGCACCCTGGTAACCAGGGACGGACTGGGAATTTGACAATGCAACATCCCCACGAAGATTTTCACCTTCACATTTACTTCAAATGAAAGACAAGAAAGAACTTATTTCATAGTTATAGAATAAAACACTGCGTTTATTTCATAACTAGCGAACCCGGCTCGCGTTGCTACGCCTTCAACTCAAATTTAAAGGAATCTCGTTATTACCATACCATACATGGTGGTAATTCTAACTACGCCCATGATACCATACCAAATTTGAACCCAATCGGTTTTTTTCAAAGATGGCGGACTGATATTTTAGTATGCTCATGTCATACGTTAGATCATAATATGTTATAACCATTACAAATTTGAACCCAATCGGTGCAGTACATTTTAAGTTAGCTAGCCACCATTTTGTTTCAAGATGGCGGACTAACATTTTAATATACCTACGTTTCAAGACAGATTCTTAGCTATTACTGTATCAAATTTAAACGCGCTTGCGTGCTTGCCCCCCAACCCCCTGAGAAATGATATTTAATCCCAACTGGTTACCGCCATTTTATTGTGCTCATGTCATATGTTACATCTTAAGCTATTCTATTACCATACCAAATTTGAAGTCAATCGGAGCAGTAAACTAGAATTAGATAGCCGCCGACAACAATGCAATTTGACATCGTTATAAACATCAAATAAATAAAAAAAACTATTTAAAAAACATATTGTTTATTGTAACGCTTACACTGCACAACTGTCTGTTTCAAAACAACTGAATTCGAAATTCCTATTCAACAACTAATACATAGTTGTTTAATTAAATGTCTGGTTATCTAATCTGTTTGTTATTTTGTTCAATTAAGTGACAAATCACTGTACATTTTCGTCATAAGAAGAAAAAAATTTTTTAAAAAAATATAATAAGCCTATGTAGCTTCCCAACGGTGAAAGAATTTTTCAAATCGGTCTAGTAGTTTCGGAACCTATTCAATGCAAACAAACAAACAATTTCATATTTTCCATTTCAATTTGTCAAAAAGTGAAAAATTTATTACATTAACACTCAAATATTTTATTTTTTGTTTTCATAGGTAGGCTGATATATCAAAATTGTAACAAATTTGTACAATTTTTAACTTCTTGTAATTGGAAAATGGTGCTAGATAGAAAGAACGTTTTAAATACAAATTGTAGACTGTAATATTTTGTATACAATGTTATGAAAAAAATTCCTATTAATTGATAAATTTTGGGGATATTCCAGAAAAACTCTTCAGATCTTCAAGAAACTATGATCAACACCAAAATCTAATCAGATCAAATTTAGGGTGTCAGAATATTATATACAAAATTTCAAATTTTTTAATCCAGTGGTATTTGAGTTATCGTACCTTCAACATCCATCCATACATCGATCCACACACACATACAGACATCATCGCGAAACTATCAAAATCGTGTTGTAACCGTGCTTATCAATTGAAAACTCACTATCGAAATTTTAGCATGATTACAATTACCTCTCTTACAGGACTGAGTGGCGAGAGGTAAAAAGTATAAACATATCATTATTGGAAAATATATAAATAAATAAAAACAAGTAACCATATGTACATAATTTTTATTGAAACGTAGGTGGATGAACTCTGATAAATCCTCCTCATCATTCATTACGTCACGTTTCATCAAATACAGCAATCCGTATTCACATCTCGGATGTGCCTGTACAGTATGCACAGACAGAGAGTGGAGTGTATTCAAGTTCTGCACCGCGATGTGTCGTGAGCTAAACGACGCGATGCAAGACAAGAACATGTGTGACTCCGTGATGGAAATGGCGCAAGATAATGGCTTTGTTATTCGAATTTAAATCGCACGGAGCTATGATAAATGTGACGGAGTCGCACTGTCCGAAGATCATCTAAACTAACAGATAAATCATAGGTTTAATGTCTGTGGCGTTATGAATCTGAGCTGTCATCGAGAAAAATGCCAGAGGAGGAATACCGGCATTTCTTTACTTTCACAATTTTTAATAATATAGTAGGTACTATTCAGGGACAGATTTAGGGGGCACATCTGAATAATTATATTTTCTATTTGACTCAGTGAAAAACAAGCGTAACTAACGTATACTCTAAATTGAAGCTTAAAGATCATGAACAAATAAAACAAAAATAATTTTCTATTATTCTGTATATTAAAGGAATAATTCAGGCGCGTATATGAGCAGGGGAATTTTCAATTACAGGGCATTTGACATTGGATGAAAAAAATTTCGCCTGGGCGCATTTTAGTACCAGCACCAGCACAATTTGAATTTTTTAAACTTTGGGCCCCTAGCGTCAAAAAATCCCAGATCAGCCCCTGTACATATTATCCTTATCCATATTATACATACTAAATAAAGAGCGCTACAATGGGCTACTTCCATGACTTTTTTTATTAAATATTTTCAAAGAACAAAACAAAAAACTTAGGACACGTATTTTTTCTTTTGACAAAATTTTTTACCAGCAAACCCAAAAAAAATTACAAAAATTGAATATTAATAGTGACGTAGAGACAACTGGAACCAATGACTGGCCGTATGCTATAGTACCGACACAACTAGTGAACTCGTGCGATAAGTTAAAACGACCAATAACAGGTTACATTCTTAATATGCTTCTTTCCTCCTCTTTAAGATAACTTCGTCACATAAAACTTTATTTCTCAATTTACTAAAAAACATATTTTTTAAATAAAATTTATATTTTTGCATGTTTTTGACCAAACATTAGGTACTTACTTAGTAATAGAAATCTCATTTTCAATACTATGCAAGTAGCCCATTATGCTACCTACAATCTGGAATCAGTGAGCAACAAACTAACTCATCAACCAGCTATAACTTCGGCCTTGTCCTTATTTTGTTTATTACGATTCAAAAGGAATACTCGTACATTATAATTACAACCACAGGTATTTAGTTGATTGCTGTGATCGAATTAGAGACCGCGGCGTATTACTAAATCATTCTGGTATAAGTACTCGAATTTAGGAGAACTTGTCTGCATGTCATTTCGAATAAACACAAAATTTAAGCTCGTTTCAGTGCATATAATCCTATAAATACATGGTTAGCAATTTGTCTGATTGATCAATTTTTTTATTTGTAAATAATGGTTTTATTGGCAAAACGTTCATATTTGAGGATGAGGATAATGCCATTGTAGGTATGTCGATATAACTGGATAATTCTTTTAGTAAGATATTACTGATTAACATAAGGTATTTGTTACTATAGTCAGTTATAGTTTAGTTACACGTTCGTATTGATCTGCAATCGTATTGTCGTTTCGTTTGGAAATAAAGTTCCACTTCAAAAGATTTATGTTTAAAAATGTGAATTTTATTTTCTTGTTCACTACACAGTAGAAAATACTATAACTGATAACTGATAAAATGTAAGTTTTAGTTAAAAATTTTATGAATGCAGTTTTAGTTTCGGATATTAAATCCCTCTTGTCCCAATGTATAGAAATTTGATCTAGAATCTCCTTGGTTTGAGGTTATGATAAAAGAATAGTAAATTTATTTATGCTAAGTTTATGGCATAAATTTAAAGTTCAGTTTAAAGTACTTGTAGAAAAGATAGAGTCTACCCATACTCTAAAAGTTCTTCCATGAAGTTATTTCTAAAGTAATATTATAAAGTTACTCTGTGTGAAAATGGCTTCTATATAATGTTTAGAAACAAGAAATTAGTAGGACGGCAAAGGAAAATAACTTACATAATATGCGACTACGTTCACAGGATTCTAGTCTCGATTACATACCTGAAACAAAATATTAAATTAATAATGAAATAGAAACATTATAAATAATAAAATAATTCATATTTATAATAGTGGTTTTATTCAACTGCAATGTTGCAGTAAAACAATTTCGTTTCACATTGATTCAATATTGTTTTGGAAGGTCAGTTGATTTTTCAAACGATATACGCATAATGGGTTCGTTTCGATAGATTCAAATCTATTCAACGTATTTGCAATTTCAAATCGATGGATGGGATTTGCCGGCCGGATATCCGTTACACTTGATGATGGCGCCATTTTGTTTCGATTTGTACCGAATGGCGAATGTCAACAATACAGTAGCGTAACTAAGGGGGTACACTCAGCCCCCCTGATTTAGGCGCCTTTTCAAGACTAATATTCCAGTTAGGTACATAAGGTTTTATTTTTGTATTTTCTATTAAATTCATCATAAAAATGTTCAATATTCAATGCTTCTAAAAAAATTTGACTGCGGCGTACCTTCTTCTTGCATTTCTCATAATTATTTAATTCTTGTTTTGTCTTTTTAAAAATATAAGTATATATAATATTGCTAAGATTTTTAAAGATGGATTTATAACAAGCACAGCGCATAGAAAATAATTTAGCACAGCATAGCATATGAATTGCTCATATGGAAATTAGTACATCCATTTATAAGACGCACAGCGCATAGAAAATAATTTAGCATAGCACACGAATAGACCTTTTTCATTGCTGTAAGAGAGAGAGGTCGGATTTTCTCATGAAGTTATTTGCAAGTAATTAATTATGTGTGCACGCGGCTTACTTCATAGTAGTTTATGACAGCTGCCAAAATTAGTACTGTCAAACGTAAACAAAATCGTGTCCTGCAATTTGTTACATCTTTATTTTGTTTAATTTTTTTGTAAAAATGGTTGGAATATATTGTTGTGTATCGGGCTGCAAAAGCCTGACAGCTGATTGACAGTGACAGTATGTTTTGTTTACAAACATGTAGGGTAGGGGTCGCTTTAGAGGGAATACAATTTGAAGTTTCATAAATGTGCAATAGATGTCAATGGGCCGGTGCAAATGGTCTATTGACCAATGTTCATTTTCCTATGCGCTGTGCTGTGCAGTTCTGTGCTTCGGGTTTATTCGTTGCAATCATGATAGTTCGTTTTAGTTTACTTCTTATACGCACGCGCATTCGTTGTTCATTATATTAATAATTTTTGTAAAATAGTCAAAACATAATAACAAAATCACAAAGTCAAATAATACCAAACCAAATCTAGCATAACCAACAAAACAGCTGTCATAACGTCATAAGACAACACTGCAAGACAAGGACTTCTTCTTTTACTTTGTATAGCAATCTGTGTTTGTGTGCGGCTTATAAAACCCCCGTTACAAAAATGCTATGCGCTGTGCTGTGCTATGTTGTGCTTAATTATTTTCTATGCGCTGTGCGTGTTATAAATCTAGCTTAACTGATATCCATTGCCCTCTCTGGAAGAAAAAATTGCCCAATTTGAATTGCCTATTCTAAAATTTGGGTTGCCAACTCTAAATTTTGGATCTGACTATATGAACCTAAGTAATTATTTTGTTCCATCAGGAACAAATGAACACCATTCTTGATATCTTGATTAAGATTTTTATAGTTTATTTTAAATAAATAAACGCCACTGCAACAATACCACACTATGGCGAAAAAGGAAACAACAAAATATTTCTATTTTAAAAACAATCAAAGATTGATATCGAAAGTATCTAATAAAACTCCCCTCTAAAAGCACACAAAGCCATATTCGAGTTTTATACAAATATTTACATTGGCATCTATAGATTTAGTAGTTACTGAGAGAAATGGATGTATTGTTACATTCCCAACAAATAATTGTAACAAAATGAAGACATTAAGTTCCCCAAATGTCAACAAAAGCAAAAATACAAAAGCGTGTTTAATTCTCGGTGCGTATGATAAATACATGGCTATTTCTACGAATCATTTCAGTCATTATTTTTTAGTGCGAAATGTCCACGAGCAAAAAAGAACCATTTATAACACGAGAGATTTGACTGCGAGTGTACTGGACACCCGAGGGATGTTTTTAATAAATATATCTCGGCGCGTGAGCCGCCGCCCCGCCCCCTCGCGACTGTCAGCTGTCACGGGGCCTCCGAGGGCGCAGTGCCGCGCTGTAGGGATTTTTCTTTCCCGCTGCAACTCACTTATTTCATTTTGTGATTTTTAATGCAATCATTCTGACATCTCTAGTTCTCAGTTTACAGATCTTGTGTTTGATAAATTAAATAGCTTTCTTTTTCTCCCGGGGTCCCAGGTATAAGAGGCAGTAAAATGTGACTCACACAAGTTTAAGACTGCTTTTACACGAAAATTCTTTTACTTTACTTTAAATAGACCGCCTCTATTACTCAATCTTTGTCACAGCTTTTGTACTTTACATTCTTTACTGATGACGATAGATATTTGAATGCATACCAATTGTAAACATCTTTCGTTTCCTACAATATTTTTTTAAATTAAGGGTTGATCGACTGTTTTAGATGTATTTTCCTGTATTTATGGATCAAACTTTAAGAGTATATGTAACACGTTCTACTGATAACGGAACAAAACGAATTTTTCAAAAATTCGCAAAATTAAGAGTGGTTTACTTATGGAAATATGTTGAGTGTCACTGGTTTCATAGCTGTTTGTGTTGTTTTATTCAAATATTAACAATGCACGTAATTATCTAATCCAACGCTGATATTGTGTAATGAACAAATTTAATTAAAAAACAACACAAACAGCTATGAAACCAGTGGCACTCAACACACCTTAATTTTACGAATTTTTGATTTTTTTTTTTTGTTCCGTTATCAGTAGAACGTGTTACATATAGCCATTAAGTTTGATCTATAAGTATAGAAACACCCTGTATATCGTGTATGCTGTATGGTATAAAATTACAGGTCCATGTGCCTGAAACCAGCCTGAAACTCGTACTTTGCCGCATCCTAGCAATGCAATGTCATGTTGAGATTAGTCGTGAATTCAGGATAATGTTTTTATAAACATTTAATAGAGAAAGAATGGATCTACAGATATTCCTTTTAATAGTATATTATTTAACGAGTAAATAATGTAGGCTATAATTAATGAGGATGAAAGTTTGTTCACGAGCCGAAGGCGAGTGTATAAATCATCCGAGTTAATTATAGCCATTATTTTCGAGTCAAATACGACGTTTTATCTACAACTTTTTAAATAAAACAACATTTTCTTACTAGAAATTTGTATTGATATTAACATAACCTCAAACTTTGGTGTGATAACAATTTATCCGAGTAATTTAGAAGTACTATGGGCTAGTCATATACAGCGTTTTACAAATTTTTATTATTTTTATTGTTTCTGCTTACAACGTCATAAAATGATAACTTGATGTAACACTAATATTAAAACAGATGTGATGGTAGTTTGACAGTTCGAGAGAATAAAGTACTCATTATTTAACAGTGAAATAATGAATTCATTATTTCATAATGTGTCCTTATAGAGGGGTTTATTATACTACTTTCACGTATATAATGAATACATTATTCTATTGTTGTAGATAAAATTTTTAAAAATTAATTTGTATCATGAGATATAACCGTGTAAAATTTGCATAAAATAGGAAATTTTTTGAATTTTTCAGAATTTTTATATTTCTGTACAATTATTTAATCAAAATTTTAAAAAGGCACATCTGTAGATCCATTATTTCTCTATTAAATCCTGGTTGAAATAAAATTTTACCATTCTTGCACTGGTCACAAAACAGTCGCTGCGTTAGTACATTTTATGCTGGATTTTAGGTAGTAGACGAGCCTTTTAAGCTATGAATGAATATTTCACATTTGATCCGGATTCGAATCCACGACTTCTCAAAGCAAAGCAATCTACCACAGAACTATCTTGCCGTAATTTAATGAAGGCTAGGTATTTAATCAGATATTCAGATACAGATATCATAAACATTACCTACAATAAAATTAGTTTTGGTATGGGATTGACAGGAGGTCAGCGAACGTATAATTTGCATAATTCTAAGGTGAAAATCTCCATCCCCGCCACTGGCCACATACACGCGCGTGATATAAAGGGTACAACCTTGTGCGTAATGTCCCATGAGCATCGAACCCTTGCCCTTAATACAGTGCGAGGGGGGGCGGGGCGGTGACATCACAAGATATCACGGAGGAACTTAATACACGCGAGTGAGAACGCGCGACGTCCTCGGTGAAAGAACGAGCGAGATGGCGCTAGAGGACGTAGGGCACTAATACGTTTATAAGTGCGTGCGACACTCCGCAAATTGATATTTGCCGGTGACGGCACACGCCCACTTGCCTCCGTCGTGGAATTTCACTCAACACATTTGGATTTCAATCGCGAGCATTTTACTTCTATCCGTTTTCGTTCGTCATATTTTTCAATGCCTCTGCCAGATTTGTCAACGCTGGAGGTTTCATTTCTGTGACATTCCTTATTAAAATATGTTGAATTCATGACGTGATTTACCAAGTTTGAATTTTAGGACATTTTTAAATTTTACTGTGTTAGAAATTATCAGCCACTAATTTAAATTTAAGGAGGAAAAATGTAAACAAAGTGTTAATTTTAATTGTTGAATGGGTATTTGATGTAGTAGTAGTACCTACCTACATATAGTAAAAGTCATCTGACTGAACACAAATACGTGTACAAATGAACTACCTACTCATTAAGGCCGGAATGTAGCTGTCCACGATTTCGTCGAGAAAAAGGAGAGATATATACAGATTTAGTGTGTCGAACAAAGGCAGCAATAGCGAACGCGCTCTAAAAGTGACATCGTATTTGTATGATATTGTATTTATAAGACAAAATAAATAATCAAACGCGTTATTTATATACTGTATAACATGTTACCTACAGTGCGACGCATGAATTTTAATAGATTTTATATTTAAAATGCCCTAAATTAAACATGTAAAAGTAGTATTTTTCTCTTTATTCGGCATTTTTTTAAAACAATACTATGAAAAAATTTGGAAAAATCGATGCGTCGCACTGTAGAATGAATATTATATATTGTCGTAAAAAAATTCAATGATCTTACGTTAGTATTAGATTCAATATTATACAAACCGTAGAGCACTGTTTTACCTATTTCTCCCGCCTTAATGTATTATCATTTCGGGATTTGAACCTATTTTTGGTTTGTATCGCTAGGGTGACAGTTTTAATTTTTTACTTTATATACTTTGCCAATGAGTCCTTGTCACAGCCTCTAGCCGGTGCCCGATAGCTAGAGGTTGCCAAGTTAATTAGATCCCAACTTGGAATGGTAACGGGAGTAGGTACCGATCCAAATCAGGCCGTGAAAATTTCCTGACCTGACTGAGATTCGAACCCACGACCTCTGTGCCCAGTCCCACAGATTCCGGCTCTCTTAACCACCTTAGCCATCCCGCCGTTTTCTACTCATTAATAACAACTGAATTAGATGTTGCATAATATTACATGATTTCGGGTTCGGGCATTGTAGCATAATTATTTTTAGGAAATTGAAAAATGAATGTTAATTCCACAATATCCTGACACGAAATACAATTTATTATTTGCTATTTTTATTGACTTGACTAATTCAATGTCTAAACTGCATATTTCAACTTTAAATTAGACATTAAAGTACCTAACAAACTTCTTTTGAACCACATAAATAAGTACTTACTTACAAAAAATAAATGTACCTACGAGTACTATAGATTTACTGATTAAGAATAGAAAATTAAATACGTATTTGTTAAGAAACAATGCTAAATAATAGTCGCACATTGAAATACCTAAATTAATATCATCCTATGTAATCAACAGTACAGTATAAGAAACAAGAAAATATGATGAGAATCGAAACAAATAGAACAGCACAATTTAAATTATTTGTCTAATAAGAGCACATAATCAACATTTCCATATTAATTACACCACTTGACACATATTCGCAATGTGATAAAGGATTCACTCAAACTATAAATTAGTTTTTCGTTAGCAGGAGCAATAAAGCCACTCCATAGTTGAAATTTAGTTGTAGTGCGCAGGCGTAAAATTATTTTATTGCCTGGAGGGTTGATATGTGGAGGCCATAAAGTTTAGTAAATTCAAACTTATATACGACACTACAAACGCATTTAATACTACGCCAAAGTAATTACGGTTTGTTTTAATTGTTGTTTGAAGATCATCTCTCCCGCCCGTAACCCCGAGAAACGAAGCAATTAATTACTGGGAGCGCCGAGCGAGGCGCTGCGGTCGAGGCGCAAGGCACACTAGGCTTTGTGAGGAGCAGATCCAGATCCACACCAGAGGCAAGGCGTCGAGGAAAACTTGCGTTCCCAACACCCGAATGGCTTCTGCAAACTTCCACCAGAAGGTGATAAATTCTTGTGATCGTTTCGCGATATACTTATAAACCCTGCCGGGATGAATGTTGTCCGCAGCCTTCTCCAGATAAATTACTTCAATGTAATAACTTGTTCTAATGAATACATTACTAACCTCGCAGACACACTTCTGGTTGTTGCCTGTTACAAATTAACCAATTTATTACGTAAAAAGTTTTCGACTATAAATCCTTTATATAGTGGTTTCTTTTTAAATCATAGGTTATTTTGACACTGACAGCTTTTTCCCACTCGAAATCTTGACAGAAAGTAAGTATCATACCTCCACGGTACGAAATGAGTCGCTTTACGCTTGAGCAACGTTGGGAAATATTGCAAACTTATTTCCAAAGTGAGTGCTGTGTAGCCCAAACAGTGCGTTTGTTGAAAAGAAGATTTTTACAGAGCCATGGTATCCGATTTTTTTTAACTGAAATTGAAGACTTGGATTTATACTACCTCTGGTTCATGCAGGATGGCGCGCCATGCCACACAGCCCATGCCACAATCGATCTTTTCGGCACCAAATTCCCAAATCATGTTATCATCCGTCTTGGCGATGTCAATTGGCTGCCTCGGACCTGCGATTTGACCCCTTTTTTGTGGGGAACCGTGAAGAACCGATGTTATGCTAACAATCCAGAAACGATTCAGGCCAATATCATCCAAGCAATCCGTGAGCTACAGCCCGAAACAATCAACCAGGTCTTGGAAAATTGGGTGACAGAATGCGCTACTGCGAAGCCAGCCGAGGCAGCCACTTGAACGAAGTTGTGTTCCATAATAAATGGGAATGTTTGCTCCTACTAATGAAGCCATAATACATGGGAAAAAAATTAATTTTGTTCATTTTATTGCATTTTCAAAAAAAACTTGTATTTGGCCCACCCTATATATGAGACTCGATCGATATTTATTTAAATTTTTTGTGCACAGATTTTTGTTTTGTTTTTCACCGCGTAAACACTTTTTTGGTACTAATTTTTACAGCCCAGTTTTTGATGGTGGACTGACATTGTTAGATTTTTAGCTGTTACTGTACTAAATTTGAACCAGATCGGTGCAGTACATTTTGAGATAGCTAGCTGCCATTTTGTTTCAAGATGGCGGACTACCATTTTAATATACCTATGTTTCAAGACAGATTCTTAGCTATTACTGTACCAAATTTGAACGCAATAGTTACAGTACATTTAGATATATGGTGGACTGACATTTTAATTTACCTATCTATATCATAAGTTAGATCTTTGGCTATTACTGAACTAAATTTAACAGCACTTTTTTTTCAAGATGGCGGATAATGTGAAGTTTTGCCAAAGTGACAAAGTCTATTTGCAAAATTTCAGCTCGATAGGATCCCGGAAAGTGGGTCATTTTTTATTTTTGTTTTTTTGTCGTACGTACGTACGTAGACAGAGATGAGCGAGGACGGTGAAGTTAATAGAGTAAAATTCAAATAGCTAGAACCCTGCGCGAAGTACGAATTCTCGTCTTATGCCTGTGGCACACCGGTCGAGGAGCATCGAGGACCATCGAGTAACTCCTCGTTGAAACGAAAGAACGCACCCGTCCGCGATGGATTTCTATTTAATCGGTGACAAATACATCAAAGTTTTGGGCGAAATCAAATCCAAAGATACGTCTGAAATGAGATACATTCGTTTCATCGAGGAACAACTCGATGAAAATAGCGGCGCCCCTATTTTTCGTCGAGGACGGGGTGCGTTCTATCGTTTCATCGAGGAGTTACTCGATGGTCCTCGATGCTCCTCGGCCGGTGTGCCACAGGCATTAGAGAGAGAAGCACAGATGATAAACAAGAGGAAACTACGCTACTGTCTGTTCTACTGAACATCAGTTTCAATATCTGTTATTCTCATGTTGACATTCGTAGTGTTTTGCTTCGTGTAACCCTGTGAATTTTGTAATTGATTGTGATTGAGTTATATTTTAGTTTTCTTTGAAAATTAAGTGAAGTGCAGCGCAGCATATACTCGCTAGTTCCGCCTTTGTAAAACGGACAGTACATGACAAGCTCTGCCTTCTCGCGCAGTCCAGGGTTCTAGCTATTTGAATTTTACTCTATAAAGTATTTAAAATAAGTTCCGTATTCTCAGGAAAGATTGATTGAAACGGTAAACTTATTTATGTACACAGTAAATTTTTCATTAGAAACATTTCGCTCATTAAATATAAATGTAAAAGAGAGTAAAAGCAAACACAAATATGTCCATGAAGTCTCGGAAGAAGCAAGTTGTTTTAAGTAATTCCATGCAATTCAGAAGATAAGCCCAGCCGTCGTCGACACTCGCTCGCATCCAAATTAATTTTAATACTACTTAGAAAATCACAATCTTGCAAAGTTTAATCACAACAAAGTTATCCGTCACATTTTCTCATTTTCATCTCTATTATTTGTCTGCGTTTGAAGCGAGTTGGTTCCGAACCAATGGAAGATTTAAACTGTGCGAATGCTGATGGAAGAGCGCAAGATGATACCATTAACTCGCGCTATCTGGAGCGATTCCCAAAGGCATTAACCTGCGGAGGGTCTTAGCACTTGCTCCTTGGTGGTGTGACGCTCTCGCAGCGCCAGGGGTGGGCGATGCAGGAACCACGAA
Organism: Agonum fuliginosum; assembly: GCA_947534325.1. Classification (NCBI taxonomy): domain Eukaryota; kingdom Metazoa; phylum Arthropoda; class Insecta; order Coleoptera; family Carabidae; genus Agonum; species Agonum fuliginosum. Next base: position 58,114,963 of record OX384029.1, on the reverse strand, counting down.
CCACACGCGGGGGAAGCGATCAGAAATATCCATCAACGTAGCGAGGGCGACGCACGGATTTGCGGTCGGAAATGCGGCAAGAAGTCGATGGTGCATCCCGAGATATGCAGGGGATCGGTGACACTCCATGCCACCAGCGCAGTGGCGGCGCAGAGGTTTTTACAATAAGGCACGCTTAAAAAAATGCAGAAGGAGGAGATAACACCAGACCTTCCCGGCCTAATAATTACTCAAAGTCATTTTTGGCAGACTAAGAATAATCTTTAATAGGAGGAAAAATAATAGGCTGCTCCGTTATCTTGATTTTAAATACTGAAGTGAATAATTAAGGACAATATAGATTTTTTTGTAAAATAAGTTTAGCTTATTATTAATTATTGTTACAAGCTACAAGGTAATTTCAAAATAATTCAATGATACCTAAATACCTACTATTATACTTTATACTTACGTAATTATCACGTTAGTACCGGTGCAAAAATATGATGGTATTATAGGCCAGTCAAAATAGACAATAAAAGTCTTCAAATTTTGGTCAAGGAAATGGTACATCGAGACAGCAATAAATCTCATTTTGCAACCTTTTCTGAAGTCCGGAACATTGTTAAAATTGCAATTAAGTTGAATTTTTGCTCTATGCTCGTGAAAAAAATTCCAAAAGTTTTGCGAACTTAGGGTAGGTAGTATTAAATATATTATTTCTTATAACTTATCAAATTTGCAACCAATTTAAGGGTACGGAAGATTTTTTTAAATAAAAAATAAGGTTTTTCCTTATATTAATAAACTGGACGAAAAAAATTCCAAAAGTTCTGCAAACTTGGCAGATACATCGGCAAATATTCCGAACAGTTGTATAGATTTGCAACCTTTTACGTTGACCGGAACATGTTTATTTATAATTTAATTATTTAAATCTAATAACCTATAGGACAGGACCTATTAATTGGTATAAATAACGTTAAAATCAGTTCATAAATAAAGATATACACGCTTCGCACCTGAGGAAAGAAATAACAAAATTCATGATCGCATGTTGCAGCCACCTGAATACATATCGCCGACGATATGTACCGCAGTTAACGCGTTAATAACAAAAAATTATATTATGAGTAAGAGTCATACTCATAATGCTTTAGGTATATCGTATATTTTTTATAAACTTATCTTTTCAATAACAAACAAAACTATACTTACGTGTCGCTAAGATTTTATAATAAGTTAATATCTAATTAATTAATTATCCAAATATATGCGAGTATGATCCAAGAATTTAAATTAATTTAATAGAGTTAGCGAAGCATGTCATCGTTTCTCTTACTGTAGAAAGGGAAACCCGACGCCCCTGTGTGACGTCACGAGGGGAACAGACGAGACAAACCGCCTAGATCTCCGCAGTAACTGATGAATTATGATAATTGTGTCGAGGCATATACATGTAAAAATTGTTGATGGGTATATTATGCATTTAGGGTACGTCAATTGTGTAGAAATATCCGAGTCATGTAGGAAATGTACTTGGGAGGGATGCTGCGATGCTGCATGCAACTATAAATGGAATTTTGACATTGGGGAACAAATTTTACTTTAATGGCATCTGAATATTTGTTGCTCTATCATTATGATTTGTCCTCGTGAATTATTGAGGTTGTGGTTGTTCGATGATATCATATTTACGCTGAACTATTCATGGATTTAGCGATGACTTTGATATTTAACTGCATGTGGTCAACTGATTTATACTTCGTAATAGATTAGGTACGATATAATTTCACAGATGAACAATGAATTTTAGACTAAGGGTTTGAATACAGTGTTATTCTTCGAAAAGCATATCGAAAAGCGTATCAATTAGCCATAAATAAAAGTAATTTGAATTTATATTATACTTTACGATTGATTTCCCAGTGTTTGAAAGTTCTTTCTAACATAACTCAGTTTAAAATTTAAATAAAATACAACTGTGCTCTAAAGCGTCATTCACATAAACATTTAGTTTTAAGATTTACATTTATATTTACGTTTAACAAAATTTAACTAAATGCGAGCATTTACACGTCCCACTTTAAAGCACTATGAATGCTCGTATTTAGTTAGACATGTATTTAAACTTTCTTAAACGTAAATATATAAATGGAAACCTTAAAACTAAATGCTTATGTGAATGGGGCTTAAGTAGTTTGAAACAAGTTTGAAAATTATTATAAGCATTTCGTTTCCTTGCTTAGCTAAACAGTTGTAGTTATTATACGTAAGTGTTAAACAGGTAGGTACCACCTATAAGTTCAAGAAAACATTGGAATTTATTGTAAAGTTAAAAATATCCTACATGTATAAGTATGGATATAATAGTGACATCAGCAACAATAATTTTCGTTTTATCAGTTTGGGAGTGCTTCTTAGTGAGATATGTGTTTTGAAGATCCATTTAACGAATGAAGCGATGCCGTCACAAACCATTGTTACCCAGTGTGACGACATTTAGCCATTTTCTACTACAAAAGGGGTTTCGTTGGGCACATGAAATTACCACTAATTTTTTTTTTAATGAAAGATTAAAGTGTAGGCTATGTCCGCTTAGTGTCACTTTTTTAATTTTTACTTTAGTTTTTAAATATTTTATCTTCAAAGTTCTTAAAATTTTACTAACTTTGGAGCTTAAAAAATACATGTAAAAATTTAAATTTAAAAAAATGGCACTAGACAGACCTAGAGACATCTTTTATCTTTCAATTTAAAAAAAGAGCAAACAAATCGGACCAAAATTAAAGTCAATTTCATGGGCCCAACGAAAACATATTTTTGCTTAATTTTGTAGGGGTGGGCATTCCTCTTAAGTGCATAGAGCATATAAAGTATAGTTGTACTTATAAGTATAGTATTAATTATTAAAAGTATGCAAGATTGCCCTGAAGGATCTCAATCCATGTGGCAGAACTTTGTAGACATTTTGAGGTGAATAAGTTGTCAGTTTCAGTCGACCGAGTATGATTAAATTACAATTTTAACGGCGATTACTCTTGGCCGAGAAATTTGAGCACGGAATTCCGGAATCCTAATTTGGAACATTCAAAATTATATCGTTTGCGAATAAAATACTATTAGAGTCCTACCTGTCCATTTTAGTTGTAAATAAAGAAACATACTGCGGCAGAATAGTGGAATACGCGAATTTTTATTGAAGGTAAAGTGGCATAAAAAGCGCAATTCCGTCCCTGGGCCCAAGGAAGAAAAGGTTAGAGAATGGGGCGTACGGCGTGATCGTTCAGCCTTCCAGTGTCATCTTCTCCTGACGTAAATCGGCACGGAGTGAGGTTATAAAGGCAGACACCCTAAAAACTATAATTCAAGGCTGGCGATTTCCCTCTTTTTCCAATATGCTTTATCGTTTATTTTATACGCCGGCCGCTCGTTAGGTCCACACGTTCCCGGATTATTTGCCGCTTGCCTTCTAAATTCGTTCCTACTACGGCCCGGCGATTCATAAGCATAGCTTGAATGCCTCCCTGAGAGATGAGATCGCCAGCTACTGTCGTTTTGTCTTACGTTCTACTGATACGATTTATTCTAGCACATCGATTATGCCATCAATTCATCAAATTAACATTCCTATCATATTGCATTTTCATCCATTAATCTTATACAGGGTGCCCACTATGTATGGAATATAGTATATACTATACTCGGTAAATATCAACTTTATAAAAAAAATTGTATATAAAAGTTGTTGAACATTTTATTTTCCATAATAAGACAGAATTCAATTTTTTGTATTTCAGAAAACAAATGAGTAAGGAAAAACAATTTAATTTTTTTAAATAGCAATGCATCCTTTCATAAGGCTCATATTTAATAGAGATTTTTTTCTCTCTTTTCGATGACTTAAAATCTTAGTACTCTTATACCAGAAATTTTTTGAAAAAAATGTAAAAACTGTTATAAAGTTAATTTCACCAATAACATGAATCCAGTTATCCGAGATCTTTTTTATTGTCTTAACAATTGAATGCAGGCGTTCAGTTTCTGTTAAATGAACCATTTTTCGATGCACCAACTTACTTAAATAAACAAGATTCTGTCACATTTATGGCCTACATTCAATTTTATATACAATTTTTTTTTTTATAAAGTTGATATTTACCGAGATATATACTATATTCCATACATAGTGGGCACCCTGTATTTAATTTTTTTATAGAGTTCGACTAGCACTAGCACGGCAATAAGAATTTTAAACAACAGCTTCTTAGTAGCAATAAAAATGAACGTACTAGTACCGGAAATAACTTTTATTTTGAGTAGTACGTAAGTATGATGAAGATATGACAAGAAATTAATTTTACGTTGGGACTTGCAATAAAAAGTTATTTTATTGATTAGGCGTCATTAAAAGGCAACTAACGTTAGTTATTGCCAATTAGTAATATAAAAGTTGTTCATTACCTGCACATTATTTTCTTATTTTTTCATGTAATACCTCTTAATTAGCGTAATGAATATTGTTTATGACGACTTTGATGCCACTGGGTTATAAAAACTTAATAATTAATAGATACATATCTGGTTTCTAGTTCTAAATAAACAAAAATAAGTTAATTAATAAACATCCAGTAGAAAATATCTCATTAGTAAAATGGTCTAAAACAATTCCACATCTACAATACTAACGAAAAGCGTTTCTAAAAAAGTAAAAATAAATAACAACAAAAAAGAACGATTCAAAATGTACATAGCCATATTCTTTTTAGTTTTATTTTGCATTTTCAAACGTGGCAGAGGCTGCAAAAACATAGGAAAATGTTGAAGGGAATGGTTCGATAGTTCACCTTGATACTGTAGTCACTAGTGGCGCTAGCGTCGCAGAAAAATGCAGTTTTCGAGGTGAGCGGAAATAGAATGCTCGCCGTCGCCGCAAGCTTACATTCATCTCACTTGTGTGGAACCTACGAGGGTTCGGAGAGAAACAAAAACTCACGTTCTGAACGTCAGAGCTTCAGGAGCGGGCTGGGGACTGCCATGTCATATGATCTCTTGCATATTAAATTTATAAAAATGGAGCAAACATTTTCTCTAATTATACTACTTAACTCTTTACATATTTCAGAGAAAATTAAAGAGGAAACCACATGCTGCACATTAAAAATATAAACATGTGTACTGCAGTTATGAACTTTAAACATTATGTTTCTTGTTCCACTATTAGTTTTGTTGGGAACATAATTATTCAATGATAAATTCTATGATATAATACGTTTAATAATTTAAGTAAATTTACTTGTTTTTACTTATATTATGTACTAAATCGGTATTAAATTTAATATGAAAATTATAAGTAGGTACATTTTTTCACGACATGTGACGAAATAGTATATTACATACCGAGCGGGGAAATGGTCCATTACAGCCTTCGGTGCAAGTATCTCAGTCATCTATGAACGCGAGGCTGGAATGAGCCTTACCGCGAGGTATGTATACTATTTTATTTACAATCCAATTGGTTATTGATATGCCCGTTTTAAATATTCATTTTATTCATATTTTATGACAGTTTTATTATAATTTGTTTTGATACTTCAACATAGAGATCTATGAAAAAGTTGCTAGGGTTGCCAGGTAACTTGAAAAAATGTTTATTGATTCTGTCAATAATTAGTTTCTTGCTGCTTTTTATCGAGATCGAGCATATTAATTATCATGTTGTCTGATAGTGAAGATGGTAAAGACGAAAATATTCCTTTAGAACTGCGAGAAGCTGCAAAAAAAGCTTCTGAGGGTATTTTATTGGTTGAAAAGTGACGTTTACCTAGCTGGAAAACGCTCACTTCCCCGCTAGCCGGGATGTTTTTTCCGGCTAGCTGGGAAGTAAAGTAAACAATGACTCGCTTCCCAACTGTTTAGAAGGTTGGAAATAGTGAGGAACGTAAGTTTTCCCTCTCTAGAGAGGAATGAAAGCAGTGTTACTACAAGTGTTATTTTATGATGAAATATTTAAAAAATTGTAAGTAAATTTAATCGGTATATCATATCCATGGTTACGAATATGACAGCAATGTATTAGAGCGGTCTTTTTAAAATGAAACAGGGAATAAATTTGAATTTGTTAATTGGTGTCACACTGCTGCTACCTGGAAATACGATTTATTCTTTGAACAATTAAAAATTTATGTTAAAAGCGTTCCTTGGAACTATTGCAGCTGCCCAAATATCTTATATTGTTCAAGAATAATACAGTTAAATTGATTCCCTATGTTTCATTTTAAAAAGAACGCTCTAATACATTGCTGTCAATGTCGTTACCATGGATATGAAAAATCCCATGTTTCACGTTGAAATAAACTCACTGTAATAATAACAGCAATAACCTAATTATTAACGCAAATTATTGCGACTATATATCATTTTGTAACAAAAAATACAAGTACCACCAACTAAAGATTTTCCATTCAATCAAAATTCCCTTCGATTACCGAATATGATACGTTCGTGTATTACAGCACGAGATATTTATAGTATAAATACGCTATTAAGCTATTATATAAATAACTAGCGCAGATAAGACCCGTTGTCGTAATGAGCGTGAAATTTGGTGGCAGCGCTGAGAGCTCAATTCCGCGCTTGTAGCATGTGTGGCACAAATTGACGAACCTGCGCAAAGCTTGCTATTGTTTTAACGTTGTTTGGTTACACAACGCACACACGCACACACGCACACACATGCAAACACACATACAGACAGAAACGTAAATATACAAACCAACCCCGTTGCAGTGGAACTCTTATGTCACTAATGAAGCTGGAGTTACAGTTAGGTTTCGAGTGTTTTGGATGCCAGTGGCGTTCGAAGAATTTTTTGTCAAGATGAATTTAGATGTATACAGTGAACTAGGTATATCAATGTTAGTACAGCATGAGCAGCCTCAAATCAGTAAATGGAGGCTTTATTAGAGTAGTAGGTTACACGGTTACAGAATTTGTAACGAATTGACTGCATAATTCAAAACTGAACAAAACTAAATTGAAATTATGTTTAATTGGATTAAAAGTAGAAAAATCAAACCTAATCATAGTAGTTAAGTAAAAAAAAATACTCAGAGGAAAATTGAAGTTTACCGATCGAATAATACTTTTTTATTACCTCTTCGTATAATATTTGTTTCTCAAACTGTGTCAACCATTACCAAAATTAAATAATTTTTGTTCAAAAGTATTCAAGAATAGGCTTAAATTTTTTTGTTTTTATTTTTATCTCACAATGTGCCAAAATAGTTATTTAATTAAAGTATTACGAAACCTTTGAGACATGGAAAAATATATTTTTATTTATTTATGATGTTCCACTTTACCCAACTTATGGGGCAAAATAAAAAATGTAATAATTTTTATTAATAATTCTCCAAATGAAGCCAATTTTATTATAAAGAAAAAGAATGTATAGAATATAAAAATTCCGAAGAATTAAAAAAAAATTCTCATTTTATGCAAACTTTAGACGGTTATATCTCATGATACAAATTAATTTTTAAAATTTTAAAAAGGCACATCTGTAGATGCATTTCTCTATTAAATGCTTATAAGAAGATTATCCTGAAGTCAATAATAATCTGACAGTTTACTCACAACGAAAACACTTTTACAGTATTTTTCAACTTCAAAATGACATTGCATAGCTAGGATGCGGCAAAGTACGAGTTTCCTGCTGGTTTCAGGCAGCCCTAGTAGTGAGGAAAAGAGTGGAATGGAAAAAAGTAAAATCGAGAGTATTCTAGGAATTCAGTAAAAACGTAGACGAGCCGATTAAAATAGTTACCTAATAATATTATGGAAACATGTGAATAATTCAAAGATAATATTTTTTATCTACGACTACTATGAAAAGTTTATATTTATGCTTACAATTGTCAACGTAAAGTTGATTGTTACGCTGCAATTACCGTGCGCGAGTAACAAAGAGCCACTTTACGCTCTTAATACACAAATAACTATTAGAAGAATTGTATTTATTAAACAATTATTGTACAAAAAATGAAAAAATACTAGGAAGTATTTTCGGAAAATCATTCTTAAAATTAAAAACTCTCATCAGATTCCTGGTCTGGCAAATAATTTCCAAAACCACATTCGACAGATGAACACAAAAATAAAATAAATGATTAGGGCATTTGTCGGGAAAGTAATTTAAGGACGACTGTGTCCCAGAATCCAGTCAAATAGTCGAAAAGCTCGACACGTCAACCAATCCTTTGTCCTTTCGGCGGTCAAGCGACGCACGTCACCACTGGATTTTAATTTTCCGCGAGCCGTAACGTTGCGCTGTTTCGAAATACGCAAACAATGAACGGATTTCGACGTTGGACAAGCGGGGGGGGGGAGGGGAAGTCCACGTCCACGTACCGCGATGCAAACACACGTGCGGGTGATGGATTATGCCCGTACAGAGATGACAAGGGAATTTGGAATATGAACGTACCGACCGCGGATGAATGCTGAGAGCTCAGCCATGCTATGAAGCAAGGGAAGGACATTCGTTGAGACAAATAGGACATCCTAGTGCTTCTCAACCTTTTTCGATAGGAGCTAGTTGTAGCAAGATGACTTTCATCTGCTAAGCTATGGATTTTTGTTATCTGAAGTTATTTTTATTTACAATAGTTCAGAGGTCATTTGCATCCCTCCGTACCCCTTTAGGCCAGACGTTCCCTTGATTTTTGGGCGTCTGAGACAGTTCTTCGACAGCCGAGCTCCAGATAAGTCCAAAGATGTAGCCCGTTGCTACGGACATTTTTAAGTATATATTTTTAGTTTTATAATCGTATATAAGTTTTATAAGTCATTATTAATCTTTTATTCGTGTTTATTCGTTAATTTTGTGTTTATTAAAAGTCAAATATTTTTAAGTAAAGTGTGTTATAGTTTTTTAATGTCATGATTAGTGCCGCTCCCTAAAACAACCCTTCCTAATTCGACCACGACTAGTTATCCCTTTCCCTTTAGTAAAATTCTTCCTTTTTCATCCTACCCCCTATTTCAAGCCACTTTTGCTACATAGAGGTGGTCACATGTCACATGGATAAATATTGGCATCATCCTAGACCGACACTTTCTAGAAACATGTATTATGTACTTGATAATTGAATTATCAATTACACTGGTGGAAAAAATGAAACACTTGAAATTCGTAAAAATTTTGACCATTTTCAAACAGCCATAACTCGGCGTATTTTCAATCAAACAAACAGTTCAACTTAGGGAGGGAGAAAGGAGTTTAAACATAGAATGGCAGATAAATATAAGGATATAATTGCTCTTCATTGCTTAGTCTAATACCCTGTTTCTGCTTAGAAGTATCAAATATCTAAATACATGTTCTACAGGTATATTTCTCTATTTTGTTTTTGTTTACTGAAACCTGAAACTATTTAAACTGCTTACATAGCATAGTACTACCCACTTAAAATTTGAAATTAATTAAACAATTAAAAATAAAATAAAATAATCACTGTCTTAATTTTTCTCATGTGGACGCTTTGAGTACTAATTAATTTGTAATTGCTAACAAATTTGTAATTTAACATCCCTATAGGTATAGGATATAATATATAGGTATATTTATAAAAATCTGATGTGGCCTCATTCTATTAATTTTATAAATAATTACTTACATATCAAATTTAATAGTTTCATGTTCATGTAATATATAAACAATAGTGTAAACCAAGATGCAGAAGATGTCACTGTCATAATAATTCATAAATGTATTGTGTAGAAATAAATTTCATATGATCATAGAAAACAAAATACTGGAATTTAAAAAAAAACTGGAATATAAATTGTACCTACTTTATTTTATTGTTCAATACTACCAGATTTAGCAAATTTTATTTAAAATTATCTGTAGCCAAAGAAAATTATATTTTATTTTATTTTTAATTGCAAAAATTGTCATAAATAAATAATATACCAAGGAAAGAAGTTTCAAAGGTACTACCTACTTCCGGTTTGCGGATTTCTACTAAAATCTTATCGGATGTTAAGATCCTTATTAAAATCCTAAATATGAAATTTAGTTCGTAACCCATTTCCGCCCAAAATCATATAGGTACAGGACAGCATAAAAATATTACATTTAAAATCATTGAATACTTTGATTTCATAAATTTTATAATTAAACCTTTGGTTATTTAAAAAATTGTTTTGTAGCGTACATAAAAATAAGGACTGTAATTTGATAATATTTATAATTTATAAACTTATACGTCCATACGCACACATAGTCATCATTGTGAAAATTCGTAAGGCAGAGACTCTGAAACGTGCTTATCCACCAAAAACTCATACTCCAAAATTTTGACCCATTACAATACCTCTTTTATAGAATATGAGGCGAGAGCGAGGGCGAGAGGTAAGTTTACAAAAGTTTACAAAAGAGTAATAAATAACGAATATTGCATCTACAAAATACAGTTAAATGTTGATAGCAATTAGCCCCTCTCAATTACGATAAGCAGCGAACTTGCAAACTAATTTTTCCCAATTTCCCCGATTAACAAAACTCGAACAAGCAAGTTTCCTGGTCCTGGGAGATTTAGCCGGATGCATACATATCTTGTACAGAGTGCAGCGTAGTTATCAGAGCCACGTTCAGAGAGGACAGGGCGGTCCCCCAGCGGTCATTACCAGAGCCAACTCTAGCGCTGCCACCAAAATGTGCCGCTGATAGTTCCAGAGTTGGATGCGAAAGAGAGAGATCTGCACACGATTAGGAAGTGGATATTTGCTTGAAATTCTACTAACGCTCAAGTTGGATATTTCGAATGTATGAATTAGGTGTTGCAGCGTTTAAAAAGTTGAAGTGACTTATTTTTTATAAAGCACTATTTTCAAACGGTCGCAAATTTATTAGTTTAGGGTTTAATCAACTAAACGAAATAATTAAATCATTTGTAAGTGTTGAAATTAAATTAACTAAATTAATAATAATTTGAGCAGTTTTATGATTTTAGAAAATCTGTACAGGTTTATTGTAAATATTTGGTTAATTAGTATTAATTTTTTAATTCATAATTTAGTCATATGTTAATTGTTTCCATATAGTCAACAATATTTTCTGGCGTGATATACAAGAGAAGTATTCTGCTGCTTTGCATATTAATTTTCGATCTGTATATGTCTATAATAAATTGTCCTAACAAAATTTCGAACAAATTTAGTTAGGAACATAATTCTAAATGTCATGAAATATGACAAAAAATTACCCACAAGACGATCATACCGAGAACACCAAATTTAAAGGTCTAATAATAGGGTTGACCTGAATTACATCATGATTTAATTTAAGTAATTTTTTCAATAAAAATCATTGATTTAAATCAAAAAAGTAAAAAACAATAACACCTAAAGAATAGTTAATATATCTACCCTGTAAAGAAGGATATTTTATTAAGAATATGGAATATTATTTTTCAAGGCACTGGCCGAGGAAAATAACCACGCTAATAATAATAAAAACTTATTTATTTAAATTAAAATACTCGTACATAGAGTAAAATTCAAATAGCTAGGACCCTGGACTGCGCGAGAAGGCGGAGTTTGTCATGTACTGTCCGTTTTACAAAAGCGGAGCTAGCGAGTATATGCTGCGCTGCACTTCACTTAATTTTCAAACAAAACTAAAATATAACTCAATGACAATCAATTACAAAATTCACAGGGTTACACGAAGCAAAACACTACGAACGTCTGCATGAGAATAACAGATATTGAAGCTGATGTTCTGTAGAACAGACAGTAGCGTAGTTTCCTCTTGTTTGTTATCTATGCTTCTCTCTCTAAGACGAGAATTCGTACTTCGCGCAGGGTTCTAGCTATTTGAATTTTACTCTACCTATTGTCAAAACAAGTTTTATCAGCCATTTTTATGTTTACATGACTGTTTTACAAATGAAAAATATACCTAAACTGTATATAAAGTAATGAAAATAAAGACGTATCAATTTTTAAAATTTTTGAAAGGAATAAAAAAAAATCAAATTAATCATGATTTTTTTTATTTATTAAAATAAATCTATGATTTTAGAATTTTTTAAATACTGATATTTGCTAACCCTAATGCACAGTTAAGCAGACGTATAAAAATGTCGTTTTAAAGATTTTATACGAGATGTAATTCGTACTATGCACAATATTGTACCATTATTTTATTTGAACGTTTGTATTTATTTTAATTTAACTGTCATTGCAATAGTAAACTGCAATTTTATGCAATTGTATTGTTTCCTTGCAAAGTTAGTGGATAGTGCGTAATGAGAGCAAACGGAAGGCGTCATAATCACACCACAACGCGTTGTCAGCGCCAATCATCAACCGCCCCCGCCGCTGCCGCCGCCGCCGCTCCGGCGAATACACGGAAATTATTCGAACGCTGCATTTGTCAGTGATGTTCTGATGTTTACTATTTGCCGGCAGCAGTATTGAATAAACACCATGTGAGGCACAATAAAGCCAAAATAATTCATTTATCATGTGACGGCCGCGGACTACTACAAAAACACTAATTGCGTATGCTGCGCGCGTTATTTAAATTGCACAATTCGCGCAATTCATTACCGGAATGCTATGCCAGCTGCCAGTTTACTCATTTATTCTCGTTTGTTGTTCAGATCGACAAGAACACAAGAGCCTGCGATGAACGTGGCGCCTATCTTCGCAGAATGAAGATCGTATCTGCTTCATCAAGTGTCCAATACCATTTCATTTGCTCTTCTATGCTATTGTTCAATTATTTTAATGAGCAGTATTATTTGTGAAGATTGTTTTTCCTTTATAACAGCTTCAGCAAGTGCGAGACTTTTCAAACGTTAGCACTGATAAGTAATTCATGTTTTATGTTTATTATTTATTCATATTTTCTTTATTATATTGACATACATACATACATACATAGTACATTTTACGAGTTACCAGCCGCCAATTACGGTTTCACTGATTTCCATATTTATTTATTGAATCGTATCATCAAATGTTATTTCCTTTTAATATGCAACATTGATTGATAATACATATTAGTTACTTAAAATACATTAGATGCTTATAATTCATTAGTTACGAACATAATACGTAAGATACAATTATAATAACATCATAACTTCCATACTATTCAAAAATTGTTGATTTATTTTCACACTGCTGTCGTTGATGATACGATTAAGCTTTGCATATAACGCAAATATATGTGAATTTAGCCCCCTTGGATGTTCAAAGAGACTCGGTTTTACCTCGTCACTTAGCAACATCCTCGGTATTATAAATCGCATAATATTCTTGTTATATTAATAAAAAATCTGACGTGGCCATCACACAACCTTCCGCCATATCTAGACTTTAAACAGAAATGTATACGTACAATCCGGTGCCCATTTAAAATATACAAATAAAAATCTAAAATATTCACCTGAATAAAAAGATTCATTCACAGGAAAACTCTGCTGTGTTGAAGCCATCCTCCGTTCAATTACTACATTTAATATCTTACTTAGGACTTATATAGCGCTAGTATGCCAACTTGTCACCCGTCTCACCTGTCAATATTTTTTACGCAGAAACAAAAATCAACCGATCATGGATTACAAGATATCAACGTTTTATCTGATAAATTTATTTTTTAAATTTTACTGCAGTTCTTTAATGCTACCACATAAAGACAATTTTTTTATAACGTAAGTTGCAAATAACTTTTCCTCTTATTCTTATTACAAATAAATACTATATTTTTCCAAATTTATATACAATTTTGACATTTAACCTTTTCAATCTTCAAAAAATATCACTTCCGATGAAGATATTTGTACCAAAATCTAAGGAGCTCTTCCAATTTATATACAAAGGTTAAATACCAAATATCAAAATTTTCGGGTAATTCGTATTTGAGTTATGCGACTAACACCCGGCGTGACCACACACACACACACACATACACACAGACATCATCGTGAAACTATCAAAAATGAGTTGTAAGGACCCTAATTCGTGCTCATCCACTAAAAATTCACAACCCGATTTTTTGCATGATTCCAATACCTTCCTTTACAGGTAAGCGGAAGGTAAAAATCTGACGTGGACACCGCACATGACTTCCTTGTACGCCTAATTAAAAGTACAATAATTATGTTTCTCACATTATTTTAGAAATTAAAAAAAAAACTATAATTTTATAAATAACACATGCTCAGTTATGATTTTTCTTATTTTTAAAAATAATAAACATTTCGCGTGGAGTTTGCAAAACGCATTACAACTTATTATTTAGTTAGGTACGTATTAGCAAGCTTTCTGAAACGAAAAATAAAGTAATTATTCGAAATACAATTTAATGCAAATATAATTAAAACACGAAACAATAGGAAAACACAATAAATTAAAAAACAAGTACGACTACATTTTCTTTCTGCTAAATACACAAAGTTTATCCGTACAACAAAAAAGAAAATCTTTTTTGTGGATGCAACCAAACACCACCGTAATATCCGGCGTAACAAATAATCAAATTAGCACTGGTTTCAAAGCAAAAACAAATTCATAATGTAAGTGATACTCGCTCACAATCTGTTGTGGATCATCAATTAAACGGCAGGCGAAGGCAAAGCTTGAAGAAAGATAGACGGCGGCCGTCTCTTCCTCGTTGCTAGCGTCGATCAACGGCTTCTTTTAATTATGTGAGACGATATGAAATTTAAACTCCGCGAGACGCGAGGCGGTAGCCGGTGGCATAGGAAACTGCGGTACTCAAACAAACGTAAATGTTAACTTTATTAGTAAAGTTAAAGCATCTACACGTGATATAATAGTTCTGATCGGAGAAAACACAATTTTCTTCTCGCGAAATAGTGAGGAAAGAAGGTTTTCCCTCTCTAGACAGGAAAGTAAGCAGTGTTATTTTACGATGTAATATTTTAACAATTGTAATTAAATTTATTATTTTATTGAAAATTCTGATTTTATAGTTATATATATACTGTAAACTATTATTTTACAATTATTATGTTTTATACTTTCTTTTTCTACTACTTCACGATTTTACAAATTAAATTTAATTTGGCATAGTGGCTGCATTTCGTTGTTTTCAAACGTCATTCTGACAGATGGCAGTTATAACCTAACTTCTAGTTATGTGTTTCTTCTACATTTACAATGTTTTTAAATATGTCGTGAAAAAAATGTTGTTTCTAACACGAGAGGAAAGCTCTTTTTCCACTCTTTCTCGATTGCCTCACTCGCTTCGCTCGTGACACAAATTTCGAGCTCGCTTTGCTCTCTAGTTGGACAAATAACTATTTCTGTTCGTTTTACTGTAAAGTGACCATTTATTTATTTGCTGAAATTAGTACAAAACAGAGGCGTGTTCTTCCCTATTATCTCCTGGCACATTTTTAGTCTGATTTTTGACAAACAGCAATTTCAGATTGATTAATTGACAGTTTGTAACAGTTGAGATGTAACAACGATGATAAAAAATATCTTCGATTTTGTTATTATAAACATCAATGCAATTTCATATTGTTATAAACATCAAATAAATAGAAAACATTAATACTTACCAATACTACCTAACAATTCACAACTGTCCGTTTGAAAACACCTAGATCAACTGACTTCGAAATTTCTTTTCAACAACTAATACATAATATGTAGTAGTTTAATTAAATGTCTGGTTATTTAATCTGTTTGTTATTTTGTTCAATTAAGTGCCAAATAACTGTATATTTTCATCATAAGAATTTTTTTTGAATTATTCGATTTTTCAGTTATTCTTTTGGGTTTTCTCAAACTTTTTTCTTTTTAAAACCACCCCTGTATTAGAGCGAACAAAACAAAAAAAAGAAATATTCAAATCGGTCAAGTCGTTTTCAAGTTATGGCATGACCAGAAAAACAGGCATTCACTCGTTTTTATATATACAGATAATAGGTATAGCCAAAAATAAGTAATACTCGAACATCACTTAGTTCTTATAGAAAATTTCGACATACCTGCCTAATTTATTAATAATTATAGCAGATTTCAGCCACAAATATGTAAACAAGTAAACAGACAGTATGAAGCGCACTCATCTTCAGCATCCAGCGCAGTTCCTGCTTCCTAGCTAAAGTAAACTTGTCCACAAGTTTTCAGTTGTAAGACGTGTTTTACCGTCAGTTGGTTCCGCTGAAGTCAAACTTTCCGCCGCACGCCGTGCGCCGATGATTCCGTATAAAATTAGTCGTTCACCAGCGCTGATTAATTTCCGAGTAACGGCGGTTATGTCGCGATGAGACGTTAGCTAGTTCTTGATTACGTCACTGCAGTGCTGCTATGCCTGAGTACGAGAGTACGTGTACATGTCGTAAATTAATTGGGAAATTAAAAACTAAATGATACTTTCACAGGAAATTATCGACGAGTTTAATTTAGAAATATTATTTAATATGCTATTAACTATTCCTATAAATAGTCCGGTCAACGAAGACCACAAAATACCGTTCAGCCGCAATAAATCGTAGGTATATTATTATTATTTTTTAAGTGGTACCAACATACTAAAAGTCCTGACCAGCGGGGTGTGAGAGTTGCGCGGGAGGGGGTGTAAAGGATCCTATTTTCAGTATTTCGTTAATATCTTGAAAACTATGCAACCTAGCGAAAAAGTTACTGTATACGACATGAAAGTAAATTAAATTTCCTACATAAATATCCCATTAGTTTTTTCGCTAAGAGCCATATTTAACGAGATACGGGGGGTGGAAAAGTAAAAAAAGTCTCTAACATCACATAAATGATCGTGAATCATTATAAATTTCATATTCCCATTATTTTTTATTATTCCCAGACTTATTGACTTTTCCACCCCCCGTATCTAGTTAAATATTGCTCCTAGCGAAAAAAAAAATGATATTTTTGTATGAAATTTTTAAATTACAATATAGGATTAGAAATTAGAAAACCACACGTAAGTTGAATAAAAAAATTGGGATTTTTATGTCTTCCTCAATTATATTATATAAATTAGCATTAGCATCATAATAAAATTTTTCTACTCCCATGCTTTAATTTACTTATTATATATGCATTGTCTGTACTTTAATGACGTTCATTTCGATTCAGATTTTCATTTCGATACAAATTTTCATTTCGATACAGATTATCATTTCGATACAGATTTTCATTATGAAACACCCAAGCAAATTTCATGCAAATGAATAGTTTTTTTTTTAAATGAAAGCATGGGAGTAGAAAAAATAGCGTATGCAACTCGTGTATAATGGCTATTAATACACTCGTATGAATTAAGATACTCGCCATAGCTATCATTATAAACTCATTGCATAATATACTATTGTTCCCACTTGATAGAGGTATCGTAATATCTTTAGAATTATATCAAGTAAGCTTAGATTTTTTTATAAAACTGTGTAGGTAAGTCATTATTTCAGTACCTACCACTGACTTCAATAATGATATATGTGTTTTTTCGTCTAAGAATGGTCACAAATTTATTATATTAGTATCTGAAGAGGAACTATTCAAAATTTAAAAGTTTGTTTCATCATAACGAACCAACCTTAGACTATAAGGAAGCTAGTTTATCATCTTTCAGTGTTTCTAAAATCCTGATAATGAAGATTAAAAGAACGATGATTTTTTGATTCTGATCTTTATAACAATGTTAATAAAAGTAATTATAAATTACTTTACTACATAGTACCTCCTTAATTAACTTATAAATTACAATATAAAAATGCAGATATGCATATTATAAATTTTAGCAAGTTTTCAAACTATAAATTTTTAAATTAAAACTTGCTATAAATCGTGGTTCGTGGAAGTAATTTTGAACTAATTCCGTTAATATAAAATATTAAAGTATCTGTTGAAATGACGGCGTGGCATATCTGGCAACATCGTCTTGGAGGGTTCCTGCAGTGGCCGTACCCCTTTAACCTTCCCCCTCTGCTTCAGCAGGTCATCGTAGGCAGTGGCAGTGGCATGTATAATGCAGCGGGAAGTTGCGGCACAGGCGAACAGCGCTCCTGCCGACGAAGTATTAACGCCGCGCGTTTTTCCGTTGCGCCAGCGGTTTGTTACGTTTCATAAAACTTTAGAAAGCCACTAATTACAGCCAGGAAATGAAATTGAGATAATGGCATATCCCAACCGGAAGTAGGAAGCAGGAGCACAACAAACCTAAAGAAACGAATGGAATGAAAGAATGCAACGAACGAGCCCTAGAGGTTTCACTACCACCATTGCCATCGCTCCTAAAGCTGAACGAATAAATTGTTTCAACTCTATTCTTCAGAAAGGTCTTTCATTTAAATAGATAACGCCTTATCTCCTCCAGCCCTTAGGTTAACGACTCAAATAAATAATTTACTTGACTTCATGCTAAACAAAAGAATCGTATCGTTACTTGAAACAGAAAACTTTACCATCTTTGTTTAAGCTACGTTTCCACGGTTTCCACCTCTTAACATAGTCACAGTTTTTGTTACTTCCTTGTACGGAGTAAAAAGGAAGTATTGTAATCGCGAAAAATTTCGGTTCTCAGATTTTTACGGAAATATCCGTTTTGACCTTTTCTGAATCCATTATGACTAGTTTCGTCGTGACGTCTGTACGTACGTACGTACGTACGTATGTACGGGCGTACGTATGTGTGTCGCATAACTCAAATTCGGTTAGACGTAGAAAGTTGAAATTTTGTATTTAGGACTGTTATAAGCATCTAGTTGTGCACCTCCTATTTTTGGTTTCAATCTACAAACCGGAAGTAGTAAATTTAAAAAAAATTTCGATAAATATTTAATTTAAGACAAATTTTTTAATTTTAAATGAAAGATTATGTGATTATTACCTACAATCAGTATTTTATAAATATTTTTGTATCTGGTATCATTTAGGAATAATTAAAGTATATATTTATAATTTAGTATTTCGGTATCTTGTAGTCCATGATCGATTAACATTTGTTACTACGTAAAATTTAAATGATTATGACATGACAGTGACAATAGTAAAATATGCTTTATATCTTCTTCTGCAGTTTAAATAAAATGACTAAAATATATTTGTGAGTATCTAGTATAATAAGTTAAAAGAATTTTTTATATTATTCTACATTTTAGTTATTAAGAAAAGTATGAACACACAAGGCGTACAAGGAAGTCATGTGGTGTCCACGTCAGATTTTTTTTAACATAACCTTGAGAGTTTGACATACGAGAATATGGCTGAGCGTTTCCAGCTACTGTTTTAGTCTTAGTCGTAGTTTTTGTTGTAGCACATAAACACATGCAAACTCCAAGCTTTGGTCGTTGTTCGGTTGGAAATAAATAAATGCATATTATTTGGTAGCTGTCATTAGTTTTGTTAGTATTTTTGAGGGTTGGTTTCATAAAAATATAGACCATATAGAACAAGAAAAGTTATTCGTGCATTTGTAAAAAAGAAGAATTGCTGGTATTAAATAAACACTGAAATAACCTCAAAATGTCAAGTTGAATTAATAATTTTTTAATATTATTTTTCTTTGATTTTATAAGTAGATACTACAGCAATCCTAATAATATGTAATTAATTTAAAAAAAAATGTTGAAATTTAAATTTGTGTATTTAATAAATTCTTGTTTGTTTACCACAATAACTTCACAATTTTTTCTACAGTATTTTGCGTCTTTACAAATAATTTAAATTATATTATAATTATAGTAGAAATTATTATTTGTAATCATTATTATAAAATTAATCCTTTTTATAAAATTATACTATCAATTTAAATGAACAAATATTTTATTTACATGAACTAAAACACAGTGAGTATGTTAAGAGGTGGAAACGTAGCTTTATACGTCACATTAAAAAAAATAAAACGAGTTTATTCATTTGTACTGATAATGCAAAAGCTGGTCAAAGGATTAGAATTTATAATTATATAAAGAGTTGTGCAATAAAAATAACTAGAAGTGGGTCATATAACCATATAAGCGTAATGAAATTAACGTTTAACAATACTGCGCTCACACGCAAGTGGTTTGTTCGTACATAAAATATATTAACTGGCCATAGCCGCCTTGCCATAACTTCAACTCTTTCCGGCCGAAACGTAAAAAACCCACGTTAATTAAAGTTGAATCACTGGCAGTTAATCCTCGTTGTGAGTGACTCATAAATTCTGCACTAACGCGCCTCCTGACGCATAAAAATACTTCGCACGGAATATAAGATAGGTACGCATTACAATAAAAATATATTAAAAAGGGAAAAATGGCGGCGGCGTCCGTAATTAAACCCTATCTCCGGGAAATTGCTGCTGTGCAGACGCAGAGTCCTCAGCAGTAAAGATTATTATGATGAAGTCGGAGGTATGGAGCTGAAGTTGGAGCGTCAAATATCAGCGGCGGCTGGGAATATCGTTAGCTCTGCAGTCTGCACGAGGGAATGAGGAAATTGATGCCTTCTTGGGTTTCTAACTGGCCACTGACCCGACTTCTTCGCCTCTCGGTGGTCACTTGGATTTTCTGCTTCGTTAAGTGTTCGAACTGAAATTCCTCAGAGGGAAACTTATACTACTATTTTTCCCAGAAATATTTATGAGAAATGAATTCCAGAGGCAGAGAAATGCCGAACCTTGCGCTATAGATTTCATATTCCAAGTATTTTTATTGATAAAACTAGCGGACCCGGCGCGCGTTGCTACGCCTCCAACTCTCGTTTCTTCTAAGTTATTACCATACCATACATGGTGGCAATTCTAACTACGCCCATGATACCCTACCAAATTTGAACCCAATTGGTTACCGCCATTTTGTTTAAAGACTGATATTTAATATGCTCATGTCATAAGTTAGATCATAAGTTATAACCATTACAAATGTGAACCCAATTGGTGCAGTACATTTTGTGTTAGCTAGCCACCATTTTGTTTCAAGTTGGCGGACTGACATTTTAGTTTACTCATGTTATAAGATAGATCTTAAGCTATTGCCATACCAAATTCGAACTCAATCGGTGCAGTAAACTTTGAAATAGAACAACAACGCAATTTGACATCGTTATAAACATCAACTAAATAAAAAAAAAACTATTTCAAAAGCATATTGTTTATTGTAATGCTTTTTGGTACACAACACATTGTTATAAACAACAATGCAATTTGACATCGTTATAAACATCAAATAAATAAAAAAATTAAATACTAACCAATACTAACAATCCACAACTGTCTGTTTCAAAACACCTTGATCAACTGAATTCGAAATTCCTATTCAACAACTAATACATAGTAGTTTAATTAAATGTCTGGTTATCTAATCTGTTTGTTATTTTGTTCAATTAAGTGACAAATCACTGTACATTTTCGTCATAAGAAGAAACAATTAAGAATTTTTCGATTTTTCAGCTATTCTTTTGGGTTTTCTCAAATTTTTTTTACCAACCACCCCTGTATTAGAGCTAACAAAAGAAATATTCAAATCAGAAAAAAAGGCATTCATTTTTATATATACAGACAAAAATTGAACCAGTCTGCAAATTTTGCTTTTTGAATGCGACACAGGGGTCAAATTTGAATAGTCTCAATAGCCGTAGGG
Organism: Agonum fuliginosum; assembly: GCA_947534325.1. NCBI lineage: Eukaryota > Metazoa > Arthropoda > Insecta > Coleoptera > Carabidae > Agonum > Agonum fuliginosum. The sequence continues at coordinate 58,093,346 of OX384029.1, read as the reverse complement.
TGGGAAAGTAAATTAAATTTTGTTCAGGATGAAAGGTATTAAATATAAAAAATCCGCTTTCAAAAATCATATCATATCATCATGTCTTCTGGATATATGAAATATTCCCTCCCAAAAATAGAATAATCCGAAAGAAAAAATGAAAATCGCAATGCACGAAGTGAACATTGCCTCGGGAAGGTGGAAATATCACTCGGTGGAATTCGCTAGTGTTGATCTCTCGTCTCACTCTAACCGAAGTGTCTTACGTTGTTCGATCTCTATCCCACGGGGCAAAATCACAAGGGAGACATTCTGCATTAATGCTCTCGGCTTCCGATATTTGAAAAGTTCCCTTTATCATCCGCGTTGCCTAGACGTGCGGCCACGCATTCAAATATATACAGAGTGTTCCCGCATTATAATTTATTGCCTGGCTCATATCTATCGAGCATAAAACAGTGTTCGGCGTGGAAGTGACTGAAGATACCGGGACCCAACTTCGTCCGACATGAATCTCTTGGCTGCAAAACTTTAGCTGTGACTGTCGTCAAAATATCACAAGACTGAGCGCGATTTGTGGCCCCTGACGGCGAAGGCAAAAACTAATGTTTGCTCTGCTCAGTTATGTTTTGTGTAGGGTAGGTTTTGTTTTTTAACGTTGCGACCTCAATATTTTTTAGCTTTGACAGTTACGACAACAACTCGTAAATATTATATTGTTATGCTTTACTATTCGAAACTTGTGTTGAATAATAAATAACGAACGTTGTTTACAAATTTTATCTCTAGAACGTAATTACTGATATATTTTTAATTACCTACATTTTATGAAAACATAAAAATCTTCCTATACACTACTGCAAAGATTTATGCGCGGTAACTTGATGGTAATTATATTACGGTAGGATTGTTCAGTATAATTTTCTTAGTTCAGTACAGTATATCAGATAACATTATAATAACGTGAATTATTCCGTTTGTCTAACTTTCTGTTGTTACTAGCTTCCAAGGAATGCAGAAAACGTATAAGTAAAGATGGATTGCACACAGTAAGTCTGCAGTTATAGTCCTTTGTTCACCAATGGACATACTACATATGCAAACGCTTCAATTTAATTAGTGAATATACGGGAAATTAAGATTAAGTTTCAAAAATCTCACATAGATCATATTTCTAATTATAACATCGTGAAGCCCCAGATTTTTGGATCAATATTAATTACCTATGTTAACTTCCTTTTAACATGGAACATGAATCAGGGTGTCTACCAAATATTCAAAATGAAATTCAAGGCTTTTTTCAGGTATTCCAGGACAATTTCTGAAAAATTCCAGGTGAATTTATAATAAAAAAATTATTAATCAAATAAACAATTAATTAGGTAGTGTAAATATATTTTATTTTTTAAGATATCATGATATGATGAAAAACATGTGTCATTTTATTGTTATGTCTAGTTATCCAAATACAAATAATAATTTAAGGAGCAATAGAAAAGTAACAGAAAATATCAAAAATATAAATATTATTAATAAAATCTTATTAAAATTCAAGGCTTTTTCAAGGAATTCAAGGACCATTTTAAATTCAAGGCTTTTTCTAGAAATTCCTGGTTGGTAGACACCCTGATGAATCTCTTAAAAAATGAAGTAAAAAATAACTGACTTATTTACACACGGTAAAATAATATTAACCGATGACAAAATAATATAAGCAATGCTACACCAAAAGTTAACAGACTTGATAAATGAGCTGATTTATAACATAACAACATTGTTATAACATATAACATACATAATTTGGTACTTGTATTATTTGTACAATCAATGTTGTATCCATGAAATAATTCTTATTGTAACTTAATTTAATTGAATTTATTTGAGAAATATGCGAATCCAGTAGCACAAATAAGACTATAATAAAAATGCACTTATTACAATATTTTTTGATTAATCAGGTTTGTTCTTTTATCAATATACAATGTTGCATTTACACTAATTCACACGCTACTATAATAGGGTACTTTACCATAGTAACAAATTAGCAATCCAGTCAATAATTATATTGAGAGAAAACCTCAAAAATGAGTTATTGCCATGAATAAAGTTTTAAAAAAGTTAATAGATATTTATACATTTGAGATTTTACGTCTCGATCCATCTACCTTACAGTAAAGCTGGATTTATAACACGCACAGCGCATAACGCTGTCATAACGTCATAAGACAACACTGTAAGACAAAGACTTCTTCTTTTACTTTGTATAGCAATCTGTGTTTGTGTGCGGCTTATAAAACCCCCGTAACGAAAATACTATGTGCTGTGCTATGTTGTGCTAAATTATGTACTGTGCGCTGTGCGTAGTTATAAATCCACCTTAATGCGTTTTCACGTGTATTCTTACTTACAATAATAAAGAAACTACCAAATTGTATTTTACATTTTGTAACATTTAGAAACAGTTGATTTTACATGGAATACATTTTAATTCCAGTCCCATGGTTTGATAAGATTTTCAGCTATACATCTACGTCACACAAACATTAAAAATTAATTACAGCTTTATTAAGAACAATTAAGGTTTATCAGTACTCTCAATCGCTTTCAAATAACATGAAGTTTCAATAAAAAACTTTTTTTTAAAGTGCCAAACTACCCTATTAAAGCGCTTAGCTGAGAATGTAACAAACTTAAGGTAGTAAATCCATGGGTAGTGACAACCCAAAATATGACTTAAATTAATATAAAGCATTCATTACAAGTCGTAGAATTTGAATAAAAATAAAAATTTATAGGTAACCGTTGAAATAACGAAGATAATTGAATTTAAAGTTGACACAAAAACGCGCTAAAATACATTGCGTGTATGGAGGTTACCAGTAGATTTACTAAACGATTAGAAAATTTTATATCTTAACAACCCAACACATATTTGGAAAACGAATATGTTATTCTTTGATATTTGAGGTATTTATTAGAAAAATAAAAAATATGAGTCACCGCAATAATTGTTGAGAAATCGCATCCAAAAGGTTCCAGTCTCAAGAAAAATTATGTTTTTGACGTACTACTACTGCATTTCAGTGTAAACTTAAATTTCAATTATATTTTTTATTTAATTGGATACCTATGATTTGTAATTTACATCCAAATCTACGATTTTTATGATTTATTTCTGATTATTTGACTGCTTCGGCCTCACCTCACACCGAAATCACGCACGCTTATGACCGACGGATTTTCTACCTTAATAAAAATAAATAGTGTCATTTAAACTTTAGATTCTTTGTATTTGAATAATCTTTATTACGATAGCAATATTCAAATATTTATATACTACGCAAATTCCTAACCACAGCGGTGTTGTAAATAAAATATTCCATGTATGTTCTTATACAGGTGAGTCATCGAAATGCCCGTCGTCGATATCTCCCTTGTCGTTAAAATACAGCATAATTTTTTTAACAGAATTTTTCGTCTACTCAAGGAGCATAACTTAAAATTATTTTCACATATACAGGGTGTTGCATAACGACTTGGCAATAATTGTTCGTCGTTTTTTAAATGAAACACCCTATATATTTTTATATATTTTGAATTGTATTTTACTTACCTATACGAATATATAAATTTTATTTTAGTTTTCCGCGGCGTTGCCAAGTTATTCAATTTTTTCTCTAAAAAAAGCCGAATACACGTATTGTTTTATAAAGGCGTACTGAAGTTATTTTAATAGTAAAAATTATGAATTTTTTTTTCTGTACAACTGTAACTATACTCTTTGTTCTGACATAACTTTTTTTAAATGTTATTATACAGGGTGTTCAGTAAAGAGAATCAAATTTACTCAATTTCAAATGGCTATAACTCGTCATTTTCAAATGGAACACCCTATATTTTATTATTCTGTTGTGTGTATTTTTGCATATTCTTATCTTATAAAAGGTGTCCTATGCCTAAAAACATTAATTTCGAAATTAATTAAATTAATGATTTTAGGCATAGGACACCTTTTATAACATAAGAAGATGCAAAAATACACACAACAGAATAATAAAATATAGGGTGTTCCATTTGAAAATGACGAGTTATAGCCATTTGAAATTGAGTAATTTTTATTCTCTGTATTGAACACCCTGTATAATAACATTAAAAAAAAGTTATGTCAGAACAAAGAGTATAGTTACAGTTGTACAGAAAAAAAAATTCATAATTTTTACTATTAAAATAACTTCAGTACGCCTTTATAAAACAATACGTGTATTCGGCTTTTTTTAGAGAAAAAATTGAATAACTTGGCAACGCCGCGAAAAACTGAAATGAAATTTATATGTTCGTATAGGTAAATAAAATACAATTCAAAATATATAAAAATATATAGGGTGTTTCATTTAAAAAAAAGGCGAACAATTATTGCCAAGTCGTTATGCAACACCCTGTATATGTGAAAATAATTTTAAGTTATGCTCCTTGAGTAGACGAAAAATTCTGTTAAAAAATTTATGCTGTATTTTTAACGACAAGGGAGATATCGATGACGGGCATTTCGATGACTCACCCTGTATACTACGCAAATTCCTAACCACAGCGGTGTTGTAAATAAAATATTTCATGTATGTTCTTATATAAAAGTGAAGAAAATCCTCGGTCGGTGATCTATACGCCACGATCGCTGTGTATCTTAGCAGGTACCGCACAGCGGCGGTCAATATATGGCGGAGGTGCCTGCGCTGCGAAGAGCTCTGCCAAGTCTCCTGGGTGCAATCCACCTAGATTAGTTACCAGATCGAAAATCGCAAACTGATCTGGCGAATGAACTTCACCGGAGGTTTATTCTTGTGAGATTAATGGAGCCGTCGTGAGTGAGATTTTCTTATCAAATCTCGAAAAATTCTAGAGAGAAATATTATCCGCTTTGTCAATTGATTTGCTAAGACTGACTTTATACAAAAAACTTATTGAAAATTGCAGAATTTTTCAACATATCGATCATATTAATGTCTATAAGACGTACATCTTTGTTATTGTCTTATAGACGTCACAAGGAGACTAGTATTGGTCGAATTTTAGACGTCTTATGCGGTAGTCTTTAATACGTCATTATGTTGTCCAGATTTAAATCTCCCGCTTACAATATATAGGAGTCCTTTATTTGTCTCAAAATTCATCTTGGTTATGACAAACAGGAATCCTATATTGATCAAAATTAAGTCTTATATTGGTCATAATTTTATTAAAAAAGACATCATTTGACTGTCGAAAAGGTATTAAATAGACGTCATTTGCATGGAAGAAAATAACATTGATTAAAATTAAGTCTTATATTGGTCATAATTTTATTAAAAAAGACATCATTTGACTGTCGAAAAGGTATTAAATAGACGTCATTTGCATGGAAGAAAATAACATTGATTAAAATTAAGTCTTATATTGGTCATAATTTTATTAAAAAAGACATCATTTGACTGTCGAAAAGGTATTAAATAGACGTCATTTGCATGGAAGAAAATAACATCTTTTAAACATCCGGAATGGAGGACATAAGCCACGTATATGACGTCTTTGTAATTACATTTGGATCAGACGTTTTAAAGACATGGATATTATAAAGACGTCTTAACGACGTATTTGTGTTGTATACCCCATATAGTTATAGTAATAAGTAGATCTTGCAGTTTGTTTTATTGTTGGATTTGTTGTCCGGGTTAGGGTTTTGATATAAGATGGAATAATAGAAAATATTTTTTAGTTTCCTTACTTAGTTGTTATGATTTGACGATTTTGGCAGAAAAGTAATATTACTTTCAGCTCTAGGGCAGTAAGTAAACAGTTGGTACAATAATTTAATATAATTTTAAAATAAAATATGTATTATGCGGTAGTCTGTAATATTTTAATAGTTTCTTTTACTTGAAATAAGAAACTTGCGACAAATATTATACCCGTAAAAGCATATCGACTTAAAATTTGATATTACAGTAAATTTTTAAATTCGAATGCGGCTGTTCAAACCAGCTAAATGTAAGTTTCGTTTGTGTAACTGTACCGTGTAATCTTTGTTCTCAAACAAAAAATTTCAATTTGTAATTTGAATTTCCATTTAGTGACAAAGCCTGATACTTCAAACAATACTTGCAAGCTTCAAACAAAAAAATTACAGATTCTTTATTATGTACACTTATATTATTCATAGGATGGGCTCGACAAATTGTGGTGAATCGTTTTCGCGACGCAAGATTGGCAAGTACTCATTAGTTAAAAATAAATAAAAAGAAGACAATAGTACATATTAATTCCATATAGGTAGGTACTCGTACATACTATAAACAAACAATAAAATTGTATTTTTGATAATATAGTATGTATATGTTAGATTTTTTACGATTAATAATTATTTTTCTTTAATTGAAGGCATTGCAGGCATAGAATCTTTCTTTTTGTACACATTAAAACTTATATTTTAGTTATATTTATTGCAAAATAAAAATTAATATTACTTAATTAAAGGTAAACTTTTATTCTTTATTCTTTCCCCGAAAACATTAAATTTAATTATGAAATGAAATTTTTAACGATCAAGATTTCACCAGCTCATAAACTTAATCCTAATTAAAATTTAACACATCATATTCCGTAAATTAGTTAGATTAAATCAAACATATGTTTTACAAAACGCGAGATGTAAGAGTAAGGTTAGTTATTTGAAAAATGCAGGGATTCGCCTACTGGGAATTGCTGGTTTGAGGGTAAAACAGCAAAATATGATTACTTGTTAGTACCTACTCTCTACTCCCGCGGGTGCAGTTAAGAAGGTTTAACCATTACATTGAAAAACATCGATAACTTGTATAAATATTTTTAAGTCGGTGGAAAAAGCGAAAAAACATGAAACGAAATATGTAGGTGCTGGATTAATATTGGGGATGGAACATTTTAGTTGAGCTTAACTCAACCAACGAACGGAGGATAAAATGAAATAAATATTTCTTTTAATCTCTCTCTTATATTAAAAAATATAAATATATTTATAATCTTCAAATTTAAGTATGCGTAATAAAAGAGAATCACGAATATAATATTTAAAATAAATTTTTAGTTAGTTTTCTTATTTTTCATAAATTATAACAGATTAACAGATTGTGTATTAACAATTAAGTTTACTTTATTTTCATTATTAGAGATGTCAACAAGTTGTCATTTAAACCAAATTTATTATCGGCCTGCAATAAAGGGCAACTTATGTTCGAAATTTGGTATATAAACTTACATTTTATCTTTAATTACAAAAACTCCACTGTATTAGTTATTTATGTATTAAGGGTATAATGAAGTTTTTATGGTGTGAGACGTGATTTTGAGCCCGAGGGCTAAAAACACGTCAAGAGCCATAAAAGCAAGTTACGCCCGTGGTACATACCCAACTTTATGCATGGTTTAGTATTTTCTAATAGATTAATTAAATTTACTTGTTCAAATAATCAAAAATTACTAAATTCTTTGACTGTTGCTAAGATACCAAAATAATTCCGAAAATAAACAAAAATCTTAATGTCAAAATTGTCATTATTACAAGGTAATTTATGTTAAATGTAAATAAAAATAATGTTATTTAAATAAAAAAATTGTACAACTAATAATTACAGAAAATGTTCATTTACCTATAGGATTATTAAAAGTTTATATGACAAAAATTGATAATTTATACTGTTTGCAATAATTTGACGTTTCTTATAATTATGATAATGACTGTGCATAAACATACAATTATTGATTTATTGTGTAATTTGTGTATTTAGTAAATGAAGTCAAATGATTTAATATTTTAAATCATTGCGAAGAAATACTGGCGACCAGAAATGTTATTTCTCCGTGCCTTTCTGCAGTAAGACGCACCCGTACTGTGTCCGCACAGTGATATAAAACCAAGTACTGCATATTTAAATCAAGTGCGCAGGTAGACGAAAGGAAAAAATCTTCAGTGCGATTCTCGTCTCAATTTCAACAGAAAAACGAGCAAGCGAACACGAACGAAAAGTCTATTATTTAAATTTCCCGAGAACTTTTCTTCACATCACCAAACGCCGTTAACGTAACGCGACTTGAAAAATTCAGCCGTGCAAAGAAAAGGTTTTCGGCTCGGTGCGGCACCTTCGGGAACCATAACTGCTAGTGTGTGGCGTGCGGCGGCGGCCATAACTAATATCGAGGTTGCCGGCGGGAACAATTATCTTCTCTGGCTCATAAAACTCGGCGGCGCAACTAAAACCACAATTATTTCAAAGGTCGCGACTGCTACACACTCATATGAACCGCACTCCTTGGCGCTGCTGTGCTGTTTCCGCCTGCCACGGCCTACTAACGTATGGTGTCGTTAACACTGAGCGTCATGTGCTACGTCAGATTTATGGGAGATGGGGAAGCCGTCTTCACGTGAAGAAAAAGATTCTAGAGATTAATTAGTGTTTGCGCTCTGTTATATTAAGTAATATTTTCCCTGCTTGCAACACTCACTTCCTAGCTTCTCTTATATGTGATTATAACCTTAACCTTCAACAGTATTTTATTGCTCATTCTCTAAATATAATTAAATTAATTAGTCTAATAGCATAATTTCTTTAAAAAATACTCAAATTAAACATCCCAAGTAAGTGACACAGTCTGACGGCCGACTAAAAAGTAACGTCAATATAAAGTTAATTTTAAGTCTTACACGACTGTCTAATTTGACTTCAGAGCGACGTCAAACCGACGTGGATTTTTGATATAAGATAGGTCCATTTTCACGTCTTGTTTGACTTTGCATCAACGTCAAACCAATGTGGATTTTTGGTAGTATATAGGTCTATTTTGACGTTTTATTTGACTTTGAAGATACTTTCAGAGGACGTACACTTTTTAATATTAAATTGGTCTATTTCAACTTCAAATTTAAGTTTGGAACGACGCCAAAACGATAGCTGTATATTGTATTAAATATTAGAAAATGGCTTTAAAAATACGAATTTATAGTAAAATATTGTTAATAAAGGTGATACAAAAGGTAAACGATTAATTTAATACTTGTGTTTATTATATTAACATTCCGTTTTCGAAAACAAATATGATAAAATGTTAGATACTATTACGAAATAATTCTAATTTAATGAACGATGAATTCATTTTGTAATATGTGCATTAATAATATGTATTTTATCTAATGTAAAAATATGTAATATAATATACGATTGATCGACGTAGATTAGTACGTCATATGACGTTGATTTTAGGTCATTGTGTTATTTGGGATGTAGCGTGTAAGTACTTAGAATTTCATCACGTTGTTTCTTATATTGGAAAATGTAGATTTACCTTATTGTCTGTCTTACTGCATGGATGGTATTGTATATGTACATACACACTTACACATAACCTATGTTTACTTTTAAACACTGTTTTGGTTTTTGGTTATGGGTTGCAGTCATCATTCGAGGTTTATCGGTAGGTACAATATAAGGATCATAAGTGCTATAGCTTATAGCCTATAGGTCTCTACTATGGAAAAGTGTTATTCTAGATTATATTAAAATCTCAACATAATTTTTTTTAAATTGGTGCCATGATTCAACCTTAACAAATTAACGGCTACTAAGTTAATACATCAAATTAGAAATAGAACACGAATCAGTTAGTGCAACTGATTTGTATTCTAATTAACATTAAACAGAATTTTATTGAAATTTATTTATAAATTTCTTTTTTTTGGAAAATAGGTACCTACAGTATTTGTTGTATTTCTTTAAAAAATTACTAACTTTCATCAACAGTGTAATTTTATCATTACTGTACGATAAAAAGAAAATTATTTTAGTGATTCATGGAAACCAGAACAAAACATGGATGATATCCAAACTGATCTATAGACGTACTCATCAAAGAACGATGGAGCTTTACAATCAATGGAAGCCATAGTTAACCACACTTAACTTGAAGCTTCAAACTAAACAAATAAAGCTAAAGCAGCTTTGTAAAACGGTGGCAGGCGTGCTGCATCAGAGGCTCTTTCAGTCTTTCACGTGTCACGAGTCGATCAGTCATTGGCACGCGTGCGGCCGGGTTGTGAAGTCATGACCCATGAGCCAGTCGGGGTTCAAAAAGCCCCTCCACCCCTGTCGTCGCCGCCGCCACTGACACGTACAAATACACGCTATAAATCTTTAAATCCGGAGCACTACCAACAACAACAAACACGGCAATAACGGTTTACCTCGATGGATTTTGAAGATAAATAATTGCACTGGCAGGAGCCCGGGATTAGCGTTTTGCTCTTTGCTCGCGCGGTGCTCGCCGGAAAATGCAACACACTAAATTAATGTGCTGGGCTTACAAGTCGAACTCGTTCACGCTGCTATGTGCGAGCTTTTCGCTCTATGAACGCTGCTGCTGCTGTTCAATTGTTTTTACTTCACTAGCAGCGTATCAGTATAGGTTGCAGTTACAATAGTATATTATTCAACAAGCGGTAATCTTGCTATTATACTCATACCAGTCTCAGGGCAATAATTCACCCTGATGAGCAATTTAGTCATCAAAATTATATATACTATGTAGTATAGCTGGATTTTTTTACGAGTAAATAATAGTCCAGTCAAATTAGATTTTTTAGTGGAAAAAAAATAGTAGAAAGCTGGATTTTGGTATACACCTTCCCAGTATCTTTATCAACAATATACTAAAAGGCTCAATCGGTTGGACTGGAGCTTCGTCCGCCATTAAAAAAATTGTTACAGTCTATTGTTTTTAATTTTTATCTAGTAAATGATCAATATTACGAAAAAACAGTTAATAACATATTGTAGAGCACAAAATTTGCTATAAAATGGTACACATATTTTTTTTTATAAAAGTGGTACAGTTTTCGAGAAAATCGTGAAAATGTATTTTGAAAAAACCAAAAATTTTGATCAAGTAATACCTAGTTTATGTCTCATCATACAAAACAAACTAATTTTTTTTTCACAATTTAAGGATATTCTGATAAAAGTTTAACAAAAAAATTGTTTTTTATTTTACAATTTAGTGTTTAATTTACCGTGACATCGGGATTTCTGCATAGGATTTTCTATAAAATTTGTCAAAAGATGATATGAGTTTTAAACGTTTGTAGGTTTTAGTTAGGTCGAAATTTAAAGATTTTTTCTAAGAATATCAATACATTACATGTCACTCACGCTCAATAAAATATCAGGACCCGTGTTCACCTCAACCTCGTAGAATACCTAATTTGGTCTAAATGCATTTTTTTTTGTTTACTCAACATAATGTTTTAGCCGAGGTTTCAATAGCTACCGGCCATCATTGGGACATAATAAGATTTTAATTATCAAATAAATTTTCTAATTAGAATTAGGAGGAACAGATACAGAGTATACAAAGCAGCGACTTTTGAAGTAATGAAATACTGAAGTGGACTTTCCAATTCAAAACATTCAATACGAAACGGATATAATATAAAACGGGTAATAAAACATTTCCTTTCGCTGCTCAACAACGAAAACAAACTTTGGAGAATCTCTTTTAAAAGTTTGAATGTAATAACAGTAACAATGGGAGGCAGACGGAACGAAGAACATAGTCAGTACGAATGCTATGACATGTCGTTATTAAGTTAAGGGATGTTACATTATGGTAACAGGGTTCAATATTCCTAACCACTGCGTTGAATCGTTGAAATCTACCTTTTGTATGTGGTCAATGATCGGAAATGGCGCTATCAATGCTTGGAGAAATGATATATTTCCGGCGTTCGATTGCCCAACGCAAGAGTAATCAGTAAAGAACTTGGCTGCTATCGATACACTTTTAATAAATGTCAATATATTCTCTTGTAACTACACTTTACTTTAGTTTTAGAGGGTAATTGGAATTTATGAAACAGCGTAACGTTATGAATTTTAATATTAGATGTATAGTAGAGTCAAATTATCATTGAAGATCGATGTAACTCCTAAGGTGTTTTTTTTTGTTTTTTCGATTACATATATGAAGGAAATTAGCGATACCGAGCTGGAGCTTCGCGGAAAAATGGTAAAAAACTGGTTTTTTGACGCATTTCGAGGTTATCACTTCACTATTTTCTTAATATCTATGGTTTTAATGATCGTAGAAAAATAAAAAAATAAAATCTTAACCTTAAAAACTGAAAATGATTGAACAACACTCGGGGGAGGAAAGCAGTGTTTTCCTCTTGCTAATGGAGCGAGGGAAGCGAGTTTTCCCTCCCGCGCGGGAGGAAAGCAAGTGCGTTCTTCTCGCGCGGGAGGGAAGCAAGTGCGTTCTTCTCGAGTGGGAGGAAAACACTGTTTTCTTCCCACTACAGTGTTTTCCTCCCGCTTGCAAGAAAGGTGATTTCGAGACCCTCGTGACGTAATAGTATTTTGTGCACCTAGGGAGGGAAGCGTGCTATTACTCCCGCGGGCGAAGCGGCGGTCCGAGCGAGGGCGCCGGCTTCGCTCAAGGGTGTAATAGCTATTACTCCCGCGGGCGAAGCGGCGACCCGAGCCGAAGGCGAGTCCGAGCGAGGGCGCCGACTTCGCCCAAGGGAGTAATTGCTATTACTCCCGCGGGCCAAGCGGCGGCCCGAGCTTCGCCCAAGGGAGGAATAGCCTTCCCTCCCGTGGGACACAATATTTTACGTCACGAGGGCCTCGAAATCACCTTTCTTGCAAGCGGGAGAAAACACTGTTTTCCTCCCGTACGGGAGGAAAGCAGTAACGGTCCTCGCGAGTGGGAGGGAAAACTCGCTTCCCTCCCTCCATTAGCAAGAGGAAAACACTGCTTTCCTCCCCCGAGTGACGTAAAATATTGTGTGTCCCACGGGAGGAAAGGCTATTCCTCCCTTGGGCGAAGCCGGCTTCCTCGCTCGGACTCGCCTTCGACTCGGGTCGCCGCTTCGCCCGAGGGAGTAATAGCACGCTTCCCTCCCTAGGTGCACAAAATACTAGGTACTGTTTAGTTTCTCTCTTCTAATAATATAAGTCAGCAAAAAAGGTGCATGCTTAATAGTTAGTAAACAAATTAAACTGTAACAAATAAAAATAGAGGAAACAAAAGGGAAAAACTTTTACAAAAGAGTAAAATAATTTCACATGGCCTAACCCTACAAAGTCAAAACATGAAAAAGGCAGAAAAGAGCCCGCAGATATAGCACACAGTCGTTCGGATTTAAAAACAATGTGTACCGCTTTGGAAAAACAAAGTGTGCAGGGCAACGAAGGCGGCAGTGGCGTCGGCAGGAACCTCCGGCCGAGTTTCATTTGTAATACTTGCGTCAGAGAGCGAGACGGAAAACGCGGTGCACGGGAAGCGGAAGCGAGATAGCAGCAGTTGATCCCGCGCTGACAAGACAAAATATGCGAATTCTCAACACATGTCAGCCATGGATGATACAACGCGAGGACGATGTTAAATATTAAACAGGCCATCGAATTTACGCGGCAATAATTAACACGGCGACAACGCCAACGTTGATACTCGAGCACATAAATTTAAATATAAGTTGGTAAATGCGCTGGCGACGTGCTCAAGCTACTGGATGAACATACCATCCCCCCTTCAGTTGAGCGGGGGGGAATCGTTCGTTACATTGCCATCCAGAAATCAAATTATCCTGGACGATAATGGTGCTATCAAATTAATTTTTAATGTATGGTTTAATAATGCAAATTGAATCACATTGTATGTCATATCTGACAGGTACTTCATGCATTATGTCATGCAGAAAAATTAGATGAACGGTCAACTATTGCGATACCTACTGACGCTTGAAATTTTTAATTAGTTTTTTTGCTACAATTTCGTAATTATCTCTCGATTGATTTATAAGAGAGAGTTTTGAATTTTGCATCAATTCATTTTGAGTACCTATCAGCAGAGTAATGAGTTAGGTTGACATTTACATTACATCTGGAGTTAATAATTTACAAATTATTGTGATGATATGATAGAGGCGTTGATGCTGATGTGCTTGCAAATGGCGGACAAAGGACTAGACTATTGACATTTAATTTGCTGACACACTGCAGCATAAACAAAAAACTAATTAGTATAAATTATTTACTAAACAAATATTTGATTTTTGAACATAAATAGGTAGGTGGTTGATTTTTCATTGTCCAGCTTATATCTTCTAAAATGTTAAAGATACAAGAAAAAGTTAAATACAACCCGATCTATAATTTAGCATAAACAATTTTTTTCCAAGGCTTACTAATTTTCCAGAAAAATATTTAACTTTGATTTTTTAAATGAAAAAAATATAGGTACATGATATTTTTACGAAATAAAATTCTAAATAAATTTCTCTTTAGAATGATGTGTAACAAGTAAGGATTTACCTTTAAATTATGACAGAATATAATAATCAAAAGTCGGATAGACAACACACGTCACACACCTAATACTAAAAGGTGAAACAAAAATTGAAACTGTTCGATAAGACTTGTTCAATAATATATCGAACGGATTGAACGGCTGTGTGATATTGTTTATTTTCATAGCTAGGTAACTTTATGGAAACTTTTGATGATGAATTTCTCCAATTCAGTTTGCATTTTTAATAATAGTAGTAGAAGAAGCAAAACTGAGTGTTTAAATGGTATTTATTTAAAAAACCCTTCGTGACGATCGATTTCGTCTGTGTAGGCATCCTCAGGTCGCAGCTGAAACATTGTTTTTATAAATTCAAGGCTAGTTTATAAAAATATACATGTATATTTTAATGTATTGTGTATATTTTTATAAACTAGCCTTGAATTTATAAAAACAATGTTTCAGCTGCGACCTGAGCTACACAGGCGAAATCGATCGTCACAAAGGCTTTTTAAATAAATACCATTTAAACACTCAGTTTTGCTTCATCTACTACCTTCCTATTATTTTTATATGGTAGTGAAAAAAATTATTATTATATAAAATACACATTTCGGAAGGTTGGACTACAATATCCAATCTTAAATATTTGGATTTTCATGAAAAAAATTGTAATAATTCGTTAACATATTATGAATCGCTGTGGTAGGTATGTACTTCTTGGTACTTGAACATATTTCAATTAAATATATCTTAGCACTTAGAGAACTATAAACCTGCTCGCATATATCATCGAAATGATTAATAAATTTCCAGATAGAATTTGCGAATTATGAAGTTGCGAGTTCGGGGCACGTTTGCAGTACGTATTTTACGAGCATCGCCACATGCGATGTAATTGCCCCTGCGTATAATAACCTCGTTTATTACAGGCGAATGTAGGTGCGAGGCTGTTGTTTCCGCCAGTTGAGACAAACCGGTCGTCTATTTAATTTAATCTGCATATAATTACTACGCGAGATGCAGACTATATTCACCGAATCAGCGTGAAGCAAGGGGGGGGGGGGGTAGATAATCAGCGACATCGAGAGTATTCAGCCAGACGTCATTCCATCACATCATTTCCATCAATGATTCTCTTATTAAATAGATTTTTTCGGCGATTGACATTAAAAGTGCTGTTTTTTGACAGCTGACAGTCAGCAAAGTGTCACTTTTGCTGTCTAGGCAGCAAAAATAGTAAAAAATACGTAGGCAGCAAAAGTAGTTGTTACTATGTTGAATCAACAAATTTGACATTTATAAAATTCATCAACATACCTAACCTATTTTGTTTTTTCATAGCAACTGTCAACATACGCTTAGCAACATAATTTGATTGCGATACCTATCAATATATTTAAAATAATCACTAAATTCATATTAATTAATAACAATCGCCGAAAAAATAATGTCTTTAACATGGCAAAAAATCTGACGTGGCCATCACACAACCTTCCGCCATATCTAGATTTTAAACAGAAATGTATACGTGCAATCCGGTGCCCATTTAAAATATACAAATAAAAATCTCAAATATTCTAACACAGAAATTTGCATCACCTGAATAAAAACATTCATTCACAGGAAAATTCTGCTGTGTTGAAGCCATCCTCCGTTCAATTACTACATTTAATATCTTACTTAGGACTTATATAGCGCTAGTATGCCAACTTGTCACCCGTCTCACCTGTCAATATTTTTTACGCAGAAACAAAAATCAACCGATCATGGATTACAAGATATCAACGTTTTATTTGATAAATTTATTTTTTAAATTTTACTGCAGTTCTTTAATGTTACCAGATAAAGACAATTTTTTTATAACGTAAGTTGCAAATAACTTTTCCTCTTATTCTCATTACAAATAAATACTATATTTTTCCAAATTTATATACAATTTTGACAATTAACCTTTTCAATCTTCAAAAAATATCACTTCCGATGAAGATATTTGTACCAAAATCTAGGGAGCTCTTCCAATTTATATACAAATGTTAAATACCAAATATCAAAATTTTCGGGTAATTCGTATTTGAGTTATGCGACTAACAACCCTTGACCACACACACACACACACACACACACACACACACACATACATACACACAGACATCATCGTGAAACTATCAAAAATGAGTTGTAAGGACCCTAATTCGTGCTCATCCACTAAAAATTCACCACCCGATTTTTTGCATGATTCCAATACCTTCCTTTACAGGTAAGCGGAAGGTAAAAATACAGATTTGCTGCCTAAGCTAGATTCATGGCCTCGGCTGCGCCTCGTCTATGAAACTCTAGCCGCGGCAGCAAATCTAATATTTTTTTGCCTAGTTAAACAAATAGGTAACTACGCACGTACAGCGTACAGCTAAAATTTGAATTACATTTATTTCTTTCGGCTAAAAAAGAACTTTTTTTAGATACTACTTAATTTACTAGAATCTATTTCAAAATTTGCTGTCGCATTGACATTTGGTTAATCGAAAATTCAGTCAAGACTCACTCCCCACTGTCGCATTTTATTATTTTTGAGGTTATATACAAATGGTTGGTAACACAAAATATACGTCCAGTGCGCAAGTCTAAACATATGAAAATTGGATTAAAAATAGGCCCGGAGCTATTTTTAAGAGGCCCGACTATCTCCTAAAATCTGGCACAAAACGTAGGTACTATCGAAGCGAGTGTTTTGTGGCCAGTACAAGAATGGTAAAATTGTATGTAAACAAGGATTATATACTTAAACGATCAGTTAACAGTTGTGCCTTTTTTAAATGTGAATAAAAAAATTGTACATGATTATAAAAAATCCGAAAAATTTATAAAAAGTTCCAATTTATTTACATAGTTATATCTCCTGAAAGAAATTTATTTTTAAATTTTTTAAAAATCAATAGATCAATTCTTTACTCGAAAACACTTTTACAGTATTTTTCAATTTCAAAATGACATTGCTAGAATGCTGGTTTTAGGTAGTCGTAGTAGTGGAGAAAAGAGAGGAATAGAAAAAAAGTACAATCGAGAGTATTCTAGGAATTCGGAAAAACGTAAACGGACCGCTTAAGACGAAAAATACGGTTTTGGTATGAAATTTGGATCGAAATTTTCCAGATTTAAATATAATTCAAGTATGCATTCTAGAATTAACTTTCAAACTTCTCAAAGTTTCTAGCCGTAAAAAGTATAATGTAATTCAAGCTTTAGTACGTTCCTCTTCAATCCACCAATTCGAAACAAATGTTAACAACTATATTTGAAAAATTTTGGATTAAAAACATTTCTGACATCAATATTTCATTAATAAATAAATTATTATTATTATCTATCTAAAATTTATTCGTTTTTATTTTTAATTTGCATATCTACAAATTGCATCAGGTTATAATCTGGAAAATTCTACATTAAAATTGTGATACATACTCGTATATATAAAATTTAATGAATTTTACAAAATTCAAATATAAATTTTAATTTCTGGATTAAAGAGACTAGAACATATAAATTACATATTAACATTAATATAATTAGGTACCTATGTTAAAAATTCAGGTTCACGTAGGTAGCTTGATTTTGATGAACACTTTGACAAAAGCCGAATGTATTTTAATAAGAAAACGTTAAATAACAGTGCTGACAAAATAAAAATAAACCATGAACTGTTTGACAATTTTCTCTCTATAAAATTTTATTTTCCCGGTAAATGAGGAAACGATAAAATATATTTCTTACAAAAATGTTGTTACATAGTTTCTTATATACTACTTAATTTGATGCTTGTACAGAGTTTATATAAATTCTGATAATAAAATGAAAATGATTTCCCTACCTATCTACTGAATATACCTAGTAAGAATGATTTCTGAATTATTGTAAGGTAACTATTGGAAAATACAAGTTGTTGGGATTTTGTCTACACAGAATATTAAGAGTAAGACTGATTAAATATGCTTTTGAGAGAAATTGTATGAAAATTTACTAACATTTCCTCAGTACAAGCAGAAAGTTAAATAAAATTTTTTAATTATACTTAGAAGTAGGCCACAAGGACGAAAGTTATTATGATTATTGAAACATTTGTGTATTGTTTATAAGTTTAACCTAGGTATCTAATCTATCTAGGGTGGCGTTCGTTTTTGTTCTGTAGCGATTCGGATCAATCGTCTAATCGTATTTTTTCGTCCCATATACCTGGCAATAACATTTTTAGGACTAGGATTAACTGTGCGCACAGCAGAGTGTCTAAGTCGCAAGTCAGCTATGTCATAAGAGTTTCGGACCAGCAATAAAGCAATATGTACAGTACAACGTACATTGAAAATAATATTAAGGATACTATTTTGAAGTTAAAGGTTTATAAACCATTATTTACTTTTTAGAAACTAATACAGTTTGTAAGAAAGTCATCAATTATTTGACATAATTCTGTTATCTTAACTTTATTTAATTTATTTTTGTTATTTTATTAGGTTAGGTACAAAACGTCACAAAATTATAGAAAAGTATCAAATTATTGTGAATTTGCATATATTTTGTAAAAGTAATAAAAATATTATATACATAGGTACTCCTATTTCTAATTACTATACTTCCAATTTCACATCAGTCGTGATAAAAAATGGTAGGAACCGTCACGGGTTTGAAAATCATATATTATGGAAAGATTACATTTTCATGATATTTAAATAAAATGCAGAACCCTTCGAAGATGAAATTTGAATCTCTAGGGACAATTACACTCCGGCTTTCGCGAGCTCCGCTGTCCACCTTAAATTTTCACGTACACAAAATGGGCTTTGTAAAATATTCACGCCGTGAATAATGTAAAAGTGTAGCGGCCAATTTTTGAACAGAGTTACAAAGCATTATTAATCTATCCAAAGAGAAATTACACGTACAATGTTTTACCGAAACGGGAATTCTTTCTCGCACCCCAATGAAATATAACCAAGTTCCCGGCCGCCGTGCCCCCTCCTAGCTGTCAGCATAAATTGCGCCGCCACTGCACTTAATTATGCGGGCCGCACCACGCTTTTGTTGTTAAAGTTTGTGTTTATTGAACAAAGAAAATCAAGCAATAAGTCTGCGGTTATATTTGCATAATTATGATACAGAATACTTGTGCGTCGTTTGTTCATTGTTACAGCGATTTGGTATCAACGTCAGTAAATAAATTACCTTTAATATTTCGTGCAAGACTGGAATGACTAACGCTTGTGCTTGTGGTGGTGGGAGGAGGTTGTTTTCTTCCTGTTGTTAACTACTGATACGTGATAATGTGGACAGCTTTTGATATTTAATTTCTACAAATTAGTTACACGCTGAAATATGAAGTTAACAAAGAATTATATTCCTAATTAAACTATTAATATAAAAAAGTGTAGATGAATCTCTTCGTACAAGTTGGAAAAAAATTGATGTTCCATTTTCCCCCTTTTCTAAATTTAAAGGCCGGTATCTCAAAAACTAAGCGAGAAATCAAACTCTAGTCTGCAGCATTGTATTTCTAACTGAGAAACAGATTTTGAAAATTTTGAAATTTTTTGACCTCCCAAAAACCGACCACTCTCGATTTATCAAAAATGGTTCAATATATCGACTTAATTTATTCAGCAATGAATTCCTCGCGCCGAATTACATATGTGTACCAATTTTCAGCTCAAAATTCCGACGGGTACAAGAGTTATCCAACATTGTCGATTTTAGAGAAAATCGTAAATGGGGAAACCGTGATAAATCTTGCACCCGTCGGAATTTTGAGCTGAAAATTGGTACACATATGTAATTCGGCGCGAGGAATTCATTGGTGAATAAATTAAGTCGATATATTGAACCATTTTTGAGAAATCGAGGGTGGTTGGTTTTTGGGTGGTCAAAAAATTTCAAAATTTTGAAAATTTGGTTATAGGTTAATAGTGTTAGAAATACAATGCTTCAGACTATAACACATCCATGATTTCAATGTTTATTGCAGAGCTTTCTAAACTCTAACATTTATTATTTATTGCCTTCAAAATATTTTGAAAAAATAACATGCTACTTCTATGGCCATTCGCTGTGACAAAGGCATAACTAGCTAATACCTGGAAATAATCACACTGACGAATTACTACAAAAATCGATGGTAGACGAATCCAGACAGACGAGTAAAGACGACACCATAAGGATGATCGTTTTGACTAAGTTTGCTACTACTGTTGATAGGAATTTAACCAGTAATTTTGATGAAATTTAAATAAATACAAACCTTTTAGCTTAAACCATTAAATCTTTTACAGTAGTACGACATAAAAGTAAAATAATCTCTGTTGGAAATCATGATGTCGAGTAATATTATTCTTAAAATATTCTTTTTTCAAAAATTTCTTAATATTTTCATAATTTCAGTTCGGTAAAATCAGGATTGAAAATACGCGTAAAATATTACAAAAAATTCTAAAAATCAGTGCGTTAGAGCATACATTCTTTATACTACTAAAATTAGTGGTTTTTACTTAGTCATTTACTTAGTCATTAATGGAACAAAGTCACAAAGTTTAGTAAATCTGGAAAATAAACTAACAGCACGAAGTTCATATTTTCCGTTGTTAAATAATTCACCAAACTGCTTTGTTAATCTTGAGTAGAGAGCAAACATTTTAGTTACCTATTAGTTCGAAAACTCTTGTCAAATATTCAGATTTATGTCCCTACTATATGCCGGCGCAGTTTCGCAGGAGTATATCAACGATATATAGGGTGTTCGTCTAATAACGCGCAATATTAAAATGTTAATGCCAAAAGTGTGTAGTGCGCCGGGAGGGTTAACGATACAAGTGTCAGGGGGGGGGGGGCATGCGGGGCAAGAAGGGGTGGAATCTTTGGGTTCATTCCCTGGAGTTAATTAGGCAAAACTTGAAGCAAGAACGTTTGGATAACTACATAAGCAAAGCGGTACTTCGGTACTTGGAGAACGGGAAAACGATAAAATTTGTGGGGAGCGAACGCCAAGTCAGGGGTAAGGGAGTGAACCACAACTTGAAAATTTGTTATGATGAGAAATCGGAATGAAATTTATAGTCTCGACCAGAACCGGATTTGCAATAATCGCATATTTTAATTTGTGAACGAACTTCACTAAAATTAAGCAGGGTTTATGCAGGCTTGTCATAAGACATAGTCATAATCATAATCATAAGCATAGTCGTAAAAATGTAACCGATTATACACGATTTTTATTCGCCTGTTTAACCTTAATTTCTTTTGTGTGACTTTATATACTGCATTGTTCAAAATGTTCTTCAAAAGAGGAAATAAAATAGTTTAAACTCCTCTTCACTCATTTTAACAATAAATTATTGTTACACAATCACAATGCACAAGCAGTTATGTTTGATTTCGTATATCAGTTGTCTTCTGACAGTCCCGAGGCATGCGCAGATTGATAAACGTCATAGTCATAGTCATAAAATTAAACCAATTCGTTGTGATAACGACTATGACTGTGATTATGACAGCGCTGCATAAACAGATGTATTAAACAAACAAGTTTTAATTTTTAAGATTAAGACTGACTATGATAGTGACTATGATGACGTTGCATAAACCGGGCTTTACACTAAAATTACAGGAAAATAAAATCAGAAAATCAAACAATCAATAAACTTAAAATTGTTAATATTTCATAGTATTAATACAAACATAAAACCACGCCGTTGCCCTAAAATAGAGTTGGCACGAAAGAATTAATTATTTTCTATATTTGTTGAGGCTAAAGGCTATACACTTGCTATGAAATTAAAACCAAAATAGAATGCTACAATATTCAAGATTATGACTGTTTTTGAAATACCTATATGAACTCATATTCGAAATATAAGTTTATAAAAATTGCCGTAGGATTCCACATGGCGACATTCTTGATATACCTAATAGTCTGCTGGTAATAAAATAGTCAAAAGCGATGAAAACAATTAATTTCGTCAATTTTAAAATATTTTAAATCTTATTGTTTCTTTTTTTTTAAACTTCTTGTAGCACTCTTCAGAACAACGTAAGGAATCGACTATATCAAACAAAATTAAATTGTATGCATTAAGTAAGAATCTTGAGTATTACAATAATTTTCAACAAATAACAATGTATTGTACGATTTTTTCGATTAAATAATGTTTCGTCATTACTCGTGTTAAATTACAAATTTCTATTTTGAACAATATTGTCAGAATTGATAAAATTTTGATGCTATTACCGTGGCAAGCGTAATGCACGTTTTGTGAACAATATTAAAAGAGAAGTTCTTGAAGAATTCAATAAATTTATTAAAATATAATAACACACCAACGTTTCGACTTCAATTAAGTCCTCTTAAGTCGTTGATATTTTAATAAATTGACTGAATTCTCCAAGAACTTCTCTACTTTTATTCATTGATCCAATCGAATAATCTTTTCCCCAATATTAAAAGAATTCAAAATTCAAATAGACACTGAATCTAATTTTGTAATTTTATTTTGTATTTTCATAAAGTCCAGTTTCAATAGATGAAAATAAACATTTTTTAACATTACCGTCTACATTGATTTCAAAAGTTTAGAAAATAGTAAGTACAAACAGCAACAGTGTTGCAAAGTTTAGTGCAGGGTGCAGGAAAACTTTGCATTTAGTGTAAAGAAAATACGGCTAAGTGACCATAAGTAATAAAATGGAAGATCCAGTCCTGCACGAAGCAACAAATATTCAGCGAACTTTATCCAAAGTAAAGTAGTAAAGTCTTATAAAATGTGAGCGCGATCCCGGATCGTTCGAAGAGTTGGTTGCTAGTTATTCGCAGCAGCAAATGTATAAATTCTCTGTCTACTCGCACTCAGCCGTGCTAAAAACACGAATTTTAACAGAATGCAGATTTATAGGCACGAGTGGGAGAATGTTTGTGTCTTGCGGAGTTCATCCGGGAAATATATACGAGCTGTTCTAACCTTTATGG
This sequence comes from Agonum fuliginosum, assembly GCA_947534325.1. Classification (NCBI taxonomy): domain Eukaryota; kingdom Metazoa; phylum Arthropoda; class Insecta; order Coleoptera; family Carabidae; genus Agonum; species Agonum fuliginosum. Next base: position 58,070,014 of record OX384029.1, on the reverse strand, counting down.
CACATTTTGCGTGCAATTTAAGAAATGTATGGTATGGAAAGGATGGACTGTGTATCGAGCAAATAACAGAAACGGCCCGTTATATTCACAACTCTTGCAATATTAGTAAATAAACGTCTTTGCTTTTAGGTTAACTACGACGTAGAGTATTTGCAAAAGTAAGTACATAGATATATGTTTTTTAACACTAAAATCAGTTAGAAATACTAGGGGTGGGTGATATTGTAATTACAATCGATGTCGTATAAATTTTAAAAATATTAGAATAAAATTCGATATTCGTAATACAGGCTGTTCCACAACTTAGGACAAAAAATTAAAGGGTATATATACTGTATGACGTGCTGATCATGAAACAAAAAGAATTTTTTTTTAAATTCGCAAAGGTAAGGGTAGTTTACTGGACGTGTGTCTTAGGACAAAAAATTAAAAGGTAACTGTATGACGTGCTGATCAAGAAACAATTTTTTTTAAATTTCGCAAAGGTAAGGGTAGTTTACTTGACGTGTGTACATTTTAAGTATCACTGTTTTGATGGTAGGTATATTTGATATTTTGACATTTATTAGTATTAGATATAATGTAAACATTTACTTTCATTGTAGAAGATTTGAAAAAATTTATTAAAAATAACTACTTACCGACCAGTGGCAAAAAATGTTTGCTTGAAATACGATACAATTTTTTGCGAATTTAAAAAAAATTATTTTTGATTCCTGATCAGCACGTCGTACAGTATACCCTTTATTTTTTTGTCCTCAGTTATATAACCATATATTTTGATATTTCCGATATACTCGTATCAAAATTTACAATATATAGATATATTGAAATTAAATTCATGATAATGGTGACTTTTTTAAATATTTTAAAATATTGACATATAGAAAATATCGATTATTTTGCAATATCGAAACATCGAAAATATCAATAAATTTAAATATATCGATATAGGTATCAATAATATTGATGAATTTATATTTGTATATCGATAACGTAAAAATCTGAATATCGATAAATTTTTTGAAATATATAGATGTACGATGTACCGATCGTCCACTCCTAAGATACCTACACCTACTTTTTTCTTGAGCAGTTTGCTTTTTGATTTAACTACTTACGTCTAATTATATTTTTTAATAAGAAAAAATTAAGTTAAATAAATTATATAGCATTGTTGTTGTACTGGCATCCTCTTATAGTTAGGTATTTTAAAATTAATAATTTATAATTGTTCAGTTTAACCTTTGCCGTCCTAAAATAGGGTCACCGCCACCGGTGACCCAAGATCATGTTTTTGCTAAATAACTCTGATAATAATTTTTTAAATTTAATTTCCTCTCGTGAATTCTCCTAAAACATGTTAATGGATATTTTACATTAAAAAAATTATAAATATCAACTTATTTTTATAAGTTATGAACAATTTTTACGTACAGGCCAATGGTATTGTTCACGAGATGAAGGGTGGGGGAACAAGTTAAAGTTATAAATAAGTAACAATTTAAAAAAAAAACCTTACTCTAACTATTTTTTAATAATTTTAGAACTGCATGTGTATGGTTTATAATAATATATTATATAATAATATGTTATAAATACTTTTGCTTATTTTTTTCAATTATTGTAAAAATAAATAAATTTTCGTTTATTTGTTTATTGTACTCTTATTTTTGTAAAAAGTCATGTTAAAAAAACATGAACTAAAATTAATTTACTTTACTTTTTTTATTATTTTGACGAAATAAGGTAAAATACATAATTTAATTTGGGTCACCAGTGACCCAGTATTAAGAATCAAAGATTGTAAATTATTTTAGGACGGCGACGGTTAATAAGAGTATACGGAGTATTATATAAAAATGCTCTCCGTCACCTCTAAAAATATTTTTTTCTATTTTAAATAAGAGATCGGTGTTTATGTTTATATAATTAGAAATTGACTTACGTAACGTCTATTTTCTGTATTGATTATAGGTATCTCCTATTCTAATTGAATGAAGAAGGATGAGACTCACCTGAAAAGAAAAAAAAATTAGCTCATATAAAAATAATAACCTAATTAGTAATATAACACACGTTAAACAATTTTTAAAAATGACACATTTTATTTTAGGTAGCTTAAATTTCATATTTCAGCCGGTAGCAAATATTAAACAACAGGTTATGCTTTCACTCTACTTTACTCTAATTAGTTTACATGTTTCAGCTTTTTTTCTCTCGCACACATTTTCATAACGAAAAATGTAAGAAACAAATATCATGATTTTACATTGAAATAAATTGCGTGCCTTGAAGGCATCATTATATTTTTATATTTTTAAAGCTTTCATCTTAATTTTAAAAAGATGAGCTTTAAATCGCAAAGTAAATAAATGTTCTTATGAATTTAATTACAGTTAGCCTATAAGCCATATTTAATGTTCTATAATGGTTAGAATTTAAAAAGATAATTGGAGTGATTTTTAATTTATTTGTCTATCTCTTAAAATCGGAAAATCATGGTTTGCTACTATGATAGTTAATTTTGGAGTAAATGCGACATATCTTTCAGGATCATATAAATAAAGGCATAAAATATTTGTGTTAACTTTATTCTATTTTAAACGGATTTTTCGTCAGTCAAAGCAGATATCATCAGCGTAAAATAATTTAAATTATTTACGGATTTTACAGTTCATGTCAGAAATAATTTACCTAAATAAAAACCTACATAATCAGAGCAGAATTTCAAAAATACAATACCATTTACAAAATAATTGTCCAAGTACAATAGATATACACACATACACACCAATATAGGTTATTTTATTTAATAATACAATCAATTATTGAAAGACGAAACAGAATGACAACATAATTTTAGGTGAGGGTAACATGTAAGTGTTCCAATACTTTTAAAAATTGGCACGCGAATTTTAAAATATTTTTATAGATGGTTTGAAAGTTTATGTTATTGTTTTTATTTAAATTAATATATGACACTAGAGTTAATCATTTGTTAAGTATAATTATTTTCTGAATGTAAAATTCTTGGTTGTTGAAATTTTAATTTATGACCTGTATCAAAATGGTATTTTGTAAGGGCAGTGTGACCTGCATTTAATAATTCACAATGATATTCGTGTTGATAAATTCTCTTTCTACGGGGTTGACAAGTTCGCCCACATACGCTTTCTCACAGTTGCCACATTTAATCAGGTAGACGATGCTGTTTCTGCATATCTGGTGTTTCATCCTTCAATTTACTGAAGAGATTTTTAGTATTTTGTGCAGAAGTAAGCAATATTTGTATTTTTAAGTATTGACACCTTTATTGATAGTATGGTGAAAAAGGATTTTTGAATACGTCATGTTCTCGCGAGATTATGAAGGTTGTTATTTATGTAAATTATTTTAGGTTTGACTGTCGAAACGTCCATTTAAAATAAAATAAAGTTTACACAAATATTTTGTGACTTTATTTCTATGATTCTGAAAGCCATGTCAGGGTTGGAAAAATTACAATTTAAAAAATATATCAAAAATCATTGATTTTTTTGAATATGACTATGACTAATTTGATTTTTTCAAAATTCGTATGAAAAATTGGAAAAAAATGATAAAATGTCATTATATTTATTACTTTATAAACAATATGTATATTTTTCATGTGTAAAACAATCATATAAACATAAATATGGCTGATAAAACTTATATTGACAATAATTAAAAAATCTTTCTTAGGTAGGTAGCTACCTATGTATTTTAATTTAAATATGAATTTTTTTTATTATTTACGAAATTATTTTCCGCGGCCAGTGCCTTGTTGCCTTGATAAATAATATTTCTCATTCGTAATAAAAAATCCTACTTTACAGCTTTACTATTCTTTAAGCGTTAGTATTTTTTACTTTTTTGATTTAAATCAAGTGATTTTTTAAAATTCATGATTAAAATCGTGTTTAAATCAAACGATTTAAATCAGGCCAACCCTGGTCGCATTTACTCCTTTAACTATCCTGGATCGTAAATTAACCTAAAAATCATATGATAGTTAATGTGTCTTTTTACACACATATACATAATTTTTTATTCGTATTGGTAAAACTTTGTTTCAGTGGGCCTTGTATACATAATATACCTATTTAAAAATAAATTAGTTTATTTAACCATAAGTAAGTTTGTGTAACTATCCTATCATTATCGTCAAAAAGTAATTTCTAAAAACCGCATTTATTTATAAACGCAATAATTTGAAAACGCAACCGGATATTACATCGGTTTCCTTCCTGAAACGAACTCGAACATTTTAACTTCCATAAACGCACATCGTCCTTCAGCGCCATTACTGAAAATCCATTATTTATCGAACAATTTTTAGTACTTAATCATCAATTAATCACCAAACAAGGCTCGATTATTTTTAAATGACTACTCGAAAACAATGATAATTACAGTATCGGAAAGTGATTATGACGTTGCGGGGTGGGGACGCGCGGCTCGGCCGTTGCCTTATTAATTTCCAGAGGGAGTGGGGTGCGGGGCGCGGCGAACAGGGCGCAGTTCGACAAATCCACGCAAGGGTGCGCCATAATAGAACGCAGCACCGACGGATATTTTTCATCTCATCATTCGCTGATAGATTCACAGGCGCCAGATGCGGACTTGTAAAAATTACACTTTGCTCGGTTATTAAAATGTCACATCTATTGATTTCAACTTTCAACACGGATTTTCATGTGGGCCAGTAATGAAAAACTGTCAGTGGTCGGTGTATTGTACCCGAAACTAGTAAAATGTAATGAAATTGCCGAGAAATTGCAAATACACTAACTAATGGAAAAAATCTGACGTAGCCACCACAAGACCTTCCGCCATACCTAGGTGCTTTATTCTTTTTACTACTGCTACTACTCACAAATATAATTTAGTCATTTTATTTAAACTGCATATAAACGATATTTTACTATTGTTACTGACACTGTCATGTCATAATCATTTAAATTTTACGTAAATGTTAATCGATCATAGACTACAAGATACCGAAATACTAAATTATAAGTATAAACTTTAATTATTCTTAAATGATACGAGATACAAAAAAATTTATTAAATACCGATTGTAGGCAATAATCACATAATCTTTCATTTAAAATATACAAATATGTCTTAAATTAATTATTTATCGAAATATTTAAAAAAAGAACTACTTCCGGTTTGTAGATTGAAACAAAAAATATAATGGCTTATTAGAATTCGTATCAAAACCTTAAATATAAAATTTGAAATTTTAATGTTTGATATTTTTTGAGTTATCGCGTTCTAAAAAATTGTAACATACAAACGAACACACACACACACACACACACACACACACACACACACACACACACACACGCACGCACGCACACAAAGTTTCTACGCCACATGGGCCTTCCTCAGGAGGTGTTTAAATTTTAAAACTTTGGTACATATTAAAAACATTACAAAAATTGAAGACAGTACAATACATGGATCTCTTCGTCAAAAATAATAAAAACAATAAATAAATAAATAGTTGATTAAAATCAAATAAGTCAAAGGAATAAAAATATCTCACAATCTCAACGGAAAAGAACTTTTTTTTATTTTTTCCATAAACATTCCAGCCAAGAAAATCATATATCAAACACTAACTTATATTATTCAACAGAGTACTCGTATATAGGTCAAAAGTGCAATAAAATCAATTACTTATTTAATATTTTTCCGAACATCTGCACGATTTCTTAATAAGTTTTATATTTTTTACAAGCAAATCTAATAATACTCTACGTGAATAATAACAGTCTTATGAATTTAATTACAGCTTTGATAATAAAAATTTTAATATGAAAGTGGTAAAGTGAACATTTTTCTCATGATTTCATTATACATTTGCCAGCATTATTAATAGTAGTGTGTACTATTAAAAGCATATAATTTAATTTAATTACGAAATGGCTCGTGTCATGGTCTGATATAAAACATACACAGTAGCTACTTTCCCACGAGTGTATAGTCCGCCTCTGCATAAATCCAAAGCCCTTCATAATCCGATCATGCCAATTTGAAACCAGGCTGGTTCTATTCGTCCTACAGGGAACCATTCATTTGGGCCCTTATCTTTAACATGCCATCTACAGTAGCCATTATACATCAAAATATCGGCAGAGAGGCTCTCCAGCATTGATTCTTTCTTCGGTTTGTTTTATTGCCACTCGCCACTCAGCATTACGGAGTTTGCTTTGTATGGTTTCGATTGCTCTGGAAATACAGATGCTATCGTTGAACAATGGAGACTACTTAATTTATGTGATTAAAAGCCGGGTTATTCGTTATCTCCGTATGAAAATACTGTGCGATCGATAGTCTCTTGGTCATGTGCATGCGTTCGGTTCGTTTGTCGGTAATGGCAACTGGTATTAACCAGGTGATGATAAGGCTTCGCCCGCAGGGACTTGGTAAATGAGGAGGCGGATCCAAAGCGCGTTTATCGCTTTTAATAAACGAGTCGCACTGAATTAGATTCACGTTTTTATATAATACTCTCCCCCAAGACCTCTACGTTTACATTGTACTACGCATGTGTTTTATATTTCCTGTATGACAATACATTGGCGAGCTAACGACCTTGTTTCGGATTTACTTGCAATAATTTTAAACCCGGACTACATGAATAATGAAACAAAATCCTGAAAGCGAAAATACAGTGCTTCGGACAATACCAAGACTAGTCTTGGTATTGGTCTCGGCCTTGACAAAATCCAAGACCAACACTCGAGGCAAGACCATGCAGGAAAATCAAGACCAAGACTCAAGACTAGCCGCTCAAGACCAAGAGTCTTGATAAGACTCTTGCAAGACTCTCGAAAAATTGTCAAATAAGAAATATTATAAATAATGTGGGAAGTAAATGGTCGGGAATGCAGTCAATTTTCTTTATTTTCTACACTGCCAACGTTTCGACACCACTTGTGTCTTCTTCAATAATAATCAATATAACAGAATGAAGCAAATTTAGTATATTTTACAGCTAAATAATATTTAGTAAATATGCTTTCAAAAATCTCTATATTACCAAAAGAAAGCTAGCCTTTAGCATACATTTAATCGCTGTTTAACAAGCTAGAGCTTACATTTAATCGCTTATTTAAAATGTACAACAATAGACAATAAGACAGTATGGTTAGTCTAATTTCTAATGAATGAAATAATGAACAACTTGAATCTACTATAATTTCGACACTATTGTTTCAAGACCAAGTCTTAAATGCAGCAAGACCGAGCCTCAATACTTTTCAAGATCAATACCAAGACTACCTCAATCTTGGTCTTGATCTCGACTTTCCGAATCACTTGAAAATAGAGCAGACCCTTATTCAACTTTCGTTGCGATTCAAGTTATGATAACATATTTCCTGATTTCAATCGTTTCGAATTAATGTAGGTACACAAGTAGAAGATTATTTCCATTCTGAATCTCAATCAAATATTGACATATCGAAATTATTCCATTCCAAGAAGTAAATGATTATTTAAAAGAACAGATATAAAATGAAGTACATGGAAGATTACAGGGCGAGGGTATACAGTATAAAAGAGTAGGCAGAATCTCTGTGATAGTACAACATGCCACGACAGACTAAGCAATCAATATCCTTTACTGTCTACGTGAGACAATATTTGAGTTTTTCATTCACATTATCGAACATCCTGTTTTGTCGACGAATCGACGTAAAAAGAAACTAAAAATAAATGTAAACTTCATCGCTTATCACTCTTTATTATGAAATATTACGCTAAGCAATTATTTGTTTTCACGTAATTAATAAAGCAAATTTGTGTACCCAATTACAAACTACGAAAATAATTGAGTTTGGGAAATGAAATACAATTGCGTCAGTTAGTTGAAAATGAAGTCAAAACTGGCTGACCTGTTTCGCAAAATTTCAATCACCCTTGCGTACTTATTTCCTTCCACGGGTAACTCGTTTACGATTGCGAAATAGATAAATTCACACTGCGTCTTCTCGAGCCGCGTTTCTCTCGTCATCATTTGATGAAATCTTCTCTTTGATTACACGCCTGGTTTGAACGTACCCTCGCTATACGACGGCAGGATGCATTATTTAAATAGGATATTCCGTACTTTACACGCAAAAATCCCGAACAGTCTTGTCTTTGTAAGTCTTTGCTTCGGTTTCCACTTTCCAGTTGCAGGTTCATTTGGGTCCGGTTCAAAAAGAAATTAAAAATGCATCACTTGCAATATAAATAAAGTAGAATTGAATTGAATTTCGTAGTAAATGATACACTTGCAGACAGCTGCGTACTGTTCTACGTGCTTGCTTATTTATTTATGAATCTAATATTAGTTTTCTGTTTTTTCTTTGTACTTGTTTTCGTTCTTACTCTGTTATTTAATAAAAACGAGCTTTAAAATTTTATGTTCCATTTGATATTGATTGCATTTCAGTCATTCATCCGATATCATGTAGGGGTTGAGGGGGGTTAGTGTGCACATGGGGTTAATGTGGACATCAACGATATTTCAAAACTGGAGAATAGGAAAATTTTGAAATAATTCATGTAGGTTGGCAATACCAGTAGGTATCACCATATGAAATTTCTTCACAATCCATCCCTTAGTACTAGAGTGACTGGCTTGGAAGTGATATCGTGTGTCAAAAGTAAGTTTTTCAATAATATTTTGAAGGCGTTTTTTTGTAGTTTAGTAATTTTTGTTAAAACTAACGGTTAGTTAATATAATTCTTCATTAAATTGCCTATCTTTTCCAGTATTTTTTTTTGAATAATGACTATTGTTATCTATAAAATAAATTATTTATATGAAAATGGTCTGTTGGGGCTAGTATGGACATTGTATGAGGGGGCTAATTTGGACATGTCCACATAACCCTCGAGGCTATAATATGGACATGTCCACATTAAACCGTGGGATCATTTTGAAGAAATACAACTCTTTTTTACATTTTAACAGATATACATAAACAAAATGGTTCTTATCCTACAAAAGGAAAACCGACCGGACTAAAATTTCAGAGCAAGACGTGATGAAAGCTGTTATACAGAACGAATGTGCACGCACCTCTAATTTATTATCGTATAATATTAATTTTAGTATGTATGCTGTAAACCGAATAATTTACAGTATATTTGTTAACAATAATTATATTTTCAGTTATTTCAATAAATATATGCAGCGAAATAATGTATTTTAATAGATAACCCCAGCAAGGGGCCAATGTGGACAAAAAACATTTTTTTTTTCAAAATATGAGTATAATTTCTACAGATAAAATTTATCGCAAATTTGTACAGCATATATGATAGTAATAAGTGTAAACTTTATATTAAACCTTTAAAAGTAGCATTTATCAACTCCTATACCATAATAATGCAACAATTAAAAAAATATGTCCACAGTAGCCCCCCTCTCCCCTACGAGTACAAACAGGGAATAGTATAGAATCAAAATAATCAACAAATTAGATCTGAAGTGTTCTATATATCGATACTATAAGTTCGGACGGCATATCAGTTGAGATCTATAAAAGTATAAAGCTAAAAGGGAAAACTGAAGCGAAGCAGAAGGGCTTTCCCAAATCGGAAATGCATCAGATCTCCACATGAAGAGAAATCTTATTATTGATAGCGGATTTGGTCGCAAAAGTATCTCATTACAGCCCTGAATGCGACAGCACAATTGGAAACTAGTTTCAAATCGGATTATCTGCTTCCCCTTCAAAATACTCGATTTCAATAACACCGACACAGCCGCTATAGAAGCTCCATTGAAAGAAGTCCCTCGACGAATTGCGTCGCCACCAATTCACGGCCGCTCCGAAGCTCCGATCCATATGTGCCTCACCCGGCTCACTCACCAGGTATGAATAAATAGAAAGGAGTATTATTAGGGAGCTCCTTCAATTAAATCAGAATATTGATGTGTAACTCGAGAATCTTTCCTTCATTCAATGATATTCAGACGATGAGCAAGAAAAGCCAGATTCCAATATCATTTAAATGAGTTATTCGCACTATTCAACTATTCTATAAGATTAATGACTATAGGTTATTTGAAAGACGAAATTGAAATATCAGGGAATAACCAAGAGTTTACGGCTGGTAACAGCACACACGGTAAACTTATATCTATACCGAAAACTCACAATGTGAGTTTGCTACACCCAAGATGGGTAATAGGCGTGAAAGATAATATAAAATATTTTTATATGCCTCCCCTCCGGTCGGCATCGCTAGTTTTCCATATCTCAAAATCCACCAGAAACTCTTTGTTGCCAACCTAGGCCGGCAAACAACCGGAAGTTATAGGTTGGCATCTTGACATAACTACAGTTGTCAAGCAGATGTCAATTTTATGCGTTGAATATTTTTTATACAAGAATTAACAAGATTTTGACAAATTTTAGACGTAAATCGTTAATAGAAACTGAAATAAATATATTTTTTCTACTCCTGTTATTAAAACATCATATAACGAACTGGTTTCCATGGCGCTAAATAACATTTTAAACACACCTCGGCAAGCCGTGGCTTTGGCCGTTTTTAGTCACGGGCTGAACATAACAACTGACATATTAAGCACGGGGTGAAGTTGGCTCCTATATTTGACATTTAATTTTTGTGAAAAACTGAGGGTAATTTATGATTTCTTTCAATAATTGTCAAATTTTAACCAGGTAATAGTGAAATAATCTTGCCTAAGTAGAATTTTGTAGCTATGTATAATATCATTACGATTTAACCTAAAAATATTATAAATGAAATATTTTATATTTATGAATTTATGCTGTGTAATTTGTGGTCGTAGAAAAAGTATAGTATGTGACTCGTTTATAAACTCTCTAGATACTCGTTTTTTATACACTCGCTGCGCTCGTTCCTAAAAAACTCGTGACTAAAATGACGTTTATAAAACTTGATACATAATATACTATTAAGATCAAATGCAAATATTCAGTGCACAATTTTTTAGGTTATGTATAATAAAATACAAATTAATTAAATCCATTTTATATTTTTGTAATGAAATCGGCACATAAAATATTGTCCAGAAACTGTTATGCTAGTGCTCGTAATTTGCAAGCCTCGCCTGTGGCTCGGAGTGTCAAAAATACTCGCTCTTGCAAGAGGTCAGTTTCTGGCCTTGTTTACAGTTATTATTTATTTCCTACAACTATTCGATTTCTTTGTTATTACCTAACAATTATTGCCTTGGCTATAAGTGGAAAGAAGACAAATGCAGAACAAGTGTTTTTCTGTAAACGTGAAACAAAAGTGCGTTTCGTTTACGCAACTTTCAAAAGCATACTTAACAGTCCGTGAACTTAACTGACTGCGATTTAAACTTCGCGCGTAGTGTTAAGTTCATATTTTAACTACTAACGGGTTACTAACTAACTAACCTCAATCTATGTAACTGTAGCAAAGATTGAAGAAAGAAAATTATATCGAAAAGTTTCTAAATAACGTAGAACAAATGAAGCAATCAACAAACTATAGCAACGCCGTAAAACAAAGTTTTAATGTAATGTCATTAAAATTATATAAATCCTGATAATATTTAAGTGATTTTGTAAATTATTAGTTGTAGGAAAAATGTTGTTTACAACACGTGTCGAAAATTACCGCACTCGGCAAGCCTCGAGCGTTAAACTCTGCAATTTCACATAACGAATCTTTTTCGGCACTTGATATAAAAATTACTATTACGGAAGACGAAATTTGCACTATAAAATCAACAATGTTAAAATTATAAATTCATAAATTCAGGTAACATAAAAACATACAAACTGATTGAAAATTGTGTTCCTTCGTTTAATGTATGTATAATTTAGTGTATAGTACTACATAAATTAGGTCAAATTTGATGTCGGTAGTTAATAAAGTATTAATAATCATTTTAACTGTTTACATAATTATAAAATCTTAAACAAACAGTTGTGGAGTTATTCAAAGATAATTTAATATTTTACCTTGCGGCTAAAACAAAATCCTACAACAAACAGACGCGAAACTTTTCTTATCAAACCGGCGCCATGCAACTAAACAAAAAAACGAACATTACTTTCATTTATTTTTTCTTCGTTTTGGAAACGAGATCTGATAAACAAAAGCTGGGGTATAAATTCTCGTTGTGACTAAACTGTGCCGTCATTCCAGACTATTGGAACGTCCAAGTGACATATATATGCCGGAATCCAGAATGTAGTGTCGCCCGTGCGCGAACAGTTGTCTTCTCGGCGAAATAATAAGCTGTGTAGTTTGGCTCGCGGCCGAATTAGATTGCCGACAATGCGGATGAGGAGGTGGTCCCTCGAGAGCCGCCAGAGCCCTCTATTCGGTGGCTCAACGAAAATACTACGATTGTCTCTTCTTCGTTGTGATGACAGTTTTATTGGGACTTTATCTCAATAGGATTAATCCTAATAATTCATCGTGTTGGTTCCAGTTTCAGACAAATAGATTTGTTGGTTTTGTATCTGAATTATTAATAAATGTAGCAAGGAACTAATTTTGTTGATTTTCACATTGTATTGCAAATAAGCAAATGATACTATGTAAAAAATCTGACGTGGACACCACATGACTTCCTTGTACGCCTATTAAACTGTTCATACTTTTCTTAATAACTAAAATGTAGAATTATATTATACAAATATATTAATATATAAGTACTACTACTGTTGCTACTATACTTACAAATATATTTTAGTCATTTTATTTAAACTGCAGAAGAAGATATAAACGATATTTTACTATTGTCACTACCACTGTCATGTCATAATCATTTAAATTTTACGTAGTAACAAATGTTAATCGATCATGGACTACAAGATACCGAAATACTAAATTATAAATATATACTTTAATTATTCTTAAATGATACCAGATACAAAAATATTTATAAAATACCGATTGTAGGTAATAATCACATAATCTTTCATTTAAAATAAAAAAATTTGTCTTAAATTAAATATTTATCGAAATATTTGAAAAAAGTACTACTTCCGGTTTGTAGATTAAAACAAAAAATAGGAGGTGCACAACTAGATGCTATAACAGTCCTAAATACAAAATTTCAACTTTCTACGTCTAACCGTATTTAAGTTATGCGACACACATACGTCCGTCCGTACGTACAGACGTCACAACGAAACTAGTCATAATGGATTCAGAAAAGGTCAGAACGGATATTTCCGTAAAAATCTGAGAACCGAAATTTTTCGCGATTACAATACTTCCTTTTTCATCCGTACAAGGAAGTAAAAACACAAATTACGGAATGTGAAATTACAGTTTGTCTAGAATACAGTTTGGTTAAATTACGGGTTGGCATATTTACGGTTTGACAAAATTCCATTACAGTTTGACTAAAATACAGTTTGGCTTAATTATTTTTGGTCAAACTACTTTTTGACAAAACTATATTTGACTAAATAAGCGGACGCCGGCATCATTAATAGTGTAAAATAGCTTAACTTTTTCAAATTGATTTTCTGTCAGACGTGATGAGTAAGGTAATACTTTTCAAAATTAATTAAATTGTAAATTGAGCAATTATGTACTACGTAGTTAGGTAATTATCCAAGTAATTAATCCATTGGATGGAAAACTAAACGTAGCTTATCTATGAGCAGAAGTTATCAGTGAAGGCACACCCCGTCGTTTGTGCTGTCGATTAAAAAAAAATTGCGTAATGTATCCGACATCAGCATCGTTGTTTTATTATTTTAGTGTTGTCATCAAAGAGCTGTCGGTTGTGTTTGACGCTGGGACTAAATTATCTCGGTTAGCGAACGTCCAACGAACACGGAGGGACTGGACTCGAACCAGAGACTTGGGGCTGGGGAATCGATTAATGTAGAACGTCAAAAGCGTCATGGACACGAACTGGGGATCACCTTCCCTTGCTGTGAACTGCGTTCTAGACTCAGCACCCGCTGTGTCTGGTGCCTGGTACCACCTAGGTACACCTGCACGTGTACTGAAGGTGTCAATAACATTATACTCACAGTAGCACGTATTCTGATTCATGAAGTGATTCATCCTCGAAACATATTTGGGGGATAAGAAAATTAATAACGTTGCGGTTAAGTGGATATGCTCTATTGTTATTTTTAAATTAAAAATATTTACAGGACCAGTTTAATTATTAATCAAGCACCAGTCTAGAGCTTGAAAGAAGTAGGTACATAATGACATGAATTTGATATTGGTATTGTAACTGTAATTGTACCTCTAGGTATTGAATTTAAGGAGATCCTCTACCCATGGCAGAAAACAGTCAAAAATATTAATTCTGAACGCTATTCTATAGCGTTTATTGTTTTGTTAAACATAATAGAACCAATAATTTATGTTTTAAGTCTAATCTCTAGACCGCTAGCGCTCAATTGCTCAACTATAGGTACATTTCGTTCAGTAAAAATAACCTATGGAGTTCAACAATAGTTATTTGTATCACAAGGCCAGAAACTGACCTTTTGCAAGAGCGAGTATTTTTGACACGCTGAGCCACAGGCGAGGCTTGCAAATTACGAGCACTAGCATAACAGTTTCTGGACGTGTAATACACAATATTTTATGTGCCGATTTCATTACAAAAGTATAAAATTAATTTAATTAATTTGTATTTTATTATACATAACCTAAAAAATTGTGCACTTAATACTTGCATTTGAGCTTAAAATATATTTATTTCAGTTTCTATTAACGATTTACGTCTAAAATTTGTCAAAATCTTGTTAATTCTTGTATAAAAAAATATTCAACGCATAAAATTGACATCTGCTTGACAACTGTAGTAATGTCAAGATGCCAACTTCCGGTTGTTTGCCGGCCTAGGCTGGCAACAAAGAGTTTCTGGCGGATTTTGAGATATGGAAAACTAGCGATGCCGACCGGAGGCATATAAAATAATTATATCTAGATCAGTCATCTAGATAATATATTTTTATCTATTATAAAATTACAATTAAATTACAATTAAAATTACAAATTGTCTTTATCTATTTTTTAAATATTAGAACCATTTTGTTTTGTATTTTCATCGAATTCAAATGTAATCAAACTTATACTTTATAACATGTCGTTTATATTTTTTGTATTTATCTAATAATTATCTAGATAAAAATTATTTATCTTTTATCTATTATCTAGATAATTTCGTCAATGATTATCTATTATATTATCTAGATAAATAAAAAATATGTTATCTTTATCTAGATAAAAATATTGTTATCTATTACAACACTGGTAATTATTTGCAAAATTTAGTGCTCAATTAACAATAACTTCCAGCTGGGGCGTGACAGCCTCAATTCAATAATTTTATGTCCTTTTAAATACAATCTATTGTTAAATTATTTTAGTACGTGCTTTCGTACCTGCTACATTGTAATGTTCAAAATATTAAAACCTTAAAAGGATATAATACTACTTCGTGAACATTGTAATAAAAGCTTTATTGTAAATAAAATAATTATTTTCATGACCACTCCGTAATCTCACATGCTCGTTAATTTGTAAAGCACTGCTATGACAAATGCACCGTACTACAAGGTGAACGTCGTTTCTTATTCAGTTGTCGTATAAAATATTTAATTCTGAGCGGCATAAGAGACACGAAGCGTAAATTAATGAACGTCACCATGATGACGTCACATGACGTCGTGCCAGGCACAATGGAACTACACACGTTATGTGAGTATGTATTAAAAGTGTGAACACACGATGTGAGTGTGTATGTCAGTTTGACATGTGGACAAGTTGCCCGCCGATGCATTCTGACAAGCTCATGGCAAAAGTCGGATGATATGTTTCATACAAATCTAACTTTCTTTCGGATAAATCAATATCGACTGGTGAATAACACATTTGAGTTGGTATCTTCTCAGTTCGAATACGAATAGACTGTTATTTGAATATTGAAAGTTTCTGGAATTATTAAACAGGGAATATTATTATTTATTTAGATGAAAATAATCGCAGTTAATTATAACAAATTATTATACATTACAATTCAGTTGCTTTACATAATTATGACAAATTTTGAATATCGTTAAGTTAATTCTTACTGATTTACTTTGCCTGATGTTATTAATTTTAAGAGGTTTAAAACATTTTCATGATGTATTAAGAAAAGATATTATCTTTTAGAAAAAAAGTAGGGAAATTACTGTTACCTTAATGATTTTTACCTCTCGCCACTCATATCTGTAAGAGAGGTAATTGTAATCATGCTAAAATTTCGATAGTGAGTTTTCAATGGATAAGCACGTTTTGAGGTCCCTAGAACACGATTTTGATAATTTCGCGATGATGTCTGTGTGTGTGTGTGTGTGTCAGGATGGATGTTGGAGGTACGATAACTCAAATATCACTGAATAAAAAAATTGAAATTTTGTATACAATATTCTGACACCCTAGATTAGATCTGATTAGATTTTGGTGTTGATCGTGCAACCGGAAGTGGTAGTTTCTTGAAGATCTGAAGAGTTTTTCTGGAATATTCTCAAAATTTATGAATTAATTGGAATTTTTTTAATAACAATGTATACTAAATGTTACTATCTACAATATGTATTCAAAACGTTGTTTCTATCTAGCACCATTTTCCAATTACAAGAAGTTAAAAATTCTGCAAATTTGTTACAATTTTTATTTATCTACCTATGGAAACAAAAAATAAAATATTTGAGTGTTAATGTCATATGAATTTTTGACATTTTGGTAAATTGAAATGGAAAATATGAAATGTCATTTAGTATTTATAAGGCCATAATAAACTTTAATAATATTATAAAAACTACAATTCCCGAATTCCCTTCTATTACAATGGTATATTTGTGAGTAGGTAAGTACTGTCATACACACTTAGTAAAATAGTAGAGTATATGGCGAGAGGTCATGTGTTGGCCACATCGGATTTTTAGAAATAATATTATGGAATAAAATGCGCGCTTCAAATATATCAAGTTGTAGAAATTTTCCTTGTCTGAAATTTAAAGGTAAAGGTAAAGGTAGCAGTTGAAGTCAATTCTGGAGCGATAAATTACTATATCTATGTCAGATGTATGATCGATCAGGTCCATGAAACACTGTTAACTTGGTGTTAGTTAAATGGAACTATAACTACCTCTACGTAGTTAATTAGTCATGAATGCGTGTACATTAATATGGGTTGATCCTCGCAAATGCATTAGAAGTGGCTTAACGCATATCATACACTGGAAACTGGATATTGCAAAATAATATATTCTATTATTATAGACCAACGCTCTTTGTCTACTGGAAATTAAAACCCATTTATCTTTAACAACTCCTCTAACGATTAAATTATACAATGCTTATATGCATAGCACAACATAGTTATTAGAAAGACGTGTTTATTTGAACTGTTTAATTTACTCGGTCTTTTTCGTCTCGTTACTAAAATGCCTGTAAATCATTCTGGTTAAAAACGTAACAGTAAAACTTTAAAGTGTAAAATGAATTACCCCCTGCTTAGTAAAGCCCCACACTCAAATTAAGAAAATGACATGATATATTTCAACCACTAAGAGGAAGGACAGTAAAAAATCCGTTCATTAGCATTGGAATTAAAATTAGATTTGTCTACAGTCATTTTCATCTGGGTATTTAAAGTCACGCCCAAGACCCAAGTAAATGTAATCAGTACCTATAGATACTCCCCTAAAATTCAAATTCAAAGTCAAGATTTGAAAAATACACCTCCTATTTGAATGGCACACTCGCACGAAATGTACAAATTTTACGAGCTTTATTCACCGTTGTGGTTTTGAGTTATCTTTGAAAACTGAATCGGCTGGCCCGCCAATTTCACTAATGTACCTGCGTTTTACAAATGACTAAATGCAAGTCTGAAATAATCAATAACCCGTGAACATTTTAATCCGGCTTGCTTCTATCATTTCAGCTGAAAAATTGCACTTTTCCAGTGCTGCACCCACTGAATGTTATTCTTTCATTTCGAGGATTTTTTATTGGAATCCTGGGATTAACTTTTGTTCTTCTTGTTCAAAGGAGGTGAAAGCGCGTGGTTTACAAGCACTGACTGAATTTTTTGTTAGATTTCTGGTAATTAGTTCTCGAGAAGGATATTAATTTCAAGCCCGGGAAATCTCCGAATCATTGTTGCTTTACTTCTCCTTAACGTAACATTAGATAGATTGCAGTTTTTGTGGGTTGTGCTTCTTATAGATGTTTGGTTTTTATGTTTTCTTTCCAATGATTTATAATTAAACAATTATTTGTTTTAAAACGATTTGACAATATAATATTAATCTAAGTTGTGATGTGGCCAAATTACGGAATACGAAATTACAGTTTGTTTAGAATACAGTTTGGTTAAATTACTCCAGTAAAAACGCGCTAACTGGTCTGATATCGACAACCGGTTTGAGAAAAGGTCTACTATATTTTTCTTGGGTCACTGAATCCGAATCCGGGGTTCAAAGTGGCTGGAAAATAGGGGAACACCCTTAAATCAGCAAAAACTACCCCTTTTTAGGTTTTTTCGCATTATTTTTGAAGTGGAACTATAATTACCAATGAAATGCCATTTTTTAAGAGTGATTGATAAAATATCAGGTTTACTTCATTATGTACAAAATTTGGGGTGAAAACTACCCCCAAAATTAGAAAAAACGATAAAAACAAGATTAATACCCCAAATTTGGTACATAATGAAGTAACCTCGATATTTTATCAATCACTCTTAAAAAAACGGCATTTATTTGGTAATTATAGTTCCACTTCAAAAATAATGCGAAAAAACCCCTAAAAGGGAGTAGTTTTTGCAGATTTAAGGGTGTTCTCCTATTTTCCAGCCACTTTGGACCCCGGATTCGAGTTCAGCGACCCAAAAAACCTATAGTAGACCTTTTCTCAAACCGGTTGTCGATATCAGACCCCCTCCTCGCGTTTTGATTGGAGTAAATTATGGTTTGGCATATTTACGGTTTGACAAATTACAGTTTGACTAAAATACAGTTTGGCTTAATTATTTTTGGTCAAACTACACTTTGACGAAACTATATTTGTCCAAATTTTGCTCCCAATGAAGTCCACATAATTTTTTTGGAAGTCTGAAATAGCAAAACTTGATATTCAATCGAGCGCGTTCGCCACAGTTGAAGAGCGAGGCCGGGTGAAGATCGAAGACGGCAGATGTAGAACCCTCAAGCACACATGTGGATGTGCCAGCGCCACGTTTGTGTGCTCATAAGAGCGCTAGGCGAAAGGTGACTGTAGTACACGGTGTCGTCGATAGATGGTGCCATTTTCGAAGCCAATATTTACACGGCGCGGCGAACGAGAGCTCCGCAGTAAATTTGGCGGCAGCGCGTCGCGAGAGATGCTGGAAAGCTTCTGAGAAGGATCTGATCTCTTCAAATATTTGCCCCGTGGTGAGAGGCATTACTCAAGTGGAATATAATATATGACGCAGAAAAGCTTGCCAACACACATGTCACAGGACAACCGTCGCCGATGCTGCACAGAACATACAGAGGGCCAAGCCGAGACTAATGTTTTTACTCATATTTCGACGCCGTGAGAACCAAGGGATGAAGAGGATTCGCTGCTTCGTGACGAAAATGAGTTTTAATGATGTGTTTGCGGGGCGAAACTGAGAGAGCTCAGAATCCAGGATAAAGAAAGCCGCGGTGAATATAGAATATTCGAGGAATTTTAAGAGATTATGACACAAAGTGATAATTTGGATGAGAGTGGTTTCAGCAGGGGCGCAGTAATGCAGGGTCGGACTAAAGATTAAATGAATATAAGTTCAAATTACTCGTAAATGAGATTAAAATATTTTAAAATATGCAAAACAAATCCTAATGTAGAGCTGAGAAAATAATTTCTGTACATAATGAAAATTATGAACAAGTGTAAAAAATCTTGTTAACTTAATGAATTAAAAGACGCAATAAAATAAACACGACACGAATAGAAAAAATGTGATGTATTTTCATTTAGCTAATTGAGGTGAAAATCTGGAAGTTTTCTGTGAGAACATCAGATATGGGGTGAGCTAAATAAGCGCATTTTTGAATTATTTAAAACTAAAAAATATTCTTGCCTAACATTTTTCTGAACTTAACCCCACCATACTCGAAGACGATCTGGACTAACTTGTTATGGTCAGAAATGTCATTTTCGAAAAATGCGCTTACTCCATGTTACGATCTGCGCTTATTGAAAAATACCAATTATTCCTCTCTCGATGAGGAAAGGAGGAATTATTGAGATTTTTTTCAATGGATTTCTATTGTCATTTGGGAAGAAAACCTATATTTGGAACACAAAATACGGTTTTTAATTTTTTTCGAAAGGTTGCACCAATCGGAAAAATCTGAAAAAAATACCAATTATTCCTCTCTCGAAGAGGAATTTTTGAGATTTTTTTCATGCCGTCACCTCTATATTAACGTAGTGAAATAAGTGTTTTTCCACTTTTTTAATTTTTATAAATTTTTATAAATTCAAATATGGCGCCAAAAATGTCAAAACAATTTTTATCGAAAAGAATGGTTGATAAATTTCAGGAAAATTTTTTTCAAACGCGTAGTCTCAATAGAAAAAAAGATATAGAATTAATTGTAAAAAACAAGTTTTTGGCTATTTCTACGGGGGGTGGGGGTCTGGGGGTTAACATTTATACCAAAAAATCCAATTTTGGGTACAAATGATAGAAATCATATTCCCGATCGATTTCCTTTGGGGGCCGATTTGACCATCTTACCAGGCTACAGCCTTTACTAATTATTTCTGCGCTTTTCAAACGTTTTGATGACCAAAAATGCGCTTTTACAACTCTCCGCAGATATGCAAGGGAAACGTGTAAGGGTTAAATTATTAATAGGCGTAATACTTTAACCATTAGGCAGATGGCCAGTAGAAGTGTCGTGTAACAGCGAAATAATTTCCGAAAGATTAGTCCTGTCTATTTATCGATTGAAAGATAAGTTGAAAGCGGTGTTGGAGTGTAAACTTTTAGGCGGATGTGAAGCTGAAAAAGCGTGAGTCCGGTGCACGGAGAAGCCGGGTGCAACTCTCTCAGCTCAGTGTTCATGATCCAAATGGAAGTCGAGAAGGGATTAGAACGAATCCAGCCTTATAATGTAAATTTCTGGTTGTGAAGCGGCGAATGCGATGGCGAGCAGCAGCAGCAGCAGCAGAAGCGGCAGCCAGGCGGAGAGAGATAATTATGCAGTCGAGCGGTGAGAGCGGGCCTTTACACGGCCTCATGGTTTCAAATCCGATTAATCTGTCCCTTTGGCCGCCGCCGAGCGCTCAGCGTCGCACGCTGCACGACGCCATATGACGCCGACGCCTTCGCTCCCACTTTACTTTGTACATTTACTTCATACTATATTTTCAACACTGAGTTTGTTCATCTTCGCTGGACTGCACGCAATAAGCTTCCAAGTAATCCAATATCAACATTTTATTATTTTATAACTAAGTTGATATTCAAAACTACACTACCTCATTTTACTTCCTTGTACGGAGTAATAAGGAAGTATTGTAATCGCGAAAAATTTCGGTTTTCAGATTTTGATGGAAATATCCGTTTTGACCTTTTCTGAATCCATTATGACTAGTTTCGTCGTGACGTCTGTACGTATGTACGTATGTACGTAACGTACGGGCGTACGTATGTGTGTCGCATAACTCAAATTCGGTTAGACGTAGAAAGTTGAAATTTTGTATTTAGGACTGTTATAGCATCTAGTTGTGCACCTCCCATTTTTGGTTTCAATCTACAAACCGGAAGTAGTAAATTTAAAAAAAATTTCGATAAATATTTAATTTAAGACAATTTTTTTTATTTTAAATGAAAGATTATGTGATTATTACCTACAATCGGTATTTTATAAATATTTTTGTATCTGGTATCATTTAAGAATAATTAAAGTATATATTTATAATATAGTATTTCGGTATCTTGTAGTCCATGATCGATTAACATTTGTTACTATGTAAAATTTAAATGATTATGACATGAGTGACAATAGTAAAATATGCTTTATATCTTCTTCTGCAGTTTAAATAAAATAACTAAAATATATTTGTGAGTATACCTACTAGTATAATAAGTTAAAAGAATTTTATATATTATTCTACATTTTAGTTATTAAGAAAAGTATGAACACACAAGGCGTACAAGGAAGTCATGTGGTGTCCACGTCAGATTTTTTCATAGAAATATTGTATGTATGTATGTATGTATTTATTCTTTGATCCTGTGATACATAGATAATGTATATGGATAGCGTCAGTTACAGATAAATATTTTATATTACATAATATGTACACAGAGAAGTTAGATAAAATAACATAAAATTAAAATTAGTTTGTGCTGGGGATCCCACCTGAGATACCAGAGAAGTTCTTCAAAGAGATTGTACATGCTGATATATCATTATAAACTAAAGATTATGTAATTTCGTGGTTGGTGATTCCCACGGTGTATAAACACGAACAACATTGGATTGAATAGGAACGAAAATACAAAATTGACAGATTGACAGTAAAGGGGTGCTTGCATGGTACTGAAAATTAGATTTTTAACACTATGAACATAATGCTAGGTCTAAAACACTGGTAAAAATACATTTTATTAATGCTTTTATTTAGTCTTGACATCACCCCTATACAGGGTGTTTCATAACTTCAGATACATACGTTAAGGGTATAATGTAGTTTGATATGCTGATTACGAATCAAAAAGAATTTTTTTTAAATCCAAAAATTAATTTTCATGTTTCCCAGTCAAAAAATTTTCATTGCCACTGCCACTGGGTGAAGTAATGATTGTTTCATTAAAAATAATTAAATTGTGTATGTTTATTTTACTAGTACTATGTAATTTAAGATGTTTGATTACCTATTTCTCTTGTTTGTGTTAAATAGGAAAACGAATCCAGTGCAGTACTACAAAAAATGGTAAACTACCCTTAACTTTTCGAATTTTAAAAAAATTCGTTTTCATTCGTAATCAGAATATCAAACAACATATACCTTTTTTCAAAATCGGCATGAAAATCGTCATTTCCAGACTAATTTGCGTCATTAAAGTAAGATTTTCATGACTAGGCAGGAAAATTTTATTTTCATGCATAGTCATTTTTACTTTCAACTTTGTTTACTTGTTATGACAACTTTTTCTAAAATTTGTCACAGCTCTGATGATTTGTCACAGCTCTGATGATTTATGCAAACCTAATTTTTTTATAATTTTAAGCTTAATTGCCGATTTAAAAAAAATAGAATACATCACGCGTCATAAAAATGTCTTTGCTTGACTCGGAGGCTTTGAAGAAATGCTCGGACGCTGCGCATCCTCGCATCCAAACAAGCCTCCTCGTCTGCAATGAAACATTTTCATGACTTGTAATGTAATATACTATTAACGTATGTACTCGAAGTTATGATACCCTGTATAATACACCGGTGGTGGTGCCAAATAGAAAATGTTTTCGATTGTATACATTCGTCTTGAAAACCTTTTATGTCCTGATTTTGAAAATAAAACGCTACTGGAATGCAGTCAGAAAATGTATTTTTCTCTACATCTACCAGTTTCGACGTTTCATGAGTCTTCTTCGGGATTGAGAAAATTAAATGCTAATGAACAATATGTTCATTCAAGAATGAAGTTGTCAACTATTTTTCGTCTTTTACTAAAGATTTCAGAAGAATGTAATAATAAATTAAGTATAACAATTATCTCCTAAATATTTGGCGGAAGGGTAGGTATTTACTTAAATTAGTAAATTGATTTATATTATTACTAACACTAAAAGAATCACGAGCAATTATCCAGACATAGCATATCTGTCTCTCATTCTCTTTGAACGTCACTTCGTCGCTACATTATTCAATTTCAATCAAATGCAGTCCTGCTGCATCAGTCGGAAGTTGCAGGAGCCTCCCTAGATCCTGCGACTGTCAGCGTCAGATTCCTGCGACGCATTCACTGTGCGTATCCGTCGCACTTGCGATGATGTCCTCGTTCTGGATTATTTTACGCCTCGTGATAATTTGTCCTCGGGGGGGGGGAAATGTAATGCGAATAATAAAGCTTAAGATACATGATGGTCATTGGATACAGGGATGGATTAATTGTTGTTGGCTGGGTTGAATTATGTTTGAAGTGAAATGAAAGTATTGCATCTTATTAAGAAATGCGAAATTCAACAGTAGTATATGATTACAAATATATTTGTTTGTTTAGTTTTACTCATATCATAGAATTCGTTTGAATTGATGATGATGGTGCTAAATAGAAGTTATTGGCTTGCCATAATTATAAGCACAAATATTATTTAATAATAATTATTATAAAAAATTATTATGTGATTTAAAAGATAATTAAATTACAATTGAAAAATGTTTCTATTTGTTTTGAATTGTGATTGTAAAATTCTATTATGTTAGAGTTGAAGGAAGTGTGACCTAACATGTCACAATAAAATATCGTGACTAAAGCAAGCTCTGTAGACAACACGAAAGAGGTAGACGTACCTAATCAATTTGGCACGCCGAATAACTTTTGATTCACATTAAAGATAAGCATTATCTGAACTGGAGTATTACAAAGTTTGAATTGAGGCCAAAATAACCTAGTGAAATTGTTTGTCAAACTACAAATACTCAAGAATTAATATACATAACAAGAGAATATTCAACCATGCGCCAGAAACAAAACATTTTAACAGGTTTGTCACATTGTGTTTGCATTTCCTTTGTTATAAAAATATCTATTTTAAATTGAAAAGAAAAGTATTCAAATCTGGAAAAAATTCTCGGCAAAAAAGAAACAAATTATTAAATGTTATGGACGGAAGGTAAGTGAAAAGAATGATATGGAGCATAACAAGATATATGGATCACGAAGTGATAAAATAAAAATGTCACGAAAGAAGTGAATAGAAGTAAATTGAAAATAATGAATCTGATAAAGGAAAATATATTCGACAAAGAACTTTATAGCCAACTGAAAGCATTTGAACAAATGTATTAGCGGCACCGCATTATTTATACTGCACTTTGTTTAAATTTACCGCATTAGAAGTAATTCTACAATTTGAAAAGGTGGCGTTGAGAAAAAATGAGAGGACCCTTAAAATTGGCGTATGTAGCGTTTTTAGATGGACTCGAGTAAGAAGCATTTTACATATTTTTTCAGGAAAAACACCCTTTTAAACTCGCCCTTGGGAAAAATACGGATTACGGTGTCCATAATAAAACACACGAGGCACATCTGAGAGGCGACCGAGCAGGAGAAGCGAAAGGACGTCCCTTCTGAGTGATGATCCTTTTTAAGGATATATCGATTCGACGACCAGTGGCGAAGCGGGAAAAGCACTCTTAGGCTGTAAGACGTTGGCCGAGCTTGATACATTTGCTTACTAACATAACAAGCCGCTAAAAGCATGAGAAGCTGCTCGCGGTATTCATATTTAACTTAATGCATTTTACACTTGAGCTATGGGTGTCTGCGCGCACTTGCTTTCACCCTGCGTCGCTGTGCCTCATCCTCAGCTCCCACTACGTTTACAGGGAATGTGTACGGCGCAGTAAAAGCATTGCTACCTCATCAATCATTGTAAGGTTTAACACTTTATGTTGTCGATATATATTGGCTCGCGTTCACGACAGGGACGGACCTGTGAATGGCTGACATAAATAATGTTTATTCAATGATTTTAGCATTTTTATGTTGGTTTAGAAACTTCCATGTCCCATGGGAGACCGACTTTAAAATGTAATAAATCACTAAATTTTTTATATTAATAACCAAGGCAATTTAAAAAATCTGACGTGGCCAGCACACAACCTTCCGCCATATCTAGACTTATAAACATAAATGTATACGTACAATCCGGTGCCCATTTAAAATATACAAATACAAATCTAAAATATTTAAACACAGAAATTTGCATCACCTGAATAAAAAAATTCAATCACAGGAAAACTCTTCTGTGTTGAAGCCATCCTCCGTTCAATTACTACATTTTAATATCTTATGACTTATATGACGTTAGTATGCCAATATGTCACTAGTATCACCTGTAATTTTTTGACGCAAAAAAAAAAAAATCAACTGATCCTGGATTTACAAAATTTCAACGTTTTATTTGATAAATTATTTTTTTATACTACAGTTCTTTAATGCAACCAGATAAATACAATTTTTTACAACGTAAATTGCAAATATCTTTTCCCCTTATTCTTATTACAAATAAATACTAAATTTATCCAAATTTATAGAAATTCTTGACAATCAATCTTTTCACTCTTCAAAAAATATCACTTCCGGTGAAGATATTTGTACCAAAATCTAATGAGCTCTTCCAATTTATATACAAATGTTAAATACCAAATAGGTATCAATTTTTTTGGGTAATTCGTATTTGAGTTATCCGACTGACAGAAATCCGGCCCTGACC
This sequence comes from Agonum fuliginosum, assembly GCA_947534325.1. Classification (NCBI taxonomy): domain Eukaryota; kingdom Metazoa; phylum Arthropoda; class Insecta; order Coleoptera; family Carabidae; genus Agonum; species Agonum fuliginosum. Next base: position 58,043,477 of record OX384029.1, on the reverse strand, counting down.
ACATAACTACACACATACACACATACATACATACATACAGAAATCATCGTGAAACTACCAAAAATGAATTGTAAGGACCCTAATTCGTGCTCATCCACTAAAAACTCAATACCCGATTTTTACCATGATTCCAATATCTTCCTTTACAGGTATGGCGGAAGGTAAAAACAATTCGGCTTAAATATTTATCCGCGTATTTGTATTTCTCTTCTTCTTTAAATTAAAAGGAATCTGTAAAATCTTGTCAAATTAATTATAATTGCCTTTGTATACTTTATTTTATTTGAAAGAATATAAATTGAAGCTAAACGAAGGTAGAATAATTTTACACATTGTTGCTTCAGGGTAGAAAAAGATTCTTGCGAAGAGAAATCGCATTGAATTGTCTCAGTGTTTGCTTTTCTGTTTATACTAATAAATATTTACAGATTTGTAGGCACAAATCCGTCCCTGGAGCGACGCAGAATCCCATCGCAGCTCTTGAGCCTCTCTCTGCCCCCACTTCGTCGTGCCGTAATGAAATTATTATTCCGTCTCTAGAAGCGGCCAGGCTCACGACACGATATTATTTTAACTCGAGTAAAAACGCAAACTCAAAGGGAAGTAAACAACAGCGTTTCAGTGGCGCAAGTTTTAATTTAAGCGAGGCAGCGGCAGTGGCAGCGCCGAGTGGCGGAAAAGGAAACCGGCGGCTGCGGCTACCTCCGCCATATTGCGCCGCGCGATAACTCAAAACTTGAAAGCTGCACGCGGCGAAAGAAATTGTGCATGGCGTAAAATTTTAACAGGCTTACGTTGTTCGTATCCATGGGTGCCGAGCATTCCCACCAGGCCTCCACCTCCAGATGAATGTGTTCCAACTTCTTCAACCTTCCACAACATATATTTTCTACTTTTCAAGTCTGTTCTTACGGGGTTTTAATTCTTTATAAGTACACGTCTACGTATATTCTTGTTAGACGTTTTCTCCAAATTAAAGTTCTTTCTGAAAAACTACATTCACAAAAATAATGATTATGTTTTGTTGTAATACCTTTCATCATAATGGGGTCATCCCACATTTTCTGATTTATTTTTTTCATAAAAGAGGTCCTATATTTGTCGTATATTTGTTTTGTTTAAGTGATATAATTTTTTGAAAATGGAATTTGAAATCTTAGGTGGCTGACGTAGGCAATACGTCACTCATACAAAACAATTACTCTAAAGCCCGTTTTACATTACACGAAATCTTGAACAAGATATTGTTCAATTTTTGAAACAATCTAAATTGTGTAGTATCATACAGCAAATTGTGTGAAATATCGCATTTCTTCGTAAATTGTCTGAAAAATAGATAAGCGCGGCTGTCAAATTATTATTATATGCGAACTGCGCAGAATCACAAACTAAATATTGTGGGTAAGTATATAAAATTGTCTCAGTATAAAGCAGAGTTCATTAAAAACAAAGCAATTTATTGCTCAAGATATTGTTCAATTTGTTGCGCAATTTCTTGTTCAATATTTAGCGTAGTGTAAAACAGCCATTACCCTAACGGCCAAATTAATTTTTATTTATTACGCTGGAATTTTATTTTGATATTACTTAATAGTATATTACTTTACTAGTGGGAGAAGTAAAATGCCTCTGTCATGAGTGTCTGATTGGTCACGAGCAAAGCGAGTGGCCAATCAGAACACGAGTTAGAGCAGCATTTTACTTCTCCCACATGTGAAGTATGATATTTTTACTCACTGTGAGGAAAATACCATTAATCCATTAATAAAACACTAACGATTATCAATCACACTACTTTCGAATTTTGATCTAAATGACTACTAACAGTTAAAAAGTTAGGTTACATGTTCTGGTCGATGCTGGTGAACTTAGCGACCGATATTACCGACGGTGTATAACATTACAAATTGTAGATGAATGTGTGAGTATTTGTCGTTGTGTCTGAATCGAAAGAGTGACGTCACGAAAAAGATACCGGGAAAATGTTTTAATAAAATTATGAATGAAAATTATTTTAATTTTGGATATTTTTTTGCGTAATATTCACGGTATAGCCTCATTTCCACAGACTGTTTTAATGCTTAAGAACTATGTTTAATGCATAAGTACTAAGAGCAACGCATTAGAACAAAACTTTGGAAACTCCAAACATAAGGCGTAATGCACAAGCATAATGATTGACATGTGTCATATTTATTATTTGTTTCGAGTTGTCAATTTCTGTCTGTTTCTAAATATGAAAATAAATACCGTACTTACGAAATTAATAGTTCTTCCATTCCTTAATATCGCAAAAATGCCGGTAATAATTAAATTACTAAACTTCGACAACAAATGTCATCTCTGTCGAATTAGTCCTTAAACAAAATAGGTGGAAATGGCCATCTAGTAAATAATCATTATACATTACGCCTTACGCACAAATCATTATGCATTAAGCACTAAAACAGTCGGTGGAAATGAGGCTTAAGAGTCATAGATTCTATTGTTGCAAAAAAAATCGGTAACTTTTTTTTGGGATGACCAAATAATAAAAATGAAATGGTCGATGTCGATATAAGCTAAGCTAATAATTATTACAGGATATGATAATAACAAACATTGAGGCAGGATTATGGTTAGAAGAAGCACACACAGTGATTCCATCCATCGCGACGGGTTCAGAAGGAGGTGAACGAGGACGCCACACTGAGCATTCAGCAGTGAAGACAAAGAACGAGCGAAGCAATTCATTGAATAGAAAGGGTTGTGTACCTATGTACCTCGGATATCATTAAGAGAAACGAGTAAGGAAACAAATAACAGTTGAACGACTGGGAGGCGCAGCCCGCTTTGGGATGAGTTCCAATTCGGTTTGTCGAGATACGAATATCTTTTTAATGAGATCCGTCGGCTATCGTTTTCGTGCGTTTGCTTGTCGGTTTCTGCGCCGTCTAGATTTGAACCACGACGAGCACAAACAGTCGCAACACCGCAGCAACTGGAACAGTGAGCAGGTACGTGAGTTCGTTATCGCAACACTAATTGAGCTCTTGACGGTGTTTCGTGTTCCATGTTCCTCCACCTCACCAACTTGCTAACGCAAATGAGAGATTTTTACCCAGCAAATCCTGCAGACTCCCTATTTGTGCAAATACCTTCACCTGCTCCAGCGAATCCGGTGTAAATATTGCAAACTTCTCTAATTACATGTTTCTACTTCAAACTTTCAACAATTTAGCCTAAATAATGTTTAAGTTAAATCAATACCAACATCAAATCCTCATTATTCTTTTCCCAGTCTATTTCACAAAGAAGAAAATATAAGTATCGCGAACAGCGAAATCCAATTGGAAAATTTACAACCGAATATAACCATCTAACCTTAAGATCGTACACAGCAAAAGGTTCATCCAACTAGAAGTACAAAAAAGGCAGAAGAAAAAGAAACCGACAGACGGGTGCAAAAGAAATTTCGACAATCAAAGGAACGTGGAACTCGCAAAGCGCACAGGCACAGCCAACGAGATATCTACCACTGTTCAATGTAAAAGATCCATTCGATGCGTTACCAAGCACGATGATACGGTGAAAAATGGCAAAGTCGCGAATGAAGTCAGTGGAATTCGAACGAATGCATGGATTGCTCCGATCCATAACAGACAGCAAAATGATGGATTACGCTAGTGCCGGTGCGGGGAACCTTCTTAATAAATGCCATACAGCCTCAACGGGCGATGTTATGAGTCAGTTCAATTTGCCATTCTGCTGGTAAATGTCACAAACGAACTGGAATGGATGATGAATGGTACATCAATGCGCGAATCACTATCATTCATTTTGACTTCGTAATGTGTTGACCCTTTCGCTCGTATATGGACACTAACTCAGAGTTTATAGATTTTTTGCCAATTAATGTGCGAGGTAAATATTAAAACATCAAACATTCATCTCACTAAAAGCACTTCATTGTTTGCATGAAATAAAACTTTACTAATTGTTGTTTAAATATTATTTTTATACAGTAAGTTTCGACAGACAGTTGCGGTCCAGTATATTGGAATTGGAGCAAGAAATTTAGATTTCGAATCCTACTCAATTCCAATTTGGAAATCTGTAAGCTTTAAGTCCCTTGTAATCTATGGGCTAACATCCAGCATCATGCAACACATGTAAAATCGGCCAATGAAAAAGATGGAATACTGGTCCAATGTTCCAACTAACAACGATTCAATAGACGTTATTAATATTAATTGTAGAGTCACGGAATTGCAAACAATTTTCTCCAAATTTAGGTTAATTTACATTACATTACATTCTTGCATGACGCCTGGTTTGTTTAAGGCGCTATAGTTCTTGAGTGCAATATTGCTGCAATAGAATCAGAATTCACGTTTCTGGCTATTGCTCAAAATAAAAATCTGAAATTTTACATTAGTAATGACAAAGCATTGTTGAATTGAAAAATTAAAACTATATATTGTTCCGTCAACAATTAGAGATAAAAAGGAATTAAAAATAGAATCAGAATTCACGATTCTGGCTATATTGCTAAAAATAAAAACCTGATATTTTACAATAGTAATAAAACACTGTTGAATTGAAAAATTCAAACTATATATTGTTCCGACAACAATTAGAGATAAAAAGGAATTAAACACTAGAATTTAGTGAGGATCTCATGAATAAACTATAAAAGTTATCATTGAGTTTAAAGACAAAATGAGTAGAACATAGATGTAAAAAATTCGGAAAAACAATAAAACTATAATTTTATCAACAGAATTGCCATAAATTCTATCTAAACTTGTACAATTTTCGCCGATTTTCGCATAATTATTAAAGCCAAACTAATTGCATTAATTAAAGATTTTGAAGATTCCGCATTTAGTATGTTTCCTTAATCTACATACAAAAATTCAACATAATACGAATAACAGTATTAGATTGAGACCATCAAAAAAATTACTCGTTTTTCAATGCGTATTATTGCCATGCAATAGGCTCTTAACTCATAGTGTTGAGTAACAAAAGACATGTAATGTTAATGTCCGCTTTCATTATTTCATCTTTAATGTTTCGTAGAAATTTCCAAAATTTAAAAATAATTTTTTTATGTTTTCAGTTTATAAAAAATATTAAATGAACCATAAAATATGTTAACAAGTCCGGGTATTCATCCATTCAACATTTTATAAAATGTTAGACTTACATTAAGGGCACATCATTTCCTTTTCAAAAGTGTAGTACAAGACTCTTACCTGAAACAAAAGAAAAACAAAAATCAGTTCATTGTTCATAAAGCAGGTTAATATTAAAACACACACACAATGGTTTTGATAGGTATAAATAAGCGATGGAAAAATAATTAACTAAATTTACGAGGGCCGCTAATGGTGTAAGACTGTGAGGGTAGCTGGAAGAAAACAAATGGAACCATGATTGAAAATGAAATGAAGTGGCGCATTATTCTTAACAGGAAGAATAAAGGCCGTGTGGGTAAAATTATAGCAAGCGAATGACGCGGAAGAAAAAGTGTATTAGGTAAATAATCAATAACGTTCCAGATATACGAGTTACCCTGTTCGCATTTTTCACAGATTACGCCAACGCAAAAAATAAATAAAATAACACCAACGATTGGGGGACGTGAACTAAGAAGATTTTTGGGATATTTTTCTACAAACTTCTACGTGTACATTGTATTTACAGGTAGCAGTAGTGCGACACTAATTACAAATTCAAATTTATTCCCTATATTTCATTTAAAAAAGGACGCTCTAATACATTACAGTCTAAAACGTAACCATCGATTTAAAAAAATCCCATGTTTCACGTTAAAATAAACTAACGGTATTTATGCAGATATGTATTCCAAACACGGTTTTTCAAATGGCAACAAAAGTTTACCTATGTCGAATTAATATCCGTGCTGGTCATCATGTATGCATTAATACATATCATTACGTTAATACATAAGAAATAAATGTAACCACAACACTGTTTTTGCAATTGTTTTTCTTTCACTAGTAAAAACCTAAATTGCAGGCGTGTACAGATCAATCTTAAATATAATAATATAAATCGTTTGTCAACAACGTCTTATCGAAAATATTGATGATACCACATCTAGGGTTGCCAATTTTCGAAAAAGAATACAAATACCGACGGATTAAACAATTTAGAAAAAAAAATCCGCAGGAGATTTTTTAAAAATTTTCACGGTCAAACGTGTTTAAATGCAAAGTTAAATAATATAGAGTTTTTAACAATAAAGCAAACACAAATTGTAAAAAAAATTAATGTTATAGTGCAACGCACGTTATTTGTCGTGGCTTAGAAAAGCGGAGCTAAGCGTATTCCTTCCACGCCAGTTGGTTTAAACGACTGATAACTGAAAACATTAATACTTAAACTTACTGTCCTGTACTACGGCTTAGATTATTCTCCCTATCACTTGACGCAATGACTACCTCACAAAGCAAGTTATACAGCTTTGTGAAATACTGTATAAAAACAAATTCAGACGGAGATTGACGTTGACTCACAGTCATTGTACCTCGAGACAGTTTGTCATTTTTAAATTTTACTATTATTCTTTCAAATATCATCACAATAAAAATAATAGTTATAAATAAAAGATAGTTGTTCTTTAATGTACAATTATTTTCCAAAAAACTCATCACAAAAAATATTATTATTGTCTCAAGCTAGACCACCTTCCCCTACATTACTACAACTACTTTAAATACGTGCGAATATCGTACACATTAAAATTTTATAACGAAAACGTGTATGTACGCTCTAAAAGCGTACACCACATCACTTTAACTTGAAGACGTAGGTAAAACACATTTCGCAGAAAGATGATCATGATATCTGAATAAATCTAAATCCCCGACTAAATCAAAATCTGTATGTACAACATTGAATCGAACATATGTGCACGTGGCAGAGAATAATGAAGAAACCGGTACAAAACTCCGCTAGAACAAAGTGTTCCGTTTCAAAAGAACCGGTTAAATGTAAACTATCGCTTCGAATGTAACATGACCCAGTTTCCGTCTCCTACAGCGGCACTGGCACTGCCGGTATGTCGATGTAAAAACCCGTTGACGTCAGGTATATATTTTATGAAGGTACTAAGTTACTTTAAGTAATTTTGAAGTCCACACCTGACGTTTAGCGCTTCGTGCGAGGTGGGGCAGGGCCCAGGGCTCCAACAGGAAGGGGGAAATGGTCTCAGGTGCGCTGCGCTCACAGCCATTGTGTGCACTAGTGCTTTATTTTTAAGCGACTAGTCAACGGAGGTATAATTTGTTGAAGTCATGATAACGAGCTGGATGCTTTAAACGCAGTATTGAATACCTCGGATGAAAGATACAATTGAAGGGGCAAGTGGATGAAGGTGTTTTGTCACAAAAACTTGTTTCTGAGTAAATTAAGTTTAAATTAAATTAACTGGCATTTTTTAACGAAAAATAAAATTTAATTGTAGTTTATTGAATTAGTTGAAAGAGTTTATAAATTATTATCATACATTTGGACATTTAAATTTACATTCATATATTTGAAAAAAATTTGATTTGAATGTACATAACCCCTTTATCCATTCACTGATTTGGTGGTTACAAGTTCAATAAAAATGAAATTGAGAGTCAAGTATTTTAATAATGTTGTAATACAGATACAAAATAATCAAAATGTGTTAAAAAAAAAACAAAAATATAATGTAACTCTAACGAATATAAATCTATTTATATTAACGAATTATTTGGTACGACGCCTTTTTTGGTTGGAATTTTCGTCTTGTAATTCCAGACCAATAATGTTTTCATAAAAGCCCCTATGTTCCTCTTGGATAAAAGGCAACTGTTCCCGAATATTGGCAATTTTTTTCTCGGATATCTTTCCGGTTTTATGACGAATTCTAGTGAATTCAATATCTGTAGGAGGCGAATAGTTTTCAGGTGGGGGATTTTTGAAAATTGAAACTTTCTTGAACGGGGTGTACTCATCATATGACTCCTTATACATATAACTTCCAAATTCTTCAATGCGCAGCCATTTTATACCATCTCTGAACGGAACTTTTTCGTTCAATAGGTTCTTTTTTTTGTTCACTAGTCCCATTTTATTCGGTAAACTTTCGACATCACGAAAGTACTGCTCCATGTCGTTAACCGTTGACTGTTTTGTGCATGCTGTTTTAATAATGTGTCTGTATTGATCAGGGGTAAATATGGTACTGTTTTTTCTAAGAACTTCTTCGATACGGCCAAAATCCCTGTCTGAGTCTAAATAGGTGTGTCCCACCTCAGGAAATTTGTGATCAATCACTTTAAATAATCCTTTCAGTATCATTAACTGATATAAGCATATTATCTGAAAGTTTTTATTTTGTCCCGCGCACGAGTCAGACCACACAGTAAGGTATTTTCTTGTTTTGACATTTTCACAAGTTTGCACAAAATTCCATAAGCAGCTTACAACCTCTGCACTACCTCTATTAGCCACATCTTCAGTCCATGTCTGCATAACAAACTGATGCCCTTTAGTAGTGATCATGTGTATGCCTAAGTTGTAGAACCAGATTTGTCTCAAGTAAAACGCTTTAGATGTAGTGATTTTGGGTAAAGGCATGGTTTGCTGGAGGTCGACAGTTATGTAACACATATTTTTGTCTTTCAAAGCTTTTTCACGGTCCTTAGACATTAACTGAAAGCCAAAATATACGTTTTCTTCATGTTCTGCATTTGATTGGCCAGAATCGCACTTACTGCAAGTATCACTCTTTGGATGACTAAAGGATAAATTGAATTTGGTGTTGAATATTTTTCCATATGATTGCTTTTTTATTAGAAATTCCTTTGGCAATTTATGTTCTTTACATTCATCTATATACAATCTATACATAAGTGATATGTTCAGATTGGGAGCTAGATATCTATTATGTGGATTAGAGTTTCGTGAATAATGAGATTCCTCAGTGGGAAATTTGTTAATATGATTTATAATAGCCTCCTCCACAGCATCGCTCATCTTATGAGGTCTGTTCATGTGTCTACCTCGTTCGTCTCTTGATGGAACAGATTTTCCAGTTTCTAGTTTACTTTTTATTATATCTACTTTCTTACGACTAATTTGGTATAAGGCACAAAACGCTGTTTTACAAACAAAAATTTGTTGATTGTTTAAAACCATCGAGTATTTATAAGAAGAGGATTTATGCTTAGTTGCATTTTTACGCTGACGCGCAACAGGTACAGGAGTAATACTTCTAAATAACAGAGCATTTTTTGAGTTTATATCAAGATTGTAAAAGTCGTTAAATATTAACTTTCGTGCGTCTTCATCAAATTTCGTGTTGCATTTCAATCTACACGTTTCACTACATAAGCACCCGGAAGCAAAATTTTTAGAAGGTACAACATTTCCTTTGTATGAAATGTAAGATTTTCCCTTTTCTCTGCAAATTGCTGCCGCATTTTTTTTCCACGACTCAGGGTTCCTAGTTCGTATTTTTGTAGTTTTATTTTTAATTGGAAAGACTTTAATTCTTTTTGTGCCCCTAGTAGTTAAACTTTGGTCATTGTTATTAATATTTTATTCGAAAATTCGTCATCAACTACAGATGTAATAACAGGCTCTCTTATATCTTGTTCATAATCACTTTCGCTTTTTGATTCTGACTGACTTGGCTGATATTCGCTACCACTTGATTCGTATATATAGTCGCTATCGTGATCTAAACGATTAACTGGAAATAAAAAATTGTCAGTATATAATGTGAATAAACATAATGTTTATATTCATACTAGCACTTGTTTGCTCCTTACACTGTATATGCACATCTTGCTGCGAGCAGCCACTATCATTATCCACATGACAGACTAAAAGTAAATATCACATAAAAATTCTGATATTGAGGTTACAAAATAATGTCTATACCTTGGCTAGGTCCTGCTACACAATATATATTATCTTCTTGTAGTGAAGATGCCTGGACATTTTGCTTTCCTATTGTTTATATTTGTTTAATTACATTAATTAATAATCAGTGTTTAATATTTTAAGCTTACCTACGCCCTCGCTTGACTTTTCATTATCATTTGCACTTAATGGCTTAAAACTGGTACTATCCTTTAATTCTTCTTTATTACTCAATTCAATCGCTTTTTGCACCATTAGCTGTCCCCGTGACAACATTCTTAAGTTTTATTTAATGCTTTACAAACAACAAACACTGTTGATAAATTTGAAGGTTATGTTCTAGGAGTCTTGTAACGGATTTTTACAATATAATAATATAACTTTATGTTTTCAAGTGGATGAAGGGGTTATGGGCACATAGCTCCTTTATTCATAGCAACTTTGACATTTACTGTAACATAACCCCTTATTCAACTCTGTATCTCCGAGTATATTGCAAGCAGAGCCAAGTGCTTTGGGGGCAAGTCACATTAGCACATAACTCCTTCATCTACTACAAAATTGGAGATTTTCAGAAAATGTTACATAACACCTTCATCCACTTGCCCCTTCAATTACTTGTATGATACCGTGAATAAAATACATTGAAAAGAAAGTACTACTTGCCTGAACAGAAAATTATTTTAGCAACAATCCAAGAATTTAGTAGATTTTGATTATTTGAAAAATTTGAATAAATAAATTTTATAAATTAATTGATTAGAAAATCTTTGACCATGTATAAAGTTTGGTATATATATGTACCACGGGCGTAACTTGCTTTTATGGCTCTTGACGTGTTTTTAGCCCTTGGCTGACTCACGAGCTCTAAATCACATCGCACGCCATAAAAACTTCTTTACGCCCTAATCCATAAATAACTATTATGAAACATGAAGCATCCACAATCTCTTCAAACTACATTAAATGAGTTCCTCCCTTCGAAAAGTTAAACAACTAAAACTAACCTGATTGTGAATGAAATTAGTAAAGTAGATAATAATAAAATATAATTTGAAGTTCCATTATTCTTTAATCATTCCCATTTCAAAAATATTCTGAATTATTTAGGCCTGATTGTCTCTTCAAAGTAAGCTTTAGAATCACTTAATTTTCAAATTTATACGGGTAAATTTTCTGATATTTTTTTACAAATTATTGTTTGTAAACAACAGGTAGGCAACTATATCGGTTTTGTTATACTTGCCTACAATTATTTTAATATTAATTTATACTCCTGTCCATTTGAAACAATATCAAAGATTTGTAGAAATGCCATATTAAAAAAATAGGGTGATTGTAGAAAAAATCTTGTATGTAATACGTAGGTACAGTATTTGTTTCTTAAACTCACGACGTGTTGTCCAGCCTCGACCTTCGTCTCGGTAACCCGTCAGACACTTATTACATAAATAATAGCTATTATGTGTACTTATTGATATTGTATCACTACCACCTTTATTTAACAAAGATATTATTCAAAACTAAATGGATTGGTTTTTTAAACAAAGCTTAGACTGCTGAATAGAATATAGATAATAGACAGTTAAGTTAAATCTCAAATATTTAAAAAAATCAATGAATCAATAATATGATGTTCATCTTCAGGAGAACAACATTTATGATCGAGGATCCCGGTTTGAAATGGGAATAAATAGTTATTTGTTTAACTAGGCAAAAAATATTAGATTTGCTGCCGCGGCTAGAATTTCATAGACGAGGCGCAGCCGACGCTATGAATCTAGCTTAGGCAGCAAATCTGTTTTTACTTCCTTGTACGAAGTAAGGAAGTATTGTAATCGCGAAAAATTTCGGTTCTCAGATTTTGACGGAAATATCCGTTTTGACCTTTTCTGAATCCATTATGACTAGTTTCGACGTGACGTCTGTACGTACGTACGTACGTACGTACGTACGTACGTACGTACGTACGGACGGACGGACGTATGTGTGTCGCATAACTCAAATACGGTTAGACGTAGAAAGTTGAAATTTTGTATTTAGGACTGTTATAGCATCTAGTTGTGCACCTCCTATTTTTGGTTTCAGTCTACAAACCGGAAGTAGTACTTTTTAAAAATATTTCGATAAATATTTAATTTTAGACAATTTTTTTTATTTTAAATGAAAGATTATGTGATTATTACCTACAATCGGTATTTTATAAATATTTTTGTATCTGCTATCATTTAAAAATAATTAAAGTATATATTTATAATTTATAGTATTTCGGTATCTTGTAGTCCATGATCGATTAACATTTGTTACTACGTAAAATTTAAATGATTATGACATGACAGTGACAATAGTAAAATATGCTTTATATCTTCTTCTGCAGTTTAAATCAAATGACTAAAATATATTTGTGAGTATTAGTATAATAAGTTAAAAGAATTTTTAATATTATTTTACATTTTAGTTATTAAGAAAAGTATGAACACACAAGGCGTACAAGGAAGTCATGTGGTGTCCACGTCAGATTTTTTTGCCATGTTAAACACATTATTTTTTCGGCGATTGTTATTAATTAATATTAATTTAGTGATTATTTAAAATATATTGATAGGTATCGCAATCAATTTATGTTGCTATGTGTATATGTTGACAGTTGCTATAAAAAACCAAATAGGTTAGGTATGTTGATTAATTTTATAAATGTCAAATTTGTTGATTCACCATAGTAACAATTACTTTTGCTGCCTAGGCTTTTTTTTACTATTTTTGCTGCCTAGGCAGCAAAAGTGACACTTTGCTGACTGTCAACTATCAAAAAACAGCACTTTTGATGTCAATCGCCGAAAAACATATTTTCTGTGACACTTAAAATCAGAGAAAAACTACACAATGTGAAGCAGTCTTATAACCTGATGATTATAATGATGTTACAGCACTGGAAGTCCATCTTTAGGAAGCGGAACAAAGCATTCCTAGAAAATCTGACGTGTACGAAGAAAAGATGAACCATTTAATCATATCCGGATTAGAGCGCATCTTACAGCAGTGCGTGTGTCTGTGGGTTCACGACGCACTAGGGCTTAGCACGTGAAGTCACCCTTTGTGTGACGGTCAATCAGTTGCCAAGGATTCCTCCTGCTCACTATAACAAGGAGCATCGCTAGGTACCACGCTCGGTTTATCAAAGCCGCTTTCTTTCAGAAACGAACGCGGCGTGCGCAACCGGAAAGGAATGCAACGCCAACGCCGATATCGGCAGAAAGGAATTGCGAACTCTACTCCAAGGTGCAAGACGCTACAGCACCAAACACGTGAAATTAATTATATTTATCGCACCCGTGCACTGCAGAATTGGACTTTTAAAGCGTATTTGGAAGAACTTGGCTCCCGACGTGATAAAGCAATATTGTAAATGGAAGAGGAATAATTATTTGGGGAAGGTGCGATATTAAATTAAACACGACGTATTTACTTCTTTCATTATTAATTAAAGCATGACAAGGACTTTTTTAAAAGGGAATTATTCAGAGAATATTTCAGAGAATATTTTTGGTATTTGGTTAAGAACCATCGAGCTACCTATTGTATTATATTTTTGGGGGTAATGTACTAATGTAACAAGTGCTATGATTATCATCGGTGATAGCATGACTTGGTCTATGAAAATTGTCCGAGTGCGCAGCACGAGTTCAATTTTCTGAAGACTAACGAATACTATCACCTATGATTAATCATAGCACGAGTTATATTTGGAGAGAATATATAATGAATGAGTCCAATATGTTTGGTTATATTTTTTCAATAGCTGTCAAAACATTTTAAATTTATTTTTACCTTTCTCAATTTGGCGTGTTCTTCTCTATTATCTCTATCCTGGCATATTTTAAGTCTGATTTTTGACAAACAGCAATTTCTAATTGAGAAACTGACAGTTTATAACTAATAAACAAAACAGTTGACATGTAACAGCGGTGATAAAAAATATCTTCGATAGTCTCTTACTGCCCATTTCAGCCAATCAAATTAGTCAAATATGTACCACGTGATACATGAATTATATATTCAAAAAATATTTATTTTACGAGCAGGTATTTTGTATTAAAGAAAAATAATCAAAAGGATTTTGCATTTCAATTATAGAAACGTAGAAATGGCATTCAACCACCCGAATGGCACGTTTATCGGGTTGTGAGATCGATTTAGAGATTGCTGATATTGTAGAGGGATTATACCGTTGTGTCACCGTTAACCGTAATTTAAATTATACGTAACGTAGTTAACATATATTTCAAAAATAACTAAAATTTATACCTAGTGAGCGTAATTTCATAATATCACTATACTCTTGTATAAAATATGGCTTCTACAAGCTTTGACATTATTTATTATGTATACATTAATTTATTTAATTAATTATTCACAAAGATATTTGATAAAATTGGCAAAAAGTCCAAAATGAATTTAAATTGTTCATTGTACATTAAATGAGCCCGATTCACAAACAAATTAATTATTAAAATAATTGTAGTAGATGGGTTGCAGTCAAAAAGATATATTTTTTATACCACTCTACCGGTTTCGGCCCTACATGAGCCCTCCTCAGGAGTTCTGATTTAATTACAAAAAAAATACAATTTAATATAGTCACATTTTACATAAAACTTGTTGAGTGTCAAACTTACGGTATCAAAATTTGTAAAGCAATAATTAAAGATTGTTTGAATTAAACACATTTAAATAATAATTTATAAAAATTATAGTCAAAAGTACAACAGAAATCATACAGTAGGTACCTACCACGGAAAAATATTAATTATTAGTAATTTTTCATGCAGTTTATTCAGAATAATATCATGCATAAATAAAACCAATTAAGTAGTGAGCAATTTTGGTTTTTCGTTTCCATGCAGACAAATGAAATTCTTTCAATGACATCAACTTGCAAAGAAGACTTAAAACGCCGGCGTTAATTAAAACATGAATGAAACAGCGAAGAAGTGAAACACTACAATGTCGCACCCACACGTCCAATGTGTACGATCCCAGACCTCGCGAAATTACAACTAAGTAATTGCATAAGTTTGACACTTTCACCCGAATATACTACCACTATTATAATGCACTCTATACTTAGTCTATATACCTAAGTGTAGCCAATTTTCTTAGGAACAATCAAACTTCCATAATTTCATTAAAAGCAATAGTGCGAATTTAATGGGTGTATTTTGACAAGAGTATATGCAGTAAGGAACATTTTATTGGGTGTCTGATTTTCTTTATGAAATTAAAATAGTATATTATGTATCAAGTTTTATAAACGTCATTTTAGCCACGAGTTTTTTAGGAACGAGCGCAGCGAGTGTATAAAAAACGAGTATCTAGAGAGTTTATAAACGAGTCACATACTATACTTTTTCTACGACCACAAATTACACAGCATAAATTCATAAATATGAAATATTTCATTTATAATATTTTTAGGTTAAATCATAATGATATTATACATAGCTACAAAATTATTCTTAGGCAAGTGTATTTCACTGTTATCTGGTTAAAATTTGACAATTATTGAAATAAATCATTAATTTCACAAAAATTAAATGTCAAATATAGGAGCCAACTTCACCCCGTGCTTAATATGTGAGTTGGTATGTTCAGCCCGTGACTAAAAAGGACCAAAGCCACGGCTTGTCGAGGTGTGTTTAAAATGTTATTTAGCGCCATGGAAACCAGTTCGTTATATGATGTTTTAATAACAGGAGTAGAAAAAAATTATTACAATGACTTGCGCACAAACGCACACAAACAAAAAAATAAAGTAGACTGATAATATATTTGCAATGTTTTCTAAACAATTACTACACAATACTGAATCTAAATTCAATCACCCGAACATAAATAATAGCATCTCATCTATTACATAAATTCAATACATTCAAGTAAACAACTAAATATTAATTAGATTAAATAATAAGAAGTTAATACAAATTAATTAATTGATCAAAAATAAAATATTTTTAGTATGGCAAAAACAGTCATAATATAATGTCCGTATGAAATAGTATCCTTAAAGAATAAAAGCAAAATTATTGTTACCGTAACAAAGTCTTCAGAATATTTAAATCTTTTGTACACCTCCACTACTTTTTGTCACAATAGTCGTCGGTCATCTCAGTCTCGGTTTTAGTTAAAACAAGAAAACAATATTTCCGGAAAACCGTCAACTTGTCGGTGGTAGAACACACTACTAGATTTAAATGCTTATAAAATCAACCACTGCTACTGTAAGATTTAAAGTATGTATTGAAATTAGTCTGTCCTAACCGGTCACAATAATTCAAAATTCAATATTCTGGTATCCTGTAATATTCTCACAGTTCGACTTATACTTATCAACTTTGTGTGATTAGTGTTTAAATTTTTCTTAAACACCAATAAGATACTGGTACTAGAAATTGATTCTTTTTACTTCTAGTTTGACCGCGAACATTGATGGTATAGGTACAGGCTTATGCCGATTTCTTGGTTATATCGTTGACGCAGTCAACGGTTATATACTAACGAAATACTTCTAAAATGTTTACTAAAGTGAGTTTTAAGGGATAAGGCGGTGGGAGGTTATGTTTAGATATAATTATATAAATATAGTCTTGTTCTTGAATATTCGACGGTTGTGACCCTAAGCAAATAGGGTAGTCTTGTAGTAGATTGATTTAAATTTATTGTCGTCACTGTCAATGAATACACCGAGAATAACCTGTCAAAAACACGTTTGTAAAAGTAAGTTTGCTAAAGTGTTTCAAAATGATAATGAATGAAAATTGTTTAACTTGCAAATCACTTTACCGCAATTCATACATTTAAAATCTCCATTAACGGAGGAAAATCATACACTCGAAGCTAAAAACATCGCCCCTAAAACCAATAACGAAGAAGAGGAATGAGTGAGAGGGCGTAGACAAAGTGCGTCGAGCTTGAGCGTCGAGAGTAGATAGAAGCGTCCGCCGCAATGTAACAACACAAACACCCATAGTCAGTGTTTACTCTCATATCAACAGCTGATGTAGCAGATCTACAGTTCGCACACACGCAGACAAGCATACAGCGGAGGCTTGGCAAACACCCCACCACGCTAATTTTATAAGACGCCTCCCTAGATCCTCTCTGCCGTAGAGCGTCTTCTTCCTTCTACGTTCTGCTCCTGCTCCTGCTTCTGTTCTGTTCAGTTCTCTCAGCCAGCAGTATTAATTTAGGTTCTACGCGATATTCATTAAGGGTCTGGCACTGTAAATGCAAGGTCATGCCTCAACTGCGAAAATAAACGCTGATGGCGTTGAGGTGCTCAAGCCCACCTCCGCCGTGTTTGTCTTGCTAACAACTAACAACTCTGATTGCTATTATAGTTTTACTTTGTATTCTTTATTATACCCTAAACAAGTAAATGAATACAAAAAACGAATCTGTAAAAACAAATAAAAACTATAAATCCTTTATATATGAGACTCGATCGATATTTATTTAAATTTTTTGTGCACAGAATTTTGCTTCGTTTTTCACCGCGTAAACACTTTCCGGTACTAATTTTTACAGCCCAGTTTTTGATGGTGGACTGACATTGTTATATGCCTATATATTAAATAAGATTTTTAGCTGTTACTGTACTAAATTTGAACCTGATCGGTGCAGTATATTTTGAGATAGCTAGCTGCCATTTTGTTTCAAGATGGCGGACTAACATTTTAATATATGTTTCAAGACAGATTATTAGCTATTACTGTACCAAATTTGAACGTAATAGTTATAGTATATTTTTCACAATCTTGACTCTTCATCTTCATCATAAAACCATCGATTTAATAAACGTTTTTTTCACACTTATTGAATTTACTGAGGTTGGAAATATGAATAAATCCTATTTATTTGGATGACTGGCTTTATTTCAAAACATTGTTATAAGTTTTGCGACGTTTCGACCAGGATCTTGGTCATTTTTAAGCTACAATGATTAGTTAAATTAATTTTGATGTAATAAATAATAAATAATAACAATTTTCTTACCAGAAGTTAACATGTTGATAATTTGAAAAATTAATTGAGTTACATTATATGAACAAATAGAATTCCAATTTCGGCTTATTTAACAATTCAAAAATAAATGAATTTACCTAACAATTTTTTATTAGAATTTATAATTACAGTTATAAAAAATGTTGTTTGTATTTCGAGCGCATTTAACATAAAATAACTATTAATGTTCAACAAATTATTTTTTAATGACGTTGATATGACACTCTTAAAAATGTCTATAAAGTTATATTTTATTGGACAAGTATTTTCTATGAATTGGACAAAAATTATAAGCAGCACTTCCTGCAAATATAAGGTTGTAATAAATATAATGATGTTTTAAAATATTGAAACAAATTGGAAAAAAATTGAAATAAATCTATAATTACAAGAAATGTTTTGTTTCGGGTTCGCGTTTGAATTTTTTAACAACTAATATTACTTACTTCAACATTAAAATCTCATTTATAAAAATATTGTAAGTTACATAACATTTACGTTGTGTACAGACAACTCTTAAAATATGTCCATAGTTATTTATTTCTGTATCATTTTAATCACAATGGAACACATAATCCAAATAAAACAAAACTGAAAAATTCATACATGAAATATAATACCCACGTAAATACAACTTAAGTACAGCGGATAAAAAGTACAAATATATATTATTGTTTCAAACCTAAATGAGCGTAAAATGCGTTTAACATTTCCGAAAATGTACCTGTTTTGTTAATATAAATCAAATAAATTGAAATCATGACTGACAGCTGTATGCTAATCCACAATAAATCACAGAATGAAATCAATTACACATTTAGTTTAATTGTTAATTTGGAAGGGAAACAGTGATACAAACAGAAACGTAATGATTTTGACACCGATTGTTTACAGTCGGATGATTATTATTTACGATTACATTTCAGCTTAATTTTCTCGTTCTAAAGCCACAATTAAGCGCAGGAAATTACTTTTTATTTGTGCATTGAACATTTGTAATTACCATCATGATTTTTTTCCGGTTTTCCCGTTGATACTTCAAGTTAAAATCAATATTATCTGAACAAAATTGACAGTTTTGTAAACATGACCGATACTGTGAAAAAGAAAAACAGCACATACATTGATAATGATGTTTGAATTTAATAATTTTAGAGCAGAGCAAATAAGGATTATTTCAAACGAGTGAATTGATAGAAAAATTCTGAATTTAATATATCACAGTCACTTCCTCGAAAAGGATTGGCATGTCCTTCTAAAAAGGAGAGAAATTATTTGGCATTTATATAGGTAGTTTATTATTTGTGTGAATTGATGTGCTTTCTTATAAAAAATTATAGTCAAGTCAGCAAAAGAGGGTGAAATTGTTTTCCATAGTATAAAACTTATATTTCAGGCTTCGAATTCTACATTTTACGGTTACAAATATGTTCAAATAGTACCTACCTCAATTTTAAAAAAAATCTGCTAAATTCAGTCGATATGTACCTACAAAACTCGTACGTTAGATAGCTAGTATATTGTTTACAATTTCTATAAAATGTTATTGCTATTAAAGGACAGAAATTACGAAGCATTGCAATCCTGCAAATGTTTTATACAGGCTGTCTCTGTACTTCGGGAAAAAAATTAAATGGTATATACTGTAGTGGCTAACAAAATGTTTCCTTTAAATACCATGCAAATTATTTTGCGAATTTAAAAAAAATTATTTTTGTTCCATAATCAGTACGTCTTATAGTACACTATATACCCTTTAATTTTTTGCCCGAAGTACAGAGACACCCTGTATAGTTAAAAAGCCGACTATGTGTCAATACTTTCGGTTTCTTTTAAGATACCAAATTAGTATGGTATTAAATTATAACTACTGTCTTAGTCCTCTACATTTTATACATCTAACCAGTAAGATTAATTTTTCAATATTATTACTATTATGACTACAGTTTTTTGTTGAAATTATGCAACAGAATATTTAAAAGTACAATTCACCATGACAAAAATTTTACACAACAGAACATTTTAATAAGAAAAATTGCACGTTCATTTAATTAGAACAGGGCGCTCTTTGGAAACAGTCACTCGCATCATGTGCTGCAAAATCGCGCGCTTCCCTGCACAGAATAATTTAATTTCAGAGTCCGCGATGCCGAACATCGTCACATCCAATTAAAATTCCTGGCCTTACGTGCGGCCGTGTGTGGGACTGAGATAGCGCTGTGATGAGCTTGTATCTGCAGAAAATATTAACAACAATGCAACCGCCGCGCCATAGAGATCGTAATTAAACTGATCCTGTTAAGCGCAGCTGATTGGCGGCAGCGCCAGTGGCTCAGACTAGACGCTGTGTATTAATACTTTGTGGTGTCAACGATGGAACGCGTCATGTTTCCTTGTTGCTGAGAGCTGACCGGGCAGTTTATTGGGATTATAGTACATACAGGTACAGGTACATATAAAAATTTATTAATATTTTCTACGGCTCTACCTAAGTATGTATGTGTTTTTACGTCACTCGGGGGAGGAAAGCAGCAGCTCGGGAGGACCGTACTTGCTTTCCTCCCGAGCGGGAAGAAAACACTGTTTTCTTCCCGGTACTGGCGGGAGGAAAACACTGTTTTCCTCCCTAGGGAGGAATAGCCTTCCCTCCCGTGGGACACACAATATTTTACGTCACGAGGGCCTCGAAATCACCTTTCTTGCAAGCGGGAGAAAACACTGTTTTCCTCCCGTACGGGAGGAAAGCAAGTACGGTCCTCCCGAGTGGGAGGGAAAACTCGCTTCCCTCCCTCCAATAGCAAGAGGAAAACACTGCTTTCCTCCCCCGAGTGACGTAAAATACTATTACCTTCCGCTACCTGTAAAGGAAGGTATTGGAATCATGCAAAAAATTGGGTAGTAAGTTTTTAGTGGATGACCACGAATTAGTCCTTACAACTCATTTTTGATAGTTTCACGATGATGTCTGTATGTATGTATGTATGTGTGTGTATGAATGTGGTCAAGGCCGGGTGTAAGTTGGATAACTCAGATACGAATTACCCAAATATTTTAATATTTGGTATTTAACATTTGTATATAAATTGGAAGAGCTCATTTTTCATATTTTAGTATAAATATCTTAACCGGAAGTGATATTTTTTGAAAATTGAAAAGGTTAGCCGTCATTGTATATAAATTTGGATAAATATAGTATTTATTTGTAATAAGAATACGAGGAAAAGTTATTTGCAACTTACGATATCAAAAAATTGTCTTTATCTGGTAGCATTAAAGAACTGCAGTAAAATTTAAAAAATAAATTTATCAAATAAAACGTTGAAATCTTGTAATCCATGTTCGGCTGATCTTTGTTTCTGAGTAAAAAATATTGACAGGTGAGACAGGTGACAAGTTGACATACTAGCGCCATATAAGTCATAACTTATAACTTAAATGACTCATAAGTAAGATATTAATAGTATATTATTTAACGAGTAAATAATGTAGGCTATAATTAATGAGGATGAAAGTTTGTTCACGAGCCGAAGGCGAGTGTATAAATCATCCGAGTTAATTATAGCCATTATTTTAGAGTCAAATACGACGTTTTATCTACAACTTTTTAAATAAAACAACATTTTCTTACTACAAATTTGTATTGATATTAACTTAACCTCAAACTTTGGTGTGATGACTGATGACAATTTATCCGAGTAATTTAGAACTATTATGGGCTAGTCATATACAGCGTTTTACAAATTTTTATTATTTTTACTGTTTCTGCTTACAACGTCATAAAATGATAACTTGATGTAACACTAATATTAAAACAGATGTGATGGCAGTTTGACAGTTCGAGAGAATAAAGTACTCATTATATAACAGTGTGAAATAATGAATTCATTATTTCATAATGTGTCCTTATGGAGGGGTTTATTATACTACTTTCACGTATATAATGAATACATTATTCTATTGTTGTAGATAAATGTAGTAATTGAACGGAGGAGTTTTCCTGTGAATGAATCTTTTTGTTTATTTTGTTTAATTTCTGTGTATTTTAGATTTTTATTTGTATTGATTGTACGTATACATTTATGTGTATATGTCTAGATATGGCGGAAGGTTGTGTGCTGGCCACATCAGATTTTTTATACATCAACAAACGCTTTGTTGCAAGTTGCAAGTAATTTTCCAATTTACCTAGTCAGGAATACAAGCAAAGTGAAATATTTTAAAAAGTATTTCTCCAGTAAATACACTATAAGTAGCTTTTACCACCGAGCTGGCTGTTTCCTTTCAATTACCAGCAACAGTAGCAGCAATAGCGGCATCAGCCAACAGCAAGAGAACCGAGAAAATCACATCCAGGCCGAATGTTAGGAAATCTTCGCTTCTGCGTTTGACTCTTATCAATCTCTTCGAAAGACGCATGCAAGCTGAAGACGAAGGCGAAGGCGACCCCGTTTGTCGAACGATCGATTTCGGTTGCGTGGCGTCTACACGTGGAAGCCCCTGTCGATGACATGGCTGCCGAACGAAATTTGGTGGAGGAGAAATCAATCTTTATTTACGGGTAATGGAAAGTATGAACTATGTTAGCTATTCTTCTACGTTAATATTAAAATGTCATAAAAGTTAATGGTGCTAAAATTAACAACTATTGCAAACTTCATTATTAATTTATGAACACTGCAATCCTTTTATAAACTTTTAAATAATGGCTTCGTGAACTATGTAGAAACAAATTTGCCATGAGTAACATAACTTTTTAAACTTTTTCAATTTTTATAACATTATTTATAATGGATTAAAATTTAATCCACACGTGTCTCTAATTAACTAATCTGCGTTAAACACAATCCGTAGATAAGTTAAACATGAATAATAGAAGCAAAAAGAAACATTTTATTATCAGGGAATAATAATTAGTTTTACAAATTAATTAATTAGTCATCAAATGAGGTAAATACATTTTCTGCACATATGATAATTAAATTAGTAATGTCTGGATAGTTGGCTTAAAGTTGTATTTAAATTTATTTTATAATGGCTACATTTCGGCTATGCAGCCACCTTAAGGTCTAAAATTTAGTACATTTTGTAACACAAGGCACGTTGAATTAAATTCAAACCTAAAAAAGTTTGTTTAGGTTATGTTTACTTTAATGTTTACGCTTAGTTCCTTGAAATGTCGTTAGTTGTTAAAATTTTTATCTCTTTATCTTCCAATCGGTAGTTCCGTAGATGGAGCTGTTGTATAATTATTGTTTACTTCTTTAGTGACTTTTTGTAATTACCTAATTTAGTCAGCGACTCGCCAACATGTCCACTTATTATAATTTTAAGTAATTAAAACTGTATTAACTTTAAATCATTGTTGTTAGCCAAGGATTTGTACGGGTAAACAAAATTTATCAAATATTTTATTAATCATTGTATGTTTAAATTTAATTCAACTTTTTGTAACAGAATTGAACTTAGACCTGAAAATGGGTACATCTCATAACCGAAACGTCATTTTAAAATAAAATTAAATATAACTTTAAGCCAACTATTCAGTCATTACTTCCTTCAAACCACTCATTTGGCTTAGTAAAATCATGCTTAGAAATAAAAATGTTATAATCAAACCAGAAAAATATTATTTCGTAGGCTTTAGGCAAAATAACTGACTTGAGCAAATAAATAAATAAAAAGTATATCGGTTTAAATTTGTTGGTCTTTTACAAGAAGTTATTTAAAGTAAAGTGTGATGTTTGCTATCACATCAAAAGTCTTTTGCTGTTTCGTACCATTTCAATATAGAAGTACAGGTAGATTATCATTATTCAGAAACAAAATCCAAAGAAAAATAAACTATTTGGTTAAAGAAGTAAAAATAGAAAATACATCAATAAACTTTGGACACTCAAACTTCACTTGCTTTTCTCAGTGTAACAATAAGTCAGCAACCGTAAACCAAGAATTGACACGTGACACGTTCCTCTGTTTATCTATTAATCCAACGTGGATGTTATAAAAACGAAAACTTGTATAGTTTCCTCGAGCGACCAAAAAACATAAAACAGAAGAAGCACTGAAGGTGTCGTCTTCCCATCTAAAGTCACGATCTTAAAAAAGAAACAAACATATCTTGACCTGTATTTTGAAACGTATCACCTACAAAGATCACGAGATCGGATCCATATATTCCAGGCTCACGTACAGATGAATCGGATTGCACAGGCACATGGATGGCTTCTATGGAGAAGAGGTCACGTTTTATGCCTTGCTGCGCTACAGCTGTGTCATGGATATTATTCACGTTTATGATCGCGAAGCCTCAGTCATTACGCAAAAGATTCTCAAACGAATAAAATTCTGCAGAAATGAGGCCAGCAAGAAACAATCGTAACATAAATTATGTTGCGAATTTTGTTATGCAAGATTTTAATGCTGATAAATACGGATTCGCATTCAAATTTTGTTTAATTGCACCCACTAAATTTAGATTTGGTCGAACATTTTTCCAAGCAAAACAATAATGCTGTAATATAACAAGCTTATGGTTTTGTAATAAAAATACAATTAAGCCGAATTTTAATTTGCTATATACCGGGTGGCATTTAAAATATTTCGAAAACAAAACATTTTACGCAGAAATGATCTAGGTAAAAAATATCGTACAGAAAGGCCCATAATTATATAATATTGTTTTTAGGTGGCTATTGCATAAATAGTTGTTTTACGTATCCTTTGACAGCCGTAAAGTGTCACATTTTTTGACTTCTGTCAAAATGACTTTTACTTCACGGCCGCATTTACTTCACGGCCGCATTTACTTCACGGCCGCATTTACTTTACGGCCGCATTTACTTTACGGCCGCTAAATAACAAATTTATATAATTTTAATTGGTAAATATATTTAGAAGTAATTACCTACAACTTAGTTAGCCTAAATTATATAAATAAAATTATTTATGATACTAAGAAACTTTTTTTTGAAATAAAATTATAGGTATATTTTTTGATAGCCACCTAAAAAATGTTGTGTGCACCTCGGCTTAAAAGTGTTTTTAGCCTCACCTGAATTGCTGGCCTCGGCCTACGCCTCGGCTGCAAACTTCAGATTCGGTCAAAAAAGATCACTTTTACAGCCTTGATACACAAATAACTATTTTCACCCAGGTGGCGCTGTTGTCGCTAAAACAAGGTCAACTCATATTTTTTAAATGGGAACCCTTATTTTTTATTGCAGATTTAGATTCCTCGTTAAAAAGTAAGACAAATTTATTTAACTTATTTTTTGTCAACCTGATACATGGCGCTGTAATCGCGAAAAATGATAATGCGTTGGGATTTTCATTTACTTTATTCGATTACACAACAAATTTAATTATCGATTACAAAATTGTAATTCGTGTTCAGTGTTAAAAAATAATATGACATAAATTTAAAGTACGTTTCATTTCAGAAAATCCCAACGCATTAGTCGGATCATTAAATTTAAGGTTACTATGTTTTTTCTACTCACTGCTACCGACAGATGGCGCGCTGCACACAAGTTTTATTTTTAAATATTGGCGGTTTTCGGTGGTCTTAATTAATTATAATGCCGGGAAGTACCAATTTTTTATTATTTATAAGATTATTTTACTCTGAAATGTCTAGAAGAGCCAGTGTTCTTCGCATTTTTCCTGATTGACTACACTGGGGAATTGACATTTCCGATTGTCAATTGCCTGTTTAATGTCATTTCCTAGGTGATGAGTACAAAAATAAGTTTAATAACATCTGCTTTTTGAAAGCAAATATCGAAAAACATTTCCAATTTACGAAACAAGAAAAGCAGAACAAATATGGCACTGTAAAGATACAACACAACATATTGTACATGACCTATAATAAAATAAGCAAAAGGTTATCAAACTCCTTCCCATGTACTATAATACCAGCGACATCAACAATGAAACAAGTCTTGGAAAGTCGTAAAAAACATCTCCGCCACTGGATCAGAGTGTGTTCATCCGTTTCCGGTACGTTATTGCACGTCTGCCTTGCCGTTCATCGACACGTCAGGAGTTTTCGATCACCGCCGTACCTCGCAAGGTTGCACGTCATCACGAACGACGACGACGACCAAGCATTGTGAACGAGACGAACGACAGAACGACGAACGACGTCAACGTACGACGCCTCTATGATGTGGTCGTGTCAGAGCATAAAATTTGTAATACAGGCCGGGCAGATGGGTTCCTAACAGATCTGCACTCGGGGGAATTTTCTCGGTGATTTTGTAAAACGAATAAAATATTTTTCACACAGGTCTTATCATGATTCATTTACCTTTTATACCAAAAACCTGAAAATATGGGTTGTGTTTTTACAAAATATCAAGTGACACTAATATTATTACCTATATCTAAGTAAATAGGTAGCTCAAATATATAGTGAATCTTAATGTCAAGAACAGGGTGTTCCACTATTGGATTGGACTTAAATTTTTATTATTTATTTTATTTTGCTTGGTAACTCCCAATTATAGAATAGTTGATGTTAAGTTGAATATAACCATTTCGATCGATTCGTCTTGATGATGATCCTCAATCCGTGCAACAACATTTGAAAATTAAAGCGGCAACGGAGAGATTTACACGTTTGTGTCCTTTAAAAATGCTCGCTTTGCCCGAATTTATTTTTTTTACCTTCCGCCATACCTGTAAAGGAAGGTATTGGAATCATGCTAAAAATCGGGTAGTGAGTTCTTTGTGAATTAGCACGAATTAGGGTCCTTATAACTCATTTTTGATAGTTTCACGATGATGTCTGTATGTATG
Source organism: Agonum fuliginosum (assembly GCA_947534325.1). Lineage (NCBI taxonomy): Eukaryota > Metazoa > Arthropoda > Insecta > Coleoptera > Carabidae > Agonum > Agonum fuliginosum. The sequence goes on along the minus strand of OX384029.1, from coordinate 58,016,702 downwards.
TGTGTGGTCAGGGCAGGATTTCTGGAGGTCGGATAACTCAAATACGAATTACCCAAAAATGTTGATTCAGGTGATGCAAATTCCTGTGTTTGAATATTTTAGATTTTTATTTGTATATTTTAAATAGCCACCGGATTGTACATTTATGTTTACCTAGGTATAAGTCTAGATATGGCGGAAGGTTGTGTGTTGGCCACATCAGATTTTTGAATAATGGTAACTAATGGTAGCACAATAGTTTGATACCAACAATCGCTAAAACTACCAGTGGATTACGGATCAAAGTTGTTAAGTATCTACACTCTTTTCAAGTTTCAGTAACACTAAACCAATAAATTAAATTCTGAAAGGTTTATCAGTAGAACTATTGTGTATTTTTTCTTTAGTATTTATAATGAAAGAAAAAATATAAAAAAGTAGTTTTAAAAATGTGACCATGGGAGTTGTTTAGCAAACTATGTATCGATCCGAAATACTCATAGTATAAAATTATTTAAAAAGAACTTTGAAAGAAGAAGCAACTTCTCTGAATGAAATAAAAATGTTTGTGATGTGATTTTACGACTAGATCTAGATGTTTTCAAAAGTGGCATTTTGATGACTTTTATCTGATGTCGTGATGTAAGATTCTGGTTCACATGGATATTGGATATATCAAAATAAATGGATATGAATTAATGCTTTTGGGTCAACAGATGAATATTTCAATGATATATTTGTAATAAAAGTCGAAAGTTTTACCTCGGCTATACCAAAATGCAAGTTTTGTTTGTCAAGAATACAATGACATTTATCGTTAGATAGCGTTCTGTAATTGAATGCCTTTTAAAGGGGTATTTAATAGAATTTCCATTGTAAACAAAGACTCTTTTCAATATCAATTAAAGCACAATTGCTAGCAGGATAGCAAAGAACAAAACAAGGATATAAACGTAGTAGATACCAGAGTTAAGTTTCTTAAAGGGGTAAACAGTGTAAGTTACATATTTCACGAGGTGCTATCGGCGCAGACTATTATCCTCCAGGACCACTGCATTGTTCAGAGCAACGTCCCGAGGGATACGCCAGGTCGGAGGAGGTTAAAGACAATAGAATCCAGACCGTAAGTCACCGCTGTTTGTTCCGCTTCAATTTATAACGTAGTGATTAAGTCAACGCTATACACTGTGAAACAATGTCTCCGGCGGCAGCCATTTGTCAATTAGCAATGCTGCCGCGGCCATATTTAATTGCATCTGATTTAGTGATTTACGCGCCGGGCTGAGAGCTGCACCGATGCATCACATTCAGATCCGAGCGCTGCCTATTATCATTGCGGACAGTAAACGCGTCCAAGATGTGCAATATTTAATCAGTCGATCACGACATGTTCAACTAGAATATTCATTGCTCATTTATGCGGGTAATTGTTCATGGAATTTCAATTTTTTACGTTTTAATGGTACCTTTACGATCGACTTAAATCTAGTTTTGCATAATAAATGCAACAGCACTATAAATAATATACAGGATATTTCAGCGCTAAGTATTCAAACTTTAAATATGAATGAAGGACCTCAAAACAAGAAATAATTTTCATTTGGAGATTTTTTCGCAAACCCTTCGTTTAGGAGATATTGACTTCTGAAGTTACAAATAGGAATTCTGTAAAAATGAAGGAATATTTTTTATCCCTGTTCAAATTCCGATTTGTAACTTTAGAAGCCAATATGACCTAAACGAAGCGTTTGCGAGAAGAACTGCAAATGAAATTTTTCTTGTTATGAGGTCCTACATTCATACTTAAAGTTTGGATATTAAACCCTGAAACACCCTTTTGAATTTTCAAATTCGTTAAAGTAGTAAAATGAAGGATAGATATGACACTTACATGTTACATAATACGTACGAACGACATTTTCTGCATTATAAACTCGATTGACTTACCTGAAACAAAACATCATATTAATTATCATAAACTAAGTTATATAAGTTATTACCATAAACTAACAATCTGTGACGATAAAGAAAGGTGGCAATTCTCGGGCACGTGCTACTCGTATCAGAGCATCTTCAAGACTGTCGATATCCGAAGAATTTATGTGGGAATCAAAATTTTTATTTAATAGGTATGGCCATAGGTACCATTCTTGACCACTTCGCATCAGGTAAGAATTTATATGGGAATCTAAAATTTTATTTAATAGATAGGTATGGTCATACGTACCATTTTTGACCACCTCACATCAGGTAAGAATTTATGTGGGAATCAAAAATTTTATTTAATAGGTATCGCCATAGGTAGAGCCACAGCGCGGCAATTAGATACGATACGATAGTGTATACAGTAAAATATTCGAGTAGACGTGGCATAGGCGTGGCCTAGTGTATTTTTGAACAGCGAAAAACTCGCTGAAAACGAGTTTTCTGGAAAATTTGAGTTAGTCCATTAGATTCCTGAGGTTGGAAACATCTTATATTATATACCAACTCTCGAGAAAATCGTTAGAGCCGTTTTCGGGATAGCATGACCGTAAAAACGTACAATTCCTTCCTCATTTAATAGAATAGATACATAAAATAATGCTATTTCCCTAATAGGATTAGCACGAACCACTTAGCACACTCATTCATTTTTTTGACTTATCTGTATAATTAGCATTAATATTTTTCATTATTAAATTAATATTTATATTTGACTTTCTAGTATAACTTGCCATCTCGGATAATCTACATGAATATTTGCACATCCGAAAACATGTACTAGTATTTTTTGCTTTATAAGTGAGAGTACAAAATATAATGGTTTGATTGGTATAAAAATAGTGGAATATTTTGCGTCATAAGCACAACAGCCACTGACAAGCACATTTGTTAGGTTAGGTACGAATGTCAAAACGCCACGTTTTGTAATCTAATAAGCGTGAAGTCACATCAACGCATCAACCACTGTTCGCGGTTGCAATCCTCCACTGTCCGTCCACGTTTCCACTATTTCCGGTGCAAATAATTCAAACCAATGGCGGGGAAACGATGCATTAGTAAACGAAAATGAGATTATCAGGCCGAGTGGAAAACCATTCATTAATTCAACCTGTCGATCGAATTGCCATAGACGCGTAGCCGCGCTCTTTCATCTTCGGGAAGGAAGAGCAGAGCCATCGCAGTGCCATCAATGCACCACTAACAAAGAGAGGATTTGTTAGCTCCAAGGGTGAATGTCTTCCTGATGCGATAGACATCTGACCATAGACAGCGCAGGAGTTTGCTAAATTGCGTCACCCTATTTGACAGCTCTGCACTAACGATGTTCCTTGCGATGCTCTTACTATGCTACCCTGGATAGATTGATGGAGTTGCATACCTAGACTTGCAACCGGCTCATAATGTGCTTCCGTTATAACATAAATCATTCCGAATCAATTTTCAAACTTATGGTTCCATTTGAAATTTGTCAGCTAGATCATATATTTCAATTTATCACTTCTTAAATACATATATTACAACACACTAACTCAATTTTTAATACTATGTCGTTGTACAATTTGGGGATATTAATGTCATTTATTTATTGTTAGGTAAGTCTTCTTTTTTTCAAATTTCTTTAATCTCAGTAACATATTTACTCCACTTGGAGTAACAATACCAAAATAGTTATTTACGAACCAATGCGGAAAGATTTTGATCCCACATGAGCGGTTTTTTGAAACACGAGTGAAGCGAGGGTTTCATTTACGCGAATGCTGGGATGGTGTCTTTCCGCAAGAGGTGTGTACAATGTTTTTTGTAACGAATACAATTATATATAATCAAATACATTCAAGTTGTAGTTGTAGTCTGATCATTTTTGAGGTTATGATGTTTTTTCTACTCACTACTACCGACAGATGGCGCGCTGAACACAAATTTTATTTTTAAATATTGGCGGTCTTCGGTGGTCTTCACTAATTATAATTCCGGGAAATAACACTTTATAAACTAAATTTTATTATTTTTAAGAAGATTTTATTCTGAAATGTCTAGAAAAGCCAGTGTTTTTTTGCATTTTTCCTGATTGACTACACTGGGAAATTGACATTTCCGAATGTTAATTGCGTGTTTAATAATGTCATAAGTACAAAAGTATGTTATTAAAATTATTGGTAGTATACATATTATTACACACACCTTATTTAAATGCAATGTTTGCAGCATTGCAATGTAACCAAGATGTTATGCAAGATAAATCTGGTAAGTGAAATTCTTCAATCTCCTGCTCATATTCGGTTGGACGTTGGAGAAATGAAGCGCCAGAATTATTTACACGTTTCCAGCCCTTCGATATGTTCTTAAACAGTCATAAATAAAAAGTAGCGATCATAAAAAGTTAACAGCAACTTAGGCGAGATGGGAAATAATTTATAGATACGCTTCCACTCCGGAAAATAAAAATCTGATAAATTATAAACATGCAAGTTTGATTAGGTAGATAGCGAAGCTTTGATATAAGTATAATAATCTGTGACCGATCACGACCGTCCGTTTAATTTGAAAGAGTGGTCTTTTTATGAGACAGCGTTCAATCAGTTAATTCGAGAGCAAGTCAGGTGGAATTTACGATCGCGTGGGTTGAGCCCACTGGGAAACCAAAACACGGCGGAAACCATCCCAATATCCTTGTCTATACAACACATCGATGCTATCTCTGACTCCCTCTAAGCCTAACCAGGTGGTTATGTACGCAGTACGCACACACATGTGTAATATATAGGTGCAGTCGAGATGTCTATATTCCTTCACGGAGATTGCTTTTTGTATTTGAGGTTAGGGAGCTTTCCAAAAGGGATTTGCAATTTTCGACTTTAAGTATCAATAAAATAGCCTCAAGCAATGAGGGTTTACCGCAAACAGGAACAGGAATTTCTATTTGAGGAAAAGTTTCAATTTCACTTAATATTAAAAGCAGGATTTGATGTTTCCATTTTATAACTTCGACCCAATAAAACTTTTCAAATCTTTCACTCTGATAATAATCCTAATAACAAACTTAATCAATCAACATTTTTCTTTAATTTCTCTAAATTTATAAGTAATTTATAAGTAATCTGTTGAATATTCATTTTCTTTCATTTCATTTTTGGTTCGATCTCAACACCCAACAAAAATATCTGAGTAGTTTAATCGTACTACAATAAATGTTAAATGATTCTCTGCGAAACAAGAACAAAATTTATTACTTACTTCAACTAAAATAATTATAGTTTGACGCTTGACTTTTATCAAGCAAGTATACCAATTAAAGCCACAAATGCTAAGAGATTGCTGTAAAAGTAAAGGACAATAACTAAAATAGCTTTGATATCTATTTTGAACCGTACACCACAATCCGAGTAGAGAAAACAATAGAATCAGTAAGTTTGTTTAGCGAGAAAATCTTTGTTTTGTTCGTTTAGAACATTTGAATCGTTGTCACGCGTTGTGGTATCCGTGGCTACAGCTTGGACACGTGTACCCTGGGGGGGTCAGGAGGGCGGCAGGGCGCCTGGGTCAGAGTTCAGGCATCGATACTCGCGGGTCGCCACACTCGCCTCATGTTTACCTGCCGGAGAAGGAGAACAAGAACAGGAGAACTGAGAAGCTAATCTCGTTTCGGCCGGCGGCTACGTTTGCAGGCACTGCCACCAATGTCTCATTATGTAAGATGTGTAGTCTGATACTGCTTGGCGGCGTAGCAAGGTTTGCTTCTACAGCTCTAGACCCCCACACCTTATAACCTTTCAGGTACTCTCTAGAATATTGGAATTTGATCTGTGTATCTCATTGTTCACATTATTAACTCTATCGGTGTCGCTTTATTTAACAATTATTTGTACCACTAAACCAGAAACTGGACTTATGCGAGTGCGATTTTATGTTACTTGATTAAACCCGATTGGACCGAACAACTTTCCTGACAAATAATCTCTTTCTATTAGCATCGGGGACTCAAGCCGCATAAAATAAAGGTTCAAGTTTGATTCGCGATTCACTGTGCTTTACCGGGCTTGGTTTTGTTCCGGTTTTACATATTTTTTCTTGTATTGAACCGGTCACCGGTTTTCAAAAAAGTGATTCAAGTTTCTATTTATTAAATAATAAGCAAATAATTTTTAAAAATCGTTCCAATCTTGGACTAAAATATAATTTATTTTTTAAAAATATTAAAAACTTTACTAAACCATAGAAAATATAACAATGTTCATTTAAATTTAATAGAATTTTGAAAAAAAAACCTTCAATTTCAATTAGCTTTAAACACCGTTCCGAACCGGTTCAGCCCCACTTATTGGTTAACCAAATTATTTTTTAACAGTTCGGTTTGGTTCGCTAAAATAGCTGCGATTCGTTCCGGTTTTCGTTCTTGTTCCAGTTCGGTTCGAGTCCCTGATTAGAATGTTTGTTAAGATTTGAAACTAGAATAATTATTTTTGAGTTTATTTTATTAACAAATATGATACGAGTGTTTGTGCGGGTACATTCACAGTTATAATTTGTTGAATTACTTTGTGGCTGAATGATTTCCGACTTCCGAGAGTAATTTACGTTGAAATATTATTTTAGGAAAGATAGCATGTCGCTATTATTCGAAATCTTGACGAAGTTTGAAAAGCTTTTAAGCTTTAACTAACACTTCCCAGTTCGCCAGTTTCCAAATTTGCGGCTGCGTAGAACTTTTCTCTTTTTAAACATTCATAACAGCAACGCGAGTTGCGAGCGGGCAATGCGCGTGTGGTTGGTAACAAAACACCTTCGCAGATTTAACTTGACACACATTATAAAATAAAAATCCAAACACGCACGGTGCTCAGCATTCAGGAGCGGTATAACTCTAACACAAAACCACCCTAGGCGCTTGGGCTTGATGGCTGATGGTGCCACAGATATGCCATGAATATCAAGCTGCTGCTGCTGCTCTAGTGCTGGACACTGAGCTGAATATTCCCACAGAGACAAACCTTGGCCTAAAACTTTACATTGTGATTCATAATAAATTTTGTCACTTTAGATTACTCCATTTCCTCGATCGTTCTAAGATTATATTTGAATGTGGTAATAAAACAAATTGTTACTATTACTACTTGGGATTGTAAGAAGTTACTAAAATAGTTATTTACGAACCAAATGCGGGAAGACTTTTATCCCACATTAGCGGATTCTTGAAACACGGGTTTCATTTACACGAATGCAAGAGATTTGTACAATGTTTTTTTTTTGTAACGAATAAAACTATAATCAAATACATTCAAGTTGTAGTCTGATCATTAAATTTGAGGTTACGATGATTTTTCTACTCACTACTACCGACAGATGGCGCGCTGCACACAAGTTTGATTTTTAAATATTGGCGGTTTTCGGTGGTCTTCATAATTCCGTGAAGTTACACTTTATAAACTAAATTTTATTATTTTGAAGATGATTTTACTCTGAAATGTCTAGAAAAGTCAGTGTTCTTTGCATTTTTCCTGATTGACTACACTGGGAAATTGACATTTTCGATTGTCAATTGCGTGTTTAATATGTCATTTCCTAGGTGGAGTACAAAAATTGTTTGTCGGTGTTCGATTGTTTAAATTTTTGTTAACAAATCATCTTAAAATATTAAGAAAGAGACGGGCGACAATTTAGCTAAGTGTATTGTGGCGTTTAAATCGAAACGCGTTGTATATACTACGAAGTACAGTGAAGGGTTGGTGTCAGTGGATTTGTATTTGAATCACGTGTGGCAGACAAGTTGATGGGCAAGAGACTGGATCGGGGTCCGGCGGGACTAACCGCGCGTGAAACCTGCTCCAGGCAACCGACCATTCCGGAGCAGTGCAGGAGCTCACGCTCGCCAAACTTTGTAGATGCGCTCAACGCAAACTAAACTCACAAATGCACACACCAATGCTACACAATCACTAGATTTACGACTTACACCTCCTCGAAAATTGATTTACACACACTGCAAAAAAAAAACGAATAGGTATCGTTTATAATAAATCTGTATTACTGAGGATAACACGCCCACGTCTGAAATATATATTTTAGAATTAAGTATATAAAAGTGTCCGTCTAATGCGGCCCGGCAATTCAAGAAGAATTATACGCCATTTGTTTAAAATTTCTGCCAAGTGCAAATTGCAGCATAGCGCACGTACAAGCATTTATGACTTTTTACAGCAGGGCCATTCATTCAAGTTTACATCAGCATTAAAATGCCTTAAGAACACCTCCCGTAAAGACACTTCTAAGTCCGCGAAAGAAGTACGAGCGAACACAAGAATAATAATAAAAGAACAAGGAGTCGCATGACGGTGGAGAAGAACAAGAAGAAGTAAGGCGTAGAAGTGGAGGGACGAAGAGGTCAGTGGTGGGCACCCGCATGGAGAATGCTTTACTCGTTCGCGATTTCAGTCACAAACTAAATTTAAAAACTTAGTTTCTTTCTCTCTGCGTACTTTTTCAAACTGTGGGGAGATGAAAGAAGATGGAAACCTGGCGAACACTAAGATCCATAGCGCTTCTTTGACAACTGAAGCCGCAAACGATTGCTCGCTTCACGGGATATATTCATCATTATTCCGTTGAACAAACATGGAATACTCATGTGAGTGAACTGCTAAACGAACTAGACTAGAGCTTTCATAGAAATGGAGAAATTTTCAAATCGGGCGTGCAGAAAAAGCCTCTAAAAGAAAAACTTTTTCATCAATATATAGCGGATGCGAATTTCTTTACAGTATTATATTTCACTCAAACCTCGAACGTTCATATATTATCTCAAGTTTCACAATAGCACGCAGAAACACTACTTGACTCGCAAATTAAAAGAAACCTAATAAATTATTTCATTAGTTTCCAATACCAAATTATATATGTCGGAGTACGAGCAGAGCGGACAATAGATGATTAGTTACGTGATCAATAAAACTACTAAAAGGCGCAATTATTGGAATAGTTAACTAATCGAAACACCAAATAAATCACACTTTCACCACTTATCTCATGGACCAGTTAAACGTGATGTACAAACTGTGACGATAAGGAAAGGTGGCAATTCCTGGGCACGTGCTACTCGTATCAGTGCATCTTCGAGACTGCCTATAACCGACTCACACCACACCTAGCACGTAATCCCAGACTTCACCCAAATGTACTAACGTAATCGAACAAATGATCATAACTTCATTAGCACACTTGCATTCCTATCATTAATTATTATTACAATCAACATGATTGCTATCCCCGACATATACATCCTTATAAATGTGAAAAACCAAAATGAATACAATAAATGAATCGTATTTGTTTGTTTTCTAAAATAGTATTTAGTAAATAAAGACGTAAATTAATTTACAGTCAAGTTAGGGAAAAGTCCGGATCCGTTTTATGTAGTGGAAAGTCGTATTGGTGAATAGTTTCCCTATGGATCCATTGCATTTGCACGACCGAGCGATCAAGGTCCCTAAAACGTATAGCAAGTTTTTCAGCACAGACAAACAAACAGTTCCTTCTTTATAAATCAAGCAGAAGACGTACGGGACTCGTTCAAAGACCGATACATAAACATGACCGAAACGAAGACGAAGAGCCAAGTGGCGACCAGCTCGACGAAGAGCTTCGGAGGTTCTGAGGACTAAGAGGGCGACGTTCTCTCGTCCTCGTCCCTTTGGCCGTCGGCTGTGTAATTTAATTGAGGTGCACAAAGACAGCGCGAAAGGAAAGAATCAATCAATGAAATGGGGACATTCGTGAAGAGATGATCCAGTTTGGAAAGGAGAAATCGACCGTTTTGGAGAACGCAATAGTTTTTTTCCAGCCGGATAACTGAATCAGTGCGCATTAGTGTATCACTGCTCTCTTGCTTGTCTTGTTTTCGGCTCTATTTATAAATGGGTCGCCCGGCTGTGCCGTTTCTCATAAGGGAGAGTAGTTATAGACGGACAATTTAATTACTGGACTACTTTACTAAATTGAGATATACTGTGGTCTAATTAATTTATTAATAAATTATATTTGTCTACTACACTACTGTACTCCTTCCTAACTATAGTAAATACAAATTGTAAGTAGTTTTCAATCTCATTATATCTTTCGTCTACTTAGTCCAGGCTCTATGTACTTTTGATCTTGCAAAAATTCGCCATAATTTGAATAACATGTGAAAAAATCTGATGTGTCCAGCACAAAACCTTCCGCCAATATCTACCCACTCTTTTGAGTTTTTATTATACTATAAGTACGTACTCACAAATATATTTTGATAATACATTTGAAAAAATTTGAATAATTATTTGAGAAACAATTGAAAATCGCATAAATGTCATTTTGTACATTTTTACTAAACTTATCTTCCCGAGAGCTTTAAATTGACACCAAACTCGGTATATTTTGAATAATTTATTTAAAAAAACAATTGACGAGCGTTTAAATGTTATTATTATTTTTCTACTAGAAATCTATTAACGAGAGCTTCAATTTGATACCACACACGATAGTATTTTGATAAAAATAAAAAAGGTATGTTTATAAAATTGGTACCACTGATTGAATAAAGCTCATTAACGAACTTGAAGTCAGATTTTGGCTCAAGATCTTAAATTTAAAATTTCAGTTCAAAATTCCAACGCGTTTTTAAGTTATGCAACATCCAGACAGACCGACAGACTAACAAAGACACACAGGTCGACTTTTTTAAAAATTATGTTTTTTTGGGTTTAGTATGGTCTAAAACGTAAAGATTCACCAAAATGTCGAACTGTCAAAAAATACTTCCCTCTATTACATAGATCGGGAAAGTAAAAATTCTAGGTATGTAAAGTTTATCAATCTCATTATATCCTTCGTCTACTATAAATTCCCGAATGGGATAATTAATTTTTACGTTGTCTGTTGTCTGAAAGAAATTTAAAAACGTGAAAAGAGGAAAATAGAGCTCTGTTCTCTGGCCCAACGATAAAAGAAAATGAAATAAGAACGTGAGTTTTAATTGTGCCAGCGGCATGGGTCTATAGTTCTTAGTCCTTCATCGCTACGGTGGTACCCTTTGTACTTTTCAGATCTTGTTCTATTCTTGAAACAAATTTCATCGAAGGTAATTAATAACCGTGGATGTAAGAGCTGGCGCGGCCATTGTCCAAGGCTGACATGATTGATAAGGAGGAACCATCCTGGGACAATGGACGGCACGTGTGTCTTCAGATACTTTCACATAAATTATCGACTTGAATTGAAATTCCTCGCAGGAAAATAAACAACAAAATTAATGTGCTTTTTATCGACAGTTAAATATAAAAACCAAGCAAAATATGTTTATCCTTTTAAAATATCTAGAACAACATTATTCAAATCTACTCGTACCATTAACACTTAATTTTGTGTCGTTAGCTTATTAATAAATGAGACAAGAATTTCTAAACTATAATGATAACCTTAAATTAAACTAATAATTATGTATTAAAGATAGTTCGGCTTTGAATTTATATTTATACCTACTGTGAAATGTAAATATATGGATCAGTAACAATATGATAGATAATTTAAATAAATGAATCAGAGGTGATTTACTTTAAAATTAGTTTCTTATTATGAAAAATGCTTTAATTTTTTAAGGTAATTGATTTTTAAAAGCATATTAAATTATTTTATTAAGTAAAATGTACTTCACTACGTGTTATAAATAAAATATTATATTAGCCAGCATATCAATAGCACTATGTTGTCTTTATCTGACAATTGGTATAAATATTTAAAGAACGAAAATATCCATCGTACACAAAATGTATATAGTATACTTTATAAATAAAAATCTGACGTGGCCATCACTAGACCTCCCGCCTTGACACTGTAATATGTGAATTTGGATTTGGTTAGGCTACTTTTTGTAATTTTTGTTATAGTTCTTCAAACAAAGTACCGATTCCTATTGGAATTGAAATCAAATTAGCTCTTTGTAGATAAAATTTTTATTTTATTATTACCTTATATCCAGTTATAATAATAATAATGAATCGATGATACTTCTTGACTGAATACGTTTAATGGAAGGATGAAAACTTAATGGAATTCAGTCAGGTTTTAATTTATTATATTTCGGCTCCTATAGGTTCTAAGTTTCAACCCAGTTAATAATATATTTATATTTAAAAATGGAGTCACATAAATTTCAGAAACTGTGTATACGTCTGTTCATCTATCACATTGACATTTCATTTTTGTTTTTAAATTTTGTTCCTATATATTATGATTTACAAATCGTGGTAGGTAAAATTACAAATTTTTGAAAATTAATTTTCCTTTATTGGTAAGAGATATAGAAACGATGTTAAATAAATATTGTAAAAGATAATTTGTTCTTTCAAATGTCGAATGACAAATTGTAACTATCGCAGTATTTCCTATATTTTTTGCAAAAAATGTTAAAATGCTTCAAGAAAATACCATTTCCGGTTGGCACATTTTTACCAAAATCTTATCAGCTCTTCATTAACATATATAAATGTATATTGCAAAATATTAGAATTTTATGTTCAGTAGAATTTGAGATACTGAATCAGAACGAAAGACTATAGTAGGCGCACATACAGACTTCCATACATACACACACACAGACACACACACACACACACACACACACACACACACACACACACACACACACACACAGACACACAGACATCATCGTGAAAATAGTCAAAATAGGTTCTAAAGGTGCTAAAACGTGCTTATTGACAAAAATCTCGACATCGAATTTTTTCACGATCCCTATACCTCTCTAGGCGAGAGGTAAAAACATACCTACTGTTAGTACTAAGCTACTATGTAATTCCACGAAGCGAAAATATTAAGAACATCGTTCTAAACCATAATGGAAAAATACTAGTACAGAGAAGTAGTTAGTCTTTACTGTAGACAATAGCAGGAGCGAGCACTTGAAATTAACGTTATCTGGTAATTTATACTAGAGCCCCATTCGTACATATGAAACAATGGAAGAAAGCAATAAACCAGTGATTCTCGTAAAGGGAGCAGAAAAAAGAGAAAAAATAGCGCCGTGTCATTTTGAGCAAACAACAAAAACTCATCCAGAAACAATAAACGAAAAATCTCGTGCCACGGCAACCGCCGGTTTAACCAGGGCCATTCGCGGCCGAACATGAGTTCTAGCACCGACACAGAGAGCTTTTTTATCGAGAACTCTCGGCCGAGAGCCGAAAAGCGGGACGAACATAGAGCGTACATTGCCAGTGCTACTTTTTATCGCCGCCAACTCACTGCTGCTGAATGTCGATGCTCATATCAACCAACAAGAAGAGGATATTACATTTTATCATTCTGAATTGCTTCTGAATGGAGATGATTTCTGGTATTTTGTTTTTGTCAACTGGCTTTAATGCTTTTAATATTTCATACCCGCATTGTATTATGTGGAAATGAACAACTAACAAGAGGGTTCAGGTAGTTGTGACCAAGTTGCATCACGTGCAAACGATTCCGAGTTCTAATCCAACTCGACCTCAACTTGGAAATTGAGTTAGAAACTACATGAAATACAACAAACTGCTCTGAATGATTCGGAACCCACTAAGCTGCAGATTCCTTAGTTGGCAACATGCTGGCTTTCTGTGTCTCTAGATAGAAGCAAATAAAGAAGAAATTACTAAAGTACCACATAGATAATAGACGATCTAATATGTGTTTTAATTATTGAAATATAAACAACCTCAAAAAAACAAATAGGTGCTATTCTGATAGATCATTTAGTAACAACGTTACGACAATTATTTACAATCTACTACTATATGAAAACATGTTGCATAGTGACTGTTTTGTAATCATGTTGTCGTAAAACAACATTTTAAAACAATGTAATTTAACAACCAACTTTTTAACCTTTTTGGTAAGTCCAGATATTTAATATTTCAAGTTGACCAATATGTAAGAGGCGTTAATATTTCTTCATTTTATGAATAATGATTATGGTAGAAAATTTACTTTATTGGGGAAACCAACGTTTCAGCACATATTTAAGCTTTCATCTGGTACTGCAATAACATATTATTACATTCTTGTAACCAGAAATATAAAATATTTTGTTTACTCACATTGTAAAATTCAAGAATTATAATTAAACATAGATAGTAATTCAGTTTCAGTGGCGGACGAAACTTCGTTAAAAATATTTTAAATATTTTGCATCTAACATGCACACAAAAATAATGGCGAACGTTTTAATGATTATACAGACAAAGTACAACTTATACAATTTTAAACAGGATGATCTGACGGTAAAAACTACCTTGAATTAAATTGTACAAGTTTCACTTTGTCTGTATAAATCATTAAAACATTCACCATTGTTCTTTTTGTGATGCTGTGCATGTGAATAATTTTTTGTTAAATATTTTTATATATATTTTTCTGGTTACTAGATTGAAATAATATGTTGTTGCAGCCCCAGATGAAGTCATAAGTGTGTTCCGAAACGGTGGATTCGTGAAAATTTAATAGGCAGCTTTTCGAGTAATTTTCTACCTTTCTTCATTTTAATTTATTTTTCTACTCTTATTAATCGGCTCGGCTAAAAGTTAAACTTACACTCAACCAATAGATTTGCGAGAATCTGGTACTGTATCTACCGATTTTTACTACATATAAGTTTCACATTGGAAGGATCACACAATCAGCTTCTTTAAAATACCTTACGATTTATCAAATTTAAAAAAATAAAATTATTTACGTATTCTTATTTCGGTGGCACTTTCAGTAAACAAACTTTAAGCCTAAGCACACTGAACTAATATCCAATAAACTGACTTAAGTATCAAAATTATATACCTAGAAATGTATTTAATTTTAAAATTTATGATACACTGATACTATGGATGTTGGTATTACGTCTGATCCTTTTTATAAGATACCTGGCCTTACAAAGTCAATCTCTGCAGAATTCGGTCCAATGGCAAGTAGATCTTTTATATACGAGCATTTGGCGGCAGTTCTCGGTGCTACTTTGAAAGCCCGGGTTTTATGCCCTCACTACAATTAAACTAGGGAGGCGTTCAATGCAAGAGGGCGTCGGAAAACGGAGGACCGCTATTCCTGTACATACTTCCGGAAACCATGTGAGATGCCACACCCGGAAATTACGTAAATTCCAAGCCACGTCACGAAATAATGTCATGAATACGATTTTTAACAATGCAGGGGCAATAGCGAATATTGTCATTTTATGATTGGTTGACAGTACAGGCATCATTACTCAGCACATTTCGTAATAATCGCGCACTTGCAAGTGACACGGGAACCCTCGCTTAGATTTATGAGGGTTCCACTATTTTTAAATCCTGCCTCCTTTATTTCGATCTTTCACCACCATTCTACCCTAAGATTTTAAAATCCTGAAATATTTTATCCATGCAGCTTTAAGCCATATTAATAGAAGAATTAAAATAGTAACTCTTGAATAAAATATGGCTTGCATTTGCATAAAACTAATTATTATAACTCAGAATTACATTTCGTTACTTATTTGGAAATGATGTCGAATATAATTATATATCAAATGCAGTACAAGTTATTATTAATATTTCATTCAAATATAATAATACAATTACCAAAATTACGCTGCTAACACAACGTATAAATTATTTATGAAATAAGTGTGTGAAATGCCAATATTTAATTACAATAGTTTAATTATTCATGGCGGTCTAATTTATTCATTAAAAAAAATAAACATGCCATCAGTTGAGTTTGTAATAGATTATTGAATTATCAGATATGAAATAAATTAAAGAGGAAGTTTAATTTGTGAATAATAAATGAAATTATTTTACTTGAGTTCAAATTGATTACGGTGTTAAACAAAAATTGAGGCTTTCAATTATATTTTTTGTTGATCTGGCGGCTTTTTGCAAATTTGCAGATTTTCTAGAACCCTTTTTTATTGAGAAAACTTATGAGTACCTACCAGTTTTTACAAACATAAATAAAAGAAATCCCATTCGACTCGACCCTTTCCTTACATACGTAATTGGAAAAGTAGAATATATTTCCAGATTAAGTTATAAAACTATAAGTTTCGCTGAATTAATGCATCTAAAATGTTTATTGGAAAATTGTTCAAGGGTTTTACGTACTGCTCCTGACTGTAATTTTTAATACGACAGAAATAAAAATGAGAAATCAAAATGGCTACCTTTTTACGTTCGTTTTTCTAGTTATTGTAAAATTTTAGAAGCATAATAAAATTTTAAGTACAATCGTATTTCTTTCTTATTACAGGGACAAGATTTGCAGAGAGTGGAAAATATGTTAGGCTATTTTATATCCGGAAATGTTTTTTTCAGTATATCTATAAAACATAAATTATATCCCAAATAAACTGTTAAACACAAATAATAACGTAAACAGTAGCGTAGGTATATATTTGTTTATATGAATAAATGAACAAAAATAACAAATTATTATCTGAAACAACAAGGATGCACAATCGAAAAATGTATAATTCCAATATTAAAATTACATTTTCTACATAAAAGCAGAGCACATTGAATAGTGGAAATAAGAGGAATGCAGTCTTTGAAGATACATCAAACGATTCATTGATTGGACATACTTTATTCAGTTTAGTCGTACGGAACACAGAAATAAAGACAGTTGTACGCAAGGCAAGCAAAGAAAAGGACTAGCAATACGCAATACATAACACCAGACAGAGACAAACCACCCGTACGTGTAAAAGGGAAAGCAAAAAGAAAGAGACAGATTGATGCTTTGCGGATAAGAAAGAGCAAGACAAAATGAAAACTGCTCAACCGTCAGTCAGTTCATTTCATTCAAGCACAGAATTTTTGTAGAAACTTCTAAAAGACGTCCGGGAATTTCTATACACATTTGATTAAACTCGGTATTCCGCAGTTTTACCCCGTGCCCCGCCGCTCACGAGCCGCCTGTGTCGGACCCCTGGTGCGGATTAAAGTAATCAAACGAGGATTTAATCGAAAAATGATACCGAGAACTGTAGTGCTTGGGCGTACTGTACATAGAAGGGCATGTTTATGAGTTCCCCCCTAATAAAAACTGCCGACCCGCAACACTTGATATGGATATAAGGGAAGGTCGAATAACGGAAATAACTGGGTGGACTTAATCACACGCCCAGCTTTCTACGATCCTGAAATCGAGCTCCTTTACTCATAAAAAGAGCTTTTATCATCGCTCTTTTGAATACTACACTTGCTTTATACATTGGGGTTCCACGAAGTATTTTACAAAACATCGTACACCAATTAAATACTACTTGGTGTATACTTACATCCTATAGCATTTATTTTCACCCCGGTAAAAACGTCTAAGAATTTTATAATTGTGATTTTCAAACGTGAAAATGAAATAGAAAATCGAAAGAATTAGTGCTTCATATCAGTGAATACATTAAAAAATTAAAGCAGGAAAGTATAATTAATGATCATCTGAATTTCCGAAGTTCATTGCCACAATAATATTAAAAAATAAAATCGTTCCGTTTATGAACTCGTCAATGAGTAATGTATCCAGATTAATGATCGATGCAATGCAAAAAACCAAACACAACACTAACTGGAATACAAGATTCGGCACTAATCTTTTAACCGTTAAAATTACTAATAGATATTTTACCCCATATCCTTTACTCCAGTCACCTGATTATGATCGAAAGATCGAAACGCGTCGTGTCCAACTATAAAATTTCAGAAAAAGTTATTTTTTTTACAAGCATTAAGGCCCGAATGTAGCTGTCTGCGAAAAAAGGATAGATTTATACAGATTTAGTTTGTCGATCAAAGGTAGCAATAGGGAACGCAGTCTCGTAGGGGGATCAAAATTGGTACCTACTTTGAACGTATAATAACAAATAAGGGTTCATTTGAAAGATAAAAGTTCAATCTAGATCCGTCTAGTGTTGAAATTTGCAATTTTTGTTGATATACTGAGTAACAGTTATGTGTGTTATGTAAGAAGTTATGACAAGTTTATGGCACTGTAAAATTGAAACAAAAATAAAACTAAAATTTCAACACTAAGCGGATGCGGAGTTCATCTTTATCTTTAAATAAAAAAAATCTGACGTGGACACCACATGACTTCCTTGTACGCCTTGTGT
Organism: Agonum fuliginosum; assembly: GCA_947534325.1. Taxonomy (NCBI): domain Eukaryota; kingdom Metazoa; phylum Arthropoda; class Insecta; order Coleoptera; family Carabidae; genus Agonum; species Agonum fuliginosum. The sequence goes on along the minus strand of OX384029.1, from coordinate 57,998,575 downwards.
GTTCATACTTTTCTTAATAACTAAAATGTAGAATAATATAAAAAATTCTTTTAACTTATTATACTAGTATACTCACAAATATATTTTAGTCATTTTATTTAAACTGCAGAAGAAGATATAAAGCATATTTTACTATTGTCACTGTCATGTCATAATCATTTAAATTTTACGTAGTAACAAATGTTAATCGATCATGGACTACAAGATAAAGAAATACTAAATTAAAAATATATACTTTAATTATTCCTAAATGATACCAGATACAAAAATATTTATAAAATACCGATTTTAGGTAATAATCACATAATCTTTCATTTAAAATAAAAAAATTTGTGTTAAATTAAATATTTATCGAAATATTTTTAAAAAGTACTACTTCCGGTTTATAGATTGAAACCAAAAATAGGAGGTGCACAACTAGATGCTATAACAGTCCTAAATACAAAATTTCAACTTTCTACGTCTAACCGTATTTGAGTTATGCGACACACATACGTCCGTACGTACGCACGTACGTACGCACGTACGTACGCACGTACGCACGTACGTACGCACGTACGCACGTACGTACAGACGTCACGACGAAACTAATGGATTCAGAAAAGGTCAAAATGGATATTTCCATCAAAATCTGAAAACCGAAATTTTTCGCGATTACAATACTTCCTTATTACTCCGTACAAGGAAGTAAAAATTAAATCGATCCGACCAAAATTAGTCTCAACTTCACTACATTACGCTCTTAAGTAATTATTAATATTGCTTGCTCAAAGGTACAAGCAAGAATTTATCTGTCCCAATTCTTATGATAGTATACATACAATTTAATTACAAATGACATTCGTGTAATTATTGTGGTAAAGAAAAAAGAAATTAACGTTCGAAATGGTTCCATTTCTAAATACTAAAGCTATAGGTAGAATGAATTATTATAAGTACCACATAAATTAATATCTAAATATTGGTATACGTTATACCTGCTGGTAATATTTTGCATTTACGATGACAATGCAGCATCATGAATATGGGAAAAGTTGTAAATACGATTAGAGGGAAATGTGTAAACAAGCAGATGAGCGTTGTCGTTATAGCGAGAGGTTTGTGACACCCAGTTGACCTGAATTACAACGCAAGATATGCATGTATGTATATTATCCAGTCAACTAAACTGTTTTATTACACAAACCATAGGCCATATAGTGTGATGGCGGTGGCGGTGAGTTAGCGGTGGCGTACAATACGAATGCATTCTAATGACTATGCATGCGGTAAATGTTCGCATGTCCCATTGGCACTCGTATGTCATAAAATATGTAAACGCGAGCAAAGACTCGCTATGAACAACTTCACAACTCCAATGACAATAAGCGCTAACAATGGCTGTTGTTCGCAACCTTTGCGCCCTGCTCTTACAAATTTCACTTGGTAATTAAATGTCAGCCAACATATTTAATTAGTTCCGGATAGAACTGGGGGAAAACAATGCAGTCACGATACTTTCATGTTGCTCTGCCAATAATTTATACTCCATTGATTTACTACCAGACCGTACTTTGTGTATTCACTATCAAATCTTTCACGTCCTACACAGCTTTCATGTAATATTTTTTATTTCAATTTTCAATTACATGATAATATAGGTATAGGGGAGAGCGGGGCACAGTGGTAATTTGACTCTAGATTTTTAACTAAGCGCTCTATAATATTTTTTGTTTATGTGGAATAATTAAATTTTTGTAAATTTGAAATAAATATATTTGTTTTTACCTCTCGCCTCATATTCTATAAGAGAGGTATTGTAATGGGTCAAAATTTTCGAGTATGAGTTTTTGGTGGATAAGCACGTTTCAGGGTCTCTACAATACGAATTTACTATTTTCACGATGATGTCTGTGTGTGTGTATGTGTGTTTGTATGTATGTATGGACTGACGATTTTTCGTCCACGATAACTGAAAAAGTATCAAACCTTTAATAACCAAAATTCATAGTTAAGGTTTTAATAAGTATCTTAACACCGGATAACATTTTGGTAGAAATCCGCAAACCGGAAGTAGTACTTTTTGAAGCTTGATAAAGTTTTCCTTAAATATATTGGTACATTATTTATTTATGACAATTTTTGCAATTAAAAATAAAAGAAAATATAATTATCTATGGGTACAGTTAATTATAAATACAATTTACTGAATCTGGTAGTATTTAACAATAAAATAAAGTACAATTAATTTTCTATCTTGTTGTCCATGATATGAAATTTGTTTCTACATCAAATTTGAATTATTCTGACAGTGACAGTACAGTTGATATATTTTGCTTGCACCTTGGTTTACATTATCGTTGACATATTACATGAACATGAAACTATTAAAATGTAAGTAAAACTATTTATTAGATTAGTCTTGAGATTAGTAGAATAAACAGAATTAGGCGAGAGGTCGTGTACTGGCCACAGCAGATTTTTTTGAAATATATACATATTTTCAATTATTCCTTTTATTCTATACATATAAACAATTTTCAAATTGTTTAGAAAGCAGTGGTCACTGTACCCCGTTGTCATGACCACTGTACCCCACTAGTGGGGCACAATGGACACAAATGCCGACATGTATATTTTTTGCTTTTTTAAAAAAATGGCAGTTTATAAAAATTCAGAAAAATTCCTATACATAGCTTAAACATGCCTTTAAAGTTTGATATATTATCCGTTGCAAAAAAGTGTATTAAACAAAAGATATTGCAGTTTTCCCAAAAAAGTGTCCACTGAGCCCCGCTCTCCCCTACTTGCTTTAGACATTAAGAGGCCCGTTTACTACCTAAAATCCAGCATAAAATGTACTAATACAAGAATGGTAACATTTTATTTCAACCAGGATTTAATAGAGAAAGAATGGATCTGCAAATGTGCCTTTTTAAAATTTTAATTACAAAATTGCACAGGAATATAAAAATTCTAAAAAAATTAATATTTTATGCAAACTTTACACGGTTATATCTCATGATACAAATTAACTTTTAAAAGGCACATCTGGATATCCATTCCTTCTCTATTAAATGTTTATAAAAACATTATCCTGAAGTTAATAATAATCTGACGATTTACCCACAACGAAAACACTTCTACAGTATTTTCAACTTCAAAATGACATTGCATAGTTAGGATGCGACAAACTACGAGTTTCGGGCTAGGTTCAGGCAGTCCTAGTAGTGGGGAAAAGAGTGGAATGAAAAAAAATGTAAGTATACTTGCTTCAGACATTAAGAGGCTGTATTGTGACATTCGCAATCAAATGATGAATAAAAAGTGATATCTAATTAAAACTGTAAAACGAATAAGCAATTATTATCAAGACAAAGATGTTGTGCCGCACTAATAAAGTCATGCAGGATATACAAGTTTATTAAGTTGTCAGTATCAAGTTTGCATTCGTTTGAAAGAGACACCTAATTAATGCAATTAGTTCGTTAACATTTGATAAATTATTACACGCTTTTGTTGAATATCTTCCGAAGGTAAATGGCACGCATTACGCTAACTGACAATGCAGAAATTACGAAGTTGAACTTGTCAAATGTAATTAACATTTATACGCAAGACAAAAGGGCGTAAACGATGCTTAGCTTTGTGCATTCATTTAAAAGTCACGTCTTATATTTTCCGAGGATAATCAAGATAGTTCAACTTAAGAGACAACTCGACAATCAATACAAACTAACACCAAAGTAAATAGATTGAAGAATTGTGCATCGAAAATAGATAACAATAGCAAAGTTTTTGTCCAGAAAGATATGATCTTTAAACTAAAATGAACTTCCGAAAATTAAATAGGGGAGACTGGGGGCTAAATGGACTTGGAGCTAAGTGGACAACGCAGTTTTTAATTTTCCTGCTTGAAGAAAGTAACTCATATTAGTCTCGAAACATGCCTATTAGTGTTCTTCGGTATTTACAAAAGTATTGGACTTATAGTTTAGTTTTCATAGGCAATCATAGTACGAATGTGTTTTGAGTTGTTCATTCAATGACAAAATTATTTGGCGTGCAAGTTGAAATTTTGGAATATTTTTTTGCAAAAAATGTTCTCATCTCGCATAACCTCGTCCGGCTATAATTTTTAAACAAAATAAAGGAAATGAAGTGTTCTGAATGAAGCAAAGGAAGAGCATTCTTCCGTCTTCCTTGCGAAACTCCGGGGCAGTTCACGATTCAACAATCGCTTACGAGCCCCGCCTTGTTTAGCGAAACCGTTTTTTTCCTCTCGTAACTATAAACCCTAATTTACGAGCATGAGTATTAACAAAGCTCGACATAAAAGTTAAGAAACTGAGGACATAAAAAACGTATTTTCTTCGTGGAATGGCCCAGACTCGAGTTCCCGGAAAAACTTTATTATAACCTGATATCTTGAGGAAGTAATTAACCAGGCTAATTATCAAGTTCTTCGCTGTTTTATTTGCAATACTATAATATAAGTAAATGAACGTGATGCCCCCTTTAAGATAAATTGTTCTTCTTTCTGTAAGACACACATTACCGAGGTCTATGACTAATACTTTAAACTGTTTCATTTAAAACTCAAGTGGGGTTTACGTTATACGTTTCACTTCAAATATTGTTTGTTTTATAAAAAAAATATATGAAGGTTAATCTGAGGATGGATTTGTCGACTGGTAGAATAATGAAGGATGGAATAATCGGGAATGCAGTCAATTGAGTTTTATTTAACTAAAAAACCTAACGGTCTGTTTCCACCGTTAAGTTCGTTTTGACTGTTTTTTCAATGAGACGTGTGAAATTTAATTTCTACATGTTCTGTAGAATTTTTTAAAATTATTATTGTACACTATTTATGTAAAAGAATTTTTACAACAATTTAACAACTAATTCACCCTGAAGAAGCCACAAGGGTGTGGGAAACGTCGGTTTTTTAGTTAAATAAAACTCAATTGACTGCATTCCCGATTATTCCATCCTTCGTTAATCTGAGGAATCTCCACCTGTGATAGAAAAGCGTAGAAGGACTCACGCGTAACGTGTTTTCAAATAATGGAAAAAAACGATTAGGTGCGAAATGTGAATTATGTGTTAGTCCCCTCTATTGGCAAATCTGCTTAAAAGTCTGAGATATGAATATAATCCGTAATATATGAAACCGTAAAAGAATATAAAAATCCTTTTATAAAGCTTTTATTAAAATTCTGTGATTTATTTGTCAAATTATACCATATCTTTGTAAGTCTGCAGTAATAAAAATGACAAATAGGCAATTTTGGAAATAAACAACGAGGTTATTTCTCAGTTTTTGGCGATTTTATTAAAATACACTTTTTGTCCAATTTTATTACTTCTTCATCTGCATGCAACACTTCATATTCGCAGTCGCAGCTTTAGCGAAAATTAAACCTCTATTTTTTATATTTCTTTTATATACATTTCTGTATTCGGTACAACATTATTTACTCATTTTAGGTAAATAAAGTAAAGTAATTTAACACACAAGTTAAAATAATTGACATCTATTTCCAGTAGGTAAACCATGTTTTCAAATATCGGTATTATGTACCTCTATAAATTCGTATATGCTAAATATTTATTTAAATGGAACAAGCACCGACTCATTTCGTATGTTCATGAGTATTTACTACGTAAAAACATAACTTTGTAGTAACTAAATGAAGTCATGTAATAGGTACCTTTGCATGCTGATAAAAATAATGTATGTTCCATATTTATGTTCCTTGTGCTGGTGTGCAGGCAAGTGAAAATTCCCAATTTCTGGCATCGTCCATGTCAGTAAATTTTAAGTAAACCGCATGGTAGATAAACCGAAAATATGGGAGAGATACAACCGGAAATATGATGGTAGCAAAACGGTTAGAGAACACGTTTAGGAGAACGTCATAGCGGAAATATACACAGAAACTACGCTCTAAACATAAACTTTATTATTTGTATACACACATATAGCGCGGTATTCTGCAGTGTGTAGTGTTGCGAGTCCGACGTTAGCTGTGTGCGGCGCCACCGTCGCATAATCCACGTGTTTATTGCGAGAAACCTGCTGCGAAAATACTTTATTAGATTTTTACATTCTAAACACGGCTTTGCAGTTTCGTAGCTGTGTCGCTACGGCCAAGGCCTGATATTTGCCGTACTAAAATTATTTATTGCCAAAATAAAATTCCTCAAGATTCGTTGTTGTAGCAGTGGAGTAGGTGCTAATAAAACACGGACTTGCATTTGTCCTAAAACCTGACTTTTGCATTCTACTATTGTATATTGTATGCATTGAGTATTTGTCTGGACACAATGTCTTAATATTGCAACACATATTTCATACAGAATAAAAAATCTGACGTGGACACCACATGACTTCCTTGTACGCCTTGTTTGTTCATAATTTTCTTAATAACTAAAATGTAGAATAATATAAAAAATTCTTTAACTTATTATACTAGTATACTCACAAATATATTTTAGTCATTTTATTTAAACTGCAGAAGAAGATATAAACGATATTTTACTATTGTCACTGCTACTGTCACTGTCATGTCATAATCATTTAAATTTTACCTAGTAACAAATGTTAATCGATCATGGACTACAAGATACCGAAATATTAAATTATAAGTAGGTATATACTTTAATTATTCTTAAATGATAGAAGATACAGAAAAATTTATAAAATACCGATTGTAGATAATAATCACATAATCTTTCATTTAAAATAAAAAAAATTGCCTAAAATTAATTATTTATCAATTTTTTTTTTAAATTTACTACTTCCGGTTTGTAGATTGAAACCAAAAATAGGAGGTGCACAACTAGATGCTATAACAGTCCTAAATACAAAATTTCAGCTTTCTACGTCTAACCGTATTTGAGTTATGCGACACACATACGTCCGTACGCACGTACGCACGTACGCACGTACGCACGTACGTACAGACGTCACGACGAAACTAGTCATAATGGATTCAGAAAAGGTCAAAACGGATATTTCCGTCAAAATCTGAGAACCGAAATTTTTCGCGATTACAATACTTCCTTACTTCGTACAAGGAAGTAAAAAAGAAAGTAACATAAACACGATTTAATATAAAACATTAATTATTGTAGATTTCATTTCTCAATATTTAAATTTTTTAAACAAAATACATAGGTACAGTCTTTATCGGTACAGTCTTCATAGGTACATCTTTAAACAATAATTTACATGTACAAAATTATTTTAAACTTTAGAAGTACATGATAGTTATGGTTACATTGTAGGGGTAGGTTTATATGCATTTTATTTAATTTCTGTAATAAACTATCATAATATGATGGTCCTATTTTGTAGGAAGGTACTCTATTATAAAATAAGCATTAATAAATAATAATAAGAACCATGAAAACGTTTGAATCAAGGAATAATTTTACTTTCTTATTTGGTTATTTTTTAATTTTTTTAAACACGATGGACCTGTGTCTTCATTATCGGTAACGAATTTTATTACTATTTTTTGTTCTTTTTTGTAGCAGCAGATGTAATTTAAATTTATATATTTTTATATCGATGGTGACATGGCAATAACACGTATCTATAGCGCAACTATATGAAATAATAATGTAGTATTCGTGTTATTGCCATGTCACCATCGATATGCAACATCCGACAAACCTTAAAATAAACTTAAAACAATATAGATGAACATGATACAGGCTGTCTCAAAAAAATGTACTCACAGTTTAACTTTCGTGATGTTTGCGAATCTCTTATCAGCGTTGTCTGAACAATAATGCTCATCAATTTGAACATCTACGAACATCATTCTTCAATTACATTTGTCTTCTGTATTCGAATGTATTTTATTTCAATTTATTCTAATAAATAATATTTATCTCGTCATTCGAAGTGTGAGTACATTTGAGACATCTTGTATGTTAAAATAATTGAATGATAGTATTTAACAAACAATAGGTACTATATATGGGACTAATTAAAACCATATTACCATAGTAGCTATGACTTGCTCTGTACCTATAGCCTGTGTCACACCGGTATGGCATGAAGCACAGTGCTCGATTAATACTTGAATAACATGAAAATCTGTCAAAAGAGTGTCACACCGGTATAGCAAAAAGTCATACGAAATCTTGTATATTATTACGTTCACGTCGTATTTCGAAGGATTTAGGAATGTTACATAGGTAGAGTATAGTGGGCTGAGGAAGAGCAACGCACACCGCGCACCTGGCAGTGTCGCAGCCGCCCCCGGGGGCGAAGCTCTAAGTCGCCTGTTCAAGTGTGCGCGAGGCGTCGAATGCTAATCCGCTTAGCTCGTGCATTTGATGACCATTGCCGCCAGTGTCAGCCCAATGTTCTACAGCGCTGAGCGGAGACATTTGGTGGAGGTGCTAGTCAAGTGAACACCATCAAAGTATTGTTACTACTATCTACTTAACACTTTTTAAACTTAAAAATGTACCATACCTGATAGTAAAAACCCAGTGAGCGCTGAGCGGAGACTTTTGGTGGAGGTGCTAGTCAAGTGAACACTATCATTTAAAAGTATTGTTACTTGTTATCTACTTAACAGTTTTTAATCTTAAAAATATACCATATCTGAGTAAAAACTTTTCTACCAAAACTACGTCTGTGGGATTCATGAAGGGTATTGGGTTGCTTATTTAGTTCAGTTTACAGTTTCTACATTTGGAAATAGAGATGCCGTGAGACGAGACGATAAATAGTCTTGTCTCAAAATTTCTCGTCTCGGCTGTTCAATTCTCGTCTCAAAGAACTCGATTCTCGTCTCGTCTCAATTTTTTTCAAAAAATATTGTTGTATTTGAAAAGTGAATTAAGGAATTTTTTTATATATTTATAACATAAAGTTTCAATAAAAAACTTTTAAAAAAATGGTAAACTTATTACGTGCAACTCTATAAGAGAGTGATCTAGAGCACATGAATAAGGTTAAACCTCGGCTAACTAACAGTGGAGAAGGGTGTGGGCCTTCGCTGGAGCCATAACGAAATAATAAAATGAGATAGTACATACCATGGGCGCCATCGGTCGGGACCCTATTCATGTTTTAGATAACTACACTTATTCAGGGCTGGATTTATAATTGTGGGGGCCCTGGAGCAATTATTGTGCGTGGGCCCATGTTGATATAATTAAAAATTACAAATAAAATCAGTATCAAATTTGTCAATTTTAGAGACTGTTACGAGTTCAAGGTCAAATGCCTGGAAATAAAATATCGACTAATACTTCTATTATGTGTGATAACGTGTGAAAATAAGTTAAAATGTAACTTTTACTAATAGGTTTAGATTTTAAGATCGTAACGTTAGGACATTTTTGTAAATTTTATCAAAGAAATATTTTGTAGGAGACCCGGGGCCTAAATCCGGCTCTGCACTTATTCTGATTTTGTAATTTATAGTAAAAACATCTGATAATATCATAATATGTATAATGGTCAATGGAACAATGATATAGAATATAAATATAGTACGCAATACAATTTATTTAAAATCTGTTTCATTTTTATTTAAGTGCTGGGTAAAAAGTCTGCTACTAAATATTTTGTCATATGTAAATTATTTTTACGAAGTTTCCATTTATAAAATTTTACAGTCCATAATTTTTATTGCAGCAAAAATAAAAATTGGTAACTCATATGAAATAAAATTTTATGTGGTAGGTATTCCTTCGTTTTAGATACCATATAAAAGAATTTAAAAGTACCAACAATAATTAAATTTGATAATACAACCGAAAAGTTATTACCCGAAGTAGAATAAAATAACGGCACTCAAAACCAAAAATAGAATATTTCATTAGGTGAAATGGAAAATGGCTAGCAGTCAATTTTTCCCGGATTATACAGCACATGTGCGCCCGGAAATATTTCATACAGTTTGAAATCACAAAAACGTCATAAATTGCAACACAATTTGTCTGGCAAAATCCATAGGTATAAAATGCTAATTAACATTAATTATCAAAATCTCTAACATTTGACAAAAATTTCCGTTCGATATTCTGCCATCTGGCGCCCGAACAGCGAACGTTTCCGAACAATAACGAACCATTATTCGCGAATTTGGCTTTGAGTCATCTGCCACTGGAATCATTTCATTACTGTAATGAGTCCCAGCATCGATAATGACAAATCCATTGTGTTTATTCAAGTCTCCTCTAATGGAAGTGTGTGGCTCAGAAATTAGATATGAGTGACGGATAACATTTCGGCGATGTACAAGTAGATGGAACCCCACCGACAATTTGTGGCCGATGAGGGTTCGGTTCGATTGTTGGATGGTGATCCTATGTGGCGCGACGTTTCCTGAATGCTTCCTGTTTCCTGTTCAGTCGGGAAAATTCCCAAATTTTGGTGGACAGCACTCTATAGATTAGGCGAGAGGGCCACTCCGGAGGGAATGAAGCGTGAAGCTTTTACACAACTTGCGACATGCATAATTGCATGGGACTCATTTCCGTACTTTTATTATAATATATTGATACTTATACTTATATGGAACAAATAAGATGAAAACTATCACGACAGGGTACCTATTCTGCACAAGTCACTGTCACGATGGTGATTAAAATAATCGTATTCAATCCGCATAACGTGATATTTTACAAGTGACATTCTAGTGATTTTTGTTTCGTAATGTTTTAGTTCTTTAGGTTAGGTGGTATCCGTGGAACTCATTTTGTACGCTGTTTGAAGTTTGATTAAATTAATTAAAACATTATAAGTAATTTGCTCATAATAATACAATTCGAATCAACGCACTCGTTATTTTCAAAAACGTCAAACTTCACAATGTCACGTTATTCAAGACACCAGTGACAACATTTACTCACCACCTCCGGAGGTGGTGACTTCGAAGTCACCTGATATGACGTCATGTACCGTTAGTTCGTGTTTTGCGTCAGTTGGCGGCGTTGCGAAAAGTCACCATAGTGACTTCAATTTACTAGTGAGTTTTGCATAGAATAGGTCTCCTGTTAAAACAAATGTAGGAAACACATCATGGATATGGTAGTCTGAGATTATTTGGGCTTTTAACTGTTAATAATAGTTATTTATATATCTAGGCTGTAAAGAAGTATTTTATATTACGAATGTGAAATATTATTTTTCAGGTCGCCAGACGAGAAAAATAACCATGTAAGTAATAGAAAATATCTTTACAGGCGAGATATATACCGGGTGTTCATTTTAAGTGGCGCACTGTTGCTATCTCGAAAAGTATAAGAGCTACTAAGTTGGTTAAATTAGCAAACAATTTAAGTGGTTCTTAAACTACAGACTGCAACTTTCTTATTTCAAATAGAGACCTATTTTTTATTTGCTAATACGATTAAGTATGTTTTTCTAAAATTTTCTAAACGAGGTATTAGATTCATACCCTTGCATAACAAAATCATGAGAAAAACAATGATTTACCATTACAGATTTGTTAAATGATAATTTGGAATTGCATCAATTTGCGTACTAGAGCTGGGCGCGGGTCGTAAATTTTATCAGGTCACGATGGGTCACGTGAGTCGTGATCGGTGAGTAAAAATCACGAGTCACAACATAATACATAATTTTCAAAATGTCAACACATAACAAATGACATTATTCGGGAATACTCATTAGCGATCTAGTATACAGGCAGCGCTCTAATTAGTCGAAAAAATTGGAGTGATCGGGCGTGACTATAAAAATAAAATCGTGAGCGTGAGTTATCTTGAGTCAAACGTAAAATGTCGTTTTTAGTTTCGTGAGCGGGTGTGATGGTGAAAAAAAATTTACTCATACGCGCCCAATGATTGTAAAATGTACTTATTGATTCATTCCGTTATTTGTAAGTTCATAAGAATGGTTATTTTGAATTTCCACATGTGTTACTGTAGCTTTGGAATGATATTTGACATTTTAATTAAACTGATGTAATCATTTTAATTTCCGCTTTCTATAGATTGTTTGACCTTCTAGGTTATATATTATTTTCGTGCCACAAAATGTGCAAATGTACAAAAAACTAAACGAAGCAGTTTTATTAAATCAGGTATTTTCAGCAAAAAAATGTCAAATATACACGTAAATATCATATATCAGCTTTATGCATATTTATGTGTTCCGTTACAAATTCGACTTTGTAGCTGGCGTTCGAATGCGTGATCCAGTTCATATACGCACGCATTATTCAAATAATCGTATATTTTTCTTTCAGAGGAAAAAAAAAAATACTCTTTCGTTCTTTGTTTCGTGCAAATTATAAAATAATGAATAATAAAATATGGACTAAATGTGAGATTATCAAGAAACCTTTGAAATGACGGGTTTGCAGTGGGGAAATTAATAACTTCGTCCACTTTCTGTTTTACAAAATATTCCAATGAGTTAACAAAATATATATTATATAATATTTTTAATCTTATCATCAACTGTTATTACCTTTTAATATGCAACATTTATTCATAATTATAAACAACATAATACGTTATTTACCTACCTACTTATAATACGTTAGATTCTTATAATTCATTAGTTTGTTACGGACTTAATATGTTAGATACAATCATAATATCATCAAAACCTTCCATAATATACAAACTGTCAACTAATTGACAGATAAAATTGTTGATTTATTTTAACATCGCTGTCGTTGATGATACGATTAAGCTTTGAATATAACGCGAATATATGCGATTTATGCCTCCTTGGATGTTCAAAGAGACTCGGTTTCACCTCGTCGTTAAGCAACATCCTCGGTATTATAAATCGCATATGTAGCTATAATTTGATGAGCTGTCATGTTTTGTTTTATGATTTCCAGAACATATTTTTGGCCACAGTTATTGTTTTACTTTTAATAATATATTATAGATTTTTCCATCTGTTGTTGATTCCATGTAATTAATATAATATCAAATAATTTGTCATTTATAATAGAAAGTTCCAGTTCCTATACACTATAGAATAGTTTGCTCAAATTTACACAAAGTGCTTTAAGCAGCTTTAAATTTGCTACACCTCTATTTCTCGAAGTTATACTAAATTGATAAGGTCCACTGTTCTATTTTTATAATTACTGCATTAAATATGAGTGCATATATTCAAAAGTTGGGCAACATGTTTTTGGTCCGCGCATAGGATATAGCCGTAATACCTCCACTTATCTATCCAAATATCTCGAAAATATATTTCATATTCAGGAATATTATGTTCGAAATAAATTTGTGTGCCCTTGCTGAATATGGGACAACATGAGCAAAATTTCTAGTCACGAAAATCATGAAATTATCAATAAAAAATCTTTCCGGTTTCCCTGTAGAATAAACTCCGGTGAACCTTGGCGTGTGGCCGTGTGGCGTTTAGAATTCGTCCGTTCGTTGCGTTGTCACACATAAAAAAATATATATTCCCGGGCCCACGAACGATATATCGAGCATGACACACAAGTTTTTTTACAATATACGGCCAACAATTTTTCCACGTCGCACGCGGCTATGAAAAATACGACGACATATTTTAAGTCTTAAATGGAATAGAACTTGTTGACAATTTTTGTAAGTGTCACAGTGATAAAGAAGCACTAAGTGACTATCAATCTATCCGCATGCCACCGAGAGATAACCCCGGATATTGTTCTGCGCAAACTTTTATTGCCTTTCAAAATTTTCGATTAGATTTGGCTGGGCTTCACACACCGTAAATTTGTCAAACTATCATTTTCTCTATAATTGTCGACAAATTCATTATAGGTGATCTAGGTAGGACAGACTTCGAACCCTTATTAAATTGAAAAGCATTTCACATACTAAAACCAGTAGAATAGTATTCCAAATTTCGTATCAAAATTTTGGTACGTATAGTATTTGTAATGGTCTCACCGAGCGATGCAAATATGCGTTAAGAGGCTCGTCTACCATTTTTTCGAATTCCTAGAATACTCTCGATATTACTTTTTTTTTTTCTATTTCACTCTCTACGGCTGCCCGAAACCAGCCCGAAACTCGTACTTTCCCGCATCCTATCTATGCAATGTCATTTTGAAGTTAAAAATTACTGTAAACATGGCTCCAGATTCCCATAATAACTTGTGTATTTTTTAAAGAAATTAAGTAAAACAAAAATTATTCGAAAAAGGAAGCTTAGCTGCATGCTTCTTGCTTTTTAAATTTTTCTTGCCATTTATAGTTACCGAGGCAAATATTATCAAATAATGACAAAAAACCGCAAAAAACGTCATTTTAAATATTTTTTTACTTCAAATTCCTAGGCCAAAGAAAAAAAATAAAAATTTAGAAGCATTAAGACATCCTTTGTTAATACACTAATATGTAAAAGCATCATATATTTCAATTACAATTAAAGTAAACGTGGGAGGCGTACACCTCTGTAACGCTGTAAAATTTTAGGGTAGACGAACACCTTAAGAAGATATGGAGCCAGATTAATAGCGGATCACCTTTCTATATCTAGGAATATAATATTGGAATTGACTCAATACAATAGTGAAGCATCAAAACATGATATTACAGACGCGATCATGCTGCTCTAATTTTAGTTGAAGTACTTGCATAGTCATTATGTCTATCACTTACATGTGATGAACGATGAAGTATACGTCATATCATATTGACGCATCTTGTGCAGTTAATCATGTGCAGAATTACCTAATACCTATAATTACCATAACCGTAATGAGATGAGTCATATTACCTAATTATAAATTGACGAATTAAAGCTAATCAGGATTCTAGACAGGCAGTAGAACAATGAAGGGAAGAAATATTTATTCAAGGCTGCAGTTTTTATAATGCTTTATCCCTTTATTTTATTTTTATTTTATTTAAATTAAGCCACTCAACAAGATAAGTCCCAATTATAGAATAGCACTTAAATTTTTACTTCCTTGTACGGAGTAATAAGGAAGTATTGTAATCGCGAAAAATTTCGGTTTTCAGATTTTGATGGAAATATCCGTTTTGACCTTTTCTGAATCCATTATGACTAGTTTCGTCGTGACGTCTGTACGTATGTACGTACGTACGGGCGTACGTATGTGTGTCGCATAACTCAAATTCGATTAGACGTAGAAAGTTGAAATTTTGTATTTAGGACTGTTATAGCATCTAGTTGTGCACCTCCTATTTTTGGTTTCAATCTACAAACCGGAAGTAGTAAATTTTAAAAAAATTTCGATAAATATTTAATTTAAGACAAATTTTTTTATTTTAAATGAAAGATTATGTGATTATTACCTACAATCGGTTTTTTATAAATATTTTTGTATCTGGTATCATTTAAGAATAATTAAAGTATATATTTAGTATTTCGGTATCTTGTAGTCCATGATCGATTAACATTTGTTATGTAAAATTTAAATGATTATGACATGACAGTGACAATAGTAAAATATGCTTTATATCTTCTTCTGCAGTTTAAATAAAATGATTAAAATATATTTGTGAGTATACTAGTATAATAAGTTAAAAGAATTTTTTATATTATTCTACATTTTAGTTATTAAGAAAAGTATGAACACACAAGGCGTACAAGGAAGTCATGTGGTGTCCACGTCAGATTTTTTTTTACAAATAATATCTCTACTGTATAGACAACCAAAAGAAATAAAATAATAATAATAATGAAGTTAACAAGATACAGAGCACATAATATGATTTTACTATATAATATAACACGGCGGGATAGCATAGTGGATAGAATGCTAGGCTCTGGTTACAGAGGTCGTGGGTTCGAATCCCGGTCAGGTCAGGAAATTTTCTCGGCCTGATTTGGATCGGTACCTACCTATTCCCGTTACCATTCCAAGTTGGGATCTAATTAACTTGGCAACCTCTAGCTATCGGGCACGGGGCACCGGATTGACTGGCAACACACATGGTAGTAAAGTGTACGAGAAAGTGGCAAAAATATATATAAAATTAATACTGTGTGTATGCCATCAAGTCACCCTAGGGATATATAACTCAAATGAGGTTCAAATCCCGAAATAATCATATACAAAATGTAAGGCTTTTTTAACTTGTTAATTATAGCTACCTACTTTAAAACAGTTTTGTGTAATAAGTAAGTAAATAGTTTATTGTTACCTTTCGGTGTACAAAATCTTTACAATATTACATTTACATTTAAAGTGGTAGGTATATTTTTTTACTAACTTATACAAATACATATGCAATATCCAAGAAGGGTATTGGGTTGGTTATTTAGTTCAGTTCAGTGTTTCAGAGTTTCTACCAAAAACCTCGACATATTGTGTACTAAATTGATTACTTTTATACAAGTATTTCATGAAACGTCTAGGATTTTCACTTTTTTCATGGCAAATACCTCATTTTTGAGGTCTCCTTTCAATATAATTGACTGGATTGCTAATTTGCTACTATGGTAAAGTACCCTATTAGATCTAATAGGTACTTAGTGCAAAGTTTAATGTGAATTGTATTTGTATAAATATAGCGAGTAGGTAAATTATGATATTTCGCTTAACTATAGTTATAGTTGAGCTGACATCGAATTCTTGCAGTAACATATTCATAGTGATAAAATAAAATCTTTATACCAACACATAATTTTCGCTCCAGTTGCCAACAAGTTTAAATACGTATATAATAACATTTCGTGAATACGCAAGGGAAATTTAAGGGGTTTTTAAACAACGTCAGTTGAAAAGAAGAGGAAGAAGAAGAAGAAGAAGCGTCCGCGAAAGAGAAAACAGAACAGTGAACACAAACATCGTGCTCTCAAGCCCGGAATTAAAGTGTTTATTGATGTCCTGGGCGCAGGACACTTGATCCACTTAAAAAGAATTAAAAGCGGCGGCCCAGTGCCAAGTCCGCCTCGCATCGCGGGTTTTGACCGCGCATGTTTCCCCCCCTCCCCCCATTTCACATCCGGAATGGACTCATCCGACTGCAAGTGCGCCACACTTAACGGAAAACATTTTCTATGTGCCGTTGCATCGTCGCCATTGTAAACTGAGACTTTATTTGACGTCTTCAACAACCATAACGGCTATAAACATTATTTTATATCCTTTTGGCGAAGACACAGCGTAACTAAATCCTACCCTATTACATAATTTTCGTCACAACAATTTCAAGCTTTCAAAACTGAAATAAAAATAATAAAAGCTCAAATCGATATTCGATTTTCAGATGTCGAAATTCCGTTTAATTAGGTCAAATTTATTTGACGTCTTCAACAACCATAACGGCTATAATAGTTATTTGTGTATTAAGGGTATCGACTCCACGTAGCTCAACACCGCGTTTTTTCCTATGTTAATGCATAGAAACGCTCGCTAAAAATACGGAAAAGCAGTCTAGCAATTTCTACAATGCTCACGAAGTTTTATAGATAAAGCAAAATTTCATAAATTTATTTACAGACGAAGAATGCAACTAGGATTATGCCGAGTTACATTTTCTAAAAAATCTCTTAATAATAAGAAAAATCATGTAAAAAATTGCTTCAAATACACTTTTTCATTAATTTTGTATATAGATTTCAAAGATTTTTTCAGAATTCTAACTGGATGTAATCCTAGATTAATTCTTTCACAAAAATCTAGTACCTGTTTTTCCTTCAAATTTTTAATATGCAATGAGTAAAGCAGAAACTGCTACACCTCTAAACACGCAATATTTTGTTATGGAGATGAGACCCTTAAGAGCGTAAAGTGACTCTTTGTTACTCGCGCACGGTAATAGCGCTGCAATAGTGCAAGAGGAACAAATACATTTTACGCTCGTAATACATACATAATTTTATCTACGACTAAAATTATTTGTTATAATAATAATAGTATTCAGTTAGTACAATCTGCGTTCAATCAATTTATGTTTTATTCGTAAGCATGACGATACCAATAATATCGAAATAAATTAATAAAAAAATCTGACGTGGCCGTTACAATACCTCTCGCCTTGACATTGAAGTATTATTATTTAACCTCGTATTTAACCAAATATTAAGCTTTAATTTAAATAAAATACAACAACACCGTATAACATTTGATATAATAATATAAAATAATCATACATTATATTATTTCTGTTTATCTGTCACATTGACAATTTTATTTTTGTTTTAAATTTTATTTCTATTTCGGGATTCACAAATCGTGGTAGGTAAAATTATATATTTAAAAAAATTATATTTCTTTATTGGTTAAAGATATAAAAACAAGTAAGATTAAATATTGTACAATGTAATTTCTTCTTTCATGTGTGGTATGTCAAATTGTAACAATCGCATTATTTTATACAATTTTTGCAAAAAATGTTATAGTGCTACAAGAAAAGTACTATTTCCGGTTGGTGGATTTTTACCAAAATCTTTTCAGCTCTTCATTAACATATATAAATGTATAATGCAAAATATTAGAATTTTATGTTCAGTAGAATTTGAGATAATGAACCGGGACGAAAGGCTATAGTAGGCGTACATACAGACTTTCATACACACACACACACAGACATCATCGTGAAAATAGTCAAAATAGGTTCTTAAGGTGCTAAAACGTGCTTATTGACAAAAATCTCGACATCGAATTTTTTCACGATCCCTATACCTCTCTAGGCGAGAGGTAAAAATTGATTTATTCGGTTATTTTATTTTATGTAATCAAAAAGTACTTTATAGCGCGTTGTCATAGGAGACGCGCAATAAAATGTTTTATCCAACACCTTTTAATAAAAGCATCATAACTACGGTGATTTTAAACAAACTAAGTAAAAAATTACCCACAAGTGGCTTTGATCAAAATTATACCTACTTGTGGGTAAATTGTTACTTGCTTGTTGAAAGTCACCATAGAAACTATGTTTTAGGTTGAAACTTAATATTTTAAAAATATTTAAGCAGTTATTAAGAGGTGTTGGATAAAACGTTATACTTCACACATGGGCAAAAAGGAATGACCCACTCGAGAAAATTATCTCACTCAGCCTTCGGCCCCGTGAGTTAAGATTTCCCTCGTGGGTAATTCCTTACTTTGTCCACTTGTAAAGTAAATAACTATTTTTGCTTGGTCCTCAGTAACAATCAACTTTACGTTGACAATTGAAAGCATATAAACTTTTCATACTAGTCGTAGATAAACATTATTTTATATCCTTTTGGCGAAGACTAAATCCTACACTATTACATAATTTTCGTCACAACATTTTATTTGAGAATTTCAAGCTTTCAAAACTGAAATAAAAATAATAAAAGCTCTAATCGATATTCGATTTTCAGATATCAAAATTCGTTTTAATTAGGTCAAATGCTCTTACCCAAATTAAAAATTCCTGTCGGCTGACGCAAATTTTAGTATTAATTAAATAGAATATTATGCGAAATAACATTGACGCTATATCAAAAACATAATTTAAAAATCTATTAGGAATATTTAATTATTAGATAGCGCATAATCCGGACATTAATTAAACAGCTGTTTGTAGACGAACTAACTTGTAGTTGATTACTTTCAATTAACGAATGAAGTGTTTGTCAGTGGCGAGGTGATTAATGGCGGATCCGCCCACACTAAAATTAATTTTTATTCAGCTATTTAAATGCGGATTCCCCGCTAATTACAAACGACAGTGCATTGTTTTGGGCATGGGAACGACAACATCTGACGTCATCGGGGGCATTGTTTACTTATGGCCATTTGCACGAGTTCGGGTTATAACTGATAGTTAGCTGACAATAGGTTAACCTTAACTACTGGTTAAATTTTATTTGCATTGCACAGCATAATTTTAGGTCATAGTTAAATTAATCTATAAATATTAGCCGAACTATTAATTTTAGACCAAAAAATGAATTATATTCTAGTGATGTTTTAAAGAAATCTAGTAAATTTTGCAATAATTTTTAAGTGTAGCTGTTAGAATCGTTTTATTCTGTCGGAATTCTGTATATAAATACAGATTGTTATCAATTTTAAATATAAATCAGTTTGGTTTGACATAATTATTGACAGGTGAAAATGACATTTCTATAACCAAGTGAGTTTATGAGTTTATATAATTATTGCAATAATTTATCTTCAATGTTATATGATGTTACAGAAATATTCTATAATTGATTATGGTGCTACTTTAGAGGAAAATAAATTATAAAGAAATAGTGTAAAATTTGGCATAAAATTCGTATAAAGTGACATTTTATTTTTTATTTCATCGACGAGCAAAAAGGGCAAACAATAATAGCGATGGACATATAATTTGAACATATTTAATATGTATAACATTATTTTGTTATCATTATATTGTGTGTACCAATATATAGTATATTCAGTTCCGTCTAAAACTAATTTTTTTAAACGTAATCTAGTAAATAAAATCATAAATATGATTAGCTCATTATATCTATTCGTCCTGGTCCTGGTAATCTGCGCAATATAAGTAAATATCTCGACATTATCGTCCAAATTTGTAGGTTAACTTATAGTTAAGCACTTAAACCCTACAGAATCCACTAGTTAAAATTAACTAAAAATTTGACTGTTTAACCTCTGGTTAAGAACCTGTGCAACGAATTTTCTATATAACCAACACTTTAACTACAGGTTAGCGCTAAACCGAAGTGGTGCAAATGGCCATTAATGGCTGGTGAAATGAAAAGTGATAGTGATGGTAACTTACCGTTATGGACGAGAAGTGTGGAATCTCTGGCTAGCGCAAGTTCGGAATCTGTGAGGGTCGCGTCGGAGGCGTTATCAGATGTCGGGGTGTCGCTCAGTCCAGCTCCGGCCTAAACATAACGAAATTACCCATTAGGATTTAAGAAAACAACCACACAAGTTGGTAAAGAAAGTATCATTAACATCAGAAATAATATTTTGTTCCCCTTCGATAGGTGAAATCATGAACCCTTTTAAAATATTCCTATTTCGAACACTCGCCTTATTGTACAATTGTACATTTGTTCCAAGAGAAGCTTAGTGACCCAGCCTTAGAGCCGGATATGAAAATAAAAATATTTTTGATAATGTGAAACAAAATTCGCTCAACGCACGTTGGCTCATGATATCATTGCAATTCGTTCAGTTGCGGTGTTATATATTTACAATAATTACTAATTCACTAATAAAAAATGCTTTGCAAGCATACATTTTTTTAAAAATAACTTCCAAATGGTTTAGAAAAAGTACACAAAATCTTCACGAACTTATTTTTAAAGGTTTATTATAGGAAATATTAATACAAGTTCTATGAATTTTGCATCATTTTATCATCTATTTTAAAGCATGCAAAACAAAGATTTAGTGAATTGCCATAATTGTCCATGTAAAACGAGCATAATTTCAGTTCAATTATTCAAAAACCGGATAGACGAAAATATTAAAAAAAAATTAGAATCTCAATAGTGTAATAAAGACACTGTACCTATAAATTTAAACCTCTCATCAGAATTTTTTTATGGTCACCAACCTCCTTAACATATCTTGACCTGACCATTTGTGGTCAGTTTCAGTTATCAATGGAATTAAAGAAGCTATTTGACAGCTACTTGGTGGTTGAACGCACCACTGTGTTTCACGAATGTAGAAAACAAAAATCCTGACTACGTCTATGCAAACACATAACCAAGTAAAAAACTTAACTAATATAAATGACAATGCTAAAAAAGTTTATTGTAAGTATTGATTTGCAATAACGAAATTAATATTTTTGTACTAGATACATAATTTATATGTGAAATGATATGTAAGATATGTATGTATAAATTTACATTAATATAATTCATTCATAAACAAGGTACATTTTAATAAAACGAATTGCCGATATAAAAAGTAATGAATTCTGTGTAACAATAGTTATATTTACCAATATAATGTCATAAAATTTTAAATCACCATTAAGTTCTATATTTAAAAATGAAATAAAACTTAATTTAAAAATAGATAAAACTTGTAAATAAACACAGTATGTCATTATGTATTGAAGCGACAATTTATTATTATATGCCATTTACCCTCGCATTTACCTTAACAAAGCAAGTTGATATCAAAATAAAATAGGTTAACCTGCATACATTACAGAATTTAATAAAGATATTACTATATCAATTTTCAAGAATTAACATACGTCTCTACATACTATCTGCTATGACTATGTATCGTTGAACGATGCGAAAAAAGAACGTGTTTCGTGTCTTGATTCATCATTCACCTATAGCTACTTGGTACTTTGAATGTACTGCGTCTACATGGAATACGTTCATGCTTTATAACTCATTTTGTGATTTTAAAAGATAAATCAAATGTGTGGCAAATATTTATCAAAACGTACAGACCGTAAGTATAATGTATCAGTAGTAGACTTTGGCATCCTCTTTGAATAAAAATCCAAGTATTATGTATGTTTGATTAAGCATTTTATTATTTTCATACAATTTAAATTCAAGGTTTCAGAAATAAAATTAGGTTATGAGTCCAAAAAATGCAAATAAAATTACCAATTACCTTTCTCGTATTCACATTATTCCATATTTTAAATGCACAACACAACACAACACAACACTAAACTCTAATATCAATTTTATTGATAAAAGTTCTTTGGTTAAAAACATTATTCACACAGTACAGAGAACGTACTAACTACTACCTATTACCGCAACAAACCAAACATAACTGACCGTTGCTTTTCGACAGAGTACAACATGCCTGCATGTGATTTAACGTTAGATTAATTATAAACAAGTTTACTGCTCTTTCCAACAGAGCTGAATTATAAGAGTATTGTTCTATTTAGCTATATTTAGACTGGTCTGGTAAAACACAATTTAAATCTGTTCGTTTATTTTGTGCTTTCTTTTTCTTATCCTAATAAAAATGTTAATTGCATTTATTTGTTTTTGCCCATAGATCGTTTATTAAAATTTGTTCGCTCTTATTTTATACAGGTAGTATGAGTATTGAGTACCTACAAAAAATATTTTTGAAAACATATCAGATACCTAAATGATTATTTATAGAAATTATTATTTTGCGCCTTAAAAAATATATAATATTCATTAATATACTAGTTCCCAAATTGAATATAGCGAGTTTTTTATTACGTGATGACCAATTACTAAGTATGTTGTATAGCACGTATATACCCTTCAATTTTTTTCTCCAGTTGCATACCTAAGCGTATACATGAATACAAGAAAATAGAAAATAAAATCCGTGGTGATTTATACCTTGAAATTCACGAAACGGGTTAGATTATAAATTTTTAATTTACAACAAATTACATATTTATAAATGTATGCGAACTAAAATTGTTCTAGTTACAGTAAAAGAATTTTAGGATAAAAATCTTTAAGCGACCTAACAAACAGGTAGATTACTAGATTAAAATAAGGCCAGATTACAATATCTGGATAATTAGCAGTGAGCATCATTATTGTTATATTGATTAAACCCACGGTGACCATTATTTAAATAATAATTATAATTATTACGATTAACTTAAGTGAATTAAGTTTGGCTTTTGGGAAACGACTCGAATAAATTGTATAATTAAAAACAAAGACATCTTTGTGAACGTCCAATAGAAAAACAGAGTTTGTAAGTTATAAAACAATACTCATTTCTTGTTATAATAGGGTTATGCACCATACTCGAAAAAATGAGAAATTTGTATTAAAAATCAATACTTATCGATTAATCGTAAATATATGCAAAAACAGAATGTTAAAAAACCATTTTGTTAAAAAGTTATAAGCTATTGAAATTTGAATTTGCTGAGACGTGACATCAGGATTGTAAACTTTTTCATTTGTGGAAGAGCACGGTAGGCAATGAAAGTCAAAAGCGGTACGCGGCACTAACCTGAAAAAGATTTCAGTAATGTGAAAGTATCAATTTAAAGTTGATGTTAATGCTGTTTTATACATATAATAATTGTTTATTCAATCAAATTTCTTAATCATACTTATTGGTTATTGGAATTAGCTTTGCAGTTTATTATTGTATTTTATTAATCGACACAAATTTTCATCTGTCAACATTACATGTCAGCAACAGTATAACATCAAACTGTTCTGTTACTGGACTAACATTTTAATAAATCTTATTAACAATAACAATGTCATTTCTTTTACACTTTGAGTTACTTTTATCATTATAATACGTTGTATCTTCCTACAAATATATATTTTAATAAAGTATTTTTTTAAATTTTCTAACCTTGTATGACCCATCGTTTGAAAGCCATAGTTAATAAAAAAATTACAGGGATAAAATCACAGTTCAAATATTAAAAATTCATATAGGTACTATATTTTATGCACGGTCATATCCTAATTTGACAGTTATACACGAATTTCTTTGACATAAACGTCACTTTATAGCCCAAGGAACACATTATAGCGCAGTGCACCATAAAGAAACGTCAAATTAATGCAAATAGGTTATATTTTCAATTTTCCTTATATAACCTATCAATAATCCTATAAATAACCATTTTCTGTAATTAGTTGTACAATTTTTTTATTTAAATAACATCATTTTTACTTACATTTAACATAAATTATCTTCTAAATGTTTAGTTCAATAATGACAACTTTGACATTTAGCTTTTTCGAAATTTTAGTTTATTTTCGGCATTTTTTTGGTATCTTAACAATATTCCAAGAATTTAGTAATTTTTGGTAATTTGAACAAGTAAATTAAATTAATAGATTTATTAGAAAATATTGAACCGTGCATAAAGTTGGGTATGTACAACGGGCGTAACTTGCTTTTATGGCTTTTGACGTGTTTTTAGCCCTCGGCTGACGCTCGGGCTCAAAATCACATCTCAAGCCTTAAGCTTCCTTACACCCTTAATACATAAATAACTATTAAGAAAAAAAAATATTGGTGCATAACCTTATTAATAAGAAAATAATTTCATAACCACAAATGATAAAAAAAGAAAACACTGAAACCTGTGCATATCCAAATTGATCTACCTGCTGGTAGAGGGGATGCTGGTACGTGTGCTGGGTGTTGTGGGACTGCTGGTATCGCCGGGGGGAGGGGGTATCTGCTTCCCCGTCCGATCCGCTCAGACTATACGCTGGATACAACCGCCCCTTTCCTGCAACAGACGAAGTCACATGAGCGAGATAAGCAGGAGAGCAGGACTATGTGCTCCTGCTGTGGACACCATACGTGACCATTGGATATTTAATTAACAAGCATCTGATAACGCCATATTATGGGAAGACTCCGGGGACAACTTACTCCGGGGAGATTATTTTTATCGGGGTAAATTATAGTTAAGTGCAATTTTGATTACGTTTGATGCAATAAACTGGTTTTCAGCTCAGCTAGAAGAATGATTCAATTTCAAATGGGGTAAATATTAAATTATATTAAAAAATAATTGGTTTAATGGATGACAACATTATATTAATGAACTTAATTGCACTACCACGTTTACAGTTTACATTCACATTAATCAAATTTTGTAAACCGTCCATATTCATTTCAATATTTGCAATTTTATTATTTTATATAAAGGGTGTTTCTATACCTCTGCATGCAACTTTAATATTTATAATTTGATGTACCTACTGATTACAGGTTTTTTTTTTCAAAATTCGCAAAAATAAGGGTAGTGAACATATGTTTCATTGGTTTGAACGTCCATTTAACTGCTTATTTATTTTGTTATCTATAAAATAAAATTATAAATAGTATCAGACTATTACAAAGTCACTTCTTATGTAATAATTAATAAATAAACATTTAAATGGTCGTTCAAACCAATGGAAATTATATTTTCACTACCCTTATTTTTGCGAAATTTGAAAAAATCTTTTTTTTCTGTAATCATTAGGTATATCAAATTATATAACTTATTAAAGTTGCGTGCAGAGGTATAGAAACACCATGTATACATACGCGTTTTACCCGCCTTGGATACGGCAGTTTCATTATGTGTAAACCATTGGTAGGTACGGGTTATAGATATACCGTGCGTGCGGTTACCAGCCGTCAACTCATGATTTATTGCAACATTGTAAGTGAAGTGTAGGTACTACATGTATATGTACGAGTACATGGGTGATTTTTGTGCAGTGAGGGTATATAATATTAATTGTAATCTAAATATTTAATAATAGAAGAAAAATCTCACAGTCTATTTTTTCATCTCTTTATATCTATATTTGCAATAATTTTCATTACCTACTTTAAATAATTATTTCTTCTTATAATGTTTCATGTAGTTATGTAACACATAAAATTTTAATATTCTCACATTTTGCATCAAATATAATGTTCAAACTGCAATATACTTGTATGTCTTTGCGATAGTTTATATTCTGCAATGACAATATATTTGTCATTTAAATTCATCGAGTAAAAATTTATGAAATCTAGTAAACGATCTTCAGTATTATTTATATCATTTATTTTATTTTAAAATCGTTAAGAGGAGGGGATCCGGATCCGAACCCCCTCCCTCCACCCCGCCCCTGCCTACGCTACTGATAATGTTACTTTGTTTTATAAGTATTTTCATTATTTTAGACACGTAATCTTGCTGCATAAAATAATATTTTTAATTTCTGCTACAAAAATATAAAAATAAATTTAGCTCGGTAAACAACTCAACAATTAAAAAAAACTTAATGTTCGTTAATTGCAGTAAATCTCTTTACAAATTCTCGTTTGTAATGTTAAATAAATTAGTTATGACTTTATTTACAAAATTCTATATTAACTAATTAATGGGAGTAATATTATTATAGTCTGCTAATTGAGAAAGAACTTTCATGAAATAATTTAAAAATGCGAATAGTGTTTCGTTTAAAAGCAAATCTTTGTAAAAGGGTTAAAAAGCTACTAGGCATATTAAATTAGCAAGAAGAAAAAGTAAAGTAATTAAAATACTGGTTCCAAGATTAGTCCACCTTAAAAGTCATGAAATAAATGAAGTTCACTCTGTGCTTCCTCAAAAGAAATTAATGGTTTTTATTTAATTAAAAAAGCGAGATAAGCTTTGATGCAGTTTAATTATCTTATCGTGCGAGTTGATTGGGCGGACGTCGGACGTTGCTAGAGAAATAGATGGCTATGGCGACTTGCTGGAGATACAGCGTGGTCAAAAAGAAAAGGGTCGCACATAAATCTTCGTCCACCGACTGCCTCTGACAGCTCACCCTATATATTTTCGATGCATTCACGAATTTACGTTCGTTAGCGATATTTATTACCATTAATTTGTGGACTTTAGTCGAGATAACTACTGTTTACGCCTTTGATTTATTTTGATAGCTCCAGAATTAGATTCGAATTTTATATTGTAACTTAGTACCTACTAACTTAAGACTAATTAAACAAAAAAAGAAGACATCAAAAAACGAACCCGTAAAAACAAAATTTTTCACCATAAATTCTTTATACAGTATATGAGACTCGATCGATATTTATTTAAATATTTGTTTTTAAACCAGATCGGTGCAGTACATTTTGAGATAGCTTGATGCCATTTTGTTTCAAGATGGCGGACTAACATTTTAATTTCAAGACAGATTCTTAGCTATTACTGTACCAAATTTGAACGCAATAGTTACAGTACATTTTGAGATATCTGTCTGCCATTTTGTTTCAAGATGGAGGACTGACATTTTAATATATCTATATCATAAGTTAGATCCTTGGCTATTACTGTACCAAATTTGACCGCAATCGGTGCAGTGCATTTTTCGATAGCTAGCTGCCATTTCGTTTCAATATGGCGGATAATCTGAAATATTGCCAAAGTGTATTGTTAGGTGACAAAAGTCTGTTTCAAGATGGCGGAATAACATTTTAATAACTTCAAGACAGATTCTTAGCTATTACTGTACCAAATTTGAACGCAATAGTTACAGTACATTTTGAGATATCTGTCTGCCATTTTGTTTCAAGATGGCGGACTGACATTTTAATATATCTATATCATAAGTTAGATCCTTGGCTATTACTGTACCAAATTTGACCGCAATCGGTGCAGTACATTTTTAGATAGCTAGCCGCCATTTCGTTTCAAGATGGCGGATAATCTGAAATTTTGTCAAAGTGGATTGTTAGGTGACAAAAGTTTTTTTGCAAAATTTCAGCTCGATAGGGTTCCGGAAAGTGGGTCATTTTTGACTTTTTTTGCCGTAGAGATGACGACAAGAAGATGAAGTTAATATTAAAAAGAAATAACTAACCATATAATTGTTTGGAAAATATTCGTGACTATGGGAAATGTAAAAACAAGTACGCTAAAATGAACCGCAATCCTTCCATTAACAATTCCAACTTTGTAGGTAGCGTTTCTACGGCAGTTGCAAGTTGACAGATTAAGAAATATAGTGGAACATAATTCATGCAAATGTTCAATTTTAGCAATGCAGTCAGTCGTTCAATTTCACCAACCATCAAAGTAACACTATTATTCTTTCTTTTATTTTTTAAAAAGCTTCAAGTTTCTTTGTGAAAAACCAAATTGACATGTTGAACGCAAGCTGACCACTTATCCAGAGTTTCAACGGTTGCCGGAACATTATACACGCGACCATGTGACGCGACTCGGTTGCTAGGCAACAGACGCCTTTACGCGACGAAAATTTGTTTGAAGTGCTTGGGAACGGGGCGGCGAGCAGCAAGGAGGGTAAAAAGCCCGTGAAAGCACGGCGGAGAGGTAAGAGGGTAGATGATAAATGTTTGCAATTAAGGTCTCAGCGTATTAATCTTAAGGGTAAAAAATATGTAAAGCTTTCGTGAATTAGTTGCTCGTTAGAAATCATTATAATTCTTCCATTTTCCGTTTTCTTTAACTTGTTTTCTTTTGTCTGATAAGTAATGAAGCAAGTGTAAACAAAGCTGTTTAATAAATAACAGAACTCTATGTTTGTCTTCACAAAAAATAAACAATTTTATTATGGTGCATTTGTGACAAGGTCGAGTTGACTTAAATCATGATTTTATAAAAAAAAATTGATTATTTTGAATAAATAAAAAAAACTTGTGGTTAATTTGATTTTTTATTAATTTTAATTAATTTTTTTTAAAAATTTATACAATATCATTATTTTGATTTCTTAATAAACAATACTGCCGTCCTTAGGAAAAATGTCCTATCTGCAAAAATTTTGTTTTAGCTATTATTTTATATAAAAATTTGTGTGGAAACATCTATGCGGATTTTTACTATTAAAATTGCTTTATATAAATATAATAACCATGAATAATAAATTCTACCTTTTGTTAAGGCAGCTAGACATTCTATTTTGGTATATTTGTAATAATTTATGCAGATTACAAAAATCTCAAAATTTGCAGATAGGACATTCTTCCTAAGGAGGGCAGAATAGGTAAAAGTAGGTAAGTATATTTTTGTATTTTCAATAATTAAAAACATCTTTGTTAGGTTTATTTTAATTCAAATAATGAATAATTTTTCTTTATTATTTTCCTCGGCCATTGAAAAATAATATTTCACATTCGTAATAAAAAATCCTTCTTTAAAGTACAGTAACCATGCCATAATCCCAATGAAACATCAAATAAAATAATAAAAGTATCATAGAATGCAAACAGCTTAGATTTTGCTAATATAAAAACTACGAATAATCATTTTCTGTAGTTAGTTTTACAATAAGTATTTTATTTAAATAACATGATTTACATTTTAAACATAAATGATCTTGTAAATGTATAATCGGGTTAATTCAATGATGACAACTTTGACATTTAGATTTTTCGGAAGATTGTTTCGATATCTTAGCAACAATAATAGTAATTAACGTTACAAGTCCGGGAATTCATATTTAACAGTACGAGTGAGACGTTTGAAGACGAGGCGACGAAGGAGCCGAGTCTTGAAACTCGAAACGAGTATTCTTAAAAGAATTCACGGACGAATGTCGTTATGTATTTTATTTCATTCTGTGTCAAATTCCGTTTTAAAGAAACAGTAATATTAATTTCAAAATAATTTACCTAATGCTCCAAATTTAGTAACATTTTCGAAACATAATTAACAACTGCAATTTGGCGATTGTTTAATTGTTATTGCGTTGATTAATTTCTATACCAACACTTTACCGGACAAAGGCCGTTATTTGCGTTTTCCCGGACTCAAACTGTTGACGTAAAGTATTTGAATTTGACACAGGATGAAATAAAAAAATTTAGAATTTTTTGTGTGGTTATTTTGAAACATTTAAACAAATAAATAACATAGGTAACTAACTTATTCAAATATTACACGTAAGTAGTTTTTATATAATATTTTAATTTGATTAAAAAATACCAACATTGTAGGTACTTGCAGTTTATTTAAACTTCAAATAATAATAAAAAACTTCCTGTAACATATAATAAATACTTGTATGTAACTAATTCCGGAGCTATACCTACCTATACCTACGTTGTATTTTGTAATTTCTATGATGATTACAAAAAAGAGCACTAGTAGATGTATGTTAAATAATTCAAAGTAATTATGCATAGCTACATGATGTTGTTATTTTGTACCTACAGTATGTCATCGAATAAAAAACTAAGTACCTACTCACGGGCTAAAAAGAAAACATAAAAATGCAATAACAATTGGACCAGTTCATAAAAAATTAATCACTAATTGTACTGAACTTGTCTCTCGTACCTTTGACAGCTAAATAACACTAACTCGATTACAAGCGCAGGTCGTGTCCATGTCCATGTCAATCCTCACATGTGCCATGTTAAAATGAAAACGTTAATATTGTTCTTTGTTCGCGGCAATTAATATTTAAAATTGATGTCCATCTTTATTAAATGAGGAACAATGGAGCATGAGTTAATAAAACATTAATTAAGAACTTTCCTGCTAAATATTTCACTATCAAACTAATGAAATTGTACAAGAATTGAACTTTGAGAAACTTTATATATGCTATTATTGAAGTAATTAACTATAGGAACATATAAGTATAATTACGGACTAGAATTCAAAGTAGTACATTATTTGCAAAGTTTAATTTTATGGAGAATTATTTATTAATTTACTTTCGTATGCAGTATTTATTTTAGCTATATGATGTCGATGTTACATATTATATTTCATTAACATAATAGTTTGGACGCACGAGGCTGTCACAGTACAAATGTTCAGTATTTTGTTATTCATCTGTGTGGTAGTGTGGTAAAATCCAGCATAAAATGTACTAACGTAGCGAGTGTTTTGTGGCCAGTACAAAAATGATAAAATTTTATTTCAACCAGGATTTAATAGAGAAAGAATGAATCTACAGATGTACCTTTTTAAAATTTTGATTAAAAAATTGTAAATGAATATAAAAATTCCGAAAAATTCAAAAAAAAATCCTATTTTATACAAACTACACGGTTATATCTCATGATATAAATTTATTTTTAAAATTTTAAAAAGGCACATCTGTAGATCTATTCTTTTTCTATGAATTCAATAAAAATCTGACAGTTTACTCGCAACGACAACACTTTTACAGTATTTTTTAACTTCAACATGACATTGTATTGCTAAGATGAGACAATGTACGAGTTTCGGGCTGGTTTCAGGCAGCCCTAGTAGTAGGGAAAAAAGTAAAATCTAGAGTATTCTAGGAATTCGGTAAAAACGTAGACGAGCCGCTTAAATGCAAAATAAAAAATCTGCTGTGGCCACCACACGACCTCTCGCCTAATTCTGCTTATTCTACTAATCTAATAGTTTTACTTACATTTTAATAGTTTCATGTTCATGTAATATGTAAACGATAATGTAAACCAATATGCAAGCAAAAGATGTCAACTGTACTGTCACTGTCATAATAATTCAAATTTTATGTAGAAACAAATTTCATATCATGGACAACAAGATACTGGAATTTCAAAAAAATAGAATATTAATTGTACTTTATTTTATTGTTCAATACTTCCAGATTCAGCAATTTGTATTTATAAATAACTGTACACATAGATAATCACAATTTCTTTTATTTTTAATTGCAAAAATTGTCATAAATAAATAATGTACCAATATATTTAAGGAAAACTTTTCCAAACTTCTAAAAGTACTACTTCCGGTTTGCGGATTTCTACCAAAATCTTATCCGGTGTTAAGATACTTATCAAAACCTTAAATATGAAATTTGGTTATAAACGGTTTGATACTTTTTAAGTTATCGTGGACGAAAAATCGTCGATTCATACAAACACACAAACACACAAACATACAAACACACACACACACACACACACAGACATCATCGTGAAAATAGTAAATTCGTATTCTAGAGACCCTGAAACGTGCTTATCCACCAAAAACTCATACTCGAAAATTTTGACCCATTACAATACCTCTCTTATAGAATATGAGGCGAGAGGTAAAAATACTAATGCATTGCTAATAATAACAAATCGTTGCTATAAGTAACGAGTAAGTGAGAAGTTATAGTTGTCAAACTAAAGAGTGACTCAACAATTATTTATTTATTTAAAATTCATCACATATTTTCTTATTTGCTAGATAAATAGAATTAAATAATAGTGCAACAACTATTCTTATAAAATTATGGTACAATTATTTTTCCTCCGAATAAAGTATCAATAGTGTATTGATCTACCAATGTATTATTATTTCAGAAGTTCGCATACTAAATGTAATTGTTCGTTATGCATTTAGAAAAGTGATCGTAGCTCGCTGGCGATTGAGTTGGCTCAATACCACTCTGCGTTCGGTTATTAAACAGACGATCTCGATTTATTCATGAGAGTTGCAGGTCTTTGTATGGGCGAATACACAACGCGAATCATTGTTAATCGTGTTAGGTGGCCAAGAGCGGGCGCCACGACGGCAGAGACGCCACCACCGCAACCGCCGCCGCCGCCGCTCCTTGAAATTCGTTAATTAATTTAGAATTCCGGTCGATTTCGAATACCGTAATGAAGCCGGGTCAGAGACGGACTTGCAAAGGAGTTCCTCTTCCTCTGATCAAAAGGCTACGGCTACGGGAATTTATGCTAACTTCGATTCATGTTTTGTGTTCGGTTAGAGAGGAAATGTAGTCAACTATTTAAGTGGGGTTTGTGTACATGCGTGCGTTTGTTTATGCCATCAGACCCGATATTCAATTACCATCATAACTTTAGTAAGATTCGTAACTTCATATTTAAGGCGGGAATTTAGCTGTATATAAAGGAAAAGGGAGCACACAATTTGGACAAATATAGTTTTGTCAAAGTGTAGTTTGACCAAAAATAATTAAGCCAAACTGTATTTTAGTCAAACTGTAATTTGTTCAACTGGAAATTTGTCAAACCGTAAATATGCCAACCCGTAATTTGTCCAAACTGTATTCTAGACAAACTGTATTCTAGACAAACTGTAATTTCACATTCCGTAGTTTAACCAAACCACAACTTCGACTAATATTATATTGTCAAATCGTTTTCAGGTAAACCGTAATTTAGCCAAAACGCAACTATACCTAACTGGAATAATTCAACACGGAATTTATCCAACACGTATTTTTGTCAAATCGCAGATATGCATAATCGTAATCTTGCCAACCGTATTTTACTCAAATCGTAATCTTCCCAACTCTATATAAAGACATACAGTTGGGAAGATTACGATTTGAGTAAAATGCGTTTGGCACGATTACGGTTATGCATAACTGAGATTTGACAAAAATACGTTTTGAATAAATTCCGTTTTAGATTATTCCAGTTAGGTATAGTTGCGTTTTGGCTAAATTACAGTTTACCTGAAAATTATTTGACAATAAAATATTAGTCGAAGTTGCGGTTTGGTCAAAATACGGAATGTGAAATTACAGTTTGTCTAGAATGCAGTTTGGCCAAATTACGGGTTGGCATATTTACAGTTTGACAAAATTCCAGTTGAACAAATTACAGTTTGACTAAAATACAGTTTGGCTTCATTATTTTTGGTCAAACTACGTTTTGACAAAAATATATTTGACTAAATAAGCGGACGCCAGAGGAAAAACAGTGCCCTACGGTTTGTAAAATAATGAATCTAACGTAAGAACAATATTTAATATTCATTCTACAGTGCGACGCATCGATTTTACCAAATTTTGTCATAGTATTTTTTTAAAAAAATGCTGAGTAAAGAGAAAAATACTACTTTTACATGTTTTATTTAGGGCACTTAAAAATAATAAATAATAATAAATACAATATTTTACAAATACGATGCCACTAAGAGCGCGTTCGCTATTGCTGCCTTTGTTCGACACACTGAATCTGTATATATCTCTCCTTTTTCTCGACGAAATCGTAGACAGCTACATTCCAGCCTTAAGGGCTATTTATAACAAACGCAATGCAATGGGTAACGCAATGCAGTAGGTAAGGTAAAAAGATGAATGTGTACATTTGCTAGGGATGATTTATAACAACGCAAGGTGAACAGCAACGCAACGTAATGCACCTTGCGTTGCCTTGCGTGAGCTTCGTGCCTCTGGCCAATCAAAATTAAGACATTTTTAAATTTGTGTAAAAATCACCATATCTGAAATTTTGTATCTATCATTAATTTGTTTTATTCAATTTTGACGTTTTAAACTGCTATTATTAACTCCATAGCAACAACTTTAAATAAATGTTTATTCACAAGTGAATTAATTTTTTTTTAAATCACTCAACACATTTTTAAATCACTCTGACGTTTTAAACTGTTATTATTACTTCAAAAATGCATAAAAACAATGACAACTTGCCACTAACGACTACTTTGATTATTTTTTTTTATAATTCATATATTTGAAATAATTTCGTCAAAATTGAATAAAATATTGTATAAACCACGTGAGATACGAATGTTTATTCACTCGAAGAAATTATCCCACTCGCCCTTCGGGCTCGGGGGCTAAACTTTCTTCTCTTGAATAAACATTCATGTATCTCACTTGGTGTATAACTATCTATTAGCTGTCACATGTTGCAGTCAAACACTAGTAGGTACATATTTTGACATTATTATATAAAATAGAAAGAGACTTTATAGGATTAAATACAAAATTTCGTTGCATTGCGTTGCGTTACCTACTGCATTGCATCATGCGTTTCTTATAAAAACCTCTTTAGAGTGTCTATTTAAATTAGAAGACATGCAAATATTTGAGAATAACTCCGAGTGAAATGCATTTAAAATGACAAAAATGCCGGTCTTTATAACAAGAGCACACAAAGAAACGTAGAAATCTTTTAAATGGAATTAGAGAATCTGTACGAGACTGTGATCTTGTTATAAACTTTCCTGCGCAGTGTTCTCCGCTAGCCCCTCGAGTTCGCTTGGTCGCGTCCGCATACCGTCCGCAATTTTACAAATTGCAATGCTAATTTTTTCAAATCTAATTTGGCGGGGATCCGTTTTGCAAGGATAAGATGACTAATGCGCGGCCAACTTGACGGAAGTTAAACAAGAGAGTGTGGGCCTGTGCCAGTATGTTGGGATAATAAATAATGCATTGTGTAAACTCTGCAAACATTCTAAGTGGGTTAAACATGAAGTAATGCCGTCACGTCTCTCTGGGCCGCACTCCCTTACTAACTTAACTCAAGGTATTTTCCCCTGACTGTCTGACATATTCAATCTAATCTAACATCACGTTCTGTCACTTGTTTTATTGTTCTCCACTTTGGTTATGTTTACGTTACTGATAAGTCACTCTTAAACAAGAATAAGAAATTGTGACAAGAAAAGAAACAAAGATTAGCAATTAAGCACGATTGATGTGACAGTATTTGAAAACAAATTTAGGAATTAAAATGCGAGTGAGGGCAGCAAGAGTGAATAGTGAATAAAGAGTGAATTGAGTCCCCTTTTTGATTTCCTGTCGAAGTTGAGATGAAGAGTGCAAGAGGAAAAGGAAACCAGAATTTAGAAGCAATAGCAAGGGTGCAAGCTAACCAAGGTTCATCGATCTGGAAAGATCCCACTTCTGGATTTATACGTTGCAAGGTCCATATAAATATCTCAGACAGCAGACGGGCGGACGGACATACAAAAAGAGCACGGTGGGATAATCTGAATCTTCAATTACTTAATCAAACCACCTTGGTACGGTGTACGTCGTCCATTGATGCAAAGCAAAAGTTCGATTCATAAACCACGGGAAACTTCTCCGGAGTTATTCGGTAATCAAATAAATGCACGTTGACACTGATTGCATGTTTGATTTTATTACAGTTGGAAAAAAGTTTTGAAAAGAGGAAAGTTTAGTATTTACTTTTTGTTCGATTCGTGACTTGATTCCTCCGTCTCCCTTGGTCTCATTATGCTGAGAGTTGTCTGGCGGAAAATCGACAAGGATGCCTTGTCGCATTGCTCAAGTTCCATTACATAAACGACGTTCCGATCCCGGCTGGTCAGTTCGCTCTTCATTAATCTACCCAGCGATGTCTTCCCCAGTGAAAGGCACTAACCGAGCTTCTCTCAGATCCGATAAACGAGAACAATATATACATGGAGAGCTGCACAGATTACAGAATGTCTGATATTACACAATGCCACTGAAGAGACTGCATGTTGTCGTAAATTAAATTTGAGACCAATATTACTAGACTGTTGTATTTAATACCATACCACGCAAGCTTTCGTATCTTCTTATTTGTTCCATTTTAACTGCGACATACTATACTTGTAGTTATAGTAGACACACATTGCGCCAGGGATGTAACAAAAATTTGAGTAGGGATTTGATATATTTCATGTCTTCAATAGTAGACTATGTTTTAAATAAAATGTTGCATTATCAGGTTTCCATGACTACCCAAGAGGTATTGATTACGGACCGTTAACTTTTGTTTATAGTGGCGATTTTCCCCAAGAGGCCTATAAACCATATGGCATTTTAAAAAAAATATTCGGACATTTACTCGTCCTCGTTCATCTCCTCGTCCTCAGAATTAATATCGGATACATCCGAATTACTAAAAGTTATAATTAGTGGTTGCACGTCTTTGTAAAATGATATTTTATCTTTTGTTTTTATCACATGTTGAATGCAGTTATTCCATTGTCGCTATCCAATATTTTCAATTTCTTGTCTGATTTATTCAACGACACTGGAGTTAAGTTGCGGCGATATATATTTTTTTCTAATATTGTTTTTTAACTCGCTCCAAATTAGCTCAATAGGATTGAATATACAATAATAAGGCTGTAAACGTAATATTTTATTCCCCGCCTCTTGTGCCATATTATCTATAACACAAGACTTATTAAAATTTTGATCTTTTATAATTTCTACCAACATCTTTTTAGTTGCCTTTTCTGGTATAAGAAGTTTCCCCAAGAATTCTTATTTTAAATACGAAATAGGTACAGAGTCACAAATAATGGTTTAATCCTAAAATTAGCTATAGATAAGAGAATAAGTAATTTCCCCAAGAATTCTAATTTTAAATATTAAGGCATTAAAATTTTAATACAACCCTGGTAATAAGCTTTGAAAAACTCTTGCTCTACCAGTGGAACACTGGGGGTAAAATATATATTCGGATATGGCAAATACTGAACTGTTCGACTATATTTCTTATCTTTTACGATTGCGGTTTTGGGCTTTGTGTGACTACAATAAACTGTTAACGATTATCAGGTACATGAAAAGTGTGTCTACTATACTAAATCATACATTATGATTTAAAAAATAATAAATTTCCGTGCAATATGCTTCGCACATCATTTTTTACGAAAGACCTTGGTGTGACATGTATATTTACGAAACGAAACACAAGTTAAACGCTTTTCACTGACGTCCAGTTTTCATCATAAATTTCCCGAGACTTGAAGTGTGTTCAACGCTAAACTGACAAGGACATTTTGACCCAAAAAAGAGAACAAACGAGACCGCACGAAAAAAGCAGAGAGTAGTCGTTGTCAAAGCAGGAAGAAGACGAATCTTATGTTTCTTACGCCGCGACACGAGTAGCACGTTTTGACGCGCGGAGCGCATGTGACAGTGTGAATAAAGCATGCTCGCTGTATTCATGCGGCATTCCAGCAACCATTGCGTGGCAATCATGAGGCAGTCTTCGGGGACGGGGCAGAATTACGTCAGTGCTGAAGTGTCCCAGGGGTGACCCGGGCCAAGCTGCTGCCGCCGCCGTCGCCGCCTACGATGTGACGTGACTCGAACGGCGGATCATTCGGTCCCACTGTTGTTTCCCAGGTGAAGGTGTAGCCAAGATATTTTTAAAGAATTTACACCGCAGCACGCACTGTGGAAATGTCAGATACAACCCCTTCTTTATAGACTTGGTTCTCTACAGACACAGATAATACACTCGACAAACGAAAAAACGCACCACTTGATAATGCAGCAAAAATTCCGAATTTTTAGACCGCCATAACACGGGTGAATTTGGTCGAAAATGGATGAATCCTTAAGTTCTAACAAGTTTGAAATTTCCTCTTTAAGAGCATGCAAGTTAGTGCAAAAAAATCGTTGTCTCAATCCATTACCAAGTTTATTTATTTTCCTTTCGGGGAAAAAAATTGAGTATCTGCGGTGATTTGGCGCAAAGTTATGAATTTTTGAAAAAATATTGCTTTGTCTACAAAAGTACGCCTTGCCTTAAATTGAAGTGTTTTTTTCGTTTAATGTTTTCGTGATCATTTAGACTTCAAACTTATCAAAATTTAAGCCGATTTATGAAAAACTCACAAAATACAGAGTAAATTTCAAAATCTCATAGCTTTGGATAAAATCATCGTAGGTAATTGAAAATTAAATTTACCAAAAAATTAATAGATTTTAAGCCATGTTATTCAATTGGGTTGAAAACACCGTTGTCAAAGTTTGACATTTTTGTATCGAAAACATTGTTTTTTTAAAGGGGTGAATTAGATTTGGTGTTACATTAATTTGCATACCATTGAAGATGAAACTTCAATCTTGTGGCAATTCAAAGAAAAATTAGCCGAGTTATGAACGGAAAGGCACAAAATGCAATTATTTTTCAAAAATTCATAACTTCGCGCCAAATCACCGGAAGTACATAATTTTTTTCCCCCGACAGGAAAATGAATGAACTCGAAAGAACTTTATCGCCTTGGTAGTGGATGGAATTCACGTATTTTTTTGCGCCCGGTACAAGTTGTAAAAGTTTGACATTTTTTGACACCAAACACTTTTTTTTCTAAGAAGAGTGGTAGGGATAAAATGAACTTGGCATCAGATTAACTTACAAGAGGAAACTTCAATCTTGTCATTTGTCCATATTTTTTGGGTGCATTGTCAAGTGGTGCGTTTTTTGCCCAGTGTATATCGTATCCATTCCAATGTTTTGCAAGCAGTTTGCATTGAGAACAATTAAGTTGTAACACTGTAAGCCGGCGAGAATAACGACACAACATTAGCGAAGAATGTTGTAGTTGATAGCACAACAACGCTATAAAATCAAAGCCATCATCATCTGATTTTCATCAACAAGCATCAAGGACTGGGTCTGAACATAATCAGGAACAGCATCTCTCGCTAATCCTCAGGACGGCGGTGGATGGCAGCGAGTAATGTGGCCCAGGGGACGGGCAGGCTGATTGGCCGAGCGCGACAGCGGAACCATATAGCGCGAGGATCGCACTGGTGGGACTCGGTGAACATAATAACGTACCTGTCCGCTTGACGGCGGAGCGGCGCTGGCTGACGAGCAGGCCTCGTGGGAAGGACATGTTATGATGGAAATGGCTTGGTGATTGGAGCTGGGAATGAGCTGAGTTTCGACTCACTGCTTTGAACTTACGAGGACATCGCTCTTCGACACATACATGCACTGTTATTAGTTTTTAAGACGTAAAAGTCACGACGCAATTTGCCACAACATTTCCATTAACTTGTAATTGATTTAAACGTAACCTTTTACACAAGGACTCCTTTATCTGCTATGAAATTAGTTATCTTTATGTGTTGTTTATGTTGTATACTCTACTTTATTAACAATTCAAAGGGTTTATTAAAGAACAGCAACGTAAATTAAGAGCCTATTGCATGGCAATAATATGCATTGAAAAACGAGTAATTTTTGTGAGGATCTCAATCTAATACTGTTATACGTATGATGTTGAATTTTTGTATGTAGATTAAGGAAGCATGCTAAAAGTGCGGAATCTACAAAATCTTTAATTAATGTAATTACTTTGGCTTTAATAATTATGCGAAAAATTATTGTTTTATTGATTTTCCGCCCTTTTTACATCTATGTTCTACTCATTTTGACTTTATACTCTTGATAACTTTTATAGTTTATTTATGAGATCTTCACGAAATTCTAGTGTTTAATTTCTTTTTATCTCTAATTGTTGTCGCAAACAATATATAGTTTGAATTTTTCAATTCAACAATGCTTTGTCGTTACTAATGTAAAATTTCAGATTTTTATATTGAGCAATATAGCCAGAATAGCCTCTTAAGACTTAAAATAAAACCTCTTATATATTAAGGTAAAGTAAAGTAAAAAGTAAATAATGTGATTCTTATAAGAAAAAGTTGATGATTTTATTGCATAGATAAAATATATGTGTCAATTTATGAGTATTGGAGTGAAAATTATTTAAAAAGCTTGCACTTTTGATTAATAATTTTGTTCATAAAGTATCACGGATCTATTGCTATGACGTATTTGATACATACACACTCTCAAGTTACGCATATACAACCCACAATAGGTAGATAACCTACAAATTTGTACATAATAAAACAAGACATTTTGGTTGCATGTACATAAATATGTAACTTATTGATATAAATACCAATAGTTAGTTCAAAGTTTGTCCGCTAAGTTTGTAAGTATTAGAAATGATCGTCGCCAACTTCATCTAGTACAGAGAATTGCCATCTATCATATTATTAATTATTGTATGTTTATCATAGTGATGTAAAAATAAAGTTGAATATATTGAATTGTCAATAAGCGACGACACGTATTTTTTTTTCAGTTCTCACAAAGTTATATGCATATATACAATAGTAAGTATACGGGTAAGACATCGGGTCTCATTCTGAATGCTTCGTAAAATAAGATAAGTACCTACACCCAATACACGAAGACTGGTGTATCAGATACGTCACTCAAAGGAGATTTGCAATTTAAAGTAATTTTAAAAAATCATACCTCATACTAATCACTTATGGAGCATAAAATATAAACCTGCTAATCAAGTCCGACGTATTCTTTCAAGAAAAAAAATCTAAAATTGTGAAACAACCCCATTTTAAATTATGCAAATATACAAATGAGTTCTGGTTTGGTACGTTAACATGACAGATAAGAATTCAAATCAAAATTAATTTGCCGAGTATAGAATACTAGGATTATGCAATAGGTATGCATTGACGTTGAATTTTGAAAGGGGTGTGGGAAATATCTGCAATTAATTTTAGCATGAATAAACACATGCATGGAAACAATCAAATTATTACACAAAATTAATGATTTGGGTTTAAATAGTATTATCGGAAGCTGGTTAAACCGCAGAAAGCAATTATGAGTGCTAAACATGAGATTTTTTTAAACGAAAAATTTAGCAAATCATTGTATGAAATTATAAAATTATACGTTATACTGGCAAATAAAATATTGTATTGGTTGTCTAAAAATCGATAGTAATTTCAACAAATTAATGTTTGCTTACTATGTTTATTTTGGATTTATTAAATTCAACAAGTTCTCAATAATACCATTTAAAAATGTGACAAAACTAAAAATGCAAATAACCATAATTCAACAAAAAATAAATTGGTAAACTGTAGCATACGTTATATCTAATATTTTAATACAAGAGTAAACATTACGCGAAACAAACAATCGGAAATAAAATCACAGAGAGTCGATTGTATTTACACAGCAGATATGAAAACACCGCCTGGTGCTGTTAAATTATTCAACCGGTAACATTTTATTTAATATTTGGGTCAACGTATACGTCCATATACCCTCAACGTCAAAAACGTTGGTCGCTTCGTCGTAATTCCTTCTGTCACGCATACCTGAAATGTTCAATGTTGAATTTCCATTATGCACATTTGGTGGAGGCGACAAAATTACTACTTTTTCATTGAGTGCATGACAATCAGCTAAGCGAGGTCGCTATACTATCGAATATTTCATAGATTCAGTAAGTATATTACCATCACTTAAGTCCTACTATACTTAGGTACTTTCAATTTTCAGAACTCATTTACAGTTTGTGCTAGTTGTGCAGTCGCTAAATAGAAAGCGTGAGAAGAATACATGCAATTTTGGAATCTTTAAATGCTTGTTTAAATTATCAATGCTAATAAAAGCCAACTGTGCATAATGGTCCATAGAAATAAATGACAGTATTTTTTTTTGCTGTGTAAGTTAAATTTTGTTAATTCTTTATAATGATAATGTTAAATTTAGGTTACTAATGCAACTTTATTAGTTTAGTCTTTCTTAAAAATTGATGGAGTATTTCTAAGTTAAGGCTTACAGCAGCAAACCCCTTCCAAAATAGAAAAAATAGAATAACTAAGATCTTCACATTTATAGGATTTTCATAAGCACCTCATGAAGGATATTAGGTTCTCTAATTAGAGTTTTTATACCAAAACCGAGTACCTATGTGAGACTCGGTTCTTTATTTAGTTCAGTGTAAACAGAGTTTTTCCAAAAACCTGTTATGT
This sequence comes from Agonum fuliginosum, assembly GCA_947534325.1. NCBI lineage: Eukaryota > Metazoa > Arthropoda > Insecta > Coleoptera > Carabidae > Agonum > Agonum fuliginosum. The sequence goes on along the minus strand of OX384029.1, from coordinate 57,955,905 downwards.
GGTACTCAAGAAGTGTATGAGGTTCCTTATTTTGTTCAGTTCAATCAGAGTTTGTACCAAAACCGAGTATGTGGGACCCGAGAAGCGTATTAAGTTCTTTATTTAGTATCGCTCAAACAAAGTTTCTATACCAAAACTAAGTTTGTGGGACTCAAGAAGGGTATGAGGTTTTTAATTTAGTTCAATTAAATTAGAGTTTATATCACAAAAACCGAGTATGTCGGACTCTAAAAGGGTATTAGGTTTCTTTATTTAGTTTAGTTTAATTCAAGTTGCCTTTAAATTTTTTTGGGAAGAGGATTGCTGGCTTAAACCTTAAGCTAGAAGAACTCCATTAGGTATTTAAAAAAAGGTTTTTTATCACATGTGCACGCAAAATGAGCTGAAACGTGCTTGTTTAGAGGGATCAAAACGCGTTATTGTTCCCTCTAAACAAGCACGTTTCAGCTCATTTTTCTTTGCACTCGTGACAAAAATTATCGTATGCACTTCGGGAGGAACGCTTTTGCTCTCTCGGGCGAATTGACAGCACTCGACTGATTCTCGGGCTGCCTTCGGCAACCCTCAGTCTCGTGCTGTCAATTCACCCGCGGGAGCAAAATCGAGTTTTCCTTCCTTGGTGCATAATGTACTATAGGCCCAAATATTTATTTTTAAGTCTAGAAATAGCCTAAAATGAGCCTTTAATTATGGTGCTAGACAAATCGATTTCTGCTGTAAGGTAGTTGGCTACCTTAAGGAACCTTGTTTAAATAACCACATTTATTAATTAGATGTAGCAAAAACCCATTTTAACAGTATTGCAAACTAATGTTATAGTAACACAGTTGGTAAGATAAGAACAAGAACAAAGTAGAGAATGCAATGAACAGTTCTTGATTAGAGTCGCGTAAGATCCCGGTATAAATCAAAGTAAACCAGCGAACCTGTAACGCCTGTAACCTGTCGCCGTGTAAATCTTTCCCTAACAACGCGAAGAGTTCTTGCCTACATGACTAGTTATCAAGACGAGGGGTACCGTTCACTAGCCGAGGGAATTTCATTTGCAATTCTACTCGCGTTTCGAGCCGTTTCTCTCGCAGACAGGTGCAGAAGCTATCGAACTCTGCTGCAGTATGCTAACTGCAGTCCAACTGTTTGTTCTTCCCACTTTGCAGCGAATTCCGCAAAATGCATTCATGAGATGGTGATAGCATTCGCAGCGCTAAGGATCTACAGAAGAGCGAAGCTGGTTAAGAAGTCTCACAACAACTGTGTTGTTTTGTATTGCTGTCGCGTACTTGCCAGGGAGCTTTGATTCTCGGAAAGTGTTTTTAAAGCTCGGAACTGTAAATTGCTCCCGTGGTTTGATTGTTGTTTAAAATTGAAACATAGAAGTTTCGCTTCTTGATTCTGCTATTCCCTGGATGTACTTCTAACAGATTCAATAGACTATCTTACAAGGAAATTTACCTAATACATGCACAAGCGCTGAATTTACAATTCAAATCTAACTTTTGAGCCAATTTTATATTCTTTCAGTAAACCAGATGACTTGTTCGCCAAATCATTGACGAATATCGATATCAATATCACATCGTCTAAAATCATGTAATCTTGAATAAAAAGATATTTTGAACAACTTGTATTTAAATTCGGCTACTTTTAATTTTTTTATTAAATAATTATTTATTAGCTAATATTTGTCTATTCTTTTTTAGTAATTTGGACATTACAGTTGGAAATCGAGGCATACCTAACCTAACTTGTAAACGTCAGTGCTTTAACTTAAGCTGTTGTACATTTAGTTAATAATTGAACTTTTTTAAATATTTTGTGGTCGTCTGAAAAATAGTGAAATTGAACCACTCGGCGATATGCGTCAGTCCTCAATTTCACTCGCTCGTTAACTTACACTTTCGATGCTCGTTATGTAATATACTATTACCAAATAAGTGACCTACATCACTACCTTAAGGGCCTCGTCTCCGTAACAAAATATTGCGTGTTTCGAGGTATAGCAGTTTCTGCTTTACTCATTGCATATTAAAAATTTGAAGGAAAAACAGTTAGGTACTAGATGTTTGTGATAGAATTAATCTAGGATTATGCAGAGTTAGAATTCTGAAAAAATCTTTGGAATCCATATAAAAAATTAATGAAAAAGTGTGTTTTCAGCAATTTCTTACACGCTTTATCTTATTATTAAGAGATTTATTTAAAAATGTAACTCGGCATAATCCTAGTTGCATTCTTCGTCTGTAAATAAATTTATAAAATTTAGATTTATCTATAAAACTTCGTGAGTATTTTAGAAATTGCTAGACTGCTTTTACGTATTTTTAGCGAGCGTTTCTATGCATTAACATAGGACAAACGCGGTGTTGAGCTACTTGGAGACGATACCCTTAATGTATAATCGCTTCTTCTTTTATCTGACATCTACTGATTTCATGAGTAATTTTGGATATTTGCAAGGGAAAATATCCCCAAGATACGAGGAAATATAGTGTATTTTAAAATACTGAGGAAGCGAATGTGTTGAAGGAAGAGAAGAAATAAGAATTTCCGGGTACTTACAAGTGCAAGTAATACAACTCAATTACCTCATACGCCATCAATATCGCGTCTATGTGGCAGACTTATACGGTGGGATATCGCCTTAATACCATCCTGAACGTGCTTGAAGCAAGGAATTCCGTTCAACTTTAATAAGTTTCAAATTTACACCTTCGCAAAACCTTAAACGTACAGCATAATGTAGCAGTTGCAGACTCATAATGCTGCATTTATGGACGCGTTTGGCAAACTTATCCCGTTAACTTGTGAGCCTTATGTGCACAGCCTTAGCGCTCTTAGCTCTTAGGAAGCATGATCAGTTATCGGCGAATGCAAACACAAATTAAGACAACAAAAGCCCGCTCGTGCGTCTCTCTTCCGCGCGCTGTCTATCCTTCTCTCTTTACTCAACTATCGCTTTACACTCAGCAAACACGTTTAATACTGTTTAATTATATTGCACGTGCACTTGTGTTGGATGTTTATTTTTATTACGTTTTATACGAGGGTGCTATGTGCTGTGGAAACAGCGGAATTCAGTTTTGATCATTTACTAGTTCCACTTCCATTTACCATACATTTTTATTCAAAAATTAATTCCAAATTTTGTAGCGAATTAGTTATTTACGAACCAAATGCGGGAAGATTTTGATCCCACATGAGCGGTTCTTTGAAACACGAGCGAAGCGATGCTGGATGGTGTCTTTGTGTTTGTACTTTGTACAATGGTTTTTGTAACAAATAAAACTATAATCAAATACATTCAAGTTGTAGTTGTAGTCTGATTATTAAATTTGAGGTTACGATGTTTTTTCTACTCACTACTACCGACAGATGGTGCGCTGCACACAAGTTTTATTTTTAAATATTGGCGGTTTTCGGTGGTATTCACTAATTATAATTCCGGGAAGTAACACTTTATAAATTAAATTTTATTTTTATTAAGATGATTTTACTCTAAAATTGTCTCGAAAAGCCAGTGTTCTTTGCATTTTTCTTGATTGACTACACTGGGCAATTAACATTTCCGATTGTCAATTGCGTGTTTAATATGTCATTACAAAAATGTTATTTTCTGCATTCTTTATTATTGTTTTCAATGTTACTTTTTAGTCGTTCTCGCCAGACGGTTTCAGGAACTGATTTTTTATCTGAAGTTGACGTGGGAAATTTTTGCGTAGTAAGAACAAACTTTGCCCGTCACAACAGCAAAACAACTTGATGAAAAAGTGACCTTGAACGAGTTCAATATTTTCAAATTTATTAAGAAAACAAAAGTTGTTATATGAACATGAAAAACGAATTAACACGGTGAATGTATTTGCTATAAATAGAATCGGCCGTAACTTAAACAGATTCATTTTACCGTGCGACATGAAAAAAATAAATTCGCTGGAAATAGTCGAAAAACCTGTCCCACGGGGGAAGTTTCGTTCGCGTGATAAAATAAAATGTTTCGCCGAACTTATTTTCACCGCACTCGAGTTTTTACGCATTCAATCACAAAGCCAGCCCTATAAATAAAGATTAGTCCTTTTCGTTATCTACAGGGAGAGGGCGGAGGGCGCGGCCGCACGCTAAAGCCAGATTGTTATCGGTGAAAAGAGCGCTTTATGATCAGTTGGCTCTGGGATGATTGCTGGCGCTGTCAAGGAGCCCTCACGGCTCACGTGCCCACCGAACGCCTTCGCCTATTCCTCTGTTCTGTCTCTGCTTTTCTCTTTCTGCTCTCTGGTCAATCCCTATTAACGAACCCAGCTCAAATCTACGAGTATTGATAGAATCAGGAGGATTATTGTAGATACACACGCTCTATTATTTAGACGATGAAATTATTCATTATTTTCACAAAACAAAATATAATCCACTTCAGAAGATTCAAGTATTATTTCGACTTAAGGTGAAGTCGGTTACCGACATTTGCAGTTTTGAAGTTGGAAAGCTAAATCAACTACTGCAACTGATTCATTAGATTTTCTCACTTTCGGAGCATCTTTTGAACATGAGCAGGTTAACATTGTGAGCACTGTTAAGCCCTGTTCGCACGGCGATCTTTGGAGATTCTACGGAAAGTCAAACTCCCGGCAAAGTCACGGCAAAAAAGAAGTTTTTTTCTTTCTAGTGATAATTACGTGGTTTTGAAGCAATTAATAAATTATAAATTCTTCTTTTCCAAGATTCATTGATAATTTAACAAATAATTCTCACTAGAAAGAAAAAAACTTTTATTTTGCCGTGACTTTGCCGGGAGTTTGACTCTCCGTAGAATCTCCAAAGATCGCCGTGCGAACAGGGGTTTAGGGAACGCGTTTGCGAGGTGGCGAAAATGCGAGTTCCCTAACAGTGCCCACAATACTTTACAAATGTTAACCTGCCCATGTTCAAAAGATGCTCCGAAAGTGAGAAAATCTAATGAATCAGTTGCAATAGTTGATTTAGCTTTCCAACTGAAATATTTGCAAAACTGCAAATGTCGGTAACCACACCGTCGACTTCACCTTAAGAGGCCCGTCTACTACCTAAAATCCAACATAAAATGTACTAACGTAGCGAGTGTTTTGTGACCAGTACAAGAATGGTAAAAAGTTATTTCAACAACAATTTGATAGAGAAAGAATGGATCTACAGATTTACCTTTTTAAAATTTTGATTAAAAAATTGTACATGAATATAAAAATTCCGAAAAATTCTTATTTTATGCAAACTTTACACGGTTATATCTCATGATACAAATTAATTTTTTAAATTTTAAAAAGGCACATCTGTAGATCCATTCTTTATCTAATAAATGTTTATAAAAACATAATCCTGAAGTCAATAATAATCTGACAGTTTACTCGCAACTAAAACACTTTTACAGTATTTTTCAACTACAAAATGACATTGCATAGCTTGGATGCGGCAAAAAATGAGTTTCGGGCTGGTTACAGGCAGCCCTAGTAGTGAGGAAAAGAGTGGAATGAAAAAAAAGTAAAATTGAGAGTATTCTAGGAATTCGGTAAAAACGTGCTTAAATTTAATAACATAGGTCACATTTAATAAAACTGGTAAACAATTAAGCCGGTCTCACACTACTGGCCTGGTGTATTTGGCAGGTATTCGCACAAATAAATTTAAGGGTCCCGTCTGCGTAACAAAATATTGTGTGTTGTGTGTTTAGAAGTGTAGCAGTTTCTTCTCTATTCATTGCATGTTAAAAATCTGAAGAAAAAACAGGTAGGTACTAGATGTTTGTACAAGAATTAATCTAGATTTATACCCAGTTAGAATTCTGAAAATATTTTTGGAATCCTTATAAAAAATTAATGAAAAAGTGTGTTTTAAGCAATTTTTACATACTTTATCTTATGATTAAGAAATTTAATAGAAAATGTAACTCGGCATAAATCAAATTCCATCCTTCGTCTGTAAATATTTTTTTGAAATGTTGCTTTATCGTTTTGCGTAACTTAAGGAGGTTCCCTACACATGCAGTGGCGTACTCAGATATCAGCCTTTAATTAATAAAAATATTTTTATTAATGTAAAACAAAATTCGGTCAACGGGTGTTAATTGATATTGCAATTCGTTCAGTTGCGGTGATATATTTTTACAATAATTTCTAATTCACTAATCAAAAAATGCTTGAAGATTTTTTTACAACAACAACAATATTGTTACAACTATGTGGTCAACCTTCTTCAAATTTTGGGAAATTGATGTCCGTGCTTGCATACGTTTATATACCAAAAATTAAGTAAATATAACATTTCTAACATCTTTTTATTTAATCAATTAATGGAAAGCCATAAGAGCCCATGTAAAATATTAAAATTTAACAATTAATTTCGTTCAAACTACGTGGTCAAAAATTTCCAAAAAATTCAGGTATCATTTTTATGACACAGACAACATAAATTCAAAGTTTGGTTGCATTAGAACATTTTTTAAAATGTCTAGGGAACCTCCTTAATACTAATGAAGAGTCGGTTAATATCTATTTTGGGTATGAAACAATTAAGCCGTATTAAAATCTAAAGAGTATCCCCCAAGCTTAACATTTATCACCGCTAAAACATAGGGAAACTTTTGATTAAAATCACTATCTGTAAATCAGGCTTCGCAACATTTCCACCAGCACTGCCTCGCTTAGTATTGCAGACACGTGCGTAACTTCCCTAGGCTGTTTAGCAGCGTTCACAACAAGCAGCAGCAACACAGACCCCCTGCTTGGGTTAGACAATGCATACACATGTATGTAGTATGCATACACCACGTGTGCACTTCGAATGCGCTGTCGTACTGCGTTGCTGGACAGACTACAGACTTCAAACGATGCTTATATGCTGATGCTGGTAATAATTATAACCGCCATATTGATCGACGTGTGTGAATGTGGCAGACAAGTAGACAAGTGCCCTACACGATTCTGACATCATTGTAACGAGGTATAGGTATAACATGACTGTTTAATAGAAAATCAAAAGTCAAATACATTCTACTTAATAATAATAACTTCAATCTTACTACACTACATAAATTTTAAATAATATCTAATTTGAGTCGATACTTCAAGACTTAATTCTTCGTTATGACAATCCTCTACCGTGACAGCTAAAAAGATGGATTTTGCGCGCCACTCAACAGCGTTTATTGTTTTGTTAAACTTATAATAATCTAAATATATTATTGAAGTTAAAAGTACAATCTACCAAAGGTCTATGCAGAATTTTAAAATTTTGCTTAAAAAACGAAATATGTTAAATTGAATTTTGACAATTTTTGATATTTTTTGAACACAAATATCTTCTATTTAAAAACGAATTTTATAAATTTGATCGATTATTACGCAGATCCAAGCTTGGTTGACAACATTATTAAAATTTGAAGTTAATTCACTTATAAATAAAAGCTGTACAGTGGCAGAGGCGCGCGAAAATCCCCTTTTTATAAATATTGCAGTTTTTTTACAAATATGAGCGCCAAAAACATAAATTATTTGTTATTATTATGTTTAACAAAACAATAAACGGTATAGAATAGAATGTCATTTTGGTAGAGGACAGTAAGTACCTAACTTGCAAACTAGAAAAAAATATATACCTAAGCGATATGCAAAACTATCGACTAGCGGAAAATAAAATTGATTATTCGTAGCTGCGCGGGTTTCAGCACAGCTCTCTGCATGTGATGACGTAGAAACTCGGAGTTCCGTGGTTCAAATCTCTCAACCAGCAGTGTGTTATTGTCGTAAAATTGTAAAACATCTCAAATCACACTCTCGCGGATGTTTCAAACCGCTTCAAGCTGATCACTTGATCATCTTCAGTGTAGTCAAGGTTGCATAAGAATCTCTCCGTTGCCGCTTTCAATTTTAAAGGTAGTAGCACGAATTGAGATTCTGACTACAACAAGATGAATCGGTCGAAGTGGTTAGACTCCGCTATACTATTCTGTTGAATAGTTACCATTCTGCTAAATGGTTACCAGTAACATAGTAACGAAAATAAAAATATAATTGTTGTTTGGTTTATCAATCAATATTCAATAGTGAAAGCATATTATTTCGATGTTATTACACTAAGTGTTAGTGACGTGTTGAAATTATGATTATGTATTATATCACTTACATGGTTACATGTGATAATGTCATTAACAAAAACTACCTATTAATAATATCGATCATACAATTAAAAACATTCATATTTGCAGCATTTTTTGTAGTTCTGCACTGGATTCGTTTTCCTATTAAACACAAACAATATAAGTCTTAAATTACATAATAGGTACTAGTAAAATGAAATTATTTTTAATGAAACAATAATTATTCCACCCAGTGGCAGTAGCAACGAAAAATTTTTGACTGGGAAACATGGAAATTAATTTGCGATTTAAAAAAAATTCTTTTTGATTCGTCATCAGCATATCAAACAACATTATACCATTAACGTATGTACCTGAATTTATGAAACACCCTGTATAGCTACATCTTTATGAACGAATATGAAACTTAAAAAGTTAAGAAGTGGCTGAAGCTAAAATTATTTACAGAAAACGATGCAAGTTTTCAAAAGTAGACGGCAGACGTCAATTAATTAATTAGCAAATAAGTTAATAGTGATTAGATACCTTTCGTAACATTAAACTCTTCAGGTTTCCAGACATAAAGTCTAAGTATGCATAAGTTTACAGAAACAAGCAGTAGTGCAGCAAAACAACACGAAGAAGGAGAGTCCTCTACATCTACCGTCTAACTTTACTAGGTATCTTACGATATTTACTTCATTTTCATGGCATCTAAACAAACCTAATGCGAATTTACACAACGTAGAACGTATGGCAAGTAAAGCTATGCATATGGATGACTATCGTCGTTGCTTATACAGTAATAAACATTCATATTACATGACGTTTCGTATCTCTGGTGGTTAACGTATGTCTTTTCGTGTAAAACACGCGAATATGCGAATAATCTCTTGCGGAAAGATTTAAGGCAACGATAAAAATTTAGATAAAATGATACATGAGGCGAACGTCTTATTTTCCTGTAATCAAAATGGAAATATGCTTGCGATATGCGCGGCTTGATTTACTAGCAAATTTTGATCCTGGTCGAAGATATTAATATTTATCACCGGAATATTTTTCAGCCTTTCAGCCGTAGCTCTTCCGGTTGCACCTACTCATTTTCAGCTCCTACCTTATTAATTCTGTTATGCTCTTTAAATAGTGAAAATGATGATTTAGCCTTTCTTGAACTTGAGTTTTTGGTTCCCAAACTTTTTCAAACATTAAAAAACTTCTAATTTGGAAGCACTTTTAATCTGCTTTTACTAATTTTTACCTCTCGCCACTTATATCTGGTAAGAGAGGTATTGTAATCTTGCTAAAATTTCGATAGTGAGTTTTCAATGGATAAGCACGTTTTGAGGTTCCTAGAACACGATTTTAATTATTTCGCGAGAGGTCATGTATTGACCACATCGGATTTTTTACATGTAGTTAGAATGAAAACATACTTAGCCATCTATTACATTTTTCGGCGATTGACAGTAAAAGTGCTGTTTATTTACAGCTGACAGTCAGCAAAGTGTCTCTTTTGCTGCCTAGGCTGCAAAAATAGTAAAAAATCCTAGGCAGCAAAAGTAATTGTTACTATGATGAATCAACAAATTTGATATTTATAAAATTCATTAATATACCTAACCTATTTTGTTTTTTCATAGCAACTGTCAACATACGCATAGCAACATAATTTGATTACGATACCTATCAATATATTTAAAATAATCACTAAAGTAATATTAATTAATAACAATCGCCGAAAAAATAATGTGTTTAACATGGCAAAAAATACAGATTTGCTGCCTAAGCTAGATTCTAGCCGCGGCAGCAAGTCTAATATTTTTTTGTCTAGTTAAAGAGTTAAACAAATAACTACTGTTTAATTACTAAACATTTAAATTAAGATTTATATAATATGTTGTAAACAAGAAAGTTTTTTTAGCATTAGGTACTGATTGCACATCTAAAAAAATCCGATGTGGCCAAAACATGACCTCTTGCCATACTCTACTATTTTACTAAGTGTGTATGAAGGTACTTACACACAAATAAACCATTGTAGAAGGGAATTCGGGAATTGTAGTTTTCATAATATTATTAAAGTTTATTGTGACCTTATAAATAATAAATAACATTTCAAATTTTCCATTTCAATTTGTCAAAAAGTCAAAAATTTATATGACATTAACACTCAAATATTATATTTTTTGTTTTCATAGGTAGGCAGATAAATCAAAATTGTAACAAATTTGTAGAATTTTTAAATTCTTGTAATTGGAAAATGGTGCTAGATAGAAACAACGTTATGAATACATATTGTAGACAGTAACATTTAGTATAGGTACAATTCCTATTAATTCATAAATTTTGAGGATATTCAAGAAAAACTCTTCAGATCTTCAAGAAACTACCACTTCCGGTAGCACGATCAACACCAAAATCTAATCAGATTTAATCTAGGGTGTCAGAATATTATATACAAAATTTCAAATTTTTTTATTCAGTGGTATTTGAGATATCGTACCTCCAACATCCATCCTGACACACACACACAGACATCATCGCGAAATTATCAAAATCGTGTTCTAGGGACCTCAAAACGTGCTTATCCATTGAAAACTCACTATCGAAATTTTAGCATGATTACAATACCTCTCTTACAGATATGAGTGGCGAGAGGTAAAAATCAAGAGTTCTATTTGTTAATATTTTGTGGTGGAATGAAGAAAAAATTCCCCAGGGTCCGTCTCTGATGGGCCGGTTCGTGACCATCACCGGGGTGCGTCTAACGCCGTGTCTCTGATGGTGATAAATCGACCCGCTTTATGCTTCACCCCTTCATTGCTTCCCCTACGTCCCCACACTTCCCAACCCCGCATCCTGCCACAGTCCTGGCCGGGCCACTGAATTTACATCGAATTAATGTCCGTTTTCTGATGGTAATTTCTTTTCGACGATATAATAGCATTGGTTCGATGTTATATCCATAGATCTTCGCACTCTGATAATGACGTATAGTTAATATCGCGCAGCTGAATGAAAATTTACAAGTTGATGTCCCCCCTGCGTATTTCCTTTACATGAGAAAGAGCTCTGAGTGGCATGTGGCACCTTTCACTACCGGTCAACCCCCTGGGACGATTTATGGGAAATATGTTCAAGGACACAACACTTTTCACCACTTTACATAATCTGATATACAATGAATTAATGATTACTGATGAATACATCCACAAACACACTAGGATTTTTCGTCAATGCATTAGGAATAGAAACATAATTAACGCGATCATATCAAATCTTCAGTGTAATGCTAGATAAATGTAAATTGTAACTGATAGGTATCAACAATTCTAATAGCAACACGTAACAAAGAGATTAAAGAAAACGCCATGAATGTGTGATTTATTACCTGTAATAAATAATTTGGTAATGAAAACGAACAGTTGTTAATTGTAAGATTACAGTAATCTGAAATTTGTGGCAAAAATATTGAATATCCAAACCACACAGGTGAAAATATATCATATAATGGAAATTTGCTAGTGAGGCTTGGGCTATATGTCATGCATTGCAGAGTTTTGTTTTAAATTTATACGTTATGTTCCAGTATGAAAGCTTGTTTAATTTATCTAGGGGGCTATTATTTTATTCTGTTATTTCAGCCTCATATCGAAATATAATAATGATATAACCTGTCTAAAAAATAAATTATGTTCCATTGTATGGTGCGCTAGTAATGGGACATTATTTGGCATACAAAACACAGAGATCGGCATCACTGTTATCTGTTCTACGCAGTGCAAATGCATAAACGAAACTTGAAAAGAACTATTACCCAGGGATGACAAGAGGAATTCGATTGTGATAATAGAAAAAGTTTCCCTTGTCCCATTTATCTTTGTTGTCAAGCAATAAATCAAAATATGTTGACAGTGAAAACAGTGATACTCTACTTTAAAAGTTTCTTTGCAAATATCAAACAGTCATTTTAAGAACAAAAATGATGTCATGTTTTATATAGAGTAGTACCTAAATAGACTAATGGCCAGTTGCACCGCTTCCACTTAAATTTTAAGTGTTTCTTAAATGAACAATATCGAATCAAAACCAAATTAACATTGCTGTCATTAGATATTTTTAATTTAAGTGACACTTACAATTTAAGTGAAAGCGGTGCAAATGGCCATAAGAGTACGGATAAAGCTAAGTTTCCATGCATACGTTTCATCCGTTCCGTTTTATACGTCGCTGCAAACTTGACGTTGTATGAAATTTAGACTGTTCACATGTGTCCGTTGCGTTCCATCCGTTTTGATGTTTTGATTGGTACTTCTATTCACTGCTGTTATGACATAATATTAATTACGATTTTATAAACTTACGAAGCTAATCATGTTGCTTAGGTAAACCAAACAAATACAAATAACCGATTGAAACCACTTGCTAACTGTCAAAGTGACATCAAAGCATCCGTTTTCAAGGTCGCGGTGCAACGAGTAGAGAGTAGACGAACTCTGTCCGTTGCTACATTTACCAACGCGCCAATTTTTCATAATTTGAACTAGCCAATCACAACTTGCGACGGATAGAACGGAACGGATGAAACGCATGCATGGAAACTAGGCTTAAGGGGTCTAAAATGGTTAAGCTTTTGTTTTCAGTTGTAACTGTATTTCTGATGTACCTATTCAAATATACAGCTCTGTCAAGATGACATAAAAAATTAAAAATTAATTCCTAAGACATTTTAAACTTAAAATATTGCTAGAAAATATATCTATATAGTTCTAAATAATTAATTATGATTACCAGAGAGAGAGAGAGAGAGGTAAAATAACCCTAATTTAAATAATTTATAAAATAGTAACCAAAGAGCAACATTAGAAAACAATCTGTAATTAAATATTGACATAAAAATATTAAATTCTGAGAGTTAAGTAAGCTGAAAAACAAGTGCAAACACAATTTGGACTACCAATAGAAAATGACCAGTGCCTTGTCCGTACCCTTAGTATATTTTAGGTACTCTAGTTTTATGGACAAAATTAAAAGCATTTTTCCCTTGAAAGAACCTTAGAAACAGAAAAAAGAATCCGCGAAGACAAGGATGAATGTAAATCTCTAAACAGGGAAGAAAAAATATATCGAAACCTGGTAGCTTGCGTTCGCGACGGGTGTATGCGGCCAGCTTTGAATTATGTGCGGTTTCGATTCCAATCCCCGACGTCGTTTCTTATGCGCCGCGACGCTAGGCGCTGGGGTCGCCGCCACTGCTTTTTGCAGCAATAATCGGCCAAGGTTTATTGATACAAGCAAACCGCAGTGTATTTGTTGCGGTGTGGCGAACGAAACCCGCTCTAGCAGTTGTAGTAGCGGTCAGTGTTCTGCACGCTTGCACCCCCAACGATAGAACGAACCGCCTGTCAGCGTGAAATATGGACCACTGCAGGGATTATCTTTGATCTAAGTCTAGTTTTGGGAAAAGCAGTTGCAGTGTTTTTCCTAAACGAGAATAGAAACATGGAAAGCCCGGAAAATGCCACTCGTAAAAATGATAATAGTAGGTATTTGAAACAGTGCACTTGATATTGACTACGTTTACACGTACGCCTAAAATGTACTTTGACTTTACTTTGATTTTGAAAAGGCGACTTTTGCTCATTGTGTAAACACCGTGGTAAACACTATCGACTTTTACTTTTGGTCCTAAAGTCAAGTCTAAAATAAATCAGACTTGACTAATGAAAGTCACTTTGGAAATATCGTGTAAACGAAAAGTACTTTACTTTATCATTAGTGACATCACTGTTGATGTATGCAGTTATAATAATAAAAGCGCGTCAAAAGTCTTTTATAACCTCATTTTAACAATAAAGAGGTGAGTATTTGTGTCTAACGTATAAAACCGTAGGTAATTGATATCTTTACATCATCAACCAAACTCGTACTGCCAACCACTGTCAACTGTCATACTGTCAACTGTCCAATTGTCAAAAAGAGGTTAAGTGAAAGGCAAGTCGAAATTCTAAAGCGAAGTATATTTTTATTGAATGTGTGAATGCACTACAATTTGCCTTTCCAAAAGTCGCCTTTTCAAAGTCAAGTCAAAGTACATTTTAGGCGTACGTGTAAACGTAGTCACTGATAGTTTCTTTGAATATCAAACAGTCATTTTAAGAACAAAAAATGATGTCATGTTTTATAGACAAAATTAAAAGCATCTTTTCTTTGAAAGAACCTTAGAAACAGAAAAAGAATCGGCGAAGACAAGGATGAATGTAAATCTCTAAACAGGGAAGAAAAATATATCTAAACCTGGTAGCTTGCGTTCTGCAGGGATTATCTTTAATTTAAGTCTAGTTTTGGGAAGTTGCAGTGTTTTTCCTAAACGAGAATGGAAACATGGAAAGCCCGGAAAATGCCACTCGTAAAGATGATAATAGTGTTTGCAACATGTAGCGTTAAAATTTAATGATGAGAAGGGTGAAATTTTATGGACAGGTTACAGGTATAAATTGGAAATGACCAGAGATTTAGGTTTATATCTCGTAAGGCTCAAGAAGTGCAGGAAGAGGAAAACCATCAAAAGGGGAGTGTAGCAAGCAAACTTATTATTATCTTCGTTTCTACGTCGGTTCTAATTTCCGTAACAATAATCGGAAGCGGTTTATTGACCAGGGGAGAAGCTCTGCCCGATGCAAGCGGTGGTCACGGTCAGGTCAGAGCAAACCAACTACAGAAAAAAATATAACAAAAACGAAATATGTGAGTGCGGCCAGTGCAGTTACGGCAGGCGCCAGTCGACTAAATTGGCTCCATTCATCAGGAGGCTTTTCCTGTCGTCCTCGCGTTGTCTTGTTTCCTCTGCCCCCGGGAAGCGCCGTCGTCTGCCGTGCCAAGATGGATTGCTCGGTCATTCGTTACACGACGCGGCGCGATCCGGTCAGCCGGACTCTGTTTAATTGCCGGATAAATAAATAAAACCGCCAGAAGATAACACCGTTGTTGAACTATACTTGATTTCTAGTTGGAATGCTAAAACTGATCGTTTTTGATTGGCTGTCGTAACACCAGTTTTACACCACACAAACTTTGTAATGTAAACAAACGAATGTTCTCCATCTTGCCTCGTCTACTGTTGTCTATACCCTGTTCCAAATAAGAGTATAGTAGATGACGCTGCGGAGCCAGCCCGGTTTACACACATTAAATATAAATTTAAACGTAGAGTAAAATTCAAATAGCTAGAACCCTGCGCGAAGTACGAATTCTCGTCTTAGAGAGAGAAGCATAGATGATAAACAAGAGGAAACTACGCTACTATCTGTTCTACTGAACATCAGCTTATATCATATCTGTTATTCTCATGCTGACATTCGTAGTGTTTTGCTTCGTGTAATCCTGCGAATTTTGTAATTGATTGTGATTGAGTTATATTTTAGTTTTCTTTGAAAATTAAGTGAAGTGCAGCGCAGCATATACTTGCTAGCTCTGCTTTTGTAAAACGGACAGTACATGACAAGCTCTACCTTCTCGCGCAGTCCAGGGTCCTAGCTATTTGAATTTTACTCTAGCGCGGTATTTTTGAAATAGTATTATGTTCCGCTCTGACGCTAATCAACGACTCACTTTTTCAACAATACTAGCTGTTACTACTACGGCGTTCGACAGCTACATGATGAGCGCATATCACAAATTTTTCGCTGATGTAAACTTGGTTTCCGGCTAGACCAATCAGAACGCTCAAATCGTAAGCCCTATCTTGCCCCATACTATATTCTTATTTGGGACAGACTATAGTGATATTTTTCTCGTATTTACAGTGTAAATACGGCTCAGCGAGACAACTTCAGATTGCTTCTTTTAGTTTAGAAATCAAGTATAGGTGTGGGGTGGTATTATAGACGGTAAAACGTTAGATGTACGCACGCTGACACGCACAACCTCCAAGAAGCAATAAGCGTAATTGATTGGGAGAGGGTCGCGGGTATTATTTATGAGCGCAAGTACTTTCCAGATCAGGAGAACGGTAGCATCGTCGTCGTCTAAACCAGAACCGCAGGACGGAGAACAGATTGACCGACGCTGCTCTCGACTCGCCGCCGGTTAGCGAGCAAACCGCTCGTGCATTCGGTGCACGTACTAGAGACGCGGCGCAGAAATAAATTATGTTTTGTCTCTTTTCAATGTTTGGAGATTTAACCGTGGCGGCGGAGGAGGAAGCAAGAGGGCAGGGGGTGGTGGCAGTTGTTAAATCGAGTGGTGACGAAGATTTCCGAGGCGATGCGAGCGGCGTCGAAGTGAGGGTGTCTCGCGGTCGGTCCGCAGGATCAATACCCGGCGGGGAGGCAGAGCGGCGACGCGGCGCTAGACGAGGACGAAGTGAGGTTCACTGCAAGCGGGACAGAGAGCGCCACAGCCCTGCACCCGTCGCCGTCACGGTGTCAACCAACGTGGCCGCCAGGCGATTCGTGATTTTAAAACACTTCAAACAAAAATGCGACAGTGTAGTACAATGCCACAGCAAACACCGCTACAACTACACACTGATCACCGATGCTTTCGCTCTCACCCTTTGATAGATATAAATAAAAAAAGCTCATGTGGCCCGCACACAACCTTCCGCTATATCTAGACTTATAAACATAAATGTATAAGTACGTATAATCCGGTGCCATTTAAAATTATACACATAAAAATTAAAAATAAACAAAAATCAACCAAACATGGATTACAAGATTTCAACGTTTTATCTGATAAATTTATTTTTTAAATTTTGTTGTAGTTCTTTAATGCTACCAGATAAAGACAATTTTTTTATAACGTAAGTTGCAAATAACTTTTCCTCTCATTCTTATTGCAAGTAAAACTTCCGGTGAAGATATTTATACCAAAATCTAATGAGCTCTTCCAATTTATATACAAATATTAAATACCAAATATCATTTTTGGGTAATTCGTATTTGAGTTATCCGACTTACACCCCGGCCTTGACCACATACACACACACACACACACACATACATACAGACATCATCGTGAAACTATCAAAAATGAGTTGTAGGAACCCTATTCGTGCTCATCCACTAAAAACTCACTACCCGATTTTTAGCATGATATCAATACCTACCTAGGTATGCGGAAGGTAAAAAGTATTTACAACATACACATACAAAATACATACTTGCACTTTGTACTAAGACAAGGATGAATGTAAAATGATGCAGAATATCGCATGACACAAATAACAGCCAATAAATGAATTGATTACAATAATAATAACCATGGTTATATAAAAATTTTCTCGGAAATTTCTGTCACTTTGATATTAAACTAAAAATTGGTTAAATTGTTATTTTGAGAATAAATAAGCAATTAACAAGGTAAATAATACATATTTGTTACTGTAAAATACAAATTTAGTAAATATTTCAAGTTTCTATTGTAAAATATTACCGAATATGCACTCGTGTATTAAAATTCATGCTCAGGAATTTTTTATCGTGCATTCCAATAAAGTCTTAATTAGCTCGAGTGGTACACGAGTGCTAAAGAATTAATGCACATATGATATTATAAGTGAAAATTATTTAAATACAACTTACAGCCCTTATGCTGTTTATTTAAATATTTAAATCGTGTTACAAAAGCGGGCAAAAATTACGAAAACGCACTCACACCACAGTATTATCTTACGAATTTGGGTTTGGGCTCGAGTCTCAGTATCTTAATGTGCCACACACGACTTCACTAAGCAGTTAAACGCGTTGAAATTCAGAAAGAAAACATCAAAACGCACCTGGAAAATGATTTCCTCTCGCATTTATTCTAAGACCAGCAACCACGTTATTAAAATTAACATGTTAGCGGGATTAAACGTCGGTACGGCAGCGCCGGTGTAATAATTCACGCTTACAAAATGTAAATATACGAAACGGCATACCTTTAAATACATGAGGCAGCGGAGATCGCAATTTCAGATATGGCGGCTTCTAATGGCGACCAAATTTAATATTGTTCGCTGCGATATAAAAACTCTAGTGATTTATTTTCTGACATTACCTCGAACGCACTGTTCAAAGATATTTATTGCGTATTTGCAATTACATTTGCCGAGAGAACTTTATTTCATATCTCAAAATTCATTACCAATTACCTATATACCTCCATTTTCATTACTGTTGCGGTAATCACAGTTTTAATCTCCAAATACTACTTTTCATATTCAATAGCAAGCACTCGATTTCATTTTCTGTATCCCTATGATTTAAAATTAAGGTTAGTTCTGAAATTATATTCACTGTTGATTACTTACAGCAATTTTTTGTGTAAAAACATAAATAAAAATCTGCTGTGGCCAGTACACGACCTCTCGCCTAATTCTGCTTATTCTACTAATCTAATAAATAGTTTTACTTACATTTTAATGTTCATGTAATATGTAAACAATAATGTAAACCAAGATGCAAGCAAAAGATGTCAACTGTACTGTCACTGTCATTATAATTCAAATTTTGAGTAAAAACAAATTTCATATCATGGACAACAAGATACTGGTACTTAGTTGCACTTTATTTTATTGCTAAATACTACCAGATTCAGCAAATTGTATTTAAAATTCACTGTACCCATAGATAATTATATTATCTTTTATTTTTATTTGCAAAAATTGTCATAAATAAATAATGTACCAATTTATTTAAGAAAAACTATATCAAGTTCCAAAAAGTACTACTTCCGGTTTACGGATTTCTACCAAAATCTTATCCGGTGTTAAGATCCTTATTAAAACCTTAAATATGAAATTTGGTTATTAAAGGTTTGATACTTTTTCAGTTATCGTGGACGAAAAATCGTCAGTCCATACATTCATACAAACACACACACATACACACACACAGACATCATCGGGAAAATATTAAATTCGTATTCTAGAGACCCTGAAACGTGCTTATCCACCAAAAACTCATACTCGAAAATTTTGACCCATTACAATACCTCTCTTATAGAATATGAGGCGAGAGGTAAAAATTATCTAGAAAACAGTATGGAAATTTTTGTATAATGTTACCAATTAATTATAATGAACTCTTGCAGTCAATCCTGGAATTACATATATTAATGTTTCTTTTTTTTTAAATGAGACAGTATCGTCAGGGATAGACCAAATACTTCTATTTATAGCAGAGACTCGAACCGAACCGGAACAGGAAAGAACACCGGAACGAAACGCTGCTATTTTAGTGAACTCGGGACTAAACCTGAACGAGTGATTTGATCTCGTCTCGATTATTTCTCATTTCGATTATTGTTATCTCGTCTCGATTTCTCGACTATTTTTACAGACAAATTTTTTTCGCTGATGGTATTTTTTGACAGCGGATAATCTGTGAAATGTCACTTTTAGTGCCTAAGCACCTAAATTATATTTTCAATACCAGCACCGAAAACGCAACCTTCCGTACCTATTACTAGGGACGAAAGTGAGGTATTTCTGACCGGTCAGCACTTTACCTAGAGAGGAAAAGTAATTTTCCTCCCGTTTCCTCCCGCTTATGCGGATTCCAATTGACTTTTCCTCCCTAGGGAGGAAAAGTAGGTATTGACCGGTCTCTAATAATAGGGCTGCGTCACGTCTATGAAACTCCAGCCGCAGCAGTAATTCTGTCATATTTTTACCTAATTAAACAAATAACTATTGGCTTTATTGATATGTTTATTAATAATAATTGCATTATTTTCTATAATTGATAAGTTTACTACATAAGCTGCGGGGTGCGGGAAATATTCGTAATTATTGGTAAATTCTTATACTACTTAAGTCATATAAGTTCTAAACCTAGTCAAAATTCATAATTATGTAATTTTAAACATAATATAAAATAAATACTAATTTACGGATTTTTACGGAATGATGTAATAAATTATATTATCACCTATAAAAAATTTAATCTAATAATTTTACATGGTCAATGTCAGTAAAATGATAGATCTATGTTGACAGGTTGACTTGACAATTTATCTGTCTAGGACAAACAAATAATAAATAAATATACCCCCCGAGTATACCACTAAAAATTTTGATATTAACAAATTGATGAATAAAGTAAATAATTTTAAAAATTCGAGAATCTCGACATTGTGATCTCGTCTCGAACTTTTTTGAAAAATTCAGTCTCGTTCCGACGAGACCAGATTCAAGAAATTCTCGTCTCGTCTGCATCACTCTTTTAAAACCGGTTACCGGTTCAATTCAAGAAATTGAAAACCGAACCATGTATAGAACAGTGAACCGAGAACCGAACCTGAACCGTTATTTTGTGCGGTACGAGTTCCTGATTTACAGCGTTTGTTTGCTAAAATAGAAAAGTCAATCTTTGGTAAAAATAAGGCAATTGAGTAAACCGTGTTGATAATGACTAATTGTAGTAATGTTCCCTTGGGAGGGTTGTTTAGTCCAGTCCGCATTGAATCGCATCGCATCGCATCGCATGTTACGTCAGGTGTGATAGGACAACAGCCTGAGGCAGCGGCGTCGGCGTCGGTGCGAATGAGAGGGCGCCGGCGTCAGGCGTTAGCGACTAGTGCGGAATGGACGCTGGCTAGGGGCGCCTAAACGTACGTCGGAATTACCGAGCATTCATGCAAATGCGCCAGAATCACTCATCGACAATTACCGTTATAATGTTAACAAGAGGCAATATTTGAAACAACTGTTTTCAGTTCTGACAACCGTAAACAAAATCAAACGAACTAGAGCCGGTAAAAAATATTTTGATGAAATTGTACAATAAAAATCTGATGTGGCCAGCACACAACCTTCCGCCATATCTAGACATTAATATAAATGTATACCTAAGTACAATCCGGTGCCTATTTAAAATACCGATAAAAATCTAAAATATTCAAACACAGAAATTAGTATCGCCTGAATCAAAAGATTAATTCACAGGAAAATTCTTCTGTGTTGAAGCCATCCTCCGTTCAATTACTACATTATTTAATTTCTTACTTATGACGTATATGGCGTTAATATGCCAACGTGTCACCCGTTTCACCTGTCAATATTTTTTACGCAAAAAAGTTGTAAGGCCCCTAATTCGTGCTTATCCACTAAAAACTTACTATCCGATTTTTAGCATGATTCCTCCAATACCTTCCTTTACAAATGTTGTGGAAGGTAAAAAGTTACTTTAGCTCTGTAAGATCGTAGTGAGATGAACAAATTCTGCTCCAATTTTTTCGACCAATCAATGCGCTATCTGTGTACTCAGATCGCTATTATAGTATTTGAGCAATAACCCGCAATTACAATTTTTGTATTGTGTTGATATTTTGTAAATTATGTATTATGTCGTGACTAGTGATTTTTACTCACGCCCGAAAAAAATTCGCTCACGCCCGATCACTCACGACACGATACATTTCGTGTCACTCACGCTCTCGCCCGTTCACGATCCAAAATTTCAAAATCGCCGTGACCTGGAAATTTCACGACCAGTGTCCACCTCTTAAACGAACTATTTTTTAAATTGATCAAACTCCTCTTCTCCGAAAAAAGGACGTCTCATATCTTTTATCTGTACGTGGCCATGCAAGAGCGTTAATGGTGGCAACCTTAAAAGGGTCAAATAATTTTGGTTGTTAAATGAATTCAGTTGATTTACTTGTTAAGACAAGAATGACATAAAGTATTAAAAATGTGTATTATTTTTATTCTGTGAATTAATAATTAATATTGCTTTCATCGGCTTTCATTTACGAAAATAGATAGCTGTTCCCCTTCCCCAAATTAAAATGTAATAAACTTCATGAATAGATAAACGTAATTGCATTCTTCATATGGAATTGACATAATGTCAATTTCATAAATGACTAAGATATTTACACAACGTTCAATAGGCAATAATAACAAAGATAAAAGATAAATAATGTTCATTATTTATAAATATTATTATTATGTTATGATTTGTATCAATATCTACCCCCAAGTGGTTAGATTATAAATGTAACTTATAATCATGAAAGCGTGGAAAAGTAGTATTTCATTATTTGGAAGCTTTCTTTTCACAAAAATTAGAGATCACGCAAGAAAGAAATCCTATATTCAACATCCTCAAAGTAATCAGTGAATATACCGGTTACATAATATGGTAATACGAACTGCACCTAATCACCAAATCGCTTTCATTTCTCCATAAAAAGAATAATTTAATTTTCCACGCACGATCACATCATAAATAACCCCAATTACGTTCACTTCCATTTTGTGTGCTTTTGACGTATGACTTCGCTTAATTTACTTATTTAACCGCTTTAATCTAATTCTGAATATATAAAATCTATAATATGCATTTTTAAATACTCAATTAACTCCATTTTTATCCAGCGAATCAATACAAATTTGCATTTTAAAGCGTTAAATTCTAGACGATAAAATATTCAGCTATTCGCTCATTCGGCATTCGGCGGAATGGTTGTTTGTAACCAACATAAACTAAAACTGAAAATTACAATAATTTTTAATTATTATAAAACCATGTTGCTCAAAAGTGCATATTATTTTTAAAATGTATTTTGTTCTGCTAGAAATATATGGCAGATTGATGCAGTTCATCCTGCATTATTTAACTTCTATTTACAAATAATTTTGGATTTTGGACAGTAGATATAAATATTAATAACTGTAAAGATATTTTAAATAATTGCATAGAAAATTAAAATAACTGTGAGCACTCGTATGCTGTTATATTTTTCGCGGATTGACATTAATAGTGCTATTATTGACAGCTGAAATGTCACTTTTAGTGCTTAGATAATAAAATTATTTTTATTGCCTATAGACAATAAAATTATTTTTATTGCCTGAGCAATAAATATGTATTAATTTTTGCTATGGTGAATTAATAAAATTTCATCAAAATATAAATAACTAATTTGTTTTTCGCTGATTAACATTAAGAGTGATTTTTTGACAGCGGACAGTTTGTGAAATGTCACTTTTCGTGCCTAGGCATTACAATAATTTTTAATGCCTGACCCTAATGGCCAGTTGCACCGCTTAAATTTTAAGTTTTCCTTAAATGAACAATATCGAATCAAAATCACATTGTCAAACGTAGAAATATCATTGCTGTCACTAATTCGATTCGATGTTTTTCATTTAAATGACACTTAAATTTTAAGTGGAGACGGTGCAAATGGCCATAATCAGTGTAAAAGAAATTGTTGCTAAGGAGAATAAATAAAAAATTGTTTTTCATAGCAATCGCTCAACAAACGCATTTTAATTTTGATGATGATACTTGTAAAAATAATGTGTTTAAAATGGCAAAAATACAGATTTACTGCCTAAGCTAGATTCATAGCCTCAGCTGCGCCTCGTCTATGAAACTCTAGCCGCGGCAGTAAATATATTATTTTTTTGCCTAGTTTAATCAATCAACATTCATTATTCTTTGCTTCAACCTACATATTTAAATTAAATATAAAGTATTTTTCTCTATAATCATGTATTTTTATGTAATAAGAAGTTATATTTTATACCATAGAATCATGGATCTATTGTTCAATCTTTTGGCAACAGATTTGATCTTCTTATAAAAGCACAAGTAGGTTGAAAAAATATCTATACTTATCTGCATGCCTTTTGCCTAACTGTGATGTGGTATTACTACCAGGCAACAGAATAGAGGTATACTTATAATAAAAATAATAGCTTACACTTTTTCAATGTTTTTAGTAAACAGTTGTAAAATACAACATAAATAGTCCTGCAGTGCCGTTACTTTTCCAATTTACAATTAATCTATCAGATAGAGATTGCGTAACCAGAATCACGAATAGGTATCCCACTGAATAATGAATGTTGGTGAAACTGCAGTTGGTCTGTACAGAGCAAAGTTAGATCCAGAACAAACGATGAGAAATCATCCATTGTCCAGCACTCGCACATATTTCTCAGTTGCACAAAGCCGTGACATGAAGGGTTGTGGCGTCCGCGGGGACACTGGGCGGATAAACGTCACGCGCGCGCCTCGCACGACATTGTTAACTTGCTTACGTCTGCTGCCTTCGCCCCAACTGCCCCGAGTCGCGCTTTCGCTGCTGATAATCGGCTTTGCATTTGGGATTTGCCCGTGTCACTTGATGTTATCGTGCAAGTTAACTTCTGTGACTGTGCAGATTGCGATCGAATGAACGCGCAATGGTAAATAGACTAGCAAGAAGTGTAAATCATATTCATGCTGGCTTACTTTTTGCACTCGAAATAGAGAAAAACATGTTAGAAATGTAGAGGTTGATCAAATATTCATTATTCTACTACAGTCAAGTCGTTAAAAGGATTCAACACCTTTTATAATATGTGGATTACAGTCAACTTTTATTTGGTACTGATAAATTTACAACAAATAATCGATTATTAAAAAGATAAATATTAGAGACCAATAACCTTTTCCAAGTATTAAAAAATTTAAAAATATTAATTTTTAAAACACATAAAATACACAAGAAACAATTTTGTGTATAAAACAGTGATCGGTTTTTGTTATTATTTATTTAAGACCAAAATATTGGCGCGTTCGATACTCGCGTTGACCTATCGAAGGATTATATGGATGTAACTCAATTTTAATTAATTTCTTATTGAAACCAACCATTTGTAGTCACAAGTATCTTGTGCCTTAAGTATTTCTAAAATTTAACATTCCAGTTTTGTTAAAATATTTTATTAAAATGCTGTTTTCCATCTCTATTTTTCAAATTAGAATGCAGGTGTAATAAAAAAAATAGCAACTGACACACGTGTATAAGTGGTGTTAAATCAATACCGACGTTAAAATCACTGCTATTAAATCCGTCGTATACGTGCTTTAAAAGCATACCTACTACTTACTTACACGAAATAACTCAACAATTAAACTGTTTATCTTTTTTACTTGTTTAAAGGATTTTAAGAATACTAATATATTTTGGAAAAAAGATTCAAGTATAAAAATAAGGTGCGCCAGGATATGTTCTCTAGGGGGCGCAGCTCCCAAGGAAAATTTTCCTTGCGGGCACAGGTCCTGATACAGTCGGCGCCCATGGAATATATCATGAATTATAGATGTTACATGAAAATTTTTTAAATGGATAGGTATGTTCTTTTTTAAGTGAAGTTAAAGTTGAATACATTTTCATGGATTTAAGTTAGAAGTGGTGAGATGAGAATCACATATTATTATTTTGCATTGCGTACTTCTACTTATTAAAATGTAAATTTAAAAAAAATAAAATATGATCAGATAAATATAAATTATAAGTGTAAATAGTGTACAATGAACATAAAAGATATAAATTTAAATAGAATTGTAGTAAACACATTGATTTCAATTCAGGAATATTTACAAAGCAATGTTTATAGAGAGGATCGTATCGTGCCTCATAATAATGATTGCACCGAGTGAAAGCAAAATTGAAATAGTATTAATATTTGAATGAGATCAGACAAAGTTTGATTGCGATTTAGACGGGGCGGCTGGCTCGAGATAAGCCAATTGTTCTGTAGTCAAGTCGTTCGACATTATCTCGCGAAACAACGTTTTTACCCCAGTGAGAAAACTCAATAACCCGACGTGGAGATAGCATCACAAGTTATGAAATGTACACAGTGTTAACAAAGAATAGCAGTGCTATGAATATTTTTTTCTGCCCGTAAATTTTCTCCTTGCGTACATCCTCTTCCGGAGATATAATAATATAAAAGTTATTTCGTCGCATCTGCCAAATTTATTTAGAAAAGCCTGAAAAAGGAAGGAATTGTTTTGGAAACAAGTTAAAGAAGATGTACGAAAATTTAAGAAACAAAGTAAATCTCAGCTACGGTAACACGAACATGGCGTAAGCTCTTAATTCTTCGTCTATGGTAAAAATTAATTCAGTAATTGCATTATTTCGATAAAAAGATTTATTTAGACTGCGGATTATATTCAGAAGAATGTGATTAAAATATGCATATAGAATGCATTGACATAAGTCAAAAATATGCCCAAAATATGCGCAAAATAAAATAAATAAGCATTTTTTTTAACAAACCTCGTATATTATACTACTACTACTACTCTACTACTATCTCGTATATATTACTACTACTACTATGAAATTGTTTAACCCTGCGTGTATACCGCGCGGGCCTGTGAGGCCCGTTTCAAGTTTCAAGTACATGAAAGTATATTTATTTTTTATATCTGTACCTTTGTAATCCATGACATTTTAAGTTTAGTGTTTTTGTACATTACTTTATTATTAAAACAATTAGAATTTGTCTTTACTGGGGGTAGCAGTAATAATCACGAGAACTACGACACAGGGCCTGCTAGGCCCGGTAAGTTTTAAATAGAATTTAATGCATTTACATTTTGGTTCATCCTAATAAGATAGCATAATCATACATTTATAAATGGTTATTTATAAAAATAATAAATATTTAGTTAATTAAAAATTTTTAAAACCCGAATTTGCACTCTTTACACAAATAAAACACATACGGGCCTCTGAGGCCCGGTTGGTATTTCTTGATTGTTTAAATTCCGGTATACCCAAATTTAATGCATTTACATTTTGGTTCATCCTAATAAGATAGCATAATGATACATTTATAAATGGTTATTTATAAAAATAATAAATATTT
The DNA here is from genome assembly GCA_947534325.1 of Agonum fuliginosum. NCBI lineage: Eukaryota > Metazoa > Arthropoda > Insecta > Coleoptera > Carabidae > Agonum > Agonum fuliginosum. Next base: position 57,929,146 of record OX384029.1, on the reverse strand, counting down.
AGTTAATTAAAAATTTTTAAAACCCAAATTTGCACTCTTTACACAAATAAAACACATACGGGCCTCTGAGGCCCGGTTGGTATTTCTTGATTGTTTAAATTCCGGTATACCCAGGGTTAAGCATGGAGATCTCGAGAACCATAATATATACGAAGTTGGTTAAATTAGACGAAGGCCAATTTAGAAATATTTTTCCACAAAAATACATAGGTGGCTAGATAAACGCAAAAATGTTCGGTGTTCAGGAAACTAATAAACCTGGGGAATTTATTCATGTAGTGAAAGTATATCGAGTATCGAGGGATATGTAAAAACAGAATTTTTGCATTTCTAAGTTTTCGCATTACAAACAAGTGTGCCACGAGTACAAGGGCATAGGAAAACCAAACGTGAACACAAAACGTCTACAACGGTAATCTTTCAAAGGCTACAAATTCATGAGAAAGCGAGATGAAAGCCGAGAAACATTATTGAGATGAACGAAAGCAACATACGTATATTCAAGTTATGGTTGAACAACGAAGACTACGTACCCAGTGGTGGTTGTAACTGCAGACGCTTTGCCACCGACGGTATAGCAAACCATTTAATGAATATTTCATCGGCCAATTTTTTATTTCTTTCGTGGAATTCTTTTATCTGATGACGTCGACTGGAAAGATCCATTTGCATACAGACGCGCCAATTAGAATATGGACTAGCTTGGGGTGCCTCAACAACTCAAGATGTCTGCTAACTACCATTTTATGTACTCTTGCTTCAAAGCTCAAAACAGGACTTTAAAGCTCTGTTACATTATTTTAATTAAACTCAAGACTTTTATATAATCGATCACCAAGATAGGTACTAAACTAAACACCAATCAAGCACAGTTTATTGCAATCAACATTATAACTGCAAATAAGATTTTACCTTAAGGGGGTTTTATCGCTCAGCGCTGCTTAATCATAAATCCTCGTTATTTCAGGTATCCGCGCTGACAGCCTATGTTTTATGAGCACATGTTGTCTATATTTATCTAATTGCTATGTTTCGCTCCATTTTTGTTTAGAAAATACTCAATTTGATTGGCTAGCGCGCATACAATTTTTAAATTTATTTAACAAATTACTCGACTACTATTTGAAAATTTTATATAATAATGTGATATAAACATTTAAATTTACAATGCAATCAAACTTACGAAGAGTTTTTCTCAGAATTATTGTTATTTAATTGTTTATAAATAATAATAATAACAATTTAAAAAATTCGACAACGTAGCTAGATTTTTACTGCCTTTATCTTTATATGGTATTTTTTTTAGATTTATAGGATTAATAGGTTGGGAGTAATTTGTTAAATACTTTTTACCTCTCGCCTAGAGAGGTATAGGGATCGTGAAAAAATTCGATGTCGAGATTTTTGTCAATAAGCACGTTTTAGCACCTTTAGAACCTATTTTGACTATTTTCACGATGATGTCTGTGTGTGTGTGTGTGTGTGTGTGTGTGTGTGTGTGTCTGTATGTGCGCCTACTATAGTCTTTCGTTCTGATTCATTATCTCAAATTCTACTGAACATAAAATTCTAATATTTTGCAATATACATTTATATATGTTAATGAAGAGCTGATAAGATTTTGGTAAAAATCTGTCAACCGGAAATGGTATTTTCTTGAAGAATTTTAACATTTTTTGCAAAAAATATAGGAAATAATGCGATATTTACAATTTGTCATTCGACATTTGAAAGAACAAATTATCTTTTACAATATTTATTTAACATCGTTTCTATATCTCTTACCAATAAAGGAAAATTAATTTTCAAAAATTTGTAATTTTACCTACTACGATTTGTAAATCATAATATAGGAAAAAAAATTGAAAACAAAAATGAATATGTCAATGTGACAGATGAACAGACGTATACACAATTTCTGAAATGTTTGTGGCACCATTTTAAAAGAAATGTAAATATTATTTACAGCTGAACATAATGTAATAAGGTAATAATAAAGTTAAATTTTTATCTATAAAGAGCTAATTAAAGAACTAAGAACTATAAATTTATTTTCAAAAAGTTTGTAAATTTATTGCAAAATTATAATTTAAGAAAGCCTAACTAAAATCAAATTCACATAAATTACAGTGTTAAAGCGAGAGGTCGTGTGCTGGCCACAACAGATTTTTTACTATGATAAAAGCCCATTAACATACAAAACAAGCAGAAAAAATATTTAAAAAAAATAACATTTTCCCCAGGTTGGAATCGAACGTACGACCTTTGGTTCCGTAGACCGCTGACACAACCACATGGCTACGAATTGACAGCTGTCATTGTACGAATAAAAACTAAAGGTTAAAATGTTCAAATTATTTGCAGTAATTTATTGAAATTACATTATGAAACTGAAGTAATGTGTATTAAATAAGATGTAGGAATAGATGTAGTATTGTCCTGTGCAATATGGAAATCATAGTTGTCAGCCGGACGGTTTTTATTTACAAAAAACTGTTTTCACATGTTAAACGCCTATGCCACACTTTCGCTGGGACACGCGGTATAATTTTGGTGTGAAGCAAGATATTAATATATGTTAGGTAATCATTAAATTAATATTATTATCTTGCCTTTTGCCTTTTGTTATACCCAAATTATATAAATAAATATATTTAAGTTTTGAATTTTGATCGTCATTTTTCGCCGTCGTGAGGTACCGTACATAAAACCCGCATAAAGGTTTCCAAATAAGCGTCATTACTTTTTCAGTCTATTAAGTTTTTGAAGCTACTAGTAAAAAATTTTCGCTAAATTTTTATATGACCATGGTCACTATTATTGTAATCAATTCCTCTATTGGCTGTTATTTGTGTCATTTTCGTACAATAATAAAACGTTCATATTTGAGGGGTCTAGTATCAAAACCGGCTATATCCACTTTTTCCAATTTCGAGTAAATTGATATTTTTAGTTTTGCGCTAAATTAGACAAAAAATAGAACTGTTATCGCTTTAGATGTATTTAACAGACAAATTTGATCAAGGATAACTTTACTTTACACCTAAAATGTTAGTATTAATTGCAATACAAGCGTTTTAAATATGGATATAGCCGGATTTGAAACTAACTTATGCAAACTGCCGGTTTTGAAACTCATTGGTTTGGATATAGCCACTTTTGAAACTAATTTAACTAATATTTACCTTACGCATATTTTTATTCTTATAATTATTGGAACGAAGGAGAAACAAGTAATTTCTAATTTAAAAAAACAACTTTTATGTATTTATAAAAATAATAAAACACTTTGTTTACATTACAAAAATAACATAAAAATGTGAGCATGTGGGGTACGTTTGTAGATTTTTAGGAGCATATCAACAAAAATTATAAAAGATTACTTTCATTTGGATTATAATTAGTAAGTAAGTAAAAGTAATTTAAAATAAATGAAAATAAATAAATTTGGCGTAGTTTCTTTCTAGCTCTTTTGGGCTATTGACAGGTGCAACATTAGTTTCCATATCTACAAATTAACTTAATTGTTAATAAATCTATTATTATTTATGACATTTTAGCTCTATTTTTACCTACGGAAACAAAACAAATATTCTTATTGACAGTACAAATTCACATTTGACAAGAGACGTCATGTGTCACGTGTCGCAGATAACTAGCTTCCTATTGGCTGAAATGGATATAGCCCTTTTTGAACCTAAGCCCCTACTGGATTTAGTCGGTTTTGAAACTAAGCTCATATTTTATATTAAATTATTACTGGATATAACCGCTTTTGAAACGTACTGTACGGATAAACAAAAAGAATTCATTCTTACGAATCCAATGGTGTGCATAACTCCATTTTTTTAAAAAGTGGATATAGCCGGTTTTGAAACTAGACCCCTCATTTGTTCGATTTGAACGTCTACCTACAAAAACTGTGTTCGTGATTAATTTTATCTCGATCGTACTTCAACGTTATACATCATGGACGATTTTGTAAAAAAAAGGTAGGTAAAACAAAAATAATAATGTTTACATACCCAAAAGATATCTTCTATAGGAGTAAATTAGTAGTTATTACTGCTCACCTGAAAAAGAAAACAAACATTAGAACAACATTAAACAAACCAGTAAAGTAGAATAATGACAAAATCATAATAAACAATAAATCCGCTAGTAAACGATAAAAGAGAAACATCTCCCGTGGAAATAATCTTGTTTATATTAAAGTTTTAAATAAATGAAAATGTGGAATTACGAGCGTCGCTTGGAAAAATCTAACTTAATGCACTTTCCAGGATTGAGCAAACAATACGAAGCGTACCATATTTGTTCAGTGCCAGTTTTGTACTTACTTCGATTTATATGTGATATAGAAGATATCCCTACTGCAGTACAAATCGCTCCATTTATGGATTTTGTGCGAATCTGCAGTATTTATTATAAATATTTCGCGATACGGCTTAATATAATTAATTTGTTAAGTTATTGACTAAAAGCAAACGGAGTTTTGTTCGTTTTCCACAACAGTAACTGCAACATTTTATAATTTTAGTTTTAACTTTTAGTTACAGTAATATTTGTGAAATTGGTCATGTCATTAAGATGAGTAAATTTTGAGGTAGCATCTAATTTAAGAACGACATAGGTAATTTGTGTTGTGCAGACCAAAATAATAATCTATATAATATTTTGAAACCCATAATAGCAAGGTTGTGAAGTTATCATAATATTCATGAATACGAAATGTAAGTTATGAGTGAATAACTAACAAGAACAATATTCTACATAAAACGAGATGAAATTGTAATGTTAACATCAACCAAACATAGATTTATTTTGTGAATAAATTTAAAAACCATTTAATTGTTATCAACATTAAACTTTCAGAGTAAATATTAAGTTCAAAACCTTATAAAACAAAGTATAATGTAAGAAACAACGTTAAAAGGTTTCAACTTTAAATTGAAACTAATTGAACTGTTCGTTATTTAAATAGAAAATGAATTAGCTTCAGTGTTTTGGATAATGAGCGTAGCCTTTGTTAAAAAAATCAAACGAAGCAGGCTTATCTTAAGACGTATTCCAAAAAATAGGAGTTCAGTGCAGGTTGAGTTAGTTTATTCAAAGTGAGACTAAATAAAATAACATAGAATTCTATTAATTTAGTAAGACAATGATATAAACTAGCACTAACAGAAACATATTTATAATAAATAATATAAATCAAGCTTAGTTCTATTAAGTGCGTAGTAAGGTAAGAAATAATTCGTACTTAAAAAATAACGTAGGTATAAATTGTGCGTGTCAGTCTATATTGTTCCACGAAAGTTCATTCATTTTCAAAGTTAATGAAAAACAAATTAGCACTATCTGCGATAACAGTAAAAAATAAATAGCAAAATCTAGCATCTGAATTAAAAGCAATAATCATTATTTATTCTCAGTTTCAGGGTGTTTGTGTTGCTAATAAATATTTATCCTCGGCTACTTGTTATTTCGTGACAGAAAAAAACTCGCGGCACACGTACGCCATTAGAATTCGCTGAGGTCGATGAGCTAAAACGATGCTGTTCAACGCCTTGCTCCGCGGTTAACATTCGAACTATCAAACTTATCACGCGAGTAAATTCGACCAACCTAATTATTCTTTTAAATCGCCTTTTAGTTAAATGCAATTATCTTTTTACTCTGCTTGCACGCAACGTCTGTTAATTATTATTGTTTTACTTTTTTAACATTTTCGCTGCTTGGTTCTTCCATAAAATATAAAAATAATCTTGTGCGCAACTCATCGCTGTAAATACTTTTAAGTTATTCATCAGATTAATTAAAAATACCTCCAGCAAAGATCTTCAGTGACATCTACTTCACTGCATAATTATAGTATATTTTATTTTAAAAAGTAACAAACATTTTTCTATTGCTTTTACTTGATGCCTTATTACCGTCGAGTCTTGATTAAATATAGTGAATTTTTGAGATTTACAGTTGTGCATCCACTTAAGCGGCTCGTCTACGTTTTTACTTCCTAGAATACTCTCGATTTTACTTTTTTCCATTTCACTCTTTTCCCCACTACTAGAGCTGCCTGAAACCAGCCCGAAACTCGTACTTTGCCGCATCCTAGCTATGCAATGTCATTTTCTAGTTGAAAAATACTGTAAAAGTGTTTTCGTTGCGAGTAAACTGTCAGCTTATTATTGAATTCAGGATAATGTTTTTATAAACATTTAATAGAGAAAGAATGGATCTACAGATGTGCCTTTTTAAAATTTTAAAAATTAATTTGTGTCATGAGATATAACCGTGTTCAGTTACATAAAAATATTATTCATGAACAATTTTTAATCAAAGTTTTAAAAAGGCACATCTGTAGATCCATTCTTTCTCTATTAAATCCTTGTTGAAATAAATTTTTACTATTCTTGTACTGGTCACAAAACATTCGCTACATTAGTACATTTTATGGTGGATTTTAGGTAGTAGACGGGGCTCTTAATCAAACACAAATACCGGCGAAATATGGCATTGTATTTTATTTAATATGAACGGTAATGAATTTAATTTAATCCTGGGGTAGGTATTCAGCATTCAGGTTTAGGCACAATAGCAGGTCACCAAAGTCAACATTTGTTCCGATTCAGTCGAAGTCCAAATGTCCGATGGGTCGAAACCAAACCACAAGGGTTCGCTGGCGGGTGGGGGCGGAAGGGGTTAGTAAATGGACGTTTGAATTGTGCGAATTACGCATCCCCTTTCGGCAGGCCTGGCCGACCGAACGTCGAAGCTAATGGGATTATACACAGACAATATCCTAAAGCGGTCACCGTACTAACGCGAATTCACTGTATGTAGGAGTATCGGCTGGCGAGCAGCGCCCCTTTCACTGCCCCCCTGCCGAACAATTAGCGTTTGACATATACCTGCTCGTCTACGCGCTCGGTTCACTTGTTTTCTGATCTATCACGCTAGCATTACGTTAATTGTTGCGTTTCGCACTGCTGAATTCCCAGTTCGAAAATGAATAGCTTGTATATAACTGCTGACTGCTGCTATCTACCAGCTGCTGAACACATATTACACTATGTCTCAAATTATTCAAAATTAATGAACTAATTGCGCAGAGCTATGGACAAGTCAAAAGTATAAGTACCAGTACTACCAATGGTCAGTACTTGATGTTGCCAACTACATTTTCAAGTAAAGCTGCATTCAGACCGACCCACTTATAAGTGAAATATTTACAATTATAAGTATAAATCAAATGGACCATACATACCTACCAAATTAGTGGATGAACACCAATTGGAAAAATTTAGAACTTATGAAAATATTTAAATTTAAATACATAATAATTGTTTATTAAGTACAATTTGTTGTGTGATTTTTACAATTTGCATATTAAAATATTTTTGTGTCTTATAATATCCGCTATTCTCGTTTAGTTAGGTTAGAAACGGCCTACGGTTTGAATCTGGTTTGTGTTTGTTATTTGATATTTCATATTTGTTTTCTTGATTCTTTTTTACACTGTAATATTGTTCTGGTATTATCCTGTTGTATTGCAGTATAAATAAATTATTATTATTAAAAGAAAATGGATTTCCATACACATGTAAATTAAAAAGTAGAATTTATATGCTTTTAAATATGTTTACATATTCAGTAATAATATTTTACAACAGAAGCATACGATATTTTCATTAATTACTATTTATAATAATTTAATTAAATTAATATCTATTTTGTATGCCATTAATAAAACGCAGCTTGCAAGTGACAGTTCGATGATAAAGATGACATGATTATACCTATTGCACTATTCACTTAGTGGACTGATTGGAAAAGATAGAACTTTGGGAGGTTTTCAGATTACACTTATAAGTGAAATTGAAATTTTTGCGAAGCGAACGCAGAGCGCTGGTTGGTCAATTAGCCACTTATACTTATAAGTGGGTCGGTCTGAATGCAGCTTAAAGCTTCACAGTAATAATTAAAGTACCTATAAGTTTTTCTTTTCAAAAGTACCTACTTAGAAATAAATATTCTTCAAGTAGGTACCAATTTCATTTTTATAATGTTATAGTATATTACATAACACGAATTGTAAAAAGCACATTACATGCGAGTGAAATAGTTGTGCACGAGCCTTGGCGAGTGCAATAACTTCACGAGTAATATAATTGCATTACAATAAGAGGTATCTACTATACTTTATCTACGACCATAAGATAGTAATAAATGAAAAATTTCTTGGGAACAGTAACGTAATAATATATATTACATAACGTGTACAATAAATCCTTGGTAACAGTAACGTAATTATATACATTACATAACTGGTGTACAGTAAATCCTTGGTAACCGTAACTAAGCATTTACCATTCTTGTAAATTGTTTTTAAAGGCTTCCTTACACATAATGGTCGATGGTCGTAGATAAAAAAATATTATTACCTACTATATTGTGGCTTCGCTAGATAAGCTATAAAGAAATCTCAATAAGATGCAATTACTGAAATTGATTTCTTAAGTAGAAAATCAAATTGGAGTAATCTAGCGAAGTAAAAATGAGTAACCCCGTTTTTATGCTTCAATTTTCCAAATAATATTTCTGCTCACTTTTATTGATGGTAACACAGAAACAATAAAATTTTCAGTATCTGCAGTATAGTATTGAAAAATAAAAGTAAAACAAAAATATCGTGTTCGATAGAGGATGTAACATCAGGTAATCCATGCCAGGAATGAGTCAACAAAACAAATGCTCGTTTTTCTTATTTCTCGTCCCCCTAACAGCCTGCCGCTGCAGATATTTTCCTTTTTCTCTTATCCTATTGCTCTAAAATCCATCCCAGTTCCATTTGTCTCCTTCGCTGCCGATTGTTTAGAAGCGTTTTCGCTGTGTCTCGGAAGAATTCGCCTTGTTAGTTAGTAGTTAGACGTAGAGGTGGCATTTTACTAAAGCGAATACAGTCGTAATAAGTTTCCAAACAATGCATATTCAAGTTTTGTTAATTCCACTAGTGTTTAATGATTTTCAGTTTGCATATAATTACAATAATTGTTTTGTTTTTAAACAGAGTTCCTGCATTTGAAAGGTTAAAATTACCTAAGAATCACAAGCAGTAAAACACCGGCATGGATCGGATTTTTTAATAATTATTTTCTGATTTTAAATATTATATCTTATCTTTCGAATAATGATTTGCTTGTGAATTAAGTTAATTTTGAGTACAGATTAATGCTGACTATGATCGCATGATAGATAGTATAGATCATGAGAGTCGTGTAATTATTTTCTGTACTTAAGAGGCCCGTCTACCTCCTAAAATCCAGCATAAAATGTACTAACGCAGCGAGTGTTTTGTGGCCAGTACAAGAATGGTAAAATTTCATTCCAATAAGAATTATATACTTAAAGGATGAATTAACAGTTGTGCTTTTTTTAAATTTTAATAAAAAATTGTACATGATTATAAAAATACTGACAAATTTATAAAAATTTCCAATTTATGCAAACTTTACACGGATATAACACATGATAGAAATTAATTCTTAAATTTTTTAAAAAGCACATTCATTGTTTCTCTCTTAAATGTTTACAAAGGAATTATCTTGAAGTCAATAATAAACTGACAGTTTACTAGCAACGAAAACACTTTTACAGTATTTTTCAACTTCAAATTGACATTGCATAGCTAGGATGCGACAAAGTACGAGTTTCTAACTGGTATCGGGCAGCTGTAGTAGTGGGAAAGAGAGTGAAATAGAAGAAAAATTAAAATCTACAGTATTCTAGGAAAAAAGTAGACGGGCTGCTTCATAAAAATCAAATATTGGAAGTAAAAATATAAATCTCGGTATAAATTAAAATTGTGCTACCCTCATAATCTAGAATAAAAACTTTACAAAGAAACACATTATTATATGTACAGATATATGGTTTAATCTTGGCGTAAATAAATTAGTTCATTGTAATAACAATTGCTTACTCCTTTTAAGATAGTATCCCGGAATTAGTAAAACGCATACAATACCTCGGCCGGTATTGTTAAGATATTGAAATTTACATATAAAACGACACGGCGTAGTTTTGAAGTCAGTATCAGATGAATTTTCTTGTATAGTTTGAAAAAATGTTTTCTATTTTGTTTTAAATTGAATGTCTTACACCGTAAAAAATATTAAGCATGACAAGCAATTTCACATCTGGATTATTAAAGCAGGAAGTGGTAACATATCTGAGAAATCTGAACTCGTAAATAAATTGAATAATTTGTCTTGAGTGAATCTTTACAGCGACATGCATTTTTTAAAAACACACTTATCATTTTATGAAACAGAGTTATTGCTTTGTTCATATTTTATTCCTGCTTTTCTCTCCTTTTTTATTTTTCATGTTTTCTTTTTCAATTGTTTAGTGTCCTGCTGTATTGTCTATTGTATTCCTGTGGACATAATATTTTTAAGTTTTCTTTACTTTGTACGTATTTCATTTCACATTTATTAGATTTTTTATGTTCCATTGTCAGGTATTTACGAGGGTATTTATTCAGTAGGTACCTACATATCAAAAGTTCGTATTTTTTAAGAATTCTGTAACTAAAAGGCTGATTTATACTGTGAAGAATTTTCAATCTAGTTACAAAATAGTGATTTTAAATAATAATCCAGGCAATTTACGTTTTGACCTGGGCAAAATTGCTTCAGAAGCTTTCTAAACTGGTTTCAACTCAGAAAATGTCACAGAATAATCCAAAATCTGCTAAAATCGGACCACTGCTAGTGTTGCCACAAGACGAGACGATACTTGACATTGGTCTTGTCTTGGTCTTGAGTTAGTCTCGTCGTGGTCTTGACAAAACAAGATTTAATGTAGGCCTCGTCTTGGTCTTGAGTCTCAACAAGACTCTTGGTAATAGGCCCCACATTAATTATCAAATTATTGTCTCGACTTTTTGAGACAAGACGAGACGAGACCAAGACTGGTTTTGAGTCTTGTGGAAACACTAACCACTGCCCGTCTGAAATAGACTTAAGAGGTGTTATTTACAATAATAAAATATTTATCGAATATATCCGAAAAAGTACTCGTTTTATTCACTCGTATGAATTACATGGCTAAGGCTCCTACCTTTATTTAATTTTTAAATTTTAGTTATTCTGGTACTTAATTTTATTTCCGAAAACTTTGAAAGTATCATAAAACTTTGCTACAACAACATTGAAGCGGTATCAGCATCAGCAGCAACCAAGTTGTAAGGTCACAGTGATGCAAGTTTTATTTCATTTCAGTACCATCCACTTGTGTTTGCGTTGGCGTCCATACATCATCATCTGCCAGTCTATTTTTCCCTTTATTTGCGTTCATAATTCACTTAGTTCTGATCGCATGGGGATAGGAAGTGTATGACCTAGTTTAAAGTCCAGTTTGGTTGTCTCCATGCAGTGCAAACAGAACATTGTTTATTCGTTCGAAATAAGTAAAAAAAGATGAATGTATACCTACTTTGTTTCTGTTGGTTTATTTATAGCGAATTATAAATTGAAGCCATATTATGTTTACATTGTTATTTAAAAGCCAACCACTAGGTTATTATTAAATCAATTTTTATCGACACAAACGAACAGCTGGATAAAGAATTCTAATTATTTATTTATTTAATCTACAACACAATACAATATTAACAATTATTTGTATTTTTACCTCTCGCCTCATATTCTATAAGAGAGGTATTGTGACGGGTCAAAATTTTCAAGTATGAGTTTTTGGCAGATAAGCACGTTTTAGGGTCTCTAGAATACGAATTACACATATTTGAGATGATATATGTGTGTGCGTGTGTATGTGTGCGCGTGTGTGTGTGTGTGCGTGCGTTCGTTCGTATGTTACAATTTTTTCGGACACGATAACTCCAAACATTTAAATACCAAATTTTGTATTTAAGGTTTCAATACGATTCTTAAAAGCCCAATATAATTTTGGTTTCAATATACAAACCGGAAGTAGTAATTTTTAAAAATATTTCGATAAATAATTTATTTAAGACAATTTTTTTTATTTTAAATGAAACATTATGTGATTTTTACCCACAATCGGTATTTTATAAATGTTTCTGTATCTGATATCATTTAAGAATAATTAAAGTATAATACTTATAATTTAGTATTTCGGTATCTTGTAGTCCATGATCGATCATTTGTTACTACGTAAAATAGTAATAAAAAAAGTAATAGTACTCATATATTAATATATTTGTATAGGTAATAAGTAAAAATAATAAAGTAGGTATGGCGGGAGGTCTTGTGGTGGCCACGTCAGATTTTTTAAGCACGTATCTAGTATTTTGTTTCAGAGTTGTGCGATTTCGTTGATAATAAACGATTTAAAAGACGCCGTTTTAACAAATCATAAACCAACAGCGAATGTAAACATGCGCTGAATAGAACTAGGCGTTTTCATAATGGTTTATCTGATAGTGTTTACCTAGTTCTGATGGAATTTTTTAGTTCAACGCTTTTAAAACAAATTTTTGATTGGATCCATTTTTCTGCTTAACAAATAAAATATTTCGCATAATCAAAATATACGGGTTTACTTTAATGCAGACTACTAATCAAAATTAAATATTACAGTTGTAAGCAATTATTAAATAGAAATAAAAAATCTGACGTGGACACCACATGACTTCCTTGTACGCCTTGTGTGTTCATACTTTTCTTAATAACTAAAATGTAAAATAATATTAAAAATTCTTTTAACTTATTATACTAATACTCACAAATATATTTTAGTCATTTGATTTAAACTGCAGAAGAAGATATAAAGCATATTTTACTATTGTCACTGTCATGTCATAATCATTTAAATTTTACGTAGTAACAAATGTTAATCGATCATGGACTACAAGATACCGAAATACTATAAATTATAAATATATACTTTAATTATTTTTAAATGATAGGAGATACAAAAATATTTATAAAATACCGATTGTAGGTAATAATCACATAATCTTTCATTTAAAATAAAAAAAATTGTCTAAAATTAAATATTTATCGAAATATTTTTAAAAAGTACTACTTCCGGTTTGTAGACTGAAACCAAAAATAGGAGGTGCACAACTAGATGCTATAACAGTCCTAAATACAAAATTTCAACTTTCTACGTCTAACCGTATTTGAGTTATGCGACACACATACGTCCGTACGTACGTACGTACGTACAGACGTCACGTCGAAACTAGTCATAATGGATTCAGAAAAGGTCAAAACGGATATTTCCGTCAAAATCTGAGAACCGAAATTTTTCGCGATTACAATACTTCCTTACTTCGTACAAGGAAGTAAAAATACACATTTTATATTTGATAATAAAACATACATTCATAAAAATCACATAATACTCGTATTAATAAAATATTAGTAATAAATTACGATGTGTACACCAGTCACCAAAATTGTAGATTTTGTAATTTATCATTAAGTCGACACATCGGTTACCTTTTTAGCCTTCTTCAGGACAAATGAAAAGTTACGAAATCAAGTCAAACATTGTTCAAGATACTCAAAATCTCGATGACCATTTGGCAAGAAATGAACCAGAAACTTTCACTAAACGATGAGAATGACTCGATTTTCTAATTTTTAATTTGTCATGAAGTAGGCTAAAAACGTAACCGAAACGTCGACTTTATGAATAAATAACCAAATCTACCCAATTTATGTATTAAATAACGTAGGTTGGTATAATATTAAAAATTTGTTTGCAACTAGCATCATTAAAGAATAATTAATATGTATGTATTAGGGTTTGCAAATTTACCGATTTTTTCAATTACCGGTAATTCGGTAAAAAATTTCTTTCAATACCGGTTTACCGGTAATTTAGCGGTATATAAAATAGGTTCAAACGGTACTGAAACGTGTTTATTGACAAAAATCTCGACGTTTAATTTTTTCACGATCTCTATACCTAACTCCCTTTTGAACTGACGGTAAAAATAAATAAAATCATATTTTTATCGCGGATGTCATTCCCTAATTGCCGACCGCGCAAATATATAAAAAATATCGAAGGAATTTTACGATATTTACCGATTAACCGGTATACCGGTTAACCGGTTTGCAATCCCTAGTATGTATGTATTAATTTTAATTTAAAATAGGTGACAAGTTAGTACTAGACTTCGATCACGCAGACCATAAGAATATTTTTAATCGGTAAGCAGAATAGAACGACCGTTGACGTTTGTACGGTCTAATTGTATTAACGTCTAAGTGTCGCATTAAAAAATGACAATTTTCATTATTACGTAATTCTACATGTAGAAGCTTCACTCATACGTACATACATACAACAGAGCATAGCATGATGTCACGAGAGGCCGTCAGTTTCCACTGTCAACTGTTTTTTACCCTAGTGACAGCGACATCGTTGTACGTGCTGAAAGTGACCAGACAGAACCGACACGTCAAATTTATAAAAAAGATTGCACAGTATTTGATTACCATAATTTCAATTTAATTTTACGTAATAATTTAATATGGCCTGTCGTGTTTTACATTTTCAGAATAAAATAATTTCAATATGAATAGGGCGATAGTGTCACAATTCATTTGCTGAAAAAATAACTTTTTTTTGAAAGTATTTTATTAAATGCAATTTTGTTTGATCTGTTACTGACCATCGATGTTACTGTAATGTAATTATTATAATTGCATTGAATTCAATATTTACAATATTTTAATTAACGTAGTGTTATAAATATATAAATGTAATTAATTTCGATAGGAATGAATGTTATTAATATTAAATAAGGGTTTGCTCTTTGTGTTTACTGCACATAATGAAATTACATTTGCGCATGTGCATAAAAAACAAAAATATAAGGTTTTATATCTGTATTATCTCATCAACACATAATAGTATGTTATAAATGATTATATAAAAATATAGTGATGGTGATGGGTGGACAATATTATTTAGATATACAGTTCAGTATGATAATGTTTTGTTCTACTACTGAAACAAGTTAATTTTAATAAAGACACTAATGTATTCCAAGAACCAAGAAGTTATTACATTACTATTATAAGATAAACAGCTAGATATGCAAGATATACTTATGTAAGTTCCCTCATTATCACTATTATCACAATAGAATTATGGTAGAAATATAAGATTATTTAATAAGAAAATCCTGCAAATGTTCAAAGATGATGTCGTAACGTTTGTATCATAAGTATCTACTATCGGAGTAATTAATAAGTATAAAGTATAGTCAGTCGGATGTAAGGATGAATAACTTGAATAAAACTTTATACTAAAGTATGTATTTGTGTAGAAATAACAACAATTTATAGCAAAAATGAGCTGACATTTTTTGAAACTGTTTTTACTTCCTTGTACGGAGTAAGGAAGTATTGTAATCGCGAAAAATTTCGGTTCTCAGATTTTGACGGAAATATCCGTTTTGACCTTTTCTGAATCCATTATGACTAGTTTCGTCGTGACGTCTGTACGTACGTGCGTACGTGCGTACGTACGTACGGACGTATGTGTGTCGCATAACTTAAATACGGTTAGACGTAGAAAGCTGAAATTTTGTATTTAGGACTGTTATAGCATCTAGTTGTGCACCTCCTATTTTTTGTTTCAATCTACAAACCGGAAGTAGTAAATTTAAAAAAAAAATTGATAAATAATTAATTTTAGGCAATTTTTTTTATTTTAAATGAAAGATTATGTGATTATTATCTACAATCGGTATTTTATAAATTTTTCTGTATCTTCTATCATTTAAGAATAATTAAAGTATATACCTACTTATAATTTAATATTTCGGTATCTTGTAGTCCATGATCGATTAACATTTGTTACTAGGTAAAATTTAAATGATTATGACATGACAGTGACAGTAGCAGTGACAATAGTAAAATATCGTTTATATCTTCTTCTGCAGTTTAAATAAAATGACTAAAATATATTTGTGAGTATACTAGTATAATAAGTTAAAGAATTTTTTATATTATTCTACATTTTAGTTATTAAGAAAATTATGAACAAACAAGGCGTACAAGGAAGTCATGTGGTGTCCACGTCAGATTTTTTCAATTTCAATGACGTCTTTTGTCAATATACTTCATCAAAAAAATTCATATTTTGGTATAGTGTAATCATAAGCTTTGTTAACTCACGTGCCCAGCTTTAAAACAAACTAACAATTTATATCATGTATCTAAACCTGTTTAATGTTAAGTGTTATGTTTCCAGAACATTTTTTTTGTTTATGGATAGGTGCCGCAAGTTCTGCTTTATTACAATTTACTTATAAATTTTGGTACGTATATTATGTGTGCCACATATTTTTATAAGCAAAAGGTACCTTAGTACCTTATTTCAAGTTTTGAAAAAACATTTGCAGTTAAATACAGAGTTGAAGACATTTTTATTTCAGTCCATTTTAAAATATTTTCATCGTTCGATACAGAGATTAGGTATTTAAATGGTATCCAATCTATTTTGTACAACCGTTGTTTATTTGCTGCCTATGGGTCATGATCTCTTGGTCAAAATCAGAACTTCAGAACAAAAATTTAAATTCTGATCGATGTGATAAACTGTAAAATGAAATTCACCTAATTTATTATTATCATTCAAAATCTAAAATAGAACTGCTATCTCGGTTCAGTTTTGCTATTGTTGTTATTTTCGACAATCGGTATGTTTAATTTGTGAGTCACTAATCACTAGTCAGTTGCGAGTTCTATTTTGAAATTTGTCACATCGGAAAATATTTGTGGATAAACATGATGCGTATCAGGTTTCATTACAGAAATCAGGGATGATTTTTCACGCTTGAAATAACTTGTCACTTTTGACATATTGCGGAATCAAATATTCAACATTTTTTGGAATTCTTTCGTTGGAACATAATAATATTTTTACCTTCCGCTTACCTGTAACGGAAGGTATTGGAATCATGCAAAAAATCGGGTGGTGAATTTTTAGTGGATGAGCACGAATTAGGGTCTTTACAACTCATTTTTGATAGTTTCACGATGATGTCTGTGTGTATGTGTGTGTGTATAGAGCATGTCAAGATAATTGCAAACGTGTACCTGGGGTCCTATTCTATTTCACTTATCAACGTTGATAAGTTGGGTTGTCTTGATAACCCCCCACTATGTGTGACGTAGTAGCCAAGCGACTGTCGCTACGACTTATCAACCCTCGCTACGGTAGACTTGCGCGTTGCGTTGATTTTTGTTCGTTAGGAGGTTAAAATATGTATTTTATAAATATAAAATACCAATAAATTATGTGTTCATTATATGTACTTAATATTTTTGATTAGTTTATTAAATAATTCAACTTACAAATTTTAGAAATAAGAAATTGACATTTTTCTTGAAAAAATAATTTACTTTGAAATTCAAAAAAATGGCATATTTTAAAACAAATAATACGTTTATGATAAGTGATAGGTAAAATGGTGGTTTAGCAGTTTTTCTTGTCAAATTTCACAGTAAATGTAAAATCTCTATCAGTCTTTATCAACTGGAGGCCAAATATCCCTAACCCTTGATATAGTTACAAACGGAATGACGTCACGAAGTTATCAACTGAACTTCGCTAGCGACTGTCGCAATGAATTAGAATAGGTACCCTGTGCTCCTAATGGTCGCACAGACCACAAACAGCGGGACGCTTTGCTACTTGTACCTCAGGGTGGGATTAACAAAATTTTAAGTAAAACTAAAACTATTAGTAGTGGTAATTTACAAATTATTTCTAATTCAATTCTAAGAAAACAAATGTTTTTGTACAATGTTACAGTTGCAGGCGGTTGCAGGTTATCTGTGTATTGGATTAAAATGCCGTCAAGTATTGACCATACCTACCATGAAGTACCTATATATACATTTTTGTTATGTATTTTTAATTTCAAATAAATATATTCTGCTATTACCAAATATACCTGTATGTATGTATCTTTCTATAATTATTGCAAGTATCGTTTATATCAGTATTTAACTGTAAAATTAAATATTTGAAGTACGGCCCAAGCTTTCAAACCTTGTAATCTGCTTAAGAAACCGTAGGCGTTGACGATCCACAGGTAAAAGTTTGCAATTATCTTGACACGCTCTATATGTGTGTGTGTGTGTGTGTGTGTGTGTGTGTGTGTGTGTGTGTGTGTGTGTGGTCAAGGGGTGTTAGTCGCATAACTCAATACCCGAAAATTTTGATATTTGGTATTTAACATTTGTATATAAATTGGAAGAGCTCCTTAGATTTTGGTACAAATATCTTCATCGGAAATGATATTTTTTGAAGATTGAAAAGGTTAATTGTCAAAATTGTATATAAATTTGGAAAAATATAGTATTTTTTTAATAAGAATAAGAGGAAAAGTTATTTGCAACTTACGTTATAAAAAAATTGTCTTTATCTGGTAGCATTAAAGGACTGCAGTAAAATTTAAAAAATAAATTTATCAAATAAAACGTTGATATCTTGTAATCCATGATCGGTTGATTTTTGTTTCTGCGTAAAAAATATTGACAGGTGAGACGGGTGACAAGTTGGCATACTAGCGCTATATAAGTCCTAAGTAAGATATTAAATGTAGTAATTGAACGTAGGATGGCTTCAACAGAGCAGAGTTTTCGTGTGAATGAATCTTTTTATTCAGGTGATGCAAATTTCTGTGTTTGAATATTTTAGATTTTTATTTGTATATTTTAAATGGGCACCGGATTGTACGTATACATTTCTGTTTAAAGTCTAGATATGGCGGAAGGTTGTGTGATGGCCACGTCAGATTTTTTATTTCTTTTTCAAAAGTAATACAAATATAAAATGAATTCACATTTTCATTGAGTGTATAAAATATTTGGAGTATCATCGATTTATTTTTGCATAAATGATGATGGCAGGTAACTTTTAATTTCCGTTTACATTCTAGTCCGTTAGATTTGGAACAGTCGCGTATGTAAATCCGACGGATCGCGTAGAGCTCAGCGTGTGTATGTGATGTGCTATGTGCCGATGTGCGCGATGGGTACTTCGGTTATTGAATTAAAATGATGATGCACGAAAACCAATTTGCCCGTACGCGAACGGGAGAAAATGGGATGGAAAATACTGAAATCATATTAAGGATTCCATTTCGACTTTCCCTTTGTTGGATTTTCGTGTGCGCGGGGATAATGGACGCCGCATCGTATGAAATGAAAAACAAAACAGAACTGCAGAGGATGAAGCGCCGTGGATCGAAAATGTACTAAAGGAGGATGAGGACACTTCTATTAAGGTTCAATATCTAGATACTTTAACTTCAATACTGATCCCTTATTATCTAGTCTGCCTCGCATGCTATACTTAACTTACTTATTTGCTAATATATTCAATGTGTTCAAATACCTAAATTACGTCTTAAACGTTTCTATCAGCTGTCGCCTTTTTAATTCATTAGTTAATTTTGTATTTGTATTAGAATTTCGGGATTAGAACCTCACGGGTTTGTATTCCTAGGGTGACTTGATGGCACAAACACATTATTAATTGTTTACTTATACTTTTGCCACGACGTTTTTTACTTTACTACCATGTGTGTTGCCAGTCAACCCGACGCAAGCCTATGTTACAGCCTCTAGCCGGTCCTCGATAGCTAGAGGTTGCCAAGTTAATTAGATCCCAACTTGGAATGGTAACGGGATTAGGTACCGATCCAAATCTGGACGTGAAAATTTCCTGACCTGACCAGGATTCGAACCCACGACCTCTGTAATCAGAGCCTAGCATTCCCGCCGTGTTAATTCATTAGTGAAACAGAATAATGATACAACATTTTACTACTTTCCATTGCTGAGTACTCACAATAACATATTACGTACCTACCTATTTCTTTGCACTATGTAACGTTAATTTTGGCTATTAAGGTGGATCCTAACAAATGAAGTAAAGGAAATTCATCAAAAATGATGAATTCGATGAGTTCTAGGAAAAATGTTGACGACGTTACTCCTTTCCAGTATGTTCTATGTTATTAAAATAATAATATCGTACCCTAATCTATAATAAAACAGAAAGTGAAGCTTTTTGATACTTTCAAGTTGCTTATAGTCAAAACAGTAACCGTTCCTATTCTATTTCCATTAACGTCTAATATTATAACCAGGGTTGGCACGTTTAAAACATCTCGTTTTAAATAAATGTTTAAAACTTGTTTAAAACAAAGCAAGTGTTTCAAACACGTTTTAAACATTTTTAATACTTTATCTACGTAACAAAACAAATAATAGTGTACCTATAGCATATACTGTTTCTCACTATTGTTGTCACCCATAGCCATAACCTGATAATAAATAATAAGTATAGGTAGGGGAATCCCCAGCATATTTATCGCTATCATGCGTAATGATGCATATTTCAGAACTCCTTGCTGATTAAAACATTGTTTTTTGTTTAAAATAAAAAAAACATGTTTTTTGCCAACCCTGATTATAACATTTATGCTTTCTGTGCAGTAGGTATTGGCTCATTTACTAGAAGATAAAAAATGTGAAAATAAAGCCTTAATTCTATTGTCCCCTGACACAAAGTAAAATAGTAATAGATGGTGCAGTCTCTCAAGATTCCGTTACTAATTTACAAAATTTAATTTCAAATCGCTAAAAAATAAAGCAATTATATTTAAAAAAGTTAATTCTCAAGTTCCAACAAAAGTTTTGCTATAGAAAAGTTCTGACAACTTTAATGTGAAACGATATTTAATAAAGCAAGTGTCCTAGCAACAAGGTTACCGAGCACTGGGTGTAGTTCGCTAATGTAAAAATACTAGGCAGCCCCATATAAACACTTGTGCCTCTGTAGCAAGTACATGATATGCCTACAATAACAAGGGAAGTACAAGAAAGTCCTTGTTTGGATAGGAAGTACATTTAATAGCTTGCCGATAAAGGACATCGTGTTTATACATACCCTTATAACCACATTACACCGGGAGAGTTCAGCGTGTACATTTTTTGTTGTAATGTCGACTTCCTACTTTTACCTACTTCGCAAAGCTTATGTACACACACATTCGATCCGTGTTTTTGTTCTATTTTGTTAGTTTATGCGCTTGTTTTCCATTCACTTTATCTCTGTTATTCAATTTTTCTGTTTGCTTTCCACTTTTTTGAATTTTTTACTACACTCCTTGTTTTTCTGTCGTTGCGTACGATGTTAGTTTAAAGAGGACATCTGTTCATTTTATTGTTTTACTTTTCTTTCTTTTTTATTAATCTTCTTTATTATCGTGACTTTTGAAACTTTCTTGCTGCGAATAAACAAATAATATTTTCCTCTTCATGACGTTTATAGCACCGCACAGTTTCTCGCAATGTTTTTACTACAATGAGCAACAGCTGGTGACATTTCTTAATGAATTTATTAAAAATATAATAATACGAACAGTTTATATAAATTAGACGGCTTTTAGCCATCTACAAGCACACAAAAGGGCTGTGCAAAAACAGTCATCTGTAAGAATTGAAGAAAATTTCGACTCCGATAAGCAGAAACTTTTACACGTGCAGAACAATTCTTTTTACCTTCCGCTTACCTGTAAAGGAAGGTATTGGAATCATGCAAAAAATCGGGTTGTGAGTTTTAAGTGGATAAGCACGAATTAGGGTTCTTACAACTCATTTTTGATAGTTTCTCGATGATGTCTGTATGTATGTGTGTATGTGTGTGCGTGTGTGTGTGTGTGTGTATGTGTGTGGTCCGGGCCGATGCCGGATGTCGCATAACTCAAATACGAATTATCCAAAAAATTTGATATTTGGTATTTTACAATTGTATACGAATAGGAAGAGCACATCAGATTTTGGTACAAATATCTTCACCGGAAGTGATATTTTTGGAAGATTGAACAAGATAATTGTCAAAAATTTATATAAATTTTGATAAATATAATATTTATTTGTAATAAGAATAAGAGGCAAAGTTATTTGCAACTTACGTTATAAAAAAATTGTCTTTATCTGGTAGCATTAAAGAACTGCAGTAAAATTTAAAAAATAAATTTATCAGATAAAACGTTAAAATCTTGTGGTCCATGTTCGGTTGATTTTTGTTTCTGCGTAAAAAATATTGGCAGGTGAGACGGGTGACAAGCGCCATATAAGTCATAAGTAAGATATTAAATGTAGTAATTCAACGGAGGATGGCTTCAACACAGAAGAGTTTGCCTGTGAACGAATCTTTTGATTCAGGTGATGCAAATTTCTATGTTTGAATATTTTAGATTTTTATTTGTATATTTTAGGGACACCGGATTGTATACGTATACATTTATGTTTATAAGTCTAGATTTGGCGGAAGGTTGTGTGCAGGCCACTTCAGATTTTTTTGTATTCAGCGCAAGATGTGACTGACATAATTAAAGATTAATTAATATGTATGTATTAATAGATAGATAGATAGATAGATAGATTGTATATTAAATTGTACTTCGTACAAGTATATGGTTTGTGGCCTAAATTTCGTGTATAAAATTTAATACTACTGAGAAAATTCAGTTTTGTTTTACTTTTCTTTCTTTTTTATTAATCTTCTTTATTATCGTGACTTTTGAAACTTTCTTGCTGCGAATAAACAAATAATATTTTCCTCTTCATGACGTTTATAGCACCGCAATGTTTTTACTAGAATGAGCAACAGCTGGTGACTTTTCATAATGAATTTATTAAAAATATAATAATACGAACAGTTTATATAAATTAGACGGCTTTTTGCCATCTACAAGCACACAAAAGGGCTGTGCAAAAACAGTCATCTGTAAGAATTGAAGAAAATTTCGACTCCGATAAGCAGAAACTTTTACACGTGCAGAACAATTCTTTTTTGGTATTCAGCGCAAGATGTGACACCCCTGGAGTTACGCATCACAAAGTTCTGGCATTGACGACAAAGGCTGAGTGAGAGCGAACGCTGGGTTCTCGGGGAGCCGGGCAGACACTCATTTAACTTAAGATTGGATTGCTGATTACACACTGAACGCACATCAACCCGGCCTCCTCGTCTAGATGCTCCCAGGATTATCGTTAGTTTGCCCCCTGCGTAGATGATTCTTCTTCTTCCCGCCTTGGAGTTTCCCGGTCGGACCTCGGGCCGAGTTGAGCCCTGGCCCTGTTACCACGAGTTGTGGACTAGATTCGTGTGTTACTTTTCATTCGGCTGTGTAAGTCGAATTACCTGTGGGATTATTACGACCTGATGGAGTGGGATTGCATTTCGTTACCCTTGTAGCATTTATCACTTTTCCTACATGTGCTATTTATTCTCCTGCTATTGCTAATTACATTTTAATGCAATGCTCTTGCACTAATCCGATATTAACGTACAAAGTTTTGAATTAGTAAGAGTTGGATTATATCAAACTGAATGCGGCGTTAATAATACTTAAATTTAATTTGAAATACCGGTATGATCTTTAACAAATTGTTTACACACTACACAGTATGAACTAGGACTTTTTTCTTTTTTATTGCAATAGGGTAGTTTACCATTGTTTTTTAAAGTTTTTTATTGAAACTCCATGTTATTTGAAAGCGATTGAGTGTCCTGATAAGCCTTAATTGTTTTTAATACAGCTGTAATTAATTTTTAAATTTTGTGTGACGTAGATGTATAGCTGAAAATCTTCTCAAACTATGGGGCTGGAATTAAAATGTACTCATGTAAAATCAACTGTTTCTAAATGTTACAAAATGTAAAATACAATTTGGTAGTTTCCTTATTACTGTAAGTAAGAATACACGTAAAACGCATTATTGTGACGTAGATGTATCGATACGTAAAATCTCAAATATTTACCGAACTATTAACTTTTTGAAAACTTTTTTCATGGCAATAACTCATTTTTGAGGTCTCCTTTCAATATAATTGACTGGATTGCTAATTTGCTACTATGGTAAAGTACCCTATTCTGCAGTTGTCTACAGTAAACTATAATAATAGGATCACGCACGACGGGTCACGTTCATGTCACGTTAAAATACTTCTATGAAATTTTACAATGATAATTTACTTTAGCTCCACAAAATCGTAAATAAATGAACAAGTTTCGCTTAATTTTTTTCGCCTGTGTACTAGAACGTTAAGGAGTATAAGTAACAATAACCCGTAATTATCATTTGTTTTGTGTTGATATTTATTTATGTCGTGACTTTTACTCACGCCCGAAAAAATTTCGCTTACGCCCGATCACGCATGATACATTACATTTCACAACCCGTGGGTACCTCTAGTTTGTTTCGAAAGACTTATATTTTGTCCTTATCATTGGATCTCGAAAGAGTCCAGCAATGTAGAGCTCTGCAGGAAAATTCATCTAACCTAAAAGTCGTGTTCCAAACCATTAATTATAATAAACAAGTAAATGTTGATATGAAGGATGTGAAATTGCAACTGACTATAATTTAGGCACGAACATTAACAAATAATTCAATCTCGGCAATCCACTTACTGTTACATGATTAAATAATAACCTGTACATCAGTATGATGGGCGAATCAGTTTGACCAAATGCAATCCAATCTTACCTGCGTGAGTTTGTGATCAATATTTCATTACGTTTACGATCATGTATACAGCCGGGGGTGTCACGTGGCCTCTCGCAACACGTTACGCATGATGGCCACGTTTTACGCGCTACGTGCACAGCAGGGGGTCACGACAAGGGCCCAAGGAGTACTCCGCACGGTGTACCAAACTAGAAGACAGACGCTGTACACGGAAGATGATAACTTGCTACGTGGATATTACACCGGCAGTAAAACGGAAGTAAGAAGTTTCCAAATTGCGCGGGAATATTAGGAAATTGGATTTATTTTTTTATTCAACACGTTTCGTACGGATTATGGTGCGATATTTTTGTAATCACAGGGGTGAAACTATTGTTCATACGAGTATGGCCAATATTTTGCAATATTTTATGGAGCGGATAACCAAGTTCGTTGTATGGCAGACTGTGTTTCTTTTCTACTTTCTAACAGGGAGTCGAACCTTATTGTTTTAAGGTTCGGGTTCAGTTTCAGCTTTACCAAAAATAATGGTTAAGGGATACCGCTCCGTATTTCAGAACCCAACAAATTTTGCTCCGGTTAACCGTTTAATATAACGGTTAATACAGGTTCGGGTTAAAAAATATTTTTTCGCAGAAAATTTTATGAATTAGGTACCTAAGGTTAAAATTCCAGGTTACGTGTACAAGTATCTAATCAGTGGTGATCTCTCAACTAACAACCATGAGTACCTGTGAGTAACCGCACACACAAATATCATCCCCTAAAAGGCAGAGTATCGTAAGTACCACTTTGTCAATTTCTCAGGACACAAAAAACTGATTTACATATCTTTTAGTGATTTTTTATTGGGTTTTTTGATTATTTAATTTACTTACTTGATTTATAGGAAAAAATTTAATATAAAATAAATAATTTGGCAATAAAAAGGCGCTTAATATATTTTATTTCCTTCAAAATCACCATCAGTGGCGCTTAAAATATTCTGTTATCACTGCTTATAGTTTCACTCGGATTTCGTCACTAATACCACACATTTCCGAAATTTTAAGAGTCCGAAACATTTTATCGTTTATCTAATAACGAAATACTTCCTTCATGAGCTTCAAAAACTGTGCAAAATATTGACAGATAAAATATCGTAAAGGCTCCGAGTGGTCTTTACGATACAGATTTTTTGTCGGATACCTACAATATTTTGTGGAACATTTTCTTGGTGCCTACGATTTCAATCCGGCGGTTACGATATTTACAGACACCAGTGATACTTACGATAGTTCAATTCGTCGGATTAAAACTCTATTTTTAGCGGGAAAAATCGGGAAAAATGAATTTGTCGGTTACGAAAATGTCCGGCAGAATATTGTAACCGCCGTAACGCATTTTCACAAAAAATGTTGTTTACGATACTCTACTTTTTAGGGGACGATAATTATGTAATTATGATTCACACCCACAGTATGTGAGCTGCCACACTCAAGTAAGCGTGTATGTATGTATTTAGTACACTAATGTTAAAGTCGGAGCAACATGTTTTAAAATAAATGATTATTATTTGTGGGTGGATAAATTGACAATTTAAATATATAGGTCAACAATTTATTTTATGCTTAAGTACCTACTTGTAGTATTTTATAAAAATAATTTAAATATATGTTACAATGGCCAATAACAATATAAAACAGGTTACCTATTTATTACGTTCTTTTACTTCAATTCATTTTAAACAAAGTAATTATTCTTTGTTGCATTCAATTTGCCATTAAAATTATTTTATATTTGGTTATGCAACATTTTATATTATTTGCAATTATATTTAATTAAATACAATTTTCAAAGCAATAATTTATTCCAGTAATGATAGATATTTAGTAAATTACTGTTTTATTATACAGACTTCAATAATTGAGTACAATACGTAATAAATTTGATATTATCTGTACATTTTCAATAGGAATAATGAGATATAAAATAAATTTTGTTATATTAAATCATTTGGAATTTCAAAACCAGAATGGCCGGTCACGCAGTCCAGCGAAGAAATGAAATAATTTATAGTGGCTGGCGATAATAGTGACCGGTATATATCAAAAATAAAAAACTGTTTCATATCCTTCGCCATTTGTCAAGAGAAACACATCAAGCTGCGTTTCCTCTTCCTCGCCACTTCACGTTAAATTATTTGGCCAAGTATGAAAGATGCGTCGGTAGCTCAAGGAGATCCAATTTCCCCAGCTTACTTATTCAGATCCAATAAATTAATCCTTACAAATTTATTTGGAAATTGGCTCGTTCAGGTTCCATAGTCCAGGGACATATTTCAGGCGTACATACACACATTAAAATTGATGCGTAAACAGAGGTAATAAACTGTTAATTCAACGTTGCCAGCTCTTGCATTATTTATGAGGGCGGTGCGTGCGGGTGCGACGAGTGAGTGCCACCCGTGTCGATATTCCCGTGCGACGTTGCAGCAGTGGCGTACCTACGGGGGGATAAGGGGGATATATCCCCTCCCAAAGCTCTAAGAAAATCAATTATAATATTTATTATTATTTAAATTCATCATAAAAATGTACAATTTATAAATTTATTTATTTTGCACTTATTAATCTTTGTAAAATTGAGTATGGAATTGTTTAACTTTTCAATACTCATTTGAGTTTGGAAAAGTACAATTTTTCCAATCTAGTTAGAAAAAATAAAAAATTTCCATTCCAGTTAGGAAAAATTGTACTTTTCCAAAAAAATTTCCATTCAAGTTAGGAAAAATTGTACTTTTCCAAACTTAAATGAGTTTAAATAAATTTAAATGACAATAAAAAATATGTCACTGCATCAAAACTAACTTGATTATTTCAGTATTTGACATAAAATATTTGAAAACAAATATATTCAATTCAAATAATAAGGAATCTATTATTGAATTGTACAAAATCTTGTGTACAACTCGTCAGAAAAAGTGTTTTTCCCCATTGACAACGCTTCGATCAACAATCTCACGTCTAGAATGCGGAAAAATTTCACTTTTCCAAACTCGTCGTGCAAATAGCTATTGGAGATTCATTATTATGGAATTTGACCTTAAACAACAACAAAAATTTGCCAGTGGCGCTTTTTCTTATAATACAATTAACAATTATTGTAAATGCACATCACCACCACTGAAAGGACTGTAAGATATCCGCCAACGCACGTTGAGCAAAATTTGTTTAATTATTAAACAAAACATTTTTATTTTCAAACCCCCCCTCAAGACTGATGTCTGGGTACGCCACTGCGTTGCAGCGGCCTTCAGCGCCATGGAAATATATTGCGCTCATAAATTACTCGTATTTAAAATTATGAACAAATATTTATCTGATCGAAGCTTTGGGAGCTCAATAAACTATGTAACGATATAATAATGACTTGATTTGTCGTGACTGCTTCTCATCACTTGTTCAACAGCAATGTCTCTGTCAACTTGATGTGCGATCATACAGTTACTGTCAATTTCATGCTATACTCCAATCTACTGACATGACATTCCTATCGCAACATTGCTAACATTTCTTTCAACATCTTTGCCATTTTTATGAAGTTACATGTTATTACTAAAGTTATATAAGTAAACATGTCGTAAACATGCAATAGCTTCATAATTTTATTAAGTTTATGTCGGTTTATGTTTCAGCTTTGTTCTGAAAACTAAAACTTAACATAGTAAAATACGCTTTTTTAGGTAGGGATAGTAACAAAATAATGTTACTACTATGATATGAATATTGTCTTTTACAATTTAAACTCGGAATTAAATATCAAAATTAAATCCCATATTATATAATAAAAATAATCAGCCTTTACATTTATAAAAGCAAGATAAATTTAAGAAAACACAGTGTGTTACAAACTGATTTAGATTTTATTTATTTATTTGGCGATTGATTTTGTTTATATAAGCATCATCAGGCCAAGCTGATATGTACAATTTTGTATTATTATTCTGTCTTAAGTAAATAGTCAATAAAAAATAATATAAAGATTAGAGTTAAGTAAAATTATGTATTAAATTTATAAATATTAACAAATGTATATGGATTAAGGGTATCGACTCCACGTAGCTCAACACCGCGGTTGTCCTATGTTAATGCATAGAAACGCTTGCTAAAAATACGGAAAAGCCGTCTAGCAATTTCTACAATGCTCACGAAGTTTTATAGATAAAGCTAAATTTCATTTTATTTACAAATGAAGAATGCAACTAGGATTATGCCGAGTTACATTTTCTAATAAATCTCTTAATAATAAGAAAAACCATGTAAAAAATTGCTTAAAACTCACTTTTTCATTAATTTTGTATATGGATTTCAAAGATTTTTTCAGAATTCTAACTGGGCTTAATCCTAGATTAATTCTTTCACAAAAATGTAGTACCTGTTTTCCTTCAAATTTTTAATATGCAATGAGCAAAGCAGAAACTGCTACACCTCTAAACACGCAATATTTTGTTACGGAGACGAGGCTCTTAAGTCAAGCACATGCGATAACTTTTGACTGTTTGGAAAATTTGACTAAATTGAATTGAATGTAAATTAGAAATATAAAACAGAAACCGTTACTGTTTTAAAAATAAGTAAAATGGCAATCAACAATCAAAATTAGCATGCAAAAATTTTCCTACCCAACATATTTTATGTAGAGGGTAGAAGGATAGGAATAAGTTATTTAGCCGTACAACAAGGGATGGCCATGAAATTGCGAATTAAAATTTCCTGCTTCTCAAGACTATCGTAAACCTTGTCCCATCCATCTTAATACCTACAAGGAGAGAAAGATGTTCTCTAAAATGCAAAATATCAGATAATCTCGTTACAGGTATCCCAAAAGTGACATAGAATAAATTATTACAACAGCGAACACTCGCGCGACGGAATAGACTCTTCGGACGAAATAGACTCGCCCGCGGCGAACGGGGGCGTTTAATTTGGGGGAGGGGGACAAGGGAAGAGTGCGCGAATGTATGATCTAGGGTGCTGTACCTTTTGCTGGGGAGAAAGAGGAAAATGAAGCCAAAATTTGAATATACACTCGTGCCCCGCGAGTTTGGGGAGCATAGTTTTAGAGGGTGGAAACACGCTATATTCATTTTGGTCTCAGTAGGCTGGAGATTTAGTTGCATGAAGTTGTACAATTTTCGCAGCGATAAACTTCCCTGTCAAATATTTTTATGGCTTCTCGTAATACATATAAATTTCGACATGTAATTTCAGTAACTTGAAGAGACCTACTTTTCTTCAGTATAAAATCAATACTAAGGAACAATATTAGTAATTTCTAAATATAGTCGCTGATTGAATAAAGAGATTATGATTAAAATATGAATAATATATGCACTGACAGAGGCAGAGTTGAATTTAAAAGTAAACGATTACATCAGAAATGGTAGGTTTAAAACTGCTCCTTTTAATCTTGCAATAATCTGTTTAATAATTCACCTGGTAACCGTTGAACTGGGTAACTTCCAATCCACTTTCTAATCCCGATAATCCAGAGGATTAAAACACCAAACCACAATTAAACATCAGGTCTACAAAGAAGCAAACATAACCCTACATCACGTAGTCTGAGTCTAGCGAGCTCACTTTCGATCGAGGAACAACGGATGAGAAAGGTTCGATGGAAGGACTCACGAACTCCCCATTTCATTTCAGCAATTACCTGCCCTCAAGAGGACAATTTTTTGCATCTCTGTTCGTGATTCTTTCTCGACCCATACGTGATTACATTAACGTGTGTTGTTCGGAAAATCGTTAGGAAACGCCGGTGCTGCAATTACGCGATCCCATCAATCGCTTAACATCTGGAAGCCATTTCCTTTACGATCCAAAATCTCTGTGTTTGGTGGCAGCGGAAGGTTCAATTAGATGATTTTAAAGTAGCCGTTCTTCTTTCTCGAGACTGAGACGCTCTTTGTGTAGTCCTTTTGTACCTGATGGCCGTCGTTTCTAGACGGAATGGCGAATGGCGGCCCGGCACTTTTGACTGCTAATGATCATTGTTCTTCTCTCTAAGCGACTTAAGTTTGAAAGGTTTTTGCATAACTGTGATTACCCCAGTCGATGGCACCTTTTACTTTTATTGCTTCAGAACTTTTTCGAACAGTCCTTTTATATCGATTTTACATAAAACGAAATTCTGCAACATACATGCGGTATTTGGTTTAAACTGTCTAAATTAACCTTACAATCAATAATAATTGCTAAATTTAATTTAACTGCTGCTACATCAGTAATAATCTAAACGTTTATTGGTCTAAATAATCTAACAATCATGTGTAATTCCTGCAAATAACAGATCTATAGCAATCTACATGATGCCATGTTAATATTAATATCATATTTAATTCATTTTCGTATCAAAGGTATTTGGCAATGGCTACGCTATGTTTATGTTTATATTTCATTTCATTAATATTACCAAATACGAGACACGATATTAAAATTGCACATAATAACATTATAAACTATACACCGAGCTGAGTGATGAGAGTAAACCATTCGCTTTAATTTCAGTAGCAGTAAACAGTAATGCAGCGCTGGCGCTGGCATTGGAGCATTATCATTCTCGTCATAATCATCATCAGATGCAAACATCAATTCCAGTTTTCGTAATTTATTGCATTTTTAGATTAAATATAAACATCGGTCGAATCCAAATACACCGCGTACATCAATTACGTCAGATTACAAATGTAAATCCGCGGTAAAAATATCAATTTCACCGTCCACAACGAGAGGCTGCGATTGATCAGCTCTGATTAAAATGTTGGCAAACAACCGAAAAATCATGATGTTTGCGATACGAGCTGAATGTAATCGCAGGCGGCGGACGCGCTGTCAACGGCCGGTTTGATTTACGGCTGCCTGTGACGCCACCACCACAAATTATTGCTTCTTAATCCGCCTTCTTTCCATTCTGATTCTATCTTCCACCCATTATCTGCAAACAAATCAACACCCACACTTCTATTTCTTTAATTCCTTCTTCTTTTTCACATTTTCAGTTTTTGTAGAAACTCTGATCAACTGAACTAAATAAAGAAACCTAATAATACCCTTCTTGAGTCCCACATACTCGGTTTTGGTAATAGTTATTTACGAACCAAATGCGGGAAGATTTTTATCCCACATGAGCGATTTAAAAAAAAAAATTAATGTTTTATCACGGTTTCCCCATTTTTTAAGATTTCTTAAGGGGTATCCCTTACGATTTTTTCTAAAATCGACAATGTTGGATAAATCTTGTACCCGTCGGAATTTTGAGCTGAAAATTGGTACATATATGTAATTCGGCGCGAGGAATTTATTGGTGAATAAATTAAGTCGATATATTGAACCATTTTTGAGAAATCGAGGGTGGTCAGTTTTTAGGAGGTCAAAAAATTTCAAAATTCTGAAAATTTGTTTATAGGTTAATTTAAGTGTTAGAAATACAATGCTGCAGACTAGAGTTTGATTTCTCGCTTAGTTTTGAGATATCGGCCTTTAAATTTAGAAAAGGGGGAAAATGGAACATCAATTTTTTTCCAACTTGTACAAAGAGGTGCATCTACACTTTTTTAAATATATTTAATAGACACAATACTATTTTTTAACAGACTGACACACACACACACAGACATCATCTCGAAAATACTTTATTCGTATTCTATGGATTCTAAAAGTGCTTATATCCACTAAAAATTCAAAAGTCAAAAATTTTGACCAATCACAATACCTGCCTTATAGAATATGAATCGGGAGGTAATTAAATACCAACGTCCTATTTTAAATAATAATATTTTTACAAATATTATTGTAAATTATATTAAATTAAACATTTTCCATATAACTTTTATAATAATTTGTATCATATTGTTTAAAAGCTCGAACATACATTTCATTTTGACACTGTCAACTTGACGTTATTTGTTTGTATTCTACTATACGTAATTATCAAGTATTTAAAAAAATAATAACGTGTAATTCCACTTATTTACTCAATTGTATTATGTAGACTATAAAGGGAGATATAATTTCCAAATTTCCATGTAGAATGTGTTGATATTTTTGTAGTCTTGACAAAGGTCTCGACTGGAGGTCAGGCCAGAGCGAAGGGGCAGAACACCTTCAGCTCTCCCAGGGAACCGGTAACCATGTAAGCAGAGCCGTGGACGTACGGATGGCGCGAGCCTTCAAACATTTATGCAAGACTTCCTGTGACCAGGTTCAGAACTCGGGTCTCTCCCGCGGGAACCCTGTCTTCGTCCCGGAACTTGCTTCTTTCTTACTCCCAAACCACCGCATGTCTTATTCACGATATGTTTGGTTTCGGTTGTGTGATTGTTGTCAAATATTCACTGTTCGGAATACCGGTTTGATGAAATGTTAATTTTTTTACCTGGTTGGAGCGAATTCATGGCTGAAATATTTACAGGAACTAAAGACGTGTTTACTGGTTTACGGGAGCGCTGGATTTTTAAAACTATAATTCTGAAAATGCTGCACTTTATGTGCTTGCATTATTAAGGATGACAAAAGAGGATAAAATGAAAAAGAGCCATAAAATTTGGAGAAGCCCGTTGGTACTGCTTTACCTGGTCGTAGTATATAAAGTCTGGTACACGAGGTAATATTCAATCAAGCTTTCAGAGAAATTGAAATTGTTGCTAATAATTAACGTTGTCGTTAGTTGTTCTCACAACGTCACACTTGCATCTTTCTTCTCATATTAACGGCTTCGTTAGGTACTTTTATATAGTAAATAGAGTAGTACGAGTCTCTCGGGATACGGTGTGGCTAGAACCGTGACTCAGCCAAACACATGATACTAGAGTTACAAATACAGTGCTCTCATATAAACCTTGAATGTAAAAATCAGTCTATGATATAGTAAATAAACCTTTTTATGTAACAATTATCAGAGCAAATTGAATTATTGAATCATAACTGATTAGTAATATAAGTATACGAGGGCGGATTGAAAAGTTGCCGGAATGACAAAGAAAACAAGAGAAATCTGGCTCAAATGATTTTTTTTTCGTAACAATCGATTCGAAGCTCAACACCATTGGCCCAACATTTATCAAGTTTTCCGATTCCCTTCTGGAAATGAATTTCTTCAAGGTCCTCAAAATAACTGTTTACAGCCTCGGTCACCTCTTCATACGACAGAAATCTCTTTCCAGCCAGGATTTTTTTTAAATTTCAGGAATAGGTGGACGTCAGAGAGAGTCAAATCAGGTAAATATGGTGAATGCGGTAGGATTTGAAACTTCAATTCCGATTGTACTTGATAAACAACACCTTTTTGGTCATTTCTGGAGCGTTTTTCCTGAATGACTGCTATAAACTTGTTCAAAAATATTGTGTAGTATTGTCTTGTAATCATTTTTACCTCTCGCCTCATATTCTATAAGAGAGGTATTGTAATGGGTCAAAATTTTCGAGTATGAGTTTTTGGTGGATAAGCACGTTTCAGGGTCTCTAGAATACGAATTTACTATTTTCACGATGATGTCTGTGTGTGCGTGTGTGTGTGTGTGCGTTTGTATGAACCGACGATTTTTCGTCCACGATAACTTAAAAAGTATCAAACCGTTTATAACCAAATTTCATATTTAAGGTTTTAATAAATATCTTAACATCGGATAAGATTTTGGTAGAAATCCGCAAACCGGAAGTAGTACTTTTAGAAGTTTGGAAAAGTTTTCCTTAAATATATTGGTACATTATTTATTTATGACAATTTTTGCAATAAAAAATAAAAGAAATTGTGATTATCTATGTGTACAATTAATTATAAATACAAATTGCTGAATCTGGAAGTATATAACAATAAAATAAAGTACAATTAATATTCTATTTTTTTTGAAATTCCAGTATCTTGTTGTCCATGATATAAAATTTGTTTCTACATAAAATTTGAATTATTATGACAGTGACAGTACAGTTGACATCTTTTGCTTGCATATTGGTTTATATTATCGTTTACATATTACATGAACATGAAACTATTAAAATGTAAGTAAAACTATTTATTAGATTAGTAGAATAAGCAGAATTAGGCGAGAGGTCGTGTGATGGCCACAGCAGATTTTTTCCTTTTCAATATAAGTCAATTAGCAAAACTTCTTTGGCGTCCCAAAAACCGAATGCCATGACCTTTACAGCCGAATGAATGGTATTTGCCTTCTTCGGATCGGGTTCCCAACGACCAATCAACTGTTGTGATTGAAGTTTTGTTTGAGATGTGTAGTGGTGAATCCAGGTTTTATCCATGGTCATGAATCGCCTCTTTCAATTGGTTGGATTCCTCTTAAATTGTACCAAACTGTCGACTGAGGTTTGCGCTTGATGCGTTTTTGGTGATCATCAAAACTAGACTAAATGACAGATCGATTTGAAAATTTGTGTCAATTATTATGAAAGAATAACCAACATATCGACATAAAAATATTTCAAATAAAGCAAGTTCCAGTCGTCCATTCTGCAAACTTTTCAATTCACCTTCGTATATGAACCGGGTCAATTTTATTCATTTGCTGAATGCAGACATTTTTATTAATTACATATTAGGTTTCTCGATTCCAATGCAGTTTGTTCATCTCCATATATCACAACATACAACGGTACCTACAGTGTTAAAATAGTTATTTACGATTACGAACCAAATACGGGATATTTCGATCTCAGTTTGTTCAAACATGAGCGAAGCGAGGGTTTCATTTACGCGAATGCTGGGATGGTGTCTTCCCGCAAGAGGTTTGTTCAATATAAAACTATAATCAAATACATTCAAGTTGTAGTCTGATCATTCAATTTGAAGTTTTATTTTTAAATATTGGCGGTTTTCGGTGGTCTTCACTAGTTATAATTCCGGGAAGTATCACTTTATAAACTAAATTTTATTATTTTTAAGATGATTTTACTATGAAATGTCTAGAAAAGCCAGTGTTCTTTGCATTTTTCCTGATTGACTACACTGGGAAATTGACATTGAAATTGCGTGTTTAATATGTCATTTCCTAGGTGATGAGTACAAAAAAGTAATTCAATAAATGGCGTGCACGGCTGCGTGAGCATTCGTTCTGAAATAATTTGCAAATGTAACAATTATGAATAAAAAATAAACCGCGAAATTAAGGAAGCAGTGACCGCTTCCAAAAATTACAAACACACAAAAAACAAAACATCACGTATTTCCATTTCATCCCCCAGCGTTCATTTAAAACGAGTCACCACTGTATAAATATAAATCTCTACAGGATGACAGCCACCCTCAAAATTCCCCCCAACCCCCTTCCCCCGGAGTTGGGCGCATGTAAAATGTCAAAAACTACACGCACGCTCTCACACGCGCATATATTAAATATCAAACATGGCATAGCTGGGGCGCGATCGCGGTGGCTATGAAAGGCGGCGTCATAGGACGCAGTTGGCGAATGCATATTTCATCCCGGACAATCACACGTGTCAGTAATTGCGTGATTGGAGCGTGTGCGTGCGCGAACATGCGCGTGATTCTACGCGTGAAACGCGTATACGTTGCCGGAGAGCACAGGACACTGCTGAATTTTACTTGAATAATACTGTTGTTATTTGTCAATTTATTTATGTTAACTAACTTTTTTCAGTCTTTTCTATATTATATTTCTATTAATTAAAAATAATTTTATTTCTTTCTTATAATACCTAGAATTTTCGTAGCCAAGACGGCTAAAACACTGTAACGTAAGTTAAAAATATCTTATAATAATAAAAATAAAAAGATTAATATAAAATTGTGACAAATATTTAAAATTAAATTCATCTCTGAAATGTAGAAACTTAAAAATATTTAATATTATATTATATTAATTTCATTTCATTTGAAATTTTATTAAATTCTATTGGAAAATATATAAATTAAAAATGGCTTATTTTAAACTCAATGCAAATTATTAGCATATTTTCAATACTTGTAATAAAATATATAGGTAGTCAACAAAATTTAATTAGTGAAATTTTGAATAATATTATAGATAAACTGGAACAAGGATAGTCTGGATACAAGCAACGCAAAGGCAAACATTAAAAAATTGTTTTCGTTTGCAACATTCACAGTAAACATGTTCCAATAAATAGACAAGTGCCTTAATTATTGCTGCATTGTTTATCTCTTTGGATTATGTGGACTCATATTTCCTTTTTCAAGTTCGAATCAAACAGAAATTGTATATGTACTGGAATAGTATGGAATTTTTAGAAGGTATCGTTTTGAATGTAGAATTTAACTGGAACGTTAAACGAAAATAATTTTGCCACCAATACCAGTACAATAAAATTTTAAAATATTTTTCTGAATAGGTGCTTTAAATACAGGTGTTTTATAACTTCGAGTACATACGTAACTGGTATATGTTGTTTGATATGCTGATTACGAATCTAAAAGAATTTTTTTAATTCGAAAAATTAAGGGTCGTTTACCAAAAACATTTTTTTTAGGTGGCTATTGCATAAATAGTTGTTTTACGTATCCTTTGAAAGCCGTAAAGTGTCACATTTTTTGACATCTGTCAAAATGACTACTTTACGGCCGCATTTACTTCACGGCCGCTTTTACTTCACGGCCGCATTTACTTTACGGCCGCTAAATAACAAATTTATTTAATTTTTAATTGGTAAATATATGTAGAAGTAGTTACCTACAACTTAATTAGCCTAAATTATATAAATAAAATTATTTATGATACTAAGAAACTTTTTTGACATAAAATTATATATTTTTTGATAGCCACCTAAAAAATGTTGTGTGCACCTCGGCTTAAAAGTGTTTTTAGCCTCACCTGAGTTGCTAGCCTCGGCCTACGCCTCGGCTGCAAACTTCAGATTCGGCTAAAAAAGATCACTTTTACAGCCTTGATACACAAATAACTATTGTAGTACTGCATTGAATTCCCTTTCCTATTAAAGTACTGTAAAAGAATAATTACACAATTCAATTATTAGCAGTTATTTATAATAGAATTTTATTTAAATAATAACTTTAACATAATCATCCACTCAATGGCAATGGCAACGAAAAATTTTGGACTGGGAAAAATGGAAAATAATTTTGCGATTAAAAAATATATATATTTTTGATTCGTAATCAGCATATCAAACAACATATATCATTATTGTATATAGGTACTTGAAGTTATGAAACACCCTATATAGTTAGTTAGTGGTTAATTTAATGTATGTGCCTCGGTGTATTTATAGTCACTTTTAACATGTATCACTGCAATTTGCCAGTGCAAATATAAGGCATGTCACAACATCAGCTGTTTGATAGGTAAGCATGATAGGAAAATGCAAAATATAAAGTATTGACCTACGATTTATGCTGTTAAATGAGTTATAACACCATTTTATTTAATATTTTCATAAAAATAAATCAAAAAATTTGAAAATAAACTCTTGTTTACACAAATCAAATTGCACCTCCCTGTCTTGCTTGCCTATCAAACTATTGTTGTTTGAGATTGTGACGTAAGCTGCACATGCCTTATATACCATGAGTTTTATTTAACGTGAAACATGGGATCTTTCATATCCATAGTTACGAATTTGACAGCAATGTATTAGAGCGATTCATTTAAAATAGAACATAGGCTATCATTATCAAGTAAATATTACCTGTCAATTAGGGTTGTGTTGAAAATAAGGTATACAATTGAAGAAAAGGTGCAAATGACACGTTGGTATAATGCAGATGTTAGCCTCAGACAAGTACATATCTGATTTATTTCGTGTATTTGAGAATTTGTTATACATTGTATTCTGAAAAAATATCTATTAAATGTTTATATTTCTTGAAACTTTTTTCATATCTAAAAGGATTAGAAATACATACATATTTTATTTGCTATGTTCTATTTTAAATTAAACGCTCTAATATATTGCTGTCAAATTCGTAACCATGGATATGAAAGATCCCATGTTTTACGTTAAATAAAACTCACGGTAGTTAGATTATTATAAACCCTTAAATTGATTTACCAAACATAATCAGAATAATTAATTTGTGTGCAAAATTAGTATAACTTTACATGAATGCTCCAATTTAAAAAAATGTAAAGATCGGCATTTTATAATTGGATCATAGTAAACTACCTACCTGAACTCTTTATAATTTCGAATTCTGCAATACAATGGCTACAATCTCAGGTTATAACAATAACAACTTAATTTTAAATAATTGACTTTAAAAAAATTAATTAAAGAAAATAAGGGTGCAATACTAGTACCTGCCCCAACTATACAAACAATTTAAATATTAACATATAAAGCAGGTCCGTTCAGCAGAGTGTAGCATATTCATAATTTGACAATCTTCCAGAGAACAAACTAATTCCCGTTTAATTTGAACGGTCCATAGCCTCCTGCAATTTCTTCCAAATTACTCCAATGAACAGCATTAATTGTAATAACAACGTCATGGGCACGTGTCTCCTATTTCTCGCACACGTTCCGTGCTCGAGAAGAGGGTGAAGATATCGAACAGTTCTACTGCTCCCAAGGCACGAATATCGCCGCTGCTGCTGTGAGCCCGTATGCAGATTTTTTAATCATCGTTTGTATTAATTTTTGGTTCGAGTGGGCGCTGCGAAGGCATTGTTGTAAGGGACTCGACTCCTCTCTGAGTTAATAGCTACTGCTGACATAGTCGTTGAGCTCCAAACCTTTCGTTATTGGTTGGAATGACTTGGAGAGACGATTTCGTTTTGATCTCAATGACTTCCTTGCTCATTTGTTTAGCTATGCATGTAATTATTTCTTACTGATTTTTATCTCCCGTCCTGCAGTCCTTATATAGTTAATTAAGATTACTCCTTAAATAGTTTCTTGTTTCTGAAAGTTAGTTTGAGTATCAAAATATCTATCGAAATACCGAAGAAAAAACTCGAAGCCAGGTTTATAAATGTAAAGAGTTACACTTTACTTTATTGTACAAGAGTATTAACTAAGTATGCAGTATCATCGTCAGATAACAGTAACAATCAATCGAATAAATCATTAAGGAGCTCGTTAAGGAGTGATTTTGTTTATTAATTTACATAATGAATTCTACTTAGAAAATTATTTAACCTACATAAAAATTGTTAGAACACTTTTATTAACCTAACGTATTAATATACAGGCTGTCCTAGATAAGTTGTTCGACATATCGAGAGAAAAAACTGTAAAATTTTTGAGCAATCCCTGTAAATTCTTCTTGAAAAAGTGTCTTAATAAAGTGCAATTTAAAATAGCGTATTACTTCATATAGGAAAGTTATAAGCAAAAATTAAAAATCGTAAATATTACATTTTCACCGATATCTAGTGACCTATCCATTTTAGAAAAAAAATCGAGACAACACTAAATTGGTCTAATAATGAGGCAACTTTTGTCTAATTTAACCGACATCGTATCTCTTACGGTTCTCAAGATTCCCATGTCGAACTTATCTGGCACACCCTGTAGATTAATTAGATGAGTATTCGGAAGATGATTAATAAAGGTTTAGAAATAAATGGTAGGGAGTCACTTTTTGCATTCCATTTTTTCCAATCTGTTTTTTCCAGTCCGGTTTTACAATGATATTTTTTCCAATGGGAAATTTTTTCCAATAAAATTATTATTAGATAAGGTTAAAAAATAACCACTGGAAAAAATAGATATTGGAAAAAAAGAATTCGCGAAAAATATGCCATTGAAAAAAAATCACTGCTAAAATTATTTAGAAAATGTGTCGTACAATCGAAATTAAATTAAATCTCGTAAATGCATACGGTTCGGATTAACATATTCATCCTTTATCAGAGCATGATATTTAGGTAGTAGGTACGGTACAACACAAAATTTTGTAACAAATTTGACTATGAAACAAATAAAACTATAAGAATAGTATAATAATATTATGTAGTTCTTGAAAAAAAAGTTGCAAGTAAAATACAGGTCTATTATTTACAAAAATGTTAACAACTTAATATTATGATTGATGGCGTGCATATATTAAATACCTAAAATTTCTGTCATCTAGTAATGGGCAATCGATTTCTTTTGTTTGTTGTTCGTACACAATTTAAAAATAGTCATGTAAATACTGAATTATTAGTCTAATAGAACCCAGTCGATACCTATTTCATGTTCCCATAAGCTATATTTGCGTCCATATCTGATTTTTCCTTGTCGACAGCATGTGATTTGTAATGTCGGACAGCTCCTCAACTTAACATTATTCATAATGTTTGTCATTCAAATATTATTTTTTCTTTTTTGCATTTGTATTTCTGTCGCCAATTCATACACAAAGTTAAAATGCCTTACGTTACGAATACAAACGAAGGAAGTGGCGATTATTCGTGAATTATTTATGAGCGTGCGATTAAAAAAAGAATAACTTTACAACATGAGCCACAAGATAAATATAGGTATTGTTTTAATGTTTCATTTGTCATGAGTATTGAAATAAACACGGCTGATATTAATCGAAGGATGTATAAATAAAAAGTCGCGGAATGCGTGACTGCAATTGTAAATACTGTTTCCAGCATTAATGATTCATGCAGTAACCTTTACAAATATGTGCTAACAATAGCGTAGCGCTAGGGTGTGAAATTGCGTGTCGATAACGCATAGATCTAGCGATACAACTGAAGGGTTATTGACAGATTCTCAAATCATGAACTCGACAACTTATTGTCTCGCTTAAAGTAGAAGCTTTTATCCAAGATCTCTTTTAATATTTACTTCAGCGCTCTTTAATCCAGGTTTCTAAATATATATTCCTTCGACCATATAGGAATAGACAAACAACGCAAGCCTTTGTTGTGAAGCAAAGAACTAACGTAGCGGTGTGAAGAGGAGTATGACCAGCAGACACCTTGAAGTGTTGCAGTTTGCCTATTTTCATTCTCTGTTCCATGACAACAAACCAGAAGTCAGCAATGTGCAACACTCTATCGTGTCCTCATCCCCTTTCCTCGCCTATA
Organism: Agonum fuliginosum; assembly: GCA_947534325.1. NCBI lineage: Eukaryota > Metazoa > Arthropoda > Insecta > Coleoptera > Carabidae > Agonum > Agonum fuliginosum. Next base: position 57,887,548 of record OX384029.1, on the reverse strand, counting down.
GCTGCTGTTCCCGCTTCCGTACTTCGTGAAATCACAACATCAGCATTGAGTGTTATCTGTCTATACATATATATGGTCGAAGATATATTCAGATATAGAAACAGCGGTTTTTGCTTATGCATTATAATTCTTATCAAAATTGTTAATTCTACCAAGTTTTTAAGATATATAATTCAGATGTGATGAACAAAATATTCCATATCAGTGTCTATATTATACAGAGTATATACTAAGTTCTAAGTTGTAACACCCGAAAATGGCAGTTAGAATTCATCGAAACAAACAACTTTTCTTAATAAAATTTTTTGATTTGGAGCCCCAGTTTAATTATTGGTGTTTTTTTTTGTTCCTAGAAAAATCGTCATTACTCCCTTATTTTAAGGAATATTTAAAAAATACAAAAATTTTCAGCGTTTACTTTCGATTCTCTAAAACATTTGTATTTATAATTATTTTATATTTTATCAAATAACAAAATGGCGGCCGATCAAAAATTTCAAAACAAGATATTTTGAAAACCACCATCGATTTTTGAAAATAAAACATTTATAAAATCCTTAAACGATCTACTAACTTAGAATTAGTTATTGTTGAGCCGAAATGGATGTTACGGAAAGAATTAAAGAATTTTTAATTCAAGTTTTTGGATAATATGGCTCTAGTTTTATAAATTGATATTCAGTTCCCAGTAAACACAGGTACGTATATAATACGTTAAAAAAACGTTTTGCAGGTTGATTATACGTTTATCGTTGAAAATTTAAACGTTTGAAACTAACGTTTTTATAATATACGTCGCATAAACGTTTATTAGTACCATAATATTAACTAAGTGTTTTAAGATAACGTTTAACTGACGTTTTATTTTTAAATATATTTAAATGTTTTACATTTTAGGTAAGAAAACGTTTTATATTTACATAAATATATATTAAGTTCGGTAGTAAACGTTGTTATATAATAAATAAGTTACGTAAAATAATATAGTGCATCTTATCGTTAAAAATACGTTATTTAGATACATAATTCTTACCAGTAGTTAGCAAATAACGTTAGATTTAATTAATAAATCGACAGGTAATAAAACGTTATACTGTTACATTTGTCCAACGTTGAATTCGTATTATAAATTAAACGTAAAATTAAAAGTAATTAGTATATACTAAACATAAAATGATACGTGGAAGCTAAACGTTGGAATAACGTATTTTATATACAGAATATTAACCAGGTGTTTTCATATAACGTTAGTTTAACTAAAATATCTGCAGGTACTAAAACGTGTTATAGTTTCATATATTCAACGTTGAATTTTTATATTAACCTAACATACGAATACAAAAAAAATATTATAAACTTAACGCACACTTATACGTAGTAGGTAAACGTTAGAAATACGTTACTAAGATAAATAAAACTCACCAGTAGTTTGCAAATAACGTTAGATTTAATTAATTATTCGAACGGTAACAAAACGTTATATTCTTTTATATATCCAACGTCGGATTCGTATATAAATTAAACATAAAATTACACGTGGAAGCTAAATGTTGGAATAACGTATTATCTATACAGGATATTACCCAGGTGTTTTCATATAACGTTAGTTTAACTAAAATATCTCCAGGAACTAAAACGTGTTATAGTTTCATATATTCAACGTTGAATTTTTATATTAACCTAACATACAAATACAAAAAAATTGTATGAACTTAGCGCACAATTATACGTGGAAGCTAAACGTTAGAAATACGTTGCTAAGATACATAAAACTCACCAGTAGTTTTCAGATAACGTTAGATTTAATTAATTATTCGAGAGGTTACAAAACGTTATATTCTTTTATATATCCAACGTTGAATTCGTATATAAATTAAACATAAAATTAAAAGTAATAAGTATATTTCAAACATAAAATGATACGTGGAAGCTAAATGTTGGAATAACATATTTTCTATACAGGATATTAACCAGGTGTTTTCATATAAATTAAACATAAAATTAAAAGTAATAAGTATATTTCAAACATAAAATGATACGTGGAAGCTAAATGTTGGAATAACATATTTTCTATACAGGATATTAACCAGGTGTTTTCATATAACGTTAGTTTAACTAAAATATCTCCAGAAACTAAAACGTGTTATAGTTTCATACATTGAACGTTGAATTTTTATATTAACCTAACATACAAATACAAAAAAATGGTATAAACTTAACGAACACTTATACGTAGTAGGTAAACGTTAGAAATACGTTGCTAAGATACATAAAATTCACCAGTAGTTTTCAGATAACGTTAGATTTAATTAATTATTCGAGAGGTTACAAAACGTTATATTCTTTTATACAGGTTGGTGGAGGTGAAATGCGAACATAGGGATATATATGACAATGGAGTTATCATGCTAGGTATCTTGATACGTGGAATAAGTACTGTCAATGTCAAAGTAGCTGTCATATTATTGAAATTTTTATTTTCATTAAAATATTTTCTTTGCATAATAATGTATGTGTACAAGCAGAACGAGAAAGTTTACATGCACTTTTAGATTTTATTATTATTTCTGTTATTGATTACTCTTTTTGTCACACAAATTCACATTACTTCGTTTTGTGACACTACTAGAAAATATATCAAGATACATGGCATGAAAGTTCGATTGTCATGTATGTTCCCTATGTTCGCATTTCAACTCCACCAACCTGTATATCCAACGTTGAATTCGTATATAAATTAAACATGAAATTAAAAGTAATAAGTATATTTCAAACATAAAATGATACGTGGAAGCTAAATGTTGGAATAACGTAGTTTCTATACAGGATATTAACTAGGTGTTTTCATATAACGTTAGTTTAACTAAAATATCTCCACGAGCTAAAACGTGTTATAGTTTCATACATTCAACGTTGAATTTTTATATTAACCTAACATACAAATACCTACAAAAAATGGTATAAACTTAACGAACACTTATACGTAGTAGGTAAACGTTATAAATACGTTGCTAAGATACATAAAACTCACCAGTAATTTTCAGATAACGTTAGATTTAATTAATTATTCGAGAGGTTACAAAACATATTCTTTTATATATCCAACGTTTAATACGTATATAAGTTAAACATAAAATTAAAAGTAATAAGTATATTTCAAACATAAAATGATACGTGGAAGCTAATTGTTGGAATAACGTATTTTCTATACAGGATATTAACCAGGTGTTTTCATATAACGTTAGTTTAACTAAAATATCTCCAGGAGCTAAAACGTGTTATAGTTTCATACATTCAACGTTGAATTTTTATATTAACCTAACATACAAATACAAAAAAATGGTATAATCTTAACGAACACTTATACGTAGTAGGTAAACGTTAGTAGAACAGTTTTTTGAATAAAATGAAATTTTTGTATGTAAACCTCAAAATGTCTAAATGAAGAATTATTAGTAGGTAAATTAGTAGAAATATAATAAGGTAGAAAAATTTTGTGGTAGAAAAAATTGAGTAGAAATATAATAAAGGAGGAAAAAATTTGTGGTAGAAAAAATGGATGTAGTAATATAATAAGGTAGAAAAAATTTGTAGTAGAAAAAATGGAGTAGATGACATGGGGCGGTCCCATAATATTTACGTAGAATTGCTTTAAAATGAATTTAAAAATAATAACATCATTCTAAAAACGAAAAAACCTTAGGATTTAGTACTGCTTGCTAATCAATATTAAGTGAACTAACTGCAGACTGCACCCGCAGTCAGTTGATTGTTGTTGTTGAGTTGTCCATTGTTGTCGTTACAATTGTTTTGAACATTTAAAGCGATACTAACCTAATTTGTTACGGAATAAAATTAAAATATTTTTAAATTAAAAAGGTATGACCAACGAAAAATTTTTGTAACTAACTCATGTGTTCGCTTCTCTCACGCGTTAAAATGTCCGAATTAATCGCCCTCATTAACACACTAGTTTGTAAATAACTATTTCAAATAGAATTTAAATTTGAATAATTTTGTGATGGTGTGTGATCGAAATTTAAAACTTGAATAAATTATTGTTACCAGTTACCACCACGACAGCAGGGCAGACCTGAAATGCATTTTCGCATGGATGTCCAAACTATTACTATTTGAAAAATATCGACATTATTCTTCCCTCTTCATTTTTTAAAATATTGTAATAATTATATTGTTGTGATAAAAAATAAACAATTATATTTTATATTACAAGGCAATTACTCTATTGGGCAATTAAATTAAAGTTTTTTGTTACATTTTGAATTTGTATACCACTGCCTCGACTTGCGCAGTAGAGGTGTACACAAGCTAAGCGCAGATTCGCGCACACTCACTGATCACGTGATCACGTCGTACGGCCAGGCCACGCCACGCTTGGCTTCTTTCTTGTGTTTGCAAACAAAGAACAAGGAAAACGTGTTTGTGTTTGTGCTTGGTGAGCTGTGATTGAATCTTTGAGAAGTTCATCAACTTTATAAAGGTATGTAAATATATTTCTTGTACTTGTATTTTATGTAGGTAATATAGGAACAGTAGATAATAATAATTATTGTTCACTTAAAACTTGCACAAATTCGCCTTCCTATCGAATCAACTTATAGGTTAAGCCTCAAATAATATCAATTTGTTTAATATTAATTATGCTTTGTATATAATTTGTACATTAATAACTTATTATTATTTGTTTTAGTGTATACTATAATGTTCAAACGTAAATTACTATGCATAAAGTATATACAAAGAATGGTTCGCAGAAAAGTTAACCAAATAGTTAATTTAGAGAAATCTAGAACACTGTCCCTTACTGCTGACAGCGAGGTTGAAAGCTTAAATACCCAAACAAATTTTTATAACGATGTTCAAGAAATTAGTACCCAGTTTAAATTGTCCGAAAGTAACTCTTCAACATATGTAAAAGCATCTTCATTATCCGAAACTAATTTTCCTTTTGGAAATTTAGGGTATGTTCCAAAATTAAACCACATGTACCATGGTAATTTTTTACCACGATCACCGTGCTAGAGAGCACGATATTTGTGGTAAATTTGTATTTGTGTATCGCGATCTCACAGTTTTAACTTAAAAACGTTGGTTTGTTTGTTGAATGGCTGATTTTTATTTGTTGAAAATGATTATACTTATACAAACGGATTTATCTATTCGAAAAATTTACGAAATCGTATGTAAACATATATTATTTGTGTAATATTATATTATGCTTTTATTTAAGGATGAAAAAGTATGTTTTTGTGACTTTTGTGCTTCCATTTCAATAAATACTCTAACCTAAATGTCAAAATTTTACCGAAGCGTTTCACAAGTGACTGAGAGAAACGTCACATTCAGTTACCAAAGAATTACCGTAACATAATACCACGGTAAACATGGTTTAATTTTGGAACATACCCTTAATTAATGTTGCACCCAGCACATCAAAACCAGCCTGTCATTTTTCGAAGAAACTCATACTTCCAAAATATTTTGGTCATTAAATACAAAAAATTGTTTAGGGTTTAGTATGAACTAGTATAAAATTTGCATAATTTTTAAATTGTTTTTTCGCAGCTTGCTATGAAGGGACTGAAAAGAAGCTTGATTTGTTCATAAAAGAATCAGAACAAGAGAGCGAAGACACTGGGAACAGCAATTTACTAATAAAAAGAAAACAAATTGAGGAACAGAGTTAAGATGACGAAGAGAGTAACATTGCGACTCCAAGATCCTCGTTGTCAACCATTTCTGTTTCTACGCCAACATCTCGTTCGTCGTCTTCTTCGGGAAGTAAGTTTTTTGATTAAATATGTTATATACAATAATTGAATATGAACTCCAAATTGATATTTAGCAAATCTGAAAATTATTTCAAACTGTTAACAGATTCATGGCTTTTTATGAACATTTTTTGTTAAACAACTAGCGAAGTTTTAGCCTATGAGTTACTTGATGACGAATTTATAGCGTACACTTTAAGAGTCAACTAAGGACTTTAATTTAAAAATATAATACGTGATCTAAACGTCATTAGAAAAATCACATTTAAAACTTTTTTATTAACTATTTATTTTTAGATATTCCAGATATTATGAAACAAATTTTACTAACTGCTCAACAAGAGCAGCAATCAATGATGATGAACGAGATTCTCAGAGTCCATCGCGTAAACAGCAACTCCATAGATTTGCAAAAACCTGAAGAACTTCCTGACATGCCTGTAAAAACTCGAGAAGATATGCTCAAACTTATATATAGAACTTACATGATGAGCAATACTTTGTATTTGTGTAAACCTAATTATAACTGAATTGTTCCCTTATTGTAGACCAACAGATTGTCTTCTATTGGTGGTATAACTGTAGAAACTTTAACTTGTAGAATTCTAAAGTATGTTATTTCGAATGAGGTGGCAGCATTATATAATTGGAAAGGGCGAGATAAATTATCATATGAAAAAAGAAAAAACTACGCTATAGCAACCATAGTGAACATAATTGAAGAATTGAATTCTTATGGGTATCAAACCAAAATTTAGGTATATGACCTTTTAAATAGTTGTTTTTAATTACTATGTCCCTAAAATATGGTTTTTGTCTTATTACAGATGCCGTGAAAAAAAGTTTTCCGCAAGGAGAAGGCGAAGATTTAAAAATAGCGAATTGCATTAAAGACTGGCTACAATTTGCCAAGTTACGATTGGCCAGCAAGAAGAAATAATAATTTACTTCACGGCTGTTATAAAATGCATCAATCTCCTTTAATGGAAAATATTTTTCTTTGTATGCTGGTGCCATTGTTAACGTCAGTAATTACCTGGTATTTATTAAAATTTAATTATTTTGTATATTCGTTCATATTTTAATAAAATTTATTTATTTCAGTTATTCAATTATCCAGTGTGTTTTGTTAACTAAACATTTATATTATGCAGTACTGAGAGAAAACTTATATTATTTACCTTTCTAATAATTATTATTGGGAGTTATACTTACATAAAATGTGAGCGATTCCGTGCAGCGTCTTTAAGACTATTGTTCTACTGGTGTAACTCTTCTTTTGTCTTCAGAAAATGGTATTTACAAATAATTAACGTCTATATGTATTGAGCGATTGACGAAAGTGTTAACATAATATTCAAATCATAATCATTCACAGCGTGTTCAATAATAGCATTTTTTTAAATGGCCGACAAGAGTAAAGTATCAAACTTAATATACCTAGATAACATATAAAAATTTAAATGAAATAAATTTTTGAAAGCATTCTAGGTAACTATAAAAATTCCACGACATTTTTTCAAATGCAATTTTTGTCTTTAAAATTTTTTCTTATTTTACTTTAGTTATCCATTTCCAAACTGTTTTATTATTATTAGACACCTTGTTTGCGAAAATATAATTTCATGATATAACTTGTATTAGTCATGTTAAGTCAAACTTTTACACCTTTACACATTATTTGCCAGATAAATAATTAACTTCTTTCTTATTGGTAAACACTTCTGTCAATCACGCAGAATTTTATGTTATTTTCATATATAATACCATTAGTGACTATGATTTTGCCGGCAATTTTTGCCGTCTGGTCACGACTGCTTGTTGTGTCGAAAATAAACACGAGTGCGTAGCACGAGTGTTTATATTCTAAAGCAACAAGCAGGAGTGACCAGACGGCAAAAATTATCAAAAAATAATAGTCACGTATGGTATTCGGCTTGACAATTTCTCGAATTATTTTATTTATTCCAAAAAAAGTAATTTATTTTTAAAACAATCATCAACTGACATTTTCACTAGTGAAAATTGTCACTCTAGTTCGTCTGTGATTGGTACAATTCAGCAAAATACTGTGTTTTGATTGGATGAAAAACTATGAGTGGAATTGTCATTAAAATTAATGAGTTTAATGTTTCAGATAAAACATAAAATAATGAGTCTCGTTTAGTATTATAGCTGTACTTTGTTTCTTAAGTTTCTAGTATGTATGCCTGTATCATAGATTTATTTAAAATACATTTTTTAAATACTACTGAATTTCATTTAAACAATTTTCAATCAACATGTTATTTTACTAAACCTTTATGGATCCAAAAGTCTGGCAATTAAACTGAATAAATAGGTGTGAACTAAGCTATGCTACTTATACTGCAGGCATTACAAGAAAAAAGGCCAGTTTCATTTGATACATCCATATGTTCTTTTCTTACATCCTGCAATGATTATTTATCGCTGTTAGTACTCGATATAGCCTTTATAAAATTGAACTCGTGCTTCGCACTCAGGTAAGTACTGAGTAGAACGCAAAAATAATTTTTTTAGCATACGACTATTTATTAATTATTAACGTATAAATATAATGTTCTTCTAGCGTTGAAATGCATGGTTAAATATAAACATGAAAGTATACTATTATATATACGTTAAATATTTAGTTAAAGTTTACGTTAAAACGTGGAACTTTTTTGCGAATATTTTATGTTAACAAATTATTCTATTTTAAGCTTTTTCGCGTATATATATATATATATATATATATATATATATATATATATATATATATATATATATATATATATATATATATATTTACGTAAATTTTCAACGTTTTTTTAACAACAGTCGTTTATTAGAAATCTACGTATACATTATTAGTTGATTAAGCGTTAATATGTATAGTTAAATAAAGATTTAAATATACTTTTTAATATACGTATAAAATTTAGTTAGGAATAACGTTGAAACGTTGAACTTATTTGCATAGATTTAACGTTCATAATAATACTATATTTTAACGTAAATTAACAACGTTTTTTAAGCAACGGCCGTTTATTAGGAATCTACGTATAAATTAATAGTAATTTTAGCGTTAAAATGTAAAGTTACATAAACATATAAATATATTATTATATATACGTATAAAATGTAGTTACGAATAACGTTGAAACGTGGAGCATTTTTGCGTAGATTTAACGTTCATAATAACACTATATTTTAACGTAAATTAATAACGTTTTTTAAACAACGACCGTTTATTAGGAATCTACGTATAAATTAATAGTAATTTTAGCGTTAAAATGTAAAGTTACATAAACATATAAATATACTATTATATATACGTATAAAATTTAGTTACGAATAACGTTGAAACGTGGAGCATTTTTGCGTAGATTTAACGTTCATAATAACACTATATTTTAACGTAAATTAATAACGTTTTTTAAACAACGGCCGTTTATTAGGAATCTACGTATAAATTAATAGTAATTTTAGCGTTAAAATGTAAAGTTACATAAACATATAAATATACTATTATATATACGTATAAAATTTAGTTACGAATAACGTTGAAACGTGGAGCATTTTTGCGTAGATTTAACGATCATAATAATACTATATTTTAACGTTCGGTTATGGTAATTTTCAACGTTTATTTAACGTAACTGTGTTTATTGGGTTAGGACAACGTTTCGGTCAGGATTATGACTAGTTAGTAATTCTGCTTCAACCATAATTGATTCGATCGTATTGATTCGTAGAAGTAATCACTTCTACAAATATGTATGTATTTTAAATATTCTAGGATCATTTAGTTGACCAGTCCTGAAGATGGTTATAATCAGGACCGAAACGTTGTCATAACTGTATATCAATTAATAAAACTAGAGCTATGTTATCCAAAAACTTGAATTAAAAATACTTTAATTATTTCCTTATCTACTTTAACATTTATCGGAAACATTTTTTTCGATCTGTCTAAAAAAAAGTTTTTATTAAATAAATAAATAAATATACAGTAGGTACTAAACCCAAATAGAATAATTTATTAATAAAAATATGGAATGAAACTATTTGATTTTGAATTTAAAATTGTGTTAAGACGTTCCATCAAAAGCGACGGGTAGACTATTAAGTGAAGAGCCAAGGCCTGTGCGGCAATAGAAAGCATATTTATGACAAGAAGTGAACAACTGAAATCCCAGATAACACACAAACAAGCCCAACATGTCTTGTACTGTAGCAGACCATTTGGCGAAGACCCAACGAGATCCATTAAAAGATATCCACTCAGAGGGACACAGCAGGACTAAGTACACACTACGCTCACAGTACAGAACATAGAATAGAGAATTTATATTTTCAATTGGCGGCGGCTTGGTTTTTAACAAATTAAGCACTTTGCATGCATTAAGAACACAAGGGCTGTGGGGAAGTTGTATGATTACTCATTCCATTATGTGATACACTAACTGAACGCGCTCTATATACATGGATATGCAAATCCGCTGAACGCCGACAGAGCCAGAGGACCGAAGTGTGACGAACGCTCCGGGAGAAATATTACACACAATATATAACAATTGTCAAACTACACACAACTTGGACGTTCACGGAACATTTGTTATTTAAATTTATATTATCACATGCGTAAAATATTAAAAATTATGCTGAGAAACGAGAAGTAGCACGAATGTGAGCCAAGCTAAAAGAAGTGTCAGGATATAACACTGTAGGTTGGAATTTAACGCCTACAGAAAAATTCAACAATAAAAAAAATTGTACAAGCTCAAAATAATATTACACAAAACATCTTAAGAGCCTAATGTAGTGAAGTTACGCGCAGCAAAAACATGCTTTTGAATGGCGAATGAATTGGTCGGATCGATTTAATTTTTTTTTTCATTTAAAGATAAATATGAACTCAGCATCCGCTTAGTGTTGAAATTTTACAATTTTAGTTTTATTTTTTGTTTTAATTTTACAATGCCATAAACTTGTCATAACTTGCCTAACTTCACAAAACTGTTACTCAGTATATCAACAAAAATTGCAAATTTCAACACTAGACGGATCTAGATTGAACTTTTATCTTTCAAATGAACCCTTGTTTGTGATGATACGTTCAAATCTAATCTGTATAAATCTATTCTTTTCTCGCAGACAGCTACATTCGGGCCTTAATATTGCTTGCAATAACATTTTTATCCATGAATAATTTTAATAATAATAATCATATTTTAATTCATAAAAAACTTGAAAATAAGCAAGTAGATAATAATTCGATAGGTCTTTCATATTTTCTTATGATTTAACAACTACCTACATACCTCTTTATACCTCCCGCCTCATATTATATAAGGGTGATGGGTCAAAATTTTCGAATATATTTGATGGATAAGCACGTTTTAGGGTCCTAGAGTAAGAATTTAACATTTTCGATGATGATGTGTGTCTGTGTGTGTGTGCGTTCGTTCGTTCGTTACGCCGTGTGTTACAATTTTTTCGGACACGATAACTAAAAAAATATCAAAGATTAAAATTCCAAATTGTATATCTAAGGTTTTCATACAAATCTTAATAACTCAATATAATTTTGGTTTCAATATACAAACTGGAGGTAGTACATTTTTTAAATATTTCGATAAATAATTAATTTAAGACAAATTATTTTACTTTAAATGGGAAGATTATGTGATTATTATCTACAACCGATATTTTATAAATTTTTCTGTATCTGGTATCATTTACGAATAATTAAAGTACTCGTATATACTTATAATTTAGTATTTCGATATCTTGTATTCTATGCCCTGTCCACAATACTTACATGTTTTACTGGGGGGAAAATAATAATAATAATGTTATTATATTAGAACTACATATTTTAAATTATTCCTCCCTTATTTTAGATTCAGGTTATAATTGCAATTTATATTAAAATTCTGTTCGAAAATAATTCCCATATAGCAGCCATCAATTACTTCCCATCGAACGTAAGGGTTGTTTAATGGTTGAATTATGAAGTATCTACCCTGCGGGTAAAATGCCACAGGACTAACGAATATGAGAGCGAATACTTCGTTAGTTCGTCCATCGAGTATCGCTAGCTGCCCCGCCCGCCTCATATTTGCTTCTAATTTAATCCGGGATACATCTCAGAGTCATTCCAGAAACAAATTGAATGCAACATTACATTTGTAAGTGAATCTATTGCTGCGATATTACCCTATGTTGTTCGTTCGACCCACACCCCAGCAAACACAAGCTGTCCCGACCCCTATTTCTAGTTCTGTATCCACGTTGTCGTTAGTCATCATTTCATAGATTTGCTTTTAATTAAAGACACTCCATCCACTGCACCAATTTCAGGAGTGTATTGCCAAGCCGGGAGATTATCTTGCTCTATAATGGATTACTCAATCGTTGTTATTGTTGTCAGGATTTTATTTCTATATCTACAATCAGCGTAGTTATCGTAGTGTCAGTTGATCATGGATGCATAAATGGTCGCTTGTCGTGTGATAGGTTTATTGATATCTTATTACAATACGAGTAAGTATTAGAATTGTATTATGAATATTAATAAAAATGACAGTTATAGGTGCTACGTTCAAGTATCAGCATACAATAATTTTAATAGGCTATTATCGGCGCCTAACCTTATATTATTAAATCGTCACTGTACTAAAAAAAAATTTCGCAAATTATTATTAGTTTTAGAAACGACAGTTAAACCAAAAAGCGACTAAATTTTTATGTGTATGTATTTATCGTATTTATGGTAAATATTTTAAGAATTGTAGCAAGATGACTTGCATATGCTACGCTCTGTATTTTTGTTATCTTAAGTTATTTTTAGATACAAAAGTTCAGAGGTCATCTGCATCCCCCTGTACCCTTTAGGCCAGACGTTCCCATGATTTTGGGCGTCTGCGGACAGTTCTTCGACAGCAGAGCTCGAGATAAGTCCAAGATGTAGCCCGTTGCTACGGACATTACGCTTTTGAGCGTTATTTTAAGTAATATTTTTAATATAAATTCATATAGTGGAAACGTATAAGTTCTTTACTTTTAGCCATTTATTGTTTGTATTCGTGTTATATTCGGAATTTGTGTGTTTTTATTAAAGTTTTACTTAAATATTTTCAAGTAAAGTGTGTTAAAGAGTTTTTGTGTCATGCCGCTCCCTAATTCATCCCTTCCTAATTCGAGCCACGACTGGTTATCCCTTTCCCTTACATAAATATTCCTTCCTTTTTCATCCTAACCCCCTATTTTCACTCCACTTTTGCTACAGAATACTATTTTAGACGTAAAATGTGATATTATTGTAGCCGACTTAATTTAATACGCATGAACTTGCATATTATAAAAATAAAATGGTTTTATCGACTACCATAAAAAACATGACCTTTGATAACAAGTACCTAGGTCTTTTGCGGTATTTTTATTTTATTGACCGTACATACAAAGTATTATATAAAATACTTTGCTTTGTGGTAACATACGAGTACTTTATCTACAATCATTGCATAATACATTCATTTTGTAGGTAATTGTAGTAAGATAAACCAATCCATAAACCATAAGAGACATACTATCGTATAATGATGAACTATCATCACACCAAAACGTGAGATTATATTATAAAAGTATACCTTTGTCTGTATTATATTGTACTCGGTATTGTGGTACCTATACGTTGTTTTTAAAAAAAATCTGTATTTGAAAAGCTTGTTTTACATTTTTAAGGTAAATAAGTTATGATAATTTTACTGAAACAACAGACAACCGATAGCAGTCCTGGATATTTACGAGAATTAGTTTTTGTTTCGTCAATTTGGTATAGGTACGATTGACAAATAATATAAGGTAGAAAAGTTTACAAAGCAATGAATTCTTAAAAAGAAGAATATATTGTTGGTTAGGTATCATAAATATGTAATGTTACGTAATAATTGGATTTGTAAACAATTAAAATTTCATATACAGGGTGTTTCATATCTTCGAGTACATACGTTATTGGTATATGTTTGATATGCTGATTACGAATCTAAAAGAATTTTTTTAAATTCGAAAAATTAAGGGTTGTTTACCTAAAACATTTTTTGTAGTACTGCACTGGATTCGCTTTCCTATTTAATTAATAATTTTAACATAATCATCTACCCAGTGGCAGTGGCAACGAAAAATTTTGGACTGGGAAAATAGTTTTGCGATTTAAAAAAACATTCTTTTTGATTTGTAATCAGCATATCAAACAACATTATACCATTAACGTATGTACCTGAAGTTATGAAACACCCTGTATAACATATCAATTATTTTTAAATAAAATATTTACAAAATTACATTTCTAATTATTAAATATTTGTATAAGTTTCATCCGGTTTTATCTAAATATACATTGTTGTAAAATACCACAAATTTAAAATATGATTTCGATATTATTATATAATTTCAATTTATTGTTTTCCTCAATAAACTCTTCATTCCAGCCGATCATCATTTAACTTTTTACATGATTATAGATTCAACAACTCGAAAGGATATCGCTCATTTTTTCGGTGCTCTTGTTACAAACGTATTGTTCTACCACTAGTAGTTATAAAACGGATCGAATATCAATAAAATCATAAAATGTCACTCACCCGCCCCACCCTCCTCCACACATCCAAGTGGTGGTTCTACATGTCCCAGTCACACCGCATCGCTAACCAGAGGTTCACAAGCGGAAAATTAACCTATTTCCATCACACAAAGGTTCAAACTAATTCTGAACCGGTTACCTGTGTGGTTACGGCCAGGGTTGTAATCACTGACATAATCTGATTGATTTATGTGCAACCACAATTATGTTGCTGATATTATAGGCATCGCCGAGGTATCGCAATTGGAATCTGATACTGATACTTTGTTATCTTAAATTGTAACGCGCATGAGTTTTAAAAATGTATCTGTATTACAATTTTGTAAACGTTACATTGATTATTCGCTAAGTAAATAGACAATAATTGTGCTCGCTTTAGAGCAGTGGTGCGCAAATTTTTAAATTTCCTTATCCAAGATAGCAAAATGTTTGCATTCGAAATTGCATTGAGGGCTGTTCCTTGGGGAAAAAGATAAAAAGCGCCGCAGGCGAAAATTTGTTAGGGTACAAGGTCAAAAACTATTTCCTTAAAGCTACGTTTCCACCTCTTAACATAGTCACAGTTTTTGTTTTTGAACATAACCTTGAGAGTTTGACATCCGAGAATATGGCTGAGCGTTTCCAGCTACTGTTTTAGTCTTAGTCGTAGTTTTTGTCGTAGCGCATAAACACAAAATCATGCAAACTCCAAGCTTTGGACATAGTTTTTCGTCGTTGTTCGGTTGGAGAGAGATAGATGCATATTATTTGGCAGCTGTCATTAGTATTGTTAGTATTTTTGAGGGTTGGTTTCATAAAAATATAGACCATATAAAACATCTTAAAAAAACTAAATACAATTATATTCAATCAAAAGTAAACAAAAATAAATGCCCTCTAACATAAAAATATAAAAATAATATACAATATATTATAATTTTTCATGCTTTTTATAGAATTGTTTCATATTATTTTACTTTCATGAATGGCCACCCAAATTTCGTAATAGGGCCACCACTCCTTTAGACCAATCAGCGCGAGATCGACATGCAATACAACTGGATAATATTGAATATTTTCCCTCATCAAGACTAATTTGTTTAAAACATTTATATCTAAACATCAATGTCAATAATTAAATGAAAATCATTAAATTGTGAATAAAAATACCAAATTAGACTTATAAAATTTTTAACGAATTCTTTTTGTGTTAACCTGTAAATTTTTACCAAACCAATTTCGCTCTTCAAAAATTTCTCCCTTCCTTTATTCTCGTGGTATTTTTTTTAATCGCGAAATTTTGACGTAATAATTTGCATCAACAAAAGAAAATTTTCAAAATATATTCTCCTTTGAAAATGCTGCACGAAAGTCACGTGTAGGTATATAGCGGAAATGAATGTTTCCTTTGTAGGTAATAAAATAGATGCAAGCTTCTTGTTCATTATATTTACCGGAAGAGAAGATGCGTAGCACCTCGCTGCGGGAAGTAGATACTGAGTGCTCGATATCTTACCTGAAACAAAATTATTATGTTAGATACGGTTACATATATAATTTTCATAACTTAAGGCTTCCAATATCAGGATTATAAAGAAAAATGGGACTAGATTTTTAATAGTTTCTAAATACCAAATTAAAAACTTCATCAAAAATGGATAGTCGATGTTTTTGTAACCAGGATTTTTAGACGAATCCATATTATGGCTGCATTACTTCTTAGTGTTGAATAATAGCTATTAATATAACAAGAATATTATGCGATTTATAACACCGAGGATGTTGCTAAGCAACGAGGTGAAACCGAGTCTCCAAGGGGACTTAAATCGCATACATTCGCGTTATATTCAAAGCTTAATCGTATCATCAACGACAGTGATGTTTAAACAAATCAACAGTTTATCTAACGTATTAAGTCCGTAACTAATGAATTATAAGTATCTAGCTTATTATAAGTAACTAACGTATTATGTTGTTTATAATTATCAATAAATGTTGCATGCATACTAAAAGGAAGTAACAGTTGATGATACGATTAAAACATTTATTCACTATATTCCTACCTATTAATATTAATACAATAGGTATACCTACTTATGTAGGTTGTGGGTATTAATTGATGTGTTGATAAATTTAAATCGCAAAATTAGTTTCCATGTTTCCCAGTCTAAAATTTTTCGTTGCCACTGCCACTGGGTGCAGTAATTATTATTTCATTAAAAATAATTAAATATTGTTTGTTCATTTTACTAGTATTATTACTTTAAGATTACCTACTTCCATTGTTTATGTTTAATAGGAAAACGAATCCAGTGCAGTACTACAAAAAATGGTGCAGCTAAACTACCCTTAATTTTTCGAATTTTGTCAAAATTATTTCTGTTTCGTAATCTACACATGTCCTACTAATTTCTCTTAAATTTATGAGATGACTTCAAAACCACCCTGTATACGACTACAAGTAGGTACATCATAATATATTTGTTATTATAAATATAATTGAAATGTAATAAATACTTAAATTAAAGTCTGAAGTTTGTCTTCACAACAAAAATATGCGCTAAATAATTAATTAATGCTTTATGTCTAACTTCTTACAATGGGTGACATTTGATATAACTTTGTAAAACAGACGCAGTAAATGTATCATTATAAAACCTATACCAATAAATCTCATTTACAATAAATTTCAATAATAGGATTAATAAATCTTTAGTCACAATAGGCGACTCACGTGTCAAAAATAACAAGTCTATAGTCAATCTTGTAAAACCTCAGCACAGCAGTGCGTCTCTTAACTACCAGAATCCCAGCGGCAATCCACAACCACAACTCTCCTCCTCAACCAAACATCTGAACCGGACACCTCCCATCCAAATTGCACGAACCATTCTTCGTTTTCTGCTGCTGCCTCGTGTTCTCGTTCTCGTCCTGCGAGGACGAAAGGACGATAACGAAGCGCGCATTGTTACGAGTGACAAGGCGAGTCTGCGCCCGAAGTGAGTGCGAATGACAGGTCGGGATTCCACGGAGGGAAATGGTCACTCGGGATAAAGGAAATACCTTCAAGGAGAAAAGGCTCCTTCATTATACCACAAAAGCCAGAAATGTTTGTCTCTAAATAGCCGATGTATTTGTATCCGATTTGGCTTTCCAGTATTATGAAATGATTTTAATTCGGGATTGTTCATGTTCATATTTACTTAATAGAAAAGTGAAATTGTAGGATCCAACGTTAATAATTTGGAATTTAATTTAATTTTATGTAGTGAGATTTCTCGGACTATTTATAATAATAATTTTACTTTAACAGCCAAAACCCATTGCTAGATAACTTCATTTATAAAAAAAATATTATTGTCATTTGATATTAATATTTATATTGTTTATGGAATATAATTATATTTATTTTTACCGTCAGTTCAAAAGGGAGGTAGATATAGTGATCGTGAAAAGATTCAATGTTGAGATTTTTGTCAATAAACACCTACGAGTATTTTATATACTGGTAAACCGGCATTGAAAGAAAATTTTACCGAATTACCGGTAATACAAAAAAAATCGGTAAATTTACAAACCCCAATCTGCACATAATAAATAGGGGACAGTGGGGCAGATGTGGACACTTTTTTTCAGACTCTAGTAACTTTGTCATTTTCAGTTTTTTACATTTTTCTCTATATTCAATCATTCTTAGGTAATAAATTTCTGTACTTTATTTTTAATAATATGCAACACACAAAGGTGTACTAAGCATTTTTTGAAATATTGCATTTGTCCACATGTACCCCAGTACCGGGGCACATTTGGACATTGTGTTTTGTGATTGATTTAAAAAAAAAAAAAATTTAAATTTATTTCATGTTACTCAGAAATTATCTACCTATGTTAATTTATTATACGTAAATTAAATAGTAATTAATATATAAATATAACGAAAATATATAACTCCGATCATCTAAATTAGTATTAGCCTGAAAGTCGGTCTTTACATGTTTTTTCAATGGTCGATCTGTTTTAACTTTATATTCTCGTGTCGGTCTGTAATTTAAATATTATATTCGTAAAAAATATTACACAAAGATCATAATTGAGACTATTTGGCCAGTCCACTTCTGCCCCATACTTCTTTGCCCACATGTGCCCCATAGAGCACCAAAAAAGTTAATTGCATTTATTTTAAAGAAAACGTAAATTTTGATTTTTCGCTTAGTAATGCAAAAATATATTAATATGTATGACAGCATTATTGCACAATAAAAATTTTCCTAAAGCAAAAAAAAATAAATAAAAAGAATATATTATGTAAACCTCAAAATTGACTTATACATTCTTGAAACACAAATCACATAATAAATCCTTAAGGTTTTTATTTGAGCTCTTTGTAATTCTATTTGGTACATAGTGGTGAAAAGAGCTATCTTTTGGTATATAGTAATATTTTTACATATTAGTAGAATCGCCCAAACAGCTTGTGTCCACAAGTGCCCCTTGTCCACATCTGCCCCACTCTCCCCTATGCTGCTGTGTTCTAGTTGGATGGAATATTGTATATACCTAGTTGAATATGACACACATACAGACTACGTTAGAAAAAGCAAATTTGTGCCACAGTTCGCCTACCTCAATATTTTCAATATTCAGTAAAACATAAACTGAATTACGATACAGTGGTTTTAAATCAGATTTAGTAGGTACAACCAACTGCTCGATTCCACGATTCACAGTACGATCGTCAAAGTTCGTAAATCATCAGAATCTTTCGGGACACAGCGAATGTAGATGGTTTCACGAACTGCAACCAACGTGAAACATGTGAATAATAAATTAAGGTTTTTGTATGCGCCTCCTCCTGCTGTAGACGTAGGTACGAGAGAGATACAGAGATGAGAGTCTCTCTCGTTCGCATTCTCTCATCCTGCCTGCGCTTCTATTCTCTTTACTCGTCTCTTTTGCTCTCTCCCATGAGCTTTGTATTTTCACACGTCGGTGGATCCTTTGTGCCGCGAAATGTAACATGATTCATAATGTCGTCGAGTTGACTATACGAATAATTCCAGACTCGTTTGGTATTCAATTATTTTTGATGAATCAATGTTGATTTTTCACGTGTTGCTTTCAATCTTATTTTATTTTATTCACTTTTATTTCGGATATTCTTCAAGCATGTAATTGAATTTGTTATCCGATCTCATAACATCCCTAGAATTTTTTATTAAATTTCCATTAATATACGAATTTATAATATATTTTGGTAGATCGTAGGATTTTCTTGTTTATCTGGTGATTAGTGATGAACTGAACACGTAACTACTCTGTTCTGCTGGTCGCTCTGACGTATTTTTTGTCATTCAGTTCGTAAAAACATTTTTTATTGCGTTTGTCATTCCCTAATTGCCGACCAAGGACATATATGTTATTATTATTATCTTTTAAAATATCTTTTACCCTTTCGGGTGTCGAGATTGTTTATTTAAATTGTATTTAGTTTAGTTTGTTTATAAAATCTTTCCACTCTTTTCTCTTCGCTTCTAGCGAAGGAAATATAAGCATGTATTTTATTTAAATTAATATTGAGAGCACATATTACAATCCCACTTGACATGAATCGTCCATGGGATGTTTAAAAATATCTTATTCTTGTACTTTAAGTGATGTTACGTAAGTCTATCCCAGCCACATCCAGAATACGATAAAAATTACATACTCAATACAAACATCTCAGAGAATTACATGGGATATTATTACCAAATTACAACATTGGGATGTAACATAGATAATGTTACCGAGGGCGGACATAAGCAATCGCAAAGATATTATTAGGATGTTAATGGGCAAATATAGCAAGTAACAAGCCGGGATGTTCACATTCTTGAAATGTTCTGGGGATTTTACTTTGTCGAGTGGGATAGCGTTAGAATATATTGAATTATCACAAAAATCGGAGCCGCTGCACTACTTTAAAAAATATCGGATTACCGGTAAATAATTACAAATTACCGACATTTTTTACGAAGAAATTTTACGATATTTACCGGTAAACCGGTATACCAGTTTTCAATCCCTAGTGCAGATGTTGAAAGTATTATAATTTAAGAAATGTCAATAACGTTGGCATGTTATATTTCCTACAGAAATAGGTTAAATCCAAATAAGAGTTATCGATGAAATATTATCAGAAATAATTGAGAGTCAAGGAAGAAAATTGATCGTTCCGTAAATGGTTTTAGCGTTCAGCAATTCAGCCATCATCTGGTAGCAACAGTAACATTTCAGTAAGAAGTGCAGCAGCAGTAGCAGCGACAGCTCGCAGTGAAAATATTACAACAGCAAATAATAAAACCGAAAGCAGCTGAAATTGCTTTCGATTGAGACGCATGTCAACGGAGGAAATAAAATGTCAGTTCTGTTGAGAGGTACGTGCAGCGGTGGCGTCCCATCGTCAGCGTCAGCGTCGGCGTCTTCAAGGTGCGAGCGTGAACGTGAATGTGCGTGAATGTGCGTGACAGTCGGAGACGCCGAGCGTGCTGCCGTGTAGCTCAACACAGATTGAGGAGGTAATTGTCCCCTACACAAATATTTCCACATGGATACGTCAAACACAAATGAGGAAACTGGAGAGAAATTCTGTTTTTGAAACCTAAAGGAAATTGAACATAACAATAAAATATTGTATCGTTTTATTTCCTCTGATGCAGGACATTAAAGTTCAATAAATACGAATTTCC
Organism: Agonum fuliginosum; assembly: GCA_947534325.1. Lineage (NCBI taxonomy): Eukaryota > Metazoa > Arthropoda > Insecta > Coleoptera > Carabidae > Agonum > Agonum fuliginosum. The sequence goes on along the minus strand of OX384029.1, from coordinate 57,866,399 downwards.
CATATTTACGGATTGTAAAATACAAATGAATAATTCTTACAAATGCGAAATATACCTTCAGATCTCAGAAATTCTGAGCTGATTACGGTGGCAGGTATTTTCATCACTTAAAACAAAAATGTTGAAGTTTATGTAGGTAATATAGTTTTTAATTTTTCTGATAATATACCAGTTTCAGGATTTTGAAGAATATCATTAAAATGGTGGACGTTATTTTACAACGAATTCTATCAATCGAAAACAATTATTATATTTTACTAGCGGACCCATCGCGCGTTGCTACGCCTCCAACTCGAATTTAAAGGAATCTCGTTATAAGATTTCTAAGTTAATACCATACCATACATGGTGTCAATTCTAACTACGCCCATGATACCATACCAAATTTGAACCCTTCGAGCATATACTGACTAGAGGCCGCCTTACGGCGTTTGTTGTGATCGGAAGATATGCGGCAGGGGAGATTTGCGGGGTCGGAAGCCGTGATGTATTGAGGGATGCGTAATTTCTTAGTATTATTCCACAAAGTAAAATAATACTCACACAACCTCATTAAACTTTTCACAAAGTAAACGCAGAACTTAGGGTTATAGTAAAATGACATGTGTGACAAGAAGTAACAAAGAATAACAGCAAAACGCTGCCCGCAATACACCATGACTTCCAGCCCCGCAAGTCCCCCCTACTGCATATCTTCCGATCACAACAAGCTATGCATTGGTATAGGGAATTACTTCTCTAGTCAGTATATGCTCGAAGTTTGAACCCAATCGGTTACCGCCATTGTGTTTAAAGATTTTAGTATGCTGATGTCATAAGTTAGATCATAAGTTATAACCATTACAAATTTGAACCCAATCGGTGCAGTAAATTTTGAGTTATAAACAACAATGCAATTTGACATTGTTATAAACATCAAATAAATAAAAAAAAACTTAATACTAACCACTACTAACAATCCACAACTGTCTGTTTCTAAACACCTAGACCAACTGAATTCGAAATTCCTATTCAACAACTAATACATAGTAGTTTAATTATGTCTGGTTATCTAATCTGTTTGCTATTTTGTTAAAGTGAGAGTTATTTTTATTTTTGTTGTTAACTATTTAACAGGATTGCTTCCAGATGGTAGAATGGTATGTCATAATAGTGGAAAACAATCAAGTGGACTAAGATAGAAACAAGGACAGCTATCTATTTATAAAATAAATTCTGATACAATTTAAAGAGATAAAATAACTAGTCTTCAAAGTTATCAAAGTGTATAAAATATTTCACCGTAAAAATGTTTGTTCGTGAAAGTGGCAAGTGGCTTAGTTACCGCTACCGGTACTGGTGTGTGAATAAAGAGTGGCAACGCTGGTGAATTACGCTGGGAATACCTACAGGCGTTGTTAAATTCCGGTCTCAGCATCGGATATCGGAAAAAGCATTACAACAAACGAGTGATCAAAATCTAGTCGGCCTGAAATGAACATTCGACTATCGCTGACTCAATTATTTGTTTCTAAACTTAGCTGACGGTATTCGCTTTTGCCATTTTAAATACAGTTTCGCCTCAAGCCTTTACCTCACTCCTTTCCTCCCCAAGTTTGAATTAAGGACCCTCTCCCCGAAATTTGCATCCCCCCTGTTCGTTTTACCATTGCAAATTTGTTAAACTCCCTTTTAAGATCTCGGATAAGATTTGAAGTGTTCGAAATTTGCAAACTTTTGAAGGTTTTTATTACTTGTCCCGTGAGGCTGCTTGCAGATGCTTTCGAGTTAATGTAAAAACTATTCACTTCATAGTGCAATATTCTCCTATCTCGATATCTTCTTTTCAGATCTTTTCAGCATTTGAAAACTTTAAACATAGAGATTCCTTCATTGAAGATATTAACTTTTATTCGGCTAAATAGTATTTTGTTTCATTATTCAATTTATCATAAATATTAATTACATTAGCTGGACATTACTTTGTAAATTTCATTTCATATTATTTATGTTTTTTGGTACAATTATTTTTGTGAATAATGTCGTATAACCAGTGCCGTAAATCTGCGGATAATCAAAATATATGAATTATTATTATAAAATATATAGATACATATTCTGTCAAATAAGTTAATAAATTTAAATTGTAAACCAGAACCATTCATTTTTGCAATAATATGCAAATATAACAAAATATATTATTGCTGGTCCACTGAATAATCAAATTGAATCATGTATGCATAAATAGTGTCTACATAAAATCTTTTGTTTTTCGCAAAAGTTATATTCTGTGTTTGTGGTAAAACGTTGTTCAAATTTATATTTTAATCTTGACAGTTTCCTATACAGGTTGGTGGAGGTGAAATGCGAACATAGGGAACATACATGACAATCGAACTTTCATGCCAGGTATCTTGATATATTTTGTAGTAGTGTCACAAAACAAAGTAATATGAATTTGTGTGGCAAAAAGAGTAATCAATAACAGAAATAATAATTAAATCTAAAAGTGCATGTAAATTTTCTCGTTCTGCTCGTACACGTACATTATTATGCAAAGAAAATATTTTAATGAAAATAAAAATTTCAATAATACGACAGCTACTTTGACATTGACAGTACTTATTCCTCGTATATCAAGATACCTAGCATGATAACTCCATTGTCATATATTTCCCTATGTTCGCATTTCACCTCCACCAACCTGTATAAGGTGATGTAAGTAATTCAAAATCTGAACTGTAGATCCTTTATATTTGATATATTAATATATATGCTTTGAAAGGTATAATAAATTTAAAATAAGATAAAATTGGTTGCATTACCAATTCAGAATTCTCTGAAATAGAAATACACACATCAGTTGAACTAATGGAAGTCGTCGATAAAGCATTCTTCTACCTTTCAGCAGTATTCAGGTCTTTCCATATAGTCTCATTGTTATTGTATAATCTAGTCTTTTGATGTAGGTAGAGTCAATACGGATAAAAAGTATTTTTCTTTGTAGATTAGATGTCTCCCCAGCAAATAGTTTGCCAGATGGATGCAGATGGGTTCGCTGTGTACACAAATACGTCGTTCTAAGTTGCTTCGAATGTCAAGCACTTGCGCACACACACACACATACGAGTATACAAACTGAAGATGAAGAGAACTTTCAGCAGAAACTTGCATTCCCAAACAATTTTGTTTTATTCAAGCTAAAAGCGGTATTTCTTAAAATAAGACGATCTCAATCATGGTGACTTAATACTATTTTACATCCAAATTTTAGAGTCTCTGGCAATAAAATTAAATCTTGGAGAAGTATTTTAGGTTTTGCATTTTGGTGGTCTCCAAGTATTTACAGTCATACTCGCTGATATAAATATTCAAGTTCATAAAAATATTGATTTTATAAACCTGTCTTTGCATTCCCTTCTATACACTCAACCTGGCTGGTCAGAATCTCAGTCTCATAACGCACTAGGCTATCACTCCATAATAATTTCTAAAACGTAAAAAGTTGCTAATGTTGATCCAGAATGATGATTAATAAATGATAAGTTGGCGTAGGGATCCTGGGTATGGTTTTGACCTTTTGACAGTCAAGAAAAGTGACAATTATTCATTCACAAGTTGAACTCGTGTTCTGTCTGTCTGGTGTTACTTTTGATTGCCACTTGACATTCTCGACATGAACTACTTTGCCTACCACACAAGGTTAAAAATGTTTTGTTCAAATTTAAATATCTAAATCATAATTAAATATGTAACATTTACACTGTATAAACTTATTCGATTGCTGAAGATGAGGTACATTGACCTCGAAACGTCCGAATTACGATTAATAAAAAAATTTGACAGCTTGAATAATTGTCAGTTTTCTTGACTACCAAAACCATATCCAGGATCCCTACGCCAACTTATCATTTATAAATTTCTAAAATGCCGAAAGGTGCTTTTCCGATTTTTACTTCCTTGTACGGAGTAAAAAGGAAGTACCTACTTATTGTAATCGCGAAAAATTTCGGTTCTCTGATTTTTAGGGAAATATCCGTTTTGACCTTTTCTGAATCCATTATGACTAGTTTCGTCGTGACGTCTGTACGTATGGACGTATGTATGTCGCATAACTCAAATACTGTTAGACGTAGAAAGTTAAAATTTTGTATTTAGGACTGTTATAGCATCTAGTTGTGCACCTCCTATTTTTGGTTGCGATCGGCCGTGCCGATTTATTCTAGGTATTTTTTTTGGTTTTACGGTTATTATATTTTTATATTATTCTTCATTTTAGTTATTAAGAAACGTATGAACAGCTTAATAAGCGTACAAGGAAGTCATGTGGTGTCCACGTCAGATTTTTTGATTCCTTTTCTTAGTTTGATCTTCTAATGTTTTATGTCGTTCTATTTCCGTATCTTGGTACAAAGCTTTGTACCACTACGACGTTTCAAGTACAAGTGTGTGTATTTCAACAAAGTTGTGGTAATCTTTTGACATCTGCGAATTCTTTATGCGGAAAAGAAATTCCATTCGGTTGTATTGCAGTTCCAGAAGAACTATGTTACGATACGAAACTTATACGATATTCACGCGAGAAATATCTACTGGGAAGAAATTTCTCAATTCATGGAACAAAATTTAGCACACTAAAGAACTAAACGGATGATATTTTTGACATGTCGAAATTACCATAGTTGATTTCTTAACTAAACGAAGCAATCTGAAGTTGTCTCGCTGAGCCGTATTTACAATGTGTAAATACGAGAAAAATATCGCTAGATTTTTTTTTTGCGGCAAAATTAAATTTGATCTACTAGCGGGAAAACTCGGTACAGTCACTGAGAACAGCTGACGAGATGGAGAACATCCGTTTGTTTACATTACAAAGTTTGTGTGGTGTAAAATTGGTGTTACATCAGTCAATCAAAAAGGATCAGTTTTAGCATTCCAACTTCAGATTGTTCCGTTCAATTAAGAAATCAACTATTATAATAACATCAACATGAACCTACTTGGTCCTTTTGTTGTATGTGTACAAAGGAAAAAAATTAATTGGCAGATATCTACTAGATGATGTTACTTACTATTATTACGGATCAAAAATATATTTTCTAAAATTTAAATAAAGAACACATTTTAAACAATGGAACTGGTGCACCACAAACATTTAATGATTTTTGTCATTTTTAATTGCATTTACTTTAAAGTGCCATTAATTTTGCGAATTAGAATCCATCACCGACTTCTTCAGACAAATAGCTTTTTGAGCAGATTGGTTAAAAGTCAAAGAACTTTGTACAAATGTGAAAAATGGTCAATATTGTAATTTCCTTGTGGAAGTAATTTAACAATTCCATTAAGTTGAAACAGTAAAAACTTCAAAACAATTCTCCCTACTTATACAATTCAAAATCATACTTCAAACGTTGGAACGAAAAAAGTAATAACAGCAAAACATGGCACAACACCGCGCGGTTCAATCGCAACATGCAATCCGAAACTCGCAGACAACTAAACTCGTTAATCCTTCCCCTTCTACAGGAGCTCGCGGAGCGTGGCTTTCAATCATCTGTACCGGAAATAAGGTAGAAGCCACGCCGCGACGCCAGACAGTTACCTGTGCACAACTGCGCGAGCTGCGTCTCGGCGGTAAATGCTTATAACTCAAGCGCAGTGACACCTACATCAAGTTATGCCAAAGCTACATGACAATTTATGACAATAGATTCTTTGCCATCGTTTATTTATCCTTCAACCCATGCAACATTCACTAATAATAAGTATATATAATATTTTAAATGAAATTGTTTTATATCAATGCATGTTAGGTACAGATGTCTACAATTTTTCTACCTATCTGTCGCTACGCGTATCTGTTATACTATTCGTTTCGTAGTATCAATAGATGCAACATTCACTAATAAGAAGTATACAGGGTGTCTCTGTACTTCGGGAAAAAAATTAAAGGGTATATACTGTAAGACTTACTGATCATGGAACATAAAGAATTTTTTTTAAATTAGCAAAATTAAGGGTGGTTTACTTGAAATGTACATTTTTAGAACCACTGAAACAGCGTACTTTATTAAAAGAAACATAATTATTAATTACACAACATCAGACATGTATTTGGCGATGTGTAAACAATTACTACTTGTATTATTAGTAGATTTAAATAAAATCATTAAAAATAGCTATCAACCAGTGGCTAACAAAATGTTTCCTTTAAATACCATGCAAATTATTTGCGAATTTAAAAAAAAATCTTTTTGTTCCATGATCAGTACGTCTTATAGTATATACCCTTTAATTTTTTCCAGAAGTACAGAGACATCCTGTATATCATCTAACAACTACCTACCACTTGTTAAGTAATAATTAAGTTAAATGGATTTTCAAACAAACGAAACTAAAATTTTCACTACCCTTATTTTTGCAATATTTGAAAAATTTTTTTTTTTTATCTATAATCAGTACTTATATCAAATTATATAATATATTAAAGTTTCGTGCAGAGGTATAGAAACACCCTGTATAATAATTTGGTAACCTTAAAAAATCTACTGCCTTCTAAATTATTATAAGGTAAATAAAGCTATAACACAAATGTAGCATACAAATTTTTTTATATGTAATTATCTCATTTACCTACTATTAATTTACTGCGCAAAAAAATTTACTGCTCCGCCCATTTTTAAGAAAAATGCTGTATTGTAGATTTATTATTAAGGACGCATTTAAAAATGAAAAAACCGTAAACGAAGTCTGTAATGGTAATGCTTTTAACCCGATAATTGTCAAAATCTTATTATAGGTCATATGATTTTAAAAAAATGTTTTTTTTTCTATAACTACTAGTGCCACGTCAGCGACACTTTAAAACTTTGACATGGCTCATTTTGCACATGCTTTCTGCATAAATATCGGATAAGCGATGTAACCTACAATGAAAATTACGTTACACAATGAAAATATATACAATCCTAATTGCCTTATTCTTATACAGATAAAAATGACTGTCTGGAAACGGTTTCAAGCGCAACCTTAAGCTGAAATACAATCATGAAATAAAAATAAATAAATAGATAATAATAGAGAGAAAGTGCTTATTGAAAACTGAATATACAAAGAAATAATATGCATAGACAAAATTAAAATGATTCGCTCTGTAAGCCCGACAGAAATTGCGTTGATTATTTGCCATTTGGTGAACAACGCCATCTCTTAAGCGAAATATCCCAATATGCAAACTTATAATAAAAGCTAAAGCTCGTTTAATAAAGTGTGCAGCTTTTACGACAGCATAAGCCGCTAACTAAACATATTTACTTCTTACGAAATCCTGCAAGCGAGCTATCACGCCGTAGTTCACACATCCTGGAAATCCGTATGCGCGGACTCATTACATGTTAATGTTCTTGCACCGATATTATTCTAACAAGACGATAAACTGCAAGATATGAGCAGGAGGCATGAAGCAGGAATAGAACAGGAACGTGAACGTAAACGTAAGTTGGCATGGCGTGCACCCGAGGCGATGAAAGACGAAGACCCCTTTACGTTCGTGAATCGCGTTCAGGGTTCTAGGTGCTGCGCGCGAACCCCGCGAGCTATGACGATCTTTATTGGAAAAGATAGCGTTTTGATTCGAATACTTGTGAAGTTTTTGCTCTTTAATGTTATTAGGATTTATAACATGCATGAGGATATTAAAGCATGAATCAGTGAGTGTTAGCTTCTATAAAGCTTTTATTAAACAGTCGAGTTTACATGCAAAGCAGTTCCGTTTCACTGATTTATTTAATAATGATTTTGCATGATTTTATGCGCTCTTTAGTTCGCAGACTAACAAATTTATTTCCTTTGTGAAATTAGTTTATGTTGTGTTATCTACACTTCAATAGGAAAGAAAACATTATTATTAAAATACAAGATCTACCATACCACTCAAAACAATAAAAACAGTTTTGCGCTATGGCCAATGCTCAATAAATATTACTATAAACGTAAGATGGCGGAATGACATTTTAATATATCTATATCATAAGTTAGATCCTTGGCTATTACTGTACCAAATTTGACCGCAATCGGTGCAGTACATTTTGAGATAGCTAGCTGCCATTTGGTTTCAAAATGGCGGATAATCTGAAATTTTGCCAAAATGTAAAAAAATGTAAGTTTAACTGGTAAATTAAAAACATGTTTATTGCTGTTACTATAAGGTGGGCCAACTAGTGGTTTCTTTTTAAATCATGGGTTATTTTGACACTGACAGATATTTCCCACTCGAAATCTTGATAGAAAGTAAGTATCATACCTCCGCGGTACGAAATGAGTCGCTTTACGCTTGGGCAACGTTGGGAAATATTGCAAATTTATTTCCAAAGTGAGTGCTGTGTAGCCCAAACAGTGCGTTTGTTGAAAAGAAGATTTTTACAGAGCCATGGTAACCGACTTTTTTTTTACTGAAATTGAAGACATGGATTTGGACTACCTCTGATTCATGCAGGATGGCGCGCCATGCCATACAGCCCATGCCACAATCGATTTTTCGGCACCATATTCCCAAATCATGTTATCATCTGTCTTGGCGATGTCAATTGGCTGCCTCGGACCTGCGATTTGGCCCCTTTTTTGTGGGGAACCGTGAAGGACCGATGTTATGCTAACAATCCAGAAACGATTCAGGCCAATATCATCAAAGCAATCCGTGAGCTACAGCCCGAAACAATCAACCAGGTCTTGGAAAATTGGGTGACAGAATGCGCTACTGCGAAGCCAGCCGAGGCAACCACTTGAACGAAATTGTGTTCCATAATAAATGGCAATGTTTGCTCTTACTAATGAAGCCATAATACATGGAAAAAATTAATTTTGTTCATTTTATTGCATTTTAAAAAAAAACTTGTATTTGGCCCACCCTATATTAGCGAGTAGGTAAGGAATTTTTATTAATTTTAATTTTATATTGTATGCACTTGTCTAATATTTATTTTAATAAAAATGTAGATAAAACAGAAAACCAAAACTGCAAAATATCTTGTTTCGAAAATCTTTCAATAAACTAAATATTTCCGCTTTTTATTATTTATTATTTATCGTCGCTGCTAGTGCGCTGAAATGTGATTTACGAGTACGGTGTAATTTTTTTATTGCAAAAATTCACGCTTCTACTAAAAAACTCGCAATTTCAGAAGTGCGGCTGTATAAGATTGGATAATTTATTGGAGTTCGATTAGAGTACCTATTGGATAAATAAGTAGCGCTATCGTGAAAACTTTTTAATAATGTAAAGAATCCGGCTCCACCGAAGTATTTACAGCGCAGAACGCTAACCGCAAGGAAAATGGATTTTTGTGGTTTTCGGGTAAGGGAAAGACGTATAAAATTTTAACTACCCTTGATATCTTTTAAGATTTCCTTTTGTGAAAAACCCTTACAAGGCGTATTGTATTTTTTGTGGAATTTGTTTTACTAATTAGCTGGCGCAAGAATTACAATTACAGTAATTAATTTTAGGAAATTACCAATTAAGATTTTAACGGAGGATATTTAAAACACATTGCAGGTCGAACAAATAAATTTTAATAATTATTATACCTATCTTTGTTTCTCATTTTGCACTCCCGACAAGGTTATTCACATTGATTGATTGATTTCAATTTAGAAATCTGTACTTCGATCAAAAAGGACTTTTAGATAATCTCGTTCCCAAATTGAGATTCGATAATACAATTAATAAAAAGAATTTATAGATTACGTACAGAGGATTTTAAATCATTCAGCTTTTAGCTAGGTAAGTAATTATTATTTTTTTTTTATCTTATACCAGTAATTTCTATAAATAGTAAACAAGGTTAGAACTCGTTAATGCTGAAGTTCGCAATTATTACGCTTATTATATGGAGACTTGTATAACGATATTTTTATACACAAAGTGCCATATATACAATATTTATAAATATCAATAAAAAAATATGTTCTAAACAAGTCAATCAAGTACCTAATGTGTAAATTAGTCACTTTAGTAAACGTCAAAGGTTCAAGTTCAAAAGATAATAGAAAAAATGAATGTATAAATATAGAATTTAAATTAATGCTCCATTCAAAACTACTCAATCAAAAATTTAAGGTAGAAGAATACGAATAATTAAATCGAAATTAAATAAACGACTTAACTTTTTCGATATCATTGGTAGTATGACTTCCCACAAGTCAAAAAGTTTTCAATATTTGTATTTTGTAATGAAAATCGCATGACACAAATAACAGTCAATAGATGAATTAATTACCTACAATAATTGTAACCATGGTTATATAAAAATTTTCTCGGAAATTTGTTACTTAGTAGCTTGAGTAACTTAACTGAAATTAATAAGCGGAAACTTTACCGTCATCTGTCACTTTGACATTAAATTAAAAATTGGTTAAATTGTTATTTTGAGTATAAATAAGCAATTAATAAGGTAAACAATACATATTTATTAATGTTAAATACAAATTTAGTGAATATTTCAAGTTTCTATTGTAAAAAGAATTCAAAAATTTTATTACCAAATTACCATGCAATTCATTCATGTCCAGGAATTTTTTTATCATGCATTCCAGCAACATGATTATCTCTCGTGTACCACTCGAGCTAATTAAGACGTTGTTGGAAAGCACGCAAAAAAAAATTCCAGAAAGAATTACTGCACATATGATATTATAAGTGATAATTTAAATTCTCAATTCGAAAGCTATGGATATAAACAAATAGCAATGATTATACTTAAAATATTTATCCTATTAAATAACCTTATAGCACAGGTAACAATATAATTCTGTGCATTTCTATCACCGGTTAACACACAAAATCAAGAGCAATTCCCAGCATCAAAATTCAGAGCACCTCCGTCTGTTTAAAACCGTCCGCCAGAGCCATCTCTCTCCGCCTGTCATTAGCGCAACAATGCATGATTACAAAGTTGAGAAGACGTCGTGTAGCGTCGCGGCGGCATCCAGCACGCATCGGAACGTCTCATTACCGTATAATTGCACGGGAGAGCGGAAGAACAAGACAACGCTAACACGCAGACCCTGAGAGCAATAAGGACGGGAGTAGGAAATTGGTTGCTTAGTAATTACACGTACGTCGGGACGATACTGGCCTGCATGTTACGTGTTATGTTTACTTGGGAACAAGGTGGCTTTGACCGCATAAGATATTACCAACATGATTACTGATTATTGGCTTTACTGACAAGCACGGCAGGAAATGAAATGAAACCTCAGTGAGTAGGTGTTTACCTATTCTGGGTAAATAATTGCTCATATCATAGCTAGCAGTTGAACCTAACCTCAACAACTATTATGTAGCAGAACTGAGTTGAAATAGGGGGTATGATAAAAAAGAAAGGAATTTTATTTAAGGATAGGGGTTAACCAGTCGTGGCTTGAATTAGGAAGGGATGAATTAGGGAGCGGCATTAATCATGACATACAAGAACTAAAGAGAGCACTTTACTTAAAAATATATTTAATTAAAACACAAAAACTCCGATATAAACACGAATATAAAAGATTAAACTTGACTTTCAACTGATTTAAAATACGAAATTCTAAAAAATATACTTAAAATTTACGCTCAAAAGCGTAATGTACGTAGCAACGGGCTACATCTTGGACTTATCTCGAGCTCTGCTGTCGAAGAACTACCCGCAGACGCCCAAAATCATGGGAACGTCTGGCCTAAAGGGTACAGGGGGATGACCTCTGAACTTTTGTATCTAAAAATAACTAAAGATAACAAAAATACAGAGCGTAGCATATGGAAGTCATCTTGCTACAATTAATATTACTACTAACTAACTATAATCGACTAATTACGAATCTATACCTAATAAAAAGAAAATTGTTCAGAACTGCCACCAAATAGTACCCAGTGCATTTCAGGATACAAATTAATTAGGTAAATATACTAAATAAAAGTGCAAATCTACAAGTCACAGCTTTTACTCAATTTGAATGTAAGCTCGCAAAAAAATCTCTCGATACCCGTCGTTCGACTAATGTATATTATCGATTTCAAAAGAAAATTTTTATTGCCAACCGAATAACGACGAAAAACTATGTCCAAAGCTTGGAGTTTGCATGCGTTTGTGTTTATGCGCTACGACAAAGACGACTAATGCCCATGTCACACCTATAATACACTGTATCATGTATGATCAAACCTGTGTATGATGAAAAATAGAAGCGCTGCTAAAGTCCGTCCCAAACTTCTTTGCCGTGACGTCATTATTTTATTTTCAAGAATAACTAAAGAATACATTGTCTTACTCTTTCTATCTTATTACTGTCATATATTTAGTTGAAACACGTATGTCATTCGAAATTTGCGAAGTATTGATACTGTTACGTGAAGTTTTGTTCTTTGTTTTTATTATGAAGTAGAAAAAGAAACAAATAGAAAACGTATAATTATATTGTTGATATACCAGCAATTTGTTATATGAGTAGGCTGTTTTTCATATTGTTTTATGAAATATGTATTGTAAATTTTGAAACTGTCAAACAAATAAAAACTATTTTCACTGTGATTAAATAATTTAACATAGGTATATCGTTGTTTAATGCATCCATTAGCTGTTTCCATATAGATATTTATAACAATATTTATAAATATGCCCGGCAAACGCAATAATAAACAAACAATTCAGATTGTCTTAAATTTGTACCAATATTTTACTGCTGAAAAAGAAAAAGGCGAATTACTTATTCCCGTGTCAGCTGTTCTAGAGGTATTTATTTATAATTAAATTTATATAGTTATTCCAAATATTTACATAATATAGTTTAAAAATATTTGATATCAAAATATAATTTTCCCGCCATAATTTCAAATTGATTCATACGAACTACAGGTATGACGTAACGGCAAAGAAGTTTGGGACGGACTATATTTCCGTCATACACGTCATACCGAATCAGACGAAACTGTTTGTTACTCCAAATAATTTATATAATTTTTCATATTATTTATAACATACAAGTATTACATCCAGGCGAGAGATTTTCGTCACACACGACAATTTTCATCATACATAATACAAGTATTACAGGTGTGACATGGGCTTAAGACTAAAACAGTAGCTGGAATTGCTCAGCCATATTCTCGTATGTCAAACTCTCAAGGTTATGTTTAAAAACAAAAACTGTGACTATGTTAAGATGTGGAAACGTAGCATTAATCAACGTATAATATGGATTAAGGATTAATAAATGATAAAAATTAGCTCCAAGTTTTGCTACTTGATTATCAAAGCAATTAATAATTTGCATTTGTTGATTCACTAATGTGTCATGATTCTTCATGTTAAATTTCAATTTGAATTTTTTTATAATAATCGTTCAAATTGTTAATCTTCTGGATTTACAAGTGTAGCGCCTTAAACTAAAATTCTCACTAGATTCGAACCTATATGTTGCAAAACAACAGTCTGTAACTGTATCATAGCGCACTCTGCTATCTACGCCAGTTATAATTTGTCTCTTTTGAGACAGTTTAATACTTCCATAAAAAAATACTTTTAAAACATTATTTGAAGCTTTCGCACATATAAATAGCTGTGAATAAAATCTGCGTTATAGATATTTATCTTATTCATCGCACGCAGGAGTAGCTGAAAAACGTATTTGCCCATGTTCTACTTGAGTTAGAAAGTGATAGAGATACTTCGCAAATGCTATACGCCATAAGTCTGTCTCTCTCTCAACTTGCCTCTCTGCTGTTGTTTTATAGTGCGCTACGGCTCCCTTCCAGGTACCTAGTATATAGTTCACTGCACGCAGGTTATTGTTTTATACTTTTCTGTATTTCTAGCAAATTGACCTATTTATATAAAATACAATGTTATATTCTTGAGAAAATTATGCACTAAAATAACACAATAGAATAGAAGCAATAACTTCATCCGGATCCGGAAATTGTATAATTAGGTCGACCATAAATGCAGATTTATTTTATAAAATGCGGTAGAAACAAAAGCCAACATTACTTTATTCATAGATATTGCAGCACAAACAAAGTTTATTTCCAGATACGTAGAATAAGAGCAATAAAAATATATGTGATGATCATAACCTTACTTTACATGGAAATGTGACCATAAATTATTGTAATTTCAAATTATATGGTTAACTGCAACGGTTAACAGCCGCATAGAAGTAGATATATAAATAAATAATAGCAAGTGCACGATAAAAAATGTATAAAAAACTTCGATGATATCCTATTTAAAGACACACCAATCAATTTCTGCTATGGAAATAGAAATATAATAACACATAATATCTACCTCATTGAGAAAAGATTCATGACCTATATCCCTTTTATATCGTTATGTATTTTTTTTTATGCTTTCATCATTTTATAAATTTAAATTCTATGCTGTATTATGTTGACGACAACTTGTTATTCAGGTAATTATTGTGCATTCAAGATTATGTCATCAGTGTAGAGAACATAATAATCACCTACGGTGCACTAAAATCTGAAATATAGACTAGAATTGACAGGCATCAGCTGATAACGTTCCCACAGTAACGAATCTAATAATTTTATACCTAATACAATCAATGGGAAATCATTGTTACATGAAAATAGCAGAAGTGCAGGTAGAGGCGTGTCCTTTCGACGTATCATAACGAGCGGATTGATATCTGATTTCTTTGGAATACTAATCAATACAATACAATACAATACAATACATATACTCCATACTTCTGAAGATTAACAATAACAATTACAATCATGAAACATGCAACATCAGCAAGAGCATGCACATATTTAAGTTCAATTAAACTTAGTGATGCATTAGTATGGTCAGTAGCTAGTTACGATTGTTAAGATGAATTTATCTTAGCCAATGATTTTTATACAACGTTACGTTGTCAAAGCTGAAATTATAAATGAATAGAAAGATTAACTATAATATTTAAGGCTCTTCGACATGAGACGCTATTGTATAGCCACCAGAGATCGAAAATAAGAAATGAATTTTAAAGTGGTTGACTTCTAGTCGTTAAAATGATAAAAAGAATGTATAGTTTTCCTTTAAAATTCAAGACAAAATTGTTATTTTCGAAATAACCAAAGCCGATTTTACACAACTCAATTTCTTCATCAATAAATTGCGAAATAGAAAATATTTTTGTTCATTTTACACACATCAAGCTTTTCTCAATATATTATGAAAATTTTCCTAGTACCAACCTACTGATATCAGTTGTCACTTTACTTTTGGGAAGAGAATTCTAGTATAAAAAAAAATATGTAAAAGATGGTAAATTTTTTTAAAAATAAATTGTTCAAATTATACCGAGTTTGGTGATCAATTTAAAGCTCTCGGGGAGATAAGTTTAGCAAAAATTTACATTTATGCGATTTTCAATTGTTTCTCCAAAAGTTAATAAAAAATTTTCAAGTGTATTATCAAATTAAATCTCTCTGGGAAAAAATCTAGTCGAAGAATCAAAAACGATGCAATGGGCAATTTTTTTCACATGTTATTATTCTAATTAAAAGCCGAAGTTGGTATCAACTTGAATAGTTCGGAAAAAAAGATATATTTATTAAAATTTTGCCGAATGAAGCATAAAATTAAAGCCTTTACGAAAGCAAGTTATTAAAACTTATTGTGGTAGCCACAGCAGATTTTTTGCGTTTGAAATATACACAAATAAACTTAGCAGGTAGGTATATGTTTAAAAAACGCAGTAAAATTTTCTTTAAAAAAATGTAATTTTAGCAACTTCTTGATGAAACAACTTGGTAAGCCACCGCATATCTCAGCCTCTGCAGAATCCAAGTAGCGCCGCATCTAAGCCTGCGGAGCCTCATTATGGAGCGCTGTTTTACCGGCCGTAAGAGCGTTACCTCCAGCTTTTCTTTTATTAATTACTACGTTGTCATGTAGTCTTTTGCCTTGCGGGAACATAAATATCATAAAACGATGAATGCGCGGATGTGGGCGCGAGATACCAAACTCTACATTTTCCTTTAAATTTATTTATAAAACCTTTTTTGTGCAGAATAAACTAAAGTTTTTATTCTTTGCCTGTTTTCCGTGGAAAAAAGTAAATTAATGTTTGCGGGCAAAACTGATAGATTGTGAGATATTTTTAATAATTGGGTTCATGAAGAAAATATAAAACAAACAATGTAGTACGTTATAAAGTAATTTAAAAAAAATGTATTGTGAAGATAATAACTGTAATATTAAATTATATTATGTCTTTAAAGACCTATTTATATACTTACTACTATAATAATACTTCATTAGGAGGGACAACAATAACAAATCGATTATTGAATAGCGTGTCCAAAATACTGACCTGAGATAATACAATTTAATAATACATAAAACAAACAAAATAATATGTTTTTCTCTTAAACATCAGACAAAAAATCTGACGTGGCCATCACACAACCTTCCGCCATATCTAGACTTTAAACAGAAATGTATACGTACAATCCGGTGCCCATTTAAAATATACAAATAAAAATCTAAAATATTCAAACACAGAAATTTGCACCATCTGAATAAAAAGATTCATTCACAGGAAAACTCTTCTGTGCTGAAGCCATCCTCCGTTCAATTACCACATTTAATATCTTACTTATGACATATAGCACTAGTATGTCAACCTGTCAATATTTTTTTACACAGAAACAAAATTCAGTCGAACATGGATTACAAGATTTCAATGTTTTATTTGATAAATTTATTTTTTAAATTTTACTGCAGTTCTTTGATGCTACCAGATTAAGACAATTTTTTTATAACGTAAGTTGCAAATAACTTTGTCTCTTATTATTATTACAAGTAAATACTATATTTATCCAAATTTATATAAATTTTTGACAATTAATCTTTTCAATCTTCAAAAAATATCACTTTCGGTGAAGATATTTGTACCAAAATCTAATGGGTTCTTCCAATTTATATACAAATGTTAAATATTTGGGTAATTCGTATTTGAGTTATCCGACTGACAGAAATCCGGCCCTGACCACATACACACACACATACATACAGACATCAACGTGAAACTATCAAAAATGAATTGTAAGGACCCTAATTTGTACTCATCCACTAAAAACTCACTACCCGATTTTTAGCATGATTCCAATACCTTCCTTTACAGGTAAGCGGAAGGTAAAAATGTCAGAGGCTTCAATTTTTAGATCTCTCTTGTATATAAAATAATTGCATGTTGTTTTTTATAAACACATTTACTTGTTACCTGATGAAGGGAACGAAAGTTCTCGAAACATAATATAAATAATAGTTATTTATACAAGACGATAAGTGAAAAATATTAGTTTACGAGCGACGAAGGAGCTAGTGGACTATTCGTGGACTATTTTTCACGAGTCGATAAAATTTCTTTATCGTCGTGTAAAATATATTATTTTATTTGTACTTAATGTTAAATAATAATTTATTTATGTATTTATAATGTCAACTTGCAAAGATGTTTTCAAATATTATAGTAGATAGATCTACTTTTTACTTCCCCGATCTATGTAATAGAGGGAAGTATTGTAATCGTGATTTTTTGACAGTTCGAGATTTTGGTGAATCTTCACGTTTCAGACCCTACTGAACCCAAAAATATATTTTAAAAAAAAGTCGGTCTGTCGGTCTGTTAGTCTGTCTGGATGTTGGATAACTTAAAAACGCGTTGGAATTTTGGACTGAAATTTTATATTTAAGATCTTGAGCCAAAATCTGACTTCAAGTTCGTTAATGAGCTTTATTCAACCAGTGGTACCAACTTTATAAACAAAACTTTTTTATTTTTATCAAAATACTATCGTGTGTGGTATCAAATTAAAGGTCTTGGGAAAATAATTCTAGTAGAAAAACAAAAATAACATTTAAATGATCGTCAATTGTTTTTTTTTAATAAATTATTCAAATTATACCGAGTTTGGTGTCAATTTGAATCGCTCAGGGAGATAAGTTTTTTAAAAATGTAAAAAATGACATTAATACGATTTTCAATTGTTTCTCAAAAAATTACTCAAATTTTTTTTATTCAACCAGTGGTACCAACTTTATAAACATTTATCTTATTTTATTTTTATTAAAATACTATCGTGTGTGGTATCAAATTAAAGCTTTAACTGATCGTCAATTTTTTTATCATACATTATTCAAATTATACCGATTTTGGTGTCAATTTAAAGCTCTCGGGGAGATAAGTTTAGTAAAAATGTAAAAAATGACATTTATGCGATAATCAATTATTGTTTCTCAAAAAATTATTCAAATTTGTTCAAGTGTATTATCAAATTAAAGTTTTCTGGAAAAAAATATTAGTCGAAGAATCAATAACAACATTTAAACAATGGTCAGTTGTTTTTACTTTCCGCATTATATTCTATAAGGCTATAAGGTATTGTGACGGGTTAAAATTTTCGAGTGTGAGTTTTTAGGGAATAAGTATCAGATTTTTATGGTATTTAAATTATGTCGAAGTTGGTATCAACTTAAATAGTTTGGGGAAAAATGATAAATTTATTTAAATTTTGCAGAATAAAGCATAAAATTAACGGCGTTACGAAAGTAAGTTATTAAAACTTATAATCGGGGAAGTACTGTGGTGGACACAGCAGATTTTTCATTATGTTTTGTAATTTATTTTAAATAAAGTGTAGACAAAGAGCTACTATATCTACATTTGATGTTAAAGTGATTCTTTATAGACAAAAAATGAACGCATATAGCCTCCTTTTAACATTAAGTACACAATAAATAAGTATACCTACAGAAAAAAATCCAAATAAAATAATATTAAATTGATGTTAATTAAATATAATATTATAACATTTATTTAATTGGATGTCAATATAGAATTAAAATGAAAATGAACAAACTGTTGACAAAATAGAAACTCAAACAACTGTGGTATTCCTAGATAGATTGAGTTTGCTTGAATGTAACGTAAACTAGGCTAGTCCAACATCGACATTAGTAGCTGCATTAAAAGCTTTTTAAATTCCCTGAAAGCGAGAATTTAAATGAGAACACGATTTTCTTTTTTCGTGGATTTTCATCATAACTGCGTTGCATAATTCAACATCAGTTACGCGGCTCAAATAATAAAAACTGTTTACCAATACATTCGCCGACTGATGGATATCTGTCAGGAATGAAATATCACAATTAGTTATTCCATTGCAAACTGCACGAGATTAAATGAACCGCAGTTTTTTGATACTGTTTTTGCACAATTTAAAATACGAACCGTTGTGTGAATGTTTACAATTACGTACCTCTACTATATTGTATCATTTAAATATTTTGTTGCATTATTGTGTTTTTTGTTAATTAACTCGCTAATTTAACTGCGCTGATCGCACAGGACGTAGATACAATGTATTTTCGACCTAATTTTAAATACATAAATATTGTAGTTGGTATATAAATATCAGTAGGTATTGGTTGGCATTATGAAACTAATAAAAAGTAAAATATACTCAGACACTGGTGTGTGAACAATTTTTTTTATCAAGAACTAGGTATTAAATAATATGTAACTTTAATAATAAAGGTATTGATATTATGTAAAAACATATTTTATTAGTGTAATATGAAATTTTGTATTCCACAGACCATTTTCAAACATGTTTATAATTTGATGACCATGAAAAAAATATACCTACCAAATGTTTTAAGCCTCATTCACATAAACATTTAGTTTTAAGGTTTATATTTATGTTTACGTTTAAGATATTTTGAGTACATCTAACTTAATACGAGCATTCACAGTGCTTGAAAGTGGGACATGTAAATGCTCGTATTTAGTTAAATGTATTTAAACATTCTTAAACGTAAACATAAATGTAAACCGTAAAACTAAATGTTTATGTGAATGAGGCTTTACAGTTGTTGAACAACACAAAATAAAACAATTTGATTATTGTTTTGTTTAAAATGAAGGATGTTTCTTTAAAAAAATAGCGATGTGCTGCTGTTGAGAGCATATAATGTGTAATTTTTTGAAAAAATATCCCAATCGACAAACAAGTTATTGGTAAACTACAAATTTTCTTTCTTTCCATTATTCAAAACAATTTCGGAAAATCGAAAAAGACAATACATACAGCTAGTATTTATACTCCAAAACTTGGTTGATGAGCGAGGTATTAAAACCGTTGTGCTACATATTTACCATTCTATTTTTACCACTCCAACTTTTACCACAGCATTTTTACCACCATTATTTTTTACCGCTATCCTGTTTTACCGTTAACCCATTTTTTACCACTCAATTTTTACCACTCCAACTTTTACCTCTGCATTTGTACCACTATACTTTTTACCGCTATACTTTTTACCGCTATTTCGTTTTACCACTAATACATATTTACCACTCCGTTTTTACCATTACAACTTTTACCACCATACTTTTTTACCGCTATTTCGCTATAGTACGGTTTGGTTAGTGTAGTAAATACCAAAACCGAGTTTGTGGGGCTCTAGTACGGTTTTGTTAGCTTTGTTAGTGTAGTAAATACCAAAACCGAGTTTGTGGGGCTCTAGTACGGTTTTGTTAGGTTTGTTAGTGTAGTAAATACCAAAACCGAGTTTGTGGGGCTCTAGTACGGTTTTATATGGGGGCAAATCTACCTAACTACACTATAAACGCTCATTCGAAAAGAGCCTGAGGGTATTTTCAGGTTTTTTTAATGAGGTCTAAGCTAATCAGATTGAATGTAAAAGGATTTGGATTTGTAGAAGATTGGTAATCTTTTATGCAATAGAGCAACTGGATGAATGAAATATTAATGCATGAAAATCGAGCGAGAAGTTCAAATCTAATCTGAGTTTGTGTCTATTGGTTGCGCTTAATCGAACGCAACGTGATATCCGCAACGAGTTCTTTTGATGATTTACGTTCGCTGAGTGAAAAAATTCAAGAAATTTAATTTACACTCGAAAGAAAGAATGTTCGTTTGCATTTCCATGCAAAATCTAAAGGAGTGATGAATATAAATGAAGAAAAAGGAGAGATACAGAATTTAATGTAAGCAATATTCGAATGAATGGTTTTGCAAATGGATTTCTAGTCTTTGAATCTGTTTTAGATATTTATTTTAATCGCCCAGAATTCATCTGAACATTATACTAATTTCATTTTTCCAACGTTACTAATTTTGGAAACATGGAAAATTTTCGCTCCAGTGTTCAATATTCATTTATGTATTTTGGACTCAATATTAAAGCAAAGCGGTATTAAACTCTGAGCGTAGGTTTACATTTTTCTGAGAATTGTCAAATATGTAGGTAGGTAGAGAAATTTGTTTGCTTGTTGCTCACAGATTTCATAATTCGAGTTCTAAATTTATAAAATATTATTATAAGGAACGTAACTAGCTTTTATCCCAAATTAAAAAATCTTCTGTGGCCAACACAGTACTTCCCCGATCATAAATATAACGTAGGCGGAGTCAGTGACAATGACAAACGTCAATGTCAAAGTGCTATATATCAATGTCAAAGTGACATTTGTCAAGTCAAATTATGAATAAAGTTGATAATACTGATTGTATAAAGCTCATTAATGAACTTAATGCTAACTTTTTTTGTAAAATGCTCAAAGTTATCGTGCTTCTGGACAGACAGATAGACCGACAGATCGACTTTATTTAAATTATATCTTTTGGGTTTAGTAGGACCTAAAACGTGAAAATTCATCAAAATCTCGAACTGTCAAAAAAGCACTATTACAATAAATTAATACTTCCCCTATTACCGTGAGTTTTATTTAACGTGAAACATGGGATCTTTCACATCCATGGTTACGAATTTGACAGCAATGTATTAGAGCGTTTCATTTAAAATAGAACATAGCAAATAAAATATGTATGTATTTCTAATCATTTTTGATATGAAAAAAGTTGCAAGAAATATAAACATTTAATAATAATTTATAACAAATTCTCAAATACACGAAATAAATCAGATAGGTAGGTACCTACCTACTTGTCTGAGGCTAACATCTGCATTATACCAACGTATCATTTGCACCTTTTCTTCAATTGTATACCTTATTTTCAACAACACAACCCTAATTGACAGGATGACAGTTAATATTTACTTGATAATGACAGCCTATGTTCTATTTTAAATGAATCGCTCTAATACATTGCTGTCAAATTCGTAACCATGGATATGAAAGATCCCATGTTTCACGTTAAATAAAACTCACGGTATATAAGCCGAGTAAGTAAAAACAATGTAAGTATTTCTATTGATCAAGATTCATAACGAAAACAACTAGGATAAATTAATCATCATATTTCAGTCCTAATTTTGGAAATACGGCAATGCTAAATATTCATTTATTCTCACTTCTTAAGAATCACGAAATAGTGAAATAAATTCGTGAAATAAAAACCTGTGTCGGTATTTCATTCTTCAAAGTCAATGACCATACATAAAGAGAAAAATTCTCAACAAATTTGCGTCAACATCTACGTTGGTTAGACACGACACAGTGGATTCCAAGGGGTAATTTTCGAATTTCAATTGTAAATGACTTCCATGCAAATACCTCGACCACAGTGGCCGCAGTGGCCTGTAGTCTGTTATGTCGTAGAACCAGCACGCGAGTCGAGCGTACATCATCGACAGCTTAGCGCTAATGTTACCCTTAAACTTATGTTAATGCCGCCAATTACTATGTGGGAACTGGGTAGTGTGCTCTTTCATCAAACAACTGCTTTTTATGCTTCTATGTGTGTAATTTTACAATGGAACTTTGTGCTAAAGCTTTGAGAACGTACTTTAATTCAAAGTGATTTTAACAGAAGTTATATTCGTATGAACATGAATTTCTTTACGTATTATGGTCGAATGAAAACTGGATAGCAATTTGATATATCCTTTATTTTAGAATTTAACCAGTAGGTACCCGGAACTATTTGTGATATTAAATGCTATTTTACAACCAAACTCGTTAGTTGTTAGTTCATTGCACAGAGCTATGGGAATACACAAAATATAAGTAGTTTTAGTAGTAGTTGTAAAATTTGGGATAAGGATCAGACAAAGCTACAGAATTAGTCCTTTGAACTGTGGAGATATTTTTCATTTAAGCACTACTAAATTCACATCAATACATAAAACATATTTATATGTATAAATATATTGTAGATATGTGGATTACCTACTTAATTTTAAATAGGTATCAGTAGTTAACATTGATCCAAAAAACCTAAAGCTCCATTCACATACGCATTTAGTTTTAAGATTTCACGTTTACGTGAAATGTTTCATGTACAAAAAAGTTTTTCCCGGAGAGAATATAGTAAAATTTCTGAACGAATAATAATAGTGTCTTCCGGTTTGCAGCACGGAATTCCTCGTACTTTTTTCTATAAGATACATTCTGTCAAAAATTTTCAATGGTCTTGCTTGACCTGAAATTTAAAGTTTTCCCCCGAGAGAATATAGTAAAATTTTTGTAGGAGAGAAACGGTTGGAGTTTCAAATTTGTAGATTTTGCCAAACTTCGAAAAGCTGTATATCGGAAACTATTAGAGCTACCTAGCCCATTTTGGTGTCAGATTGTAGACAATTTAATCTAGTTTAAAAATTCATATAATAATTGTCGAAATCGTGGTCGTTCATAGTCAAAATGGTAAGAAACCGAAAAAAGTGCAAAATTTAGCAGTTTTTGAGATATTCAAAAGTGTTCCGGAGGGTTGCCGAGGTCGAAAACTTGGATTTTGCATCTCAGGCATATCCCATACAAGAAAAAAAATAGAAACCTACTACCACCACTTGATGCAACTTAGGCCCATTATAACCATGACAAGGTTACTGGACTATTAAGAATGTTTCATGTAACTAAGTATAGTATAGGAGCATCAGCACTTTCCATTTTCTAGCACTGAAGTTTGAAAACTCCAAACTTTAGATTTATGTTTACTACTTACTAAAGCTATTTCAAGTTTTTTATGTGTACGCTATGTTTCTTAAACTGAAATATAAATGTAAACTTTCATACTAAATGCTTATGTGAATGAGGCTTAAGTACACCTTAAATAAGAGTGGCCAATTGGAAATATACTACATCTCTAATGTCTCAATTGTAAGTTTGGTAATCAGCTAATCCGTTGTGAGTGAAACTAATAAAAAATAGATTTTTTCGTATCCGGTGCAAAGAAACAAGATAGAGAAGATCAGGGTGGGGAAAATAGAAAGCACAGGGTGTTACAGCAAAATCCAAGAAAGTTTCAGCCATCATTAAGGCAATAAAACACAATGATCATCATTTCTTCCCCTCGAACAAATTCTTCTTCCCGCAAAGAAAAAGGAAAAGGGAAAAAATCCTGATCAAATAATCCATCCCACGAATCTCCGTGAATCTGTTTCGCACCGTTGCAACATCGTGCAGCAGGAGCAGCAGCAACAGCGCTTGAAGCCTCGTGCGGAACTTACAAGAAGTTAGTGTTATTGCGTGACGGGGGAGCCATCGGAGGACGTCCGCTCTGTCGCTAATGCGCCCCTCTATCGAGCGGGGAAAGCAAAAACAGCCCATTTGATTCGGAATAAACGACCCAATGATAGTCCGCGAAATGTTCATTTGAACGAGACTGTGTCTTCGCTCTAAATTCGCCTCGCTCGGCGATAAATTACCGCGCTGCATCCGAGTGTCCTCTCTGAATTAGGGGCTTGTTCCGTTGCCCCGCTCTCGGTCAAGGGGGCGACGCGAGCAAATCTGCCGATGTTTTTCTAACAGGTAATAATGACGGTATTTTCTTGTTAACTGGAGGCTACGGCTTCTTCCGGTACTAAACTTTCCTACTACCTTCGCGGGTTTAATGGCTCGTGTACTTCAATAGATTTATACGCGAACAAAGTTAATCTTCTAATTATTTGCACCAAATTACTTTACCAGCCAACGTAAAAAAGTTCTGGTTAAAATCATAATTCCTCTGACTTAAGAGTGTCGTTTACCTAAATGACCAAAACATGCTTGTTTCATAAAGCATAGTCTTCGATAAATCCGACATAAATGGTCTGGTAAAAGCGAATTTTTTATTATTACGTGGTTTGTTGTTAAATAAATCACAAACTTGCGCGAAGCATGTTTTGGTCATTTAGGTAAACGACACTCTTAAGGAGCTACGCTTGCCACGGTAGTAGCATCAGAATAACATCAATTCGGGCTTTATTGTTCAAAATAAAAATTTAACATGAGTTGTGTCAATGAGTAATCGAAAAAATCGTACAATACATTGTTGCGACAACAATTTAAAAAATTTTAATATTCAAGATTCTTACTTTATTAATGCATAAAATAGAATTTTGTTTGATATAACCGATTCCTTGCAATGTTCTGAAGAGTGCCAAAAGAAGTTTTTTTTACAAAATACTTCAAATAATAAGTTAAAAATCTTTTAAAATTGATTGATTTAATCGGTTTTCACTAATTAATTACCAGCAGACTATTAGGTATTTCAAGAAAATCGTCATGTGGCACCCTAGGAACAGTCTTCATAAACTTACATTTCAAATATGAGTTTAAAAACAAAGTCACAATCTTTAATATTGTAGCATCCTATTTTGCTCTAATTTCATAGCAAGTGTATAGCCTTAATTTTAAAGATATGGATTATTTATAATATATATTTAATGATTTTTCAGACGACCACTACGGAAACTTGCCATAACAATGTTATAAACTACAATGGAAACAAACAAATAACACAAACTAACATGTTAGTCTAACGCACACTTATAACGTAACGCTTCGAGTTACACTATATGACAACAGATGGCGTTACGAGTAAAAATCAATTCAAATAAATGGAAAAAAAGTATATTAATGCAATAAATTGACATTTTGACACAGTCTGTAATATTATATAGACACAAATTTTCATTTTTCAATTTAATAATAATTATTTATTGGCTAATTGTGTATTCTTTAGTATTTTTGACATTTCAGATTATAGTTGCACAGTTGGTATCGAGGCATAACCTAACTTTTAAACGTCAGTGCTTCAACTTCAACAGTTGTATATAATTTAGTTCATTGAACATTTTTTTAAATATTTTGTGGTCGTCTGAAAAATAATGTACATAACTCGCTCAAAAGTGAGATAACAGTGCTCGTGAAATTGAACCACTCGGCGCTATGCGCCTCATTCCTCAATTTCACTCGCTTGTTATCTTACACTTTCGATGCTCGTTATGTAATATACTATTAAAATATCATTGTAAGAATAACATCAAAGGTAAAACTTACTTATAATTTACTTGCTATTTTCCTGCTCAATGAGTGGGTATGGTGAATGAAATATTAAATATGTTTTTTTCAAATCCGTTTCACTACAAAGAAGATTATATAAATATAAAGGCAAACGTTGTGTTGTCACCAACGTATGTGAGAAATATTCTGCAAAATATTTACAAAAACATCAACACAAGCAAAGCTTAGGATAAGATAGATGTACTCGTTCATATATTATGGCATCGTGGTATGTATTTAACATCTGCGCGTTTATATGTCGCTCATCTCGCATCATAAGCTACAGAAGGAGATGTAGCTGTGTATACAAGCATCACTGCCACAGTGACTTTATTATTTAACTTTATTAGCTTCGTAATTGAAATATTTACGTTTACTAGCAGCAATTAACACCGTCTTCTGAAATGATATCGTTGTTAAATGAGTTTGTTGGCATTCTGGGATCTTCGTTACTTCGTTTACAGTTAAAGCTGATGTTACACGATTATTTCAACTTTGTATGTAATAACTGGCTCAATTCTCTGACTCTGATGATATTAAAAATAAATACCATCCAGATAACAATGTTGATACAGAGTATTTTCTACTTTGCCAACAAAATGAGTTTAACAGCATTAAGTTCTAAACATAATTTCAAACTTTACTTGTAATGTAAAAGTTTGTCTCAAAATATAGGTCGATAAAAAGTTCGGGAAATATTTTTATAAGACACACGTAGTTATATAACTATGTAAAACTGAACGAATATCCAATCAAATCATGAATTATTTATAAGCTCGAGGAATAAACATAAGAACAAGAATAAGAAACAGAGCAGAAATTCACGAAGGTAATACACATTTTAACAGAAAATATTCGATGCTGAAGACGCAGCATACATATTCATCAAAACCACGATTATATTCCTCCGGAGGTAATATTAACAAATATGCAAAAAGTTAAACAACAACACGAAACAAATAAATCGCCATTACGGACGCACAGAGCTCATAAAGATACATTTTCATTTCTACAGCCGCAAGTAGAAAATATAATAATTCCGCAGCTGTAGTGACACCCTTGCACCGAACGAATTATAAATAATACGCGCGGTAACCGCCATTAAAGTCTAAGACCCGGAGCTTATATGCATGTGGCATCGTTGAAACAGAAAAAGAAGACGACGAATGATGAGGCGCGCGGCGAGGGGGGGACCTTTTCCGTGTTTATGTCGAAAGAACCGAAAATGAAGAAATATGTAAGACATAAAGTCGCCCTGGGCTGCAGAGCCGAAGCACGGGCACTAAGCAGCGCTGAGTTATGGTGACACGCAGCGCCATCAAACAATGAGCGGAGGAGGTGACCACTAGCAAGCCGCTACTCTTCCGGGAAGGAAACGCACGGTGCATAAAAATCACTTCTCCACACACACCCAACATACAGGACCGGCATTAGAATTTCTTTGGCAACTCCGAATAAAAATATTGGCAACAGCGTAAAAAACATTTTTAGAAACTGTTAACTTTAATGACGTCTACTGTCAATATACATCATGTACAAAAAATCAAATTTTGGTATAGTAGTTATAAGCTTAGTTAAGTTATTTGTTAACGTAATTTTATTTAAATGTTTATAGTTTGTTTATAATTATCAAATAAGTGAATATGGAAGATCTTTGTTACTGGTAAACTTATAAGATTCAAATTCAGGTTAACGATGCCTTATATAATTATAAAAAATCCGATGTGGCCAACACATGACCTCTCGCCATATTCTACTATTTTACTGAGTGTGTAGGAAGGTACTTACTCACAAATATACCATTGTAGAAGGGAATTCGGGAATAGTAGTTTTTATAATATTATTAAAGTTTATTATGAGCCGATTATGAGCTTATAAATAATAAATAACATTTCATATTTTCCATTTCAATTTGTCAAAAAGTCAAAAATGTATATGACATTATAGTCCAAGCAAAGCGTGCTAAAAAAGGGGGTAACCGTGCATTTTGGGTAGGCAGCGATTTTATTTTTTTGTATCGTAGGGGGGTCAGCCGTGATTGTAAAACCGAGTTTTCGGGACGGGAGGTGTTGTCATTCGGCCGCCATCTTAAAATTAAGGGTGTAATTTTAACCGTGAGGCTGACAAAAATTTTGTAGATAGCATTTTTGTAGCTTATACTTTTATCTATAACTTTTGTTAATAACTTTTTCGCATAAGATTAATGATAAAAAAATCTGCTGTGTCCACCACAGTACTTCCCCGACTATAAGTTTTAATAACTTATTTTTGCAACGCCTTTAATTTTATGCTTTATTCAGCAAAATTTAAATAAATTTATATTTTTTTTCCAAACTATTTAAGTTGATACCAACTTCGACATAATTTAAATAACATTTTTTGAAAAAATCTGATGTGGCCAGCACAAGACCTCCCGCCATACTATACCCACTCTTTTTAGTTTTTAATATTACTATGAGTAACTCACAAATATATTTTTTTCATTTTATGTAAACTGTAGAAGAAGATATAAACGAAGTGTGATATAAACGACTGTCAGTATCATAATCAGTTTAAATTTACGTAGGAACAAAAAAATACACTTGAAAAAATTTGAATAATTTTTTGAGAAACAATTGAAATGTAATTTTTTACAATTTTTACTAAACTTATCTCCCCGAAAGCTTTAAATTGATACCAAACTCGGTATAATTTGAACAATTGACGATCGGTTGAATGATATTTTATTTTTCTACTAGAATTATTTTTCCGAGTGCTTTAATTTGATACCACACACGATAGTATTTTAATAAAAATAAATAAGTTACCTATGTTTATAAAGTTGGTACCACTGGTTGAATAAAAAAAAATGGAATAATTTTTTGAGAAACAATTGAAAATCGCATAAATGTCATTGTTTACATTTTTCTAAACTTGTCTCCCCGAGCGCTTTAAATTAACACCAAACTCTACCTCGACGGTTTTTTTCGTCTTTTTTTGCTCATAATTTTTTTTATTATTGATCTTATGCGAAAAAGTTATTTACAAAGTTATAGATAATTGTATAAGCTACAAAAATGCTCTGAACAAAATTTTTGTCAGCGTCACGGTTACGGATAAAAATTAAAAAATAAATTACACCCTTAATTTTAAGATGGCGGCGAATGACAACACCCTCCGTCCCGAAAACTCGGTTTTACAATCAGGGCTGACTCCCCTACGATACAAAAAAATAAAATCGCTGCCTACCCAAAATGCACGGTTAAATCACGCTTTGCTTGGACTATTAACACTCAAATATTTTATTTTTTGTTTTCATAGATATTTTTTCATAGGTATTTTTGCTATTTTTGCTATAAATTGTTGTTATTTCTACACAAATACATTTAAAAATTTGAAATTTTATACAATATCGTAGAAATGTGCATAGGTACTTTAGTATGAAGTTTTATTCAATTTTCTTTTTATTATTTTTAAACAAATTATTCATCTTTACATCCGTTTACATCCGACTGACTATACTCCGATAAGTTCAGTATTGAATAACTGTGCTACTAGCACTAACAGTTAGACCTAATGTATTGTTAAAAATAAACAGAAATACGAGAGATACAAGTAGTGATGCGTCGAGACGAGACGAGACGAGATTTTTCACTTCTCGTCTCGTCTCGAATTAGAAAATTTTGATCTCGTCTCGATTATTTCTCGTCTCGATTATTGTTATCTCGTCTCGATTATTGTTATCTCGTCTCGATCTCGATCTCGTCTCGATTTCTCGACCATTTTTACTAAAAAAAATTTTCGCCGATTGACATTAAAAGTGCTATGTTTGACAGCTGACAGTCTGTGAAATATCATTTTTACTGCCTAGGTAATTAAATTATTTTTTCAATACCTCCACCGAAAACGCCACCTTTCTTCTCTATTACTAGAGACGAAATGGAGGTATTTCTGATCGATCAGTACCTTGTCCACCTAGAAGGAAAAGTACTTTTCCTCCCGATTTATGCGGGATTCCAAATGACTTTTCCTCCCTAGGGAGTAAAAGTACTAACCGGTCGGAATCCCTAATAATAAAATATTTAATCTAATAATTTCACATGGTCAATGCCAGTAAAATGATAGATCTATGTTGACAGGTTGACTTGACAATTTAATTGTGTTTGACTATGACAACAACAACAACAACAACAACAAAAAGGCGAATTGGTGGAAAAAAATTAAAAATTGTTGAATAAAGTAAATAATTTTAATAATTCGAGAAATCTCGACGAAAATGTCGAGATTCGAAAATCTCGACATTGTAATCTCGTCTCGATTTTTTTTACAAAAACCAGTCTCGTCTCGACGAGACGAGAAATTTCGAGACGAGACGAGACGAGATTCGAGAAATTCTCGTCTCGTCTGCATCACTAGATACAAGTTACAAATTCGACCTCGTTCCTTTAATTATGTTTACAGTCCCTAAAATTGTGCAAATTCATTTGCGTTTCATCTCACACGTTTCGAACTTTGTGAAATAATATATTCATTCAAAAATGAAATGAGTTGAAAATGTACAAAGAACCTTCTCAGAACCAAAAATAAAAATTACGCGGAAGAAAGATTCCCCGTTCAAAATTTAAATTATGGTAAAAATAAACAGTACAATGTTAACAAAAAAAGTATTTCGTGCATTCAAATCAATAGGTAAATAACATGGAAAAAATTTGAGAAGCCCAGCTGGGAAACGGGTCAGATCATTATATCACAAATACGTTATTTACGTAATATTTTCCTTGACTTGAAACAGCATAAGCTGGTTTATAATGGATGTAATCGGTTACTTGTTCTGTGTTATATAAGATAATCATTTCAATAATGTGCTAACTTCACCACATAACATTTCTTATAACTGTCAGAAATGGATCCTTTTGATGACTGACAGTTGGATCTGCAATGTTAATAACAATAATTGTAGCGAAATTTTCACAAAGAACAAACAAGACTTAATTGCTATTGGTTGGAAAAAGAGTGAAGTATGTAATGGTGGTGTCTTTATACTGAGAGTGTGACTTTAGAGTGAAATTGTACCTATTTTAATAAAATAATATTATTTTAGAATACACGAAGAGTTTACAAGTTAGATACTGAACTATTTTTTATGTCATATATTGTTACAGTAAAACAGTATTAATTCCACATTTTTGCTGTATGAAACAATGTCAACTTAGTAGCAAAATTGTTTCACAACTTCAGAGAAATAAAATAAATAGCAGATACCACCCATGATACACTGATCAAGAATCAATAAGGATTTTTTCAAAATTTGAAAATAAATTGCACTCTAAACGACGTAATATATTAGATATCTCCGGATATCCGATTGTAAAATGAAACAAAAATTTTATATTGATGTTTATTTGTGAAATGAATCTTTTAGAATTTTTTTTTTTTTGAGAATTAATAATAATTATTCTATACCACACTATAAACATGAATTATTTTTATTAAGTTAAATGTATTTATTTGTTTTAACTTCGGCAACGATTAGCTTAGAAAAAATCAATATCATTTCAATATCTCACATTGAAATAGTAAACAAGTTTGTTTTGGAAAAATAGTATTTTCATCATTAATAAGTAACTACGTAAGTTTAGAAATCTTTGAAAAGTTTTGAAGAGTCAGAAAACTATTTTCATTAGAGATAAAAAAGAAACATACAAGTTTTCAATGAAACACTGAAGTTTATGAATGTAAGAAATAATAATGAGAAAATAGTCATCTGCTCTTTATTGAAATAACTTAGTAACACAACATAACTGAGGACTGAAATTTTGAGCTTACATAAAAATATTACAAAGTATAGTACAGATCCATTTACCTTTAACCTATGCAGGGCATTGATTAGATTAGGACGAAATAAGCCTAGTCCTAATATAAATTTTTCATTTGAACAACTTTTAGGAATTTGTACGAGGTTGTCCGTAAAGTAAGGTTCCCAGTGATTTTTCAGTGTAAAACATGTTTAATTCCATGAATGTGTACATTTTTGGAAAGTTCAGACTTTTACCTATTTTTCTACATAGTCGCCACTGCGGTCAATGCATTTTTACATGCGGTGTACGAGCTTTTGAATGCCCGAGTCAAAAAAATCTGCCGCCAAGCCACGCAGATACGTCCGGAACGTTCCTCATCATGGACGTCAGTAGGCCAGTTCTTGAACTCTCTGCACCATTTGCGCACGTTTTTGACTCGAGAATTCAAAAGCTCGTACACCGCATGCAAAAATGCATTGACCGCAGTGGCGACTATGTAGAAAAATAGGTAAAAGTCTGAACTTTCCAGAAATGTACGCATTCATGGAATTAAACATGTTTTACATTGTGAAAAATCACTGGGAGCCTTACTTTGACATTTTAATAATTTTTTTCATTTTTATGGAAAATTTCTAGACTCTAGAGCCTCTAGTCAGAATTTGCAGCAGTTATAATTTTTTATCTAATAAAAATAACGGAAAACAAGAATTCTTGTGTATCAACCTACTTAATAACATATTGACGAGTTTTTATTGGTTAATTGATGGACTATTATGTTCAGGAATATAGCGAAATAATTTGACATATTTTCTCCGCAGGAAAATTCCTGCTACCCTTTCAAGGGTCACTAATTCCTCACGTACTGATTCTTCCTCGGCAACTTTTAATTCCCCCGACTCGCAGACTCAGAAGTCGAGCGACACAAGTCGAGCTTCGAGGGCAGAGCGGACACAAGTCACCGGCACGTACAAAGGGCACTATAATTATTTAGGTGATGCGCATGCGTGAGACAGAACCCGAAACGTGACCAGCTAATTAGTCGTTTGAATCGGCTAGGGCGCGTGCCATAGCGACCACAGCGCTAGCAGTCTAGCACATCCGCGGAATTTTCGCAAAGCTTTAATTAGTTTCTAAATTAATTCCCATTGGTTGAATTACAAAACTAAGTACTTGAATGACACGTGACTATTCACAAAGCAATATACGTCAATAACTGCCTTTACGGTTGTACCTACCTACAAACGCGCAGATTGTATTCTGTATTATTGCACTAGCCACTTAGTTGAAATATATTGGTTTACGTTTGATTTGTAGTTATTGTGCAATAAACAAATATTTTGCTAATTAAGTTTTAATCTCATCAACTCTAGTTTTGGTGTTTCAGGTATAGATATTTACTCGTAGTTCTATAATTTTGATTCTCAGAGGTATTAATTGTACGCCTCGTTGTACGCCAAATGTATTCTATGTTTTTACTTCTTTGTACGGAGTAATAAGGAAGTATTGTAATCTCGAAAAAATTCGGTTTTCAGATTTTGATGGAAATATCCGTTTTGACCTATTCTGAATCCATTATGACTAGTTTCGTCGTGACGTCTGTACGTACGGACGGACGTATGTGTGTCGCATAACTCAAATACGGTTAGACGTAGAAAGTTGAAATTTTATATTTAGGACTGTTATAGCATCTAGTTGTGCACCTCCTATTTTTTGTTTGAATCTACAAACCGGAAGTAGTACTTTTTAAAAATATTTCGATAAATATTTAATTTAAGACAAATTTTTTTATTTTAAATGAAAGATTATGTGATTATTACCTACAATCGGTATTTTATAAATATTTTTGTATCTGCTATCATTAAAGAATAATTAAAATATATAAATTTATAATTTAGTATTTCGGTATCTTGTAGTCCATGATCGACTAACATTTGTTACTACGTAAAATTTAAATGATTATGACATGACAGTGACAATAGTAAAATATGCTTTATATCTTCTTCTGCAGTTTAAATAAAATGACTAAAATATATTTGTGAGTATAGTAGCAGTAGTAGTATTAATATATTTGTATAATAAGTTAAAATAATTTTTTATATTATTCTACATTTTAGTTATTAAGAAAAGTATGAACAGTGTAATAGCCGTACAAGGAAGTCATGTGGTGTCCACGTCAGATTTTTTGTTCAGGGTATTAGATCGGTGTAAAAATGGGATTATTTCTTGATTTTTACACTGATTTAAGAAAAAATGTCCACGTTGCATGCATGCATCTTTCCCATTATGAATAACTTCAGTCAGTGTGTGCTTTATTGGGTAAGTAAGTCAGCAAGTTCGCATATTTTGGATTGTTTGTATTGATACCTACATTTATCCATGGGCCCACATAACTAAAATCTTTCAATAGTTTTTAACTATGTTTTCGAACAGAAATAATACTACGGGAATAAACATTCCAAACGGCGCATAGAATCATATCATAATCAATCAAATTAGTTTAATTATTCAATAAAAACAATAATACAACTTCAATTTGTAAATATAATTATGTAATTATGAAAACTACGAGTAAGATCAGTGAAATTATAAATTAATTAATTAAATTATTGTGAATCTGAGAACAACTACTGTAAATGTCAAGTAATTTAATGAATGTTGTAGAAGCAGGGTAAAGAATTTCATGATTCACTATGAAGTATATTTCATACTTACAAAAAAATATTCGAAACATAATTTATGTGGAACTGCGATCGATATCTATCTAAAAGTAAAATTCCTCTGGTATCGTTATAATACCGTAGCTAGTAACTTCATATCCCAAACAAAAAGGGACCGTAAACCCTAATAGCAATTTTAAAAATTCCATAGTGACCCAAGTCATCTTTCAGCGGGTAGCCGAAATATTTTACGACACATATAAGGTACCATAATATCGTTTTATCACAATACAAATAAGTTCGCATGAGCCATAAGAGCCGGCTCGTAAAAGTCATTTTAATAACTCTATTTATGAATTACTGAGTCTGCGATTTACGTCACGTAACGTAGAACATTTCAACATTATGACTGTTATTGGAATTTAATGGACTCTTCTAATATTAATTACATTGCCATTGTCTGGTGACATGGTTTTATGGACTCTTGTTATAGCTTGTGATTGTCGACAGATCAAACAGAATCTTTTGGTGGCAGCGCGGTTTAATTATTGCTAATGCAAGGTGAACTCACACCCACTACACAAATTTCTCGACAAATGTCAAATAGAAATAAAATATAAAATAAAAATATGTAAATGTTGTAGCAAGATGACTTGCATATGCTAACGCTCTGTATTTTTGTTATCTTAAGTTATTTTTAGATACAGTTCAGAGGTCATCTGCATCCTCCTGTACCCGTTAGGAGAGACGTTCCCATGATTTTGGGCGTCTGCAGATAGTTCTTCGGCAGCAGAGCTCGAGATAAGTCCAAGATGTAGCCCGTTGCTACGGACATTACGCTTTGGAGCGTAATTTATGCGTAAATTATTTGTTTTAATGTAAATTCGTATTTATAAGTTTAGTGGAAACGTATAAGTATTAGTTTAAGAAGTTTAAATTTATTTATATTCGTGTTTAATCGGAGTTTTTGTGTTTATTAAATATATTTTTAAGTAAAGTGCTCTTTCAGTTCGTTATGTCATGATTAAGTACAGCTCCCTAATTCATCCCTTCCTAATTCAAGCCACGACTGGTTTATCCCTTTCCCTTTAAGTAAACTTCCTTCCATTTTTTATCATACCCCCTATTTCAAGCCACTATTGCTACAATGTACAGCCCCCTCCCCATCTAAATCTGGCCCTGATCTCACATCAAATTTACAGAAATTTTAAAATCATTTGGTTTTATAAGATGTCAAGATCTTAATTATTTAATTTAATATACATTTAACTTTTATTTTTTTGTATGTATTGGGTACTTACATTCTTCATTGCGAATTCAGAAGTACTAGGTACTGAAATTATGTTATGATCCAAATTATAATACCTATACCTAATTTCACGTGAGAATCTGAATCTGATTGGACGAGACGAGAGATGGATTAACACTAGCAAATAATTTCATTTCCGTTATATTTATATAATTCTATACAGGGTGTCTCAAAAAATGTACTCACACTTTAACTTTCGTAATGTTTGCACGTGGGCAAAAAGGAATGACCCACTCGAGAAAATTATTTCACTCAGCCTTCGGCCTCGTGAGTTAAGATTTCCCTCGTGGGTAATTCCTTACTTTGCCCACTTGTAAAGTAAATAACTATTGTATTGTTGAGTTTGTTTATAAAAGGACGATCTGAGGATGAACAATGAAAGAACCTACTTATAATATTTTTATTAATTATTATTTTGCCATCAGCCGTATACATAATTAGTTCCAATAGTATTAACAGCAAGCAATACCTATATCTACCCTATATCAGATTGTCAGAACATTGAAGGTTTATTATCCTTTAATGAATGTATTGGTTTGCTGAAATTATTTCAGTTATTTAGGTTATTTACACTTACAAAAATTAAAAGAATTTCTTTCCTCAGCCTACGCAGTTCAAACAATAAAATTCATTCCATGTTTCCAGTGGGTGGGTTTCTAAAAATAGCTTAGATTGAAGTTAATCCTTTCAAACAAATTTCAAGTTAAAAATTCCCGTAACAAATGAAACCCGAATAATTACAAAACAGCCGCGTTTTTCGGTTGATAAAACAGCGTTCGATTTTCGCAATCGGACAGCCCGGGTACGCGTGAAATTCCAACGCACACTGGATCATCAGCGCTTGATGTGCGTGTGTGTGTGTGTGAGTGTGGGCGCGTGTATATACATATATATGCTAGAGTGGTCGAGCCTGTTAGTAAACAGTAAATCAGCAAAATAAACAGACGTAGGGCATTCGTTAGGGACGATGACGCTCACGCTCACGCCGACCAGGGTTAGTTCATGAATGCCTGCACTGTGTTGGTGTTGGGTGAATGAGTTTGTATGTGTAAAAGTTTAAACTAGCATTGTGTTTAGAACTATCAAATCACGGGTAAATTTGCACAGGGATTAAGTTATGTGTGATAGGTACGTACAATAAATTATTTACACTGGCTTATTTCATAAATAAGGATAAAATGTTAGCTCAAGAACTTTATGAGATACATTATGTAGGAGTTAGCCTTAGGAATCCATAGGTAAATAATGAAGAATGTATTAAATTAACATAGTGGCATTTAATGGACGTTTCGGATGATTAACTCATCCATCATCAGCTAAAAAATTTTGAATACAATATATAAAAATCTGACGTGGCCATCACACAACCTTCCGCCTTATCTAGACTTTAAACAGAAATGTATTCGTAGAATCCGGTGCCCATTTAATATATACAAATAAAAATCTAAAATATTCAAACACAGAAATTTGCATCACCTGAATAAAAAGATTCATTCACAGGAAAACTTCTCTTATTCTTATTACAAATAAATACTATATTTATTCAAATGTATATACAATTTTGACAATTAACCTTTTTAATCTTCAAAAAATATCACTTCCGGTGATGATATTTGTACCAAAATCTAATGAGCTCTTCCAATTTATATACAAATGTCAAATACCAAATACAATAATTTTTGGGTAATTCGTATTTGAGTTATACGACATACACCCCGGCCTTGACCACATACACACACACATACACACAGACATCATCGTAAAACTATCAAAAATGAGTTTGTAAGGACCCTAATTCGTGCTCATCCACTAAAAACTCACTACCCGATTTTTTGCATGATTCCAATACCTTCCTTTACAGGTAAGCGGAAGATAAAAATATTACAAAACAAAGTAAGTATTTAGATAAATCACTCACCATACGTGATCGTTTAGTTCAATAAATTTGATACAAATTTTTGCGTAATTGTTTGGAAAGGCAACAATATGAATCACTTCATAATCTCGACAAGTAGGTACTACGTTTGACTATAGTAGAAGTCAGTGAAACTCTACCGTTAAAAATAGATTCTGTATGTTACTAAATTAGACATTTTTTGAAACAATATCTAAATATTAATCAACTTTTCATGTTTTACCATGCTTCTGTTGAATCAAGATTACGCTATGGAATCTGTTTCTGGGGATCATCTTCTGCTGCCAATAATGTTTTTGTCTGCCAAAAGAGAATAGTTCGTTGTATAGCTAGTATACGGAATTACGAATCTTGTAGAACTTTATTTCAAAAGTTTCAGATTCTTACTTTAGTAAACTTCTACATTTATGATATATATCTCTATATTTTTGTAAACAAAGATACCTTTTCTCAAAACCTGGAGAAACACGGATATGATACTAGAATTAAAATCACTTCATGGTACCTAAATCAAGAATAAACGTAGTCAAAAATTCTCCTAATATAGAGTTGACTTACAAATATATAATTCCTGCTTCAATTAAAAAAGCTAAAAATGTAAACAATTTTAAGAAGAGTCAAAGCTTATTTGATAGAGCAAAATTTTTACTCTGTAAAACAATTTATGGAAATGTAATATTTTTCATTGTAATTTTTACCTTCCGCTTACCTGTAAAGGAAGGTATTGGAATCATGCAAAAAATCGGGTTGTGAGTTTTAAGTGAATGAGCACGAATTAGGGTCCTTACAACTCATTTTTGATAGTTTCTCGATGATGTCTGTATGTATGTGTGTATGTGTGTGCGTGTGTGTGTGTGTGTGTGTGTGTG
This sequence comes from Agonum fuliginosum, assembly GCA_947534325.1. NCBI lineage: Eukaryota > Metazoa > Arthropoda > Insecta > Coleoptera > Carabidae > Agonum > Agonum fuliginosum. The sequence continues at coordinate 57,827,586 of OX384029.1, read as the reverse complement.
TGTGTGTGTGTGTGTGTGTGTGTGTGTGTGTGTGTATGTGTGTGGTCCGGGCCGATGCCGGATGTCGCATAACTCAAATACGAATTACCCAAAAAATTTGATATTTGGTATTTTGCAATTGTATACGAATAGGAAGAGCACATTAGATTTTGGTACAAATATCTTCACCGGAAGTGATATTTTTTGAAGATTGAACAAGATAATTGTCAAAAATTTATATAAATTTTGATAAATATAATATTTATTTGTAATAAGAATAACAGGCAAAGTTATTTGCAACTTACGTTATAAAAAAATTGTCTTTATCTGGTAGCATTAAAGAACTGCAGTAAAATTTAAAAAATAAATTTAACAGATAAAACGTTGAAATCTTGTGATCCATGTTCGGTTGATTTTTGTTTGTGCGTAAAAAATATTGACAGGTGAGACGGGTGACAAGTTGACATACTAGCGCCATATAAGTCATAAGTAAGATATTAAATGTAGTAATTCAACGGAGGATGGCTTCAACACAGAAGAGTTTGCCTGTGAACGAATCTTTTGATTCAGGTGATGCAAATTTCTATGTTTGAATATTTTAGATTTTTATTTGTATATTTTAGGGACACCGGATTGTATACGTATACATTTATGTTTATAAGTCTAGATTTGGCGGAAGGTTGTGTGCAGGCCACTTCAGATTTTTTACTTTTACTATACACTTGTATCTTGTGTCGACAGTAATAAAACATTACTATTATTATTACATACTTTATATCGCTTTGTACATATATAAGTATGAGTATAGCGGTATAACGTTGTTAACGTTATTCAATATGTAATAAATGTATTTTGTATCATATACAGGCAATATGAATAAGTTATTTTCAGGTATTATTTGAATTAATCTGACAGAAACAGTTTACATTTTAATTGAATAAGTTTATCTTAATAATAAACATAATACTCCAAAGCAGGGACTTCGATGCTAGCGATGCCCTTAGGACATGACGCCATTCTGAGTTATAATACTGTTTATAAATAACATTGTGTAGATGAATAGACGTATCTTAGAACTGGAAAAAAAACATGTTTTGATATTTTGATTGTTGTTTAAAATTTTTTAATATCATATCTTAATATGTTATAGATTTAGAAGCTGTAATTGCATAATATTTTATAAAGTTCTATGAAGTTGGGATATTTTAAAGTAGAATATTAGCAAGTTCATAGTAATTAGCAAAAGAAATGTGTGTCTGGCATTAGCACTCTTATTTACCATAAAAGAATAATAGAGCAAGTAAGCTCTGAACTGTTTAGCACCTACTGTTAATTGTACCCGTCGTTAATTATTCTTCAAAGATTAAACGGAATTCCAATTTGCATTAGACAACAATTAAGTAACTTATTCAGGTGCCCAAAGCTTTTTAGCCATTTTATCAAATAAATAGCATTTAAATATTTTTGTATAGTGTGTAATGTCGACATAGCTAACTAACTGCAGTGGACATTGGACGCTGAACGAACGGACGCTAAACTCGATTTAGCGGAGCCCTGTCGCTTAGCAATTAGGGCTGGGGTCGGATACCAGCGCCGGTGCCGGGTGCAGCGTCGGTCAGCGAGGCGACGCCGGCGGCGTATCGATCAGCCAGAGGGCGCACAGCACACACCACTAACCGTCAACGACACGCAGACAAACTTTAAACATCGCCCAAAAATATCATATACCACCCTACTGTGATTACATTCGGCCCACAAAATTATCATAATATTAATTATTAATACCTACAAAACATTTGTAATTATTTAGTTTGGGAGTTTAAAAATATTTCAAACAAAATTAGCCCAAAGACAAGATCACAAGATTTATCACAGTTTCCCCATTTTTGAAGATTTAATAAGGGGTACCCCTTACGATTTTCTCTGAAATCGACAATGTTGGATAAATCTTGTGCCCGTCGGAATTTTGAGCTGAAAATTGGTACACATATGTAATTCGAGACGAGGAATTAATTGGCGAATAAAGTATATAAGTCGATACATTGAACCATTTTTGAGAAATCGAGGGTGGTCGGTTTTTGGAAGGTCAAAAAATTTCAAAATTTTCAATTTCTGAAAATGTACGAAGAGATTCATCTACACTTTTTTAAATATATTTAATAATTTAATAGACATAATACTATTTTTAACAGACTGAAACACACACCCACTTGAATTTGATCGAAAGATCGGAACGCGTCGTGATCAACCTAGTGTCGAGTCTTGTATCCCAGTTAGTGTTGTGTTTGGTTTTTTGCATTGAAGCATACATTTTATCGATCTTTGTATCAAACCTTACACTATACACTAATCTGGATACATTACTCATTGACAAGTTCATAAACGGAACGATTTTGTTTTATATTATTAATAAAAATGTTCATAAATTAGTATTAATAAAACTCAAATAATTTTGTACCTAATGTATCTAAACAAGAAATAAATTATGTGTTTCTCGTTGGAATCTATTGTGCTTTTCAGGTGCAGTTTGTTAAGGTAGGTAGGTAATTTGCTGTTTACATCATAGTAATTGAATATGTGCATGTGAATGAACTGAGTCATTCTTCAACATTATGTAAAAAATAAAAGGATAATAGATATTAAAATCTGGAACACGCAAATCTGTAATATGGCAGATAGAACGGAAATGTGCTATCCAACGACAATAATAATCAAACAAAGATTTTAAGTGGGAGCGTTGACCATCTTTTAACACTATCCAAACATGAAACCTCGATGGAAGTGTCCTTGTTTGTTATTTATTTATCAATTTAGTAGTAGAAAACAGCTCTGATTTTTATAGACCACAGATCAAAATAATAAAGATATCGTAATGCGACCTACATTTTGCGGTTGTCATTGATTTGTTCGTGTTTCTAACGGCAGGAGCTCACGTGGTTACATAGACAGGTAGACACTGTGGTCTGGGCATCGAGGTCGTGGGTTCGAATCTCGATCAGGTTAGAAATTTTCACGGCTCGATTTGGATTGGTACCATTACAAGTTGGGATCTAATTAACTTGACAACCTCTACCTATCGGACACCGTCTAGGGCATGGGTGGGCAACCTTTTATTTATTGTGGACACAAGTGTGGCGAATACAATATAAAATTCGCAACACTAGAGACGATAAGGTATTTTTATACAGATATGAAACAAATTTAAACACATATTGTTTGAACAAGTTTTTTTAAAATGTAGGTAATCTTTTACCTAGTTACTAATGAGGATTGTACGACACATTTTCCAAACCATTTTTTCCAATACTTTTTTCCAATGGCATATTTTCTGCGAATTCTTTTTCCAATATAATTTTTTTCAAGTGGATATTTTTAACCTAACTTAACCTAAATTAAATAATAATTTTATTGGAAAAAATGTCCCATTGGAAAAATGAATTATTGGAGAAAATTATCATTGGAAAAACAGACTGGAAAAACCACTAATGAGATACTTGATTTTTTTTGTTATACAAGTTGCATGCTTATAAATTTTTGAAAATATTTTATACATCAGAACGAGAAATTGGCGAGATCAACACTGCCGAACTAAATAGTAACCAAAATATGATTTTTCATTGTAAAATAAATTATTAATAGTACTTATACAAATTTTGAAAATTAACAAAATTATCTACACATACAGACCATACTATAACTGACTCATTCGAAAAAAACTTAAATTTACTATTACTCAAGGAGGTTCAAATTCCGAAACCAAACGTCTTTTCATGTGCATTAATACTTTTTAACAACTTTTTAACAGCAGAACGATCACCGAGAACATGTTTTTAACGTTTCATTCGTGTGAATAGCCAATCTAAATCTATTGCATACGACAACCGACCACTCGCGGTATAAAAGTATGTACTGTAAGGCTTGTTTCTATTGTATAAAATATTAGGTAACTTTGCATTGACCCGAGTAGATACATTTATTAAGGAGGTTGGTGACCGTATATTAAAATGATGATGAGAGGCTGAAATTTATACAGTGCCTTTAATTCACTATTGAGATTCTAAACAAATTTTTTTTTCGTCTATCCGGTTTTTGAGTAATTGAATGTTGAAATTACGCTCGTTTTACATGGACTTTCACTAAATTTTTGTTTCGCATGCTTTAAACTATATGATAAAATGATGAAAAATTCATAGAACTTGTATTAATATTTCCTATAAAGTTTTAAAAATAAGTTCTTGAAGATTTTGTGTACTTTTTCTAAACCATTTGCAAGTTATTTAAAAAAAATGTAAGCATGTCAAGCATTTTTGTTTAGTGAATTAGTAATTATTGTAAAAATAAATATCACAGCAACTGAATAAATTGCAATGACATCAGCCAACGTCCGTTGAGGTGTTGAGCGAATTTTGTTTTACATTATCAAACATATTTTTATTTTCATATCCTCCCTCTAAGGCTAATGTCTGGGTACGCCACTGCAGGCGTCCCCAACCTCCTTAATCAACAAAAACTTCAAATTATAGCAATGAAAGTATTAAAAAAAAACTTTCCTACAAATTATCCATCAGTAGTCTCTTAAAACCGTTCGAAACCAGTAAGAAAATACCTTAAATCCTTCTCCAAGTCTTCACCAAATTTTAGAAGAAACAAAAACAACGAACATACTCGCAGAAGCCGAGGGAAAAGAGACAACAAAATGAGAACAAGAACATAGAGAAAGCGAAAGAGAGACAGAAAGGACTTTAGAGAATACCAGGTCGGAATTCAATTAGTGCCGTTCACAATACGAACGCGAAGGAGAAAGGAAGAAGGATAGAGCGAACGAGGCTGATTCCCACCAGCGAGATGTAGTGGCCGGCCTTATACAAGTGTCGAAGTGTCCGCCCGGGCTAGTGTGGCATGTAGCCGTGACCGCAGTTATGAGGCAGGTGTAACTAGGAGGTATTGTCGGCGTGAAGTGTGTATTTTGGCAGGAATTTTAGAATTCAGAGTCGCCATGAAGGAATGCGTTATATTATATTAATTTAATTATTTCTGGCTGAACAAAAATGTTAGAATGTTGTTTAATTAAATCATTGAACCATAACCAATCCGTTCAAAAAGTAGGTTCACTTAATTTCAGCAATTCTTACACTTTCAATTTTTTTAATGAGTTGCTTTCATAAGGCCCTTAATGGGACCAACGGAACATACTTCAATTTCTTGGTATTTAGGTACACTTTACTAGTGTTGCATGACGTTGCCATTGTTCCACCATCGAAACACACCTACTCGAAGAAGTAGCGAGTTCCATTACCAGGAAAGTAACGTTATGTTTTTGGTTTGGTCACAAACAGATATACTAGTAAATCGATCCGATACTTAGCTGAGACATAATTAATAATTGTAAACATGGTACAAATTTAAATAATATTTTTTTTCTTTCTCTATAACGATCAAATTGCAAGTATTTCAATCGTTTCTTTAGTGGGCTCTAATAATTTTGATAATTCAGTATTACGAATTCTGCGAAAACTGTTAACTGTAAGAGATCCATAAATCTATAATACTTGGGTACCTACCGTAATAATTATTTACGTAGCGAGCGTAGTAAATTAATCTTTACGGGCGAGATGGGAAATTTGGGGGCGAGCGACGAAGGAGCGAGACTCCTTAATCCAGTGAGTTCAGTAAAGATTATTGGCAAGCGAGCCGCGTACAAAATTTTATTTCCACCTTCACATCGTTTTTAATAAATTAACTTTATAATTAAAGAAAAAGTTTTTGGTGTTAGGACAATGTTGAGAGAATAGACCTATGCCATTTCTATGACATAATACTTAAAGTGCCATTAACACAGAAGGTGCAAAGAAATTTATTAAACTTCCACCTTTATTTTCCAACTAAGTTAAAACCCTTTGAGGACTACCGGTCACCTGAGGTAACCACACATAATATATTTTTTCTTTATTTTCCTGTCGGTTTTGCAGCGAAACCCCTATGTACACATGGTTGCATATATTGTTGCCTATGCAGAAACGCGATTGCGTTCACTTCCATCACTTCTTGCTCTGTGGGTTAAGCATATAGTGTTCAGTTTTTGAGGTTACGTTTTTACCTGTGTTATTTTATTGTGTTTTACCGAACTCTGCACACAATGGCAGGTAATTGTTGGTTATATTATTACATATAAGTATATATTTACACGTATTTACATTATTCACTAAATATTTCATTATATTTATTCATAATATTTATTTATGGGCAATTTATTTATGCGGTTTTATACGCTAACCACTAGGAACATACTAACACTTTTTCTACCTCCCGCTTACCTGTAAGGGAGGTATTGGAATCATGCTAAACATCGGATTGTGTGAGTTTTAAGTGGATGAGCACGAATTAGGGTCCTTACAACTCATTTTTGATAGTTTCATGATGCTATCTGTATGTTGTATGTGGCCAGAGTCGAATTTCTGTATGTCGGATAACTCAAATACGAATTACCCAATAATTTTGATATTTGGTATTTAACGTTTGTATATAAATTGGAAGAGCTCATTAGATTTTGGTACAAATATCTTCACCGGAAGTGATATTTTTTGAATTACGCTATGATAAAAACGCCCATATGCCTACGCGATCAACGTTTCTACGGTGTGCTCAGTGTTGTTCTAAAGAGGAATCACATAGAACCTTGTGGAAATGTTCCACATGTAATGTTGGTCTTTGTATAAATGATAAAAGAAACTGTTTTTTAATGTTTAACACCAAATAAAACAAAACTGTACATCATAAAACAGAACAACAAGGTTCCTAGTGGTTATTTCAACTAACCACCTCCTCCCTCGTTTATTATAAATATTTATTTTTTAATTTTTGTAAAAAACGTGTTATTTTGTATCTAATAAATAGTTTTTCATAATAAAAAACTTTTGTTTAAAAAAAAATTAATACCGTCCTCAAAGGGTTAATGAGTTATTATACAAGGTTTAGATCTGTAATATATAACAAGGTTCATAAAAGTGGCATTACATGTCTAGTCTGCTCAATTGCCCTACCACCAATAACCTTTTATTTCAAATGTAATTTTTTTTTTACTATAAAATTAATTTATTTAAAAAAGGCAGTTAAGAATGGAAATTAAATTTTGTACGCAGCACACTTGCAAATAAATAATTTTACTGGGCTCACTGGATTAAGGACACATGCTCCTTCGTCGCTTGCTCCCTAAATTTTCCAGCTCATCCGTAAAGACTAATTTACTATGCTCGCCACGTAAATAACTACCTATTGCATTGCTGTAATAATCGTATAACCATAAATATGAAAAGTCCCATGTTTCACGTTACAATAAAGTCACTGTTTAACATATTAAACAAAATCTCGATGAAAAGTACAATCATATGGGACGATTATTACAGATTCTAGATTATTATAGATTTGCACAGAATTCCAGGATAAATTTAGCAGCAACCACGCACTAACTAATCTACTACAAAACACAAAATGTAATATAATGAACATGATAATAAACATAGATAATGAGTGTAACATCAGGACAGTTAGTAAGCAGTGCACAGGTGAGCATATATTAGCATGTGATAGCACAAACCTTGCGAATAGCTGTTCATATCTGAGAGGAAACAGGCTGGCGCGCACGCTTGGCGGACATGGGCTGGCTGGCGGCGGCGCGGCGGCGGCGGTGGCAAGGGCTAGGCGGGGGGCGGCAACACTGCACCACATTCACCTGCAACAAGCCACAAGCCAGCATGAGGCGAAGCAATCAACCACTGCATCGCAATACAATCAAGCATCAAACACTACTAAACATAGGTACGGAGTACGTAAATTAGCTAAGTCTACTTAGCCCACTCTGTTCTACATTTTTGATATTATATTCAATATTTAAATGGTACACCAGGAGCAAATTGGCGGCAGCGTTATAGAGAAGAAAATATGCTGAGACAAACAGAACTTCTATAACCTAAAGTTTGCATACTATTTTTATTAATGGGTGTTTTCCGAGTGGTGGAATTGTCCTTCCCGTTACCCAGGTCCTTACAAACTAGCGACACAACCACAAAAACAATTTAAAATCGCACCACTGATATTTTTGTTTAATTGTCCTTTTCATTTCGATAGTTACCTACCTCTACCAAATTAATGACTGAAAAACTACATCCAAATAACGTTTTAAAATTAATAAAACAAATTTGAAAAATGTTCTAAATGTTTCTTAAAAGAAATATTTAAATTTTTTTAAAGAAGTTACCGGAATTATCAACTTTATTAAATTGGCGGAGTTATTCAAATAAAGATAACATTTTGTATTTTTGTTAAAATCAGAAACCGTAAACAGAAACGAACCTGAATCGAAAACCCATCATTTTAATGATTCTGATCCTCCGATATTTTTGTTGACTTGAACCTTGAACCAAATGGGAACTGATAACTGAATCCACTTTTCGGATTAAAAATTGAGTTCAGATTTCAATATTGTTTATCAATATTTCAATAGGTATATCATGAATAATACCTAGTGATAATTATCTCCCCTAAAAATTTTCATTACCTATATTTATTCTGGTGAGTTATGTGATTACCAATAGCAACTAATAAATTAATAAAACCATTATTTACATTTTATGATCAAAAATGAATATAGGTAGGTATTTTATTTTATTACTAATCTGGACTGGAATTAAACCCGAATCCGAACCATTAAAAATTTTGTTGAGGTGCATGTACCCGTACCGAACCTGAATTTTTTTTTTTCGTCTCTGAACCTGAACTCGAACGGAACTTATTTTTAGCGGTTTCAGTCAGAACACAAAATTATTTCTATTAAAAAATTTCAGTTTGAAAATCTACATATTTTTGTAAAAAAAACCTTAATGCTTTTACATTTCTGTTTAATATATTAGATTTTAAATTTAAATTCTAAAATAAATACTGATTCTCAAAATTTATACTCGTAGGTATCTAATGTACAAAATAAAAATGTAAATATTAAATAAACAGAATATGTGAATATCTCAATATTATATTTTACATTTCTTCACCAATTTTGCTACAGAAAATGTAGCATCATTAAAAACACAATTATTTTAATCAGTATCTATACTTCGGTTTGCAAACTTGTATCACTGTCGCATAAAATTCAGGTAGTTACTGACACTCGACAACAGACTAGCAGCCGCAAGAATTCGGTCAACGCGTCCAGCTCACGCAAGCGGCGGATTAGGGGTGGGCGAGAGGGGCGCACGTCGATAACGCAAAAATTAGTGGATACCATGAATGAACGCCATAAACCAATGACCGAATTCTTTTGTTTCCGATGACGAGGAAATATGACGTAATTAGCTTTATGAAGCCGCGCCCCCGCATTTGTTCCACAACCACACCGCGTTTGACCGTTCATCCGATTCCTATTCAATTAAAATGATTGTATTCGATAATGAGAAAGTTTACATGAGTACGCCGCGCCGAGCGATCGCGCGATAAGGTGAAATGTATCACTGACACGCCGTTTGTTTTATTTTCCAAAAAGTCAGGTTTCCGTTATAAATATAGACTCACGAAAATAGAAAATTAAAACCAACCGACGAGAAATATGAACGTAGTTTGTGTTTGTACACCTTCTACAAAGCTGTATCTAACTAAAAATGTCAATTAATGTTTACAACAGGGTTGGCCTGATTTAAATCACGATTTAAGGGGCTTTTATCACAGTAAAAAAGTATTTAACAAATTATTCCTAACCTATTAATCCCATAAATCTTTTTAAAAAACCATATAAAGACAAAGGCAGTAAAAATCTAGCTACGTTGTCCAATTTTTTAAATTGTTATTATTTATAAACAATTAAATAATTATAATTCTGAGAAAAACTATGCGTAACTATAATCGCATTGAAAATTTAAATGTTTGTATCACATTATTATATAAAATTTTCAAATACTTAGTATTTAGTAATTTGTTAAATAAACTTAAAAATTGCATGCGCGCTAGACAATCAAATTGAGTATTTTCTAAACAAGAATGGAGCGAAACATAGCAATTAGATAAATAGAGACAACATGTGCTCATAAAACATAGGCTGTCAGCGCGGGTACCTGAAATAATGGAGATTTGTGATCTAGCAGCGCTGAGCGATAAAACCCCCTTAACGCATAAATTATATCCAGTGATTTTTTAAATAAAAATGGAATAATAAAAAAATTCTTCTTAATTAAATAATTATATAATAATAAATATCGATATGACCATCAGTCAATATTACTTCTCATTTGGTATCGATGTACCGATAACTCGATATTATATTTCTATCCCTAAAATACAGTACATTTGCTTCGATCGAGTCTTCGGCATTATGTTCGCAATATGCTTTATTTCCAGTTTTAATACTGTTTGCAATTGCAGTGTACAAGAACAAAATAATTATCTGCAAAATTGCAAGTCAATACAAAATACGAGAAAAATATATTCAGGTGACACTAATAATGCTCGTATATCATCGAATTGTTTAATAATGAGCTTTATCTATACTCTGGACGCCGAACAGATGGAGTAGATACTCCTCCCACAAATGTGCGCGAAATTGAAATACTGTATTTCTATTGGTAGGCCAGTTTTACACTGAACGGCGAACTCGACAGCTGAGATCGGTAACAAAGGAAACTACTATAACCGGCATAACCGCGTACCCGCCATAACATTTGGGTTCGTGTTGTTGGTTTATTTTAACTTCATAATTATTTTTAAATTATATATCATGAAGTTATAATATGAATAAATAGATAAATCATGTTTAAATTTGACTTTCTATTTATTTTACATAAACCGCTTTAATTCTTTAGCATTTTGAAATTTGTAGCTTGTAACGCAGGCTTCTGAGCACATTGTACTGCGCAGTTTAGGCTCTACCCATTTATTTTATTACTCCATCTGTTCGGCGTCCAGGGTATAGTGGTATAGTGCCAAACATTCTAGTTTATAATTACTATTTAAATGTTCATAATTATTGATGTCTAATGATTAATTTCAAAACATACATTGTTTTGTTCTATAATAACTTAACGTTAATTAAACGACGATAGCATCAGACTCACATCACACTTTTTAATTTGTTAAGTCGAAAAAATATGATGAAAATTTCATGAATTAAAGGGCAAGTAAAAATATTTCAACTTTACTTTTGTTTTCAATTGCAAATTACCTTTTAACCGATTTTTCGTTTTCTGAATGTAAATAAAGAGTGTATGCACGCGCATATTCAAGTAAAATAGACAAATATTTATTGTTAATAAACGTTTTATCTAAATATTTATTATTCTCATTCATAGGAAATTGTAAATGTGACAACAACAAAAAACTTTCGATTTATTCCAAAGTAATCAAACAATCTACTACGAGGATTTCCTTTGTTGTCACTAATAACACAATATTTCATTTTCATTACAAGCTTTTCCTCATATTTCAAAGTATAATCGGATGTATCACCTTCAATTTACCAATAATTTATTGCCGCTTTTTTAAACAAGAAAAAAGATTACGATGTCAGATAAGGCAGCTAAATACCGAACCAGTAATGTGCAAATAAATGATAAATCGAAGGGAGCAGTAAACAATAATAATCCGATAAAAAATCCACAATATCGGATATACACACACAGAAGCACAAATAATATGATGACAGATACGGGGTATATAAATTATAGCGTGTCCAATATACGGAATGTTAGTGAATAGGTGTCCATTCAATGATATGATATATAAATACTCATTATTCACATCATTTTCACAATTATATTATTCTGTTTCTGTTGACTGTTGTCCCTGCTGCCAATAACATGTTTATAGAGAAATTTTCATCTCGAGTGTCAATGTCTATAAAATAAAATATCCGTAAAATATAAACGTTGTTTGATGATTAAGCACACAAAATCGATTATGAGTGTACAATGGAGTCTTTTTGCTATATTTTGTGTGATATTACCGGATAATTACACTCTAGAATATTTGTAAAAAAATGTTCAATTTATTATGCTCGTATTGTCGAGCATATTACTATTATATTTATAAACTATGATAAACATTTACATACTCGTACCTAATATAAAAAATCTGACGTGGACACCACTGTACTGTTCATACTTTTCTTAATAACTAAAATGTAGAATTATATTATACAAATATATTAATATATAAGTACCTACTACTACTACTGCTACTATACTCACAAATATATTTTAGTCATTTTATTTAAACTGCAGAAGATATAAACGATATTTTACTATTGTCACTGCCATTGTCACTGTCATGTCATAATCATTTAAATTTTACGTAGTAACAAATGTTAATCGATCATGGACTACAAGATACCGAAATAATAAATTATAAATATATACTTTAATTATTCTTAAATGATAGCAGATACAAAAATATTTATAAAATACCGATTGTAGGTAATAATCATATAATCTTTCATTTAAAATAAAAAAATTTGTCTGAAATTAAATATTTATAGAAATATTTGAAAAAAGTACTACTTCCGGTTTGTAGATTGAAACCAAAAATAGGAGGTGCACAACTAGATAGTATAACAGTCCTGAATACAAAATTTCAACTTTCTACGTCTAACCGTATTTGAGTTGTGCGACACACATACGTCCGTCCGTACGTCCGTACAGACGTCACGACGAAACTAGTCATAATGGATTCAGAAAAGGTCAAAACGGATATTTCCATCAAAATCTGAAAACCGAAATTTTTCGCGATTACAATACTTCCTTATTACTCCGTACAAAGAAGTAAAAACGAACCCGTAAAAACAAAGTTTTTGACTATAAATCCTTTATATATGAGACTCGATCGATATTTATTTAAATTTTTTGTGCACAGATTTTTGTTTCGTTTTTCACCGCGTAAACACTTTTCCGGTACTAATTTTTACAGCCCAGTTTTTGATGGTGGACTGACATTGTTATATGCCTATATATTAAATTAGATCTTTAGCATTTACTGTACTAAATTTGAACCAGATCGGTGCAGTACATTTTGAGATAGCGAGCTGACATTTTGTTTCAAGATGGCGGACTAACATTTTAATATATCTATGTTTTAAGACAGATTCTTAGCTACTACCTACTGTACCAATTTATTTTTTTTAAATATAATATAGCCTATGTCACCCGGAATAGTGTAGCTTCTCAACGGTGAAATAATTTTTCAAATCGGTCCAGTAGTTTCGGAGCCTATTCAATGCAAACAAACAATCAAATCTTTCCTCTTTATTATAATATTAGTATAGATAACTGGTCATTTTATTGTCTGCTCTGCTCCTACGCCGACATTATTATTAGGTATTCGATTTTCTTCGTCAGCAATTAAACTTTGAATTATATTCCATACATTCTCTTTATAACAATTATTTTTATTCTATATATAGACTGAAATATATTTATTAATTATAATGTAGGTATGCAAAACAAATAGCTGGTAGTTTTTGTGTGCTGTATTTCATTCATTCTGTAAGTTCATTAAATAAGTAATATATATTTAATTCTAATTCAAACATTACAAAAGCCAAGTTATGTGTGACTGACATAATAGATATTGTAAATAAAATTCAAATAACTCGAATTTTATATTACGAATTTTACCTACTAAATTTAATTTAATATATAAATATTTTCTTTGAGTAATAAATTTTATCTACAACAATAGAATAATGTATTCATTATATACGTGAAAATAGTATAATAAACCCCTCCATAAGGACACATTATGAAATAATGAATTCATTATTTCACACTGTTAAATAATGAGTACTTTATTCTTCCGAACTGTCAAAATTACTCGGATGAATTGTCAATTTTTTGAGGTTAGGTTAATATAAATACAAATTTGTAAATAAGAAATGTTGCTTTATTTAAAAAGTCGTAGATAAAACGTCGTATTTGACTCGCAAATAATGGCTATAATTCACTCGGATGATATATTAACTCGCCTTCGGCTCGTGAATAAACTTTCATCCTCTTGAATTAAAGCCTACATTATTTGCTCGTTAAATAATATACTATTATATTTGACGTATAAATAAATACAAAACACCACATAATATCTACTTGATGCAATGATTGATGATTGATTAAACTTATAAAATCTGAGATTTTTTTAGATTGTTGTTAGTCATGAAACGATTAACCTTGATATATTTTTATTTAGTTAATTTAATATACTCTGGCATACCGGCTTTGTTCCACTACATAAATAATTATAATTTTATCGCGATTAAGTATAATTAATGTTTATTTTACGGGGAATATATAATTAACTTTGTTAATATCGCTGTTATGTTTAGTAATATTTAATATTTATTAATGCGCAGGTTGTTATTACAGTATTTTATTTTATAGTTCAACAAATAACGTGTCATTATATTAGATTCCATGCATATAATAAATTTTGTTAATTTAATCTAGAAATAGGTAATACTAAAGTTGGAAATAAAATATAGAATTGTAGGTACAGAATAAAACAATACGACTTTAGTAGGTAGGTACCTAAATTATTTATGGTTTGTACGAGGGTTTGTAATAGTAATAGTTATTTACTTTACTAGTGGGCAAAGTAAGAAATTAGCCACGAGATAAATCTTAGCTCACGAGGTCGAAGACTGAGATAATATTCTCGAGTGGGTGTAATTTTGATCAAAGCCACTAGTGGGCTATCTTTTACTTTGCTTGTTTAAAATTACTATAGTAATGATGTTTTTATTTTGTGGTGTTAGATAAAATTTCGTAGAATTTTTTATTTACTTAATATTTGAAGATGTGCCTTTTTACTTCCTTGTACGGTGTCAAAAGTATTGTATTCGCGAAAAATTTCGGTTCTCAGATTTTGACGGAAATATCCGTTTTCACTTTTCCTGAATCCGTTATGACTAATTTCGTAGTGACGTCTGTACGTACGAACATACGGCTGTATAAAGATGAAATTTTGTATTTAGGACTGTTATAACATATAGTTGTGCACCTCCTATTTTTGGTTGCGACCGGTCGTGCCAAAGGGGCACTATTTGGTATTTTTCGCATTAATCAAAATCGGTATGTCGTAGAAAGTTGAAATTTTGTATTTGAAATTCATGTTGCACCTAGTTGATCACCTCATATTTTTGGTTGCGATCGTCCGTCAAAAGGGTACTTTAGGTATTTTTTGGAATTTTCCGCATAATCTAATACGGTTATTATATTATTATTCTACATTTTAGTTATTAAGAAAAGTTTAATAGGCGTACAAGGATGTCATGTGTTTTTATTTTTCCAAATTAGGTATATCTGAATTTCTATGGTGTGGCACCACCATATGCGACTTCGAAAAAATGACATATGCCAAAGTTTTAAACTAATATATGCTAACAAAACCCTTCTTGAGTCCAACAGAACTCCGTTTTTTGACATAAACTAATCTATGCTAACAAAACCCTTCTTGAGTCCAACAGAACTCCGTTTTTTGACATAAACTAATCTATGCTAACAAAACCCTTCTTGAGTCCAACAGAACTCCGTTTTTTGACATAAACTAATCTATGCTAACAAAACCCTTCTTGAGTCCAACAGAACTCCGTTTTTTGACATAAACTAATCTATGCTAACAAAACCCTTCTTGAGTCCAACAGAACTCCGTTTTTTTGACATAAACTAATCTATGCTAACAAACAGATGGGGTGCCACACCATAGAAATTCGATTATCGATTAACATGGGTTAACGGTGGCTGGGCAAAACGAAATGACTATTGGGCAAAACTGGGCATAACGGGCAAAATTATGCAATAGTTTTCGTTTTGAAATTCCAACATGGGGGTGCCAACTTCACCCGGCAATATATCTGTAGTTAAACTGAAATGTGTACCAAATCAAAACAGTCAGCCACATAGTGCATTCAGTTATTCACCCAAAAATTACATTTTAATATTATTTATTTATACTTCTTACTTGTGTTTTACAAATAATATACCTACTTAACTATTAAACACAGTAAAAATTCGTTTCACTCTCGGTTTCACTATATCAGTTCACTAGCTTATTTGATTAAACGAAAATGCAATAGTACTTCCCCTAGAATAACGTGACAATGACAGGGAAAGTAAGTAAATATCCTGTCAATTTATGTATTTTGGAATTTGGCTTGTGCAGCGCCTGCCGTCCAGTCAACCGTCTGTTCACCGTCGCATTGCTGGCAACCGGCTGACCAAGCAATCCGCAAACTCGCAACACAAACAAAAACCTCTCGCTGAGCACAGCTTGCTTGTGACAAATTACATAAAAAATACGTATGAACAGGACGATGCGCGCTGAACAAATACATCGAGGACACAATACGTGATTACGCATACACGCCACCCTAATAAATGACTCGTTTTATGACTTTTCGTTTTTGAACTTTTCATGGCGGACAGGATTTGCTAAGGCAATTTGTTAATATTTAATATTCTTTTAACGTGTAGGGACTTTTTTGTTATTTTGTTCACTCTGTTTTTGCATCCTGACAACGAGTGGGGTCACATTAAATAGAATATTAAAAATAGCGACTAAAAAAATTGTTAATCAAAAAACAGCTTAATCATGCAAAGTATGTATCACTTAGTAGGGCAGTTTGTATTGTATAGGCACAAAATTGCATGCCTGACAATATTATATTATTGCACCATCTGTGTTAGTAACAAAGTTATGTAGGTTTAGACAGTTCCAATGCATAAAGGAGTGACGTCATAAAAAACAAATTATTCGTATGAATCAAGATTACACTTTTAGTACATCATGAGTTTGGTAAATAGTGCTGCGACGGATTAAGACTTTTACAGGTAAAAGGGTCCAAGCGTACGAACTAGCACTATTAAGAGGAACGGATACTGGTGCAACGTACAAGTGAAAACAAGGTTTCGTTTTCATCATATCTAATCTAAATATTAACATTTTAAAATATTTATTTTTAACCTCTCGCCTCATATTCTATAAGAGAGGTATTGTAATGGGTCAAAATTTTCGAGTATGAGTTTTTGGTGGATAAGCACGTTTCAGGGTCTCTAGAATACGAATTTACTATTTTCATGATGATGTCTGTGTGTGTGTATGTGTGTTTGTATGAATGTATGGACTGGCGATTTTTCGTCCACGATAACTGAAAAAGTATCAAACCTTTAAAAACCAAATTTCATATTTAAGGTTTTAATAAGAATCTTAACACCGGATAACATTTTGGTAGAAATCCGCAAACCGGAAGTAGTACTTTTTGAAGCTTGATAAAGTTTTCCTTAAATATATTGTTACATTATTTATTTATGACAATTTTTGCAATTAAAAATAAAAGAAAATATAATTATCTATGGGTACAGTTAATTATAAATACAATTTGCTGAATCTGGTAGTATTTAACAATAAAATAAAGTACAATTAATATTGTATCTTGTTGTCCATGATTTGAAATTTGTTTCTACATAAAATTTGAATGATTATGACAGTGACAGTACAGTTGACATCTTTTGCTTGCATCTTGGTTTACATTATCGTTTACATCTTACATGAACATGAAACTATTAAAATGTAAGTAAAACTATTTATTAGATTAATCTCGAGATTAATAGAATAAGCAGAATTAGGCGAGAGGTCGTGTACTGGCCACAGCAGATTTTTTTAATTTGTAGAGGAAGGTTGTTTGTATTACAATTTTAAATTTTTGCTTGATTTGTTATTATAGGCGTTATAAACATTGGCAATTTTCTAATTAATTTTAAAGTGTATTATGTTTTGAATTTTAAAATTTCAATACGGAAATGTCACAGAACCAACTTTCTTCTACAAATTAAAAAAAAATTTTTTTTAATATTTAGACTAAATTTTACGGTGAACACTAAACCCCTTTTTGACACAAAAATAAGGTCAGGCAGTGTAAATATTCGAATAAATATTCAAATTTCAATTTAGCTCCACCTCCAAGCTAGAGTTGTATTGGGTACACTTATTAAAATTCTAAGAAATTGACTCTTTTGATAATAATTGACCCGGACCGATAAATTTTGGTAATGCAGTAACCGTTCTTCTTAAGCTAGGTGAACGAAACAACACTATACACCAGCGTATGTATAAAATAATAAATTATTTTAATTTTTGCCGTTATCGGTCGGCATATTTAAGCAATAAAATCAGTTTTTAATAAAATGACTAACTTGTCGGATAAATGAAATATCGATCTTACAATTCGCAAATGTCAACTAAGTCTAAAGTTCGCTATTTTCTTTCCATAATTTACGACAATCTCTCGAGAGATCAAGTATTTATACAATGTCCGTATCTTTATAAGCTTAACGTGTTGCATGAAATGTTATTTTTATTTGCTACAGAAAAACAATAAGTACATTTATCGCCACTATTATGTGCTTTAACCTAACCTGCATTATTTATTTATTAGATTGTATTTTCCTTTACTTTTATTTAAATATGCATTAAACTATTTATTTAATTATTTTTCTTCGTTCACGTTGCATATATAAATATAATAACGCTGACAAGGCATACCTATTTAATTTTAAGATTGCATAAAAATAAAATTTGTTAATTTGTAATAGGTACTGCATTTTTTATTGCAAAGTATTTATTACTTTAGAGAAATTCTTGACAAATTGTTATTTATAGCGGATATAGCTTACAAATAACAAAACTAAAACTTGTGTTGACATTAATCTTGAATATTACTTGAATATATTACCATAGCAGTTACCGTATAATATTCATTTTCATTTGGTAACCCTCTGATGTAGGAAGTGGATCATTTTGACCGATTTTGACCCAAGGTTAGATTTAAATGTTGATACGAGTTTTGATATAAGTATTATTTGTTAATTAGGTACCTATACTCAATATTATATTAATATTTAGTTTGTGATTCAAGAGATATTTCTATTTTATTATTATCTAAGTATCATTTTATAAAATTTAAGTTTTATTAACTTATAAACTAGCCCATGCATATTTTAAGCCCTGTTCGCACGGCGATCTTTGGAGATTCTACGGAGAGTCAAACTCCCGGCAAAGTCACGGAAAAAAGAAGTTTTTTTCTTTCTAGTGATAATTACGTGGTTTTGAAGCAATCAATAAATTATAAATTCTTCTTTTAAAAGATAATTTAACAAATAATTCTCACTAGAAAGAAACAAACTTTATTTTTGCCGTGACTTTGCCGGGAGTTTGACTCTCCGTAGAATCTCCAAAGATCGCCGTGCGAACAGGGCTTTAGGAACATTGATACAGTACAGCGGGTATCTCAAACGTACCACACGTTTTTCATTGTGCTGTTAACTGTGTCGCCTGTGCGTGACTTCAATGTGTCCGCTATATGTCCATGTGTGAACACGGCTTTAAATATTAATCAAACTGAATTTAGATGCTATATCAGCTACAGTAGTACAAAAATAACATAAACAAGAAACTCAGTATCTTCCTAATCGAATGACACTACAAAAGAAATTCCCCGACAAAACGAAAAACTACAACTAGCTGGTTTCACGTTCAAAACTAACAATGCATCTGCGAATTCTCGCCGAGGTCCTCGTGCCGCCTGCATTCCGTTAGAGCCAGTGGCGGACTGACTCCGGCGGGAGTACGGGAGCTTTCCCGAAGAAAAAAAATATCACAAAATGCACTTTATTTCAAACGCCCATAACTTTGTGCCAAATCGTCGTAGGAACTTCGTTTTTTGAGTCCTGCACAGGTAATTGAACAAATTTCAATGCCCTTTTGGTGGATCGAGTCGACAAATTTTTTCCAACTCGTACACATCGCCAAGATGGAGGTTTTTTGGCCCAAAAACGTGTTTTTTTTGTTCGAGTTTTGAAGGGTACGAGAAGAGATCATCCAACCGCTTAAAGTAAAGCCACAATGGATGTTTCCCCGAAAGAATCGTCTAATATGGTTGAAATGTCGCTGAGTTATGTGCGAAAAACCTAAAAATGCACTTTTTTAAACACCCATAACTTTGTGCCAAATCGTCGTAGGAACTTTGTTTTTTGAGTCCTGCACTTGTAATTGAACAAATTTCAATGCCTTTTTGGTGGATCGAGTTGACAATTTTTTTTCCAACTCGGTACACATCGCCAAAGTTGGAGGTTTTTTGGCCCAAAAACGTGTTTTATTTGTTCGAGTTTTGAAGGGTACGAGAAGAGATCATTCCAATCTGAGTTTACCCGCTTAAAGTACAGCCAAAATGGATTTCTTTCCGAAAGAATCGTCTAATTTGGTTGAAATGTCGCTGAGTAATGTGTGAAAAACCTAAAAATAGTTATGAGTGTTTAAAAAAGTGTATTTTTAGGTTTTTCACACATTACTCAGCGACATTTCAACCAAATTAGACGATTCTATCGGAAAGAAATCCATTTTTGCTGTACAAAGTTATGAGTGTTTAAAAAAGTGTTTGTGCCAAATCATCGTAGGAACTTCGTTATTTGCTGCACAAGGAATTGAACAAATTTTTGTAGCCTTTTGGTATAACAAGTCAAAAAAAAAAATTTACTCCGTACACATCGTCAAAGTTGGACATTTTTAAAATTAAAAACAATTTTTTTTCACAGGGGTGCTAGAGTGGGACGGAAGGGGTTCGCATGCATGACTTTAAAGTATACCAAAGTTTTTCGTTCGCAAAGATTCATCGAAATCGATTGAAAATACGCCGAGTTATGGCGGTTTGAAAATGGTTGAATTTCAAGTGTTTCATTTTTTTCCCACCAGTATATTTAAAATTTCCAATTTTTAGAATTATTTTAACAGTTTAATTAAAAGTGAGATTCGAATTTTTAAGAGGCCGGTCACAATTAAATTTCCCTGGCTAGTTAAATTTCCCAGTCCGCCACTGGTTAGAGCCCTGGGATCCGCACTCCGCCCCCCTGGGTCGAACGAAGCCTCTGAGAAATGCCAGAATGCAAGTGCTAGCGAGTTTTTACAACTGAACGAACCCTACTGGAACCCAGCTCTGGTTACATTGACAGAACGTGGACTGCACTAAGGCACTAAGGGTATGTAAAGCAGAGGGCATGCCGGGTGGTCTGAGGACGTAAGTGGTTAGTGGTGGGCGGAGAACATTTTGATGGGGTTCTAAATCAGTCAATTTAAACTGTAACTTATATTAATTTATGTGTTGTACGGGTGAGTGTCGAAATAAGTGCAATATGTGATGTTTTCGTTGAAATACTTTTTTGTTCAAAAAAGCGCACACAAAAAAGAGAACCGTGACCTCGTTCTTGAACCTTAGATTTTCCGAAGATTTTCATTATACTTAATTGCATTTATTGGTTAAAAATTGGACAGGTACTATTTGAATCACACTTTCCTATCAAAACAAAAAATATTGATTTTAGTGTACTATAATACTAACTCTATTTTTTTCGGTTGGTACTAAAAATAGTTCAACCGCAGTGAAAAAAGTAAAATTCAACTACCCATTGTCTGGATTAGAAATTTGAATAAATCAAGCGTAAGGCCCAATTTGCAAAAAAATCTTTAAGTTATGTTAATTAAGTTTAAAGTAGTACCTTGAGTATAGTGTATAGTACTACTACCTCTGAATTTTGAATAGGTACCTAGTACTACCGGGGATACTATTATACAGGGTGCCCACTATGTATGGAATATAGTAGGTTAGGTATATTATCTCGGTAAATATCAACTTTATAAAAAATCTGTTAAATGAACCCTCGAATGAACCATTTGTATTTTTCGATGCACCAACGTACTTAAATAAACAAGATTATGTCCCATTTATGGCTTACATTCAATTGTTAAGACAAATAAAAGAGATATCGGATAACTAGATTCATGTTATTGGTGAAATTAACTTTATAACAGTTTTTAAATTTAAAAAAAAATTTCTGGTATAAGGGTTCTAAGATTTTATGTCATCGAAAACAGAAAATAAATCTCTATCAAATGAGCCTAATGAAAGGGTACATTGCTATTTAAAAAAATTAAAGTGTTATTCGTTACTCATTTGTTTTCTGAAATACAAAAAATTGAATGCTGTCTTATTATGGAAAATAAAATTTTAAACAACTTTTGTATACATTTTTTTATAAAGTTGATATTTACCGAGATATAACTATATTCCATACATAGTGGGCACCCTGTATTATAGAAGAACATGGTTGGCTGGTAAAATCTAAAAACGTCTCGCTTAAAAGTTATTTATGGTACACCTACCTACAGAATGGATATCCGATGGATATCAAATGTAGTAAAACAAGAGTTTACTTGTATTTAACCTTAAAGTATAAGATAGGTACACTGTCTGTGGCTCGCATGTAATGAAAAATGAAATGACACCCTTGTGACCATCCGAGCTATATTCTAACCTCTAATCCAACTTCAAAGATTTAACGTAAGAACTTTTCAGCTACATTGTTTCATGTTTCAGATACTTTTATCTTATAAAACATATAAACACTAGAATAAGACACCAAATTGTCAATAAACTGACAACAAAAAGTAAAATAGTTAGGTAATTAAACAGAAGAATATACAAATTATGATGATGTAGGTATTTCAACTTACTTAGTTAAATTTAATAGCATTAGATATTTTTACTTCGACTTTTATTGACTTTATTTTTAGTGTAGGTAATGAATAAATTTCATATTCATTAGTTTCCGTCTACTGAACTTTTCAAGTAAAAAATAAATCACTTTTTACACATTCAAGTCTTAAATTATTTGATTAGAAATTCCAGACTAGTCTTATAGATCAAATGAAAATGATGATTAAGGTAACAATCTGTGAATCACGTTGTTCACAACGTGGGTAGATGACCCAAGGCTTGTTCAGGCTGTACATCTGTTTGTGATGTTCATTTTTTAATTAAAAGTTATTAAATTCAAAAAAAATCATGATATCATTCACTTTTTTATAGAATGAGCATAGTTTCGTTCATTCTATATATACCTAGCAATTTCAGTGCAATTGTAAAAATCTCTGTGAATGACAATGCACCTATTTATTTACTGCAAAATTATTTTAATATTTTACTCACAAAATATACAAAACCAAAATGATATAAAATGTGTATTCGTTTGTATCACTTTAACATAAATATATCTCTGTAATTATTTTAAACGATTTAAACTTTTAATTAATAAAATGTATAGAACATTCCACGCCCGTTTTAATATCGGCTTATAAAAACATTTATTTTTTGAAACACGTGCAAATAGTAATTACAATGCATTGATCTGCTATGAAAACAATTGACAAAACAAAAAAACTGTGAAAATGCCGGAAGCGAGTTCGTATTGCTGTGCACAAACAACACCATTCGCATTAATGACGATTTTCTTGGATGCGAAAAAATGAATTAAGGGTGAATAAATTAACTTTAAAAATTCATTGCGCATCTTTCTCGTTGTGGCGAGATAAAACGCCAAAATAAATAAAAATAAAGCAGTAAACAATTTTCCCAGCGCACCACGAGATAAAACGAGAGAGTTTCGTTTAAACTTTCAACTTCAAAATAACGTTTCATACATCAAGCGCTCTCAAATTTAAGTAAAACACAAAACTGAACACTATCAAGCTCAAACTACTCGTAGACGAAAACAAAAATAAGTAAAATAACATCGACAGCGACGAGATCTATTATTATTTATACATGTAACTTCCATATTTGTAATAAGTATTTTTTTAAAAGTTTCTGACTGAGCCTGGACTTGAACGCGGTCCACTACTTTAGCCAAGTCAGTGCTCTTTACATATTTGTGTTTCCTGATTATTAGTGTACAAACTTTGTCAATTAGGTTTTATAAAAATATTGAGAAACATAAACAAGATTCTGTAATATTCTTGTTGATCAATACCACCAAAATCTTATAAGAAACCAACTTACTGATTGTCAATCTTCATGAAGCGGCAACGGTAAAATCCACGGAAATAAAGAAAACCACAGGTGCCACAAAACACAAAACCAAAAACCACCGATCACACAACACAGCGCGCTATGCGAACTAGAACTTCATTGACAATCACGAGTGCGACCAGCAGTCACTGGATATTCAACACGGAGCAACGAGCGACCGTTCTCTGCTGACGTCAAGTAACAACTGACGAGCGCGTCGCGAGGCGGAGGATCGGCGGCGGGCGGCGGCGCGCGCACGCCGCTGTAACAGCTGATGAACCGACGCCGCCGCGACGACTTCGCAGCATTCGATACGCGGAGATTTGCAGGATTGGTCATGTGAAAGAGTTAAAACGTTCAAGTTGGATTTGATAATTGAGATTTATTGGAAAAAGTTTTGTTTTCATTGCTATTAAAGTTAGTTGCGTGTTTGTTATTGCATTTTAATATTCTTGTATGCGACGATTTGTAATGTGTATTTACTGTTTAAATGATGGAATATACATATTTATTGTTTTCCTCAATTTGTATTGTGTTAGTCTTCGCTTCGACCTTCGACAATACAAGTTGGTGGAGGTGAAATGCGAACATAGGGAAATATATGACAATGGAGTTATCATGCTAGGCATCTTGATATATAAGTACTGTCAATGTCAAAGTACCTGTCATATTATTTGAAATTTTTATTTTCATTAAAATATTTTCTTTGCATAATAATGTATGTGTACGAGCAGAACGAGAAAGTTTACATGCACTTTTAGATTTTATTATTATATCTGTTATTGCTTACTCTTTTTGCCACACAAATTCACATTACTTCGTTTTGTGACACTACTACAAAATATATCAAGATACCTGGCATGAAAGTTCGATTGTCATGTATGTTCCCTATGTTCGCATTTCACCTCCACCAACCTGTATATTAAACATTTAACGCTGGTATTGAATACTTAATAATTAGTCAGATTGTATCCATGAGATCAAGAGAACAAAAATTTACTAGAATTGAAAAAATAGCTGCCATTTTTAGAGTAGACACTTTTTTTAATTTTATTTTTGTAAAATAATGCATATTATATCAAAAATCTCTCCATTCACGGCTAAACAATGACCCAATCGATTATAAAACTCTTGAGTAACATTAGTTATTTGGGCAGCTGTAATAGTTCCAGAGACGTTTTGAAAATTTATTATAGTTATTGTTTATTTGTTTGTTATTTTGTAACTTTCATATAATTTTAAATATAATGTATTTCAGTTAAATTGATTCCCTATGTTCTATTTTAAAAAGAACGCTCTAATACATTGCTGTCAAATTCGTAATCATGGATATGAAAAGTCCTATGTTTCATGCAGTGACCTCTAATAATAGTATGGACGGGAAAGCCGTATACTTTCAACACATAAGGGGCAGGCTCCTGCGAACTGTCATGGGAGAGAGTTCTTCCTTGTCTTTTTTAACATGCCATCTCTTTCTAATGTAACGCATTGTGTATGCTCTAAAATTTCGCAATTGCAATACTTTCGTTTGTTAGAAAGAGACAAGCTCTCTGTTACGGGTTGCATACGATTTTTTTGGAGCCAGGGGCAGATGTTTTCTTTCCAGTCCATAATTAATAGAGGTCACTGGTTTCATGTTAAAATAAATTCACGGTATACGAAAAAATTGAAATTAATAAAATTGTAGGAAATTATTTTCATGTTTACTTTTAGTGTAAACAATATAATAAGTATTTATGATAAAAATAATTGTATATTACCACAAAATATTTGTGGTCTTGTGGTTATTAATTCCAGAAATTAATTATACTAATAAGATCACTTCCTATTTCTGTATTTATTACTTCAATATGTGGGTTGGGAGAATAATTATATATTTATTATATTATATCATTGTTTGTAAGTACCTAGTTTTTCTATAAACAAAATTAATTGTTCATCATTGATAAACTACCTACTTTAGTCTTCTTTGTGACCACCGCACCAGCGATCGAGTGTTACGTTCTTAAGTAGGTATCCACGGAATACAATATTATTAGGTGATAGAACGCACCACTGAATCAAGCATCAGTGGCTGTTACTAAATTGATTTAAATGATGTTGTGTTCTTATTAGAATCCACGGAATACAATATTATCCGGTGATAGAACGCACCACTGTGCCCGTTCTCATGGTGACACAAAACAACAATCATGTTATGTAGGCACTGAACTATATAAAATAACGGGAAGAACGATCACCACAGAGATGTTCTTCCAGCATGGACCCCTCCATTTCGGGTAAATTGGCTGCGCTGCTAAACCCATATCTAGTGTCTTTCATTTCAATCTAGTGTCTTTCATTTTAGCGGTTGCCTGTATTGCTGATATAATGGCAGGCATTTTAAATAAAATATACTACAATAGAACATAATAAACCAAAAAAGGATAAAACAAACACACTGAAAAAGACGAATAAACTGAACGACAAAAATACAAAATAAAAACGGCTGTCGACGACCCGACGTGACGTATCGTTACAGAAGTCACTAACTTTAGGCAACATTAAAAATAAAAGACACTAATTATGGGGTTAGCAGTGCTGCCAATACATCCAACATGCAGGGCTCCATGGTGGAAGCACTTTTAATATACATGTCTTATAGAGATCGTCCTTCCCGTTATTTATATAGTTCAGTGTTTGTAGGTAATACTGTAGTGCGTACGATCACCAAGTATCAAACATACAATCTTCTAAAGTGACAACGAAGCACCAAACCTAGCCGCGCGCTCAACATTGTTGAATTCTGACTTTTAGTTTCTCAAACAATAACCTACATTTCCAATAAATCACTTCATTCTCCTCCACACATTTCCATTGAACGTGAAAACCGTTTCGCTTTTGTTTCTGTAGACAAGCGCGCGTCTGATCTCAAGGTGGCGCGGAGTATGCGGCTGTGGCCGGTGGTCTGTGTGGGATTCCTCGCTCGCCACATGTGGGCCGCGCACCAACGCATCCGTTGTGCTATAAAACCAGGTATTGAATACGATATCGCGACTGCGACGGCATACACAGATTTCCCAGGTGATAGAGTCTGCAAGTCCCCGAGGAGAATTCGCGGTGGAGACATGAAGCAAAAAGAAGCTCGATATACATTGATTTTTGGTTATGTTTTTTCTATGAACTTCACAGATTGTTACTTCAACATTTTGCAGTGCCCAGATTGTGTTGTATTATTGTTCTCTTCAATGATACACACAAATAATATGATAATGACTTTTATTATTTACACATAAACTCAAATACATATTATTATAACTGATACAATTTATTATCTTCTTGTACATAACCTTTACCAACGAAACTATTCGCTCCTAACCACAGTTACCGATTTCTGACAGTAATGGCAACTTCATAATCCTCTACACAGATTACCTTTTGAAACAAAATTAACGATGAAAGCTAATAATTAGAACGGACTCGTCAAATAATTTTTATTTATTAACCCTAGGTCAACCGACATTTTTTTCAATCTTTGTCAACCAAATTATGACCTTTAGTATTTTACAGAAAAAATACCAAAAAGATATTGTACATTAAAAAATAGTTATATAATGTTCATTTTAAATACAATTTGCTGAATCTGGTAGTATTTAATAATAAAATAAAGTACAATTTATATTCTACTTTTTGAAATTCCAGTATCTTGTTTTCCATGATCATATGAAATTTGTTTCTACACAAAATTTAAATTATTATGACAGTGACAGTACAGTTGACATATTTTGCTTGCATCTTACTTCATCGTTTACATATTACATGAACATGAAACTGTTAAAATGTAAGTAAAACTATTTATTAGATTAGTAGAAGCAGAATTAGGCGAGAGGTCGTGTGCTAGTGCTGGCCACATCAGATTTTTTCTATTTTTTTTTTACAAGTACATTATCATTCGCCAGATACACACACACAAATTTTTATAAATATATACGTGAATAGAAAGAAGAAATAATATGATTGTCCCAATATGACATATACGACGTTGTGTTTATGTTTATATTATTATTTTTTTTATAGCTATTTATTTCGCTACCTATTTGTTTTTAAATTATTTGAATACGTTTTTGTAAGAGTTAAATTGTTTATTTATTTATAATTTTTATATTTTGTTTAATATAGTTTAAATTTTTATACCTACCTAAAGTTATCATAATAATTCCATCATTTGAACTTTTTAGAATTATTTTAACAGACTAAATAAAAACGAGACTAGAGATTTTAAGAGGGCGGTCACTATCAAATTTCCCGGGCTGGTTAAAATTCCCAGTTCGCCACTGGAATCCACCTATACTCGTATTTACAAAAATTGATCGCTATTATGCAAAAGACCTGAAACCTAAAACTAGATTTTGTGAAAAAAGTTGTCATTCCTATGCATTAAAAACTTATCCTTATTTTTAGCTCCTTATAGAAATGCTCTCGTACCATATACATCATAGTGGCAGGCTGGCAGGTAAAACATAAATTTTAAAGCGAAAGAGACATAACAGAAATCAGCTTGCATGTAAATCAGAATTTCAGTAAATGCTAAAAGTGATCCAACATCACAGCATCCCACTTTAAGGCGCACAAATGTTTCACCGTTACACCACTAGATGTCTCCGCTGAAAGCAGAGCAACGCGATGCGTTCACCCCCCCTCCCCCTAAAGCCCCGTGAACAGGAGAACGACGAACGTCGCCTCCTACGACACAAAGACACATTTCAATATTTTTGAGTGATATTACAGCCCGTAACTCCTTTTAATGTATGCGGAATATAGCGATTGTTTTAGCTCAGGCCAACGTTGCGGGGTGCAGGACGCGCGGGGGGAAAGCAAAGCCTGCTGCGAGGAAAATACTAAAAGAAAAGTTTTGCTTTCAGGTTTTACGTTTTTCTTTCCTCTTGTTGAATAACCGATATGCTATGCACTTCCACGCTCTTCGAGAAGTAAAAATTTCATGTCTATTTAATTTTCTTCAGATTCTTATCTTAGGACTTGGGTGTTAAAATTAGTTCATAAAAATGCACATTAAATATTTTTATTTTCTTTACATTGTCCATAAAATTTACAATACAAATCATTTCTCAAAGTGTTTAACACAGTAAGTGCGCTGAAAAAAATATGGCCAAATGGATTAAAAAAAAATTCTTACACTTACACAATCATATCAACTTCATGAGATGACTGATGAGATAAAGGTTAGTTCATTTATTCTGAACAAAATAAAATTCGAAATTCCTTTTGACATTATTTGAAATAACAATTTTACAAAAATATTATCATACTTATTAGGTGATAATTTTGACGATTCAAGTGATTTAAGTTATGATGAAGCTAGACTTGATGAAATTTGTTTTATTAGTTAACATTATTACATAATTGTATTATTATTATTTAAATGTTTAAAGCCTACTATTGTTACTTCTTAACCTAGTTCTTATTCCTTTAACAAAATATTTAAATGTATTGTTATTAATTGATAAAATACCTGGGATACGTTCTGGACCCCCATTCTGACACAACGTGCATTTTAAGGCATCCGGAATTTAAGGCTTAATTTTTTAAGTGAAAATATTCGGAAACATTATTTATTTCTATATCATTTGTGGATAAATTTTGTCCTGATCAAATTTGCAGATTGATTTTGAAATTATATTTTGTGAAATTAATTATAAACCCCTCGCCTGTCGACTATTAATATATATTTTTACCTTCCGCTTACCTGTAAAGGAAGGTATTGGAATCATGCAAAAAATCGGGTAGTGAGTTTTTAGTGGATGAGCACGAATTAGGGTCCTTACAACTCATTTTTGATAATTTCCCGATGATGTCTGTATGTATGTGTGTGTGTGTGTGTATGTGTGTGGTTCGGGCCGATGCCGTCTATCGGATAACTCAAATACGAATTACCCAAAAATTTTGATATTTGGTATTTTACAATTGTATACGAATAGGAAGAGCTCATTAGATTTTGGTACAAATATCTTCACCGGAAGTGATATTTTTTGAAGATTGAAAAGATTAAGTGTCAAAAATTTCTATAAATTTGGATAAAAATATAGTATTTATTTGTAATAAGAATATTTGTAATAAGAATTGTCTTTATCTGGTAGCATTAAAGAACTGCTGTAAAGTTTAAAAAATAAATTTATCAAATAAAACGTTGAAATCTTGTAATCCATGATCGGTTGATTTTTGTTTCTGCATAAAAAATATTGACAGATGAGACGGGTGACAAGTTGGCATACTAGCGCTATATAAGTCATAAGTAAGCTATTAAATGTAGTAACTGAACGGAGGATTGCTTCAACACAGAAGATTTTTCGTGTGAATGAATCTTTTGATTCAGGTGATACTAATTTCTGTGTTTGAATATTTTAGATTTTTATTTGTATATTTTAAATGGGCACCGGATTGTACGTATACAGTTCTGTTTCAAGTCTAGATATGGCGGAAGGTTGTGTGATGGCCACGTCAGATTTTTTAATTATGTACCTCGATTAATTGCTTGAAAACAACTTTCATTCTGAATTTAAATTTTAATATTTTCCTGCTAAATTTAACTACCTACCCGTGAATCGTGATATGAAGACAAATGGCTCAGGAAATTAAAATAAAAGCAAGCAATAGGTATTAAAAATATAAATGGTCAACCGCGATGTCCATTTGTGTTCTGTACCAGAAGACATATATTTTTTATCTATAATAAACCACAGTCGAGAGAAAAAATTGCTCCGAAAGCATATATTCAGGAAGAAAAGGACTTCTGACGTCTGTTCTGTTATTAAAAATGATAAGTGTGGAGCGTGGAAGATGGAACATATCCCATTTGTAAACGAGGATTTATTTCTCTCTGCCAGTCCTGTCTCTTCAACTTTCTCACTCTTTCTCGTTCTATTCCTGTCTCTCTTCTTTTTCTAACATCGAATGTGGCCGTTGGATTAATCCAGAAGCCCTAAACCTTTTCTTTTATTTCTGCTGACCATCAGATGGGTTTCTATTTTCAAATTATGCATTTTTAATTCGTATTATTCAAGTTTTTTTTTCATTCTTGTATAAATATCTGCAGCATTTGTTGTTCTTTCTTGGTAGGTATTATTATATTTAAAAATTTGTACAATATGACATTTTACATAAGTAGGGATTGAAAAGAAAATATTGTAGGAGTACTTATTTATAAAATAAAGATGTAGAATTTATATTGTGTAGGATGTTTATTGTTTCAGAAATACGTATTGTTTTAATTAAACCTGCTTTGTTTTTATATCATGTTATTAGGATTTTTACCTCTCGCCTCATATTCTATATACAGGGTGAGTCAGCTAACTATTCCCTATTTGGATTTTTTATAACTTAGGCAATTTTTATCAGAAAGTGACGAAATTTTTGCAAAACATGAACTATCTAAAGGAATTTTTACTGCCGAAATTTCAAATCGACCAGACAAAAACTTCACGAGTGGTTCACTTCAATGTAAAAATTGGACCAATTAATCCAAAATCTCCAATTGCAGCCCAAACAGTCGTTCTAGGAGAGTGCAAGGATTGTTCAGCAATCCAGTGGGGATTTTCATCTGACCAATACCGATGATTGTGTCTATTAAATCCACCATCAAGATGAAAATGTGCCTCATCAGAAAACATGATGTTGTTCAGATGACCAGGGTTTTCATTCATTCGTTCAATTTCGTCTTCTGCAAATTCCAATCGGTTTGATTTATCCTCTTCAGAAATTGCCTGCAGAATTTGAATCTTATAAGGATGCCACTTAAGGTCCTTTAAAATCCTACAAATAGTCGTTTGACTAATCATTAATTAATTACTCATTATTTTAGTCACCAATTAGGAAGCAATAGAGCAATAATGATAAAACTTTGCGAACAAAAACTCAAGTGGCTACTGTATTTACAGCAAAAATTTGGCGGACTTTACACAAAAACTTGAGACTTTACAAACAAATGAAATAGGGAACACTTAGCTGACTCACCCTGTATATTCTAAGAGAGGTATTGTGACAGGTCTAAATTTTCGAGTGTGAGTTTTTGGCAGATAAGCACGGTTTAGGGTCTCTAATATAAGAATTACACAATTACACATGTTCTTCCTCATCCACCCTACAGCCCCGATCTCGCACCGTCGGATTTCCATATGTTTGGCCCACTGAAGGACGCAATCCGTGGGACGCACTACGCGGATGATGAAGAAGTTATTGATGCAGTACGACGTTGGCTCCGACATCAACCAGTGGAATGGTACCGTGCAGGCATATTAGGCCCTCATTGCAAGGTGCCGTAAAGCCGTAGCATTGAATGAAGATTATGTTGAAAAATAGTGTTGTGTAGCTAAAAGATTGGGGAATAACATGGTGTATTTGAATGCTGAATAAAACAACCCCTGTTTTTGAAAAAAAAAATGTGTTGCATTACTTATTGAACTGTCCTCATATAACACAAATTTTTTTAAAAGAATTTTCTGTACTATGTATAAACAATAGGACAATTTATATCTACATTTTTGAAATTCCAGTATCTTTTTGTCCATGATAAGAAATTTGTTTCTACACAAAATTTGAATTATTGTGAAAGTTACAGTACAGTTGACATCTTTTTCTTGTATCTTGGTTTACATTATGGTTTACATGAACATGAAACTATTAAAATGTAAGTAAAACTATTTATTAGATTAGTAGAATAAGCGCAGAATTAGGCGAGAGGTCGTGCGCTAGCCACAACAGATTTTTTGTCATAAATTCTTTGAGCAAACTAAATCATAATATACATATTTCACAACACAGCTTACGATAATCACAAGAAAATATTTAAAAATGCTTAACAGTAATGGTAATGACTAGTCAGCAAGTTAGCAATGGAATATTTTTCCTTTTATGTATAATACTTCAAAGTTATATGAGCTGACCGCGATATTGCTCTTACAACTTGCAGCAAATAGCTCATAATTCATTTCTTAACTACGGAAAAATATTATTAGAACAAAGTTGTTTATGGAAAGTTGTTAAGTATTCTCAGAGAAAAAAGATTTTAAATTTCCTTCTCACGTGATAAAATATTTCATGCAGAATGAAATAAATATTTTATTAACGTACTTCAGTGTTTCACGGAGTTAAAATATTTAAAGAGAAAAATTCACCTTTTAATTAAATTTGTGATTATGCGACACAGCGACCCACATTTTTATTTTACGTTAGTAGGTAATATTTTAAACTGACTTGAATAAGTAATTTAAATTTTTATTCCGAAATTTTCCTTACGCTTATTTCTCTTTATTTTTATTTCTCAGTAATATTACGAGCAGATATGCTTAATTTTTACTTTGCTCTATTGCAAGAATATTTTCAATGGTTAATAAATTGAGATGAGAATTTAATGTTCTTACATTTTTTGAAGAAAAGAAAATAATTTTACTTATTTTACCTAAAAGTGTGATTTTTTCTAAATTGTGTTTTTCAAATTGTATGATTTTTTGTTGTTAATTCTCACACACAGAGATTTGTAATTTACTGTAGAGTGTTCATTTTAAGTGGCGCACCATTTCTATAACCAGAAGTATAAAAACTAAGAAGTTGGTTAAATTAGCACACAATTTCTATTTATATTTTATTTCATTAACATTATTTATAAAATTTAATCTTAAAATACTCTTAAATTTTGAGGTACCTAGTTACCTACTTATACAAAATTTTAATTTGTATCCTAAAAACTCTGTTTTGTACCTAATTTTAGATATTTAGTACCTAAAACAATAATTTAACCAATTTATGTTGTTCGATACTCGATTACGAAATGTTTTTACATTCTCGAATGATTTTTTTGCTCGCTATGCTCGCAATTAAAACTTTTATCCTCGCATGTAGAACTATAATTTCTCAATGTAGAATCAAAAATAACTATTTTATTTATAAACTTAGTGAACTGATTTTAGCTTCGCCAAAATCACCTCTTTAAAATTTCTATTTGTCTAGACCAACGCCAAAGTTTTGCTTTATTTGCGTAAAAATGAGGTATAATAAATTTATTATTAGGTAGGTAAGATTTTAAATTGCACTTATAATGACTAGTTAATTTTATACAAAATTTGGAAAATCCTTTCTCAGTATGCACTATGTAAACTGTACGATTAAATACTGATCTTAATTTTCGAATAGAGAAATTTTTAATTAATGCTTGATAGCTTGATGTGGGAATAGAAATAACTGAATTGGAATTTACGTCATTCTAAATCAAGTAAGATAAAGAATTACAATTTAAAAAGGTTTTAACAATAAAATCATGAGTCAAAATAAAATACAATTATCATTTAACCAAATTTTTGTTATTAGTCAATACAAAATTATCATGTCAAACCAGTGTAGAAATTAAAAATTTACTAATTCAGATAATTTTGATTTGAATTGTTTCCTCTGTGGTTAGTAACGTAGGAACTCATGTACAACATCGTCATCGTAAATGTAAACTTAACACAAGTAAATGTAATCTGATTGCACAAGCAGGAGCCATGATATCACGTATCAGTGTCAAAATCCCTGTGACATGTCCGCGCGCTAGCCACGCCCCCTATCGGTTTTTTACTTCCGTTTTTGTCTCAGAAGCGATCACGTGACATTATCATATTTCCATACAAACCAAATGTGACGTGGAGGTAATGAATGCGTCACTGCTCCTTCGGCACCCTGCGGTGATGCTAGGGGTTAGGGGTCACCCCAGCCACCAAACACAGGAGCCAGTGGTGGAGGTGAGAGGAATTACCAATGGGCTAAATCATCTTGCAAAATATTTTTTTTATGCATTAGAAATTTAGGATTCGCAATCGAAATTATAGCAAAATTATTTTTATTGCAAGGTTCAAAAATATATTATAATATATATTTATACACCAAGTGAAATACATGAATGTTTATTCAAGAGAAGAAAGTTTAGCCCCCGAGCTCGAAGGGCGAGTGGGATAATTTCTTCGAGCTTTAAATTGACATCAAACTCGGTAAAATTTGACTAATATATAAAAAAAAAATCTGACGTGGACACCACATGACTTCCTTGTACGCCTATTAAACTGTTCATACTTTTCTTAATAACTAAAATGTAGAATTATATTATACAAATATATTAATATATAAGTACCAACTACTACTACTGCTACTATACTCACAAATATATTTTAGTCATTTTATTTAAACTGCAGAAGAAGATATAAATGATATTTTACTATTGTCACTGCTACTGTCACTGTCATGTCATAATTATTTAAATTTTACGTAGTAACAAATGTTAATCGATCATGGACTACAAGATACCGAAATACTAAATTATAAATATATACTTTAATTATTCTTAAATGATACCACACAAAAATATTTATAAAATACCGATTGTAGGTAATAATCACATAATCTTTCATTTAAAATTTAAAAAATTGTCTCAAATTAAATATTTATCGAAATATTTGACAAAAGTATTACTTCCGGTTTATAGATTGAAACCAAAAATAGGAGGTGCACAACTAGATGCTATAACAGTCCTAAATACAAAATTTCAACTTTCTACGTCTAACCGTATTTGAGTTATGCGACATACATACGTCCGTACGTACGTACAGACGTCACGACGAAACTAGTCATAATGGATTCAGAAAAGGTCAAAAAAGATATTTCCATCAAAATCTGAAAACCGAAATTTCAAGTTGTTTTTATTGTAAAAATAAGAATTCAAAAATAGATCGGCGCTGTCATTGCGATTGCCTTACCGAATATGCACTCGTGCATATTAATTCATGTCCAGGAAATTTATTCGAACAACGTAAATCAGCCCTCGTGTAGGTACTATTAGAGCTGATTAAGACGTTATTGGAAAGCACTCAAAAAAATTATTGTGGACCAGAGAAATACTAATAGTTGAAAATTTTATGTTGCATTGATGTATCTATATTTTATTTTGACAATAATTGGGACGTTGAGATCGTTACAGAACTATTGTGTTTGTTTCATCACTGTAAAATTACTTCCATGCAGGCTCTTTTATTCTTTTAAATTGATTATTTACTGATAACCACGTCAAAAGTCGTTCTAGTAAGTCAATGGAAAGTCAGAGTTTTTATTAGATGACAGCATGACATCACATAATTTGTGAGTTTAAGAACTAACTACAACTGTATTAAAAATTCTTTAGAAAGGTGTCCCCCTTGGACATTTAAAAGTTTTCCTGTACCTACTTATTTTTGCATCATCTCTAAGTAGATATTAATGAAAAAATATTAAAGGTAGCTCTTTTCGAAGTTATTCCTGAATTTTTTAATTAATAACGCTATTACATTAAGAAAATAGTTATTTGTTTAACAAGGCAAACAAATATTAGATTTGTTGCCGCGGCTAGAGTTTCATAGACGAGGTGCAGCCGAGGCTATGAATCTAGCGTAGGCAGCAAATTTGTATTTTTTGCCATGTTAAACACATAATTTTTTCGGCGATTGTTATTAATTAATATTAATTTAGAGATTATTTTAAATATATTGATAGGTATCGCAATCAAATTATGTTGCTATGTGTATGTTGACAGTTGCTATGAAAAAACAAAATAGGTTAGGTATGTTGATGAATTTTATAAATTTCAAATTTGTTGATTCACCATAGTAACAATTACTTTTGCTGCCTAGGCTTTTTTACTATTTTTGCTGCCTATGCAGCAAAAGTGACACTTTTTTGACTGTCAGCTGTCAAAAAAACAGTAGATACTTTTAATGTCAATCGCCGAAAAAAATATTTCTATATGCTATATGAATATTTTCGCATACGCCACTGATCCTCCCTTCTTTGCTGTCACTAGCCGTTGCACACGGAAGAAACAGATTGCGGGTAAGAGGATATAATATATGGATTTCATAATCAATATGATTTCCAAGAACACTAGAACTGGAACACCGCTGGCAGGTTTATAGCATATTTGCATTTCTGCGACTTCACGGGTCAATTCGAATGAATTATGATATCGTTTGGAGTTGTCTTAATCAAATGAAGTCACTTATTGATTTTGCTAAAAATATAACCGAAGGTTGCTGATTAATTACCTAAGTTCATGAATGAAAAATAATATAATTATGATGAAATATTAGCCGAGGTCAGCAAAGAAATATTTTAACTTTTTCTCTATAGGGGGTATGTATTTAATATCTTTAATTCACACACGTAAATGGCCTCTGGCCATGGAAAAGAGAAATTATTCATAAAAATGAAACTTATTAGAATGCCGACGTATTAAGGCGAGTTAAAGTAATAAAATTAAGAATTTAGGGTAGAAATAAAATGTATCGAATGCAAATTTCAATGTATTTTTATTTATTTTGTAAATATTAATCTAGAAAATTAGTAAGCCTTGGAAAAAATTAGTTTATGCTAAATTATAGATCAGGTTGTTGTATACAACTTTTGTATATAACTTTTTCTTGTATCTTTAACATTTTAGAAGCTATAAGCTGGAAAATGAAAAATCAACCAACCTGTATATGATTTATTATGTACTTGTATATCTTTATGAAAATGTAACAATAGTATATTACATTACAAGTCATGAAAATGTTTCATTGCAGACGAGGAGGCGTTTGAAGAATGCGAGGATGCGCAGCGTCCGAGTATTTCTTCAAAGCCTCCGGGTCAAGCAAAGACATTTTCATGACGCGTGATGTATTCTATTTTTTTTAAATCGGCAATTAAGCTTAAAATTATTGAAAAAATTAGGTTTGCATAAATCATCAGAGCTGTGACAAATTTTAGAAAAAGTTGTCATGACAAGTAAACAAAGTTGAAAGTGACTAGGCATGAAAATTTTATTTTCATGCCTAGTCATGAAAATCTTACTTTCATGACGCAAATTAGTCTGTAAATGACGATTTTCATGCCGATTTTGAAAAAATATTATTTCTACCTATTTTCAGTGCAAATACTAATAATAATAATTAATTCAGTTTAAATTATTAATTTTTAGGAGAGTGAAATTTGAAGTTAATGTGAAATATTATGTTGCTTCAGATACTAATTCAAAAACACCTGTTAGAAATTTTCGTAAAACTGTTACTCAAATGTGGGCGAAGATGATAAACAAATCTACTTATGTAATAGTTGTACCAAACCTTAAACATACCTATAAATTTTAGTAATTATTATAATTTACTTATGCAATTTAGCCACCTACTCAATTTGGAAGATATTTCTTTTGAAAATTTCCATTTTAGATAAATACAGGGTGTTTCTATACGTCTGCACGAAACTTTAATAGATTATATAATTTGATATACTGATAATAGATACAAATTTTTTTTCCAAAATTTGCAAAAATAAGAGTAGTGAAAATATTAGTTCCATTTGTTTGAATGTCCGGTTTACTGTTTATTTATTATGTTATTTATAAAATCTATCTACAAATAGTCACTTGTTATGTAATAATTAATAAATAAGTTAAATGGACTTTCAAACAAGAAACTAACATTTTCACTAGGTAGGTAGGTACCCTTATTTTTACGATTTTTGAAAAAAATCTTTTTATCGATGAATATAAAAAAATTAAATATTCTGTTAAAGTTTAAACATTTTTACCCAACTTCGATGAGTATGAGGCAGGCTCACTTAATGTTTATCCTCGTTCCTCGGTATAAATGAGATATTTTTGCGCTGTAGGTACCTGTATTTGAGCTTGAGTTGATTCGCCCCATAAATATGAACTTAATTAACAAGAAAATCATTTTTTGTTATCAAATTTAATCAAGGCATTCGCCAACGCTGCCATAAAATTTTCTAGGCTATGAGCTTTGGATATTTAATTGTGAAAGCCGGGCTGTAGGATAATTTTATATAAATAGCTGTCCACTCGGGTAGATGCAGGCCATTTTGGTTATCGCAAAACTAATAACACATGGAGAACTTTTCCTAATTCACCGCAGATCCCAAACCGAGACCCGCTGTTTTGCTGCTACCCTCTTAAGGGTTAATATTTTGCTACCGGCATTGCGGATCACAAACCATTGCCGTACGGCGCTCCAGGGGCGCACACGAATATTAAACAGCAAGGTTCAATAATTTATATAGTTGAGGTTGGAATTTAGTTTTTGATAAGTCTATGAGATTATGTTATAGTTATAGTACAGGGTACAGGCACATAACTTGTTGGTTTTTTATAGTCATTTTAAAATCGCCCGTTTCACTGCCCACCCTGTTTCTTGAAATAAATGAAAAGCACTTTTCTTTAATACTTTTTTACGTACTTTAAGGTGGTATAAATAAATTTGTAAAAAAATTACTTGTTGGTTTTTTGTAGTCATTTTAAAATCGCCCGTTTCACTGCCACACCCTGTGTAATAGTATAGGTAGGTATATTATACAGGATGTCTCTTTACTTCGGGAAAAAAATTAAAGGGTGTATACTATAAGACGTACTGATCATGGAACAAAAAGAAAAAAATTTTCATGGTTTTTAAAGGAAACATTTTGTTAGCCACTGGTTGATAGCTATTTTTAATTATTTTATTAAAATCTAGTATTAATACAAGTAGTAATTGTTTACACAACGCCAAATTAATGCCTGATGTTGTGTAATTAATTATTTTATTTTATTTAGTTCGACCAGTTCGACGCAGCATCAGCATACTTTAGTAGACATTTTTGTTTATTTCTTTGATTAGTTTATTGTTTTGATTGTGCAGTTTAGTGTAGTTTTGTTTAAAATGAGTGCATACCTACAGTGATAGTGAGTTGGTGGATATGCTGTTAAAAATTATCTTTAAGTTTAACGAGTATTATGTAATGTTATTTTGAAAATTAATTTCAATTATGTTTGTTTTAATAAAGTACGCTGCTCAGTGGTCCTAAAAATGTTCATTTCAAGTAAACCACCCTTAATTTTGCGAATTCTTTTTGTTCCATGATTAGTACGTCTTACAGTATATACCCTTTAATTTTTTTCCCGAAGTACAGAGACATCCTGAATAAAATACTTTTAAAATAAACACACTGAGTGAAGTTCGGCGAACAGGCGCTCGGGATTCGCCGAATACTGCATGTTTGGCCCCGGCTTTATATTAATTTAATCAATACTTGCATGATAATTAAAATGAATTTTATGTTACAACTTACATGAAGTTATTTTAAACCCCAGCATATCAGTTAATAACATTTTATCGCACAAAAATTCTCCGTATTAAATATAATTTTAATAAATAATCGCATGTCTGCCAACATGCTTTATAATTCATAAAGTTGCGGCGTAAAATTTCATACATATAAAAATCAGTGCAAATTTATAGATTTATATTTATAAACCATGTGAGATACATGAATGTTTATTCAAGAGAAGAAAGTTTAGTGGGATAATTTCTTCGAGTGAATAAATATTCGTATCTCACGTGGTTTATACAATATTTTGTTAAATTTTGACGAAATTATTTCAAATATATGAATTATAAATTTATTTTGGCATAACTAAAAAAAAACTAATCAAAGTAGTCGTTAGTGGCAAGTTGTCATTATTTTTATGAATTTTTAACGTAATAATAACAGTTTAAAACGTCAGAGTGATTTAAAAATGTGTTGAGTGATTAAAAATAGATATTTATACACCAAGTGAGATACATGAATGTTTATTCAAGAGAAGAAAGTTTAGCCCCCGAGCCCGAAGGGCGAGTGGGATAATTTCTTCGAGTGAATAAACATTTGTATCTCACGTGGTTTATACAATATTTTATTCAATTTTGACGAAATTATTTCAAATATATGAATTATAAATTTATTTTGACATAACAAAAAAAACTAATCAAAGTAGTCGTTTGGCAAGTTGTCATTGTTTTTATGCATTTTTGACGTAATAATAACAATAAAAGTATAGAAGTTCTTGCAGAATTCAGTCAATTTATTAAAATACAATAACACACCAAC
This sequence comes from Agonum fuliginosum, assembly GCA_947534325.1. Lineage (NCBI taxonomy): Eukaryota > Metazoa > Arthropoda > Insecta > Coleoptera > Carabidae > Agonum > Agonum fuliginosum. Next base: position 57,786,746 of record OX384029.1, on the reverse strand, counting down.
GTTTCGACTCTAATTAAGTCCTCTTCCTCAGTAATAATAACAGTTTAAAACGTCAGAGTGATTTAAAAATGTGTTGAGTGATTTAAAAAAATTTTAATTCACTTGTGAATAAACATTTATTTAAAGTTGTTGCTATGGAGTTAATAATAGCTGTTTAAAACGTCAAAATTGAATAAAAATAATTAATTCACTTATGAATAAACATTTATTTAAAGTTGTTTCTATGGAGTTAATAATAGCAGTTTAAAACGTCAAAATTGAATAAAATAATATATCCCTCAGTAACCAGTGTAAGTACGCCACTGCCACTGGTAAAGCTAATATACGTGTACTCTAATGAAATTCCATGCACTCCGTGAACGATATTGTAACGACCGGGTCGTAATAGCCACCGAAATAATATACAATGTAAGAATGTGTAAGCCTTGCTGCCCAGTCGGGTTACCAGTCGCATTCGCATAGCGGCAAAATGCTTTTAATAACAGAACTACGTAATTGATTTTATTGTACAGAACCTATCAGAGCTGTAATTGAAAGTAATAAAATTTCAATGTGTTATAAGCACAGTTGCGAGTAGTTCGGCGCACTAAACCCTTCCATGATATTGAGAGAACTTAAAATTTCAATGTGAAATTGGGGTGGTAAATTTATTGAATTAATAACGTGAATAAATTAAAATTTTATCAGTTTGCATGGTAAACAACAGGATATACAAAATTAGTACGTAATTGATATTATTTACATTAGAGATTAAAATAAATAATACCAATTTTACAAATAGAATATAACCTAAATTATTTATACGGTAGATAAATATCACATTGGAATTATAATACATTTGTACAAATAAAAAATTATTTATTTATCTGGTTTTGTAAACTAGACCATTAATATTAATTATAGGCCAGGCTGCAAATAAATTTCGTATAACATATAAAGGAAAATCAATTTGTGGCACATCTTCATAAATTATAAAAAAATCTGCTGTGGCCACCACACGACCTCTCACCTAATTCTGCTTATTCTACTAATCTAATAAATAGTTTTACTTACATTTTAATAGTTTCATGTTCATGTAATATGTAAACGATAATGTAAACCAATATGCAAGCAAAAGATGTCAACTGTACTGTCACTGTCATAATAATTCAAATTTTATGTAGAAACAAATTTTATATCATGGACAACAAGATACTGGAATTTCAAAAAAATAGAATATTAATTGTACTTTATTTTATTGTTAAATACTTCCAGATTCAGCAATTTGTATTTATAATTAACTGTACACATAGATAATCACAATTTCTTTTATTTTTAATTGCAAAAATTGTCATAAATAAATAATGTACCAATATATTTAAGGAAAACTTTTCCAAACTTCTAAAAGTACTACTTTCGGTTTGCGGATTTCTACCAAAATCTTATCCGGTGTTAAGATACTTATTAAAACCTTATATATGAAATTTGGTTATAAACGGTTTGATACTTTTTAAGTTATCGTGGACGAAAAATCGTCGGTTCATACAAACGCACACACACACGCACACACAGACATCATCGTGAAAATAGTAAATTCGTATTCTAGAGACCCTGAAACGTGCTTATCCACCAAAAACTCATACTCGAAAATTTTGACCCATTACAATACCTCTCTTATAGAATATGAGGCGAGAGGTAAAAAAATTGTAAAATTAACAATCTGCTGGGACCACCACAGTACTTCCCAGACTATAAGTTTTAATAACTTGCTTCTTTTTCTCGAAAGATTTAAGTACCATACCTTTCTAGATTTATACTTGAGTTGTTAAAACTACAGTTGGTCACATAACTAATCAACTTATTAAAATATCTATAAAATTAATTTTTTTTTAAATCTGATGTGGTCAGCACATGAACTCCTGCCTTGACACTGTAATATGTGAATTTGGTTTTTGTTCGGCTACTTTTTGTCATTTTTACCTCTCGCCTCATATCCTATAAGAGAGGTATTGTAATGGGTCAAAATTTTCGAGTATGAGTTTTTGGTGGATAAGCACGTTTCAGGGTCTCTATAATACGAATTTACTATTTTCACGATGATGTCTGTGTGTGTGTATGTGTGTGTGTGTGTGTGTTTGTATGAATGTATGGACTGACGATTTTTCGTCCACGATAACTGAAAAAGTATCAAACCTTTAATAACCAAATTTCATATTTAAGGTATTAATAAGGATCTTAACACCGGATAACATTTTGGTAGAAATCCAAAAACCGGAAGTACTACTTTTTGAAGCTTGATAAACTTTTTCTTTAATATATTGTTACATTATTTATTTATGACAATTTTAGCAATTAAAAATAAAAGAAAATATAATTATCTATGGGTACAGTTAATTATAAATACAATTTGCTGAATCTGATAGTATTTAACAATAAAATAAAGTACAATTAATATTCTATCTTGTTGTCCATGATATGAAATTTGTTTCTACATAAAATTTGAATGATTATGACAGTGACAGTACAGTTGACATCTTTTGCTTGCATCTTGGTTTACATTATCGTTTACATATTACATGAACATGCAACTATTAAAATGTAAGTAAAACTATTTATTAGATTAGTCTCGAGGTTAGTAGAATAAGCAGAATTAGGCGAGAGGTCGTGTACTGGCCACAGCAGATTTTTTTTTATAGTTCTTCAAACAAAGTACCGATTCCTATTGGCATTGAAATTACCTTATTACATTACATCCATTTCTTTTTGACTGGATACGTTTAATGGAAGGATAAAAACTTAAAGGAATTCATTCAGTTTTTAATTTATTATATTTCGGCTCCTATAGGTTCTAAGTTTCAAACCCAGTTAATAATATATTTATACATTTCTTTAAAAATGGTGTCACAAAAATTTCAGAAAGTGTGTTCATCTATCACATTGACATTTTCATTTTTGTTTTTAATTATTTTTCCTATACCTATTATTATGATTCAATACAGAAGAGTTTTCCTGTGAATGAATTTTTTGATTCCGGTGATGCAAATATATGTGTTTGAATATTTTAGATTTTTATTTGTATATTTTAAATGGGCACCGGATTGTACGTATACATTTATGTTTATAAGTCTACATATGGCAGAAGGTTGTGTGCTGGCCACATCAAATTTTTATTATTTGTATGTTTGAAGCGTCCTTTATATTTTAGAAAACAAGTTCCTTCCTGATTGAAAATAAATAAAAGCACAACATGCTACACGAAAATGAATTTTTATAAGGTGGTAGGTTGGAACACAAAAAGATTTAGTACTATCATTAATTATTTTTCCCAAGGTTCGACTCTGAACAAAACTATTTGTAAGTTCTGAACAGGTTTGCAAATACATTTAATATTTATGTCCCATTATAATAATGAGCGCAGTAAATGTTAGAACAATGTGATTACAAGCAAATTATCACAAATGCAATTTATCCAACCAATTTTGAAAACTATTTCATCCCACACGAAACGAGAACGAGATGCATATAGCTCATGCGTGATAGGTCACACTCACACACTGTATTAGTTTACTCGCACAGTGTACAGTGGTGTTTCACTTGCTGAGTATTTACGAGAAATTCCAATTGTAGTTTGGTCATGATGCGTGGGGGATCCGGAATTATGTTCTGGCAAATAAAAGTCAACGCGGAGTGAGTCAGGTGTGTCTGGAGGATTTTAAACTTGTCACAGTGACAGGAGAATATTTAAATTCATTTAATACAACAATTTTATTACTGTTTTTTAGTACTACAGTTATAATCGAGCAACGCCATGTATTTTATTTATTATCTGTTTTTCGTTTTACGAAATCGTTCAGAGGAGATTGACTTTCTCCTAATACTTACTTCATTTAATTATATAATAACAAGTTGATGTGTTAAAATAAATTAAAAATAGGAAAATCGGAAATCATAATATTATTCATATTTGATGTAGTAATTGGATTATTTTTATTTTTTATCAAATTTATTCTCGCGATACTTGCTTTTTACAGGAATATAAAGTGGGCCAACTAGTGGTTTCTTTTTAAATCATAGGTTATTTTGACACTGACAGCTTTTTCCCACTCGAAATCTTGATAGAAAGTAAGTATCATACCTCCGCGGTACGAAAAGAGTCGCTTTACGCTTGAGCAACGTTGAGAAATATTGCAAACTTATTTCCAAAGTGGCACTGTGTAGCCCAAACAGTGCGTTTGTTAAATAGAAGATTTTTACAGAGCTATGGTATCCAACTTTTTTAAAAATGAAATTAAAGACATGGATTTGGACTACCTCTGGTTCATGCAGGATGGCGCGTCATGCCACACAGCCCATGCCACAATCGATCTTTCGGCACCAAATTCCCAAATCATGTTATCATCCGTTTTGGCGATGTCAATTGGCCGCCTCGGAGCTGCGATTTGACCCCTTTTTTATGGGGAACCATGAAGGACCGATGTTATACTAACAATCCAGAAATGATTCAGACCAATATCATCCAAGCAATCCGTGAGCTACAACCCGAAACAATCAACCAGGTATTGGAAAATTGGGTGACAGAATGCGCTACTGCGAAGCCAGCCGAGGCAGCCACTTGAACGAAGTTGTGTTCCATAATAAATGGGAATGTTTGTTCTTACTAATGAAGCCATAATACATGGAAAAAATATTAATTTTGTTCATTTGATTGCATTTTCAAAAAAAACTAGTATTTGGCCCACCTATATTTGACAGTCTTAATTTTTTTGGGATATAAAAAAAAACAAATTACAGTATAGTATAACCGAACAAAAATATAAAAATATCCTTTTTGATGGTCGAAGATAATAATTAAAACCATACCTACCTTAAATAATACATAAAGAAGAAACATAAATTTTGTAATATCTGAATTGTTCTATTCATCAACATTTTGGAAGTAGGTATTTTATTATCTGTCTGTGTGAAGAATTTTCTGCGAGTTTTATTTTGTTACGTTACATTTTTGATCTAATGTAAATTAGGAATAATTTAACAATGCCCAGCTTAAAACCACAAACTTTTTCTAGAATTTAAAATACAATGTCGTCCATTTTGTGTAAAAGTGTAATTATCTGTGCCTGTGGCATGATTATTTAAAGCAGAGCAAGCATTAAAAATGCTCTTAATATTAAAGGATTATTAAAATATTAATTTTAATTGCAGAAATGTGTGTAACAGAAAATTCTGTAATGATTAAAAATTTAAATGTTCGTTCCGTTTCATCTCTGCTCATTTCCTATGTTGTAATTCTCTTTACATTTGCATTGCTATGTTCTATATAATTATGAATTTTCGCCTCATTATAAAAGTGCAAACAGATGAAAGAACTTATGTTTCATTTAGCGCTAATTAGAATACAAAATCAAAAATATGAACAATTGTAAATTCTTACGAGTCAAACATTTCGATCTACATCAAATTTTGTTTGTCTCTTTAGTTTGTTATCTCTAAAATATTGTACAGATTTTGATTTAACTTACAGAGGAATATGCTATAATTTTATTCCCATCAACTATAAATATGCTATCTAATATAATTTTTTGCACTTCCGGGACTAAAACTCTTCTTTAGTCTTTATTTTTAAGGACTAAGGTTCTTAATTTGATCCCAAGGGATTATTTTTCATATTTAATCCCGTTGTCAAGAAATTGAATTAATTATTCCCGTTGTCAAGTAAATACGTGCTATTTGTTACAGAGTATCTATGGTAACAATATAAATATTTGTCATAAAATTTACTGTCAAAATTGCAAAATGTGTATTCTTTTATACTATTTTGCATTCATTTGAGGATGAAGTGCAAAAAATAGCGTATATACCACAGGACTAAAGTACCTTTAATCCCTCAGGTGATTATTTCCCTCACCTTCGGCTCGTGAAATAAACTTCACCCTCAGGATTAAATCATGCACTTTAGTCCCTCAATATATAATATACTAATAATATTAGGGGTATTTATTATTGCAACATTTTCTACGATACACATTTCACAAAATTTTATATGCAATTTAAAGTAGAATTATGTGCTAAATTATGATTTAAAAATTGGAAAATCATTACATACTGAACATAACCATATTAATGTTTGTTACCTAACAAGAACATTTTTCTACTTTTGATACCTGAAGTATACAGGGTGTATCACAACTTCAAGTACATACGGGTAAAAGGTATATGTTGTTTGATATTCTGATTACGAATCAAAAAGAATTTTTTTTTTAATTCGAAAGGGTAGTTTACCTGAAGCATTTTTTGTAGTACTGCACTTGATTCGTTTTCCTATTAAACACAAACAAGAGAAATAGGTAATCAAACATCTTAAATTACATTAATAAAATAAACATACAAAATTTAATTATTTTTAATTAAACACCCAGTGGCAGTGACAATGAAAATTTTTTGACTGGGAAACAAGAAAATTAATTTTGTGATTTAAAAAAAAAATCTTTTTGATTCGTAATCAGCATATCGAATTACATATACCTTTAACGTATGTACCTGAAGTTATGAAACATCCTGTATAAAGAATGTATGAATAGCATTATAATATTATTGCTCACATAAAAGATGGGTACAATAGGTAATTAGAATAATGATATTAAAATATATTCATTATAAAGGTAATTCTGGTATACAATCGTACTACAAAGCAATTTCTAATTATATGGCTTTACATTAGCAGACAATTACGCGTGCAAAATATTTTACGTCAATTACAAGATTTGCAATTCCACCGTCTATCTTGCCCCATCCCAATACAAGGTACTAATGTCAAACGCATAGCACAAGTCAATCGCTTGATAGCATATTGTGAACATGCCACTGTCAGCAATACATTCACTGCAATGCATTGTATCATTCAAATCAGTAATAATTATTAGCAATGAATGCACTGAATCACTGTACACAGACGACACAAAAGCTTCTGCTTGTACTAGATAGGACAGGAATCCTAACCAACGTCAAGTTGTGTTTGCAGCAGCTTTGATGATGACCACCAGAACCGTAATACTTGTTAGTGTGAAACAAAATTAGCTGCTTCATAAGCCTGTTTTACATTATACTTTTTTCGTCTAGATTCATGCTAGATTTCTCGTTAGATTTCCATCCGAGATTCGTTCGATTTTCATACTTTATTTTCAAACTATTCGCATACAATCGGAATTCTTCGATTTTTTCCGAAATGGTCCAAGTTAGGCAACTTCAAAATAATAAATAATATTCTTACTTATTCTGACAAGTGACAACTTAAGATTTGGAGGTTAGAATTTATAATGGAAACAATATTAACACAACTTGAATAACACGTACAAATGCAAAACTCATAAATGTCAACGTGAACAAATTGAAACAAAATATCAAAACTTTTAAAGGTTGGTCAAACTAACAAATCTAGTATGAATCTCGAATAGAAAAATAGAGCCGGGCGTATATTTCTATACTAGAAAAAAGTATGGAAATCGAACGGAACTCGGATGGGAATTTCTGATTTACATTATACTAGATTAGACTTCTCGGATGAATCTCGAACTAGAATCTAGACGAAAAAAGTATAATGTAAAACAGGCTTTACAGCGACATTTTTATCAATGCCAACTAAAAAAAACTGATGTGGCCAGCACAAGACCTCCCTACTCAAGATACCCTACTCTTTTAATTGAAGTTTAATAATAGTATCATATCTATTATTTAAATATATTTAAAAAAGTGTAGATGAATATCTTCGTACAAGTTGGAAAAAAATTGATGTTCCGTTTTCCCCTTTTTCCAACTTTAAAGGCCGATATCTCAAAAACTAAGCGAGAAATCAAACTCTAGTCTGCAGCATTGTATTTCTAACACTTAAATTAACCTATAAACATATTTTACGAATTTTGAAATTTTTTTCCCAAAAACCGACCAACCTCGATTTCTCAAAAATGGTACAATATATCGACTTATTTTATTCACTAATGAATTCCTAGCGCTAAATTACATATGGGTCCCAATTTTCAGTTCAAAATTCCGACGGGTACAAGATTTATCCAACATTGTCGATTTAAAAAAAAAATCGTAAGAAATCTTCAAAAATGGGGAAACCTTGATAAATCTTGGACCCGTCGGAATTTTGAGCTACAAATTGGTACATATATGTAATTCGGCGCGAGGAATTCATTGGTGAATAAATTAAGTCGATATATTGTGATTTTTGAAAAATCAAGGGTGGTTCGTATTTGGATGGTCAAAAAATTTCAAAATTTTCAAAATTCTGAAAATTCAGTTATAGGTTAATTTTAGTGTTAGAAATACAATGCTGCAGACAAGAGTTTGATTTCTCGCTTAGTTTTTCAAATATCGGCCTTTAAAGTTGGAAAAGGGGAATTTTTTTCCAACTTGTACGAAGAGATTCACCTACACTTTTTTAAATATATTTAAGTAATAGATATAATACTATTATTAAACTGCAATTAAAAGAGTAGGGTATCTTGAGTAGAGTGGTCTTGTCAGTGGCCACGTCAGATTTTTTAAAAAGTTGTCATTGATGTTTTTTTTATATTTCAAAATTAATTATTTTTTTACCTTTTTTGGGACGGGGGACTGCAGCCATATTGTTTCTAGTTTTGAATATTCCTTTAGATGCGTTTTCTGCATTATCAGATTCCAAATTTGAATTTTCTATGAATGCATTTTTTATGTAAGCATTTTCTTGCCTTCGAATTTTCGTTTGTTTTATATGATTCCGGGCAAGAATTTTCTAGCTCTGAGTTTTCTAGATTTGAGTAGGCACTCACTAATTACATATAGAAATAATTACAGTACCAACTAAGAGTTTGTCCTATTCTCAGGTAATAATGATTACTGTTACAATGTCGCCAAAAAACTCACCTAGGCACGGCCCTGAAATATATACAGATAATCCGGACCTGACCAGATTCGAATAGCATAAATAGAAATGACGAGATTTCGACCAGGTAAACTTTACTTGTTTACCTTTACTTCCCATGCGTCAACCTTGTCGACATAACGATCAGCTGATCATTTCTAATTTGCATGAAGACGGTTCTCATTAATATTAGAGGTTCAGGATAATGTACTCATTCGATAATCTGTTTTGTAGCGCACATTTGAATATTAATTCATTAGCTTTAGCCTAGTTGCATTTGTGGGAAGCTTTATTAATAATTTATTCAAGTGTTGCGTCGTAAAGACATTGCTGTCTACATGCATTTAAAGTTCGAATGGTTAACTTTAAACCTATTATAAACATTGTTCATTGTTGGTTTGTTTGCAGATACAGGTTATATATAATTGCATATAATTATTATTATCATCATATTATACGAGTATATGCATATTACCCAATTTTCTTTATTTTACGATGCATTTTTTAAATTTATTTTAGGTTTGTAAAAGACGCAATATTTTTATAAAAAAATTACTTGTCATATTTTGAAATAGACACATGAAATATATAATGCCTAGTGCAATAGGATTAGGAGAGTAAATTTAAAAGAAATTCCTAAAAAATGTTTTCAAAAAATATTAACCGACGCGCTGTAATTCAAGCACAATTTTCGAGTGAAGAAAATTTTCTCGTGTAGGTATACTGTTACTCAGGGTACTCATCTTAAGAGGCTCGTCTACCATTTTTTCGAATTCCTAGAATACTCTCAATATTACTTTTCTTTCTATTTCACTCTCTTCTCCACTACTACGGCTGCCCGAAATCAGCCCGAAACTCGTACTTTCCCGCATCCTAGCTATTCAATGTCATTTTGAAGTTGAAAATTACTGGAAACATGGCTCCAGATTCCCATAATAACTTGTGTATTTTTTAAAGAAATTAAGTAAAACAAAAATTATTCGAAAAAGGAAGCTTAGCTGCATGCTTCTTGTATTTTAAATTTTTCTTGCCATTTATAGTGACCGAGGAAAATATTATCAAATAATATCAAAAAACCGCAAAAAACGTCATTTTAAATATTTTTTTACTTCAAATTTCTAGGCCAAAGAAAAAAAATAAAAATATAGAAGCATTAAGACATCCTTTGTTAATACCCTCATATGTAAAAGCATCATATATTTCAATTATAATTAAAGTAAACGTGGGAGGCGTACACCTCTGTATCGCTGTAAAATTTGAGGGTAGACGAACACCTTAATATGAACGTAAAGCTGAACTAAATTAGTTGTCATCTTAATGTTTTTTAATGTTCATACGTCGAACGTCCATTGTATACGTAACTAAATTTATATGAGTACAAGCTGAGTACCTACTGCAAAATAAGTATTAAATTCATTTTTTGAAATTGATTCCCTTGAATCTCACGTGAACGTCAATAGCAAAATGCAAACAAATTACAACTAAATAAAATAATTACATTATGAAATTAAATTTAAAAATATTATTTCCTAAATACTTAATCGTTAATGCAACCAAATTAAAAAACTATCGGAAATACTTGGCTATTCAACTTTTTAGTTTATAATTTAATTTTTAATCTAGTTGCTGATAAACCATTGTATGGATTTACTATCATTTTTAAAATGTAGCTAAGGACTGAATCACGTTATACTTTTTTCGTCTAGAGATTCTAGTTCCTAGCCATTTCAAGTATAATGTAAATCAGAAATTCTCATTCGAGTTCCGTTCGATTTCTTTTTTACCTTCCGCTTACCTGTAAAGGAAGGTATTGGAATCATGCAAAAAATCGGGTAGTGAATTTTTAGTGGATGAGCACGAATTAGGGTCCTTACAACTCATTTTTGATATTTTCACGATGATGTCTGTGTGTATGTGTGTGTGTATGTGTGTGTGTGTGTGGTCAAGGCCGAGTGTTAGTCGCATAACTCAAATACGAATTACCCGAAAATTTTGATATTTGGTATTTAACATTTGTATATAAATTGGAAGAGCTCCTTAGATTTTGGTACAAATATCTTCATCGGAAGTGATATTTCTTGAAGATTGAAAAGGTTAATTGTCAAAATTGTATATAAATTTGGAAAAATATAGTATTTATTTGTAATAAGAATAAAAGGAAAAGTTATTTGCAACTTACGTTATAAAAAAATTGTGTTTATCTGGTAGCATTAAAGAACTGCAGTAAAATTTATAAAATAAATTTATCAATTAAAACGTTGATATCTTGTAATCCATGATCGGTTGATTTTTGTTTCTGCGTAAAAAATATTGACAGGTGTGAGACGGGTGACAAGTTGGCATACTAGCGCTATATAAGTCCTAAGTAAGATATTAAATGTATAGTAATTGAACGGAGGATGGCTTCAACACAGCAGAGTTTTCCTGTGAATGAATCTTTTTATTCAGGTGATGCAAATTTCTGTGTTTGAATATTTTAGATTTTTATTTGTATATTTTAAATGAGCACCGGATTGTACGTATACATTTCTGTTTAAAGTCTAGATATGGCGGAAGGTTGTGTGATGGCCACGTCAGATTTTTTAGCTAGTATACGCCCGGCTCTACTTTTGTATTCGAGATTTTCTGCCCTTTCTTAACCAATTCTATCATCTAACCTCAAGTTATCAGAATTAATAATTTAAATATTACTATTTTTAAGTTGCCTAACTTGGACCGTTTCAGAAAAAAACGAAAATTTCCAATAGAATACGGATATAGTGCGGAAATAAAGTTTGAAACCAAAACGAATCTCGGATGGAAATAGAACAAGAAATCAAGCATGAATCTAGACGAAAAAATAAATGTAATCCAGTCTTAATAATTGTAATTTTACTACACTGTTTTACTGCTAACAAAACAGTACGGTAGATTTACAATAAAATAATCTGAAAAAATTTCAAACAATGTCATACAAAAATTTACCAAATTTGTATTATTATTTTATGTCTGTTATATACACAAAAATCATCACTTATGTTTTTTCCAAGTTGTGACTCCATTTTCTGTGGATTAATTCGAACAGTATAACGCATTTGTAGCATTTACCGATAAGAATTATGCAGAGTACTTGGCATATCACGCGAGCGGAAATGGTTGAAATGAATTATGAATTGTTCGCTATCTTTTGTAAGTTTTAAAGTAAAGTTATATTTACCAAGTGATCGCCGACTCGTCGTGGCGACAGTGGGTTCACCTGAAACAGATAAATACAATTAATGACCAAGGATTCACTAGTTACTACGGTATTTGCATATAAAGGCATATTAATGGCACCGAACAAAGAATAATAATTGTTATAAAGTTTATGTGCATACATTTACACATTTTTCTGCAAGAATCAATGACCTCTATGAAAACATGGCTCATAAAATAATGCAATTTAGACCTGCAGCTGGTGTACCTATAAAATGTTACATAGTTTTAAATTAATACAATATTGATACATTATTTTAAATTGTTTATCGACCCAGCCAACATGCAGGTAGATAGTTACTCTGTTCGTGAATAATTAAGAGTGGATACATAATACATACTGGAAAATGAAAATTTTTAATTTGGAATCAGAAAAATGTCAGCAAAATTAAAATACTGTTAACAGTATAAAATACTTGTCTCCTATAATGGCAAAACTGTTATCAGAATAAGTATTATTTAAAAAAGATAATTAGGTTTTCTAATCTAAAACCTGTAATTGAGAATAATAATTTTTATATGGTACATTCACAGTTTTACAAGATTGTAAGTAGGTAAGTGCGAGTAAGATACAAATGTAACTATTAATAATTATATAGTGGGATTCTGTGAAAATCTGTAGTTGCTACAGATCTATATCTATTTATGTTTCTGAATCCTAGAAAATCTGATGTGGCCAGCACACAATCTTCCGCCATATCTAGATTTATAAATATAAATGTATACGTACAATCCGATGCCCATTTAAAATATACAAATAAAAATCTAAAATATTCAAACACAGAAATTTGCATCACCTGAATCAAAAGATTAATTCACAGGAAAACTCTTCTGTGTTGAAGCCATCCTCCGTTCAATTACTACATTTAATATCTTACTTACAATTTATAGGTATAGCGCTAGTATGCCAACTTGTGACCCGTCAATATGTTTTTACGCAGAAACAAAAATCAACCGAACATGGATTACAAGATTTCAACGTTTTATATTTATGATAAATTTATTTTTTAAATTTTACTGCAGTTCTTTAATGCTACCAGATAAAGACAATTTTTTATAACGGAAGTTGCAAATAACTTTTCCTTTTATTCTTATTACAAATAAATACTATATTTATCCAAATTTATATACAATTTTGACAATTAACCTTTTCAATCTTCAAAAATATCACTTCCGATGAAGATATTTGTACCAAAATCTAATGAGCTCTTCCAATTTATATACAAATGTTAAATACCAAATATTAAAATTTTTGGGTAATTCGTAGTTGAGTTATCCGACTTACACCACGGCCTTGACACACACATACATACAGACATCATTGTGAAACTATCAAAAATGAGTTGTAAGGACTCTAATTCGTGTTCATCCACTAAAAACTCACTATCCGATTTTTAGCATGATTCCAATACCTTCCTTTACAGGTAAGCGGAAGGAAATAATAATTATGCTGAGAAATGCCTATCAAATAGCGGCACCGTTAAATTGAATCTTCAAAGAGTCTTGGAAAAGACGGATTTCTAATTCATTCACAGCTTCAAAACAATGGATTTCTTTTTCTACTAAGCATACTAGCAGGATACTATTTATACCGCTGGTTTATAGTTATTAGGTTAAGTATATTTTGTAATTTATAAAATAAATAAACCAAGATATGAGATCTGTCTTTAACCTCAAGAAGACACCCCTGCGGGCAAACCCACTAACCACGGTAGCTATAGCACGTCATCAGATATCTGCAAGTCACAGTAGAGGAATAATTAAAGTCTTACACAATAGCCGCGAGCGTCGCGATATCGAAACATCATCTTGCGAATATCTCACGTAGGGAAACCTAACCCAACCTACACTCGTGCTGGTACACTATACTAATGTACAAACATTAATCATGAAGCTGTGAGGCTATGAGATGTGGGAGTCCCGTGCACTTGCACTTAACTTCATTGTCGTGCGAATCAGACAATCGCGGGAATGTTGTGCGTTCGCTTCGATGCTTATGCAGATGGATGTTGGATCAAATGTTCCGACGATTATGTGATGAGAAGATGGAACTTAGAAGGTTGTACCCTCGCTAAGAAAATAATAAAGGACATGTGTGGATAAGCAGGCGCAAATCCAAGGGGGGTGGAGCTACCGGGCTGCAGTCTCCCCAAAAGGTAAAAATTGTTATTTACTTTACAAGTGGGCAAACCCACGAGGGAAATCTTAACTGAAGAGGCCGAAGGGTCATTCATTTTTGCCTACGTGTGAAGTATAAAGTTTTATCCAATACCTCTTAATAACTGCTTAAATATTTTAAAAATATTAAGTTTCAACCTAAAACATCGTTTCTATGGTGACTTCCAACAGTCAAAGTAACAATTTACCCACAAGTGAGTATAATTTTGATCAAAAGCCAGTAGTGGGCAATCTTATACTTCTTTACTCAAAATACCCTACTCTTTTAATTGCAGTTTAATAATAGTATTATATCTATTACTTAAATATATTTAAAAAAGTGTAGATGAATCTCTTCGTACAAGTTGGAGAAAATTGATGTTTCGTTTTTCCCTTTTTTCCAACTTTAAAGGCCGATATCTCAAAAACTAGATATAGTTTTTTACCTTCAACTAAATCTTGATAAATGTATGGTTTTATCGTACACTAGAAAATTATCAACTCTGAGTTATGATTATTCAATTCAGAATGTGATACTTAAGCGCACTTCCTCTATCAAAGATCTTGGTGTTAGAATTGACAGTAACTTGTCTTTTCTCAGTCATGTTAATGATGTACGTAATGCCGCTGTTCGTATGTTGGGCTTCATAATTAGAAACACCCGTTCTTTTACTGATATTTCGGCAATTTTCGCTTTATATTATTCCTATGTGAGGTCCAAACTCGAATATTGTGCAGTAATCTGGAATCCTATTTATGAATCTCATCAAGATCATTTAGAATCCATCCAAAGGAAATTCTTGAGATACATTTATTTCAAAACAAATAGAACCTATCCTGATCAATCAGTCACATATGAACATCTACTGAACCTATTCCAGATGAAGAGTCTATTTGAGCGCCGTACAAACATGTGTATAATCCATCTTCACAAACTCATACACTGTGCTGTCGATGATCCTCGTTGCTTATCCTTACTTAATTTTCATACTCCCTCAGTCCATACCAGAAACATCGTATTATTCTATCTTCCTGTGGCCCGAACTAATCTACATCTTACTTCACCAATTCATCGGATGTGTGTCTTATATCAAATGCAATTTTCTCATATTGACATTTTTCACTTAGATTTAAAAAAATTAATGAAATATTTATGTGCATAATTTTTGTGTATTTTTAATAGTTCATATTTTATTTGTAACTTTCAGATATTATTTGTATTTTTATATTGGTGTATTCCTATCCTGTTATTGGGCTTTTGTCTGTTGGATAGCTTCTTAAATAAATAAATAAAACTAAGCGAGAAATCAAACTCTAGTCTGCAGCATTGTATTTCTAATACCTAAATTAACCTATAACCAAATTTTCAGAATTTTGAAAATTTTGAAATTTTTTGACCACCCAAAAACCAACCACCCGCGATTTCTCAAAAATGGTTCAATACATAGACTTAATTTGTTCGCCTATGAATTCCTCGCGCCGAATTACATATGTGTACCAATTTTCAGCTCAAAATTTCGACGGGTCCAAGATTTATCACGGTTTCCCCATTTTTGAAGATTTCTTGAATAAATCTTGTACCCGTCGGTATTTTGAGCTGAAAATAGGTACACATATGTAATTCGGCGCGAGGAATTAAGTGCAGAATAAATTAAGTCTGTATATTGAACCATTTTTGAGAAATCGAGAGTGGTCTGTTTTTGGGAGGTCGGAAAATTTCAAAGTTTTCAAGATTCTGAAAATATGTTTATAGGTTAATTTAAGTGTTAGAAATACAATGCTGTAGACTAGAGTTTAATTTCTCGCTTAGTTTTTGAAATATCGGCTTTTAAATTTAGAAAAGGGGGAAAAAGGAACATCAATTTTTTTCCAACTTGTACGAAGAGATTCATCTACACTCTCCCTCCCTTCCAGATATTTTAGAACACAATTCGCTGCCTATAAATAATGCATCACATTTCATGCTATATAATTAAAGAACAAAGTGTCGTATATGTCAAAGGGTAATTACTTGAATATTTATTTCTACGATAATATGACAAACCAAATAAAATTGATAAAATATGTTGTCATGTTTGTGTAATAATTTCTCTTAATGCTTAGAAAATAAGAAAATTCAATGAAAATGTTGAGTGAGAATGATATTAAAAAATCTCGACATAATCCATCATAATTAAAGTTAATTAACAGGAGTTTTTACTAAAGATTGGATAGCATCACAGTCTATTTATAGCTCTCATCGTCATTACTGACATTCTGCGCAGTGAACCACAGAAGCGACTTGGTGGTAGCGAGTAGCGATGCACGACGCATAACCGCGCGAGACAATTGAGTGTCGCGCGTCGTCGCACCGCCGCGCGAAACGTCCATCTCACGCATGGACGCTCCTCGACGCCTGACGCCTAACTCCTGGCGTCCGTGCGTAATCAACTTACAAAGTTAAAAATATTAAACGCCATGCCAAGGATCATTACTTGCCAGGAGTAAGATACACTGAAATGAGTAGGTGGGAACACTTATACCTGCATAATTAATGCTGGAATTTACAGATTCCTAAATCATTGTATAAAAAATCTGCTGTGGCCAGCACACGAGCTCTCGCCTTATTCTTCTTATTCTACTGATCTAATAAATAGTTTTACTTACATTTTAATAAGTACAAGTACATTAATAATCGTTAAATGCTTATTGCAGTCACACAATGTCCAAAACCGCAATCGTTTAAGATTAGCCCGCAGATCAGTTCAGTATTTGCCATAATTATTAACCCGAGTATATATTTTACCCCCAGTGTTCCACTGGTAGAGTAAGAGTTTTTCGAAGATTATTACCAGGGTTGTATTGTATGCTCTGGCGCATCTCAGGCTTGTGGTTTTGACCATTGTGTGACTGCAATAACCCCCTAATAAACGCTAATTATTATTAGGTAGAAGAAATGTATTTGTACTATACACTGAAATGAGTAGGCGGGGTTACTTATACCTGCATAATTAATGCTGGAATTCTGTGCAAATTAATGATTTACAGATTCCTAAATCATTGTATAAAAAATCTGCCGTGGCCAGCACACGACCTCTCGCCTAATTCTGCTTATTCTACTAATCTAATAAATAGTTTTACTTACATTTTAATAGTTTCATGTTCATGTAATATGTCAACAATAATGTAAACCAAGATGCAAGCAAAAGATGTCAACCGTACTGTCACTGTCATAATCATTCAAATTTTGTATAGAAACAAATTTCATATCATGGACAACAAGATATCTACTAAAATTTCAAAAAAGTAGATTTAAATTATTATTGTTCTAAAATTTGGTACCTATTTAAATGTTTGGATTATCGTTTCCGAAAAAAATGTAACCTACAAGCGAACAAACGCACACACAAACGCACACACACACAGACATCATCTCAAAAATGTGTAATTCGTATTCTAGAAACCCTAAAACGTGCTTATCTTCCAAAAACTCACAATCGAAAATTTAGACTCGTCACAATACCTCTCTTATAGAATATGAGGCGAGAGTAAAAAACAAAATTACATCAATATTTACTGACAAGTAACAAAACTGTTCATAAATATATAGATTTCGATATGATTTGTTAAATAGATAGTTGTTTAGACGTGTTTATCAATTAGAAATTTTCACAGAAATTGATGTAAGAAACTCATGCAATCGATGGTAATACAAAAACATCGTACCTACTTCCTACTTCCTCAGGGGTTACTGGAAGGACAACAATTATAAGTACACGTATTGTTGTATTTTGCTGTGTACCATGTTGCACGTGTACTTATAATTGTTGTCCTTCCAGTAACCCCTGAGAAAGGCACTAGAGTGTGCCGAAACGTCGGTTTATTAGAATAATAAAAATCTATTGACTGCAGTCCTGATTAATAAATTCCTTATTACTCCTTTACCTTGTTTTTAACAGTTTTTACAAAATTCTGTAAAATACTACGTTGAACTAACAACCTATCTTGATTTTGACGCACATACTGGTTTTGTTGAAATAAGATATTTGTGTGAACCGATAAGAAAGAATAAGTGTTCTAGAAACGAAGCTTTTAATTGATTTCTTGTAGAATTGTGTCATGAGAGAAAAACTCTTATTTTAGGTACGAAATATCAGTTGTAAAAAGAGTTCGTATTACTTTATACCTTAGTTTTTCTAGAAACCTAGGCATTGGAAATTGGAAGTTAGCTAAAAGCAATCAATCTTGTCCAAACTCCGTTATTTCTTCAGTTTGAAAACCGAAATCATTACACATCGGGCAGCCATAGAACTATATTCTCTTTATAAGCCATTTATTCAACATTCTTCCACAAGTGCAAACTTCAAAGTGTATAAAAAGTCCAACCCATTGCAACTGACTCATTCCGCAATATTCATAGTATAGTACACGCATATAACATCTATCTAATAATCATTAGCGTTTATTAGGGGGTTATTGCAGTCACACAATGGTCAAAACCACAAGCCTGAGATGCGCCAGGGCATATAATACAACCCTGCTAATAAGCTTCGAAAAACTCTTACTCTACCAGTGGAACACTGGGGGTAAAATATATACTCTGGTTAATAAATATGGCAAATACTGAACTGCTCGACTATATTTCTTATCTGCTGGGTAATCTTAATCCATGGGTAATGACAACCCAAAATATGACTTAAATTAATATACAGCATTCATTACAAGTCGTAGAATTTGGATAAAAATTGAAATTTATAGGTAACTGTTGAAATAACGAAGATAACTGAATTTAAAGTTGGCACAAAAACGCGCTAAAATGCATTGCGTATATGGAGGTTACCAGTAGATTTACTAAACGATTAGAAAATATTATATCATAACAACCCAACACATGTTTGGAAAACGAATGTTAATCTGTGATATTTGAGATATTTATTAGAAAAATAAAAATTATGAGTCACCGCAATAATGGTTGAGAAATCGCACGTAAAAGGTTCCAGTCTCAAGAAAAATTATGTTTTTGACGTCATACTACTGCATTTCAGTTTAAACTTAAATTTCAATTATATTTTTTATTTAATTGGATACCTATGATTTGTAATTTACATCGAAATCTACGATTTTTAATGATTTATTTCTGATTATTTGACTGCTTTGGCCTCATCTCACACCGAAATCACGCACGCTTATGACCGACGGATTTTCTTTTTCAATTTTGGGCATTGTGTGACTGCAATAAGCATTTAACGATTATTAGGTAGATGAAATGTACTTGTACTATACAATTTACTCCGGAAGTCCTTGATATCCATTCAATTTCAGGACGTAGGTATGGAATACTGCATTGAAATTTAATGACAGTAAATGCACTAGTTCAAGTTCAACCCTTAGAATTTCCTAAAATCTCACTGGATTAATGTTACTAAATTATGTTCCCAAACCTTGTAATAATTGATGAAAACAGGATCTGAGCTAGCTTGAATGCTCCCTATTCATTTATAAACAGAGAACTGGAATTTTAGATTTCTAAATACTTTAACACTTCTTCTCTGGTTCATTTAGTCTTTTTATTACGTTAACCAGCTTAACAACCCAACACTAAGATAGGATAGTTGAGTGAAGTTTCAATGCAGTAAAGAAAAAACTCGCATTCCATCGTGTCTGGCACATTAAAACCCCCAGACCACATTTGAAGTGTACGTATCTATACTAGTTACGACTATCACAAGTCGTTCAAGCGCTCGACTATAAAACATGACGTCAGTACGGCGCACGGGGTTCGTTTGCTGGGTCAAAGTGGAGTATTACGAGCATAGTGGGCGGCAACAACGACCGTTCGTAATCATTGAGATCGCTGTTCACGATAGCGCTGCTCGACATTTTAACGCGACGCAACGGCACAAGAAACGCAAAAACGCTTGAAACAACACAAAAGGTAGCAATTATATTCTAATTAATTCTCCGTTCATGTAAGGACGGCCGTGCGCATGCGCTGTTCGTACTTGACCGGCGAAGTCGTTCATGTCTGACAGATGATTCATAACTTCGCCGTAATTGTTTTCTGATACTGGGAAAAAGGAAGTCGACATGGGTTGTTTACAGGGGAAAATTGACCGTTACGTTGTTTCTTACGAGCGATACCAGAATCTTGTAGATGTTTATGACTATTTTTTATCCAGATGTCGTTTTAAACACATGTTTCCATGACAGATACTTACCAACAATGAATGAGATTTTAATCATTTTCAGATTATTGAAACTTAATTATATTTAGGAAATTCATATTATGCCGTAATTTTACTCTCGCCTTCTAATTATCGGGGTTATAAAAAGTAAAAGGGGAACTCTTTTATCTCAAACAAACTAAGTTTTGAATAGTTATTATTTTTATCAATAGGGTAGTTTACCATTTTTTTTAAAGTTTTTTATTGAAACTTCATGTTATTTGAAAGCGATTGAGAGTACTGATAAGTCTTAGTAATTGTTCTTAATAAAGCTGTAATTAATTTTTAAAGTTTGTGTGACGTGGATGTATAGCTGTAAATCTTCTCAAACAATGGGGCTGGAATTAAAATGTACTCCATGTAAAATCAACTGTTTCTAAATGTTACAAAATATAAAATATAATTTGGTAGTTTCTTTATTACTGTAAGTAAGAATACATATCGATACGTAAAATCTCAAATATGTAAAGAACTATTAACTTTTTGAAAACTTTTTTCATGGCAATAACTCATTTTTGAGGTCTCCTTTCAATATAATTGACTGGATTGCTAATTTGCTACTATGGTAAAGTACCCTATTATCAAAACTAATGATATACACTACATAGATATAGGTAAAATCATGATATTTCCCTAAATAGGGTTAACACGAACTAACGTTATAATAAGCATTAACAGGTTCAATAGATCGATATACTGCTCATAGACATGGTATTATAAAGTGTACCAATATATAAAGTAAGTAGTAAGTGTAGCACCTAGAACAAGGGTAGCCTGGTAAAACCATTAATAGTTTACAAATGAGAATAAATTGATCATAATAGCCATAAAAGTAAATAATAACTCAACACAACTATTCATTAAATCTAAACTAACATTTCAACAAGAAAATAAACCAAACAGTAAAGTAAAACATCCTAACTGAACAAACATTTTCTCAAAACAACGAGTTCATATAGTCACTCCATCTGTCTCAGCTCAGCTCTGAACAGACTGGAGCACAAAGGCACAAGTTATTACGAAGGGTTACGGTCAACACATGTTGCTATCATTAATGCTAAGATAAAAAACCAAGGATGTAAAAAACGCACCCAAATCACGGCCACGACAGCCGTGAAACAAATGCCGGGCGTTAAAAAGAAGTAAAAAGAGCTCGGCAGGTAAAAGAAGATATATCTCTACGGGCACGGGCCTCCCGTGTTATTAAGAGTTACGAACGTCAAAGGAACTCGGGGCACGCATCAAAAATTTAATGCGCTAATAGCCTATCCAACCCTCGCCATATAGATATTAACGATTTTTTCCTTTTATTATTTCAATTTTCAAATGGAATAAAAAATTAAGCCTTTCTCATCAAATCCTGATGTGTGGTATATTTTTAAGTGATTGTTTTTATAATTTTATTAATTATATAATTCTAATTGATTGACATTTTTATAATAGGGTAGTTTACCATTTTTTAAAAGTTTTTTATTGAAACTTCATGTTATTTGAAAGCGATTGAGAGTACTGATAAGTCTTAATTGTTCTTAATAAAACTGTAATTAATTTTTAAAGTTGACATGTATAGCTGAATATTTTTTGACAGATAGTTTAACCAATCATATTGCGTAATGATGACGTCAAATGACGTAATGCAACCAATAGAATTGAAAATGTAAAATGATGTATCTGACAACATAATTATGTAGATTAGGTTTTTATTATGTTACGTTAGTTACAGAAAATAAATTAATTTGTCACATGAAACGTCAAAAATGTTTAGCAAAATGAGTCGTTTTGGTAGTATTTTTAACAAGAAAAATATTTTTCCTAAATACCATTCGAGATAATATTTTTTTTAGAGAATTTTTGTCTATTCCACGGCAACTTATTGCAATTTCACTCCACAAAACATCATCTGACAATTCCCCTCAACTTCGTTTCGGGAAATTGATAGATGATGTTTTGTGTCGTGAAATTGTTAGAAATAAGTTGCCGTGGAAACGACAAAACAATTCTCAAAAAATTATCATCTCTTATGGTATTAACCCTGAAAATCTTCTCTAACAATGGGGCTGGAATTAAAATGTACTCCATGTAAAATGTTTCTAAATATAAAATACAATTTGGTAATTTCTTTATTACTGTAAGTAAGAATACCCGTGAAAACGCTTTACTGTGACGTAGATGTATCGGTACGTAAAATCTCAAATATTTAAAGAACTATTAACTTTTTGAAAATTTGTTTCATGGCAATAACTCATTTTTGAGGTCTCCTTTCAACATAATTGACTGGATTGCTAATTTGCTACTATGGTAAAGTACCCTATTATGTATTACCAGAAGTAAAATCTATAATTTTAAACTATATTTGATAAATACATAAAAAAATCATGCTATATTTCTAAACAGGGTTAGCATGAACATGAACCTCTAAACATATTGATTTATTCCACACGTCAAACATAATAATTTTAAAACATAAATAATAATGAATGAAAATGTAATCATAATTAATTCAGTAATATGTAAAATAAAAAATAGCTAGTATATACACTAAAAATGTTGTGTAATATAAATATTAAATGGCTAATTATTGCGTATTAAATATAGATGCATGTTTTTGTTGTTTGTTATTTTAAAAATATAAAGTTAATACAAAAATGGAAATGTTGCAGAAGCAAAACATTTTAAAATTACTAAATAATAACTAATTCAATCAATTAATTATTACAAAAATTTTAATAGTTGGATGCGAGTTATGTATATGTTTTTGAATTGGAAAGTTCAAAATGAATATAAAAGTTTTAGAATTCGTTATTGTTGAGCCGAAATGGATGATAAGGAAAGAATTTTTAATTCAAGTTTTTGGATAACATAGCTCTAGTTTTATTAATTGATATTCAGTTATGACAACGTTTCGGTCATGATTATGACCATCTTCAGGTCTGGTCAACTAAATGAGCCTAGAATAGATGATGATATATAAAATACATACATATTTGTAGAAGTTATCACTTCTACGAATCAATACTGATATCAGTATTAATAAAACTAGAACCATGTTATCCAAAAACTTAAATTAAAAATTCTTTAATTCTTTCCTTAACATGAATATAACAGTATATTACGTAACGAGACAGCTCGAGTTATGTACTATACTTTATCTACGACCATTATTGTGCAATCAATTTTTTAAATCATTGTAGTATAGATATGTATTTTCTTAGAACTACTAGAATTGAACGGAAAAATTAAATTGTATTATTTTAGGACATTTATTAACTTACGTAATACAACGATTAATTTGGTTATCGACTGTATGAATAATGAAAAAAACAACTATTTGGCAGGCAATCTGTAAATAAAAGAGTTATTCGCTTGACGTTTCGACCTTATTTAAGTCATCCTCAGAAGCTGATACAGTGTAGACACTTGAATGTTGTGATATAATAAAGAATATTTTAAAAACTATAAAAAAACACATAATTATAGTATTATACATAAACACCGTGAACAAAAGATTTAACTCTACCTTTTTGCTTGCACAGCTTTTAACTGTCACTTGAATGAAAATGGATGCTATATTGTTTTAAACTGCAGCGTTGCCAATAGTGTGGAACAAAAATAACTAGCAACTAACCAATAAATGATTAAATTGGGACTAATTAACTAAAACAAGAACAACTAAAACTTATTTTACAGAATATTTCATGCTTTCTTCTTCATGGCACTGCCTTAATTGAATACTAATTATTATATCTTGCCAACATAATTTCTATAAATCAATATAATATCGCACGATATTACGCACAGCTGTGCGTAATGTGAAGCTTACACAGTATGTGGACTGTGCGCTTTTGCTCATTTACACTAGTGGTCGTAGATAAATAGTAATTTATTATACAAGACGATAAAGAGATCATTTATCGAAAAGTGAAAGATGTTAGTTCACGAGTGACGAAGGAACGAGTGGGCTATCTTTCACGTGTCGATAAAGACTCTTTATCGTCGTGTACAATATATTATTTTATTTTGTACTTAATGTTAATTTGTGTAAAAATATTGTTATTTTACTTAAATTTTATTTTATCTACTCAAATTTTACTTTATCTACTCAAATTTTACTTTATCTACTCAAATTTTACTTTATCTACTCAAATTTTACTTTATCTACTCAAATTTTATTTTATCTACCCTCGATGTTAAAGTAATACTTTATCTACTGAAAATGAACGTATAAAACCAATTTTTAACATTAAGTACAAAATAAAGGATATATATGTACCTACCTAAATAAGAATTTATACTGGAATTGGGACTTTATTGTAGCTATCACAGAGATAATAATTATTATACAGTTTTGCAGTCGGTGTAATTAGTTTAAAAATGTCCTTCTCCTTATAGAGTAGAAGCTGATGCAAATTTAATGTTGTCAGCCTCAGAAGCAGAAACAGTAATCTCATTTTTCATGTATTTCTTTTGCCAAGTACAAAAACAACCGTACGTAATTTTTTTTCGTCAAACTCGCAGTAGTAGCAACGTAGGAAAATTCAATTACCTACACAATATTTCATTTTACATAGCAGTTCAGTCGGGAAAAATTTAGAACACTTTTTCAACATTCTTTCATATCGAGTTACGCGAGTTAAACCAACTTAACGAACATTCATTAGCTGCAATTGGAAGAGGAAAAATGTTCTCGTGTAAAATGGGGTGTAGTGGGTGTGAATTGCGAGTAATAATACGAAATTAAAATATCAAAAAATCATGACGAAAACTAGACACTATAAAAACATGGATGTTAGTATATTATGCAGTTCGAAGAAGTAAAATTATGTATGAACAAAATAATTTTACGGTTCTATTTAAGGAGGTTGATGACCATATATTAAAATGATGATGAGTGGCTGAAGTTTATACAGAGCCTTTATTACACTATAAGGATTCTAAAATTTTGTTTTCAAGTTTTCGTCTATTCAGTTTTTGAGTAATTGAATGTTGAAATTACGCTCGTTTTACATGGACTCTTATGGCAATTCACTAAATTTTTGTTTTGCAGGCTTTAAACTATGTGATAAAATGATGAAAAATTCATAAAAGATGTATTCATATATGTATTCATAGATTCTATAAACCTTTAAAAATAAGTTCGTAAAGAATTTAAGTACTTTTTCTAAACCATTTGCAAGTTATTTAAAATATATGTAAGCGTGCCAAACATGTTTTGATTAGTTAATTAGTAATTATTGTAAAAATATATCACCGCAACTGAACGAATTGCAATATTAGCCAACGCGCGTTGATCGAATTTTGTTTTAGGTACATTATCAAAAATATGTTTATTTTCATATCCGCCCCCAAGGCTAAAGTCTGGGTACGCCACTACAGGAAACAGGAGTCCCCAACCTCCTTAAAAGATGTATTTTATTAAGTAATTTGACAGTATGTAGATCCTCAAATTTTAAATTCCTGCCGAAATCATAATGTATATTTTCATTAAATTAAAAAAAACAAAACAAGGTATATTAGTAAAGATCGTTTATCTAAATAAAAAATACACTGTCAACTAATTCTAGGTAGATAAAAATTGCATGACAAGTGAATGACGATAGTAATTTATATCTATATAGGTTGGTGGAGGTGAAATGCGAACATAGGAAAATATATAACAATTGAGTTATTTACTATACTAACATTCAACATGCACTTTTAGATTTTATTATTATTTATGTTATTCATTACTCTTTTTATCGGACAATTCACATTACTTCGTTTTGTGACACTACTACAAAATATATCTAGATACATAGCATGAAAGTTCGATTGTCATGTATGTTCCTTATGTTCGCATTTCACCTCCACCAACCTGTATAAAATAGTTATCTTCGAGCAAGTAAAAAGTGAAATGAAATAATGTTCGCAAGTTGTCGCTTACGCAAGTCAATTTGAATATTATGGTTGTGTTGTGTATGTTGAGCTTCCTACGCTTGTAAGCATATATGGGCGACGGACAGAACCGGATTATAATTCTGTACGAGAATAATGTACTTGTTCAATCGAAAAGTGGCGTTAAATAATGTTTTATTACCTTAAACAATTAACACGAGTCCAATTACTACCTATTAATTAATGACTCTTGCTCAATTTGCATACGAGAACAAGAGTAGGTACGAGTAGTACATTACATTCGAGAAATTCACATTTCCTAAAGATAAATTACAAGTTATTACCGTGCTACCAACTCAATTGTAGTATAAACATTATCAATTTACTTAGGTATCGAGTGCAATTAATAAGTTATTAATTTTTACCTCTCGCCTCATATTCTATAAGAGAGGTATTGTAATGGGTCAAAATTTTCGAGTATGAATTTTTGGTGGATAAGCACGTTTCAGGGTCTCTACAATACGAATTTACTATTTTCACGATGATGTCTGTGTGTGTGTATGTGTGTGCGTGTGTGTGTTTGTATGAATGTATGGACTGACGATTTTTCGTCCACGATAACTGAAAAAGTATCAAACCTTTAATAACCAAATTTCATATTTAAGGTTTTAATAAGTACCTTAACACCGGATAACATTTTGGTAGAAATCCGCAAACCGGAAGTAGTACTTTTTGAAGCTTGATAAAGTTTTTCTTAAATATATTGGTACATTATTTATTTATGACAATTTTTGCAATTAAAAATAAAAGAAAATATAATTATTTACAGTTAATTATAAATATAATTTACTGAATCTGGTAGTATTTAACAATAAAATAAAGTATAATTAATTTTCTATCTTGTTGTCCATGATATGAAATTTGTTTCTACATAAAATTTGAATTATTCTGACAGTGACAGTACAGTTGGCATCTTTTGCTTGCACCTTGGTTTACATTATCGTTTACATCTTACATGAACATGAAACTATTAAAATGTAAGTAAAACTATTTATTAGATTAGTCTCGAGATTAGTAGAATAAGCAGAATTAGGCGAGAGGTCGTGTACTGGCCACAGCAGATTTTTTCGTAGTGTATCAAAATGAACCAGAAAATGTAATAGTAACTGCGAGATAAATTATTTTAGGTGCAATATGATGTTTTATTAAGAAAACAGTGAATCTAATAACGAACAATTATTGACACAATCATTTTATGTTATTTTCTACACCATGATAGATAATATTAAGAGTTGTATTTGCACTTTGTGCTCACGAAGAAGAGTCCTAAATTCTTTACAAGCATTTCTGCTTGAAATACAATTTTACAGAGGTTTCGTTCTAAGTACAGATTTTCGTGTATTTTACATACTTTAATATTTAAAAACATATTTACAGTTAGTTTAAGGTTTAAACTGTTGAAAACAGACTTTTTTGAAAGATTTCTCAATTTTTTTTCGATTCAAGACAAAATAAACAAAAACTATCACTAGACGAACATAGATATATTCTTCAATTTTGTAATAGTATTTGAATGAAGTTTATGTTATGTAGATTCTGAGATATGATTTTATTTCTGTAACACTTTTTGAAGTCATAGAACGGGTGTAAATACTGCTCTTAATCCAACATGGTTGTAACTGTAAGTGTTTTCGTTGGTTCTGTTTGCTTTCTATTAGTAAATATTTTGATTTGGATTGGAAATTTGGCTTTCTTCTAAATCCAACGCTGGGATCTACGCACATGTTCAGAATGCTGCGGCAGCGTGGGCATTCAAGGAACAACGAACAACGATAGCGTAACAACGTATCACGTATTTCCCGTTCAGTCGCTGTTTCGTTCGACTTGTGCCACTCGACACATCGTCAGACGCAACATAACACGTCTCGACAGCCGGCAATACCTAGAGCTAGGGCTGGAGCACAGCCTCGCAATATTTACTCAAGTAATTCGCATCCGAAGTCAAGGCGCGCGCCAAATCAACGCGGCGTTGAATTACCGAGCACGAGCTACGGAGCTCTGCTACTAAACACCAAAGGTCGACCCGCGACGAAACGGGACGATAATTAAAAACAAGACGCCGTAAAGATCGCAGGTTACTTGATTTTAATTAGAAAACTGTGAACTGTGCTCCGAACGTCTTATTAAAGATAACGAGAAAAGAAATCGCTGACGGTCTTTTGAGGAAGAAAATTGGGGATACGAACAAAACGGAAAATTAATTTTCACGTTTTCTTGTAACTCATCAAACGGGGACACCAATTTACATGCATATCGTTCTTTACCAATTAGAACCAGAAGTGGCCAATGCTACTCCTTTCCTGACATACTTTTTATTCACATCTTTCGTCGAAAAACAAACTCATATTTGTTTCCGCTACAATATATTACACATAAGTACGTGTAGGTAGATATTTAAGTCGTATCCATAGTGATTTGTGATTCCATACCAGAACTATCTACGAATTGAAAATTGTCTGTAGTTGCATATATTTTAAATTCGAAGAAATTGAGATTTTATGTTTACTTTGTATCCGTAGTTGTCTCTAAATATAATTATCAGAAAATATAGGAAGACGAAAGCTTTTGTATAAAATTTTATAAAAAAGCTGATGATGACATGCATTGCAGATTGAAATCGAAACGTCCGAAATAAAAAAATAATTTCACGACCCTATCACCTTCCTACGCTTTCTAAAAATGCACGAAATTAGGATCTAACCTCCTATTATTATTAATTTAACAGTAGTATACAGACAGTTTAAGACAAAGGTGTAAAAATAATAGTTTATCGAGAAGGTATCTATGATTAGATTCTGGATTCAGGATACCTAACTAAATGAGAATCATGCAAGCATACAACGGTCATCTGCAACTTTTATGCACGTATATCTACGTAAAATTCAACCTTATGTAAGAATTTAATCCTACAAGAAAAATGTTTCCTCAATTATCACTTTAATCGACTGAGACACCTACCGATTATTCTTTTTTTAATTTAATATTGTTTTGCACATTTTAAGATTGCCAGCTTGTTGTGCAAATGCCCGAAACAATTCAGAATCATATATCTTACTACAATTTACAAAATTAAATTTATAGCACTTACTTTCCACTTGGCGATATTCCATTAAAATGATCTATTTACTGCAAAGCAAATCATTTATTATCCATTTCCTCTTTATAAAAGCTTCCCTTTACAATCTCTTCACAATCACGTCAAAACAAAAATAACCGATCCGTTAATTATAAATGATGTTATTTTTAATTTTGTGACTGAGAGTAATGAGATTTTTCACTTTTTTCTGTTTCGCGGTGAACATTGACAGAACGTCAGACTTTTTCGAAGGCCGCCGACCGTGCAAGGGGATGGGTAGGGGTTGGGTAGAGGGTCCCGTAACCACGTGACCTCCCCTGGCTTGTGGCTCTGTCAGTGACACGTGCAAGATGGATGGACAGCTGGATGACCCTGTTGGGATGATATCAGTTTGTCTGATAATAGGTGCATCATGGCTCCAATGACAACTGGTCACTGCTGATGATGCATGGGTCAACTAGGGTGTCGATTTTCCTGCCATCTTCCTTCACAGGGCTTTTCCGATTTTTGTCATCGCACAGGAAGTTTTTATCTGACATTTTGTACTATCGAAATAAATCTACTGTTAATGATTGCTTTATTTTTATTTTTTCCTGTTGTTAACATTATGCGAGATATATTATTGCATCAAATTTCCTGTTATTGCTATCGTTGTAACACTCATCATTTTTTAATTATCTCATTATACATATCTCTAGATTAAATAATAACGATTGGGTTTTCAGTAAAAATAATTATATATATAGTAGTTATGTTGCAGGCAATTATTATTGTTTATATTATATGTAAAGATTAATCCTTCAAAAGATTAGTATGATGTGATTGCAATGAGCTTAGGGTTTGTCAGCCGAACTGTGCTCAAACTAATAATTTATTTAAAGCAATTTGTTTTAAGAGGCTCGTCTACCTTTTTTCGAATTCCTAGAATACTCTCGATATTACAATTTTTTCTATTTCACTCTTCAAATTCCTAGGCCACAAACAAAAAATAAAAATGTAAAAGTATTAAGACATCCTTCCTTTGTTAATACACTCATATGTAAAAGCATCATAATAATAGTAAACGTAGGAGGCGTACACCTCTGTAACGCTGTAAAATTTTAGGGTAGACGAACGCCTTAAGTTTAAAGTTATTTGCTAAGACAGTATTGCAGTAGAATGTGAATTACATTGTAATGGCAATGTTATGAAAAAAAGTTCATTATGCTTTATTTATAGTTTGTATTAATTTGTTTACTATTACAGTTGAATGTTACATTAACTTAAATAAGTAGGTGTTACACTTAAATGCAAATGTAAATCAGTAATAACAGTAATTACTTTGTATCACATTTGTCTTGTACGAGAAATAAAATAAATCTTAGTAAATTTATGTCGTGCAAAAGAAAATTTAATATATTGTGCTATAGCACTCGTATATTACATTCTTTGCTGTATAAAATACATTGTTACATACAGTACCTATATAATTATGTTGGATGAGAAAATAGTCTTACTCCACGTTTATAAAAAATTTTATTAAATAGTACGACCGGTTTTGGGTAAACAAATGAATATATTAGCAGCAATTATTTATCAAGAAATTAAATAACTAAATATGATAATCTTAGAAATGTCTGTATCTGTGCCAGTTATAATAAAAGATTTAAATTAGGTACTATAATTATATGTGCCCCTGAATATTTTAACAATGCATTATTTATAATTTTCAGTACCTATGAATTGTACATTTTATTGTATTAATAATCATTATAAAAGCATCAGAAGATGTTTCTTTTCTTGTCAACAAAGAGCTTCTATTATCAAATAATATTCACGATTTGGAAAGAATAAAGAACATAACGGCTCGTTGTTTGAAATCACAAAATAATCCAATTCAGCAGCGCAGTGATGAGAAATGCATTTAACGTGTCAAGGAGAGATACCAGCCATATTTCTTCTTCATCGCGGTGTCTTGTACAACTTTATAGTCAGCAATTAAACGACTAAATTCAGTTCGTAATTAAGTTTCGTCTTTCTTGGCAACTTATCGTCTTATTTTGCTTTGTTTGAATTCGTGTTTTGTGGCATCGCCGTCAGAGATTCTGATTCCATGATTCTTCTTCCCTAGTTGCGTTGTTTTCTGCTTTGACAGAAGGTATTGTCGATTTCTGCGTGTAAGTAGTCTACGTAAGAACAAGAACCGCAAATATAGTACCCCTATTTTTAGTCAGTTTGTGTGTCAAAAGTCTTAATTAGTTCATTCAATATATACTTTTAGAATGTAAATCAAAATTAAACAATGTGTCATAATCTTAAGAAAATAGATTAGGTTTTGTTAAATAATTTATGGAGTAGTATTTTCTGTTTCACAAATTATATTAATGTACTTTTGATTTCCTTATAGTCCAGTCAGGAATTCAAAAATTGATTGAAACCCAAGACTAATACATAACCAATTGAAATTTGGCATGTGAGTAGTTAAGAACATACAGAAAAAAAAAATTCGTTCCACCTCGGTATGCTCCGCGTCCCAAACAAATTTTCAGTAGAAACTAAAAATTTTCTTGTAACGCATTTTCCTCAAAAACTATCAAAGATTTTGGAAATCGGGTTTGACAGGATGAAAGCTGCTGAAATGTGCTACCAAAATAGTCCTTGAAAATGTTTCATAAGGAGCACCGTGTAGGCACCAGTCGTTTAACAATCGAATGACTTGAGAATTTTCTGTATAGTAGGCGCCACATTGAGAATGACGTAATAAATACGCCGCTACATAAAAAACTATCATACATAATACCACTAGTGTTCCAAGTTATGTCGACAATTTTTGTTGCTGTATCACGAATGCTTATTACGCTTGATTGAAAATTGCACGAGTGCGTAGCACGAGTGCTATTTTCTTAAGTGTAATAATCATGAGTGATGCAGCCACAAAAATTGTCTACATAAGTTGGAACACGAATGGTATTCGGAGGACAATTCACCGAATAAAAATGTATTTTTTCTTTATGAAAATGATTTATAAATAGCTTCACTTCCATTACAACAGTTATAACAATAGGATTTTGATTAATAAAGATATATTCAATTGTTTAAAATTGTCGATTGGATCACTAGTGAAAATTGTCGAAAAATTATGTCGCTGCGAGCACTAGTGATAAATTGTCGAAAAAATTCGTTTCAATTGGTGGAAAATTTATAAATCCTCAAAATTGATTGGTCCATTTTTGACAGATGACACATGAGTTGAATTGTCATTATTATTATTATATTAATGTACTTTTGATTTCCTTATGATGTTGATATTATAAGAAGAAAAACATGTCATTAAAATATTAATGGCACACTCTATCAACTAATAGATCTTTGATCTTTGTTGCTTAGAAATTGCAGGTATACGTTCATAGACAACAGACAAGACAAGTCAAAGAGATAGGTACGTGTACTCTGGTAAAGTGCATTCAAATCTAATAAGAAACAAAACCATAATAATAATAAATAATTGTACCTCCACTATGCTAAAATAATTAAATTCTTCAATGCAATTTTAATACCTACATTTCAATATAAGCAAGAAATTACATTAAATGTTTAAATTAGGTATGTACATTATATTAATATTGTGCATTTTACATTACTCCAGCACAAATACGCTATAATCTTCAAAAAAATTTCTTACTTCCATTTTTAAACAGGTTGTAAAGTAGATACAACACAGAATGAAGATAAAAGGTTTTGTTAATAAAGAGTTGTGTAAGATTTCCAATTCTTCGACGCACTCACGCAAGTCTGGAAGTCACTGACACGGGAGTTTATTAATTCCCACCGAAAGACCAACATGAGAAAGCAAAATACCCCAGGAGTTCCACGAAGACGCCGAGCCCGCGAGCCGTCACGGCGTTCACGCGATCGCGATGGCTTTGGAACGGCAGTGGCACTGGCACTGGCAGTGGCATGCATCATTGTAAATTGGCCCGCCTGATAAGTAAACAAATTGCCGCTGTTTAAAATTACGCTGGTACTTGTGCACCTAAATTAAGCGAGATAAAATTTATTGTTCCCGTAAACGACATGTTAATTATAAAATTCACTTGAGTTAATCGTCAAATACCCGTGTAGTTTTTCGCGATTTAA
This sequence comes from Agonum fuliginosum, assembly GCA_947534325.1. Lineage (NCBI taxonomy): Eukaryota > Metazoa > Arthropoda > Insecta > Coleoptera > Carabidae > Agonum > Agonum fuliginosum. The sequence continues at coordinate 57,753,148 of OX384029.1, read as the reverse complement.
TTGCGTGATTAATTTACTTGGCGAATTTAAATGAGTTTACTCTTGCACCAAGATCAATGCTAATGAACCTGCATAAACCTGTATTTTTTATAACTCGTGTGGACTGTTCTAAACAGCAACTGCTAATATCGTAATACCTTTTAAAAAAGTTCTTAGTAGTGGCGGGATTCGGGTGTAACAAGTTTGGACAATTTTTTTTGTTTACGAGGTCTGGCTATTAAATAACGACACTGCGCGCGCAGAAGGCGTCCTAGAGGGGCAGGAAACGAATGCAGCGTTAGATAGCTGGAATTATCTACTATTACGGTACGAAAACACGTTTTTGTCGCTATAGTAGTATTTTTTCTATAAAGGTTTGAAACGAACGTGTTTTCTTCTCTTCACAATGGGGTCGTTTACTCCAGAATTTTTTAAAATAATTTTTACCGAATATTGAAAATAAGAACATAATTTTACTATTAGTAAAATTAAAATTCTTGAAAATTCATTAATACGCAAGTATTTAAGCTTTGAAATAGGCGTTTTTTCGAACGCATTAACATAGCGGCTGTAGGTGTGACGTCAAACATTTCGCAAGGCCACGCCGTTTTGTTCAGCGTTAGACGGAGACTTCACCGAAATGTTTGTCGTCAGGAGTTTGAGATGTTTTAAACTGAGCGACATAATAAAATATGTTTTCACTTATATTTAGCACTTTTAAATGGTGAAAAATATATTTTTGAGAATATTAATACCTAAAAATTAATTTAAAATTAAAAAAAAAATTGGTAATCGACCCCATTGGTGTTCAAATTTCAAATCATGTCTGGAAAACTGATGTAGAAAATAATCGTAACTGGTAAAACAAGACTATTCCAGCAATAGTAACCGCAGACAGAGATTGTTTACTTGAATGCAAAAGAAAAAATCTGAAGTGGCCTGCACACAACCTTCCGCCAAATCTAGACTTATAAACATAAATGTATACGTATACAATCCGGTGTCGCTAAAATATACAAATAAAAATCTAAAATATTCAAACATAGAAATTTGCATCACCTGAATCAAAAGATTCGTTCACAGGCAAACTCTTCTGTGTTGAAGCCATCCTCCGTTGAATTACTACATTTAATATCTTACTTATGACTTATATGGCGCTAGTATGTCAACTTGTCACCCGTCTCACCTGTCAATAAATATTTTTTACGCAGAAACAAAAATCAACCGAACATGGATCACAAGATATCAACGTTTTATCTGATAAATTTATTTTTTAAATTTTACTGCAGTTCTTTAATGCTAACAGATAAAGACAATTTTTTTATAACGTAAGTTGCAAATAACTTTGCCTCTTATTCTTATTACAAATAAATATTATATTTATCAAAATTTATATAAATTTTTGACAATTATCTTGTTCAATCTTCAAAAAATATCACTTCCGGTGAAGATATTTGTACCAAAATCTGATGTGCTCTTCCTATTCGTATACAATTGTAAAATACCAAATATCAAATTTTTTGGGTAATTCGTATTTGAGTTATGCGACATCCGGCATCGGCCCGGACCACACACATACACACACACACACACACGCACACACATACACACATACATACAGACATCATCGAGAAACTATCAAAAATGAGTTGTAAGGACGCTAATTCGTGCTCATCCACTTAAAACTCACCACCCGATTTTTTGCATGATTCCAATACCTTCCTTTACAGGTAAGCGGAAGGTAAAAATCCGTAGATCGATCTCGGTAACCGTTTGTGGAGGAATACTCTCGCAATAAAATCGCATTGCAGTGAAGTTGGCAAACGTAAGCGGCATCTCCGCATCAGATTATCGCGCTCGCGATGTGAAATTTTTTCTTCGTTCATTATTTCACGCCGGTGGTGTTTATGATGTAAGGCCGCGGCTAACGAGGTGGCGATGTGATTTCTTTGATGTCTGCACCTAGGGCTGACGTAATTCGCGCTCGGGGGCCCTTGACTCCTGAGACACGCGGAGTCTAAGAACCCTCGAGCAGACGCCAGTGCTGGTCTCTGCCGGCACAGCATCGCAACTAACATAGCAATATGCAAATGTCGCGATGGGTCTTCACTTTGTTCTTATTTATGTCGACGTGTAGGTAGTTATAAAAGGAAACTTCTTCCTTGTAATTTTCTTAGACTTTGTTATTTTTTCCTTTTTCTTGCAACTTAATTAGGTTGTTGAGAGATAAGCACAACAAAGACTTTTTCACAAAATTATTTAAATTGAAAACAACAGTTACGTAATTTGTATTATTATCGGACTAAGGTTGTGCTTTGTATACAGATTTAAATTTTACCGATTTACCATTTTGTTATGTGAATTGTTATATCACCTAAGATACGACACATATTCTTCACAAATAATTGAAATAGTTAATTATGTTATAAGGATCGTAACATCAATCATTATGGTATTAGTCGCGAAGATTATAAAACGAGGCAAAGCCGAGTTTGATAACACGACATGTACCAATGACAGATTCTATCCTTACTGCATACAAAATTTTATCTGCTGGCATAAATTAGTCAAAAAGTGAAGTAAATTATTGAGTATTTTAAATCTAAAAAAAATCAGATACCTATGCTATTTTTTAAACGTCCTAGTAACTAGTTGTTTGTTATTTCATCATGATACTGAGTACGATTGCTATACTGGATTCATTATGGCCCTTGGCTTATAATGAACGCTTTTATAGTCCTCAATTGGAGGTTTATAATGTTGTCGATATGAAACTGCATCAGCTAAAAATATTTAGATTAAATATGTGAATGTTTAATAATAATTTAAAAGTAGTATTATATTTATAATTATAACATTATAAGCATTTTTTGTTTTTAAGTACCACCTACTTATACCTATTTCATACACACCTATAATTTCTTTCATCGTAACATAGGGCAGAAAATTTCCTTACATTTTCTCATTACCTTAAATAATTATTTTTTAAATAACAACAGTTACAACCAAAATTATAATTTTGTCCTGTGTATCTTATATAGAATAGGTAGGTAGGTAATCTTTTTGTAAATAAGTTTTTAAAAAGCTTATAATATCCTTCATAACGATGTAATATCTAGGTAAAATTTAAATGTGATATTTTTTTAATTTCCAACAAAAAATATTCATGCAAATTTAATACACAATCATTTCAATATTTTTGTATGTAGGTACCGTGGGCAGCCAGACGTTCACTTCCTACTTCAGATAATTTCTAAATCCTTTAGAAATATAAAAATGCGCACAAACACTGATATTTTTGCTATTGTGCGCGTAGTACACCGGTAAATCAGTTGAACAAAGCGCGTCTGCATTTCCTTGGCCCTTGAGTCGTCCGCTCCTTGGCTTGTAGCTGCGGCTCCTGGTGCTCTTGACCCGTCTGCGGTTCTACGTTACGTGCGCACTCCACGCCACCTATTTTCCACTTAAGCCAAACCCAGTTGCGAGTTTTCATACTGTCTGCTTTCCCCCAGCATACTACCAACCCCAACTGCACACTGACAAATTTCCCTGCTTTGCTTTCTGCTCGTGAGGAGTCTGAAAACCGTTGCTGAAATACAGTGGTCTGTATAAAAGTCAATAAAATTCATGATTGGTATGCGTTTAGTTCTGCAAGATGCAGGAAAGTTTACCTTACTTGACAGTAAAAACTACTGGGAAACGATCAGTTTACGACAATTTTAATTTCTTTTTTAAATCGAGGAAAATAAAACTTATAAAGCAGCACAATTTTAAGATGTGGGAACTTCTGAATACGTCATTTCAATGTTGTAAAGGTATGGTAGATACAGTCAGAAATAGCAGGCCATAGATGAAATAAATATCAATTTTTACCTTCCGCTTACCTGTAAAGGAAGGTATTGGAATCATGCAAAAAATCGGGTAGTGAGTTTTTAGTGGATGAGCACGAATTAGGGTCTTTACAACTCATTTTTGATAGTTTCCCAATGATGTCTGTATGTATGTGTGTGTGTGTGCGTGTGTGTGTGTGTGTGTGTGCGTGTGTGTGTGTGTGTGTGTGTGTGTGTGTGTGTGTGTGTGTGTATGTGTGTGGTCCGGGCCGATGCCGTCTGTTGGATAACTCAAATACGAATTACCCAAAAATTTTGATATTTGGTATTTTACAATTGTATACGAATAGGAAGAGCTCATTAGATTTTGGTACAAATATCTTCACCGGAAGTGATATTTTTTGAAGATTGAAAAGATTAAGTGTTAAAAATTTCTATAAATTTGGATAAATATAATATTTATTTGTAATAAGAATAAGAGGAAAAGTTATTTGCAATTTACGTTATAAAAAAATTGTCTTTATCTAGTAGCATTAAAGAACTGCAGTAAAATTTAAAAAATAAATTTATCAAATAAAACGTTGAAATCTTGTAATCCATGTTCGGTTGATTTTTGTTTCTGCATAAAAAATATTGACAGATGAGACGGGTGACAAGTTGGTATACTAGAGCTATATAAGTCATAAGTAAGCTATTAAATGTAGTAACTGAACGGAGGATTGCTTCAACGCAGCCAAGTTTTCGTGTGAATGAATCTTTTGATTCAGGTGATACTAATTTCTGTGTTTGAATATTTTAGATTTTTATTTGTATATTTTAAATGGGCACCGGATTGTACGTATACATTTCTGTTTAAAGTCTAGATATGGCGGAAGGTTGTGTGATGGCCACGTCAGATTTTTTCATATTGGTTTACATTGTTCCCAACTTTGTTTACACCTTCGTGATTTGAAGTGGTTATGAGATTTATTTTTTTGATGAAATCAGTACAAAAATGAGCAATACCTATATTTATCTAATACTTATTTTCTGAATATCTTCTGTTATTAAAAAGAGAAAACAAGGACTAAAATAAATATAAGAAGTGTGGTAGACGAAAATGCGCCATAGGCGAAAATTTTTTTAGAAAAATTTCACATATTGTACATTTTTATGAAAAAAAAAAAACTTTTACTTAAAGCTTTATGGAGGCCCAGAAAAAGAAATCATTATATTTAATATTTAATACAGTGTACGACGTAAAGAATCAGTACAATAGTTATTTGTATCACAAGGCCAGAAACTGACCTTTTGCAAGAGCGAGTATTTTTGACACGCCGAGCCACAGGCGAGGCTTGCAAATTACGAGCACTAGCATAACAGTTTCTGGACGTGTAATACACAATATTTTATGTGCCGATTTCATTACAAAAATATAAAATAATTAAATATATATATATATATATATATATATATATATATATATATATATATATATATATATATATATATATATATATATAACTTGTGCACTGAATACTTGCATTTGAGCTTAAAATATATTTATTTCAGTTTCTATTAACAATTTACGTCTAAAATTTGTCAAAATCTTGTTAATTCTTGTATAAAAAATATTCAACTCATAAAATTGACATCTGCTTGACAACTGTTGTAATGTCAAGATGCCAACCTATAACTTTCGATTGTTTGCCGGCCTAGGCTGGCAACAAAGAGTTTCTGGCGGATTTTGAGATATGGAAAACTAGCGATGCCGACCGGAGGCATATAAAATATTTTTCAAATTTGTTTCAGTATACAAGGGTTTGATAATCAGTACTGTACTGACAAAATTATCACTCTACCCTAGGGGGACTTGCCACATAATATACTAGATTTTATTTCCACTTACAAATGTCAAGTTTATTGTATCTCCACAAAACCATAAGAAAATAATACATACATTTAGCCAGGTAAAATTTAAAAACAATAATAATAAACAGTACCTACTTACAAAGAATGAAATCAGAATAATTGACAATTATTGACATTGACATTTGTTTGTTTTTGTAAACCGTTCTTGACAACAGCACATAGCAACCAATATAGAATTTATCTGTCAAAATTCTTTCGTTATTTCAAACAAGGTATAGCATAGTATAAAAATTAGGTACCCTAATCTAATTGAAGTAGGTACCTATCATCCTGGGCCCCGACACGGTTCCGGATTTGCAGGTTGTCTGACACACGAGAATCCTGAATAATCCATTGCACTGGTATAGAGGGCTCTGCTTCAGCTCACAAAACGACCGAAATTTAATAAATAATTCCAACCAATTATAAACTTTATCGCATAATTAAATTTGAACCAATTGTAGCTTTATGAGAGTTGTCGTCGCTGAGAGGCAGCGGAGACGCCGCATTCGACGCCTCTTTGTGCCGCCGCCGCCGTCCCGGCGCATCCCGACACACTTGCGGAAAAGAGAAAACCGCTGCTAATATGCATGAGCGGAGAACGAAATCTTTCGAATTTATATTCCAGAAGTTCCAGTTTCGTGGAGAGAATTGTTTTTGGAGTTTAACTATTTTTTATTTTGTAATGAATTTAAAAGTATTTTACTGAATTTATGAACTGAAATGTAGACGACGGTTTCAGGTCTCAACTCGACATATTTATCATCGCGATGCTGCATTCCTTTTTGCTTTTTCATATTCATGAAGAATATTTTAGTTTTTGAAATATTTCGCCAAATGCTACTTCCAGATGTAATATAATTTTGCTATCAATTTTAGATTCTTAAGTTAGAGGTGGGCACGGGTCCTGAAATTTTCGGGACACGTCGTGTCACGACTTCAGTGATTTTGAAAATTAGGATCGTGATCGAGCGTTAGTAAAAATTACAAGCCACGACATAAAAATATAATTTGCAAAATATCATTACAAACCAAATTATAATTACTTATACTCGAGTACACTGGCAACGCACATAATTTATCGAGAAAATTGGAGCAAAAGTTGTTTTGCTATTAACGATTTTGCGGTGCTAAAATTTCGTGATCGGGCGTGACTATAAAAACAAATTCGTGAGCGTGAGAGATCGTGAGTCAAACGTAGAATGAAGTGCGTGATTGGACGTGATTCCGTTTTCAGTTTTGTGAGCGTGCGTGATTGTACACAAAAAGTTACTCACGCGCCCAGCTCTATCTTAAGTAGCTTTTTACTGATATCACTTTAATTTCAAAATTGAATTAAATTAAATATTTTGTAAACAATAATTGACCAATAAGAATAGAATTTTAATTTCAAATTTGAAAACTCAAGGTGAATATATAAGAAGTAATTCATTTGACATTCTTTATAACTCACATCTTACTCACAATTAGGCACAATGTTAAATTTTTGAATTAAATCGGTGAAATTTACTAAATGTGATTGGAACACCAAAAATATAAATTCATTTGGAACATACTCCAAATTGACATAAATACATTTTTCACTTACTCAGTGACAATGAGGCAGTAAAATATTTAAAAAGATGACTTTTAGGTTGAAATATCAAAATCAAATTAAATATTGACTGATGATTATAAATTCGATTGATTAACAGTTTCAGCGGAAACAGCATTAAGTTATTCTTGAGTAACGAACTTGACAGTAGCTTAATATGAAATGTTTCACATAACGTTCAGCTTTAAAACACTTTAATTAATTATTTAGAGCAAATTTTTTGTTGGTGTTTCTGACCACAGGTCATGCATCTGATTCATTACAGTAATTAAAAAGTGGCATATCGTGGAATATATGTGTGTTCACTGTTCAGTGAATAAAACTCTCAAACAAAATAGGTAAGCAGTAAGCCATAGCAAAACAGAACAGAATAAAGAGATGAAAAGGAAGGAAAATTAGAGAGAGGAAGTTTGTAAAGAAACAAAACCAGGCAACACGTCTTGGTAGCGTCGTTGCGGATGTTTGCATTGCTATGAAAAGTTGGAACAAAAACAGCTATAAACTATGCACGCGCTCACTTCATATGTCTTTGTCTGTCTTGTGTATGTTGGTAGCACAGATGCGGACGATGTCACCAGAGATGCGGGATTTTGTAGTATACGCACACACGCAAAACACTGCTGAAAATACTTGAGATAAAGTTTTAACTTAACTGCGATCCATGTGTCTCAACTTTAATATTGCGAGGAATATTGGATGACTTTTTTATGTTAACAGATGTTTTCCAACATAAATTAGGTCACCTCTCTGTATCTACATTGTGGGGTTTAATTAAATTACGTCGGAAAAAAGTTGATTGATTTAAACGGTGACATCTTCGCTTCTTCTTTTCAGTTTTTTTAGCACAATGTCGGGATTTATATCAATTATGAAATATTACGTCCATTCATTATCATGTAAATGTTATGAAATATGGGTCAAAGACCTAGGATATGATAATGTTTTATTTGGATCATCTTCTAACACTAACCTACTTTCATATTCCATTTATGCTTGTATTCATGTATTGTTATATATTTTAAGTGTCTACAGTACATTTTTTTGCATTTTTCTTTCAAGGATATATTTCTTTACACTCATTTCATTTTTACCTCCCGCTTTATATTCTATAAGGTAGATATGGTGATGGGTCAAAATTTTCGAGCATGAGATTTTGGTGGATAAGCACATTTTAGGGTCGCTAGAGTAAGTATTTAACATTTTCGAGATGATGTCTGTGTGTGTGTGCGTGCGTTCGTTCGTTATGCCGTGTGTTACAATTTTCTCGGAAACGATAACTCAAACATTAAAATTCCAAATTTAATATACAGGGTGTCTATTTAACTCGGGCCACTATTGGTAATTCCTAAACTAGAACAGATACGACTTCGGTTAAATTAGACAAAAGTTACCTTATATTTTTTTAAATGGCAATCACAGTTAGCTATGGCATCATTAAAAGGAGAATTTTTTTCTCTTTTCAACTGTATGTAAATTTTCATAATTTATTTTTTAAATAAATGTTTTATTTACACAAAACATAATATACTTAATTCTAATGGCACTTATTAAAGTAGGCTTTGATAAGAACAATTTAAAACGATTTATATTGTTTTAAACAGTTTTCTCGTATTGCTGTCAGTTTTTATATTGTTAAAAGTAGTTTTTAGTACTGTTGTCATATTAAATTGTTTTTATCAAGGCCTACTTTAATAAGTGCCATTAGAATTAAGTGTATTTGGTTTTGTGTAAATAAAACATTAATTTAAAAAATAAATAATGTAAATTACATACAGTTGAAAAGAGAGAAAAACACTCCTTTTAATGATGCCATAGCTAACTGTGATTGCCATTTAAAAAATAAAAGTTTTTGCTCTATCTAGTTACCTGTGCATATTTTTGGATAAACAAAAACATCACTGGAATGGCCTTCTGATAAGGTAACTTTTGTCTAATTTAACCGAAGTCGTATCTGTTCTAGTTTATGAATTACCAATAGTGGCCCGAGTTAAATAGACACCCTGTATATACGATTTTGATACGAATCATAATTTTGGTTTCAATTTACAAAGAGGAAGTAGTACATTTTTTAAATATTTCGATAAATAATTAATCTAAGTCAATTTTTTTTATTTTAAATAAAGATTATGTGATTGGTATCAGACAATTGGTATTTTATAAATTTTTCTGTGGTATAATTTACGAATAATTAAAGTATATTCTTATAATTTAGAATTTCGGTATCTTGTAGTCCATGATCGTTTAACATTTGTTACTATGTAAAATTTAAATGATTATGAAACGACAGTGACATTGACAATTTGTAAAATATCGTTAATATCTTCTTCTGCAGTTTAAATAAAACGATTAAAATTAAAAGTAAGTAGGTACCTACCTATATATTAATATATTTGTATAATTAGTAAAAAATAAGTATGGCGGAAGATCTTGTGCTGGCCACATCAGATTTTTGGATGTACCTAACTAATCTACCGGACTTAAAATTTCACAGAATGTACATTTTAATTACAGAATGAATTACAAAATGGTGTAAGTCTGTAGTTGCATTTGTATCGGTTGCTAGATTGAAACACGGATCCACTAAAATTAATTCTTATCATAATAATCTTTGACAGAACTGTACCATAAATACAGATTTCAGTCAAAATTAACAAAAATAATATTGTTCTGTTATTTTTTTATCTACAAATTTTTATCGGTTGCTAGTGTGATACTCGGACCCAGTAGAAATAATGATTTCTTCTTATTATAATCTTTGAAAGAACTGTACAATAAGCACAGATTTCTGTGAAAATTAACAAAAATAATATTCTGTTATTTTTGTGTCCACAAATTTTTATCGGTTGCTAGTGTGAAACTCGGACCCACTAGAAATAATGATTTCTTCTTATTATAATCTTTGAAAGAACTGTACATTAAGTACTGATTTCTGTGAAAATTAACAAAAATAATATTGTTCTGTTCTTTTTATCCGCAAAGCTAATCAGCCTATTCCGCGCAGTAAAAACAATCCGTCAGCAAATTCAGCAAGCAGAAATCTCGAATCCATGCTTGATGAATGGAAACGAGTCTTTGCAACGCAAGCTTCAAACCGAAATGACTTTGGAACGAAGTAGAGAACTCGCACGCGTAATCACTTCAAAAAACGACTGCAAAAACAGCGCGATATGATGGGTGAAAACAGGCGAAAGATAAAAACAAATAAAAAGCAGAAAAGGCGATTTGTGTCCAGAGATTCCTGTCCGTATTTCGACAGACTTCCTCGGCCTGGACGCACGTTTCCGGATAACGTACCGAACACACACACACACGCGTACCCAACGCACACTCTTAAAAACCAAGCGAGATGCTCTGATGTAAGAAGCCGAGTGGAAGCCATGACAAGATAGTGATGATAGATGGGTAAACGCAGAAGAAAACTCATGATGGTGAATTAAAACAGTGATTCCCAAAATTTTCCAATGCTATGTTACAAGATATTTAGAATGGAATGGAATATAATTTCAATATCCTAGAACAAAGGGATCATCATTTTCAGTAAATTTTTTCAACGTATCTACGCCATGGCATTTTACAAGTTTATACAAGAAAATTATTCTCGTCAAACTTCGTCCAACTTGAAGAAGATCTCCAAAAAAGAGTCTAAACTGGACTCTTGAGATGTACACCTCAATAGCATTTTAATGTTAGTTATATAATTTAATATTAAATTTAACAATGTAACTTTTGCTTGGAAATGACCTAAATCAAGGTCGAAACGTCGTTTGTGATATAATAAATAATTAAAGCCTGCAATCCAACAAAAAAGTAAATTTATTTTCTCAACTACCTACAAGATATTTAGAGTTGCAACGAATATAAGGCAACTATTCGGTATTCTGCCTATTCGGCAGGTTACTCATTATTCTGCCGAATACCTAATATTAGTTTACTATACGGCCGAATACCGAATAGTCTGACGTCACATATAACCGATCATATAACATACAATACTTGAACTGCGATTGCCTTTAACTGCTCCTGACAGTACTTTATTTAGATATTTCATTGACAAACAAAAGTATTATGTTTATTCTTGAGTTTTTTGTTATAAAAATAAAAATGATAAACTATTCGTTATTAAAATTTAAAAAGGGCAAATTATTGAGCAAAAAATAAGTTTCTCTGCATTTAAAGCAGCCTCATCAACCTTGTAAGTTTTTCATTTGACGCCAAAAAGGTGCAGAATATTCGCTGCATATTCGGTTATTCGGTAGACAGTCCTGCATAATATTCGTTATTCGGTATTCGGCACATTTATTATTCGTTGCACCTTTAGATATTATCGAGGATATTATTAATATTCAACATTAAAACAATAACAACTAGTTAACAATAACGTAGAAAAAAATTGGGTTGTAAGAGTTCAAAATAGCGTTGTTTGCTTTTAGCAACCATAAACTAGGTCATGTAATGTGAAAATATTCAGTTACGTAGGTATCTTGTATAATTATTATAATTTGTTGTACACAGTTGTAGCCGCACAAATAATATGTTAACCCTTTTTGTTAACTATGTTGAAAAATGTGTACTGCGTTACCTTTTCTGCTAATTAAAAACTTTTTCTGTACTCTTCAATTTCATATAGAAATGACTACTACCATGTCAGTAGTTTTTATTTATTTTTCAATCAAAATAAAATACAATGGAAATGCGTCATTTCTATAGGTTACACTCGCTTAAAATCAAAAGATTTTATTTCTATTTATATTAGATTCTTTCGAGCAAAATTTTTTGTGCAAACTTCTTTATTGTAAAAGTTTATTTCTGTATTGGTACTCATTAATATTGGATCAGTTCACAAATAATCAAGCAATAATATTATTATTTTTCATAACAGCAAGCAGAAAAATATTTTAGTTCGTTCACTTTAATCATTCTTCTCATTTAGAGAGTTCGTAGTATTATTATTTTTATTTGAAGTCTGCACATCTACTCACTGAATTGACAATAAAACAAATTTACATATGGTACTTTTCTAAGAATTAATTAAGTTTTCCAACGAAGAATTACCGCAATATTTATTCTTAGCACTTGCCTCTCTTGATTATATGAATTAAACACTCAGATACTTATTAAATCACTTATATTTGCCGCATTGTATATTAAAATTTGTACTCATAAATTCATGCCTAATTGTTAAACAGTGGTCAGTGGTCACCAGTTCGATTCCCAGCGCAACCGACAATAATACCACTGTGCCCGAGTGGTTGTATTCCACTATAATAACATCTACCATTCTGTAATTGGGAGTTAATTCTGTAGAATGGTCACCATCAAAAAAAGGTAAAAATATTATAGTGAAGTAATTTTTTTAAATCGTAGATAATTAATTTCGCAATTTGACGCGTAGCTATATTAAAAACAACTATTACGATATTATTATACTAAAATTACTCATAGATGAATAAAAAATGGAAAAGTCTTAATTTCTTAGAATAGAAGCTTACAGGCCAAACCATTCTAGATGGCAGCAGTGTTCCAGTCTCAAAGCATTGTGTCATCGTGCGTGTATATTAAACGTCAAACGATGTAAACATACATAGTAATATGTGTTAAGATATTAAAATTTAATTCAAATAACTTGCAGATACAAAATCATCTTTGTCGAATTTTTTTCTTAAATATCAAATTTGGTTGGTTTATGTTCTAGGTACTGCCATACCTGTTTCATTATTACAATTATTTCTAATGCAATAATATGGCATTAAAAAGATTTATAAAACTTTTACATACCACATTTAAACAATCAAATATATGGAGTGTGTAAAATTTTAGTTGTTGGGATTGGAACACTAGCGCAGATGTAAGCTCCCATTGCGGTAGCAATTCGGACTATCTAATAACTTAAACAATAGAATGTGGAAAATGTTGTAAATGAACGTCATGATTACATTAAGCGAATGTTTAAATGGCAATTGGTTTAACTCTGCTATTGAAGAATCAGTTTCTGGTCAATTAGACCGACATAACATGATCGTTTTACATTTAGCAAAATTACATGGGACTATCCTCATGTAACTAATTGCATAATATATTACGTACACAAATTGCAGACATGGTATATTATTGTAAAAAAACATCCTTTTAAAAATAAATTAATTTTTCTACAAACACCATTAAAAATAAAACTTTTAACACGGCCTACTGCTGTTAAAAATGCAATATTATAAGACGCCGTGTTAAAAGTGAACTGTCAATCACTTTTAACGTGCGTTAAAAGTAAACTGCCAATCACTTTTAACGCACGTTAAAAGTAAATTTCATCTCTTAATAAACAACTCTCAATTTTTATTGAATTCATAGACTACGTGTTTCATTATATTACTATATAAATATCTTTTGTTACTGAACTGTCAAAAATAATTAAATAAATTATTTCTTATATTAAAATATAAAACGATGTTTGTAGAAAAAATTGTGTATGATATACGTGTTAAAAGTGCTTTTATTTTGTTCGAAGGGTTACGCCACTCCGCTTCGCGTCGTGTCCTAAACTTCCCGTCTCACAAAATAAAATGTCACTTTTAACACGTATATCATAAATAACTATTATGCACGGTCATATCATAATTTGACAGTTATACACGAATTTCTTTCACATAAACGTCACTTTATATCGCAATGCGCCATAAAAAACGTGAAATTAATGCAAAAAGTTTATATTTTCAATTTTCCTTATATAAACTATACTAATAATCCTATGAATAACAATTTACTGTAATTAGTTGTACAATTTTTTATTTAAATAACTTCATTTCTACTTACCTACATTTAATATAAATTATCTTGTAAAAATTTAATGCAATAATGACAACTTTGACATTTAGTTTTTTGATTATTTTCGGAGTTTTTTTTTAGTATTTTAGCAACAGTCCAAGAATTTAGTAATATTTGGTAATTTGAACAAGTAAATTATATTAATTAATTAATTAGAAAACATTCAACCGTGCATAAAGTTGGATATGTACCACGGGCGTAACTTGCTTTTATGGCTCTTAACGTGTTTTTAGCCCTCGGCTGACGCTCGGGCTCAAAATCACGTCTCACGCCATAAAAGCTTCCTTACACCCTTAATACATAAATAACTATTACAGCTACTTTCTTACGATGATACCTGGTTGCTAGGATGTATAAACAAAAAACCTAACAGAGATTATAGTTGCATGATAAGTTTCATGAAACTGTTGCTAAATATAAAATTATTTTAGTGTTTCTTCTTGTGTAACCTGTAATTTTCCACTTCAATTACAATACAATACAATTTAATTTCTTATAAGTTAAATAAAAATAAAATACATGTTTATTATGCTTAGTTGTGAAATTGTTCTATTAATTGATCACTTCTCAGAAAAATATTCGGCTCCGCCAAAGGTCTGACAATTTAACCGCCCAGCATGGGAACCTACACACATCGGTTTCCTATACATCATCGAATGTCAAACTAACACTTGAAATTATTGACGTCGATCATAATTTTTAATAAAGCTATAATTAACTTGTCTGTTCTTCAAAATGCAAACCCACGTCGAACGATTACTCGTCAACAGAATTCTACACTCCCTTTTCAAACCGTTTGATTAGTACCGGATCTCATAATTATTCAGTCACGAAAACAGTTGAAGCGGAAATCGAAAATCGAAACTGTAAAACAAAGTCGCTGCGAGATTGTTTGTTATTACATTTCTTACATGAAGCGTAATGCATTTTTCACTGCAGTAGTCGTACTCGTATTTCTTCGCAGCTGTAATTCAGTCAATTTTTTCAAGAACGCGTCGAGAAAAAGCGATTGAACTGTCAAATATGTCGGTATCTTATTTCTCTGTGTCGAACAAAAACGTAATGTGTTATCGATACGTTACTGTTCGATATAAAAAAATTGAGGAAATAAAGTTTTTCTGCAAATAATCTTATGTCACTTTGAATCGAATTCAGCAGCTTTATGTGCAATAGGTTCTTTGATCTTTTCTTGAACACCTTTGCAAAATACGGGAGAGAAGTAGGTAAATAACGTTGTATTCAGAAATTTTTACTCATGTTGCTTTTACTTCCTATGCTTTACAAGCCTGTGTGACCAAAAGTCAAGTTTAAATAAAACGTTTAATACAAAAAATATCTTAGACAAAGTACTTAGGCGGGAATGTAGCTGTATATAAAGAGGAAAAACAGTGCTCTATACGGTTTGTATTGAATCTAATACTAAACGTAAGAACATTGAAATTTTTTACGACAATATTTAATATTCATTCTACAGTGCGACGCATCGATTTTTTTCAATTTTGCCATAGTATTGTTTTAAAAAAATGCCGAATAAAGAGAAAAATACTACTTTTACATGTTTAATTTAGGGCTCTTTAAATACAAAATGTTTTAAAATTGATGCGTCGTACTGTAGTGTAGTAAATTGTTATACAGTATATAAATAATGCGTTTGATTATTTCTTTTATCCAACACCTCTTAATAAAAGCATCATAACTATGGTGATTTTAAGCAAGCAAAGTAAAAAATTACCCACAAGTGGCTTTAATCAAAATTATACCCACTTGTCGGTAAATTGTTATTTTGCTTGTTGGAAGTAACCATAGAAACGATGTTTTAGGTTGAAATTTAATATTTTTAAAATATTTAAGCAGTTATTAAGAGGTGTTGGATAAAACGTTATACTTCACACGTGGGCAAAAAGGAATGACCCACTCGAAAAAATTATCTCACTCAGCCTTCGGCCTCGTGAGTTAAGATTTCCCTCGTGGGTAATTCCTTACTTTGCCCACTTGTAAAGTAAATAACTATTATCTTATAAATACAATATTTTACAAATACGATGCCACGTTTTGATTGAGCGCGTTCGCTATTGCTGCCTTTGTTCGACACACTAAATCGTATATATCTCACCTTTTTCTCGAGGAAATCGTAGACAGCTACATTCCGGCCTTAAGAATATGTACTTATCATTATTATCATTTTTATAATAAATATTTACAAGACCAGAACTAGAGTACACTGAGCATTACTATTACCACAGAGCACTTTTATTTATGCTATTACTCAAATTGCACAGTGCGAAATAAGTTGAAATTTTTTTGCCTCAAGCGTTCGGCTTCAGTCTGTTTCAATAAAATTAAAAGCTAACTAACTTACGGGATCAAATAATCGCGATTATGAGAAACTCATTGCTCTAACTTTGTAGCAAAAACTTAACTGTATTAAAAATAATGCAATTAAAAGTAAAAAAGTCAACAGAGCGAGAGATTAGCACGTAGTAAAACTCAACTCAATATGATGGCATAATTAGTTTAAGCTTTGTCACTTTGTCCGAAGATCACGCTTCCAGGGCGGCCATTGGTCGACTGCGCATCCATGTTCGTGTAAAAGCGCCCCACATTCGCGTAACCTTATCTAGTGTAAACTTTTTGTTACAAGGCCTTAGATAACAGCGGAGCAAAGCGAAATGTAGAGCCAGCAAACCGCAGCTTAAGTCGATAATTCTGTTAGGACTGGTTTTTCATAGAATTACTCTAAAACCGCTCAAATGTCAAAATAATACTCTAAACTCCATTAAGCAGTTATCCTCTGACTTTCGTGCCGTTACGTTTTCAGTTTCAGCGAATGCTAACTAGTTCAGTTCATTTGTATTCTTTCAAATTACAAATAGAACAAAAAAGTATTCCTATATGAAAATATCTGTATTTTTTTTACTCACTCAAATATTTTCAGTACCTAGTACGTTAGTTGGTATGGCATAATGAAGTTGCCACTAGAGTCCTGCGCGGGTCTACTTTTTAAGACCCGCACCCGACCCGTACCCGCTTAAATGAAACCCGCACCCGACCCGCAACCCGCTTATTTTTATTTTGTAATACCCGCACCCGACCCGATACCCGCAAAAGTATTCTAGATCCGACCCGCAACCCGACCCGCAATGCGAGTAACCCGCGGATATCCGCGGGTACCCGACCCGATGCAGGACTCTGGTTGCCACATTTAAAAAAAAATCATTTTTCTATTTTATGACAAAAAAATTACCTACAGAAACAAATAATAATAAATATTGAAAACTGAAGTAGATAGCAGAGTGCGCCATGTGATCCACTGTGGTTTTGACCAAATTTATTGACTATAATATTTAAAAATAGTTATTTACGTATAGGGGTCCAAAAGAAAAAGATTACGCCTGCGGACGAAGTTTTAGGCCCGACACTTGCGACGGCCTTCATTCGTCCAAGGGTGTAATCTGTCATCGGCCAGAGGTATTTAAAAATTCTTGTGAATTATTCGTTATTACTTATTAGTTTTTGAAAATATGCAAAAATACTTATTCCTAGAAAATTACAAGATGGCGTAACGTAACAAAAAACATTTTATTTGTCAATCAATTAATTTTGATTGGACAAATTCCTTACTTTACAGCCCATGGGCGCGATTTTTTACTTTATCGCCCAACTAACTAACTAAGTTGCAAACAAAAAAATTTTGGTACAGTTGTGCACAAAAAATCAAATCCAAACGTAAAACAACAAACTGGCGTATGGTAACAAAAACATTTTATGTGTCAATAAAATAATTGGACGAATTCCTTCCTTTACCGCCCATGGGCGCGATTTTTTACTTTACCGCCCAAGAGCGTAAAGCAAATGTGTCTGCCATATTAACGAAGTTGTAAACCAACAATTTTGATACAGTTGTGCGCAAAATTTGTACCATAGGAGCATGAGACATTGTATTCTTCATTGTATAGTGCAAAATCATAAAATAACTCAATTTTGCTACCTGTTTTGCTGTTTTGCCGATAATTTTATGCTTGGGTGTCATAAAATTAAGTCTTCCTTGGTAATTTTATATACGATTTATCTTTTCTTTCTTTAAGGAAAGACCCACCATTTTGTATTAGGATTGGACTATGAAACTTTTTTTTACATTGGCATTCACATATTTATTTTTGAAACAGATAAGGATAAGGATATAGGTACTATTTAACTTCAACAAAGTATAAGTATAATTATAATGAAACTTATTTACTGATGAAGTAAATACACAAGTAGTTAGTTACTAACTAAACGAAGTAATGGAGTAAATTCCGAGTTATTGATCCTGTTTGAATATAAAGTGTTCAAGTTCAGATTGATGAAATCCGAAGTCGGGCTGTTGCACATGTGGTGCACTGGGTGGTCCCGAGGGCATAAGTTCCATGTTTGCCCTAGTAATAAATTAACTGACAAGTGGTCAAACTTTTCAAAAACAACCCAGAACTAAGATAGCGCAGATCCAGAGCAGTCATTTACATTTTTCATTTCTGAAACGACATGCTACAAGTTTTTTATATTCGTGTTTCTAACTCTACAAAATGAGATGGATAAAAAACTGGCGCCTTATGGCATTTTCTACATATCGTATTTTAGAAAGAAAACAAGCATATCTTATACAGTTATTGCCAGTGCTACCTAAAAAATATACTGTTGGTGTAAAATAACAGTCATTAAAAAAAAATTGTTTGAAATAAGAATGTATACTTTAGTGCTTAGTAGGTATTTAGAAAATTGAATTTAAAATTTTATTTCTGAGAAAAAATATTTTTATTCAATTTTGACGATTTAAACTGCTATTATTAACTCCATAGCAACAACTTTAAATAAATGTTTATTCACAAGTAAATTAAAACTTTTTATTCAATTTTGACGTTTTAAACTGCTTTTATTAACTCCATAGCAACAACTTTAAATAAATGTTTATTCACAAGTGAATTAAAGTTTTTTTAAATCACTCAACACATTTTTAAATCACTCTGACGTCAAAAATGCATAAAAACAGTGACAACCTTGCCACTAACGACTACTTTGATTAGTTTTTTTTTGTTATGTCAAAATAAATTTATAATTCATATATTTGAAATAATTTCGTCAAAATTGAATAAAATATCATATAAACCACGTGAGATACGAATGTTTATTCACTCGAAGAAATTATCCCACTCGCTCTTCGGGCTCGGGGGCTAAACTTTCTTTTCTTGCATAAACATTCATGTATCTCACTTGGTGTATAAATATCTATGAAACTTTACTATGATTTGGAAACGATAACCTGTTCTATTTATTTTGAAGATAATAGCTCAAGATCAACCTGGTAATAAGAAAACTGCCTCAAAGAAGTAGTTATTTTTACAATCGTCAAGGAATTCAAATTAATTAAATTATGCAAACTGTTCTCGGTATCCATATATAGAATGCGAAGTATAGTAGTACCCAAAAGAAAAGCGATAAGTACTAATAAATTCAGTAAGCATTTATAGAAACTGTTTACTGTTTTATTGGTGTATTAATCTCAATTCTTCTCTGAACAAAACACCAATAATCCAATATTTCAAACAGTTTTTACACAATTACCATCACATGACTGTGAGTCCTTGCGTACTTGAAAATCTAGAAGCGGACGCGGTCTCATAAGAAACGCAGCTGTTAAAGGTAAAAACACAACGGTTGCCAAGATTTATATGTGAGAATCGGAGCCATTACCTGCAGGACGATAGGAATGGAAACAAAGACCGTATCGCGAATCACACTTACTTCACACATACTACTGCCACACATTTTCTAGAGAGAATCATTCCTGTTTTAGTCACATTCGTACAATTTCTTTTTACGTTCTATGCGGACTGTGGATATGGAAAATTGGAATTTTGTGGTGCTTTTAAGTTAAAAATCTGATGTGGCCAGCGCACGACCTCCCGCTTTGACACTGTAATTATGTGAATTTGGTTTTAGTTAGGCTACTTTTTGCAAAAGATTTTATAGTTCTTCAAGCAAAGTACCGACTTCGATTGACATTAAATCAAATTCACTTTTGGTAGATACAATTTTTACTTTATTATTACCTTATTAAGTAGGTACATTATGTTCAGTTAATAATGAATCGATGATGTTTCTTGACTGAATACGTTTAATGGAAAGTTAAAATAGTTATTTACGAACCAAATGCGGGAAGATTTAGATCCCACTTGAGCGGATTTTTTGAAACACGAGCGGAGCGAGGGTTTCATTTACGCGAATGCTGGGATGGTGTCTTCCCGCAAGAGGTTTGTACAATGTTTTTTGTAACGAATAAAACTATAACCAAATACATTCAAGTTGAAGTTGTAGTATTGTCATTAAATTTGAGGTTACGATGCTTTTTGTACGCACTACTACCAACAGATGGAGCGCTTCACACAAGTTTTATTTTTAAATATTGGCGGTTTTCGGTGGTCTTCACTAATTATAATTCCCGGAAGTAACACTTTATAAACTAAATTTTATTATTTTTAAGATGATTTTACTATGAAATGTCTAGAAAGGCCAGTGTTATTTGCATTTTTCCTGATTGTCTGCACGGGGAAACTGACATTTCCGATTGTCAATTGCGTGTTTCATATGTCACTTCCTAGGTGATGAGTACAAAAAATTATTGGAATTCAGCCAGTTCCTCATTTATTAAATTTCGGTTAGGTACTAGTTTCAAACCCAGTTAATCATATTTATACATTTCTTTAAAAACAGTGCCACAAAAATTTCAGAAACAGTGTATATGTCTGTGCACCTGTTTTGCACGCAAGATATAATTTTTTCCATAACCTGTAAAAACAATATTATTTTATAGCACATGTTTGTTTGCCTTTACGTCATGCAAATTATTTGGAATCAATTCTGGGGAGTATTTAAAAATAAATATCACATGTTTTGGAAAACACGTAAATGTTTTTGAGTTCAAGGTAAAATATTTATGAAGTAGGCTGCAAAATTATTTCAACAGCAAATTAAAGCTATATCCAATGAAAAAATTTACCGTGGAAACTCAATGTCGTATCGCAACGAGAATTAGCATGATTAGTTCAAACTATAGCAGGAATTTTCCATTACTATGAATTATTAATGGAATATTTTAATGTCACATAAAAATAATTGACGGAAAAATAAGTAGTTTTGGTCAAAACGTTTTCAATTAAATTTTTTTGCTCAATCAATGCCATTGACTAAGATAGTTTAACGACAAAAGATCTAGCTAGAATTTAGAAATATAGTTGATAGATCCGAAAATGTAGTACCTACATTTGAAAGAATACCTACTTAAACAGTATAACAAGGATGTCAATTCTGATTTCTGATACTATTTTTTTCTATTTCATTTTTATACCCATTTTCACTCACGATTAGCAATAAACAAAGCATTTTTTGTTATTATTTCTATAATGTGTAAACAAAAAAATCTGACGTGGACACCACATGACTTCCTTGTACGCCTATTAAACTGTTCATACTTTTCTTAATAACTAAAATGTAGAAATATAATATTATACAAATATATTAATATATAAGTACTGCTACTATACTCACAAATATATTTTAGTCATTTTATTTAAACTGCAGAAGAAGATATAAAGCATATTTTACTATTGTCACTGTCATGTCATAATCATTTAAATTTTACGTAGTAATAAATGTTAATCGATCATGGACTACAAGATACCGAAATACTAAATTATAAATATATACTTTAATTATTCTTAAATGATACCAGATACAAAAATATTTATAAAATACCGATTGTAGGTAATTATCACATAATCTTTCATTTAAAATTTAAAAAATTGTCTCAAATTAAATATTTATCGAAATATTTGACAAAAGTACTACTTCCGGTTTATAGATTGAAACAAAAAATAGGAGGTGCACAACTAGATGCTATAAAAATCCTAAATACAAAATTTCAACTTTCTACGTCTAACAGTATTTGAGTTATGCGACATACATACGTCCGTACGTACGTACGTACGTACGTACATACGTACGTACAGACGTCACGACGAAACTAGTCATAATGGATTCAGAAAAGGTCAAAACGGATATTTCCATCAAAATCTGAAAACCGAAATTTTTCGCGATTACAATACTTCCTTATTACTCCGTACAAGGAAGTAAAAAGTCAACAGAGCGAGAGATTAGCACGTAGTAAAACTAGAAAAGAATTAGATATACGTTAAAAAATTTCCAAAATGTTAATAATCCCCAATGAAATGCAACAATTTACCACCCTATATTTTTAAATGCCCAAACATGATAATGGTAACAATATCTCCAGCGGATTTGGTAACTAGTTCATAATTATTATAAATATTAATTACCTTGATATTATAATAAGGATATAATCAGTATTTCGATACTATACTCCATAATACGTTTATGGTCATTATCATTAGATACCTATACCGAAAAGTAAACAGGAAATAGGAAGTCCGAAAGTCGAATTCGGCTTCTGGAAGGAATTAAATTGTAAGTAAGCGTTCTGCAGGTGACACGGCACTTGCCAACCGTGAAATACAGCGCCTTGACTCGAGCCCGGGGCCCGCACAATCACTCCTCTTAAATTGATAATCGATCCCGAGCCAAGCTAAGAACAAGATCTCATCACACGTGGTCCGACTCAGCTTCTTCTTCTGCTTATTTCACTCGCGACGGTTTCCGTAATTTTATGTGCAAAAACTCCATACCACTTTCTCGTCTTGCAAATTTCATTTGCGTTTTTTGTAAGTAGTTGAAAATTTATAGAGCAATTTGAAAATTTTAAGACTGAAATGCATTATGTTGAGCAGAGCGACATAATCTTATTAGATTGTGGTTATCGTATTCTTACTGAGGCAGCAGAAATTTCAAAATGTTATTAAGTTTTTAAGGTTTATTTATATTTATTACAATAAAGCTGATATTATACAGGGTGGGCCAAATGAGACCTACTAATGTTAAACACTAATAACTCTTGTAATAATCGCTTATTTTGATTAATTTTTTGTATACAATGAATATATTTTATGGAAATTATGTACAAATGTAAACCATTATTCTCGATACAGAGATCGGCTCTTTTTAACGCGTTTTCCATTACACCACGTAATGTTTCTGGTTGAAGGCTCAGTATTTCGTCTCGAATATTCTGCTTCAGCTGTCTAATAGTCTCTGGTTTGTTAATATGCACTTTGTCTTTTAAATATCCCCATAAAAAGTCGGACGCTATTAAATCTGGCGAGCGAGGTGGCCAAGGGAAATCTGAATTTTTTTTTTAAATCAGACGTTCGCCAAAAATTTCACTTTTTTGGCCATAACAACGCATCAAACAATACATTTGGATGGATTTGCAACTGATGCTGGTGTATTTCCCTTGGATTTTCAGAGCCCCAAAATCTACAGTTTTGTTTGTTGACATGACCATTTAAATGAAAATGCGCTTCATCCGACATCAAAACATTATTTAGAAAATCTATTTGTGTGGCTAATAAATTTCCAAGAATTCAGTTATAACCTACAAAAAGAAAAAAATAATTAAATCAAAAAATACAAAAGTTATTTAAGTTATTTGGCCCACCCGATACATACACCAGGGTTTTTCCTCTTATAATTTTCAGCGTTGGTAAATGATGAACAAAAAACACAATGAGAAAACCATAAAATATGACTGAAAATAATTTAATTACTCGCAAATTAATGATTTGTAGAATTCCAAAGACTCTTTAGAAACTTTATAAAATTTCGTTAAAACTTCCAAGTATGAGTCTCATTAAAATATTCGAGATTCGTTCATAAATTAATTATCCTCTCGTCAAAATTATGTATCATTAAAATTTTACAGTCTCTGTTCAGAAGTAATTGTGCTCTGCCCCAAGCGTTTACGTTTTAAATCTGTGATATTGAAAACAAACTTTAAAAGGAAAGACAACATTTTCTAGTCGGTTAGTACTTCCCACGTTTTATTTCCCAAGACTTAAAAAAATTAATGTTGTTATGAATCATTCAGTAGATTAAGTACACATTGGCGACTCATATATTGACTAATGCAGACGCATGTAACGTGCAACCATTTTAAGTAAATACTATTTCCACATTACGGTTTTTAACACAATGAACGACGATTAATTACGTGAGGGAATGACAATGATTAACAGTATAATGTGAAAGACCACGTTATAATACTAATGTATATGTCATCGAGACATGTGTATACGCGAGTATAATAATTTCTTATTTATAAGGAAAGAAACTCTTTACAATTACAAATGGGTAGCTTTTTATTAATTAATACTAAAATATCTACAATAAAAATTATCTTGTATGCTAGGATTTTATTGCATATTTCACATATTCTGTGAATGTTTCAAAATAGTATTTTACTGATTTATAAATAAAATATATCAAAGTGTCATAGAAATAAGGTACGCTCAAAATAAATTATTTATGTATTAAGAGGAACGGTTACTGCACTACCAAAATGTATCGGTCCGGGTCGGTTATTATCAAAAGAGCCAATTTCTTAGAATTTTAATAAGTGTACCCAATACGACTCTAGTTTGGAGGTGGAACTAAATTGAAATTCGAATATTTGTTCCTCTTAAGCAAGACCAATATTTGGGTAAAGAAGTCATAAGGTCACAAAATATTATTTTACGGTTAAAGATCAATACGAGCTTTAACGAAAAAAGAAAAAGCTTAATTTTTGAATCTTTTTCTATAGCCATAAATTGAACGATTACAAAAAATTGTGCGGTAAATACTTTGCAGAAGAATAATGTGTTAGCAGAAATAATAATAAAATGTTAAAAGAAAAATATACTAGTCTTACACGGTTATTTGATATTTATCACGTGTTTGTTTTCTGACCAATATCAATTTTGTAAATTCATAAATAAGGTTGTTAAATATAAAAATCTAGGAGGTGGCTTTATCGCGAGAATATATTTAATAAAAATTTCTTACACAGGCTGTTTCATATCTTCAGGTACAAACATTAAGGGTATGTGTTGTTTGATATGCTGGGTGGAGTAATTATAGTTTCATTAAAAATAATTAAATTTTGTTTGTTTATTTTACTAGTATTACGTAATTTAAGATATTGATTACCTACTTTTATTGTTTCATTGTTTGTTTTTAATAGAAAAACGAATCCAGTGCCGTAATACAAAAAATGTTGCAGGTAAACTACCCTTAATTTTTTGAACTTTAAAAATATTCTTTTTGATTCGTAATCAGCATACCAAACAACATACACCTTTAACGTATGTATTCGAAGTTATGAAACATTCGGTATTTGTAATAAGAAAGCGACAATTTAATATTTTCTATATTATTGCACAATAAGATATTTTCTTTTTTCTATCGTTTTCTGGCTTTGATTCCGTGGCAAATTTCTAATTGATAAGTGATTACTTATCGAAAAGAAGGTAGTAAATAGAAGATAATAACAGAAAATTATTAAAAATCATAGCAACTAAGAAAACTAACGTTACCAAGTAGGTATTATACTTAACCTTATCTATTCGTACTACCTACGTAACTTTTTATATTAATTTATTATTTTATTAGGTAGGTATGTACCTATGTTTACTTTTTCCAACGAAACACGTTCAAATTTGCACTAGTACTGGTAGTAGTAAGTTTCTGTTTAGAAATATAAAATATAAGCAGCATTCATTATTTCATACAGCATCCAGCATAATGGTTAGAAGTTAATGTCTACTCGTAATTTCGTAATTATGTTTGTTGTTGGACAAACGAATTGAAATTGGAACGAATATTTTGACAATTTTCAGTTAAAAACTGAATGAAAATGTCCGTCAATCAGCAATCTAAGTTTGTCACTTTAAAGTGACACATTTACTTAAAATACAGCTGAAATTCTAGCGCCGATTTGGTCGAAAACCATTCAGAACAAATTTGGATGTGAAAAGTTTTAAAAAGAACAAAAAACCGATGGGGTGAAGTAAGAAAAAGAAAAAGTTTTTAATGGAAAATTACCAACAGAACTCGGCGCCGGACGAAATTTTCTTTCTCGAAGTGCGAGTGGTTTAAGCGAGAAACAGATGGCCCTTCATAACCCAGCCATGCAAACAATGTACTGTCGCCAAGGTATTTTTTCTTGGAGAAAATCAATGCCAGACTCAACACTTCTAAGAGAAAAACGTGTTTGAATATTCGGCAGCAATTATAATCTCAGAAATTTTTCTTATTTCATAATATCTTAAACTAGAATGAACTATAGTTACAGAAACTATAGAGTTTTTATTTTTACTATAAATCGTCGGTTTATTTGTACAAACAGTATCATAACTACATTGGGTTTTAAACATAATAAAGACATAATATGCTCGCATTATGTATTGAAACGTGATTTAAACAACTGGTTATATCAGTAGAGTATGGCGCCACACTATTATTCTTCAATTTTTTTATGTTATTATGTTTTTTATGAGTACTTATCATGCCAATCCTGTGCAAGCTCTTTTGTTGGACGCTAAGTTAATACTTGGAATGGTTAATAATGTAGATTTACAGATGTTCATTTTTAGTGGCGCACCATTGCTAACTCGAGAAGTATAAGAGGTACCTAAGTTGGTTAAATTAGCAAACAATTTCTATTTTATATGACTACTTTAAGGACGAAACAATAATTTTTTTAGACCATTGGTTCTCAAACTACGTGGTGCAACTTTCTTATTTCAAAAGAGGAACCTATTTTTTTAATTTGCTTATTCGATTCAGTATTTTTACTTCCTTGTACGAAGTAAGGAAGTATTGTAATCGCGAAAAATTTCGGTTCTCAGATTTTGACGGAAATATCCGTTTTGACCTTTTCTGAATCCATTATGACTAGTTTCGTCGTGACGTCTGTACGTACGTGCGTGCGTACGTACGTGCGTACGTACGTACGTACGGACGTATGTGTGTCGCATAACTCAAATACGGTTAGACGTAGAAAGCTGAAATTTTGTATTTAGGACTGTTATAGCATCTAGTTGTGCACCTCCTATTTTTGGTTTCAATCTACAAACCGGAAGTAGTAAATTTAAAAAAAAAATTGATAAATAATTAATTTTAGGCAATTTTTTTTATTTTAAATGAAAGATTATGTGATTATTATCTACAATCGGTATTTTATAAATTTTTCTGTATCTTCTATCATTTAAGAATAATTAAAGTATATACCTACTTATAATTTAATATTTCGGTATCTTGTAGTCCATGATCGATTAACATTTGTTACTAGGTAAAATTTAAATGATTATGACATGACAGTGACAATAGCAGTGACAATAGTAAAATATCGTTTATATCTTCTTCTGCAGTTTAAATAAAATGACTAAAATATATTTGTGAGTATACTAGTATAATAAGTTAAAGAATTTTTTATATTATTCTACATTTTAGTTATTAAGAAAATTATGAACAAACAAGGCGTACAAGGAAGTCATGTGGTGTCCACGTCAGATTTTTTTTCTGAATTCAACGAGATATTAGTATCATACTCTTGCATAACAAAAACATAAGAAAAACGCTACTTTTATTGAGAATTATGATGATTTAATTTAAATTTTATTGTTACAAGAGTGCTATGGAAGAAAATAATGGAATATTTTGTTTCATATTAATTGTTAGTTAAAAAGATTCTAGTATAACCATTATACTACACTGATCAGACCAAATAAGGTAGAACACACCGGTTAGAAACCCTACACCCTACTGAGTACTTAGTAGTTCGAACCCTGAACTCATACACTCAGTAGCAATCTTGATCTCTTGATTAAAATCAAAGAATCTTTTTCAATAACAAATAACAATTAATTAGCACTCTTGTAACAATCAGATTTTAATTAAATTATCATAATTTTCAACAGCGTTTTTCTCATGTTTTTGTTATTTCAGGGTATGAAACTAATATCTTGTTGAATTCAGAAAAATATACTGAATCGAATAAACGAATAAAAATAATAAGTCCCCATTTGAAATAAGAAAGTAAAACCTCGTAGTTTGAGAACCACTGGTCTAATTTTTTTTTGTTTCGTTCATTAAAGTAGTCATATAAAACAGAAAGTGTTTGCTAATTTAGTCAACTTCCGTAACTCTTATATTTCTCGAGATAGCAATGGTGCGCCACTTAAAATGAACAAACCAGACCGTGAAAATTTCTGATCTTATCCAGATTCGAACCCACGACCTTCGTGACCGCGTCTACAAGTCCAGACGTCCAAGCAAGCGTTCTAAAACACTGCGCTATTCCGTTGTTTTCTTGTTTTCATAAAGATATGTTTGTATTTTCTTTATTTATTTTCTGTGCAAATATTAACTATTTACTTTAAAATGATGAAGTTATTGAATTTCATCAAAATAACGTAACGTAATATCATAGGCTTTTATACCCACTTAAATAAACATCTCTTTGCATAATGCCGGTGATTTTCATCCAAGAAAGTAATTTGAAACAGGGAGAAAGAAGCAAATAATCCTTACATCACACAAATTCTTTTCTGCAAATAATAATATTCAAGGAATCATGAGAACAGCTGCGTAAAAAATCTGACGTGGCCATCACACAACCTTCCGCCATATCTAGACTTATAAACATAAATGTATACGTACAATCCGGTGCCCATTTAAAATATACAAATAAAAATCTAAAATATTCAAACACAGAAATTTGCATCACCTGAATAAAAAGATTCATTCACAGGAAAACTCTGCTGTGCTGAAGCCATCCTCCGTTCAATTACTACATTTAATATCTTACTTACGACTTATATAGCGCTAGTATGCCAACTTGTCACCCGTCGCACCTGTCAATATTTTTTACGCAGAAACAAAAATCAACCGATCATGGATTACAAGATATCAACGTTTTATTTGATAAATTTATTTTTTAAATTTTACTGCAGTTCTTTAATGCTACCTTATAAATACAATATTTTTGTAAATTAAGATGCAATTAACTTTTCCTCTTCTTATTACAAATAAATACTATATTTTTCCAAATTTATATAGAATTTTGACAATTAACCTTTTCAATCTTCAAAAAATATCACTTCCGATGAAGATATTTGTACCAAAATCTAATGAACTCTTCCAATTTATATACAAATGTTAAATACCAAATATCAAAATATTCGGGTAATTCGTATTTGAGTTATACGACTAACACCCGGCCTTGACCACACACACACATACATACATACACACACACACATACACACAGACATCATCGTGAAACTATCAAAAATGAGTTGTAAGGACCCTAATTCGTGCTCATCCACTAAAAACTCACTATCCGATTTTTTCCATGATTCCAATACCTTCCTTTACAGGTAAGCGGAAGGTAAAAAGCGACTGACGAAGCAAAGCACGCGATATTCAAACCACCTAACCTAACTTATCGTTCTCGCGATGATCACTCCGCACGCGTCCTGCGGCCACAATCGTAACTAGCGCGCTCGGTAATAAACAGCACATAACGACAGCGCTGCTACGGAGCGGCGTATGATTTATATTCATAAATTACCAGGGCTGATTACAGGCGACGTAATTTTATGATAAATATGTAATGACGTTTGGAGGCTTCGGAATCGTTTACGAGGTGTAGGCCGCATTCAAACGGCCATAAATTATGACAAATGATAGAGCAGGACGCAAGGGTACGATTAAAAATTTCCTCTCGCTGCGGCGAGTGATACAGCGACGTACGACGTGTTATCAATTTATAACAGACTTGCGGAAGGAGAATATGTGCAGTGATAACGGGAATCGCGACTTGATTCGGTATCTGAATGATAAAAAATTTATATAATCTATTTCATAATATCCCAATTCCAACCTTATTTATAAATTTACGAGGTGTGTAATTGTGTGGCATTCTGTTGGAATGATGAGTAGTTGTTGTAGGGATACGACTATAAAAACCTGATAAAAAGCAAGTATAGGTATAACAGAAAAGAAATCTTTAAGGTGCTACACTTGTGCCAAAAATATAGTGAAAAAGTGACCTTGCTATATTACAAACTGAGTTCTTGTTAGTAGACTAACCACAAAAAAAATTAAAAAATACAAGTTAAAATTTAGGCTAAAAAAGGCTCTCCTGAAAAATTAAAAATAATATATTTGATATAAAAATGTCTGTAAAATCGAATGCTTCAAACCGGAAGTCGATTTTTCTATCCGTTCGCAAGTTACAACCGTTTTTGTGTCAGGAAACAAAGTTAAGGAATGATTTAATTAGCTTCGTTCTACTAAAATATATTTTCTCGTTTTTCTCGAAACCTATTTGTTCTATGTAAAAAAGTTATAGTATCTTTTTGTAGGAAATTTTATAAGCTACAATATTATAATAACAAAATTTACCGTAAAATTTAAAATTACAAAGTTTAAAAAAAAAAAAATTTAATATGGCGGCTCGAGCACACTTTCTGCTGCTCGGGACTCATCGGTATCTTGCATGTTACAAATTTTTTATAACTGCAAATTTTCAGAAGTCTCCTACTTTTTATTTATTTAATGCAATTTTCTTAGACTAGTAGCTGAATTATTAATTTATTTCTTGTAATTGGATAAAGTGTCGTCATCATTACATTACTTATATGGCCTGTATGTCTAAGCTGTTATGTTGTGAATAGCGAAATTACTGATTTTTTTCTAATTAGAAAGCAGGAAATTCAAGTATATTATTTCTATAGTTTGGTAATTTATTTACCGCCATCTGTGATATGATTCCATCAAATTTCACGCGGATGCTCGATACAAACATCAAAATAACAAAATGTAGCATTTATACTGCATATGACCGTTTATCTAAATCTGTTTTAAGAAGTCTATAAATATAGTTGATGACGACATAAACGCACATCTCAGTGCCGAGGTCATGCCATTATAACCAATACATCACCAACTTTACCAACAACTCACATTGTACACTATACACATTCTATATACGGAAAAAGACGTAAATATCGCTTCTCAACGCGTCTTTGATGTTTTATAGAGACATAAAACGTGTTTATGTTATGTATGTAGGTTAAAAATGTTCAATATGATCGAACTATTTTCATACATTACAAATATACTCTTTTGAAATACAAATTTTACTTTATTCATAAAGGAAATAAAGACGTCGCTCAAAGGTGTAATAAATAAACTTAAAGCCACATTATAGCGCTGCCTCGAAGAATATACATACTAGAAATTCTATATCTAATGGTATTTCGACTTATTGAATAAGAAATAGTAAATCTAATTTTCACATAAAAGTATTGTGAAGTAAATAAAAATGCTACTTTATATCAATTTGTGTAGATTAGATCACATTTTGTACTTCTTTATCGTTTTATCATAAGTAATAGTAATATAATAAGAGCCAGAAATTTATTGATAAAATTACAAATAGTTGTCGTTTCTATACACAGAAATTATGAGTAATTTTACAAAATTAAATTATGGATAGAAATATACAGAGTGATTCATCGTAACTTACTTATTTCAAAACGCAATAATGCCCATTTTATGAATCAGAAACTTTTTATTTTTATTTTATAATGTAGGTATATATCTAAAGTTTTGTTTCACCCAGTTTTCAAAATCATATCAGGTAGGTGACGCCCCCCATTGTCTATAAACTGAATAAGCCGATTTTTGTCGTTTGTCATAACCCTTTCCAGCATGGCAGCGGGTATGTTGGCTATTGCGGCCCGGATGTTGGCCTTCAGGTCTTCTAGGGTCCTTGGACGGTTGACGTAAAAGCGGGATTTCAAAAAAATTCACAAAAATATCACAAGAAGCCAAATCGGGCGATCGCTGGTCACTCCAAATCGCACCTTATTGAGACGAGGCGCCCCGGGAAGTGTTCCCTCGAAACAGTCATCGATGCTGCTCCGTGCTCCAACGCACGATGGCGACTGGCCGGGTGGGGAACAAAACTTTAAAAGTGCACCTGTCGAATGAGATCCCTCTCTCCCCACTACGATACCTACAGCCTGAATGGCAAACATTTTAAAAAAGCAAGTTATAATGAATCATCCTATAATACGATTTATAAACTCTTATTGATGATTTTTGCTTCAAGAAATCTATATTAGAATCAGAACTGAATTTATAGTGACGAAATACAAATAGCATTTGCTTATAACTCCAACAATATTTGTCTCCTTAAAATATAAAATATTTGTTCTTTTAATTTCTTGGAATATATTTTCTTTATTATATTTATACACAAATAATAAATAGGTAGGTAGCAATCCCAGGAAACACACATATGAATGATACATAACATTTGGAGATATTTTAAGGCACAAAGTAATATTACGTATATTCATAAATTATACATTATCTATCTCTCTTGAATCATATTATATGTATATTTTTTTAATTACGTGTCATACACATAACATTACATATTATATATAGTACGATTGTAATATTAATTATAAGATATATAAGTAACATAATTTAGATAGGTATATTTAATATCACACATCTTATATATCATATACATAACATTACATTGTATACACAATACTTTTGTAATATTAATTACAAATTATACTGAAATATGTAAGTTCCATAAATAATGGTACATATTGTAAACATCACACATTTTATATGTATGATATACGAAGTTTTAAATATTATTTAAATATTACTTTTGATGTACTGATTATATTAATTTATGTCTGCAATATTTTTGATGTAACAGTAATAATACCTATAGATAGGTACCTCTACCTATTATACTACTTATTGTTACTTCAACATAAACAAACTAATTATGAATTAGTTTAGTATGTTCAATTCAATATTATTTCTTGCGAGTGTGATAGTGTTACCCCAGCAAACACATAGACGATAAAAATGTTTTAGCTTTTAGTCATACGAGTACTATTTATTAAGAAATAGATGCACCGGCACTATGCAATCGAATGTGCAAGAGCATACGAAGAAAATATTCATCAAATTTAAATAATTGGTTTTTAAGCAATATAAACAGAGTAATCTAAGAATACCTACTCAATGGGTATTTAAAAAAATATATTATGGAGTGTTTGTAAGTAAACAAAGTAATATTAATGTTCATACCTCAGCAAAAAATAGCAGTTTTTTATTAATAACATACGGCGGGCAAAGCTTAAACAACAATATTATTTTTAAAATTCAAATATGATTTTTTTATTATTTTGCATTAATATTTAACATAACGTATACGATTTTAATTTGTATTAATTGTTGTTGAAATTGTTCACATTTTATTAATATTGTTATTATCGGTTATTATGGCTAAAAAGGCGCCTGTTTTTAAATTCCAGTTTAGCTCAGACGTCAACGTGTGGTCATGGCAGTCCAAAGGTCCCGGGTTCAATTCCAGTAGTCAGCCAAATTCAAAAATCGACAAATAGTGTAATTGAATCGAATTGAATGAAAGCATGGTAGTAAATTGCAATAAAAATCTACCTTCTGAAATGCATTTTTATACGTTAAGCTTTATAATCTAATTTATTTTTATTTTTAAAATATATTACAATGAAATATTTCATTAATATTAATTTATATACATAACACCCATATTTCAAATTTGTGGCTGATATGTTAAAGTTACATGTCATCAATATGTTATAAACTTATGTATGTTATGTATACGATACAATGTTCCAGGGCGGACATTCCGCCTTACATGTAACTTACAAGTATATTACATAACATATTACTTTTTAAACTTAAAGAACGCGTGTTTCATGTTTTAAATGTATATGTTATATTACTGTGTTTGCTGGGATAGATATTTTTTTTGATAAATATTAATATTCACAACACAAAAATACATAGATCAAATTAAATTACAAGTAGGTACACCACAAAATAACTCCAACAATATTTGTCTCCTTAAAATATAAAATATTTGTTCTTTTAATTTCTTGGAATATATTTTCTTTATTATATTTATACACAGATAATAAAAAGGTAGCTAACAATTGATATTTTTTTAGATAAATATTAATATTCACAACCTCCAAATACATACATCAAATTAAATTATAAGTAGGTAGGTACACCACAAAGCAGACTAATGTTACAATATATATTACAACTCTAGTTTAGTAACTAGAATTTCTATTTGCAATGTGAACAAATAGGGTAGGGGAAACAAGTGGGAAGGAGGGGTAATGTATGCTGCGTCCCCAACCTCACTCATGCCTAACAACAATGCGTAATTTGATTAATTTCGTTGATTTGTACATATGACGCGTAACTAGCTAACCAGAGGCTCGGGAAATGCAACAAATGTACAGGTAAATTAAATAAATTGCTTCATTTGTAATTTGTGTGTTGCGATGCTCATAAAATAACTGCAATGTGGTAATAGCATGGCTATGACCAGTTTTTCGTGTGTGTACATGTTTGACATTATTTTATAATTGAACCAATATTTTCGTTAAAACAATTAGGTACATTTTTCAATTTATTTTTAGTTGGCAGCCAATACAAAAAATTGTGCATCACAAATATTTTGCGACAAGTTACAACTGCAAATTTAGTCATTATTGGAAACAAATATATTTTTAAATTTTTTCATATAAGTACCACGAACCGTACTATGATACTCGGTATCACATTAGTTTACAGTGTAGGTAATTGTTAAATTATTGGTATAGATTTCAACTTCAAATAAATAAAATTTGATTTAGCTATTCTATAGAAATTAGGTTGTGGCTTGACATCAAAATTACGAGTAGGTACATACATTTGAGTTTAGCAGGATGGCTATAGCTAAAGGCTACACAAAAATAGTCACTCACTGTAATTATTAGAGATGGGAATTTAGGATTTAAAATTTGAAAAAATAGGTTCCTAAAAAGGTTAATAAAATTCTCGTTTTAGGTACAAAATATCTAAAATTAGGTTCCAAAAAAAGTATTTTAGGTTATAATTTTTTTTAAATATTTTATTATATTGATATAAATAAACATTTATTCATAAATATTCATAAATAAAATAATAAACAAAAATAAAAATTTACAGGTTTGTAAATATAAATAAACATTTACTCTATACTATAAATTATTGGTGAAATTCTGTGCAAATTTTATATACTTTAGGTTTAAAAAAATTAGTTACGGTTGTACAATCATCAATTTGTACAGAATTCTAGCACCAATAACAAGCACAGTCTACACTACAGCCAGTGTGGTGCGACTCGTATACCACGTGACTAAAATTTTAGTTTTTGCACCGACCGCTAGATGACAGCTATATTGAATTTCAAATACTTTTTAAAATGGGCGAGGAAAATAACTGCAGAAGTACAAAAATAAAAATTGACAACTTAAAAAATACAAATATCTGTGAATGTTAAATTTTAAAAAAAGAAAAAAAAATAAAACACGATTTAGGAACATAAAAATATGATTTAGGTACAAAAATAGTAAAATTAGGTCAAAATGTTAAAAAGCCACGATTTTAGGAAAAATAGGTAAAATCATATTGGGTTCAAATGAAAGCATTTTCTTCAAAACGGATTTTGTATTATGACACATAAAAATAGTACTCACGTAGAAAAAAAGGAAAAATCCCTAAATTCCCATCTCTAGTAATTATATTATATTATTACTTTAAGTTTTCTTTTAAATAGTTACTATTTTATGTTTAAAATGCTACTTACTTACAGAGGCGGATTTAATATATTTTGAGCCCCAGGCAAAATTCTTATTTCGGGCCCCTTATTAAAAAAAACTGCATAGTAGGTATAGTACAACAATACTTTAATTTATTTTTTTATCTAATAAATAACAACAACAAAATTACAAAATAAAGTAGAATAAAAAACAAAAAAATCTGATGTGGCCACCACAAGACCGCCCGCCATACCTACTTTATTCTTTTTACTTATTACCTATTCAAATATATTAATATATAAGTAGGTACTATTACTACTGCTACTACTCACAAATAGGTATATTTTAGTCATTTAATTTACACTGCAGAAGAAGATATAAACGATATTTTACTATTGTCACTGTGACTGTCATGTCATAATCATTTAAATTTTACGTAGCAACAAATGTTATACGATCATGGACTACAAGATACCGAAATACCAAATTATAAGTATTATACTTTAATTATTCTTAAATGATATCAGATACAAAAAAATTTATAAAATACCGATTGTAGGTAATAATCACACAATCTTTCATTAAAAATTTAAAAAATTGTCTTCAATTAATTATTTATTGAAATATTTTTAAAAAGTACGACTTCCAGTTTATAGATTGAAACCAAAATTATATTGGGCTTTTAAGAATCGTCTTGAAACATTTTTCTGGGGACGTTTTGCCGGATCCATTTGCGTCGGGACATTCGTGTTTGGGGAAGTTTTACTGGGGACTTTTTGCCAGGTACGTTTTCCTGGGTACTATTTCTACCGGTAGATCTTAAGGCCAGTTCTACCCTGATTGCTGGGATTATTCTTTGTTTTGATTGTTTTACGACACGTTGTGGTGTGAACTGTGAAGTTAGGCGCTAGAGGCAGTAGCCGAAGTAGCGGCAGAAGAACTTCTCTGGGGTGGTCCAGATGCAGACAACACACGGAGGAGTCCTGGACTAATTATAGCATTCATCAAACGGACAAAGAGACCAGTTATTGGTGATTTATAGAGTATTTTAAATTAGGATTAAGGATGTTGAATTGAAATTATTTCAAAAGAAGTTTGTGTCGTTTTTAAATCTAAACGGCAAATATACTTTGTTACATTTATCATGAAACACAAAGATGGTATTTTTAAATTTACGAAATATCGGGTAACAAATTTTTTTATAACAACTATATACAGTATTCACAATTTATCATTGTCAACATTTTCTGTAGTATATTGTATAGTATAGTAACAATGAGTTTAAGGGATCCAAGATGTTTGTATCATGAAAAATCTTGAGAGGAAGGTCTTCTGAATCTAGCTTTTATTTTTTTATTGCAGATTAAAACATTTTTTAGTTAATAGAACGTTTCGAGAGATTATAATGATTATAGTGATTAGTAATAGTTGGTAATAGTAGGTATGATAATAACGTTCTTTTAAATTAATATTTTAAAATGTAATAAAACAATTAAAAACTAGATTCTGAAGATCTTCCTCTTAAACTTTTCAGGAAATAGTAATGACATTTAAAGAAAAGTGTACAGGTATTAATTAATATTAATTTAAACCTTTGCAATTTTGAAACTAATTATTATGACAAATATTAGTTTTTAAAACAATTCTACAACCTTGATCGTAATTAAATAAAAAAGCTTTCAAACTCATTTTCACATTAAAAAAAGCTTTAATTGGCACCAATATAGTAGTTTTGTAAATTGATTACAAGACAAAATAGACATGCCGAACTCTACTACAAATTGAGAGCTCCTTCTATTTTCTTCAGCAAAAAACCTAGTATCTCTACCATTGTGGTCTAAAATCTTCGTTTGTAATTTTAAAATAATTTTAAATAAAACTACAGTAAATTAATTTAATATCATGTAAATTGTAGCTCAATAATTGTTCAATATGATTTTTAAAAAGCTCACACAGGATTTGTATTTCTTATTCAAGAGTATTCATGCTGTACTATATCAATAAACAAATTACTATGCAAATAGTGATTAAAAAATTATTACCTACTTTTCTATTTTTAGATTTTGACTTCAGTTTGTGCCGTTATCATAATATTTTCCTGGTTACAGCAGATTATAAGCACTACAAACTACACTTTATCATAATTAAAAGCACTTTTTTTGTTACATTTCACAATTCAATTAGTTTTATCCTCTTAATTCACATTTGATGTCTGCATCTTATCTTTACGGTAAGCGAGTGAAATTTTACGACCTTTTGGAAAATTTATTGGACATATCTAAATTGATTTTATTATAGCTAGCTGTAGCTACTTTGTAACAGATATACAAAGTAATAATGTTTTAGAAACTGCTTCACTTGTGCAAGTTAACATAAAATAATTTTCTTAAATTTGTAGGACCTCAGTTTTTGAGATAAGGAACGTATTATCAAATTTTCTAACAGGTATTCTAAAATGCTCAACAAATATGTAAAAATATTTAAGTTTACTATACATGTATATGCTATAGCCTAGCGATAGCCCGATAGCGATTATTAGATTACCAAGTTAATTTTACTTGACTATACAGGATGTTTTACAACTTCAGGATAAAATTAAATAGCAGATAGATGCAACATGACATACTGATCAATAGTAAAAAATAATAATTTTCGTCCATAACCCCGAACTCTGGACGAGTTGAAGTCGCCCAAGTTGAGAAAGCGATGTTGGAGAGAGTCTACGTTAACTTCTAAGAACGCCTCCAGAAATGCATCGTCAAAAACGGTCACCACATGATTGATGTCATTTCCACACTTAATTGTCATAAATGCTATTTCATTGCGAACCTGAATCCGTAAATAAATTTGTTTTTGAGTAAAAATTACCGATTTTATAATTTTTTTAAAAACAAACCTCCTTTGTGCCGGATCCTGTACTATATAAATATAAACAAATGGTTATCAAGGACATATTAAAATACAAAATTGATTTTTATTGAGCCCAGCTTGTACTTTAAAGCATTGGTTAAGGGCAGAGGGCGTTCCTCGCCCTTGGAACAGCTGTTGGACATGTTTGTGAGCGAAGGGTGCCATTCACCCGCGTTAGTCTTGATACGTCATTAGTTTAAGAGGCCACGCCTACTTCCGGACAGGAAACTGGGACAAAAATTTAACAACTCCCGTTCGAGGTTTTTTTTTTCAAGCAGCCAATCGATTATTGACGTTTAAGTGGACGCGGCGAATTGCAAAGTTCATGATACACTCACGCAATGGGGTTATTGTGAAGGCGTCAAGGTCAATCAATGACATTGCCAATTCTGTCGAGAACTTTCTAAGTGTCTCCCGTGACTGTGCCGTGCCGTTTTACCTTGATAACTTTGTGTGTAATCTCCGGTAGATTATAGCAAATATGGATTCACATTAAATAAGTTTCTTTCAGACTTTTCTAGAACTTAAATCGTGTTTGATTGTGCGTGATACCGAGATATACATAAAAAGTATCAATTTGAAGATCTTTTCGAGTGTCGAATGAACTCATTATTTTTAATTATGTACCTACTTACAAAATAGTTATTTGTATACCTAGGCTGCGAAATGTCTGTTTAGCGTCCGACAAAATATTTTCGCAGGAGAGTTATACACAATATTTTTTGTGCAATTGCTATGCATATAATTAAAAACACACATTTTAGTTTTTGTAACAATCTGTCAAAAATATCTGACATTGACATGCACAACTCAATATATTAATAAATTTACTTCGCAGCCGTTACTAATAGCAACGCGGCCGCGAAATGTATCGTACACATATAATTTCACTATGTAAGTGAAGATAACAATATTATATACAATATATATGTACTTACAATATTAAAATTTTTGTAGCTATACTATGTAATTTTGTTGTTATTATATTTTGTAAAATATTATGTAATATGTCAAAAGCTAGGGGGAAATCAGCAATGCGGAACCTATAAGCATTTTGAACACATTTTATTTTGATCAATTATTATTATTATTACAAATTTTTTACTTCGCCGCTTGAATTGTGCACGTCAATGGCAATTTTTTTTGACAGTTTCAAAAAAAAACTATTATTTCTCTCCTGTACTCTCTTAACAATCAAAGGAGGTTCCCATGAGTTGATGGCTGTTCATCCTATAGTACATAACGGTATTAAGGGGCTTTTATCACAGTAAAAAAGTATTTAACAAATTACTCCCAACCTATTAATCCTATAAATCTAAAAAAAAACATAGCAATTAGATAAAAAGAGACAACATGTGCTCATAAAACATAGGCTGTCAGCGCGGATACCTGAAATAACGAGGATTTGTGATCTAGCAGCGCTGAGCGATAAAACCCCCTTAATAAGTACCTATTCCTATGACTTATTCTTCTATATGTGAGGCTGCCACACCCAAGTAGGGTAAAAGGCGTAAATAGATAATATTTAATTTTACTTGTTTAAAAATTATTAAAAATTATACTGGTAAACCTGCGTAGTTCTGTGAATGGTTTTCATTTTTAAAAGAATTAGTCACAATCACTAACTAAATACCTAATACGAAAGATCGACCGTGTGATAAAACTAGAAATCTTCAATCTAACAGCAATTGCCATCACAAAAGATAACAACGTAGTATAGCGTATCGTATGCCGTTAAAGTAAAAATAGATTTGTTAGCTCAAAGCAAACTCGGATCTCAGTTGACAAAGATGAATGGGATGTGCGCGACCTAAACGCATTGTTTACACATTTATGGGATTTAGGATTTTGCCTTGCCTGTGCCTGTTGATGATCAAACATACCAGACTTTTTATTTAGAATTCAATTTGTACTATTCTTCATTTTAATTAACATCTATTTTTACTTCCTTGTACGGAGTAAGGAAGTATTGTAATCGCGAAAAATTTCGGTTCTCAGATTTTGACGGAAATATCCGTTTTGACCTTTTCTGAATCCATTATGACTAGTTTCGTCGTGACGTCTGTACGTACGTGCGTACGTGCGTACGTGCGTACGTGCGTACGTACGTGCGTACGGACGTATGTGTGTCGCATAACTCAAATACGGTTAGACGTAGAAAGCTGAAATTTTGTATTTAGGACTGTTATAGCATCTAGTTGTGCACCTCCTATTTTTGGTTTCAATCTTCAAACCGGAAGTAGTAAATTTAAAAAAAAATTTGATAA
Organism: Agonum fuliginosum; assembly: GCA_947534325.1. Taxonomy (NCBI): domain Eukaryota; kingdom Metazoa; phylum Arthropoda; class Insecta; order Coleoptera; family Carabidae; genus Agonum; species Agonum fuliginosum. The sequence continues at coordinate 57,712,209 of OX384029.1, read as the reverse complement.
ATAATTAATTTTAGGCAATTTTTTTTATTTTAAATGAAAGATTATGTGATTATTATCTACAATCGGTATTTTATAAATTTTTCTGTATCTTCTATCATTTAATAATAATTAAAGTATATACTTATAATTTAATATTTCGGTATCTTGTAGTCCATGATCGATTAACATTTGTTACTACGTAAAATTTAAATGATTATGACATGACAGTGACAGTAGCAGTGACAATAGTAAAATATCGTTTATATCTTCTTCTGCAGTTTAAATAAAATGACTAAAATATATTTGTGAGTATACTAGTATAATAAGTTAAAAGAATTTTTTATATTATTCTACATTTTAGTTATTAAGAAAAGTATGAACAAACAAGGCGTACAAGGAAGTCATGTGGTGTCCACGTCAGATTTTTTAACTATAATTTTAGTAGGTATAATAACACATTCGTGTTGATACAAAAATGTATTTACGTACAAGTATAGGAAGTAGGTAGGTACTATACTTGAAATTATTTTTTTAGTTTGGAAGAATTCCTTTTGGGTCAAGTTTATAATCCTACCTTACACTTATCTGCACATCTCAAAGTCCCACAAAGGATCGAACTTGTAAATTAGAGAATTAGTTACTTTTTAAGGGTATCGTCTCCACGTAGCTCAACACCGCGTTTGTCCTATGTTAATGCATAGAAACGCTCGCTAAAAATACGAAAAAGCAGTCTAGCAATTTCTACAATGCTCACGAAGTTTTATAGACAAAGCTAAATTTCATAAATTTAATTACAGACGAAGAATGCAACTAGGATTATGTCGAGTTACATTTTCTAATAAATCTTTTAATAATAAGAAAAAGCACGTAAAAAATTGCTTAAAACACACTTTTTCATTAATTTTGTATATGGATTTCAAAGATTTTTTCAGAATTCTAACTGGGCATAATCCTAGATTAATTCTTTCACAAAAATCTAGTACCTGTTTTTCCATCAAATTTTTAATATGCAATGACCAATGAGTAAAGCAGAAACTGCTACACCTCTAAACACGCAATATTTGTTACGGAGACGAGACCCTTAAAAGTGAGGCGTCAGAAGAATTGAATTGACATTCATACAGAAATTACTATTTTGTGTTTTGTCTTTGTTAAATTAAACAAACGAGACATATTGGTGTTGTTTGTTATTTTTCTTTGAAATAAATTAATATTTACTAACGTTACCTGTAGAAAAATAATCTTGTTGTTGTACAGGTACAAGTAGTAACTTTTGTGTTAACTATTAGGTAATTGTATTTAAAATCTATACAATTTAAATGCTTTTAATGAACTATTCTAATTATTGCATATTTTCATTATGTGCATTTAGTTAGTATGTATATAATTGATGACTAAACATAAACACAATTGTCATAAATTAAATTCCGTATGTTACACAGAATTCCAGAAATAATATTCATATTTGTCACAATTTTGCATTATTATTTGATGAGTTTGCATTATTAGCAAATACTAGTTAATTAGTGTTGATCAAATGAAAATATTCATATAACAAAAATTATGTTACATAAAAAAATACAACTGGTATAGTTGATTCCACGTAAGTTTGTGATTGCACAACATTATATCGTTTACACAGATATATAATTTGTGACAAAACCTCAATTTTATTTAAAAATATTTACCTCCCTACTTGCAGAAATAGGAATTGCGGATCCATTATTTGCATTTTAGAAACCTATACATTTATGTTTGTTATACAAAATCATTCGTCCATTATTGCGCAATCACAAACTTGCGTGGAATCAACTATAATACAATTTCCGCAATATTAATAAAAAGAAAATGATTCTATAGTAATTAATTCTCAGCTAGTAAAGAAAAGAGCTCAAGCTTATTACAAGAGAACTTTGCTTTTTATTTGCAATTACAACGCTTGTTTATCTAAACATAAATTCATCTATTACTTTTTGTTCTCCTCGAGAAAATAAAAGATAAAAAGAAAGGAAAGCAATTATTCTTAAGTAATTCCCCAGAAATGTCGTTTATCACTACACCTTGGGTAAACTCTGCGAAAATACTGCTATCAACAGTTTCAAAACAAACCGTTAAGAACGAGACAATCTTAAATTAAATTGGTATTTTTCTGGCTGAGCCCCCGCCGTCATAAGTCATATAAGTCTCGGGCGACGGGCGAGCGCCAGGCAGGAACTCGGGAGGGAACAGGAACGACAGGAAGACAGGGAACGAGGGGAAAACCGAGCAATTAGTGTGACACGCAGCCATCAGAGACCGTGGTGTCTTGCCCTGCCACCCACACTGCTGTAGACTGGGACTCCTTAAATTTAGGGGCGCAGCCTCGTTCATTTCGGTCCTGCTACAAGATTCTTCACAAGATTTATTAGCGCTTGTTTCGAATGTTTAATGAACTACTTTGAGAAAAAATCTATTTTAAATTACTCTGATTTGTTAAATATTTGCTTTTTATGCGGCATACGATTTTAGAATAATTAATACCACATGAGACGTCTTGGAACGTTAAGCTTTATTAAGAAATTAAGTTGGAACAGATGTTTGACGAATAGTGTGTGAATGCAGTAGGTATTAAAATCACATTCGACAGAATACTTTATTTATATTTACCTCTCGCCTCATATTCTATAAGAGAGTATTGTAAAGGGTCAGAATTTTCGAGAATGAGCTTTTGGTGGATAAGCACGTTTCAGGGTCTCTAGAATACGAATTTAATATTTTCACGATGATGTCTGGGTGTGTGTGTGTATCCGTATGTATGATGTATGAACGTATGGACGTATGTGACGATTTTTCGTCCACGATCATTTAAAAAGTATCATATTTAATAATATTTAAGGTTTTAATAAAGATCTTAACACAGGATAAGATTTTGGTAGAAATCCGCAAATCGGAAGTAGTACTTTTTGAAACTTGAAATAGTTTTCCTTAAATAAATTGATACATTATTTATTTATGACAATTTTTGCAATTAAAAATAAAAGAAAATATAATTATGTATGGGTTCAGTTAATTTTAAATACAATAATTCTACTTTTTTGTAATTTTAGTAGGTATCTTCCCACTTGACAAAATAAAATCCTCAGAACATTTCAAGAATGTGAACATCCCGGCTTGTTACTTGCTATATTTGCCCATTAACATCCTAATAATATCTTTGCGATTGCTAATGTCCGCCCTTGGTAACATCTATGTTACATCCCAATGTTGTAATTTGGTAATAATATCACAATTATGCATCCCATGTAATTCTCTGAGATGTTTGTATTGAGTATGTAATTTTTGATCGTACTCAGGATGTGGCTAGGATAGACTTACGTAACATCACTTAAAGTACAAGAATAAGATATTTTTAAACATCCCATGGACGATTCATGTCGTGGGTTGTTATCCATGAACATATGAAATTTACTTCTACACAAAATTTGAATTATTATGACAGTGACAGTACAGTTGACATCTTTTGGTTGCATCTTGGTTTACATTATCCTTAACATATTACATGAACATGAAACTATAAAATGTAAATAATAGATATTTATACACCAAGTGAGATACATGAATGTTTATTCAAGAGAAGAAAGTTTAGCCCCCGAGCCCGAAGGGCGAGTGGGATAATTTCTTCGAGTGAATAAACATTCGTATCTCACGTGGTTTATACAATATTTTATTCAATTTTGACGAATTTATTTCAAATATATAAATTATAAATTTATTTTGACATAACAAAAAAAAACTAATCAAAGTAGCCGTTAGTGGTAAGTTGTCATTGTTTTTATGCATTTTTGACGTAATAATAACAGTTTAAAACGCCAGAGTGATTTAAAAATGTGTTGAGTGATTTAAAAAAAATTTAATTCACTTGTGAAATAAAAAGTTGTTTAAAGTTGTTGTTATGGAGTTAATAATAGCTGTTTAAAACGTCAAAATTGAATAAAACTATTTATTAGATTAACAGAATAAGCAGAATTAGGCGGGAGGTCGTGTGCTGGCCACAGCAGATTATTTTATATCTATATGGCAATATGGCAAATGCAATTAATTCTAACAATTTCTTATTTGTTCGATTATTATTTGTAATATCAGATTTCCCAAAAAAATAGTAATATAAATCATTCAACACAATCAGTTTTTTCCTTCGTCGAATGTCATTTTAGCCGCGGATTGTGTTTCGAAATCAATAATGGAATAATGTCTTTAAGGAATTTAGAAAAGGATCTTCTGAAGAAAAGGATATTTTTTGCGTCCGAGAAAAACACTTTTTCTAAGATATATTATTCAGAAAAATTGATCAGAAGTATTCCCTGGCGAATGCTTTTTTCTTAACTTTCTGACGGCAGTTTAATAAATTTCACACACTGGAATTGTGTAATATAATATTCTGAGCTCCATTTATATGATATACGCGACGAACTGAAAAATTAAAATGGTGACAATATTTCTTTTAAGAGCCTAGTGCATATGGCAATAATACGCATTAAAAAACGAGTAATTTTTGTGATTATCTCAATCTAATACTGTTATACGTATGATGTTGTAGATTAAGGAAGCATACTAAAAGTGCGGAATCTCCAAAATCTTTAATTAATGTAATTAGTTTGGCTTTAATAATTATTATGCGAAAATCGGTGAAAATTGTACAAGTTTAGATAGAATTTATGGCAATTCTGTTAATAAAATTATAGTTTTATTGTTTTTCCGTACTTTTTACATCTATGTTCTACTCATTTTGTCTTTAAACTCAATTATCACTTTTATAGTTTATTCATGAGATCCTCACGAAATTCTAGTGTATAATTCCTTTTTATCTCTAATTGTTGTCGCACAATATAGTTTGAATTTTTCAATTCAACAATGCTTTGTCATTACTAATGTAAAATTTCAGATTTTTATTTTGAGCAATATAGCCAGAATCGTGAATTCTGATTCTATTGTAGCAATATTGCACTCAAGAAGTACAGCGCCTTAAGGCTCTACACTTGTTGAAAGCAATATTGCTGCAATAGAATCAAAATTCACGATTCTGGCTATATTGCTCAAAATAAAAATCTGAAATTTACCATAAGTAATTACGAACCATTATTTGATCGAAAAATTCATACAATACATTGTTGCGACAACAATTAGAGAAAATAAGAATTAAATTATGCATTTTAATATTACAAACTACGGCCTTATTTTTGCATATTTATTAATTTTATTTTAAATAGTCGATTCCTTGCATTGTTCGTGAGAGTGCTAAGAAAATATTTTTTGGCAAAAAAATTACACATCTGAGGAAAAAAATAGTAAAAAATCGGCCAAATTGACTATTTTTACTAATTTATTACTAAAATACTATGAAGTATTTCAAAAATATAATTTCTTAGCACTCTAGAGTCATCTTTTAACTATCTATATATAAAATATGAACAGTGTAGGTGTACTAACAAGAGCTCAGTTTGTAATACAGCAAGCTCCCTTTTTCACTATATTTTTGACACAAGTGTAGCGCCTTAACATGTTTTCCCGACTAAATATTTGTAAATATTTAAATCTAAAGCTTTGTAACGTCTAGTTGTCTATTTATTTACAACCATCTTTAGACTCCATAAAACAGGAAAGCACCTAAAAGTTTCAAGTTGAAAATCCTATATTTGTATCCGTTTTGCGTTAAAATATAGTACTCCACTAGCGGCAATATTGAGCCGATCATAAAAACGCAAAGAACCAGTAGCAATAAATCGTCGCTGAATCGGTTGTAAATTTTTTACTGCTCCCAGGGCTCCCACCCCGACCGAGGCTAGAGCAACCCCATCACCCGGAACGAGGCTAAAATGAGTCAGCAGAGCTTTATAAACAAAAACACGTGATATTATTATCATCGCGCACTTATAAATCTATTCGCTTGGGTAGGGTGACTGGATTCCTAATTTATAACTGTAATGGTAAGAGAACATTGCTCCAAGCAATTATCATTAATCAAATATTATGAATGTGAAAAGTTTTCGCGTACGCAGACGTTGTAGTAGCGTAGGAAGGGCTGAACTACGAATTAAATATATACCTAGTAACTCGTTGTCTACATAATAGGTGCCTACTATTCTTGGGTTAATTGCACTTATATAGTAGAAATGCTACAGTTATAGCGCAATAAAGTTTATCAAGTTTCATATAAATACCATTTTAGTATTTATGATAAAGTATATTAAGACAGGAGATGACACTGTTGATTTTGGATGTGTTTCCATGTCACACAATTTTACTCCGAAACAATCAAATTGGGTGGGGGAAGGAGGCCGCAGTGAAGTTAGCGCCGAGTTGTCAGTTTAAAATTTAAATAGATCTCCATTATCTCTAATTATCATAGGTATTTATAAACTTTATTTACCTACGTGGTTTATATTACATTTTATTCAATTTTGACATAATAATAATGAATTTAATTTTGCGAGTCTGAAATGTCAAGATAATTTTAAAATTGATGTTACTGTAAAAATAAAAGTTTGAAACGTCAATATTGAATAAAGCATCTTATTATATTATAAAATACAACATTTTAACTTCTGTAATCTGTAACAAAAATTCGACGTTTGTGGAAAAAAATCGCTAAGTCAATTTTTTTCATAAATCGTTAGGGGGACATTCAAAGAGCTTAAAACTGAGTTGTCACCCCCTTACCCCCTGCAATATTTGGGAAATCCAAAAACATTTTGTTAACAAATATTGTTAAGGACAGTATTATCTACAATTTATGTAGATATTGTCGTCGTAGAGCAGTGACCCAATGATACAAATTGTAGATACCTAATACTGTCCTTAACAATATTTGTTAACATAATTTCTCTCTACAACTTACTGTTTTCGCGAAATATCAAATCCAAAATGTTTTTGGATTTCCTAAAAATTGTAGGGGGCGAGGAGGTTTTAAGATCCTTGCATGCCTCTCTAACGATTTATGAAAAAAAATAACTGCGATTTTTTCCATCAAATTTTACAAATTTACTGGATTACTAAACGTGATCAATAAATGTATCAAAATTATGTGATAGGTTTTGACTTTAGATTTATACGGGTAAAGTGTTTAAATAGATTTTCTTACGGTAGCTCCGATGTTCGATTAATGTAAAATAATAGCAAAATTACATTTAATTAGTGGGCTGGTAAGTTTAGCATGCAAAACGCGACTTGAATCGTAATATATTCTGCAGCAGTTCCTACATCATTGCAGTGAGTTGAAACAACCTGACAATTTGGCAAAGCGTTCAAGCCGACGCGAAAACTAATTGGCAAAAAACGCGCACTACATTTTAACCAGGGCATCACGGTGGTTCGCCGGCAGCAGCATCGCCCCCTTCCACCCCCCACACCTCATACCTACGCAGCCTTTAAGCGTAAAGCAGATGCAAAGTGACAGCATGAACAATTAACCTGAAACACATTAGGCGTTCCACCCCAGAATGCGACTCATCCACGGAAAATGTACTGCATGTTACGGCTTGTTGCAGGAATTAGGGCACACCATCTTTCATGCTAGTTCACTCTACTCTTACAGCAAGAAACGTAATTCTTGCTGCTGCTGTTATATAATTAATTTTAGAATTAAGATAAGGAAAAAACCTGCTTAGTGGTACGATAAGAGATCTAGAAACTTCAGTATAGTTTGGATATCGGGTTTAAATGATACACAAAAATACAACTGAGCTGACTATATTGGAACCAAATATAAGCTTCCGGTTTAGTGCTGAATGTGAGTTAATTATTTCAAACTGTTCACAGCGCTCAAACAAGAAAAATCAGTCAATCGGTGTTTCTTGGTCCGATGCTCTTCTTAATGCCTGGATCCCACGAAGGAAATTATCGACAATAACAACAAACTTCTTTGATATAAAAGCAGCTTAACAAATTGCCATTAAAAAGTTGCTTGGAACATAGAAATTTGTGACAAAAGTTGCCTATTACGGCAACAAATTGTCCATAATTTCTGCACGCATCATACACCAAAAGACAGCTCAAATTTTGTCTTTAAGATTTACATACTTGATTTTCGACTATGTTACTGTATTAGGATCAAACATATATAGTCAGTAAAAGGATATAAATATAAAAATACATACCAAAGTACATATCTATCACACTCTTAACCCAACTTGGATGTAGGAACATCCCTCATAATATGGGTACTTATTTGTGTATGCGTTTACTAATAATTAATTACAGGGACGTAACTAGAATTTTTTTTAGGTGGGCCAAGGGTGGGCCAGTAAAAAATTAGAGTGGGCCATACTTTTTACAGGAGTAGGCCGAGCGATGCGTGGCAAAACAATTTTTCTCTGTGGAAAGAATTTGACTTAGTTACTTCTGAAATTAATTTCGTAGAAAAATAATACCCAGTTGAATATGACATCAAATATGTACCTATGCATAAATAAAAATCTGTTGTGGCCAGCACATGACCTCCCGCCTTGACACTGTAATATGTGAATTTGGATTTGGTTAGGCTACTTTTTGTAATTTTTGTTATAGTTCTTCAAGCAAAGTACCGATTCTATTGGCATTGAAATCAAATTAGCTCTTTGTAGATAAATTTTTTATTTTTATTACCTTATATCCAGTGATAATAATAATAATAATGAATCGATGATACTTCTTGACTGAATACGTTTAATGGAAGGATAAAAAGATAAAAACGTAATGGAATTCAGTCAATTTTTCATTTATTATATTTCGGCTCCTATAGGTTCTAAGTTTCAAACCCAGAAACTGTGTATACGTCTGTTCATCTATCACATTGACATTTCATTTTTGTTTTTATATTTTGTTCCTATATTATGATTTACAAATCGTGGTAGGTAAAATTACAAATTTTTGAAAATTAATTTTCCTTTATTGGTAAGAGATATAGAAACGATGTTAATTAAATATTGTAAAAGATAATTTGTTCTTTCAAATGTCGAATGACAAATTGTAACTATCGCAGTATTTTCTATATTTTTTCAAAAAATGTTAAAATGCTTCAAGAAAATACCATTTCCGGTTGGCAGATTTTTACCAAAATCTTATCAGCTCTTCATTAACATATATAAATGTATATTGCAAAATATTAAAATTTTATGTACAGTAGAATTTGAGATAATGAATCAGAACGAAAGACTATAGTAGGCGCACATACAGACACACACACACACACACACACACACACACACACACACACACACACACACACACACACACACACACACACACACACACACACACACACACACACACACACACACACACACACACACACACACACACACACACACAGACATCATCGTGAAAATAGTCAAAATAGGTTCTAAAGGTGCTAAAACGTGCTTATTGACAAAAATCTCGACATCGAATTTTTTCACGATCCCTATACCTCTCTAGGCGAGAGGTAAAAATTGCACAAGCACTCAGACTGACATACATTATATCTATTCTAAAATACAACATTTACCAACAATAAATCTATCCGCTATATCATATCCATATACATGTCTTTTGCCTCAATTAAATAAAAATAAATCGATATCTTCTCTTCCAAAGTATTATGTAAGGTATTATTAAATATTTTAAATATAAGTATCTCTTCTGTAAACTAATGTAAAAATATGGTAACATTTTTGGGTGGGCTAAGACCACCCAGGGCCACCCTTAGTTACGTCCCTGATTAATTAACAAATGGATAATGCAAACATGAAGAACAACTGTTTATCATATTATAACGCAGTCGGTTTATCCGCTTCAAATTTTAATAATCAATGACTATTGAACAAATTGTGAAAAGTTCTAACACAGAAACAAATGACATGAATATGGCAGTTTAATTTTTTAATTGAAACAAGTACTCTACCAAAAGGTTTTTAATTAATTATAACAAATCAAAGGAATTTTAATTACATAATTGTATGGAAGTAATTACTATTACAACTCCATAACTTATCAGATATTACTTAAAGCAAAATACCCGTAGCACTCAATTCAATAGTTCTTTTGGAAAAGGAAATACGCTCCGTCTCTTGTAACTACTCGTAGTGGCAGAGTTAGTGGACCAAAGCAATCAGGAATCAGACTCACAAATGAGGAATCACAGAGTCGAAACGATAGTAGTAGTTATCCGATCTGGAAGCGACAGAGGACACTGAGGATAACAGAGATTGAGGAAGAAGAAGGACAGCAATGGCGGCGGGGATAACGACGTCACACATCACAGAGGCTTCCTAATTGTTGCACTTGGGTACGACGGTGCGCGGTACATAGCGTTTGAGCAGTTTTTAATAAGGACCCGAAACTCGCGCGATTACAAGGAACGAATGGGTAGAGGGAAGGACTTAGAAAGGACGATCATTAGTGATCGTTTGTTCTACTTGTGGAAGCGCCGGGATGAGCTTAAAGTACCAGTGACGTACTACTGGAACGGGCGATGGAGTTACATCTTGCAGTACGACAACAATTATTGCGCAATTTGTTCTTGCAACAAGTGGTAAACGCTTGTAGGTTCGATATGATTTATTAATATTGGTTCTTGGTTTTCCCGGTGATAATAAGTGTAAATGATGGTTTTTGTAATACCAACTCGCAAAATAGGTATCGAAAAAAATTATAAGTAATTAATACAGGGTGTTTCATAACTTCAGGTACATACGTTAAGGGTAGTTTGATATGCTGATAACGAATCAAAAAAATTAAATTCATGTTTCCCAGTCATTGCCAGTGCCACTGGGTGAAGTAATTATTGTTTCATTAAAAATAATTAAATTTTGTAAGTTTATTTTACTAGTATTATGTAATTTAAGATGTTTGATTACCTATTTCTCTTGTTTGTGTTTAATAGGAAAACGAATCCAGTGCAGTACTACAAAAAATGCTGCAGGTAAACTACCCTTAATTTTTCAAATTTAAAAAAAATTATTTTTGATTCGTAATCAGAATATCACATAACATATAAGTACCTTTAACGTACCTACTCGAAGTTATAATACACTTTGTATATTATACAGGTGTTTCTATACTTTTGGATCAAATTTTAAGGGTATATGTAACACGTTCTACTGATAACGAAACAAAAAGAATTTTTCAAAAATTAAGGCTGGTTTACTTATGTTGAGTGCCACTAGTTATGATATATAGATGTTTGTATTATCCAACGCTGATATAGTGTAATTAATATTCTGTTTCTTTCACAGTAATGAATCCAGTGGCACTGAACATGTTTTCTTTAAGTAAACCACCCTTAATTTTACGAATTTTTGAAAAATTCTTTTTGTTCCGTTATCAATAGAACGTGTTACATATACCCTTAAAGTTTGATACATAAGTACAGAAATATCCTGTATACATACATCACTCTATATCCTAAAACAGAGTTAGAATAAATCCCTTTACAAAAATATTAATTCATTCCACATTCGATCATATCATTTAAAAACAAAATTTACACTAAAATATTTTAACATTAAAAGTGTGCATGGATCCAGCCACTGGTTAAATAACGTTTTAAGTTGATTGTCATTTTGAGTTGCAATAATTAAATTATAAAGATAAGTATAATTAATTTTTCGGATGAAATATGTATTACTAAGTATAAAAAGAATTTATCGGAATTTATCTATATTGGAGTTGAAAATTTGGACGCGTATAGAATATACGAGAAAGATTATATTCGAATTAAAACATGAATGTATAATGTAACAATGTATCTATTATTAAATATAATTAATAAATTCACAATATTAAATATTAAACTAACTAAAACGATGAAATTAATTAAAACATGTGCATTTTTGTATTAAATCTCTGCTATGAAAGCAAAATAATACTGAAAAGTGATCAATACCATTTATTTTTAGTAACTCAATGAAAATGGAACGTAATAAAATAATAAATAAAGCAACTGTCAGTTTTAAATATCAAATAATTGATTACATTATAATTAGTGTAAAATGAAATTAAATAGATAGGCGTAACCTTTTGAAACATTGTAGCAAAGTTGAGGTTAAGGACCAGTCGTGGAATTAGAAGGTGTTGTTTTGGGAGCGTCTTAAAAATCACCACTTTCAATATACTTAGTTGGTTAGTTGACTTCAAACTTCAATAAACAGAAAATTACCGATTTAATGAACACCTGATACATAAACTAAATACTCAGACCTTCCACTAAATGTATAAAACAAATATATCTTAAAAATAAGTTAAATTTACGCACAAAAGCGTAAATGCCGTGCCGCGGCTACATTTTAGAATTATTTCAACCCCAGCAAACGAAAAACTGATAACAGAAAAATCAGAGAAATGTCTGGTTCAGGGCTCAGGGGTACAGACATATGAATTATGAACTATTGTTTCTAAAAATAACTTAAAATAACAATAATCCAAAGCATAACAGTTCCTAATAACAGTTCCAAATGAAATAATAAAATTATTGCAATTACTATATTCTATTTGTTATGATATGGTTATTACTTTATTCTGAATAAAATATAACAGATAATCTATAAATAGTGTAGCACAAGCAAACACGTATATAATAAGTATATTACACCTCATTATATATTTACGATATTTATTCCTGTGATACAGTGAAATATGTATTATTAAAATTAATAACATTTTTTATTAAAAACATGGACAATTTCATCATTATTTTCAATCTAGAAACGTGTAATTTTCCTATTACTTTAACGTCAGGAACAGACAAACCTAGAAGTTGCTAACAGCGCCCAGCCTACTTTATCGATCAAAAGTAGCAACCGAGCGGGTGGTTCCGCATTTCCCTTTCGGAAGTTGGTGTAAAAACACGAGATAACGATTATAATTATAATCATCGCCTCAATGAGGCGAAGCAAATCAATCAGAATTCTTAACCAATCAGCATTTTGCCCTCAATTAATCCGCGAACGCTGTTATCATCACGGCCCCTGAATAATAACGCAGAGTCGTCAGATAAAGAAACGCGGTTTGAATTACGAAAATTTACGACCTCGACGATTTCGACGCTTCCAAGTTTATACCTAGGCGGGCTTGTGAATTATTGCCGTAGACTGAGAAGTAAGAGAATCGATGATGAACATTTTACAAAACTTTCTGTTTTACCTTTTACCAGAGATGTTAAGGCCGGAATGTAGCTGTCCACTATTTCGTCGAGAAAAACGAGAGATATATACAGATTTAGTGTGTCGAACAAAGGCAGCAATAGCGAACGCGCTCTAAAAGTGGCATCGTATTTGTATGATATTGTATTTATAAGACAAAAGAAATAATCAAACGCGTTATTTATATACTGTATAACATGTTACCTACAGTGCGACGCATGAATTTTAATAGATTTTGTATTTAAAATGCCCTAAATTAAACATGTAAAAGTAGTATTTTTCTCTTTATTCGGCATTTTATTTAAACAATACTATGAAAAAATTTGGAAAAATCGATGCGCCGCACTGTAGAATGAATATTAAATATTGTCGTAAAAAAATTTCAATGATCTTACGTTAGTATTAGATTCAATATTATACAAACCGTAGAGCACTGTTTTACCTCTTTCTGACAGCTACATTCCCGCCTTAATATTATTTCCTATTTGCGCCACAAAAGGACGCCATAAACTGTGAAAATGCACACTTTGCGTGTACTAGTTTGAAAAAGAAATAAAATAGTCGACTTTCTGCTCGATTCATCCCCTGTCTTATTTTCAGTTAATAGCTGTTTTATTAGTGAAACATGAAAGAAATGCAATTTCCCTTCATCAGCAAATAGTATGCATGTTCGTTAGTTAGAGTTCCCCTCGCGAGGATGAAATTACGAGCTTTGGCAGCTAAATTCTAGTAATCATCAGTGGTGCACTCAGCGGTTCGAAAATTCTACACTCGAGGAAAATAAAAACGCACCACTTGAAAATGCACCAAAAATGACACAATTTCAAAGTGCAATATCTCGGCTGCATTTCGACGAAATTGGATGAATCTTCGAGTTCTGAAAACGTTGAAGTCTTATCTTTAATGTGATTATAGCTAATGTTTAAAAAAATCCACTCCACCCTCTCCTACCCCCCCAAGAAAAACGAATGTATCTGATGTCCAAAAAGGTCCAACTTTGGCAACTCATACGGAGTGACAAAAAAATCGTGGACCTTATTGGCCAACAGGGTAATAAAGATCAGACTTTTTCTGCAAGGTCCGCAAAATTTCAAGTACCTACGATGATTTGGCGCTAAGTTATGAATTTTTGAAAAAAAGTGCCTTTTTGAGATTATTGGCCATAACTTCGCGAATTTTGCACGAAAATCAATAAATTTTGGATATCCGAGAACGTTGAAGGTTTCTCTATTCGGCCCTGTAAATTAATCTGCCACGAAACCAGATCCACCCTCTGCCACCCCCGGATAAAAAACCATGTTTTTGACTGAAAAATGTTCAATTGTAGCAACTTGTAGCGTGAGTAAAAAAAATCGTGGACCTTATTGCCCAACAGGACAATAAAGTTCAATTTTCTCAAAATTCAAGTACGTGCGATAATTTGGCACAAAGTTATGAATTTTTGAAAAAAAATTGTATTTTTGTGCTTTTTGCCCATAATTTGTCCGATTTCGCACCAAATTCGTTTATTTCTTAAAGAAATAAAAATTTTAAAGTCTTTTTTAGATAATTGTTAATGAAATTCAGAAACCTCAAAAAGGCACTTTTTTCAAAAATTCATAACTTCGCGCCAAATCATCGTAGGTCCTTGAAATTTTGCGGATCTTGAAGGAAAAAGTCTGATTTTTATTACCTTGTTGGCCAATAAGGTCCACGATTTTATTGTCACTCCGTATGAGTTGACAAAGTTGGACCTTTTTGAACATCAGATACATTCGTTTTTCTTAGGAGGGTGGGAGAGGGTGGAGTGGATTTTTTGTCACATTGGCTAATATCACATTAAAGATAAGACTTCAACGTTTTCAGAACTCGAAGATTCATCCAATTTCGTCGAAATGCAGCCGAGATATCGCACTTTGAAATTGTGTCATTTTTGGTGCATTTTTAAGTGGTGCGTTTTTATTTTCCTCGAGTGTAGTTGCACATTTGAGACTTGATTGAATTATTGCAAGTCCCCTAAGACTAATTTCAGATTAATTCGTGCTCATTCTACAAACTCAAAGTCTTTCTTAAAACAAGACAAACAAAGCAAAGTTCTGTAGAAAAGAGAGAGGAGCTCTGAAGTTTGATTGTAAACGAAGGATAGGGATAGCGAGTAGCAGGAAACTGTTTGGCATATCTCTTAACAGCAGCTTCGCTCGCAGAAATGGATCACTGGTCCACGTAATGTCGTTAGACGATAGTGGATTGCTGCAACTGTCGATGTGCTGCGTTGCATTTTCGATTGAGGAATGTTAATTTTGATCAGCAATTTAATTAATAATCATCAGCGGACCGAACACAACCGTTCGTTTAATAATAGCATGTCAAGAGTAATGAACGAGAAATCGAAACTTCGGAATTACGAATTAAAGCAAATTCATGCGATGTTTAGGTACATACAGTTAGCTAGGTAAGTACTCATTTAAATTACGAAGTGTCTATTGCACAAAAAAACGCGAAAAACGCGGAAAAACGCGAAAAAACGCGAGAAAACGCTACGCGAAATATAGTGTTGCCGATTATTTTTTTATATAAACTAATCTATGCTAACAAAACCCTTCTTGAGTCCAACAGAACACCATTTTTTATGCTAACAAAACCCTTCTTGAGTCCAACAGAACACCATTTTTTTATGCTAACAAAACCCTTCTTGAGTCGAACAGAACTCCGTTTTTTTTAACATAAACTCGACAACACTGTATTTCGCGTATCGCGTTTTTCCGTGTTTTTCCGCGTTTTCAGCGTTTCGCGTTTTTTTTGTGCCAATAGACACTTTCTTTAAATTATATTCTTTATTAGTAAATTCAAAAGTTTTATGTGTCCATGTATTTTATTTATAATCTGTATTGTATTTTTCGAAACAGGAAAATTTGATTTATGCAATCAAATCAGTATTATCAAATAACTAACTGAATATCATAGTTCATTATATTAATTGACAATGTACAATTCAATAATCCTCTTAAATTTCAGAATTAATATACTAATACTCGAATAAATCCAGCCCTCGAAATTCTACATTCAATCAAGTACGCTAACATGAAATTGTATACTGACCAATATTGTTGGACGATATTTCGATATTTTTGAAATATAGATATTCACATTTTTACGTTATCGATACCGAAATATAAATACATCGATATCTTTAATTTATCGATATTTCAATATAGGTATCGGTATATTGAAACTATATTGATATATCGATATAGTAGTTATAGAATATAGCACATTTTATTCTGATACATCGATAGTGACCATTTATTTTTTTGAAGAAATCAGTACAAAACTGAGCAATATCTATTTGCCTATATCTGATATTATTGAAAAGCTAAAATGAGAATTTAATAAATTATAAGAAAAGTAAGAAAATACGCCGACATTTTTTTTTGAAATATTTCACTCATCGTACATTTTTAAGTTTTACTTAAAGCTTTATGGAGGTCCAAATAAGAAATCAGTATAATCAGTATATAAAAAATCTGTACCTATGAAATATCTTTCAAATTGTTTTCAGTACAAGAGTCTGAAGTTCAGTACTGTTCTTAAAATTTGATGATCGTAAAACCGAACTATGTAGTAATTTGTTTTGCTATTGAAAGGCGGTAATGGGCTACTTGCATGATATTTTTGAAGAAGAGATAAAAATTTGGGACCCGTATTTTTCATTTTTTTTTAAATAATTAATGAAAATTGATTAATATATGGTGTGACGTAGAAGGCTGCCATAATGTCCAATACAAAATAGTGACCTCACAGAAAAATTCCTTTCTCAATTTAGTAAAAAAAATTTAAAATAAAATTTGTATTTTTACCAATGTTTTAGACCTAACATTAGGTTCATAATGTGAAAAATCTCATTTTCAGTACCATGCTAGTACCATGCTAGTACCCCATTGAATACAATTTAATAACAAATTATATCCTCATTTTAGGAAACAAAATAATATTAAAATTTTAAAATAAATACCTACGAGACGAAAATTGATTTGAAGAAAAGTGCGAATTTGCTAAACCTCCTGATGATGTAGTAAAATTAAACTGCCTTAGTCATTGAAGCTTTCAAGTCTTAGTAAAGCCTAGTGCACATAGTTTATTGAGAAAGCCTTCAAGCTTCTCAGTCTAAATAAACAGCACAAAGCTTTGGCCAGAGTGACCTAATCACATGAAACATGAACCACAAACAGCACGTGTACGGGGCTGATACGGCACCGTGAACAACGCTGCCTTGATCAACACACTCGTCGCGTATTCTAGGAGCTACGAGTAGTGTCCGAACTGGTATAACATGGGTCACTGCTTAAGGTAGTAAATCCATGGGTAGTGACAACCCAAAATATGACTTAAATTAATATACAGCATTCATTACAAGTCGTAGAATTTGAATAAAAATTAAAATTTATAGGTAACCGTTGAAATAACGAAGATAATTGAATTTAAAGTTGACACAAAAACGCGCTAAAATACATTGCGTATATGGAGGTTACCAGTAGATTTACTAAACGATTAGAAAATTTTATATCATAACAACCCAACACATATTTGGAAAACGAATATGTTATTCTTTGATATTTGAGGTATTTATTAGAAAAATAAAAAATATGAGTCACCGCAATAATGGTTGAGAAATCGCATGCAAAAGGTTCCAGTCTCAAGAAAAATTATGTTTTTGACGTACTACTACTGCATTTCAGTGTAAACTTAAATTTCAATTATATTTTTTATTTAATTGGATACCTATGATTTGTAATTTACATCCAAATCTACGATTTTTAATGATTTATTTCTGATTATTTGACTGCTTCGGCCTCACCTCACACCGAAATCACGCACGCTTATGACCGACGAATTTTCTACCTTAAATACTCTCTAGAAGAACTACCAGACTCCCTGGATTTGTATGTCACCCACGACGGACCGGACCCAGTATTTCAATAGATACAAAACTATTAATGTGGCAAGCAGCAGTTGATTTCTACGCCAAATGTAAAATTTATTTGATACTTGATATTTGTATCACTAGTCTAGTTGTGGTTGTGATTGACTTCTTACATGAGTTTGATTTATTTGTTAAATGACATTAATAAACATAGCATGTCTATCAATAACTAGGTTTTATGGGTAGATAAAAATGCCATGAAGCATTTTTGTGTAAAAATTAAATTTTGGCTCCTAATGGCTTAACAAATTCAATCGAATTGAAAATGTCTTCACATCGCAATTATGAGACCAAATCAACAAAGCCAGACAGTAGAAATGTCATTTAAAAGTTGTGTATGTGTATTCAAAAGATAATAATTACGTGTTATGTTCTGTGCTCGTAAAAAATAGCGTTCATGACTCGTTCGAAAGTAAATATCGTATTGCTCGCTCGATATTTCTTATTTTCGATCCCCATTATGAAATATACTATTCAGTCTACCAAAAAATTAATTTAAAAAATTAAAAAATTAAAAATTCGGTTGATGCACGGTTTCATTGTATTTTCCTGGTCATTTTTATAAGGTTCTTGACAAATAAAAATTTGGTAAAAGAATCCTTGCTGTACGTATCACCCTAAAAAACTAAAACTCTAGAAAACTGTCGAAAATTGAATTTTACTTTAAACTTTTACTTCGATTCGAATATTCAAAAAATACACATAAGTAGTCATTCTAATGTAGGAAGAAAAGTATATAACGAGTATCAATATTTCAGATAATAATAATGATAATCCTTTTTGTCCAAAATATAGGTATCTGATTGTAGCTAATGCACCAATCCTTGAAAACCTATACTAACATTACAACCAAAATCAGTCCAAAATTAACATTTCAGATGAGGTTAAGAATATCCTATTACAAAGTTTTCGTTCCTGTAAACATTAATGAAATACTTACGCAAAATCCTGTTTGAAATTTCAAACAAAGGTAACGAAAATGCCTGACATTTTCATCAACATAGGCTCAGAGTGTTAGCTTCCACGCATGGCACCACGCACAGAACGTCAGTTGTTCAGAGACTCAGGAAAAGAATGTCGATCAACGATCAAGTTGACTTACCTGAAACAAAGAAAATACTTAATTAAACCTGTCAATGCGTCCTGCGCGTGAAATGAAAACGACAACGTTAATTAAGTAAAATCATGTACGTACGGCAAAAAAAAAAACAAAAGTAAAAAATGACCCACTTCCCGTGATCCTATCAAGCTGAAATTTTGCAAATAGACTTTTGTCCCCTAACAATGCACTTTGGCACAAGAAAAAATCTGATGTGGCCAGCACAAGACCTCCCGCCATACCCCAAACCCATTTCCCCATATCCAATCAATCTGAAATTTGGTACATAGATTCGTTGTGACCAAACATTTACTTTGGCACAAGAAAAAATCTGATGTGGCCACCACAAGACCTCCCGCCATACCCTACGCTTTTTAACTCTGAAATTTGGTAGATAGACTCGTTGTGACCAAACATTTACTTTGGCACAAGAAAAAATCTGATTTGGCCAGCACAAGACCTCCCGCCATACCCTACTCTTTTTAACTCTTTCTTGAAACACAGTATCTAAGAAATAGTTACAATGAAAACAAAAATATAAATAAATATCGATCGAGTCTCATATATAAAGGATTTATAGTCAAAAACTTTGTTTTTACGGGTTCATTTTTACCCCACTGGGTAAGGTTAAATTTTTAGTTAATACTGTGTTCGTTATGCAATTCAACGTTAGTAGGGATTTTTTATTTCGAAAAGCAAAAGGATGATTCACGTTTCTTGTAGAAGCAGAATATTATTAGCATTAGCATTGAATTTTGTAACAATAATTTATGACGAAAAATGATGAATTTTAATTTTAACTATTAAAGTTTTCATAAAACATGGCATGTTAATTTTGCATTAATAATTCTATTTATTAATTTCAACAAAATAACCTTTGCCGAATTTTTAATTGAATGTAATAATTAATGTACGATCTGTTTTCATAATAATAACTAACAAAGAGATGTTTAATTATGTTACAGGTAACAAAATACGATGTATTTCGTAGCGTTGATTAAACTGCACAATATAAATGGAAATTTTGAATTCCATTAGCATAAATTGAAACAATTGAGGTATGTTGTTTCGTTTTAACATGATACTAGCAACAATGCTCTACTAATTTAGTGCAGTAGTACCAGTCTATTTCTAAAACGGTCGCAAGGAGTAAATGTTAATCAAAAACCATTAATTTCAAGAATAATGAATGAGCTAACAATGTTATTGAAATCGCTTCAGAATACGTCATAATTATTATTATAGAAAAGAAACGAAATAGCTTTTAATAGCAATTTTTTTTATTTTACTCGAATTCTGCATTGTAAAATGGTCTGTTTAAAAAAATACTCAATGAAAATTATTCTGCAATAATATAACCTGAAGAATTTTTATTATTCAGCAAATAGTATATTCTTAAAATTGATTTATTATTATTATTATTTATTGATTATTACTAGATTTCATTTTACATTCGAAATTCAAATTAATAATGATAAAAAATTTGCTGCATTAGATAGGTACGGGTATAGGTACATTGAATTCGCACCTTGATTAGCAATAATTTAATCTTTCAAGTAGAGAAATAAATAATGTTATTGTTATTACTGGCCGTACATAACTACTGACATTATTGAAAGATAAATGGTTGCTTATCTAAAACAAAAACTAACAAAAACATTTTGATTTTGGAAAATGATATTGCCGTAGTAAGGTCGTAGCTACTATTTTTTCGATTTCGTGATTTTTGGATATATGGTAGATAGATTTACTTAAAATCTAACTTTATACAAAGTTTTATAGACATATATTTCAATAATTTAAGTAGTGATTTTTTACTTAAAAGTGTTCGATGTATCTTCGAAATTTGCAAATCAAAATGGCGTAAATCTATCAAATTCAAATTGAAAAATAAAATTTTATTCTCACTACTGGTATAAAATTTGATTTGTATTAATTTAAATATTAAAGTTATATAATTCATCATTGTTATTGTATATTAACGGCAGAGTAAAAATTTATTAAATCTTAAATATCTCAAAACTATAAATTTCAAGTTACGATCTTTTGGCTTACAACGGCAGAATAATAATGAGAAATTTCAATTTAGCAGGTAGGTACCTACTGTATTATTTACTTGAAGTATGTCAAATAAAAATATTCAAAATACAGTATGCTGTTGTTGTAAGCTGTAGCTTATTTAAATCCTTAAGATATTAAATTGTGAATCCTGTTAAAAACCAAGTTCTCCAATTGTCCTTTACATTAAACAAAAACCGGCAATTAAAGCAGTTTATCCACATACTCCATTATTTAATTTCTTCATTATCTACAACTAAAATCAAAGTGACTCATGAATAAACAATAGTCGTTCTTACAAGAAATTATCTAGTTCCCATGAACAAGTCCAATGTTACCCTAGCCATATACAGCAACACGAGTTTAGCCGGTAGGGCAGACTAACGACTAAGTTTACAGGGCAGTAACTTGCCCTGTGATTAACAGCGTTCAGATTAGTGGGCAGCGTGAGCGTCACGCTATCACGTGCGCACATCACGCGCATGTAAATGTCACGCTCTATACTGCATCCTGCGTGGGAGATAATGGAATACCTACAGAATTGTTACAGAATGTTATCATTCTGACATAATTTTCAATTATGAAATGGTTACATTCCGTCACAAGTGATGGAATGAAATGTGGTGAGTTATAATAATTTAACTTTATTCAATGTTTTTGATTGGTGAGTAGCTTTAAAATATGTTTAGATTTAATAGTTCATTAATTTTGTGTAGCATATTATATTATAAATACATTATAATTTATTATAATAGTTTTAGAGGTTTTTAATGCAATTAAATTTATAGTCGTAGAGAAAGTATAGTCTGCAACACGTTTGGAATAGATATTCCGTTCTCGTGGAACCGTGAAACTCGCCTACGGCTCGTCTCATAAACTTTCCACTCGAGCTGAATATGCTTCATTCCACACTTGTTGCAGAATATACTATTCTGTAGGAACAGCATTAGTTGCGAGATCATCATAATATTATCAAATAAATCGGTCACTCTATAGCTTTAAAAATCCAACTGCCACCAGTCTCGCAAATGAAACTGGAATATCTAATAAATTAAAATCCAGAACATCATTGCCATACATAAACTACAAAGGGAAACCACAAGTATGACGATGAGGGCCAAAGCTGGGCAGAGTAGCAATCAAATCAAAAGTACTGACGTTCGGGTATTAGTAAATGCTAAATGGTACTCATGAGTACTCGAGTATTTTGGTACTCGTTAGCTATTTTTGGTATTCGAATTTAATATATTTTATATTTGAAAATTTATTGTTCGCAGTTATGTTTAACTGTTGAATAACTGCAATTAATAGGAGTAAAATGGTATAAAGAACATATTTATTACAAAATTAAATTGCGAAGATAATATTAAAAATAAAATATATACTGCTGTCATCTAACCTGTTTCCTTATTTGTAGAATTGTATCAGCTAAATAATCCAATGTTCATCACGACCACGAAACACTCACATCAAATAACAAATAACTACTAAACTATTCCCCGCACTTCGCTCAATACCTAGCACTACGTAACGTCGGTTCAGTTAAAACTTGTTACCACTCAGCTCTCGCTGTTCAAATTCGTATATTGGTAGATCTAAAATAATATTTACGATCTATTTTGTCAGTGGCTTTAAAATATATTTATGCCGGATTAATATTAGAAAAGTTTTAAGCTTAAAAAATTAAATATGAATGATGAGTTATGAGTTGGTAAAAAATTTCAGGTATTGCTGTATATTTTATGTACCAAACTAGCGAAAAAAATTTAATAAATTAAGGCGGTTCACACTTGTGACAAAAATATAGTGAAAAAGTGACCACGCTATATTACAAATTACCTACACATATTTTTGAAATATTCAATAGTTTATTGGCAAAAAAATTAGTATAAACATACAATTTGATCAGTTTTTAACTATTTTTTTAGCCAGCTGTGTAGTTTTTTTTTTACAAAAATCTTTTCATACCACCTTTAGGAACAATGCAAGGATTCGACTATTTAAAACAAAACTAATTAATATGCGCTAATAAAACCACGATCTGTAATATTAAAAAGCAAAAAATAACTCTTATTCTCTCTTATTATTGTTGTCAATATATTCTATGATTTTTTCAATTAATCAATACTTTGTCATTATTCACGTAAAATTTTAGATTTTTAATTTAAGCAATATTATCCAGAATCGTAAATTCTGATTCTATTGCAGCAATATTGCAGTCTACAAGTGTTGTAGCGCATTAAATACTAGTTAGTACATTTTATTGATGATAATTCCACTCCTGTATAAAGTAAGCCATAAACAAAACACAATTTTATCGCTTTGACAGCGGATAAAAAGAAAGGTAACTTTTTGCAAGTGAACCTTATTTACCTTTTTCTTAGCAATCAAACAATAAAGAAAACATTGAAATGTCATTTGCTTCATTTTTATAATATTTGTCAAGGAAATGATTCAATTTTGGGAATATTTGTGAAGAAGAACCAAAGGTGTTGTTAATTTATCTCGTTGAATTACACTCGAGCATTTTATTTCCTCCGAATAAATTTCTGTTTGACATCTCAACCTTGTCACCTGACAGCAATTTGACTCGAAAAATTGTTTTAAAATAAAATCACTCCACCAACGGTGTCGTGCTTTTATTAAACATTTTTTCTTTTCAAATTACTAGACAACAAGGCTTCAATACAAACAGAAATTTATCCGGCGAAATAAAAAGTAGTACCTAGTAGATAATTTTCAAAAGATTGTGTGAAGAGTTAATTGAAAAAAACTATTATCCACAAGTGAGGGTACATTTTTATTTCTCATCATTTTATCCACATCAATATTCGCGCAAGCCACGGCTACGTGCATCTTTCTTTATTCCCCCGTACGACTGTGCATAAATGAAGCCTGTTGAAAGTGTCGGATTCGCCCGCGGTAATCCGCGCCATAGTCTGGCTTCGAGAAATCTAAATTTAACATGAGCGTGAACTGATGGACGGATCTGCCACTCCAGGGCCGTGCGCCGTGGCGGGGGTGGCGGGGGCGACGACGCGACACGCACGTCCGCCCCCAGGCGACGCCGCTGCAACGAGCAACGCCATTGTAGGAGATGCAAGCGTTGGTCCTTGTCGTCTTTTTAAAGTACTACGGGTACATTTGTGGAAAATAGCAAATGCAATATATTTGATTTAGAAAAAGGAATCGCAACCGCCTTATATTCTATAAGGAGAGATATTGTGATGGGTCAAAATTTTCCAGTGTGATTTTTTATTGGATAAGCACGTTTTAGGATTCATAGAATACGAAAGTATTTTCGAGATGATGTATGTGTACGTATGGACGTATATACGTGTTCGTGTTCGTATATAACATTTTTTTCCGGGCTCTATAACTCAAAAAGTTGGAAAATAATAACCAAATTTTATATTTAAGTGGATCAAGTATTAAGCGACTGGAAATGGTGATGGATATAAGAAATACGCATAGGATTGTAGTCAATATTAATATATTAATCTCTTCGATAACCTTATTATAGAATATAAATTTAACTTGCATTTACCGTTAGATTAATATATTGATATTGACTGCAATCCTGCGTATTTCTTCTATTCATCTTTATATTTAAGTTTTTAATACGAATATAAAGAACCCAGTTACTTTCTTGAAGCAATCTCCAACCCGGAAGTGGTATAAATATTTAGAAAAATAATTAATTTAGGTATCGCAATTTTTTCTATTTTAAATGAAATATTATATTTTTGTCATCTACAATTATTAGTATTTGAATTTTTTTTCTGTAGATGGTATTATTTAGAAATTAATTTATTACTTATAAATTAGAGTAGGTATGAAACTTTAGTATTAAGTATCTTATAGAGTCCATGATTGTTAAACATTTTTTTGTTACTATAGTTGATTTCTTAACTAAACGAAGCAATATGAAGTTGTCTCGCTGAGTCGTATTTAAACTGTGTAAATACGAGAAAAATATCACTAGATTTTTTAGCGGCAAAATTAAATTTGACCAATCCGCAGGAAAACTCGATACAGTCACTGACAACAGCTGATGAGACAAGATGGAGAACATTCGTTTGTTTACATTACAAAGTTTATGTGGTGTAAAACTGGTGTTACATCGGCCAATCAAAAACGATCAGTTTTAGCATTCCAACTTCCGATTGCTCCGTTTAGTTAAGAAATCAACTATAGATACGTAAAATTTAATTGACAGTGACAATAGTGATACATAGTTCATATCTTCTTCTGTATTCTGCCGTCTACAACAAATAACTAAAATATTATGTGAGTACTACCTATACTTACATTTGTGTAGCAAAAAGAGTAAAGAGTAGAGTATGGCGGAAGGTCTTGTGCTGGCCACAACAGATTTTTTAATATAGTGTATGAGATTTTATTAAATAATATAACGAGAGTCTAAAGATACTGCTAAAATTTCATGCAAATAAAGAAAAGTACAAATATATTTTTTAACAACACTGTAGACTTGTAGCAGTATAAACTTTAAATGAAATGCATATATTTTTACCGGAGTTTTTACCTTTTCAACAACAGCATTTCAAAGCGGCAAAGAGAAAACTTAATATTTAAAATGTACTTTTATCGTATTTCAAAACACGTTTGCGGTAAAAAATGAAATAATAATTATGGTCTTGGCTGGCGGCCGCAATTTAAGTTTCCCGCCTTCTCGTAACTTCCGGTCGTGATTCTCTCTTCTGTGAACGGTAGTGCGCCAGGCCGGATGTAGATGTGCCTGTCTCGTTCTTCACTGCATTTGAAATGAGCATGAGCCCGGTGTCGATTCGTTTTGCTTGCATTCTGAGCCACGGCTCACGTGAGAGACCTATTTTAGAACGCCAAGCTTCAAGCTACCGCGATGAATCATTGAAGAGAAACTATGTTGTAAATGTTCTATAAAATGGTTATTGTTGATTTATTTAAATTTATTTCAATATTTAATGTAAACTGTAATGAATAATGCACTTGCTTAGCAAATATTTACACTGCAAATAAAATAAAGCAACTTGTTGAGCACAATTTTTATAAGATTTAATTCTTAAAGTTTAATTAAGAAAAAAGTTTACCTGTTATATGTATTTTATTTAATAATCATTATGCATAACAACAAACAGTAAATGTTGAAATTTACGGAAATTTATATGGACAGAAATGGAGTAGATAGCCAAGTGCGTTAGCAACCATGAACCATGAGTTCTTACAGTTCTTGTGAATGGGATTTGTTCACAAATTTTGATTTATTTGAAAGAATAAGTCAAACAAATGTATATTTTATGCTCCATAAGTGATTAATTCAAGAGATATGACTTTTTAAAAACGATTGACGTATGTGATGATTCACCAGTCTTCGTGTATTGGGTGTATGTTTCGTTATTACGAAGCATTCCGTATGAATTCCGATGACTTACTAATAAACTTAAAATTACAAACCTAGTGGATAAAGTACTAGCAAATTAGAGGAATGGTGACTAAATATTAAATTATTTTTGAAAATCATGACCACCGCCGGGAATTGAACCTTTACCTTGCTGGAGTAACACTCTATCCAACTGAGTGCAACTGAGCTACGTTGGTCCTGTCTTCAATTCTCGGCGTCTATCAGGATTTTTTTCTAGTGGATAAACTTTGAACTATGTTTGTTCACGCTATTTCTTTAGAATTTTAAATTATTAGCACTTATTAAGTACTATAACTATTGGTATATATATATATATATATATATATATATATATATATATATATATATATATATATATATATATATATATATCATAACATAATTTTCTTGTTTTTTAAATTTAAATATTTTTAGGTTATGTTTGGTTGTGTTTGACGTTCACGTTTGATGTACCTACTTACCTATTGTGGGTTGTTTATGCTTAAGGCTCTACACTTGTTGAAAGCAATATTGCTGCAATAGAATCAAAATTCACGATTCTGGCTATGTTGCTCAAAATAAAAATCTGAAAGTTACCATAAGTAATTACGAAGCATTATTTGATCGAAAAATTCATACAATACATTGTTGCGACAACAATTAGAGAAAATAAGAATTAAATTATGCATTTTAATATTACAAACTACGGCCTTATTATTGCATATTTATTAATTTTGTTTTAAATAGTCGATTCCTTGCATTGTTCGTGAGAGTGCTAAGAAAATATTTTTTGTCAAAAAAATTACACATCTGAGGAAAAAAATAGTAAAAAATCGGCCAAATTGACTATTTTTACTAATTTATTACTAAAATACCATTAGGTATTTCAAAAATATAATTTCTTAGCACTCTAGAGTCATCTTTTAACTATCTATATATAAAATATGAACAGTGTAGGTGTACTAACAAGAGCTCAGTTTGTAATATAGCAAGCTCCCTTTTTCACTATATTTTTGACACAAGTGTAGCGCCTTAATATGAGTGTGTATGTAAATGTTATAATTATTGTGTGCGTATGAATCAAATACGTCATAGCAATAGACCTTCGATATTTTATTAATCAAATTATGAATGAAAAGTGGAAACTTTTTAAATAATTTTCATTCCAATACTCATAAATTAACCCATAAATTTTATCTATGCAATAAAATCATCAACATTTTTTTTTAGAACAACCCCGCATTGACCTACGCAGTGAAATATTATATTTATTTCGATGACAATTAATTCTATTATTTTATGCATTATGATTTTAAACAAAAGTTTTTGTACTTTTAGTCGTGGGAGACGAACATTGAATTTTGTTTTTATTTTTTGTTAAAGTAATGTCAATTACGATTAAATGTAGCTGTAAATTGGAATAACATTATAAAATAAATTGATTAAAAAATATGAAGCAAATATTGCATGAATTCTAAACTACAGAGAGTATAATGCAATATTTCTATGAAAATTATGGGCGGTTATTTGCTGTATAGATTTTTTCTGGTCATTTTTATTCTGAAATTTACTTTTGTTGGCAACAAAACAACGTAAATTCCAACTGCCACCAACTACCAAATTTATTATCAAAAACTAAGCAAACTGCTTCCATATTTCAGTTGCAAACGATATGCAAATCCCGTAAACTGCCGTGAAAAACAACCCATTTCAATCCGGCTCTGATAAAATGACATCGCGGAGGAGAAAAAGAAGAACGTTGGCGCTGGAAAAAGAAGAGAGGACGAGCGGCGTCATTACAATGCAGCAAAGAGCAAGAGCGATCTCGCGAGGTGTCAGAATCATGGCTTGCGCCTCGTTCTTGTGAATGGTAAATGAATGTCTCGATAGAATTTATAATTAGTACGCGTTTGTTCTCCTTCTTCAGACGCACAGATGCATTTGCTACAATTTGTAAATTCTTAATTGTATGCTTGTGTTTTCAGTTCTTGGAAAATAAATGAATTTTGTTGCATTTCGTGGTTAGTGGTAGTAAATTATGTGCTTATAACTCATATTATAATAATTATATCGCGTTGGAGGTGGAATAATTTACACTAAAACAATATTCATAAATTTAATGAAAGTCGTAGTTTGTTATTAAATATTTTTAGCTAGATTATTTTTATCTAAAATTGTATATTTGGATTTGGATTTTTAGAGCAGTGTTCTAATAGATAACAATATTTTTATCTAGATAAAGATAAAGATAACATATATTTTATTTATCTAGATAAGATAATAGATAATAATTGAAGAAATAATCTAGATAATAGATGAAAGATAAATAGATATTATCTATATAATTATTAGATAAGTCATAGATAATACAAAAACATTTAATTGACATGTTCTAAAGTATAAATTTGATTACATTTGAATTCGATTAAAATTACAAAAAAAATTGGTTCTAATTTTACAAAAATTAATATCTAGATGATATTTTTAAAATAGATAAAGATAATTTATAATTTTATCTAGATAAGACAATAGATAAATAACAAAAATTTATCTAGATAAGATAATAGTCTAGATAAGTTACAACACTGTTTTCGAATAGATATTTCGAAATCTTTATGGATTGCAAAAATAAGTAAGTAATGATTTAATTTTTGGGAAGTATCATAATATTGCGATTTGTGGCTAATCCATTAATCTATTTTTGTATCTTTATTTTTATCTTTATCTTTTAAAATCACATTCTTTTGTCTCAAATAGAACGCAACAAAAATGAAATAATCCAAATAAATAAATAATACAATATTGATAAATATTTACATACGCATGTAAATTTTACAAGTTATTAAATTGAATATTAAAATTTATGATCAATTTTATAACACCATAGGTAATCTCTAATCTGTAAAAGTAGAAATCTCGCACAAATGGACAACAAAACATGTGAAGCTGTCGTTAATCAATTATATATTGTTGTCAATTTGTTAGCAATTCAATGTGAATTTATCGTAGTGTCAATTTGTTCATTTGTTGTAAGTTCTGTATTATTCTGTTCAGTTAGCAGAATATGGGCTAATTTGATTCTGGTCTGGTGGACCTGAACAAATTGACATAGGTACGACCAATTTAAACAGTACAAGTTATTTGCAGTGATGCGACAAACAACCAATTGAAAATTTATTGACAATCCGATTTACTAGAATTTCGTACTTCAAATTAGCGATGCCGAGGCATCTCATGGCATCACTATTTTAAATGGTTTGTTTTAATGTGTTTGTTTAAAAAAATTTATTTAAGATTTTATTATAACAAATTTGTGTACAATTGTTTGAATGTTTAAAGAAATCAGTTGTAACACCATTTTTAAACATTTAAAGAAAGAATTAAACAATAAAATAAAGAATTTATGAAGTAACTTCTGCAAGTCTAGTAATTTAGTAAATAAATTATATTTTCTGTAAAAGGATTTAAAAAATGACATGGTAGGTATTAAGAATATAATGGCGAGTGAAATATATCATTTTGCATATTTGAAAATAATGTTAACATACGTATTCATGAATCTAGCAGGAATAGGTAATTGAAGTTCATTATTACCATTAATAATATTTAAAGTTTACCTAATCACTTTTCACCCTACTCATAATAATCTCTTAACAATAATAATTATTGTCAGTAAATATAATGAACTTGAGGTTGAGCATTTGCCTGCGACATTAGTAATCTTAAGAGCGTAATATACCCAGATGGTAGGCAGCAAAAACGTGCTTTTGAATGGGAAATGAAAAGACCAATCATGGTCGGATCAGTAGAATTTTTTTAAATTTGAATATAAATATTATGGCGTTGAAATAATAGTCTTATTGTTAGTCCTACTTTTAATATCACAATGTCATAAACTTGTCTTTGTCTAATTTCACGTTACTCATTAAATACACAAAAATTGTGTTAGCACATAATAGATTCATATTTAGTAGGTAGGTACCTATTTTGATCCCCAGCGATTTTAATATTGTAAGTAAAACATATAAATAATTTTTTTTTTAAATGATGTATCTGCTCCACAAAGAAAACTAAAGCATTACATTACAATATTTTTTATTCCTATATTTAACTTTATTTTACCTTCATTACTTTACTACTGATCACGCCCTTAAATTCCACAAACCATGAAGTTTTCAATAAAAGTTTTGATTCAAAGCATTCTTTGTATTTCTTGATATGCTGATAATTCCATTAATAAATTAACTCTATGTATACAATTTATTATATGATTAAGTTTGCAATAAAATAATGATATTTGGTATTTAGCGTTGGCTTTGAGCCTGAATCAATCTTATACACAGAATAATTTTCCAGTTTATCCCGTCACAATTTCTATGCACCCTTAACAAAATCCAATATCAAAGTGCACTGTAGTTTGGAAAGTTACTCCATGGCTATAAACAAAATTCAAGCAGTGCTGGAACCGTAACAAATACGTTTTGATCTCGGCGGGGACCAGTAACTACATCAATGTCCGAATAACTACTAGGTGCCATCCGTCAGACGCCGCGACGCTTCCGACGACGACGCTGCTCGCCAGGTGACCGATCACCATATGTTGCATAAAGGCTCATTTGTTACTTTCGCAAGGGAAAAGGAATTACGCTAGGTACGCTAAATTCATTTACTACGTTTAAGAACAATAAAAACAGGTCAATTTAGTAAAAATAATACCTAATATATTTTTATATGCCTCCGGTCGGCATCGCTAGTTTTCCATATCTCAAAATCCGCTAGAAACTCTTTGTTGCCAGCCTAGGCCAGCAAACAACCGGAAGTTATAGGTTGGCATCTTGACATTACTACAGTTGTCAAGCAGATGTCAATTTTATGCGTTGAATATTTTTAATACAATAATTAACAAGATTTTTACAAATTTTAGATGTAAATCGTTAATAGAAATTGAAATAAATATATTTTTTTCAAAATCGGCATGAAAATCGTCATTTCCAGACTAATTTGCGGCATGAAAGTAAGATTTTCATGACTAGGCATGAAAATTTTATTTTCATGCCTAGTCATTTTTACTTTCAACTTTGTTTACTTGTCATGACAACTTTTTCTAAAATTTGTGACAGCTCTCATGATTTGTCACAGCTCTGATGATTTATGCAAACCTAATTTTTTTTATAATTTTAAGCTTAATTGCCGATTTAAAAAAAATAGAATACATCACGCGTCATAAAAATGTCTTTGCTTGACTCGGAGGCTTTGAAGAAATGCTCGGACGCTGCGCATCCTCGCATTCTTCAAACGCCTCCTCGTCTGCAATGAAACATTTTCATGACTTGTAATGTAATATACTATTAAGCTCAAATGCAAGTATTCAGTGCACAATTTTTTAGGTTATGTATAATTATTTTAAATTTTTGTAATGAAATCGGCACATAAAATATTGTGTATTACACGTCCAGAAACTGTTATGCTAGTGCTCGGAATTTGCAAGCCTCGCCTGTGGCTCGGCGTGTCAAAAATACTCGCTCTTGCAAAAGGTCAGTTTCTGGCCTTGTGATACAAATAGCTATTGTATCATTGATTGAACTGGTGGAATTAGAAAAACTTTTCAAAATAATAATTTTTCTATAGAATGTTATTATTCTTACATCATTTTAAATTATGGAATAGTTATATTCTATCACTAGTGATGGTATGAAATGTGGTGAGTTATAATAATTTAACTCTATTCAATGTTTGGTTGGTGGGTAGCTTTAAAATATGTTTAGATTTATTAATTTTATGTACAATATTATTTTACAAATACATATATTTTTATTTTAATAGTTTTAGGTTCAGTTTTTTAATGCAATTAAATTTATAATCGTAGAAAAAAGTAGTTCGCAACACGTTTGAAATAGCTATTCTCTCGTGGAACCGTGAAATTTGCCTCGTCACATAAACTTTCCACTCTAACTGTTTATTTCACCCTTTCATTTAATTGACTATTATGATTAAGACACTGACGTTTTATCATAGGTAGGTAGATACTATAGTTGATTTCTTAACTAAACGGAGCAATCTGAAGTTGGAATGCTATAAACTGATCGTTTTTGATTAGCTGATGTAACACCAGTTTTACACCACACAAACTTTGTAATGTAAACAAACGAATGTTCTCCATCTTGTCTCGTCAGGTGTTGTCAGTGACTGTATCGAGTTTGCCTGCTGATAGGTCAATTTTAATTTTGCCGCCAAAAAATATAGTGATATTTTTATCGTATTTACACAGCGCAAATACGGCTGAGCGAGACAACTTTAGATTGCTCCGTTTAGTTAAGAAATCAACTATAGTAGAATTTTCTCAAAATTTTGTTGTTTAATTATAATATTTAAGTTACGATGTATGTAAATTAAGTAGTGATATTTTTACCTCTCGCCTCATATTCTATAAGAGAGGTATTGTAATCTGTCAAAATTTTCGAGTATGAGTTTTTGGTGGATAAGCACGTTTCAGGGTCTCTACAATACAAATTTACTATTTTCACGATGCTGTCTGTGTGTGTGTATGTGTGTGTGTGTGCGTGTGTGTGTTTGTATGAATGTATGGACTGACGATTTTTCGTCCACGATAACTGAAAAAGTATCAAACCTTTAATAACCAAATTTCATATTTAAGGTTTTAATAAGTATCTTAACACCGGATAACATTTTGGAAGAAATCCGCAAACCGGAAGTAGTACTTTTTGAAGCTTGATTAAGTTTTCTTTAAATATATTGGTACATTATTTATTTATGGTAATGTCTGCAATTAAAAATAAAAGAAAATATAATTATCTATGGGTACAGTTAATTATAAATAAAATTTGTTGAATCTGGTAGTATTTAACAATAAAATAAAGTACAATTAATATTCTATCTTGTTGTCCATGATATGAAATTTGTTTCCACATAAAATTTGAATTATTCTGACAGTGACAGTACAGTTGACATCTTTTGCTTGCATCTTGGTTTACATTATCGTTTACATCTTACATGAACATAAAACTATTAAAATGTAAGTAAAACTATTTATTAGATTAGTCTCGAGATTAATAGAATAAGCAGAATTAGGCGAGAGGTCGTGTACTGGCCACAGCAGATTTTTATATTTTTTATTGACAATTTAATTTTTATTTCTGCAAAATTAAAATATGAATTGTTGAAAAGGTTGCTTGTATTACTGGAAATTTATTATCATGAAAAACCAGCCACTTTAAAAAATCAGGTCGATGTGAACACGAAATGGAAAATGCGAAAAAAATGTTCGTTGTTAGTGATATGGATCAGAGCAGAGCGTGGAAATATAATTTAAAATATCGGATAAGAAATATCATCTTGTCGATATGAAAATGGACGACTTGCATTTGTAAAAGTTGGTATAAAGGCAAGGGTCCACCGTCGGACGACAGACGACGGACGGCCTAGCCACGTCGACACCGAATGGATGAGAGTCCAGGCGGTAGAATACATTACCCAGGTCATTTCCTCGGAAGATGATGGCCGAGTGCGTTATGGATTGCGAGGAGGCGACTGCTGGTGGCGGCGCCCTCCTGAGAGATTGAAATGGATTCCATTTCTCCAGGCCCGCCCGAAACCGTCTTACTTCCGCTTCATCCGGTTTTCAATCAGGGACGGAATCGGAATCAATATGAACCAGTGGCTGTCGCCGAGGGGTGCACCTACGCGCTCCTTGGTTCACCTTGGCGCTCTGATTGACGCGCGCTACACAAACACCGAGATATTGGAGTTCGCGCCCTCAGGACATACTACCTCATACGAGATTTCTTATCTTTAATCTCTACCATTTCTAATTATTATTGCTACGCGGTTATTGCTTACTTTAAGTCTGGCCAAACGACTCCAAGGCAAACTAAGCCCAAAATAATATACCACATACCTATACCGGGTGTCCAAAAAAATGGTACGAAATAAATAACTTTTTTTTATTAATAAAGCAATCATTATGAAATTTTATATGAGTAAATAACGCATAAGGAGACATAAAAATAAATATTAATTACAAAAATATCACTTTCGGACAAACCGGAAATAACAAACTTTCTTATTTCAAATATAATACCCTACATATTTTTACATATTTACGTATCTACTGTTCTGAATCTAATGATGTATCACAAGTCTAGATTTCATTCAAAATGTCTCAGAAAAAAGTCTAAATAAAGAAAATTTGTAATTTAAGGCTCATTTCCACTGCTTATCATAATCATAGTTTTTGAAATAAGTTTCTGTCTTAATCATAAACATGCGCTGACCATTTCCCAACACAATATAAATTATGTTTATGACAATGTCATGACAGTTAATACAATATGCCTGTAAATATATTTTATTTATTATTTATAGATTAAACTCAGCTTAAACCTATTTTTAAGTAGTGAAGAAACATTTTTATTTATATTTACCTTGCTTTTATTTTTCTGTAGCATTATCAATATAATTTTTTCACGACATGCGGAGAAAACACAATTTTCTTCTCGCGAAATAGTGAGGAAAGTGAGTTTTCCCTCTCTAGAGAGGAAAGTAAGCAGTGTTACCACCACTGTTATTTTATGATGAAATATTTCAAAAATTGTAAGTAAACGTAATATTTTATTGAAAATTATGATTTTATAGTGATATACTGTAAACTATTATTTACCAATTATTACATTTTAGACTTTATTTTTCTACAATACAACTTAAATTTAATTTGGCATATTGGCTGCAGTCAAACATTTCGTTGTTTTTAAACGTCATTCTGACAGATGGCAGTTATAACCTAACTTCTAGTTATGTGTTTCTTCTACTTTTACAATGTTTTTAAATATGTCGTGAAAAAAATATTGTGTCTAACGCGAGAGGAAAGCTCTTTCTCCACTCTCGCTCGATTGCCTCACTCGCTTCGCTCGTGACACAAACTTTGAGCTCGAGTGGGAAAAAGAAGCGCTTTCCTCTCTAGTTGGACAAATAACTATTTTTGACATAAAAAGATCATAATCTGTTTGACAACCGCATTAAACTGAGACAGGTATATAAATATATCGTTTTCTCATAAAATAATTACTATGATTATAACAAAAATTTGAAGTTTCCATACTTTTGTGATTGTGTTTATGACAAAGCCTAAAAACTAAGATTAAAACAAGCACTGGGAATGTTTACACATAATTCGGTATACCAAACTGTGTAAGACTATGACAACTAACAAAAACTATGACTATGATAAGCAGTGGGAATGAACCTTAGTTAACTGTGAACTGTAACAACTGTTATCTTTCTTTGTCTTTGTAGTTACCCTGGTGAAGACACAAGAGTGTGTCGAAACGTCGGTTTTTTAGTAATAAAATTCTTTTGACTGCATTACCGAATAATTACATCCTTTATAATAAACAAAATTGTAATAAAAAACAGAAAAAATAACATGTGGAATTTAATATCCACTATACAGGGTGTCTGTTTATAAATGAACCAGCATTTATCTCGCTTATTTGATGATTTAGCGTTTTTTGTCAAATACATGATTTATACAGTATCATGTGTAGTAAATGATAGCGGATGTGAATCCTTGGTATCACTTCCGGTTTTTGAGGAAGTCATAGCAACTTTCAAATTTCAAATGGAACATTGTATTTTTTATTACGAATTTGAAAAGTACATTAAATTTGCTTTACGGTGGTATAAAAAAGTTATATGTTGTATTATTAAAATATTAAATTACGATCACTTAAATTATGCACCTATGAACGCTGAAATAAGTAAGCCTTGCCGCGAAACAAAAACAATAGTTGAAAGCAGTTACCTGTCAACATTTTGAACATCTTTTATAAAATTAAAGTTAGGTACTCTCGAGGTACTCTAATAAATTAATTGTTTCTTAATTATTCATAATATGCGTTTTCCTTATTATAATTAGATTTAAGAGATATTTTATTGTAAATTACATTGATTGTTGACAGGTAACTGCTTTCAACTATTGTTTTTGTTTCGCGGCAAGACTTACTTCAGCGTTCATAGGTGCATAATTTAAGTGCCCGTAATTTAATATTTTAATAATACAACATATAACTTTTTTTATACCACCGTAAAGCAAATTTAATGTACTTTTCAAATTCGTAAAAAAATTACAATGTTCCATTTGAAATT
Organism: Agonum fuliginosum; assembly: GCA_947534325.1. Lineage (NCBI taxonomy): Eukaryota > Metazoa > Arthropoda > Insecta > Coleoptera > Carabidae > Agonum > Agonum fuliginosum. Next base: position 57,675,418 of record OX384029.1, on the reverse strand, counting down.
TGAAAGTTGCTATCACTTCCTCAAAAACCGGAAGTGATACCAAAGATTCACATCCGCTATCATTTACTACACATGATACTGTATAAATCATGTATTTGACAAAAAACGCTAAATCAACAAATAAGCGAGATAAATGCTGGTTCATTTATAAACAGACACCCGTATATCTAGTATTTCCGTATGTGATGTGCTGATGTATATTAAGTTAAGTTTTAATTAAATTTTATTTGTTATATAAATTATGAAATTTTTATTAAATTTCCAATATAAAATGTATATTAATTTATTATTATTTGTATTAATAATGTTTAGTATGGAGAAATAATAAAACATTACAGGTATTAAAATTTAATACCAATATAAAAATTGAAAAGTTTTGTTGCTATTATAGTTACATTGTTAGGCAATGTTTTAAACAGATATTTATACATAAAATACTAATTTAAACATTTCTGATTATAATCCAATTTTAATCGTTATAATACAAATTATTAATTGCAACATCGTATACATCATGAAAACGGAAATTAAATTAGTTGCTATTTTCACTGAAATCAGTTGCATTAATTTGTTTTGTGAAATTCATTTTTAATACAAACAAAATTTTTGGTATTCATAGTATGTATGTTTTTCACAAATAATATTTAATTTATTTACTTTATCATACTCCACTCAAATTAATTAGGTATAAAAACAATGAAACACATTCGTGATCAATGTGAATACAGTTTTCAATATTACTAATAACATTAATGGCATTAGATCATAATTGATATCAATTTTATGTACTATAAAATTTTCTGAATAATTAGGAAAATGTATTCGATGTGGATGTTCTAAAATCCAATCATAATGGAATAGCTTGCATAAAATCTTAATACTTCATTTAGTTTTTGCAGCAACGAACTCAAAATAATTACAGTAATAACTGTGAAATTAATTAACTTAACGCCGTTCAAGTCGCAAAGAAAAAGAAAAATATTGAATGCTGAACGTGAATTGTAATTCCGCAGAGCCGCCTGCAAGACCTATCTGCTGAGAAATCTAGTAGGCGACGTCTGCAGGATAACTAATGACATGGCGCAGCGCTGACGATTTGCACAGCGCTCTCTCCTTGCATTCATTATCTCCACAAGCGCATCGTTAATAAAGACGTACGTAGAGGCCGTAGGTCTCTTCTATATCAGCTCATAGTGTAATGGAGCTTTCGTTGTCGCTTTGATATGGCCCACGACTGCGAATTTATTATCATTAGTCCGCAGCCTACAGGAAACGGAAGAACCAGTGTAAATAAATCCAGTGGCATTGGCGATCGTGACACGACGCTTAGCGTGACTTTTGGATATACCGCGGTCTACTCCCGGCGCAGGAACTACGCAGTCCTGATTATCGGGAAATCGTGCTACCGGGACATTAAAATCCACACGGGCTACCGCTAAATGATGCTAACTGGATGTTGTTAACGCCTAACTTCTTCGGCTACTCCCGTTTGTGCAGATATTCTTCTTTGATATCCTATTTAGCTGTCGTCCTCATTTGCATGGTTATTTGTGTTACAGCCATTCGCATGCATATGAAAACATGATGGAACTTTAGATAGCTTGCCTATCTACAATATCGTGTAAGAAATTATATATTGGATCAGAGTTTCTCGAGAACTTTATAATAGTTGTTTTTTACAAATTAGTGTCTGAGATTGTACATTGTATAGTGCAGTCTGTTTTTTGTGCGTGTCAGGATTGGGGTCACGAAACATCGCACGTACAAGTATTTAGCGTTGCATGTGGTACCGCGACCAAGTTGTGATACGAAGGGAAGTTTTAAAATTCACATCGGGTGCATTTGCATGCAGCAGCGCACAGTGTATATCGACATGCGGAGCGGAGGTGACTGCGACTGCAACTGTGAAACTCCGCGATAACCTCGCCGGAGACGCAGCCTCTTACTTAACAACTTTTCTAACAAAATGAAGAACAAAGGAATTAGACACCGCAGTAACTGCCCTTCTTGTGACAGTTCTTTTATCTCCAGTTCCATTCCGATTGTCTTTGTCGTCTCCATCAAAACTTTCGTCGAGTTCGGATACAATGCGACAGCCACTTCCGTTTTATTTTTAGCCGAATGTAGCGGGGACCCCCCTTGTAGATTCAGCAATAAAAATATTCTTCCTCTATTCCGTTTAATATTTCTAGAGTTTTTCTGTGCGAGTGAGCGCCACCTAGAGTCTCTTCTCGTAAATTACATTTGCCACCCTCGGCGATCACCACTTTCATCTTCCCATCTCTGAAATCTCGTTTGCCTTGGACCCGGAATGAGAAAATCGCGACAAGAGGATTTCGGTGCTACGTTGCCTCTTCGTCCTGTTTAATTGTTATCGGGGGGTAATGGGCCGCTGTCGACCGCCCAGTCGCATCAGATAAAGAAAGCGGCGGCCGCACTACCCTAATCTTTATTCCTATTTAACTTTATGCTATCTTCATTGCTTCACTGCAGCTCACGCCCTCAAATTCCACAAATCGCTGTAATATTTTCATTCAAAGCATGCTCCGATAATTTTATTTATAATTAATTGTATACAGAATTACGAAACAGAAAAGAACCAATGATAATTCAAGACATACCTGAATTACCATTTGAGAAAGTAGCAAATGACATATTGCAATACGGTAATATAAATTATCTTGTTTTAACTGATTAAATTAAAATTAAAAACTGCACATGAAGTTATTGACATTTTAAAAACTATTTTTTCATCTCATGGAGTGCCAAAAACAATGGTGGCTGATAACAATCCATTAAAATTCCATTCAATTTAAACAATTTTCTGCTTCTTGGAATGTTACAATTATAACTTCAAGTCCCTATTATCTAAAAAGCAATGGGTTAGCCGAGAAGGGTATAGGTATTTGCAAAAATATGTTAAAAAAGTCTGAGGAAGGAGATATAGATATAGAATTAATGATTTTTTGCACTTCCGGGACTAAAACTCTTCTTTAGTCTTTATTTTTAGGGACTAAGGTTCTTAATTTGATCCCAAGGGATTATTTTTCATATTTAATCCCGTTGTCAAGAAATTGAATTAATTATTCCCGTTGTCAAGTAAATACGTGCTATTTGTTACAGAGTATCTATGGTAACAATATAAATATTTGTCATAAAATTTACTGTCAAAATTGCAAAATGTATATTCTTTTAAACTATTTTGCATTCATTTGAGGATGAAGTGCAAAAAGGACTAAAGTATCTTTAATCCCTCAGGTGATTATTTCCCTCACCTTCTGCTCGTGAAATAAACTTCACCTTCAGGATTAAATCATGCACTTTAGTCCATCAATATATAATATACTATTAGAATACCGTAATATACCAGTGTTAAGCACACAATATTCACCATCACAATTAATATTTAATAGACGTACAAATACAAAACTACCAATTCATTCAAATTTATTAAAACCACAAATTGGGAAACATTAATTCAGAAAAGTCATAGAAATAAAATGTATTATAATAGAAATTCTAAAATAAGAAGTTACGATTTTCACAAAGTTCAAAATGTTACGTATAGAGAAAACAAAATTTGGAAATCTGCAAAGATAATAAGTAAACATAGTTAATTTAGCAACATTTATATTATTATAAGTTTATTCCATTGGCAACACTGTAAATAGTTTAATATAAAATTGATTGTATTGTTAATTAGACTTGTAAACAGGCAGTGAACGAATGGAGAAGTTGTGAATCTCAGTGTGTTTTGTTGTGCAAAGTATCCACTTATAAAATCAACAAATAATAATAATACAAGGGTAATCTCTTACACACATTCGCCATTTCCAATTCAAATATAGGATCAGTGTAAAACCGCCTTAAGACGGTAATAGGTAAGCACCGTTTATCTGTTTATCCGCTGGTCTTACCACGCTAGTTTATTGATATTTAGTCTAACCAGAGCAAGTGACGCTGTAACAGGAATATGCAAATTAATGTGCATCCAATATGAAATGTATGAAAACGAAGGATGCTTGTGAAAAAGTCAGTAGCTGCGCGGGTTTAAGTGCATAATGATGATACTGATCACGTATGAACTCCGGAGTTCCATGGTTAAAGTGTCGTTAAATAATATTGTAAAATCGTCTTGCAATTAAATCGCACTTGAACTATTCAAGCTGAACACTTGATCGTCTTAAATGTAATCCTGATCGATGTTACAATGTTTTAGTTGACCATAACTATACCCTGGACGCCGAACAGATGGAGTAATAAAATAAATGGGTAGAGCCTAAACTGCGCAGTACGATCTGCTCAGAAGCCTGCGTTATAAGCTACAAATTTAAAAATGCTGAAGATTTGAAGCAATTTATTTTAAATAAATATAATTTTAAAAGAAATAGAAAGTTAAATTTAAGCATGATTTATCTATTTATTCATATTATAACGTCATGATATATAATTTCAAAATAATTATGAAGTTAAAATAAAACATTATATATTTATTTCTACGATATAATTTAAAAGAAATTTAAATCAGAAATGAAAGATTTGACGTATTTATGCGATTTATGCATTCATACGGTATATGACATTATGTAATTTAAAACAAAAACCAACAACACGAACCCAAATGACAGAAAAACGTTATGGCGGCTACGCGGTTATAGTAGTTTCCGTTATTACCGATATCAGCTGTCGAGTTCGCCGTTCAGTGTAAAACTGGCCTACCAATAGCAATACAGTATTTCAATTTCGCGCACGTTTGTGGGAGGAGTATCTACTCCATCTGTTCGGCGTCCAGAGTATAAAAAATATCAAACATTTAACAACCAAATTTTATATTCAAGGTTTTCATACGAATCTTAAGTACTCATTAAATTTTGGTACCAATTCACACATTGAAGTACAACTTTGCTTAATTATTTCGATAAATAATTAATTTATCACAATATTTTCGAGTTGCACATTTTTTGTTGTAGTGAATATGCACTTTGGATAGTTTCAGCTCTTAAAACAAAATGAAAAAATCTGACGTGGCCATCACACAACCTTCCGCCATATCTAGTAGACTTATAAACACAAATGTATACGTACAATCCGGTGCCCATTTAAAATATACAAATAAAAATCTAAAATATTCAAACACAAATTTACATCACTTGAATAAAAAGATTCATTCACAGGAAAACTCTGCTGTTCAATTACTACATTTAATATCTTACTTACGACTTATATAGCGCTAGTATGTCAACTTGTCACCCGTTTCACCTGTCAATATTTTTTACGCAGAAACAAAAATCAACCGATCATGGATTACAAGATATCAACGTTTTATTTGATAAATTTATTTTTTAAATTTTACTGCAGTTCTTTAATGCTACCAGATAAAGACAATTTTTTTATAACGTAAGTTGCAAATAACTTTTCCTCTTATTCTTATTACAAATAAATACTATATTTTTCCAAATTTATATAGAATTTTGACAATTAACCTTTTCAATCTTCAAAAAATATCACTTCCAATGAAGATATTTGTACCAAAATCTAAGAAGCTCTTCTAATTTATATACAAATGTTAAATACCAAATATCAAAATTTTCGGGTAATTCGTATTTGAGTTATGCGACTAACACCCGGCCTTGACCACACACACACACACATACACACACACATACACACAGACATCATCGTGAAACTATCAAAAATGAGTTGTAAGGACCCTAATTCGTGCTCATCCACTAAAAACTCACTACCCGATTTTTTGCATGATTCCAATACCTTCCTTTACAGGTAAGCGGAAGGTAAAAATCTACCTTTATTCATTAAGTAAAACAGTAAAAATTTGTACACAGAAAACCAATAAAAACACGATGTTCTATTGACACTAACACAGTAGAACAGCTCGGTAAAGTACCGTGTACACAAGAACACAAGTAACACAACACGAATAACAACACGAGTAGCGCTACGTTTGCTAGATAAATACTGATCGAATGTCGCTTTATTCTGAAAACGTTCTGCGCTCAACGAATTGCAATTTTGTCAGGGAACGGAACCGGTAGGCGGCCAGTTGCTCGTCGACGCAGAGCGCCAAATTCAAATCGATATAAGCGAGTGATTACCGAACGATTGATGTTTAACGATGAGTTTGTGCAAAAGTTGGATGGTGTTGCAGCAAATCGCGTGCTTTCAGTTCAGTTTCAATGAATGGATTTGCTGCGCGAAGCATATTTATTAAAGAATTTGCTCAACTGTAGAAACTCTATTTGATTTTGGACAAAAAGGCGGGCTAAATGACTCATGTTTTTCACCCAATTATCATTTAAAGTAATGTTAATAATTAAAGATATTCTTCAGCATCTATAGTGAAATTGATTGATTTTATTAGCTATCTAGATGAGATAAAAAGTTTTTGACTATAAGTCGATCGATAGTATTTATTTAAATTTTTTGTGCACAGATTTTTGTTTCTTTTTTCACCGCGTTAACACTTTTCCGGTAATAGTTTTTACAGCCCAGTTTTTGATGGTGGACTGACATTGTTATATGCCTATATATTAAATTAGATCTTTAGCTGTTACTGTACTAAATTGAACCAGATCGGTGCAGTACATTTTGAGATAGCTGCCATTTTGTTTCAAGATGGCGGACTAACATTTTAATATACCTATGTTTCAAGACAGATTCTTAGCTATTACTGTACCAAATTGTTTTTAATCAAATTCATCATAAAATATACATTATAATATTGTGAATGGTGATTCTATAATGTGTAATTTAGCTTAGTTTTTATTTAGTTTTGCACTTAAAAGAGAGGAAAACCGTGCCGTTAGTCATCTTTAAAAATAAAATTTGAAGGTATTTGATCTTGACCAAAAAAATTTTCGCCTGCGGCGGTATTTTTAAACTGCTTTCTCTTTTTAATACTGAACCACTTCCCAGATCAAAATTGAAAATATGGCACCGTATATGTAATAAAATTTGTGTGCCAAATAAAGATTTTTAAAAAAGACCAGTGTTCATTTTGTGTTAAGTATGTGCAGTGAAAAAAAGCTTACAATAAATTCTTGTTGCGACTGTTGGCCGCATAATTTTATAAGCAAAAGTACTAACGTCTAAATTATTATTCTCCATGTTGCTGTAATAAGTCAACACCCCCTACCCATTATTCTCTCCTCACCAATCCATCTCATGCGCGGCCTTCTTCGATGATTGACTACGTCTTTGTGGTGAACTTATGGTCGCAGGATAAATCGGCGGTGTTCCCGGGTTGGCCAGGGGGTAATATTACTGCGGGGCGGGGGCGACAGCAGCCGTGACTAGCGTGGCAACTCGCAGTGACCTGGTTCCTTCATTGCCTCTTAACTCGCCACCGTCACACCGCCGACGCCAATGTGAATATCATCACGAACAATAGACGATCGGGAAGAGAGGAATTGTGGTAGTGAGAAGTTTGGGCGGTAAATAATTTCATGAAATTTGAATGAAACTATAATGGTAAAGTTTAACAAATAATTCGTATACAAGGGTAAAATACCAAATATTAAAATTGTTGGGTAATTCGTATTTGAGTTATACGACCTCCAGTTTCGGCCCGGACCACATACATACAGATATAATCGAGAAACTATCAAAAATGAGTTGTAAGGACCTTAATTCGTGCTCATCCACTTAAAACTCACTACCCGATTCCAATATCTCCCTTACAGCCTTACAGGTAAGCGGGAGGTAAAATCTGATGTTCTAGTAAAATATCTAGGTATTTAGTTGATTTTATGTGATAACTACAATTATTATTTTCATTCAGCAATAGCTAAGTTCTTAAGTTGCATTACATTGACACTTAATATCAGTTAATAAAATTCTGCTCTGCTGCTAGTGTTTTATTTTTTCTAAAAATTCAAGCTTTCATATTATCAGCGATTAAAATACATTTCACTAAAAACAAAAGATATTACCTACATTATTGACCCAAAAACAGAGCCTTGAGGTACACCGTGTTAAGTTAAGGAGGTTTGGGACACCTGCAGTGATAAGGTAAAACAAAATTCGCTCAATGCCCGTTGGCTGATATAATTGCAATTCGTTCAATATCATATAGTTTATAGCATGCAAAACAAAAATTTAGTGAATTGCCATAAGAGTATGTGAATTACTCAGAAATCGGATAGACAAAAATTTAATAAAATATTTTTTAGAATCTCAATAGTGTAATAAAGGCACTATATAAATTTCAGCATCTCATCATCATTTATGGTCACCAACCTCCTTAAGTCATAACGATTTATGTTCAGTTTGAAATGAATATAACACATTGCTGCATATACCTAGCAGGTAATACTACTGGTTTTAGGTTTCTATTAAGTTCTTAAAAATAATCTATACATAAGAATATGTAATGTATGTCATTATGGAGTGGTTTCTAGCAAGATTGAAATTTTTGTTTTAAAAGCCTTTTAATTATTAGTATCATTCTAACCTACATTATATATTTTTTTATTGTTACATTTATATATTCGTTAATATTGTTAATTGCTGTAAATTGTAGTACCTACTTATATAACTAAACCAAAATATCTTACAATAATTAATAAAACAATATTTTTTTATTTCCTTAAATTTCATGTAAACTACAAGGAAATTTTGATTTTAGGGGTACCTATATATGCCCAGAGGAGCAGTAAAAATGCAGATATACAGGTGGATAATTCCGTAGTGCGCACCAGAAAACATTGCATGTGTGTTTAGTATCAAAACTTGTGATTAATTTCCATTCCAATCACATTATAAAGTCAGCTGCGGCGGTAAGAGATGAAAGGAAACAAAACACAGTGCACACTACATCCAACCAATCAAAACGCACCGGTCCCCCGTTCCCAACGCTGGGATCTACAAATATGTCAATTATTATGAATAATTCAGAGTAAAACTCCCCCGTACGAAATGCGAAATTTAAATTTCTGTCATTCCCGTATCGCACCTTTGGAGGAGCGAAAGAGCGAAGGCCCCCGCCCTCGCCCGTTCTCGCGTTTCCAAATCTACGTTGGATTGTTTTCTTTTTCCAATCTTGAGATATATCTAGTTCATTTTAAGCGAGATGGTTATATCACATTGCCCGCGTTTCTTTATGACCCAACCAGTCTAATATTTCTTCATCATTTCTTAATCTTATTCGCGAGATTTTCTTTTGTTTCCTTCTTGCTGTCTCGCCTCTCGTCCGTTGCTCTACTTTAGTTTATCATTTGCTTTTGTTAGCAACAACGTTGTTTATTCTGTAGCCAACTTAATTATTATTAGTACTCTCTAGTTTTAATGAGTCTCAACAAATTATATTATTATATACTAATGTATAACATGAACTTTAAATATGTGATGTTTGCTTCATAATGCCATAGATTAATCCCGCAGGAAATAATACCAGGGAATAATAGTCAGTATTCCCTCCTCTGCACCAATCAGAAAATATTTTCTCCTAAATCAATTTCTCTGTGCAAATTATTTTTAGAAAACATTGCAATGTTTTTGTAACTATGGTGACATTTGATAATAGAACTTACATTTTTGGAAATAATGTCAAAATTTTTGAGTATTTTATTAAAATCTTATACGTAATAAATTAAAACAACTCGCTATAATGACTATTATTCCCTCCGATGATTAAAACCCTGGGCTCGCTTTGCTCGCTCGTGTTTAAACTTCATCTTCGGGAATAATAGCATCCATTATAGCGTCTTTGTATAATATACTATTATTTATTTTCTCCTGTACCACATATGATTTTATTAACTCGAACAGTTCGGAACGACTTATATTTTGTACATTTAAAAATATTGAATTACAAATTCTTACCAAAATAAATCAGTAAATGTAAACAGCTAAAATATAAACGACAAATTTAATTCATACATATACGACAAGAGCATATTAAAGGGTATTGGTACTGTAAGATATTTAAAGAATGTATTATGAATAATTTATGTTTATGTAAGATGTTGTTGTTAGAACTACTATATTAACTGGGGTTGAGATGTTCAGCAGTCAGTCCAGTCAGTATTTTTATTAAATCCTTTATATTAACTTCACCGTCATGCGTACGTACGGCAAAAAAACAAAAGTCAAAAATGACCCACTTCCCGAGATCCTATCGAGCTGAAATTTTGGAAATGGACTTTTGTCACCTAACAATGCACTGATGTGGCCAACACAAGATCTTCCGCCATACCCCAAACCCATTTCCCTATATCCAATCAATCTGAAATTAGGTACATAGATTCGTTGTGACCAAAAATTTACTTTGGCACAAGAAAAAATCTGAAAAAAGCAGAAGACTTCCCGCCATACTCATTTCCCCAAATTTGGTACATAGATTCGTTGTGACCAAACATTTACTTTGACACAAGAAAAAAACTGATGTGGCCACCACAAGACCTCCCGCCATACCCTACGCTTTTTAACTCTGAAATTTGGTACATAGGCTCGTTGTGACCAAACATTTACTTTGGCACAAGGAAAAATCTGATTTGGCCAGCACATGACCTTCCGCCATACCCTACTCTTTTTAACTCTTTCTTGAAACACACTATCTAAAAAAGAGTTACAATGAAAACAAAAATATAAATAAATATCGATCGAGTCTCATATATAAAGGATTTATAGTCAAAAACTTTGTTTTTACGAATTCATTTTTTATATTATATGCGATCAAATGCATGAGATGTTTTGTTACAAACAGTTTTAAATTTGTTGACATAAATTTAAGAACAAATTTTTAAACATAAATGTAGTAGTTATTGTAATATATTCATCGCCAATATTTACATGTAGAATTTGGATAATAAACGTGCTCTGAGCACGTAGATGTAACGGCACGTAATAATTGGAAATAGTACAACGTAGGTATACTTAATGAAATTAACATTTTCCAATAATTTCATATTTTACTCTACTACGGTTTACGGTAAACAGCAAACGGTTTGCGAATAGCGTACGGTGTGCGTACATTTGTTTACATTTACTTTACTAAAATAAGAATAATTTTTGAGGATATTCGATCGATCTGCTACGGATATTTGCTATTCAGGATTTTCTTGTCACAGTGATTGATACTCGCCAGAAATCCAAACTGTTCCGCTGCAAGGTGTGTATGTAAATGATCGTAATAATAAAAGCAATGTCTGAGTTTGAAAGATGCTATTTCATTGGAGAGAAAATATATTGCATGATTACTCTAGTCATGGCTCGTGCTTGAAACTAGAAAATATATAACGTATGTGCACAATTCACAATAAAACAGCGAATTCGATTTATCTGCGCACTGATGTACACAAGACAAGACACGTATTTTTACGTGCACGTCACTGATATATTGGTTCCCGTTGAAAAGTATTCTATTGTTGAAATATTAAATTTTTGTACATTTATTTATTAAGTAACAAAAGTTTACGACTTTGTTTCGTTCTTATCATAATAAGAATTTTCAAGATTTAACTGGGCACAATTAATAGCCCTAGGTACTTCGTGCAAAAAAAAATTTATCTAGTTCGATATCAAAGAATACATAATATTGGGTAAAGTAAACGTTAAAGTCACTTTTGAATACGTCTCTAGTTTTTTCCGTTCTTTTGACTGAGTAGTAGTAGTAAGCCTGGTCTGGTTGCTCCAGACTTTCGTACAATCTTTATATAGACAAGACAGATCAGTCGTAGAGTCATTTCAAGAAAATTTAATAATGAAGAACAAACATCATGTTCAGATTAACAAAAATAACAGGGATTTTGAGAACTATGAACTTAATTTTAATGTAGTAGGAATCTTTGTTACCTTGAAAAATTTGCTTATAGGTATGTTTAATTATAATTACTTTAACCAAATGAACTCATACGAATTTATGTTTTTATTATACAGGGTGTTTCAGGGTTTAACTTAAAATATGAATGTAGGACCTGAAAACAACAACAAAATTTCATCTTGAGATTGAATGTGATTCTAATTTGCTGTCAAAGGATGTTTTTAAATTTTGCTTTATTTTCATGAGAGAAACAGCGTTTGGCTAAATTTTCCTTCGAATATCCCTCGTGCATGTAATTGTCGATAATTTTCTCTCGTGCGAATTCGCGCACTTGAGAAAATTATCGACAATTTGTCATGCACTAGGGATATTATATATGATAATTTGCAATATTTATTTATTATTATTATTCTTTGATTTTTACAAAATTGTTTAAATTCCTTTTTGTATAACTTCAGAATCTAATATCTCCTAAACGAAGCGTTTGCGAGAAAATATCCAAATGAATTTTTTTTATTGTTTTGAGGTCCTACACTCAGCCTGTATATTTCAAGGTGTACTAAGGTACTTAACTCTGAAACATCCTGTATATTTTCAGGTATACTTAAATAACTAATTTCATTTAAAATTCAAACCGTTCTTAAAATCAACACTGTGCAGACAATCTCCTCACAAAAACTTTAACGAATTGCTACTTGGCTATTACAACCTAAGGCACTTAATCAATAAAAAAGTTAAATAGCTTTTTCTGTTTACAAAATATTGCAGAGTAAATTAATAGTACCAATAACACAAGCAGGTAAAAACAACTCAGCAGTAATCAATAGACAAAAACCAAGAACAATTTAAAACATTGACATTCCTTTGAAGTTCAATAGACTGTCGAGTGGAGGGCACAGGTTCGATCCTTCGTCGGCCTGGCACGTATAAGCCGTGTAAATCAAACGGGGGTGCATGGAACGAAACTTCAGGGCTCGCAAATAGTCTCGACTATCGACTGGATTTAATTGGGAAAGCTTTTAACAAGGCCGCTGGCGCGTACATGGCCAGTGCAGCCAGCGCCGAATGATGTATTAACTTCGACTACAGCGCCGCTAGCGGACGCCGGCGGCAATCGATAGCGCCGCGGTTGCACGGTTGCGCCACTGGCGAGTTGTTGGTTTTTCAAGGTGCTGGAATCTGATACCAAGGATTTTACTCGCTTTTTGCTACTTTTTGGTATTAAAATGCTGTAATGGGATAATTATGTTTAAGATTTATGCCTCATTCATCGAGACCGCACTATCGATTACTTGAATATTCCTGCCCTGAAGAGGCTATAAACTTTAGAACGCGTTTAATGAAAATCGTACGAAATGATGTTTGAACAGATATACGGTTGCCCTATAGGCCAACCTAGGAGATTTTCTAATTTTTCAGGGCGCCAAGTGTTCTCATAACTTCGAGTACATACGTTATTATGTTTATTTTTTTTTAATTCGAAAAATTAAGGGCAGTTTACCTGCAGCATTTTTTTTGTATTGCTCTGGATTCGCTTTCCTATTTAAACAAACAATAGAAGTAAGTAATCAACAACTTAGGTTACATAATACTAGTAAAATAAACAAACAAAATTTAATTATTTTTAATGAAACAATAATTACAATTAATTATTATAAATAAAACACAATGCTGGGATGCAATCAATTTATTAAAAATCAATCAACATTGACCGGTTTCGGCCCCACGTGAGTCATCTTCAGGAGCTACCATAAGTATTATGAAAGTAGACCGGAAAGCATGCAAGGGTTTATACCCGTTTTTACCTTCCGCTTACCTGTAAAGGAAGGTATTGGAATCATGCAAAAAATCGGGTGGTGAATTTTTAGTGGATGAGCACGAATTAGGGTCCTTACAACTCATTTTTGATAGTTTCATGATGATGTCTGTGTGTATGTGTGTGTATGTGTGTGTGTGTGTGTGTGGTCAAGGGTTGTTAGTCGCATAACTCAAATACGAATTACCCGAAAATTTTGATATTTGGTATTTAACATTTGTATATAAATTGGAAGAGCTCCCTAGATTTTGGTACAAATATCTTCATCGGAAGTGATATTTTTTGAAGATTGAAAAGGTTAATTGTCAAAATTGTATATAAATTTGGAAAAATATAGTATTTATTTGTAATGAGAATAAGAGGAAAAGTTATTTGCAACTTACGTTATAAAAAAATTGTCTTTATCTGGTAGCATTAAAGAACTGCAGTAAAATTTAAAAAATAAATTTATCAAATAAAACGTTGATATCTTGTAATCCATGATCGGTTGATTTTTGTTTCTGCGTAAAAAATATTGACAGGTGAGACGGGTGACAAGTTGGCATACTAGCGCTATATAAGTCCTAAGTAAGATATTAAATGTAGTAATTGAACGGAGGATGACTTCAATACAGCAGAGTTTTCCTGTGAATGAATCTTTTTATTCAGGTGATGCAAATTTCTGTGTTTGAATATTTGAGATTTTTATTTGTATATTTTAAATGGGCATCGGATTGCACGTATACATTTCTGTTTAAAATCTAGATATGGCGGAAGGTTGTGTGATGGCCACTTCAGATTTTTCTATGTCGTCATTGAGTCAATATGCTATCCTCCAAAAGGCATGCTGTATGAAATTCCCGTCTACAAGGTAGAACCTAATAATAAATTGAGGAGTTTGTATATGTATTCGCATTAATTTTAATTAATTCCCTTACTTTTACTTGCAATGATTTCCTTTTGTATAAGGTTTCAAATAAAGGGGTGCTCTATTTTGAAACGCCTACGCTTGAAATACAGAGTAGATAGGTAATTACAGAAGTGAAATTCTGGAAATCGTTTCACTTTCCGTGCGGTGAACTTGTACCATTCAAAAATAGAATGATGAATTACACAAAAAATTTGTACCGAGCTACAAATTACTTTTAACGATTTCCAAAAACCTATAAACGGAAATAAGTAATTAGGTACTTTTCTGTTTTCGAACGTCCGTAAAAAAATATGAAAAAATCTGTTTCTGAAATAGAGCAAGTTGTCTATGGCAATAAAAAGTAAAATTTAAATGCATTCTAATATTTGTTGCTTGTTCATTTTCTATTTTATAATAATTTAAAACTCTATGAAGTTTCCATTTTTATCTATCGCCAAAGATTTTCGAAGAAATCAAAATCAAAAAATGTATGTGACGAATAATAGTGAAAAAAATCTGATGTAGCCAGCACAAGACCATACGCTACCTACTCTTTTTACTATATATACTATAGGTAGGTACTCACAAATAAATTTTAGTTAATTTATGTAAACAGCAGAAGAAGATTTATACTATGTGTCACTGTCACTGTCATAATCAATTAAATTTACGTAGTAACAAACGATCACGGAATACAAGATACAGAATACTGAAGTTTCATACTTTAAATTTTAAACAATAATTTAATTCCCAAACAGTAGGTACCACATACAGAAAAATTTATAAAATGCTAATTGTAGGTAAAATAATATAATATTTAATTTAAAATAAACATGTGATTAATTAATTATTTATAGAAATATTTAAGCAAAGTATAACTTCCGGTTTAGGGATTGCTTCAAAAAATAACTGGGATCTTAAGATTCGTATTAAAACATTAGAATTTGGTTGTTAAATGTTTGATATTCTGTAGCTATGGTCAACGAAAAATTTGTAACATACGGACACAGTGACTGACACACGCACACACAGACATCATCTCGAAAATACTTTATTCGTATTCTATGGATCCTAAACGTGCTTATTCACTAAAAACTCACACTCGAAAATTTTGACCCGTCACAATACCTTTTAGAATATAAGGCGGGAGGTAATTATGACAAGAGCGGATCCAGGTGATGTTCTCAAGGGGGAGGGGTTCATGGTCAAATGCCTTTATATGAAATTTCGGATTTTAATAACACTCTTTTTTATGTGTAAAAATAAATTAAAACTTAATTTTTACTTCCACGTAAGTTAAAAAAGTATAAACTTAAGTAGAAATTGGAATAGTATTCGATTTTAAGATCTAACTTTAGGATTTTAAGGGGGGGGGGGGAATATCCGCGCCTAAATTATGATCGCTTCCCAGTCTTTTACTTTGAATTTCAAGTAAGTTGAATAATACGGGTGAAGAGGAAGAGTATGTCAGCTAATCCATGTAAAACACGACATGCGAATGTCACTTGTACAGCTGCGGAGGAAGCAGAGCCAGAGGCAGAAGGCAATAGCACCGGATTAAATCCTTGTTACGCAGCGACGGCCATCGCGCAACGTGAATCCGGGCTCCGGAGCCGGCTCCGGGCTTCAAGCGCTACGCCGACGTCGAAGTGAGAAAATTCGCCTGGGGATTCGAGTTGAGACGCGGCAATTACTCACTGTCGGGCTCTGATGGAGATACGGGCTGATTGCGAGCCGCGATGCAAAGAAACTTGAAAAATTTGTTACATTTAGTAAAAACGGTTAGGACGACGGCGACGTCACTTCGACGCTTCACTTACAGTCTCAATGCGCCAACCAATCATGCCTATTTACCGAATCAAATTCACACTTTTGTTAACATGCATATAAATTGCTCTGCAGTTTGTCTAGTTATATAGTTCTACTGCCAAACTTCCTAATGGAAATTGTAATTTGAAATAGGAGAAACAATCTTCGAATGCTAATGCATCAAAATCTAATTTTATTACTCCATGCTTAAGAGCAGTATATACACCCGTTCTATGACTTCAAAAAGTGTTACAGAAATAAAAACATATCTTAGAATGTACGTAACATATAAACTTCATTCAAAAACTAAATTAAATAATGTATCTATGTTCGTCTAGTGATAGTTTTTTGTTTGTTTTGTCTTAAATCGAAAAAAAAAAATTGAGAAGTCTGTTTTCAACAGCAATTTTTAATGTAATACAATTCAAAATTTCAACACTAGACGAACCTAGTTTATATCTTAATAGTTAGGAGAGGTTCTGACTGAAGACTAATATATAGCCAAGTGGTATGCGAGTAGTTAAAAACATACAGAAACAAAAAAAATTCGCCCCACCTCGGTATGCCTCGCTTTCCAAAAAAATTTTCAGTTGAAACTCAAAATTTTCTTGTAACGCATTTTTCTCGAAAACTATCAAAGATTTTGGAAAACGGTTTTGACAGAATGAAAGCTGAGGAAACTTGCTATTAAAAGGGTCCTTGAAAAAAAAGTACCGTGTAGGCACCAGCCGTTTAATAATCGAATGATTTTTCTGTATGTAATAAATTCGCCACTACAGAATGAATGTGGTATAACTTTGTTAAAGAACATCATTTTGTAAAGATAAAATTTTTATTTTATTCGTCAAGGCACTAATAACATTTGAATTTCCGACCCCGTTATACCGAGAAAATTGCTTTTAAGGTAGTAAATCCATGGGTAGTGACAACCCAAAATATAACTTAAATTAATATACAGCATTCATTAAAAGTCGTAGAATTTGAATAAAAATTAAAATTTATAGGTAACCGTTGAAATAACGAAGATAATTGAATTTAAAGTTAACACAAAAACACGCTAAAATACATTGCGTATATGGAGGTTACCAGTAGATTTACTAAACGATTAGAAAATTTTATATCATAACAACCCAACACATATTTGGAAAACGAATATGTTATTCTTTGATATTTGAGGTATTTATTAGAAAAATAAAAAATATGAGTCACCGCAATAATGGTTGAGAAATCGCATGCAAAAGGTTCCAGTCTCAAGAAAAATTATGTTTTTGACGTACTACTATTGCATTTCAGTGTAAACTTAAATTTCAATTATATTTTTTATTTAATTGGATACCTATGATTTGTAATTTACATCCAAATCTACGATTTTTAATGATTTATTTCTGATTATTTGACTGCTTCGGCCTCACCTCACACCGAAATCACGCACGCTTATGACCGACAGATTTTCTACCTTAAAGAATCATAACTCAGTATTAGAAGATGTTCAAAGAATTTTCAATATATATGAATTTGTAAATTCGTAGAGGATTATCTTCGCCAAATCATCCCCAATCACATGCAACTATTTGGAGGGTTGTGTGGTCTACGTCCGAAAAGAAAACTAGTTATTAATTATGCTCACGAGTAATAACAGTATTTTTATTATTTATTGTTGTTAGTTACAGATAAAACATTATAGTATCTTCGTCATTTTAAAAAATAAACTTCTATAGTCTTTTAATTTTGAAAATTTGTTCATTTTATAAAGGATTAATGCCTCTAACTAAATTATTCATTATTGATACCGAGCTTAATAACAATATATTCCACAAATTGAAAAGTGAAATTTAATTATCCAAATTGTGTCAGCGGTTAGAACACATATGATATTGATGATAAGTTGACCATTGCGGTATTGTGATTTTACTTTAAAAATAAATCCTTTGATAAATTTAATTAACTCCACAATTACAAAAATTATTTACACAATATGAGCATTATAACAGCATGCCATACAAAGCCATAGAGCAAACAGCACTGCTCTCAAAGTCACTCATGCGTTCCTGAATCAATAGCATCACATGAAAAGCCACTGTTGGGTGCTTGGTGGGCATATGTTAAAGGGCCAAGAGATGACACAATGTGTGGACAATATAGATGTGGACATGCAAACTCTGCACATGCTGCAGTCTCAACTCCACACTCAGTACTACTCAGGCTAGTTGGCATGTCATGTTTGCGCGATCAATGATAAGTTTATACCGACTAACGCTACTCATCACAGAATCAACACGACGATTGTGTATACTCTGCTGATCGATAGTAATTCACTAACATCGAAAATGTGCAGATATTTACCAACAGCCATGTCGCGTATTTGTGTAAGCGTTCTAGTTCTCGTACCACATAACTTTACTCGTACTGGTAGAGCAGGAGCAAGAGAGTACGGCTGCTTGATTGAGTAATCAGTTAATTTTCAGACGTATCGTCGAGTTAAATGATGATTAGCTGCCTAGTAGCCTGGTTCCCAACTGGGGAAGATTGATGGAACTTTATGTTGCTTCTAGACCACTGAGTTTTATTTCTCTAAACGTCTAAACTAGATTAACACACAGTTAGATAACTCACTCTATGAAATCATATAAATTTAATGACTTTATGTACGAGGAGTTTGAACTCCATTCTGTTACAATGTTGATACGATTATTTTATTTTTGAATAAGACACTAAGTTTCAACAGTATTTTGATTACCAAATACAGAATATTTTTTAATTATGATTTGCATAGTCAATAGTCAAATTATAGGTTTGGGTGAACCTGCATTACTTTAATAAACAAAGAATAAAATTATTATATCTGAATTAAATAAATTAAACACATTTTGAATTTTGTAATCCAAATAATTAAATTAAAATTTGAATAACACAAGTTATCAAAATGGCGAAAATAGTATATTACATTACAAGTCATGAAAATGTGTCATTGCAGACGAGGAGGCGTTTGAAGAATGCGAG
This sequence comes from Agonum fuliginosum, assembly GCA_947534325.1. Lineage (NCBI taxonomy): Eukaryota > Metazoa > Arthropoda > Insecta > Coleoptera > Carabidae > Agonum > Agonum fuliginosum. Next base: position 57,656,125 of record OX384029.1, on the reverse strand, counting down.
GATGCGCAGCGTCCGAGCATTTCTTCAAAGCCTCCGAGTCAAGCAAAGACATTTTTATGACGCGTGATGTATTCTATTTTTTTTAAATCGGCAATTAAGCTTCAAATTATAAAAAAAATAGGTTTGCATAAATCATCAGAGCTGTGACAAATCATCAGAGCTGTCACAAATTTTAGAAAAAGTTGTCATGACAAGTAAACAAAGTTGAAAGTAAAAATGACTAGGCATGAAAATAAAATTTTCATGCCTAGTCATGAAAATCTTACTTTCATGCCGCAAATTAGTCTGGAAATGACGATTTTCATGCCGATTTTGAAAAAACATAGTTTTAAAAAAATCAAAAATTTTGTTAATTGAAGTGTGGGACAATAAAAAGGAGTTTTGTAAAATCTAATAAGATTGTATTTTTCTATTTTAATTCAAATAGTTATCTAATAAAGTAAGGTGCATTTAAACTATAAAATCAAATTGAATTTAATAAAGAAGAGCAATACTATCATATTTTAATTCTTGTTATGATTTTTCAACAATATAGCAGCCCAAGCTACACAAAAATCTCTGCTATGATCCGTATTCTTAACTCACAATCTTGAATATACTCTTATGAAATATATTATTTTAAAGTAAAATAAAATGTGACTTTCGACATTTATTTTAATTACAAACAGTTTATTTATTTGTGTAACAAGCCGTGAATGTGTAAATTTATATTTACCTAAGCGAATTAAGTTACTATTCATTACGATGTTTTTTATTGAAAAAAAAAAAACTTAACTCAAACAAAGCAAAAAACCTGGTTTAATGTTTGTTTAAAAAGTGAGTTATTAAAGAAATTAATAAACTAAAAGCGTGCAGTAAGTTGATACGTGAAAGTAGCGGCGTAGCATCAAGAACAAACAATCTCAGTTGGACGGAAGCGGAAGTTGACAGAATGCAGTGCTTCTAATTGAGAACGAGACCAGCGATCACTGCGAAGGGACGAGGTTTTAAACTGCGCTTGCGTCATGAACCCGCGCAATAAAAACAAGAACAAGTTCGAAAATTGAGATCGGAGAGTTTGGAGTTATAATCCAACCCTTTCCGGAGAGATTGAAATACTAACTTAACAACTTGTAGCCAGTTGCACTAACAAGGTTTAAAATTTAAACTCGGTTTATATAAGTACAGCAATATTCTCACAATTTATAATAAATTACACCGATAGAACATTATGTTATGGACGAGTAGCGACAATCTTATCACTTAATCAACAAATTTTAGTTCAAAATCGATATTGTAATTAAATATTTTATGAATTCTTTCAAAATAGAGTACATGCACAAGCACATGCAGTATTATTATAGACTACTTGGTACTATCATCACCGTTTGTTAAGGGTTTTACAAAGGTTTTACTCAGTTTGAGTTGAGATGAAAATAATAGTTATTTACTTTACAAGTGGGCAAACTGAGGAATTACCCACGGGGCCGAAGGCTGAATGGAAGAATTTTCTCGAGTGGGTCATTCCTGTTTGTCCACGTGTGAAGTATAACCTTTTATCCAACACCTCTTAATAACTGCTTAAATATTTAAAACATATTTTATCCAACACCGTTCCAGAAAACAGTCGAAAACATAGATTTCGCGCGCCACTCCACTGTGTTTATTGTTTTCTGAAATATAACAATCTAAAAATATTGTTGAAGATAAAAGTACAATCTACAAAATGGTCGATGCAGAATTTTAAAATTTTGCTTTAAAATCGAATTATGTTAATTTGAATTTTGACAATTTTTGTTATTTTTTGAACACAAATATCTTCTATTTTAAAACGAATTTCAAAAATTCGATCGGTTATTTCGCAGATCTAAGCTTTGTTGACAACATATTAAAATTTATAGTTAATTCACTTATAAATAAAAGATGTACAGTGGCGCGCGAAAACCGCCTTTTTTACAAATATTGAAGTTTTCTTACAAATATGGATGCCAAAATTATTTTTTCTCCTCAAACATAAATTATTTATTATTTTTATATTCAACAAAACAATAAACGCCATAGAATAGCGTGCGGAATCAATGTTTTTGATTATTCTCTGCCATGGGTAGAGGATAACCTTAATAAAAGCATCATATCATAACTATGGTGACTTCCAATAATAGTTATTATGATGCTTTTACAAATAGGTATGAACTTTAAAATGAAATTTTCGTATAGGTGTGTCTTGGTGTGTCTGTTCTGTATACGTATCTTAACGTCAACAAATTATTATATTTTATGTTATCTTTGTAATAGTCATATACTTATTTGTATTTTCTGTGATGAATACCGTACCTAGTATATTTGAAGTAATGATGGAGTTATCCCTTACAGATATTGCATAAAAAAGTGCAATTGAAAAGTTAATAAATCCGGTTTTGCATGTTTATAAACTTAATTTAAGAAATCACAGTTACTTTCCCTCTATTAGGATGAAACTGCTAGAAACTTCCCCTAATTTAAGCCCCCCAGAGTTTGAAGAGCCGCTAGTGTAGAGCCGACAATTTCACAAGGATTTCAAAAAAATTTGATTACGGAATAAACCTTATTTGTATATCTTTAGGGAAGGCATTATCTGTTAACGACCACATAACAATATTTTGCGTATTCCCCTCTTGTTGCGCCCCTCCAGGGAAAAGAAAAGACGCAGTGCATCTTTCTCACTCTCATCGCGAGGAAGAGTATTCATCCTCTAATGATATCCATTTTCATGTTGATGACTGTAAGTTATTAATAGAGGACCAAGAAAGCACGGAATAAATCCGCACTCGGTAGCGCTGTCTTTGTTTTTCCTTCCTTGCAGCGCGTATTTTTCTTCTTGTTTCTTTGTTGGTCGCCTTTCTTTTTTTACTTGTCGCGAGAAGAGGCCGCCTTAATGATGATCCGTTTGAAGCTTGCATGCTTTTATATAACGCAGCATCGCCGCCGGTAATGTAGAATACTGAAATATACATAGCCGTGAAAATTCTTTGTGAGGAGTCTTGCTGGAGTCTGATGAGATGATCTTTGTTTCGAGAAGCAAAAGTAGGACGTACGATGTGAGTGTAGATTAAAACCCACCGGCAAATTTTATTTTCCTTTCTTCATTTTATTATTTTAATTACATTATTCTCGTACATGAATACTCCTGTTCCTAGAAAATATATTTTTTAAAGCATATATAAACATCAATTCAGTTGGAGAACGAGTAATGATACAAACATAATTATTATAATGTTCAGTTTCCTTGTCATTCAGTTATATTATGTAATAGTATATTATTTAACGAGTAAATAATGTAGGCTATAATTAATGAGGATGAAAGTTAGTTCACGAGCCGAAGGCGAGTGTATAAATCATCCGAGTTAATTATAGCCATTATTTTCGAGTCAAATACGACGTTTTATCTACAACTTTTTAAATAAAACAACATTTTCTTACTACAAATTTGTATTGATATTAACCTAACCTCAAACTTTGGTGTGATGACAATTTATCCGAGTAATTTAGAACTATTATGGGCTAGTCATATACAGCGTTTTACAAATTTTTATTATTTTTACTGTTTCTGCTTACAACGTCATAAAATGATAACTTGATGTAACACTAATATTAAAACAGATGTGATGGCAGTTTGACAGTTCGAGAGAATAAAGTACTCATTATTTAACAGTCTGAAATAATGAATTCATTATTTAATAATGTGTCCTTATGGAAGGGTTTATTATACTACTTTCACGTATATAATGAATACATTATTCTATTGTTGTAGATAAAAGTTATAATTTACTTTATTTTAGGTCAGTTCGTTCGTTGTGATTTTTTGTAATTAGTTCTCTTCATGGTTAAATATTAATTACTGGCCACGTTTTTCATTGACAACCCCGGTCAGAAGTTGTAATTAGTAATTAGGTGTTTCTAGATGTCAATGCTGGTCACTAAATGAGCGAATACATTCTATCACTTGCTGTCACTGAACAGTATTTTTCAAATTTAATAATTTCTGCGTTATATAGTATTATAGTAATATAATGTAAAATATAAAGAACACGTAAGCTTATTGTTAGATTATAAAGTTACAGGTAAATGTTGCTGTGAAATAAAGTAAAGTGTTTCAGAAAAACTGTCAATTTAGATATAGATTGTTAAGATGAAACAATTATAAACTGAATTTTTAAAACTAAAACACTAGGTACTGTGTGTGAAGTTCTTCGTTGGAACTACTACACAGTAGGGTAGAGGTAGACATAAATTATTTTAATTTTAGGAGAAATGAGTACAAATAGACATAATGGAGAATAATAGATGCACAACGAGACGGTTTATATATTTTTGTGATATTATTTATTTAAAACGATGATTTGTAGAAAATAGTGGATTTTCAAACAAGTTTTGTCATAATATTTTCAATCTAAAGGTAAATTATGGAACATAGCCGCTTAGATATATCTAAATTACAATTTTAATTACTATTTACAGAATTAAAGTACATTTTTACATTTAAATCAGTGTTAATATAGTATCCTTGATTCAGCCAGAGATATCTAGACCCATTACACATTCTGACCGCTAGAAAAACCATGTTGGTAAACCTAATTATTCTTTAACCGTGGTTCTCTTATAATTTTTTAAATTACTGGAAATCACTATATCTATGTAATTTATGACCGTTATTTGTTCAATGATAAAATAGGTTGACATGGATGATTTGTAGTTTACTGCAAGCACGAGTAACGAATGATAAAATGAGCTAGTTTCAAAGAAAAAAAAGAGAATATAAAATGTGGACAGTAAAATAATAATACATCGATTTTGACTACATTCATGCAGTAAAGGCTTGAGGAAAAATGCATTTTATCCGAATGATGGTTTAAGCAATAGGTTAGTTTAGTAATGTAAATATATTTTATAAATATAAAAGAATTTGATAAGATTATTGAAATTTTAGTAGTATTTTGTTAGTTTATATGTATGTATAAGATAATTTAATAATCCTATCATTTCTAATAGTTTAGGACAGATAGCTACCTAATAAATTATGGATTCCACTACAAACTAAGAAAATTTGCGTACCAACCTACCTATTTAAAAATATAATTAAAATCAGGTTCACCTTATACAATAGTGCTGCCTACTAGACTAGTGATTCCTATAAATCAACAAAATACGGTATATCGAATAATCAGATTATTATCTCTGAGTTATTTCCAAAAATAGTTATTTGTTTAACTAGGCAAAAAAAATTAGATTTGCTGCCGCGGCTAGAGTTTCATAGACGAGGCGCAGCTGAGGCTATCAATCTAGCTTAGGCAGCAAATCTGTTTTTTGCTATGTTATATTTTTTCGACGATTGTTAATAATTAATATTAATTTAGTGATTATTTTAAATATATTGATAGGTATCGCAATCAAATTATATTGCTATGTGTATATGTTGACAGTTGTTATAAAAAAACAAAATAGGTTAGGTATGTTGATGAATTTTATAAATGTCAAATTTGTTGATTCACCATAGTAACAATTACTTTTGCTGCCTAGGTTTTTTTTACTTTGCTGACTGTCAACTGTCAAGAAACAGCACTTTTAATGTCAATCGCCGAAAAAAAAATTCCACTTCACTACAGTACAACTCCGAAATTAGGGTACAAATCATGTTGTAAAATAAAGAGATATAAGTGACGTCGAGGCAACAAAATGCCGATAGACAAGAAGATTGGAAGAAACAAGTAAACCCAAGATCATCGCAACAGCCGGTACTTATCAACAGTTTAGTATGCGAGGTCAGGTTTATTTCGGGCGAATCCATTTGGTTTTAAGTAACAGTGGAGTGGCTCGTGCTACTATGCTCTCTTTCCATCCTGCTTGGAAGTTGCCGAAGCACAGAATATCCATTTCCTCCACCGATGCCGTATGCGCCTCAAATGAAATTGAAAAGTTCAGCGCCGCGCCAGTTTTTAGAGATTTTGTTGAGCTTTGTTCAAAGAAACGAAGATTCTTGGTGGGTGTCTGGTAGACGGATTTCTCAACGAAAAATTCTATCTACTTTCAATACGCTACAAAGAATACCTACCTTATTTGTATTAATATGAATATGAAGAAGTTATATGATATTCGAAAAGGTTTTTTGTATCAAATCTGATCTGTCATAAAACTTCTGTATAAGAAATCTACACTAGTATTGTAAATGTCTCTTTTTGTAGATAAATTTGAAATGCTCTGTGTATAAATATATAAAAAATATACAGTTTCAATATTGATTATTTGTAATACACGGGTACAAGATTTATCCAACATTGTCAATTTTAGAAAAAAATCGTAAGGGGTACACCTAAAGAAATCCTCAAAAATAGGAAAACCGTGATACATTTTGTACCCGTCGGAATTTTGAGCTGAAAATTGGTACACATATGTAATTCGGTGCGAAGAATTCATTGGTAAATAAAATAAGTCGATATGTTGAACCAGTTTTGAAAAATCGAGAGTGGTTGGTTTTTGGGTAGTCAAAAAATTTCAAAATTTTCAAAATTCTGAAAATTTGGTTATAGGTTTAAGTGTTAGAAATACAATGCTACAGACTAGAGTTTGATTTCTCGCTTAGTTTTTGAGATATCGGCCTTTAAATTTCGAAAAAGGGGAAAACGGACAATCAATGGCAGCCCTCTCCCACCTAGCTGCGAGCCTGGTTGGGAGGAATGTAACAAGTCTTAGTCAGCACAATTAAGTATGTGCGAAGTCAGTCATTAGTTCAATAGGTCAGAGTTACCAAATAAATATAAATAACTATGTTTGTATTGCTAATACTAGATTTGCTGACTAAGAACTTGTACATGGGTATAAATAGGAAACAGAATGGGTAACAGGAAGTTCCAGTTCAGTTACGTTCCAAAATGTCTCTAGACATTTATACGTGTAATAGCATAGAGATAAGTGGTTAACGTAAGATTTGTTTATTGGTATTATAGGTAATTATTGTTTTATTATTAATTATTTATTCATTAACTTATTAAATATACTTTTATACGTGTTGTACCTTCGACTATTATTTATTAATACTAGTTTCCCAGTCTCAGCAAGAACCTCAACAAATTATTATTGTAACCTCAATTTGGGTGTTTTTACCGAATTCCTAGAATACTCTCGATTTTTTTTTTCACTCGACTTTTTTCCTCATTACTAGGGCTGCCTGAAACCAGCCTGAAATTCGTACCTTGCCGCATCTTAGCTATGCAATGTCATTTTGAAGATGAAAAATACTGTAAAAGTGTTTTCGTTGCGAGTAAACTGTCAGATTATTATTACCTTCAGGGTAATGTTTTTATAAACATTTAATAGAGACAGAATTGATCTACATATGTACCTTTTTAAAATTTTAAAAATTAATTTCTATCGTGAGATATAACCGTGTAAAGTTTGCATGTACCTACAATTTTTTAATCAAAATTTACAAAAGGCACATCTGTAGATCAATTCTTTCTCTATAATCCTTGTTGAAATAAAATTTTACCATTCTTGTACTGGTCACAAAACACTTACGTTAGTACATTTTATGCTGGATTTTAGATAGTAGACGGGCTTCTTAACACTGTTGTGCTAATCTTTGCATATCGGACATTAAATTAAATTTAAGTGGAAATCAGTCGTCATGAAATAACGAAGCTGAATTTCCCAATAAACTATATCAGAACTGGAGTATACAAGATCATATAATCAAGTCCACGTTTGAAAGTGATCATCAAGTTGGTGCGCAACATTGCTCATAGTTCCAGTCGGGAGCAGCGAAGCGTCTGAGAATCGCAGCGCAGCATCGCAGCTCACAGCTCCTCCAGCGGACATCAGATTGATTTTCAGTGTCTTCTGTCAAAGTGAATGCTCGATCAAGCGTCTGGCGGGCGTGTGGGGGCGGGGGTGGGGATAATCAAGATGAAACGACGCGCGTCACGCTCCTCCATTACCTATATCCACATATCGATTCGACCGCCGCGAGCGCAATGCTGTTTCTGCTTTCTAGGGAACTTGGGAACCAACTGGCAAAGGATTGGCGATGTTTGCCGCCATTAGGAAGACTTTCAAGGCCGCCGGTGTTCTGAACAGGTATTGCTAAAGAGAATAGATTGATTTAGGTCTGAGCATGTATTAATTAAATTATATACACTAGTGCTTCTCAAACTATGATTCACGGCAGGGGTAGAAAAAAGACACTTGAAGCTTTTTAGTGGTGGCTTAAGAGGAATCCCCACTAGTTTTGAAGATCCATTTAACGAATGAAGCGATGCCGTCACAAACCATTGTTACCCATTGTGACGACATCGGTTGATTCGATGAATGAACCGTATTTAGCCATTTTCTACTACAAAAGGGGTTTCGTTGGGCACATGAAATTACCACTAATTTTAAATATTTTTAAACAATTTTTTTTTTAAATGAAAGATTAAAGTCTAGGCTATGTCCGCTTAGTGTCACTTTTTTAATTTTTACCTTCCGCTTACCTGTAAAGGAAGGTATTGGAATCATGCAAAAAATCGGGTAGTGAGTTTTTAGTGGATGAGCACGAATTAGGGTCCTTACAACTCATTTTTGATAGTTTCTCGATAAAGTCTGTATGTATGTGTGTGTGTGTGCGTGTGTGTGTGTGTGTGTGTGTGTGTGTGTGTGTGTGTGTGTGTATGTGTGTGGTCCGGACCGATGGCGTCTGTTGCATAACTCAAATACGAATTATCCAAAAATTTTGATATTTGGTATTTTACAATTGTATACGAATAGGAAGAACTCATTAGATTTTGGTACAAATATCTTCACCGGAAGTTATATTTTTTGAAGATTGAAAAGATTAAGTGTCAAAAATTTCTATAAATTTGGATAAATATAGTTTTTATTTGTAATAAGAATAAGAGGAAAAGTTATTTGCAATTTACGTTATAAAAAAATTGTCTTTATCTGGTAGCATTAAAGAACTGCAGTAAAATTTATCAAATAAAACGTTGAAATCTTGTAATCCATGTTCGGTTGATTTTTGTTTCTGTGTAAAAAAAATATCGACAGGTGAGACGGGTGACAAGTTGACAAGCGCTATATAAGTCATAAGTAAGCTATTAAATATAGTAACTGAACGAAGGATTGCTTCAACACAGAAGAGTTTTCGTGTGAATGAATCTTTTGATTCAGGTGATACTAATTTCTGTGTTTGAATATTTTAGATTTTTATTTGTATATTTTAAATGGGCACCAGATTGTACGTGTACATTACTGTTTAAAGTCTAAATATGGCGGAAGGTTGTGTGATGGCCACGTCAGATTTTTAATAAAGGATTCAAACCACTCGAACATTTAGGTTTGCCAACATGATCTTTTCTAGCGCTCAGAATATGTAATGGATCTAGATATCTCTGACTGTATCAGGGATACTATATTGTCACTTCTTTACATGTAAATATACTTTAATACTATAAATAGTAACTGAAATTGTAATTTAGATATATCTAAGCGGCTATGTTCTATAATCTATCTTCAGATCTAAAATATTATGACAAAACGTGTTTGAAAAACTGTCATATCACCAATACTCATAGTTGCCAATGGAGAGAACCTAAGAGATTGAAATGTGTACCAGATTGGATTAGAACTTGAGATTTTTATTGATCACATAGCCAAACACATTCGGTTATGTGTTCCAGCAATATTTACGTGTTCTATATTTTGTTTAATATTAATTAATTCCCTACGACAGACAAGCTTTTGATTCAGTTAACAAATTTGTTACAAATTGTGTACACAATCAATCTTACTAAATTAATAGGTACATCTTAAATCATAAAAATTGGAAAATTACAATGTTTTAAAATAAACATTTCAAACGTTAGTGATGTAACCTAATTGAATGTTATCATCTTTTTAAATCTGGTTAAAGTCGTTGAAAATTGTATTACATTCGGAATTTTAAAAATACCTACTCTTATACTAAGTTACAAGCACTGTGCGCCAAGATAGAGCCTTAGTTTTGAAAATAATAAAAAATCTTTATTAAAATGCTTTAATAAACAGATAGATGACTACTATAAAGAAAATCACAAAATATATCTCATTATAAAAACGCCCGAAGTGCTCAAAGTTTCGGAATTCCTAACCCATGTCATCTTCGTGGCTTTTCATTACATATGCCAACGCCCACATTTCAATTAGTTATATCGATTCGTATATACGTACCTATTCAATTCAGTTATAAAACTAATTATGTAAATATTTGATTAAGAGTAAATTGGAATATATGAACATATTTGAATATTTTAAGTAAACACAGCAAAAATATACCGGTTAAAATGATATAAAATTGTAGCAATGTATAAGCGGTAATGAATTTTAATTACGAGTAAACGTGGTTTACTGCTCTAAATCCTACTCCAAACAAAAACATTAAAATGAAATAGTGCCTTCTATTTAAGAGTTAAAAATTATACTTCTACTTTGTGTATAAACACACTTGTAATAATACTAGAACGAAAATAACTTCTAATTTATATTCCTATATTTAGCTTCAAGAATGCCAACTTGCGTAGGTAGGTAGCATTACGTGTAAACGACTAATTTCAGTTTACGTTGCCCGAGTAGTTAATACGTATTTACGTTACGATTTCAAGACTATACTTTACAATCTTATATTAAAGTAGCTATACAGGGTGCCCACTATGTATGGTATATAGTATATATCTCGGTAAATATCAACTTTATAAAAAAAATTGTATACAAGATGGTGGAGGTGAAATGCGAACATAGAGAATATACATGACAATCGAACTTTCATGCCAGGTATCTTGATATATTTTGTAGTAGTGTCACAAAACGAAGTAATGTGAATTGGTGTGTCAAAAAGAGTAATCAATAACAGAAATAATAATGAAATCTAAAAGTGCATGTAAACTTTCTCGTTCTGCTCGTACACATACATTATTATGCAAAGAAAATATATTAATGAAAATAAAAATTTCAATAATATGACAGCTACTTTGACATTGACAATACTTATTCCACGTATATCAAGATGCCTAGCAAGATAACTCAATTGTCATTATTTCCCTATTTCGCATTTCACCTCCACCAACCTGTATAAAAGTTGTTTAACATTTTACTTTCCATTTCAGAAAACAAATGAGCAACGAATAACACTTTAATTTTTTTAAATAGCAATGTACCCTTTCATTAGGCTCATTTGATATAGATTTTTCACTCTTTCTGATGACATAAAATCTTAGTACCCTTATATCAGAATTTTTTTTTTAAAAACAAATGTTGGACCACTGCCTTGCAGTTAATAGCGAACATTTCGAACACTTATTACCATGAAAATCATTTTATTGCTAATTTCGTTTTATCTTTAAGACTCTACACTTGTTGAAAGCAATATTGCTGCAATAGAATCAAAATTCACGATTCTGGCTATATTGCTCAAAATAAAAATCTGAAATTTATCATAAGTAATTACGAAGCATTATTTGATCGAAAAATTCATACAATACATTGTTGCGACAACAATTAGAGAAAATAAGAATTAAATTATGCATTTTAATATTACAAACTACGGCCTTATTATTGCATATTTATTAATTTTGTTTTAAATAGTCGATTCCTTGCATTGTTCGTGAGAGTGCTAAGAAAATATTTTTTGTCAAAAAAATACACATCTGAGGAAAAAATAGTAAAAAATCGGCCAAATTGACTATTTTTACTAATTTATTACTAAAATACCATTAAGTATTTCAAAAATATAATTTCTAAGCACTCTAGAGTCATGTCTTAACTATGTATATATAAAATATGAACAGTGTAGGTGTACTAACAAGAGCTCAGTTTGTAATATAGCAAGCTCCCTTTTTCACTATATTTTTGACACAAGTGTAGCGCCTTAAGTTTTATTGTAATTAGTTAAGACACATACACTATTTTTCGTTCATTTGTTTTATTTTGTTTTAAATTAAAGTGTTATTCATTACTCATTTTCTGAAATACAAAAAATTTAATGCTGCTGTCTTATTATGGAAAATAACATGTTAAACAACTTTTATATACAATTTTTTTTATAATGTTGATATTTACGGAGATATATACTATATTCCATACATAGTGGGCACCCTGTATTTAAATGTTTGCATACTAGAAACATTTTAAAAAGACCGTAGCTCCTTCATTTTGAATCAATATTTAATATCCTCAATTTGTCTGAACAAAATAGCTCATCCCTTCGAAGTTATAAAGATTACAAGTAAACTAATACGAGCGAAATGCTAAAATGATTCCGTGGAAAGTAGGTCAGAATACAGCATGAAACTTTAGCTAAGGCAGCTGGCTCCGCACTTCACAATCGCTATCGCTACATTTCTGCCCTGTTCGCTTCATATATCGATCTCGCGACTCGCGACTGTCCTCTGTTCTGTATCGGCGATCAAGGCGGCTATAGAGGCGGAATATCGGCGCATCGCTACAGCTCGAACTATCTCAATAAAGCGAGCCCCGTTACATCTAGAGAACATATTTCTATCCTGGAGTTTATTTCGTAAATTCACTGACAAACGAAGCTGGGGAACGAGCCAAAGAATGAAGAAAATTGGCGGAGGTGCCCAATAATTTAAATATGGAATTCTGCATAAAATTGGTACCTATTACAATACATAGATTTATAAACGTATACCCATAAAAAGCAGATTTAAAAAACAAAAATTATTCTCAAACTAGTAATCAACAGTAGTTTCGAACCTTCTAGAGCAGGGAGTGCAACTATTTATTTATTGTGGCTACAAGTATGGCGAATAAAAAATAAAATTCGCCACACCAGAATTTTTTACATCAGGTATAAAAAAAATTAAAACACACATTGTTTAAACAAGTTTATTCAAAATGTAGGTACCTATACCTTTATTGTTACTTTAAGGAAGTGTTGTGACAGAGCATTAGGAAGTGTTGTGACAGAGCATTTTAAAAAGGATCTAGATCGAGATCAAGATCTTCACATTTAATATGATCTAGATCAGATCATAGATCAATTTTTATGATTGGATCTTTTTTAGATCATATCAAGAATTATGGATCTTTTTGTTAGATCATAAATAAGATCAATATCAGACAAAATATTATACTATTGTATTATATTACACTAAAGAGAAAAAATGTTTAGGACTTGTAGATACTATCTTAAACATACATTCCTGGAGAAAAAAGTCTCAAATATTTTGCAGTCTTTTTCACAATTTTTTTATTATCCTCGCAGGACGATTGTTCTATTTTCATTATTCTATTCCATAATGTTTCCATTGCTGATTTCATTTGAGATTATATAAAATGTATTACAGTATTTAATAAATATGAGATGCATTACATTTTACTTCTATTTTAAATTTTATTTCAACTTTTGTACAAAAAAACGAATTTTTTTTACGAACGGCCGAACTAATGTGAGCCTGGGCTCGTATATTATTGGCAATAATGATACAAATTTGACAAATCGTATCTTCAATTTCAACAACATAATATATCTCAGTTATAGTTACAGATATGGGAACTCTTTCATGTGGTATGATTATTGTTTCAAAAAATTTCACACATCCATTCAATTGAAATCGAAAATAAAAGCCGTTGCGTTAAAATGTGACAAGAGTCCTTAGACAAGCATCAAAGGTATAAAAACCTTAAAGCTTCATTATTATTAAATGAATATGTTATTAAGTTCCGCGAAAACCAATTTCAAGTCAAAACACAATTTTGCCGTGTAATAAAACACTGTAAATCAAACAGAATTTAAAAGTAGAGAAAAATAATGAATGGTCATAACCCGGTTAACTGTTATGACATGTTGGTAATCCGCAAGAATACGAGGTTAAAACCATTTCGTTTTGTGTTGCGGTAACGTGTTATTTTGGTAATTAAAAATAAAGCATGGGTTTTGCTCCGCAACGCTGTTTTGTTAGCGTTGACAACGAAATGTTTTCTTCATGAAGGGAACTAACATTTTGACAACATAATTTTAAATTTGTTATCATTATGCTGCTCGCATATATATTAATGTTGCGTTTTACAACGTAATTAAATTTTATTAATTGCTGTCCTATTTGTTTATTTTATGGAAACGTTAAATTTGTGTACTCTGCAAATTAATAAAGCAAAATAATGCAGATGATTTGGACATGAAATATTAAACATTAACAATATTGGTAGATAATTGTTTGTTTTGTATGAAACAAAATTGTTTAAAATTGGTTTATGAACTCAAACATACCTGCAAAGCTAGAAATTATATTTCGTTATGTTAGAATCAATATCATTATTCCCAACATAATGACAGTCAACCAATGTTTACCTCGATTCATAAATGAGTGATTTCCTAATCAAGAGTATACTTTATTTAAAAGTATAGTCCAATACCAGGCAATTTGATTTGGATTTAAAAAGGAGTGTATTTAGACTGTTAAGGAGAGACACAAATTACTTTATCTACGACTACTATGAAAAGTTTATATTTATGCTTTCAATTGTCAACGTAAAGTTGATTGTTACTGAGGACCAAGCAAAACAACATTTTATTGCGTGTCTCCTATGACAACGCGCAATAAAGTACTTTTTGATTACATAAAATAAAAGAAAATGACAGAATCAAACAAATTTTTTATTTATTTATTTCGATATTATTGGTATCGCCATGGTTACGAATATAACATCAATTGATTGAACGCAGATAGAACTATCTGAATACTATTATTATTATAACAAATAATTTTAGTCGTAGATAAAATTATGTGTGTATTACGAGCATAAAGTGTCTTTGTTCCTCTTGCACTATTGCAGCTCTCGCCTTCGGCTCGCGCTGCAATTACCGTGCGCGAGTAACAAAGAGTCACTTTATGCTCTTAATACACAAATAACTATTATATGTGCATAGAAGTGATGCAATAATCAATAGGTTACTAAGTTTGCATTATAGTTTTACTGTTTAATAAAAACGTTAGTGATGGGGACTGTCTATTTGTCATTATAATGGATAATATAACATGTTGTTTATTCTTCCCAATAATACAATAATAGAAAATACGAGGAGCGATTGGAAAATATTCGGCCTTGATGACAAATGGAGTCACAGCGAAACAATGATATTTTTCGTAAATATTATCGATTCTCAAGTAACTATAAAATTTTCAGCCATTTGCGTCATTTATTTTGTGTTTGACAGTTATCGAAAACTAGCAACTTTTGCATTTTTACAAACATATTGAACGAAAACAATTACATATTGCAGTATCAAAATTGTATTTCCTGTGAAATAAAATTATTATGTAAAATTTTAAGACTACACAAACAAATAGTTTTAATAATGTTTCATTCCTAAGAATATTTTTAAACTTTTGTAATATTATCTATAAATACAAGTAGTACTAAATGACTATATAATGATGTTCTGTTTATAATCATAATCAGTAAAATGCTATTCAGGTTTTTATAAAAATAAATCAACTACTTTGTAGTAAACGTTATCCAACAAATCTTTTAAAGTTTCATTTATCGTTAAAAATATTATATTTGAAATTAAGTGAATTTCAAGGTTTTATTAGTACCTAAACTCCTATATGGAATATTAATTATTATTAGACGTGTAACAAAACAAACCATATTAATAAAAAACGATCGCCTCCCACTGTGGCAAGAATTAGCTAATCTCCTAACAGAAAAAACAACTCTTCAGAATTAGCCTCAGAAAAAACACAGCAATAAAAACCCGCTGTCTACAGTCTACCAGCAGTTTTCCATCAAATTGCCCTTGAAGACGGACAGTTTCCTTGTTTACCCCCAGAAACAATAACAACTCGTTCTGAACCGCGTCCGGATTACATTACATCGCTTGTGATTGCATCCAGCTGGTTTTTCGCAGCAGGTATTGGTAGATGCACCCTTGCGGAACAGCATTTTAAACAGATAAACATAATCTCATCGTGACAGGCCGGGGATAAAAACGCGCATCGTCGCAACTGCATCAACAAACGCTCTCTGCAGCTCTGTTTCATTTGCCCTCTGCTGCACGCCGACAGTAAGGGCGAGAAGGAGCCTATGCTGAGGGTTCCAGCTGTGACAGCTAGATGATGAGATGGAGATGTGCCACTTCATAAGAAGATGAACTAAGTTAAGTACACAAGACCACAACCAACACAAGATGTGGAACTACTGCTAAGAAGTTTTTCATTATTAAGAACAATTTTTGTTTTAAATTTTACAAATACGTATTAGTTTATAAATAAAGTAAAAAATTGTTCATAATTATTTTAGACTTGATTGTAGTTTTAGAAAAAAAAACAAATAAAGTTACTGGACTAGCAAGTTACTCAAATTATATATTTTTTTAAAATGCATAGATCTTATACGAGTAGAAAAAGTAATGTAAATTTGGTGGATTTTTATTTCAGTTCTTGTGTTTTAAATGTTAAATGCATTCCAAGAGGCAGAAAAACGTATCTATTTCGTATTGTTTTGGAGTTATTGCTACTTTTACAATAATTATTCTAAACCTTTAGCTTTGACGTTAGATGATAATGTTCCTATATTAAGAGCAGTATTTACACCAGTTCTCTGACTTCAAAAAGTGTTAAAGAAATAAAATCATGTCTCAGAATAATTTACATAACATAGAAACTTCACTCAAAAAAGTTAAAAAATGTATCTTTGTTCGTCAAGTGATAGTTTTCTGTTTATTTTGTCTTTAATCGAAAAAAAATATTGGGAAATCTTTTTAAAAGCCTGTTTTTAACAGTAATTTTTAATATGACACAATCAAAAATGTAAAATTTCAACACTGTACGAACCTAGTTTACACCTTAAACTAACTGTAAATATGTTGTACACGCATGTAAGTAGATAGGGCTCTTCTCCGCGAGCACAAAGTGTAAATACAGCTCTTAAAGCTGTTGTCAGGGTAAGATGCTTGCATAAACGTTTATAAGAGTTCATAAATTTTTAGTTATAGATGGAGATAGTTATAAATAAGTAGACTTAATTTTCCAACCGTCTCCAAGCTAAGTGAGTGTCCTTTAAATTAGCAAAGTGCATGTTTCATTTTCTTAATAAGAATACGATACATGGTGTTCCCTGTTAGAAAAGCACCATTTATTAATTATATTTATTTCAACGTACGCTTAAATTAATTATAATTATGTAGCAATCATGCTCGCAGCAAGACATGTATTGTATGGAACTGCTTTACGACAACCTAATAACTTTTCTCTGCATGTGTAAATCATAAACTTAAAAATTCCATAAGCTACGTGAAGTGTGGAAGACAAGGCGAAAGCTTGATGAGAAAATTGTAGAATGCTTTTGAAATAGGTAAAAGGGTAGCGTACGTGAACGAGGTTAGGTTAAGCTAGTGGTTGTAGTAGCACCAAGGCAGGATGAATATCAGGCAATAAGTAGGACAGAAGTGGCCGCGCATGCGCTCACGTACGGATTCCGGCGGATAAATACGGCGGGCCGGAAGCACACGAACGCGATATTTCGCAAAGTTTTGCTCGAATCAAGTGCCATAAAACTCACCTTGCTCCACTCAGCTATGTAATAAAACGGAACCTCCTCGTCGCGGGGTTTTATAGGCGGCAGAGAGCGCAGATCAGGAGAACGAAGCCTACTCCCTTCTACTCAATACCCTCCGCCCTCACCGCGAACCTAGGGTTAGTCACATGCGAGTGAATTCTCAAAGTGGAGTAACTTTCCTCATACAAGATAACCATGAATAACTTTGCGAGTTCGCCGACTGTGGACATAAGTTTTCGCCGATTTTCCACGCGCAACTTGCCGATTGCGACGAGCTATCGTCCAACGGAGTGTAAAGTGCTTCATTTGGCTAACAACGGCCACTGCGTCATCTTGCATGGAATAAGGAACCGGGAACAGGATATCTATTATCCGCGTACCTTCTGAACTTCGCAGTCGCAGTCAGGATGAACACTAAAGTCAAGGGTAATAATCCTAACTTTCCTTAATAAGTGCAGGGTGATTCATAGTTACTTACTTATTTCAAAATGCAATAATGCCCATTTTATGAATCAGAAACTTTTTATTTTTATTTTATAATGTAGGTAGGTACATATCTAGTTTTGTATCACTCGCTTTTAAAATCATATCAGGTAGGTGACGCCCCCCATTGTCTATACACTGAATAAGCCGATTTCTGGCGTTTGTCATAACCCTTTCCAGCATGGCAGCGGATATGTTGGCAATTGCAGCTCGAATGTTGTCCTTCAGGTCTTCTAGGGTCCTTGAACGGTTGACGTAAACGCCAGATTTAAAAAAAAAAAACTACAAAATATCACAAGAAGCCAAATCGGGCGAGCGGGCTGGCCACTCCAAATCGCCTCTTATTGAGATGAGGCGCCGGAGAAGTGTACGACTCAACTGAAAACACACGCTGTACGGTGCTCCAACGCATGATGGCGACTGACCGGGTGGGGAACAAAACTTTAAAAGTCGAATGAGATCACTCTCTCCCCACTACGATCCCTACAGACTTTTTTTTAAATCTCGCGTTTGTCAACCGTCCGAGGACTCTGGAAGACCTGAAGACCAACATCCGGGCCGCAATTGCCAACAAATCCGCTGCCATGCTGGAATAGTTATTTACGAACCAAATGCGGAAAGATTTGGATCCCACATGAGCGGATTTTTTGAAACACGAGCGGAGCGAGGGTTTCATTTACGCGAATGCTGGGATGGTGTCTTCCCGCAAGAGGTATGTACAATGTTTTTTGTAAAGAATAAAACTATAATCAAATACATTCAAGTTGTAGTTGTAGTCTCTTGTCATTTTTGAGGTTACGATGCTTTTTGTACTCACTACTACCAACAGATGGCGCGCTGCACACAAGTTTTATTTTTAAATATTGGCGGTTTTCGGTGGTCTTCACTAATTATAATTCCCGGAAGTAACACTTTATAAACTAAATTTTATTATTTTTAAGATGATTTTACTCTGAAATGTCTAGAAAGGCCAGTGTTATTTGCATTTTTCCTGATTGACTGCACTGGGAAATTGACATTTCCGATTGTCAATTGCGTGTTTTATATGTCACTTCCTATGTGATGAGTACAAAAAGGGTTATGACAAACGCCAGAAATCGGCTTATTCAGTGTATAGACAAGGGGGGCGTCATCTACCTGATATGAGTTTGAAAACTTGGTGAAACAAAACTTTAGATATGTACCTACATTATATAATAAAAATAAAAAGTTTCTGATTCATAAAATGAGTATTATTGCGTTTTGAAATAAGTTACTATGAATCACCCTGTATTTGGATAGTGACATCAATCATCAATGGTTGTAGTTCGTATGGAAATAATTTTAAGAGTAGTTGGAAACAGCATCTCCGCCATCGTCTGGCCGAACAGGGAACATAAAACTAGCAGCCGGTATTGTCGGCACAGTATACAATAACTTATTTTAGCTGAATAGTCGTTCCATTGAGCCGTGCGATTACACGTTCCTTTCATACGTATATTCGTTCTTTTTGCATTCCCTTTTATTCGGCGCGCGGTGGCACGGAGCTCGCTCGGGACGCCCCGGGTGCAGCACAGACGCTGATAGCCTCCGAATTCAATGGCCGGGTGGGGGGTGGGGCAGGGGGTGGATTCCACCTCGGAGACGGTGAAGAGAAGAAGAAAGATGATGCCCACCCCTATGCTCGGGTTACGGAGACTGAGAGGCCATTGATACTAGCCGGTTGGAAAACATCGTCACGTCACTTCGTTTCTTTAGATTTATTTGTTTGTACAAAATTTATATTGTTCCGCGAAAACCAATTGAAGATTAATGTGTGATTTCTGTGAAGCACCATTTCTGTTTTACTCTTGGTGAACGTAGTAGTTGACGTCTATGGTAGTTGCGATTTTACACATGCCATGACACTGCCGCATATTGTTCGGTAAAGAGCATTTTATTGTTCAATAGAGTCTAAAATAAATAAATAATAATTATTATTATTAAATAAAAATAAGTGCCGAGGTGAATAACCTATGAGGGCAAAATTACAATTTGAGTAAAGACAGTTGACAGATCGTGATAAACAAGATACATAAACTAAATTAATTATTTCAAAACAAAAGTAACTAAAATTAATTAAAATTACCAAATATAGGAATAAAACAGATTAATTTTAAATGTGACAATTACTGGCGACATCTCTTAGCAGATGTTTCAAGGCTACTTGATATAAGGAAATTTTAGTATTAATGTCAAATGTATCTCACTGAACCTCATAGAAAATACGATATTTAAATAAATAGATTTGTCGGCCAAAAAATATAATATATTATAATGTGTGCGTTAGGTATTTGTACATCGCTCGGTTTTATTAAAATAAAACCTAGCAGACTTATAATGTAAATAGCTATTACGTATTTAAGTTCAGTAAATGAAAAGATATTTACGAAGAAAATAGGTACCGTAAAGACATTTTTTGTAGACTCATATATTGAAATGAGTTGTTTCGCGTCACCTAAGCAACGTCAGGAATATCAATTTCCTACGTTTCCACCATACATGCTATCGGGCAATTTCGAAAAAAAACACCTATTTCAAAAACATATAGGCATTAAAACACTCTATTGCTTAATAATAATAATAATAGAAAATGTTGGAATTTTAAATGATGTCAAATTTTAAAATAATAAATTTAATGCATCCGGGAACCTTGCGTTTCTGCATTTGGTATGTAAATATATTTTACTTTACAGACGTATGAAGTATAACACAGTTTGCTGAATTAAGTATTTTCTTAACTAACAGATTCCATACCGTTACCTAGCTAGCTACGAAAATAAACAATATTATACATCCGTTCAACCCGTGCGTTATGTTACCGCACACGACTTAACGCACGTTTTAAATTTTTGTTTCACCTTTTAGTAGGCGTGTGTTGTCTTTAGATACATTTGATAATTTTACTGTCATTAAATATTTCGCGATATATTGCATTGTACTGTGTGTCAACATTCTCACTCACACGATATCATTCACTTTCCTCGCTCATTATATAATAATAACTATATCCTTGTTTGAAAAAATTACTTTGCATAATTGAAATAATTATAATTTCCATACCAAACGAGTAGCAAATAACTTTGCAGTATATAATAATTTTTACAGTTTCTATTAGGTACCTATCGTAATAACTCATATTATACTGGCTTGAAATAACTCCAGTAAACATGGAAATGTGATTAAGTGTGAAATAAAATAATTAAGCAAAATTTAAAAGAAAATAAAGTTTCAGTGCCATATACTTCCATGTTTATATAAACTGACAAGAGCACTCTATAAAACTGTCTGTAAATACTTGCTAATTTCCGCTTCGCGAATATAAATCTGCAGTTTAATTCAAGTTGCAGAAATGTTTTTTGCTGTATCCTTCAAGTTGACCTACTTTGGAAAGAAACTAAGTTTGAACATTTTTATTCTATTTTTAAGATCAAACAATATCTGATTATAAAGTGCGCATAAATTCTAGTAGCTGGAGAAGAAACTGGGCTTGAATTAGAGAAAGTGAGACAGCGAAGTGCGCGGCGTTTCTGTCAGCAGCAGCCGACGCAATGTACGACAGACGGCCGATTTAACAACTTGTTAGATTAAATTTCCGACAAGTTATTGTTTTAATTATCGAGAACAATAATTAACATAAATTGCTTTTAAGTTTTAATTCCTTTCTGCGTAACTGTAGTTCCGAAGCGATTGGAATATAATGTACTCGTCAAACTCTGTTTCGTGAGAATATTAAATTCAGTTTATTTAAAATTGGTTTCCATTAATATAATACTCGCTTCGTGATTTCAATTTCTCAAATTAACTTTCGTCGTTTTATTCCACTCTAAATTCAATGGTAATTTGTATTTTGCATATTATAAATTTGAAAGCAGATTGTTTATTTTTCATTTCTGCATAAATTATTATCACCGTAAGGATCTCATATTGAATCTCAAAATTGATAATAAGACAATAATATAATTGAAGTTAAATGAGTTTCGAGTACAATCAAAAGTACTTACAAACAAAAAGAAAAATGTTGGAATACACTCAAGAGATTAAATTAAAATGTGGATACCCTGTTGAATAAATGAACTTTATTGCTTTGAAGCAGGGTTGTTATGTTTAAAAGAATTTGTTTTAAACAACCTGTTTTAAACATGTTTTAAACACGGCCTAATGTTTTAATGCATGTTTTAAACTGTGTTTTAAATCAGGTGTTTAAAAATGATATCGAAATCCATTCACGACGCATAAATTCAACTACCGACCATCGGTGACTCCTAGCTACGCAGCTAGAGCGATGTAAATCCCCGTCCTCGCACAAAAAGTAGCATTGGCGACATATTTCGATGGAAATAATATTTATTTAAAACAGATATCCTGTTTAAAACATGTTTTAAACATGCTTTTTTGTTGTTTAAAACATGTTTTTTTTGTGCAGAGTTAAAAACATGTTTTAAACCAAAAAAACAGTTTTAAACAGTAAAAAACAAATGTTTTGTTTAAAATTGAAAAAAACATGATTTTTTTCAACCCTGCTTTGAAGTGACACTTACAAAAATAAATTTAAAAAAATTTATACAAGTACAGTTATACAGTTAAGTATAAATCATAGACTTACATAAAAATCACACCATTTTCTCCAAAAGTGAAACGAACTTAGTAAAATAATTTTAGTAGGTACTCGAAACTCGAATACTCTTTCAATTATTCATACTTAAATTAATACTATTTTAACTTAAGTGGAAGTAAAAATTAAGTTGTAATTTACTTTTACACCTAAAAAGTTTATCCTAGCACACTTATTTTGCCTCGTCTACAATTATTACCCTTTAAATTTAAGCTTCGTACTTGAAATCTTTTGCCATATATTCGCTTTCACTACAATTACAATTACATATTATAGTATTATTTCAACAATTATTTTTTTAAATATCTTTCTCTTTCCTAACGTACCGGGGTATAATAGATTTTATACGGGTTTCTATAGCTTAGCGTCACTAAAGTATAAAGTTCAAAGTGGAAGAACATCTAGTAGCAAACAAGACGAAGACGTAAGATCGCAAGCAGTTTGATACTTGATACTACCCTCCGATTTCTTCTTATTTTGTTCTTCTATAAACCGGCATCATGTGTCAAGACGAACATTTGTTTTTCTAAGGGAGCTTTTGTTTGCGCTTAAGTTGTCAACTGTCAAATGTATTGTTTTATAATTAGGATTATACGTTTTGATGCAGACTAAAATAATTACCAAGCCTTTGTTTTGTGGTTTGTGTACGGAATGTGGATTTATGAATATCTGTTTGTAATTCATTAAATTGAGATAAAAGATAAACAGGGTTGTTCATCTACGAGTAAAATATTATTTTCTACGTCTACACGTAAAGTTTGCGTAAACTATGTAAAATGTAGACAATGTAAACTTTGCGTAAAGTATGTAAATAATTCAATTGTCAGAAAATTTAACCTATAATTTTATTCGTTTTCGGTGAGATTTGTTGTTTGTCTACATTATCTACACTATTTTATTGTTTACACAGATGCTGCATGCGTAGATTACGTGTTTGTCTACGCGTAAAATTACACGTAATCTACGTCGCGTAGACTACGTGAACAACCCTGAAGATAAACTTACCGAAAATATTTGCAAATAATATCGCACGCTTTTAATAGCAAATTTCCATACTTATATTTTAAAATTACACCAAAAAATGTTTTCTATTTTGTCTGAAAGGCTAAATTAAGCCAAGATGTCGGAGGAGTAACATCAACCCCAAAAATATGTTGTATGAATGTTATTCTATCACATATTTATTACTTACTTCTTAGAAATAGCTGATGATGACTTTCATAGCAATAGAAACGTCAAATTTAGTATTTAGGGAGGAGGGCAGGCGAAGGCGCGAGCCCCAGGCTCCCACAATAAAGGGCCCCCACAAAATTTATAAAAATATTTTAATATTACGATCTTAAAATCGAGAAAAACGTTAGTAAATATTTTTTTCACACATGACAAGAGTGTGATTCACATCCGAAATTTAATTTCAAGGCATTTGACCTTGAACTCTGAATTTGCAGTGCTATATAATTATTACAGTCTCTAAATTGACAAATTTGATATTAACATTGATTTTATTTGTAATTTCTAATTACATCAATATGGGCCCCCTCACAATAATAATTGCTCCAATGCCCCCTATAACCTTAAATCCGGCCCTGTTTTCTAGACCTACATAAATCGTTTTCATTTATATTATAATTTTATTTGTAGTAGTGCACCATCTCATAAATTTGTGTATCGATAGGATTTTTATTAAATTTTGTTTTGATTTACAATAAATTTCTTCATTTTAAAGTTAGATATTTTCGATGAAAAACATTTTTACAAACACTACTGTATTACAATTGATTCACCGATAAAATTATACCTACTCCCCTGTACTTTATAAATTATTTCGTCGTTTAATTGTTTAAGTCTTATTTTCTAGAGACAGTTAGGTAAGTAATTTGTTGAAGAAATGTAATATCTCAATCTCAATGCTTAAATGATGTAGGTTTTGTTTATAATTACTCGCAGATTATATAAATCACGGTTAGTAACAGAAACCTTCATAGTAGTTTTGTTTAACCGCCACATGATATAAATAACAAAGTTTAAAGTTCGTCTGATTCCAGCGCTAAGTCCGGGCCTGAAAGGGCAACCAGTAAAGCCAGTGGACTTACCTACACTCACGGAATTGCTATCGTGGGCATTGTTTCGTGCCATGCTATTTTGTCCAGAAGGTAAAGACCTAATATGATAAGGGTCATGCAAGGGAAAAAGCGACATTTTTATAAAAATAATAGAATTTCGTGTACTATTTTTCCGAAAAGCACTTAATTAAGTAGGTAATTGCAAATGTAATGTAAAACTGTAACTGCGTTATAGGACAATATTCAGTATTTTCGTATCTATCCCGTTCTAATAATCATGGTTCTTTATAATTTCATAAAAGTAATAGTATGAAACAGTTCACGATTACAGAAGCATGGAGACGCGCATTATCGTGCGTCAGGATAAATTTATCATCTTAAAATGGTGCATAAGAGACAACTTTGTCGATCAGAATATCTTTTATGTACCTATCGGCATTGATTAATCCTTTAGAAACAAGTTCACATCATTACTGATCCTCTCAGGAGTCTTACAGTATTGCTGAATGTACAAAGTTCTCAATTGATCGTCACACTTTTACATCCATATGGTGACTTTAAACTATATAGGGGTTCGTTATTGACTAAAACACAATCACTTTAATCCGAATTTACATGCGTCCCAACAAATTGCAAACGAGCTACTTGGTGATGTCGGAGGAGGTCTAGTCGCATGGCGGGCTTTCGTGCCAGAAAATTTGCTTCTTTTAGATTTCTTCGAACAGTAGGTTTAAATTTTGGTCCTGAAGGTGTGAAACATTCTGTAGGTATATTATACTGTTACGTGTTTCCACTACCAGCCGTCAAATCATTTACTCGCTGTTAAATTTATTCGAACCTGAGTTTTTAGAACCACAGTTGATCACGTTCCACGAACTACTATAATATAACCAATAATAGGTAAAACATTTTTAAGATAAATAAGACTTAGTTGTTTTATTGACTTCTTGGCTACATTATTTGAAACCATGGACTAAACAGCGAAGGGCGAATCATTGCATGAGTGTGCGTATACATTTGGTCCGGTAATCTCACCCTCAGTCGTAAACATGGCCTAAACTTGCGTTTATGTAGCCCCGGTCCCAAAACCGACACCTTACTGATCTAACCTACCAAATTACTCTGCTTAAGATTTTGGCAACTGCCCTCAGTTTTAGGGACATTTAATGCCGTTGGTTGAACATTAACATTTTTGTGGATATATTAAAGGGTAAAATTATACTCAAATTTATGTGATCTTGTCCTGTTATAACACCGTTAAACTATGCTAGTAAACCATTGCTCTTAAACTGTGTCCTCATAGTTTGGGGAACATTATTATATTAAGTTGGTAGTAAAATATAGGGTACGATATATTACATGAGCGGTCTATTTAAGATTTCATCTTTAACTACATCCATACAGAGATTTATGAGAGAAATAAGCGCAGGTTATAATATGCTCATTATTACTTAATTACAGCTTATATCGCTTAGCTAATATAGAAGTGGTGAGGTAATTTTGGTTAGAGATTCAAAATAGAATATTCGTATTTTTTTGATCTTATATATTTTCTTCTCGCGAAATAGCGAGGAAAGTAAGTTTCCCTCTCTAGAGAGGAAGTAAGCAGTGTTACCACCAGTGTTATTTTACGATAAAATATTTAAAAAATTGTAAATAAATTTATTATTCTATTTAAAAACATTTTGAACTATTATTATTTTACATATATTATGTTTTATACTTTCTTTTAATTTTACAACTTAAATTTAATTTGGCACATTGGCTGCAGTGAAACATTTCATTGTTTTTAAATGTGAGTTTGACATATGCCAGTTATATTATAATGTAACTTCTAGTTATGTGATTCTTCTACTATACAATTTGGGTCTAACTCGAGAGAAAAGCTCGAGTGGGAAAAAGAAGCGCTTTCCTCTCTTCTTGGACAAATAACTATTTCTGTGGACACATAGTGATGCAGACGAGACGAGAATTTCTCGAATTTCATCTCGTCTCGTCTCGGAATTTGTCGTCTTGTCAAGACGAGACTGATTTTTGTAAAAAAAAAGTTCGAGACGAAATTACAATGTCGAGATTCACGGATCTCGACTTTTTTAAAATCTCAACTAAATTGTCAAGTCAACCTGTCAACATAGATTTATGATTTTACTGGTATTGACCATTTGATATTATTAGATTAATTTTTTTATTATTAGGGATAAAAGTGAGATATTTCCGACCGGCTAGTACTTTTGAAAATTCAATTTGAATCCTACATAAAGCAGAAGGAAAAGTACTTTTCCCTCGACTTTTCCACTCTAGGTGGGAAAGATAGGTACTAATCGGTCAGATATACCTCACTTTGGTTCCTAGTAATAATACAGACGAAAGGTGGCACTTTCGGTGGAGGTATTAAAAAAAAATTTAATTACCTGAGCACTAAAAGTGACATTCACAGACTGTCAGCTGTCAAAAATAGCACTTTTAATGTGAATCAGCGAAATTTTTTAGTAAAAATGGCCGAGAAATCGAGACTAGATAACAATAATCGAGACGAGATCAATATTTGCAAAATCGAGACGAAACGAGAAGTGAAAAATCTGGTCTCGACGCATCAGTAGTGGACACATCACTGTAAATTAGATACGATTAAAATTCTTATTTCCTCCCTACATTTTACATATTTCATCCCTAACTAATTTATTCATTAGGGGAGCATGTACCGCACACGCTTCACTTGCTTACATCTCACGTCCCGGGTCCAGGTTCGGTATTCGGTGTTCCGATCCTTCTCTTCAGTCCTCGACGCCGGCACCGGTTTACAGGTGTCGCATGAATTTTTTACCGCGCGGATTCGCATTACCTACCCGGATGAACATCGCAAGGATGCAGAGATAGATTATCGATTGGGGGGAGAGAGTTACGTTTGATTGAATGCGATTTATGACCACCCCGGCTCGGTTTAGTACCGCGATCTTGTGATCGTCATTAGGATGGATTGAGTTAGCAGGAATGGAAAATGTATGAGCCGGTAGCTTGGGTTCGAGCCGAATGAGTTTTGAATCATACCCAACGAAATAATTCATTGGGATCAAATTTTTTTCAAGGTTTATTTTCTTATTAAAAATTTTACGAGGTTTTTCAGACGTGCTTGCTACTTTGATATTACTTGATCTTTTAAAATACGGTTGAGTTCGTTGGATTTTAAATAAAATAAATTATATGTGTGCTGGATGCCTGGACAGTTATTTTTTAAAATACAATAAAATTATTTAGCTCCTTGTTAAAGATAATTACCGTATAATCTACATTAGCAATGTTGCCGTCAAATCAAGGCAATATTGCCGAAAAATGGACACATATGGCAATTTATGTTTATTAATTAGTTTTGTGTGTGTGTGTGTGTACACGCGCGTGCGCGTGCGTGCGTACGTGTGTGTGTGTCAGTCTGTTAAAAATAGTATTATGTCTATTAAATATATTTAAAAAAGTGTAGATGATTCTCTTCGTACAAGTTGGAAAAAATTCCATTTTCCATTTTCCCCCTTTTCTAAATTTAAAGGCCGATATATCAAAAACTAAGCGAGAAATAAAACTCTAGTCTGCAGCATTGCATTTCTAACACTAAAATTAACCTTTAAACATTTTTTCAAAATTTTGGAAATTTTTAAATTTTTTGACCTCCCAAAAACAGACCACCCTCGATATCTCAAAAATGGTTCAATATATCGACATAATTTATTCACCAATGAATTCCTCGCGCCGAATTACATATGTGTACCAATTTTCAGCTCAAAACTCCGACGGGTACAAGATTTATCCAACATTGTCGATTTTAGAAAAAATTGAGATAAATAAGAAATCTTCAAAAATGTGGAAACTGTGATAAATCTTGTACCCGTTGGAATTTTGAGCTGAAAATTGGTACACATATCTAATTCGGCGCGAGGGATTCATTGGTGCATGAATTAAGTCGATATATTGAATTTTTGAGAAATCAAAGGTGGTTGGTTTTTGGGTGGTCAAAAATTTGAAAATTTTCAAAATTCGGAAAATTTGGTTATAGGTTAATTTAAGTGTTAGAAATACAATGCTGCATATTAGAGTTTGATTTCTAGCTTTATTTTTGAGATATCGGCTTTTAAAGTTGGAAAAAGGGGAAAACGGAACATCATATTTATCCAACTTGTTCGAAGAGATTCATCTAAACTTTTTTAAATATATTTAAGTAATAGATATAATACTATAATTTAACTGCAATTAAAAGAGTAGGGAGGTCTTGTGCTGGCCACATCAGATTTTTGTTTAGTTATCATTGATGTTTTCTTTTATTTTTCAAAATCAATTATTTTTTACCTTTTTGGGGGGCTGCAGTCCGGCAGCGCGCCTGCTATTTTCAAGTAGTACACTTTACACTGAAGTACAAAATAATCGTATAGTGTATTGAATAATGTGTTATGAGATAAATGATGATAGTTAAGCTTGGTGTTCGGCTTGTGTACTGAAGGCGAAGAACCGTCGATGAGACATTTCCGCTGATCACATGAGCTCGTGATGCGAGCGAAGCAAGAAGCGATACTCGAAGCTCGAGTCTACAGTACACACGTCGCTTACAAAGTCGAGTGTTTCCCGACGATACGGTTTAACGTGAGCAGCGCAAATGGAAACTAAGTACACAACCCTTCACTTGAAAGAGTTATCTCCTAATATTTAGCAATTATGATTAATTTATACTAATTGATGTTGGTGTGGCAAGGACGTTAAATATTCATAAATGTGTACACAAGTATAAGTGAAGATAAAACAGTGTTTACATTTCAAAAACGTAAGCATACCGTTGGTTAACTAACTCAAACACCAAGTTTAAATTTTATGAAATTAAGAAAACACGTTTATGCATACTTTAAAAACTCCGTTGTTCTTATGGCGATGAAATACACTACAACTCTTATAATTCCTTTTCATAACGATATACAAATTTAAGACAAGGGATGTAAATATGTTCTTACACAAATTATTTAATAACAGTCTGACAACTATGTTTATTTTTAAGTTTGGCTGGTACTTTGGGATTTTTTAGGAAGACAGTGAATAAAATTGTATCATCTGTCGCAGAAAGCAGTCTATTGTCACTCACGCATAAATATTGATTATTGACATGAAGTAGAGGCTATCAATAATTATGCAAGAGCGGTAAGGACGGTTTCTGCCCTTAATACACTGTTCTATTAGGTACCTACCTAAGTCAAAAGTTATAAAGGTCAGATTATAGATTGTTCTTTCACGAAAAAACTTTGGGCATGCATAACTTTATTCTCCGTACTGATAAATTTACTTTCTATACAAAAAAAACTGGTTTTGGAATCGAAATTGCGAACGAAATTTTGTTTCTTAGTAAAAAAAAATATCGGTTTGGGTCTAGGTAAAAATTACATTTTCGGAAAATTACAGTTAATTGGTTTTCTAAACCGGGTAAAAAACCGGTTTCTTACCCAGTTTCACTAAAGATAAACCTAATTTTTAGCATAATCGCAGAAATTTTAAACAGTAGTAATTACAATTATTTTTTTCAAAATCGGCATGAAAATCTTCATTTCCTGACTAATTTGAGTCTTGAAAGTAAGATTTCCATGACGAGGCATGAAAATAAATAAGTAAAAATGACTATAGGCATGAAAATAAAAATTTTACTTTCCACTGTCTGTAGGTACAAACACTTGTCATGACAACGTTTTCTAAAATTTGTCACAGCTCTGATGATTTATACAAACCTAATTTTTTCTATAATTTTAAGCTTCTATAATTGCCGATTTAAAAAAAATAAAATACATCACGCGTCATAAAAATATCTTTGCTAGACTCGGAGGCTTTGAAGAAACGCTCGGACGCTGAGCGCATTCTTCAAACAAGCTTCCTCGTCTGCAATGAAACATTTTCATGACTTGTAATGTAATATACTATTTGACAATAAAAGTAAAGTTAATTTGATATTTATTTATCTGTCTTTCAGCCTGCCAATATTTTAATTTAAATGATGTACTTACTAATATAATATTGCTAGGTTTGATATTGTTATTTAGAAAATGTACTAAGTGACAAATGTCCAAAACATGTATGAAAAAGAAATTAGACGTCTGGCACAGCTTTCAGTTAAGTTTTATTTTTACAGGATACTAAATACCAGGCTTTATGTAAAGATACTTCGAATCATAAAAGTGTAAATCTGTGGTTAACGATTATAAATAAAAAACTGATAAAATTCCCCAGTGATTGTCTCTCATCGCAAGGGTCATTGTTCGGACAAAGCAGAGAGATCTCCTTGCATGATACTGTAGCAGTGGAAAGGAACAAGAGAGACTGCGTGAAGGAGCTCAACATCCCAACATCGCGTAACTTTTGACAGTAAGTATGTAAACTAGACCATTAGTAACAAGAGGCGCTCAGCTGAATGGCACAAGTTTCGTAGTAGAAATTGCCGTTGGTGTTACTCATCTGGCGCAAAGCGCGAGAGCTTTGTATGCAAATAAGCGACGATTTGAAAAGTTATCAATACATAATAATAATAATTTTTTTTTCTGCGAATTCACATGTTTTCAGATATTATTAAAATTGATGGTGAAACATTGAGTGCTGAAAATAATTTTTTGTACTCATAACATTGGAAATGACAATTGCCACACGTTACTGACAAACGGGAACTTCAATTTCCCATTGTTCATAAACGGGAAAAATTAGCAAAAACACTGGCCTTTCTGGACAATGTGAAGTAAAATCATCTTGGAAATAATCTAATTTATTCTTTTAAAAGTTACTTCCCGCTATATTAAATACACAAAAATCATCAATAACCGCCAATATTTAAATATAAAATGTGTGATCAGCGCGCCATCTGTCGGTAGTAGTGAGTACAAAAAGCATCGTAACCTCAAATTTAATGACAAGACTACAACTACAACTGGAATGTATTTGATTATAGTTTTATTCGT
The DNA here is from genome assembly GCA_947534325.1 of Agonum fuliginosum. Lineage (NCBI taxonomy): Eukaryota > Metazoa > Arthropoda > Insecta > Coleoptera > Carabidae > Agonum > Agonum fuliginosum. The sequence goes on along the minus strand of OX384029.1, from coordinate 57,624,434 downwards.
TACAAAAAACATTGTACAACACTCTTGCGGGAAGACCCGTCCCAGCATTCGCGTTAATGAAGCCCTCGCTTCGCTCGTGCTTCAAAAAGCCGCTCATGTGGGACAATAATCTTCCCGCATTTGTATCGTAAATAACTATTGTACATTGAGTGCGAATTTTTCGAAAAGTACATTTTTCATATCTAAAACACTTTATTTGTTCTAATCTCTATAATAAATGTTTATAATAAATCACACCATAAATGCAAAATTACAAAAAAATTTCTGTCAGTTTTTAGATATTGTTATTGTTTTCAGCTCTGACAGCAAGCCTACCTGATTTGTTTTTCTTAAATTTGAAAAAAATTATTTCCAATTTTTTTATTAATTTTGAATATTTTCCACTTTCGTAGAAAAAATAGAGTGTAACACACTTGCGGAAAGGGTCATTGAAAAACTCGTATGATAGGAGAACTCGCTAACGCTCGTGCTCCAACTGTCATACTAGTTTTTCAATGAAGCTTTTTCCACACTTGTATTACAATATAGTATAAGTAATATTAAAGAAAATATAGGCGTTGGTTGGTTTTGCTGTTACACCCTGTATATTTTATGTAAAGCCAAAAAATATCAATGGTCAATAACGGTATTCTAGACACACTTGGCTGTACATATAATATAGTTTTAATGGTTATACCTTACACTGATTGTAGCTCGGTGTTCAAAAGAAGGCAGGTAGAATTCTGATAGTAGATAAGGATGTGATGGTTCTTACCTATAACAAAAACCCTATATTAGTATACTTGTAAAAAGCTCAGTTTATCGCTGGATTTTTTTATTCTTAACGGATTTAAGCTGCCAATGAACAGTAACTTTGATTGTACAGTTAAAAAGAAAGGATGAAGAATATTTAAAATTTTTTTACACTTGTACACAGGTGTAAAAGTCAAATATAAGATAAAAATCTGACGTGGCCATCACACAACCTTCCGCCATATCTAGACTTTAAACAGAAATGTATACGTACAATCCGGTGCCCATTTAAAATATACAAATAAAAATCTAAAATATTCAAACACAGAAATTAGTATATCACCACTAAATCAAAAGATTCATTCACATGAAAACTCTTCTGTGTTGAAGCCATCCTCCGTTCAATTACTACATTTAATATCTTACTTAGGACTTATATAGCGCTAGTATGCCAACTTGTCACCCGTCTCACCTGTCAATATTTTTTACGCAGAAACAAAAATCAACCGATCATGGATTACAAGATATCAACGTTTTATTTGATAAATTTATTTTTTAAATTTTACTAGTTCTTTAATGCTACCAGATAAAGACAATTTTTTTATAACGTAAGTTGCAAATAACTTTTCCTCTTATTCTTATTACAAATAAATACTATATTTTTCCAAATTTATATACAATTTTGACAATTAGCCTTTTCAATCTTCAAAAAATATCACTTCCGATGAAGATATTTGTACCAAAATCTAAGGAGCTCTTCCAATTTATATACAAATGTTAAATACCAAATATCAAAATTTTCGGGTAATTCGTATTTGAGTTATGCGACTAACACCCCTTGACCACACACACACACATACACACAGACATCATCGGGAAACTATCAAAAATGAGTTGTAAGGACCCTAATTCGTGCTCATCCACTAAAAATTTACCACCCGATTTTTTGCATGATTCCAATACCTTCCTTTACAGGTAAGCGGAAGGTAAAAATCAGTAGTAATATTTCACAGTTAACATAATTACTTAAAAATTAGGAAGTACTCGTACCTAAATACAGATTTATAGAGGCACATGAATATTATTTTGATTAACTATTATATAATTAATTACTATTTAAGTATAATTTCGATATAATTACCTTAGTTTTAATAACATTTTAGCTTCGCTTCGCTCGTCAGTCCAATCTCCTCCATTTTTCAAAATAGATACAAAATTACACCACCAAAAATATTCTAGTTACGTCCCTGTTTTATTATCTTATTTGTTTTCATAATTGCTATTTATTTTTATAGGGTTAACTAATTTCTCGTACTTATATTAGATTGCTGCCACGATAGTGTCAAGAAAATAAGCTTAAAATAGAATATAACAATGCCGCCAAGAAATTAGTATGAAAATATCTAGTTTTAGCTGAGCTACGGAGACCCATGTCAACCCTTTTCTAGTTATGACGTGGTTCACAGAGATAACAGGACATCAACCCCTTACATGTTTTGTAAACTTAGGATGCAGCCCTTCTGCTGCCAAAAGATTTCATACAAAGATAACAACTACTGCCCCATATTTTTCAGCTTGTACGCCAGTTGTTTGCACAACTAGAGTTTGCAAAGTTTTATGAGTGTTATACGTTTTACAATTTTTTATGTTTAAATTTGTATCTTCTTCTAATTTGCCACTAATAAATTTGGAAAAAAAATATACAGGGTGTATCATAACTTCGAGTACATACGTGAAAGTTAAGTACCTATATGTTGTTTGATATTCTGATTACGAATCAAAAAGAATTTTTTTAAAATTCGAAAAATTAAGGGTAGTTCACCTGCAGCATTTTTTGTAGTACTGCACTAGATTCGTTTCGATTCGTTTTCCTATTAAACACAAACAAGAGAAATGGGTAATCAAACATCTTAAATTACATAATACTAGTAAAATAAACATACAAAATTTAATTATTTTTAATGAAACAATAATTACTTCATCCAGTGGCAGTGGCAGTGGCACTGAAAATTATTTGACTGGGAAACATGAAAATTCATTTTTTAGGTGGCTATTGCATAAATAGTTGTTTTACTTATCCTTTGACAGCCGTAAAGTGTCACATTTTTTGACATCTGTCAAAATGACTACTTTACGGCCGCTTTTGCTTCACGGCCGCATTTACTTTGCGGCCGCTAAATTTATTTAATTTTTAATTGGTAAATATATGTAGAAGTAATTACTTACAACTTAGTTAGCCTAAATTATATAAATAAAATTATTTATGATACTAAGACACTTTTTTTGACATAAAATTATATATTTTTTGATAGCCTCCTAAAAAATGTTATGTGCACCTCGGCTTAAAAGTGTTTTTAGCCTCACCTGAATTGCTGGCCTCGGCCTACGCCTCGGCTGCAAACTTCAGATTCGGCCAAAAAAGATCACTTTTACAGCCTTGATACACAAATAACTATTGTGATTTAAAACAAATTCTTTTTGATTCGTAAACAGCATATCAAACTACATATACCCTTAACGTATGTACCTGAAGTTATGAAACAGCCTGTATTATGTCCAATCCAAGATTAATTCAATACCTGTAAATGATTCAAATATAAATTATACAGTAAGTACATACAGTTCAAGTTGGAACAAAACAGATAATTTGTTGCGAAACAAATTATGGTAAATAATAAAGTTCGGTAGTTAGTGAGTAGTGTTCCAGTTTGATAAGCAAGTGATAAACCTTCCACCAAGCGGACCATCGACCTCATAACACAGATGTTATCGCGTATAAATAACTCAACTTGGCGGTCCAAATTAACAAAAATCTCTTCTCTGGACATAATCTCGGGCCCGTCTTTGTGACTTTATGTCCGCTTTCATCCTTAATCTTCCTGAGAAGATATGTTGCATATACGACGACGACAACAATACGGCAAGACACGAAGCTCGGCTAAGGCCGCAGTTATTCGGCTGCCCTCGGCCATCGTGGAATTATGTACTCACTGGACACGTCTGTAATATGTCTCCCGACGAGCCATTGTCGAGCTCGTAAAGAAATGGCTACATTGTCTCCTGCAAACTTTATTGCATATTAGCAGGTCTCGGTTGCTGTAATGCTTCATTAGCCTCGGCTATAGCTATGCGAGATATTTCATAACGCCTGGCCTCTGTCCTCGGGGACTCGCTGCAATACCACCGGGATGCGATGTGCACCAGCTCGCTATAAATGTGAACACTGTGTGATAAGAATACTATGTTCAAATTTACAAGAGAATTGTACAAAATTGCTCTGGAAACAAGAAAATGTTTATAAAGTAAATGAATATATGATGATATGAAAGTTTCTGGAGAGAAATTTAAACATTAGCAGTAATGGGGTAGTTGCGAATAAATTATGAAACTTTGGCCAATTCTGAACATGTTTACGTAAAAATCATTTCTAAATTTACAATTTATAAATAAAGTTCGCGGTACAAACATTGTAACGTAGATTGTGCAGAATGATACAGTTCGTCTAAGTCTTAGCGACTCCGACAGACTCATTGTAAAACCTCAACAAAGCGAAGTAGTATACATATCTTTTCATTTTATTAAAACATAATTTTAAACTTATTGCAATTATTAAATTAACAGATATCTAAATAATATTTAATAGATATTTATGCAACAAGTGAGATACATGAATGTTTATTCAAGAGAAGAAAGTTTAGCCCCTGAGCCCGAAGGGCGAGTCGTATAATTTCTTCGAGTAAATAAACATTCGTATCTCACGTGGTTTATACAATATTTTATTCAATTTTAACGAAATTATTTCAAAAATATATAAATTATAAATTTATTTTGACATAACAAAAAAAAACAAAGTAGGTAGTCGTCAGTGGCAGGTTGTCATTGTTTTTATGCATTTTTGACGAAATAATGACATCAGAGTGATTTAAATAGTTTTAATTCACTTGTGAATAAACAGTTGTTTAAAGTTGTTGCTATTGAGATAATAATAGCAGTTTAAAACGTCAACATAGAATAGATAATATTTAAAAGTAATTTATTGTTTAAAATATTACTTATTTACTCGATAAGTCGCATAGTTCTAGAAACACTACAAATTTTATGTCAGCCTGTACACTTCTAGGACTGTACAGAGAAATGTCAGTTGAGTTCTGACTTCACTCGAAACAGGGCCGAGCTCTGTGATTGATTTTCACAATGCACGTCAGACTAGAAGAAATTTGAAGATATTTTTTTAAAATCTTAAAAATAATACTTTTCACTCGAGAAACGTTTATTAAAATTAGTTACTTAATACATTATTACAGGAAAAAACAAATTAATTGCCATTGGTGAAATTATTTGAGGAAATTGTTGCAATTTGCAAGTTATTAACCACAATTATCCAGTGCAGAAACTCTTCCGAAATCCATTAAAGTGAAGCATGTTCCTAGCCTGGTGCTGGTGCTCCAACCAGTCAGTGTTAATATTTCAAGCCGAGTTCATTAAAATGGAAGACAGTTTAAATGAGAGATAGTTTGAGGGCCACTGAGAACCAAATACTAGTACAGTTGAGCGGAAATGACTTGTGTGTAGACTCGAAACGCGAATGCAGCGACGTGATTCCCGCCCAGTCGATTAATAAAACACGCAACACTCGCAAACTTCTGTAGGAAAGGGTTCGCGAAGACGCGCCAAAACTTGTGGAAATAATTGATTCACGTCTGAGTGCATCCATGTACGCCAGTCGAAGATGTGGGCTAAAATTACACCAACAACTTTGGTGTACTTAATCACATTCCCAAAAGTTGAACTCGGGAATCCAAAGAGCTAAATTAAAATCTAACCTATAAAGGCTTGCGCGCTCCAAGGAACATAAAGACACAGACACATACTGTACAGCGCGGTATGACGGAAATGTGCCAGAGAAAGTGTTTGAGATCCCGAAGGAGATGAAAATGATGAACTATTTTCAAGCTGGCGCAATAAACAGCGCGCTAAGTTTAACCGGAAGTAACAGAAAAGTAAAAGCAAATAAAAGCGAGACAACGGAATTCTGGTTCAATACTATATGAACTAAACTTTTAGATAAATTTTGTTACTTTTACTGTTATTTTTCAGTATCATCTTAAACTTATCTACAGAAACGTTGTTTTGAATACTATAGGGGAGACCGGGGCTGGTTTGGACATCAACATGCTTAAATTTCCTGCCCTAATGTAGGTGAAGAAGTCGCTCACAAAAGCATTTGGCCACTGCTCGACAACTGCGACATCAAGACAAAATTAATACTTTTTGACACCTCGGATGTAACTTTTCAAAATAAGATTGTAAGGTTCTTTTACAATACGATCAGTTCGTTGGCTATGCGTTTTTTTTTTAAATATTATAGTGACTAATGGAAATATATGCACGTATGTTTCAAAAAGATCTACTGATTATATTTTATAGCAAAAAATTGTTCATCGTGTATCTTGAGGATACAATGGACATTAGGGGGTATCGAAAAAAGGAAATTATTTATTATGCTTTTGGGGTAGAGCGGAAAAGTTGCCTTTATACATAAGTAACTTCTGTTCAAAATTTCACCACCCTGTTCTGACATGAAATTTCAAAAATTTAGTAAAATCGCCAAAATAATTTTTTTTTATTTTGTAATTTTTTAAATGTCACAGCACTTTGCGGTAGTGTGCAAAAGTTGCACCTATGTATGGTTAATTACTGTGCAAAAATTTACGCCCCACGGCCAATATGTTTTGTTCTCGCAAGGAGCCTGAAATTACCCACAAATCGACAAATACACTGTTTTTTCATTATTTATTCCGTGGAGCGTAAAATTTTGCACAGTAATTAACCATACATAGTGGCAACTTTTGCACACTACTGCAAAGTGCTGTGACATTTGAAAAATAGAAAAAAAATTTTTTTGGCGTTTATACTAAATTTTTGAAATTTCACGTCCCTTGCCAGAACAGAAGACATAATTCTAGGCCGGTGAAATTTTGAACAGAAGTTACTTATGTATAGAGGCAACTTTTCCGCTCTACCCCAAAAGCATAATAAATAATTTCCTTTTTTCGATACCCCCTAATGGACATCTGTCCAATCTATTCCCGGATATGTAGCTTTTTATAATCGATTGCTACTTTAAAATCGTTTTCAACCAACAACTAAAAATGTATTCTTCGTGACGTGATTTGTTCTGTTTTCTTGTTTGACTTCCAATGTTTGGGTAACAAGAAACGAATTAAAGATATTTCTGTTATCTATTTCTATTCGCTGTTTCTATCTTCCATACCGTTCCCAGTTGTTGTCCAAAGTATCCCCACGCCAGGGGATAGTTTAGACAAATACAGCGCTCTCAAAAATTACCCTGTTCTGAAAAATGATTGCTCTAAGAAAGTTTCTATGAACGGGAAAGCTTCTCAAAGGACCCGTCTAAACACCGGCGTAAAAACCAAATAGGTGGGATATTTAGCCAAAAAAGTGTCCAAACCATGCCCGGTCTCCCCTATATTACGGAAAGAGTAAAATATAAACTACATAGTAACCTTGATGTCTATATCTATAGTTTTTTTGCAACCATAAAGTGCTCTTTCGTCTCTAGGAAATAGGATATGGAGAATTCCCTTGAAGACGGGCCTGCATTCAAGTGCATCCGAGCGTCGAAACACCACAGGTAAGGAACGTTATGTTGCGTTACGTCAAGAGGGAACCCGAGCTCGAGTCACATACAAAAAGATAAAAGTGTCAGTGTGCTGCATGCTACACACGACTTCGCAAACAGGGGGCGCAGACTGATACGGTGGAGGAAAGCACTAAACACGGCTCTGGAGCGTGACTCCTGCAGGATTTACCGACGATTCTGTGATTATATTTGAAGATATTTAAGGACGTAGGTTTTTCTATGATGCTGCACTGAAGCACAAATTCATTTGATGTTTCATTGAATTAAAGTCAAGGCTAAAAAATTTTGCTGAACTTGTACGTCGTCAGATACATACATAATAAATACAATTGCGAAGGTGCCTAAATCAATTCACTTTTTGGCAGTACAAATTAGCTTTAACGAAGTAAATCCAGTTAATCCATATTTAGGCCGGGAGCAAATTGTAAAAAATCGGTGCCCCGTGGCTATGTAATGAAGAGAAGTTTTTTTCGAACTAGCTAAAAAAAATTAAAATCGGTTAAATAGCAACTGAGATAAGGCAGTTTGTTTATAGTTCAAGGCCAGCCATTTTAGATGACGTCACTAAAGCCGTACGCATCATCTGCGAGAGTGTCACTATGGAAATTATTAAACTACATATTTTTACCAATAAATTGGTACCACTGGTACCTTTCTTTCATTAACTTTGCCACGGGATACACAATGCTCCCGGACTAATTTGTGATTTCCAATCATTTTAGTTTTAGCTAATACCATTTTAATTATTTTAAGAATTAAAGTAGGTATACTCGTATTTGTTATAAAAATTCATGAAATATTTGATTATTGAAATATGAAAATTTTTATCACCTATTTTTCCATTTATCTGAAGAGGCCCGCCTACTACCTAAAATCCAGCATAAAATGTACTAACGTAGCAAGTGTTTTGTGGCCAGTACAAGAATGGTAAAATTGCATTTCAATAAGGATTTAATAGAGAAAGATGTGCCTTTTTAAAATTTCCATTAAAAAATTGTACATAAATATAAAAATTCCGAAAAATTCAATAAAAATCCTATTTTATGCAAACTTTACACGGTTATATCTCATGATAGAAATCCATTCTTTCTCTATTAAATGTTTATAAAAACATTATCCTGAAGTCAATAATAATATGGCAGTTTCGAGGGCAGTTTACTCGCAACGAAAACACTGTTACAGTATTTTTCAAAATGGCATTGCATAGCTAGCATGCGGCAAAGTACGAGTTTCGAGCTGGTTTCAGGCAGCCCTAGTATTGGGGAAAAGAGTGGAATGGAAAAAAAGTAAAATCGAGAGTATTCTAGGAATTCTGTAAAAACGTAGAGTCTCCTAGTGGATGTTTAATTTAACCATTAAAAATGCTGAGCTGAAAGAAATATATAGATTACATATTTTTATGCATGTTTTAATTTAACGTAAATACTGACCCTTGTTTTAATGCAAGTATACAATGGAAAGATGATCTAGGTACCTAGTCCTAGTAAACAAATAAAATACAGCAACTCAAACGGGTACAACCGAGGAGAAAATTTGTGGTGTAAACGTGCCTCTATAGTCTAGAATATGCATTTGTACTCTGAAACCTTTTATAAACTATTCGCACTTTTCACCAGCAATCAAGGTTAGAAGATTGAAGCTTTTTGTTTCCCAGGCAGTTCAGAAGAGGAAAAGGGTAGATTCAGTTTGCAGATACAGCACGTTCTCGTGTCTCGAAGCCAGCTGGTTCGAACTCAAAGCAACAGAGACTTGAAGCTCGTGGTCTCGTCCTCGTCTCGTCTCGTCTCAACAATCCCTTTTGTTGAGGCGTCGTTGAAGGACACGACGGGAGGACAATTCAACGAAGGCGTCATAAAATGGCTACGTATGTTTCTGTTTTAGGGCAATAACACTGAGTGTGTTTTGAAATTTGGGTCTAAGAGGATGGAAGATTTTTTGTCGACGATTGCTGTTAAGACGCCCTTGAAGAATCCAGCAGACTTTCAGAGTGATTGAATTCGAACTGACTATACTACGTAATATACCTACATTTGAAATTTTACACAATTTGTTAGGAAAAAGGCACTGTGAAATGAAACTCTTGCAGCTTTTTAATGGTGGCGTAAGGTCCTTAGTTCAATCCTTGCCCCCGAGAAAATATCAGTGGAACCGAAGTGTTAGATTCCACAATGATAATCATCCTCCATACTATAATAAATTATAAATGCATAATAATTATTCTATTAGTGATTATTCCTAAAAACAAGATTAAATAAAACTAGCTTTTCAAGTTGTACCTATGCTTTGTAACGTATTTGATATTATTTACTATTTACCTACTTTAACAAAGAACTGATCACCAGAATTTTTCCCCAATTATTGTGGTGTAATACAATTTTTATAAAAGATTCAAACCACTCGAACATTTAGGTTTGCCAACATGATCTATTGTTGCGGTCAGAATGTGCAATGGATTTAGATATCTTTGGCTCTATTAGAGATACTATATTGACACTGTTTTAAATGTAAAAATACACTTTAATACTATAAATATTAACTAAAATTGTATAAGCAGCTATGTTACATAATTTACCTTTAGATCGAAAATATTATGACAAAACTTATTTGAAAATTCTGCATTTTCTACGAGGGAGATCGTCGTTATAAATAAATAATTTCAGAATATATGAACACAGTCTCGTAGTGCATCTATTCATCTTTTTCAGTTTATAAAACATGTCGATTTTTACTCATTTCTCCTAAAATTAAAATAACCTACATTTAAAGTTTTTCTGAAACACTTTTCATTATTTCACAGCAATATTTACCTGTTACTTTTTAATGTACTAATAATCTTATATGTTCTTTATACCGTGAATTTATTTTAACATGAAACATAGGACTTTTCATATCCATGGTTACGAATTTGACAGCAATGTATTAGGGCGTTCTTTTTAAAATCGAACATAGGGAATCAATTTAACTGTATTATTCTTGAAAAATATAACATATTTGGGCAGCTGTAATATAGTTCCAAGAGAAGCCTTCAACATAAACTTGTAATTGTTTAAACTATACCTACATCGTATTTCCAAGTAGCATCAGTTTGACTCCAATTAACAAATTCAAATGTTGCTATCTGGAAATACGATGTAGGTATAGTTTAAACAATTAAAAGTTTATGTTGAAGGCTTCTCTTGGAACTATTACAGCTGCTCAAATATGTTATTTTAGTCAAGAATAATACAGTTAAATTGATTCCCTATGTTCGATTTTAAAAAGAACGCTCTAATACATTGCTGTCAAATTCGTAACCATGGATATGAAAAGTCCTATGTTTCATGTTAAAATAAACTCACGGTATTTTACATATATTTTTATATCCCTATAAACGCACAAATTAATTATTTAATTTAAAAAATACTGTTCAGTGTCATAGAATTAATTATTTGTATCGGTAGTGACCAACAGAGACACCTATAAATCCTAGAAACACCTATGAACTAATTACAACTTCTGACCGGGGTTGTCAATGAAAAACGTGGCTAGTCGGTAAACTCAATTAATCTTTAACTGTGATTCTCACCCAATAAATGTTGAAACGACAGAGGATACTATAGCTATAGAGTAGGTAACATTTCTTTAAACTTTTTTGTGTGTGAGCAGACATTCTACCATTATATGCTACCACTTCCATAAACCAAAAATTAATTTTACAAAATAAACATCATACAGATGCAGTTGAAGTAAAATAATGCAACATAAATAATCAAACAATGCAATTGGAGCTGAGTAAACAAAATACAGCAATAAATAAGTTCAACAATAGGGCAGTAAAATATGTAAAAAAACGAAAACAAAATTCCCAGTCATTCGAAATCCAACTGTAACACAAATACGGCTTTATCAACATTTAAACACTCACAAAACACATCAGTCAACAGGCAATAACGACCTCATATTATAAATCAGTTAGCTAATAAATAAAAGCAAACAGCTCGATAAAAAAGCATTAATTCGGGTCTGTCGCCCCAGTCCGGTCCTGCGGAGGGGGTGTGGGTGGCAGAAGGGGCAAGGGGGGCGCTCGTAAACCGCGCACAACAGCACATCAAAGCAGGCGTTGTACATGAGTGGGGCATTAAATTATTATGGCTAATTCCGCGCTGGGATAAGTGCACCGCGACAGGTTTACTTTAATTTATGGAAATAATAAAATTTTTAATTTCAGTGGTAAAGTGAGCGATGCCAAGTCGCATCGCCACCGACGAGACATTCTGACTTCTTATGGGTTTTGTGTCATTACAAGAAATATGGAAAGTAAAAGTTTGTTTTCAAACTGCTGTTGTAAATTTTTGTGTCGACACTTCTACAACCTGCCAGGGACATTATTTTGACTAATTGTACCCTTAAGAATATAAAATACTTTTGATGGTTTATTTCACCACAGGAATTGATACACTCAGTGACGTAGTTAATAAAAATGTACATTTTTATGTTTCATGTCATGGTTGGTTAATATAGACATTCTTTGCAAGCGCTGCCACCAGAATTTTCTGTATTTTGTGAATAAATTCGCCCAGTTAGAGTTGATAATTTCGAATATTCTACTCGAATCTTTTTATCACGTATCCTTGTTCGACACGACAATCACTATAAAGCCCGTTTCACATTACACTAAATCTTGAACTAGATATTGTTCAATTTTTGAAACAATCTAATTACAGCATACAGCAAATTGTGTGAAATATCGCATTGCTTCGTAAATTGTTTGAAAAAAATACATAAGCGCGGCTGTCAAATTATTATTATAATATATATACTATACAGGGTGTATCATAACTTCGAGTATATACGTTAAAGGTATGTTGTTTGATATTCTGATTACGAATGTAAAATAATTTTTTTAAATTCGAAATATTAAGGGTAGGTTACCTGCAGCATTTTTTGTAGTACTGCACTGGATTCGTAATCAAGCATCTTAAATTACAAAATACTAGTAAAATAAACACACAAAATTCCATTATTTTTAATGAAACAATCATTACTACACCCAGTGGCAGTGGCAATGAAAATTTTTATGTCGGGGAAATGTGAAAATTAATTTTGCGATTTAAAAAAAAAATTGTTTTATTCGTAATCAGCCTATCAAACTACATATACCCTTAACGTATGTACCTGAAGTTATGAAACACCTGTATAATATGTACCATTCTGTAATTGGAAGTTAATCCTATAGGATGGTTACTAGCAAAAGTAAAAAAAATTATATGCCAACTGCGCAGAATCATAAACTAAATACTGTAAGAAGGTATATAAAATTGTCTCAGTATAAAACAGAGTTCATTAAAAACAAAGCAATTTATTGCTCAAGACATTGTTCAATTTGTTGCGCAATTTCTTGTTACATATTTAGCGTAGTGTCCATAATTCTGCCATTTAGATTTCGATACAGTTTCGAGTTTCGTACAAGGAGTCATGTAGACATATTATTTTTGTTTGTAAATTTAGGATCTGTGTATTCAGTGTTTTCTTACCCAAAATATTATTTACTTATTCATATAATAGGTAATAATTTTATATTACCTAAGTTAAAGAACAACATTTCATATTATTTGTAGAGCTGCGGAGCAACCCTGTCTCCATTCTTCAAAAGTTTCTAAATCCAGGCCTGTTCCACGTCAGCGTTTGTTTGATTTACGCACACAAATAGCCCAGTTTTAATAAACTTTTTTTATGGTTTCCAGTCGTCGGTAGCAGCGCGCAGATGGTTCATATCTCTCCGCGGTTGAAATCAACCCACTGAGTTCGGCCTCAGTTGCTTGAACTCACGCTCACGATCTGAAAACACTGCACTGCGTTGTCGAGAACGAGTATCCATAACCGAACGCAAAAACCAGATGTGTTTACACGGCTAGTGTTTAGAAAAACTTCCCCTCTGCACCGAGACGAGATTATGTGGGGAAGAATGCGAGTTTTTGGTAATGCAGGTTTTTACTCTCGAAATATGTGCTGCTAATGGAAATTATGAGATTTTTTCAGTTCTCGGTTTAGGGGCACCGGTACGTGCTTCGTCGCTAAATGGACAAAACATATGTGCCATTTTAATAAACGCTGTTACAGACACATATTTTTATAAGTGATACTGATAACAAACCACAAATACAGCTTATATGAAGTTAAGGGGCTTTTTTCACAGTAAAAAAAGTATTTAACAAATTACTCCCAACCTATTAAAAAAATTAGCTACAATGTCGAATATTTTAGATTGTTAATATTATTATATATAAACAATTAAATAATAATAATTCTGAGAAAAACTCTTCGTTACCCTTATTGAATTGTAAATTTAAATGTTTGTATCACATTATTATATAAAATTTTCAAATATAGGAGATAGTTTTTTCAATAAAGATTTCTCGGTTTCTGATATATATTTTATTTACTTCTAGGTGTTAAATTATTTAGTATAGTGTGCAGTTTTATGATGCAGCGTTTGACGCCTCTAGACTGGTTGGAAATAATAAAAAAATATTACCAAAGTTCGAGCTCAGTTGTGGGTGCTCAACGTTTATTCACCCCAGAATTGGGTCGCCCTCACCGTACTCTGCGCAGGTTATAAGACGCACTGTGATAAAGTTTGAGTTAACATTACTAAGACAATAGCCACCAAGAAGACAACGAAATGTTCGAAGTTAGGAGAAAATCACAGCTGTAGCGACCAGTGTTGCGGATGAGCCAAATTCTGCCAAATTGGAGCGATCTTGTGATCAATGTCAACAAAGCCGTGGTGGACATTTGAACGATATCTTGTTCCGAACATAACTGCATTGTCCAAGATTCCAAATAAAACAAAAACTACATTGATATGTCAAACCGTTGATGTTTTATTTAAAATTAAAATCCTATCACTCTTAATGAAAGACCATTTAGTAGTCGAGTATTTTCTAAACAAGAATGGAGCGAAAGATAGCAATTAGATAAATAGAGACATGTGCTCATAAAACATAGGCTGTCAGCGCGGGTACCTAAAATAACGGGGATTTGTGAGCTAGCAGCGCTGAGCGATAAAACCCCTTTTTAAATGTACAAAATTTAACTTCATAATAGATACCTACTTATTAAACAGTAGTACATGGGAGGATAAAGTGATATGAGTTTAAATTAACTCAATTTAATTTACTAATCAATTAAAGATAATTATTAAAATGGTGCTGTGGTTTGTTGCCATTAACTTTAGTCAATATGAATTCTCCCTCATGATTTTCATTAATTATGTTTGAATTGAAATCATTCCAATATTATATTGAATCAGCAAGCGTTTTCACGTAATTATATTGTTTTACAAATTTGTATATTAAATCATAGATTCAGTTTATAAAAAAACTTATAAATATAATTTATAATGGAGGTGTAACTAAGTCAAATTTTCAATAAATCAACATACGTCACCAAAATTTCCATTTAGCCCTCACAATTAAATATAAAAGTAATTATAAAGTTGGAAGGTCGAATAATGGGCACATCAGTCGCAATTGTTGTAATTTTGTTATTTATTCATACAGTCGACATTTTGGCTACTAAAATAGAGTCAGGCGTATATTTCTACACTAGAAAAAAGTATGGAAATCGAACGAAACAGATGGGAATTTTTGATTTACATTAGGTATACTAAAAATAAATAGAATATAGACGGAAAAAGTAAAATAATAATAATAAATTTCAATATACATGTTTCAATAAATAATAAATATTCCTGATGAAGAAAGTAGTATAGTCTATCTAACGTTTAATAAAAAATAAAAATATACAGAACTTCAACCAAAAACTATTTATTTATAAAAGTTTTTTTATAATATGGCGTTTGTTTCTTTTCTAATTAATTGTTAAAACTAATACAATTTTTAACAAATTAACATTACTGTACGTTTTAACAGTTTGTTAGAACAATTAATAAATCTTACAAGTTTTTTTTAGAAGATCCACTACAGCTAATACAGGGTGTTTCTGTACTTATGGATCAAACTTTAACAAGTTCTACTGATTCGCAAAATTAAGGGTGGTTTACTTAAAGAAAACATGTTGAGTGCCACTGGTTTCATAGCTGTTTGTGTTGTTTTATTCAAATATTAACAATGCACGTAATTATCTAATCCAACGCTGATATTGTGTAATGAACAAATTTCAATTATTCTGTTTTTTTCACAGTAATGAAACCAGTGGCACTCAACATATTTTCTTTAAGTAAACCACTCTTAATTTTACGAATTTTTGAAAAATTATATTTGTGCCGTTATCAGTAGAACGTGTTACATATACGTACCCTTAAAGTTTGATCCATAAGTACAGAAACACCCTGTATATTACGTACAAAATACAAATTATAATGTGAACTAAAAGTTGCTAAAAATTAACACCTGGTGTTAACTAAATAATTTACTGAAATCAGAAAATTAGATTTCATTCATAAAGAAAGAAATTCACATTCGTTGAATATAGCACACAAATCAAGAGGACATAACCAAGGCAACAAATTTAAAGATAAAAATCATCGTTTTAAAAATAACAAAAGAATTTATTTCAAAGCTGCATGGCTGCTATTCTTTAAAGCATAAACGTTTTTCGTCTCGTCAAACAAATCCCAGTATTGTAAATTTATGCCATAGAGAAAAGATTCGTTCGTGCTCATAAAAAGGTTTAATAAATTATGTAATCAAGTCACTTGTTAAAGGAAGAACAACAGACCAACTAAAGCAATTTCAATTTCCAATGAACGTGGGAATAGTCGGGAAACGTACGAAATGATGAAAGCGAAGAAATAACCACTGTTTATGAAATGTTAATATTCAGCGTAGCGAATATGCATAATTCATTATGCAAAGGATCTAACAAATACTACACATCAAAGTGGAAACCCAATATATAAGAACAAAACTGATTAAATTTTATCAGACAATACTGCTCACTGTTCGCTCGAGCGAGGAAATTTCTTAATTTATATTTTATACAAACGAGTGTTTACATAATTTGGTTTTGTATTTAGTTTTATAAGTAAATAATGTTATTCATTATCATATTTTCAATTATTCTATTTACAGTAAGTACAAAGATTTTCACTTCAGGTTAATTCTGGATAATTATTTCAGTTTCATACATATTTATACGCTGAATCTAGGGGAGTATTATTTATATTTTTGAGTTTATGCAAAAGTTGAAACTGTTATAAAGGTACGTTGAGTCTACTAAGAAACTTAACCAAGGAAGGAACAGTATAATATCAATTTGAACCATAGTCAAAAAAATTTGTATAAGCAAAACTGTGGATTGCATCGGATTGAAAGTATATTTCAGGAGCTGAACTTAATTCTTTATTGGTTCACTCATACTCATTTTAGGTGTTTCTGTTAATGTTATTGTAATAAATGAGATAAAATAAAAAATAAACTAAGTACCTACAACGTAATCTATTATAAATTCTTTAAAAGACTTCTTTCATCTCACAAACTATACCCACATTTCGTATTCACACATGTAAGTATGATGGATTACGTTTAATTATGTATCCCTTTTATTCACCATAAAAATTTGTCTGTAATTTTTTCTAATCTTTATTCATTCATCTAACTTAATTCTAAAAAACTGTGTCACCAACTTCACACGTAAAACACAAGATATCAAATCGAAATATATTTCTGCTTTTGACAAACTAAATCTTATTAGCAAAACATAAAGCTTCAATTATAATATTCTCACAAAATAAGACTCATTATACAAGTTTTCAGAATTTAAAATTGATGCCTTTCTTCAATTTTATTTATTCATAGTTATTGCAAACATGTCCAAATGTTTGACAGTTGTGTATTCAAATGATATAATTATCATTTAGAAATTATTTGTTTCAAACATCTTGAACTTCTGAAATTGAAATGTTTAGAACGTGCAAAGGTCAAAACTGTAAGTCAAAATTTGAAGTTCAAGTTGAAATAATACTTTAATTATAATTAACAAACTTTATTTGGATATATGCTCTAGGTTTCAGCAAAGTAGAAATTAGAATAATTACTTTCGCCGTCTATCCCTTACATGTGTACAAGTTTCGTTCTTTTCGTCAAACTAATGAAAAGAATTTAAAAAAAGTATAATCAAAAAGATTTTTAGTACCTCTACATCTATAAATTACAGAAATTTATTATTATCTTTTCATTAAAAAAATTTTATTCATGAAAAACTCCCTCCGGTACTGATACTAAGTTTATAAGTAAATTTTGAGATATATTATAATCGAAATAAGAATTACTGAAAAGTACGAGTTTCGACAGGTTTTTTTAAAAGTTCCATTATTCAAAACAATCCAGAAAGGTTAATACATGGAGACAATGCTACATAAACTTGCTTCATCAAGTAGTACAAATCGATGATTAAATAGAACTAGGCTGCACTGAAAATACAGCGTGTTTCATAACTTCAGGTACATACGTTAATGGTATAATATGTTGTTTGATATGATGATTATGTTAAAGTTATTAATTAAATAAAATTCTATTATAAATAACTGCTAATAATTGAATTGTGTAATTATTATTTCGCAGTAGTTTAATAGGAAAGCGAATCCAGTGCAGTACTACAAAAAATGTTTTAGGTAAACAACCCTTAATTTTTCGAATTTAAAAAAAATTCTTTTAGATTCGTAGTCAGCATATCAAACAACATACCTATACCATTAACGTATGTACTCGAAGTTATGAAACAGTCTGTATACAGCCTTTTAAAAGGTACGTAAATAAGGTTTAAGGAGGTTCCCCACACATGCAGTGGCGTACTCAGATATTAGCCTTTAATTAATAAAAATATTTTTATTAAAGTAAAACAAAATTCGGTCAACTGGTGTTAGTTGATATTGCAATTCGTTCAGTTGCGGTGATATATTTTTACAATAATTTCTAATTCACTAATCAAAAAATGCTTGAAGATTTTTTTTTCAATCGACAATATTGTTACAACTATGTGGTCAACCTTCTTCAAATTTTAGGAAATTGATGTCCGTGCTTGCATACGTTTATATACCAAAAATTAAGTAAATAGAACATTTCTAACATCTTTTTATTCAATCAATTAATGGAAAGCCATAAGAGCCCATGTAAAATATTAAAATTTAACAATTAATTTCGTTCAAACTATGTGGTCAAAAATTTCCAAAAAATTCAGGTATCATTTTTATGACACAGACAACATAAATTCAAAGTTTGGTTGCATTAGAACATTTTTTAAAATGTCTAGGGAACCTCCTAAAAACGCCGACTAGCCGAACTACTTGTTAGTCTTCCCAGTCGAGGAATCTTTTCTGTATCCTAAACTTGATTACGTAGTTCGGGCGTGTTGACAACAGTGTCGACTGTCGAGCGAAGGAAGAGACCTGGCAAGCGTCTAAAAGTGACACGAAGACACTGATCTCGAGCTATTCACACGATCACACAGGCCAGTCATGACCGATCGGAGATCGGACTTGGACCACCCGCGTGTTCACGAAACACTTCACAAGCCACAAACCCCCGCAGCATCGGATTTAAGGGATTTTAAATAGGATGAAACCTGTTTCGTGTTTGTCACAAGTGTCACGAAATTTGAGGAGCGAGTAAATAGTTTTTAGAAGATGATGACAAATGAGTATAAGCATAATTGAATACTAATAATAAGTGCGAATGATTTAAATCTTCTGAAGTAGTTATTTACAATAAAAATTTCAAGAATAATATTTATAAAAGTAGAGAAGTTCTTGGAGAATTCAGTCAATTTATTAAAATACAATAACACACCAACGTTTCGACTTCAATTAAGTCCTCTTCAGGGTGCTAAGTCAAACATACAAGAAAACACATTAAAAATAAATTTACAATATTCAGGTAGGTACACTTACATAATTGTCAAAAACTAAAATATAGAAATTGTCATTATATAAAATTTGTTACAGAAAATGTTCGTCCAAAGGAGATAAAATAAATTGAAACACACACACACACATCATTCAATCAAATACAAACAACTAACTTACGCATGATAAAACCAAAAAGTTATGAACTAGAAAAACCAATAATTAACCAATCACAGCACTGTTATGAAGTTTAGGAGTAGTTTGAATAATAATAGCTTATCTGTGATAATTTCTGTGATTTGGTTTCTGTCTTTATTTATTTAATTGTAATTCTTGGCTGTGATTGGTTAATTATTGGTTTTTTTAGTTCATAACTTTTTGGTTTTATCATGCGTAAGTTAGTTGTTTGTACTTGATTGAATGATGTGTGTGTGTTTCAATTTATTTTATCTCCTTTGGACGAACATTTTCTGTAACAAATTTTATATAATGACAATTTCTATATTTTAGTTTTTGACAATTATGTAAGTGTACCTACCAGTATATTGTAAATTTATTTTTAATGTGTTTTCTTGTATGTTTGACTTAGCACCCTGAAGAGGACTTAATTGAAGTCGAAACGTTGGTGTGTTATTGTATTTTAAAAATTGACTGAATTCTCCAAGAACTTCTCTACTTTTATTCATATATCCAGTCGAGTAATCTCTTCCTCAATAATATTTATCCTGAATGTCTGAATAGGACTAAAATTTATTATTATGCTAGCATAAATATGATGACGGATTAATCAAAGCATAATTGAATACTAATAATAATAAGTGCGGATGATTTAAATAATGATTTTCTGAAGCAGCAGTTGTTGTTTTTACAATAAAAACTTAAAGAATATTTATCCTGTATGTCTGAATAGGATTAAAATTTATTATTATGCTAGTATAAATTTATTTTCAATTAGGTTAGGCTTAATTTGAGTACTTTATGTTGTTGATCTAGGTTTAGTTGAGCGTGTTATGTAGTATAGTAGCACAAGTATAAATAGACTATTGTTTATATATGTCGAGTATAAATAGTCGACTACAAAAATAACTACAACAGATTAAAGTAGTGGCTTGTTCTTTTCTTCGTATTCTTTTATGTAAATATATTCTTACAAATTACTACCTCGGAATAAAGAACTTACTAGATCTATGAAAATAGCGTCCTTGTTAGGATTAAGAGAGAAGGCTATTATCTGAACATCAAGAAAAAAATCTGATGTGGCAAGCACAAGACCTATATTATATAATATTATATTAATATATAGGTACTACCTCCTACTACTACAACTTACAATTATATTTTAGTTTAGTTTAAACTACAAAAGGAGATATAAACGATATTTTACTCTTGTCACTGTCACTGTCATGTCATCATAATCATTTAAATTTTACGTAGTAACAAATGTTAAACGATTATGAATTACAAGATACCGAAATTCTTACTAAAAGTTGGTTAGTATAGGATGTTGTTAAACCGAGTAGGTAGTTGCGATAATGGATTGAATTAGTCAACAGTTACAAACACCAAAAAAATCCAAACGAAACCATTTTGTTACCAAAATTTTGCAACACATTATTTTATTAGCTCTGAATTTGTTGTTTCTCAATGCCTGAAGTAAGAACAAATTTTATCAGTTTCCAAAGCTGAATACCACCAATGCTACAGGTTCCTTGTTTAGTTTAACTAGCTAAAAGTAAAAATCAATGATACCATCTGGTTGAAATCCAATATTACATATTTTATGTTCGCCTGTCTGTAATTGGGATTAAAAACCTTGTTGAATGACAAACAATAAAAAATAAGAATGGCCATTCGGGCATTCATGACAAAGACAGATAAATAATTCTTAGAGCTGATCGTGAAAGTAATTTGACTTGAAAGCATCGTATGTTTTTAGTTGCACTTGAAACTCAAAATTGAGTAATTTGTGTAAAACTGTACAGTGTTTACATTCGCTTTTACGGTGCATTTAAATGATGCAAAACAGCTTCTTAGTGACAATACAGACAATGCTCGGCTGACAATGTACAGAAGTAGATAATGTCGTATTATTAAAGTCAAGTCATTTCGTTTGAACTTACTAATCAATGCAACAATGTGGTTAGTTTCTGAACGCATCCACATGCAGCGCATACTAATTAGAGCATAGAACGTATTAACACGAACAGTAATTAAACAATTCATTAAACATAACCCAGTGTACAGCCAACATAACCCAACCTAAACTAACAACACACTTTACATTTCTCATAGCGGGTGGAGTTAGGGTTCGAGGTTCGGGGTTCGAGCATACAAGGCGTACACTTAGCTGGTGCAGGCGTGCAGTAAGGATGTAGAAATGAAGATGGTATATGGCGCACAACGGCATTTGCTTCTCCAAGCTCTAGCGATGCACTCCTACAGCGAAGCGCTGTAATTATCCTACAAACTTTACCGTACTTTGTTTCTTTCTTGTAAGCACTCGATACTTTGTACTGATTTGCTTATTATGTTGTTATAGTTTACAACAAAGTGTCACATAATACTTTTGTAAAAATATTAAATTATAAATTTATAAATTATTGGAGTAATTTTTACCTCTCGCCTCATATTCTATAAGAGAGGTATTGTCGGGTATTGTAATGGGTCAAAATTTTCGAGTATGAGTTTTTGGTGGATAAGCACGTTTCAGGGTCTCTAGAATACGAATTTACTATTTTCACGATGATGTCTGTGTGTGTGTGCGTGTGCATTTGTATGAACCGACGATTTTTCGTCCACGATAACTTAAAAAGTATCAAACCGTTTATAACCAAATTTCATATTTAAGGTTTTAATAAGTATCTTAACACCGGATAAGATTTTGGTAGAAATCCGCAAACCGGAAGTAGTACTTTTAGAAGTTTGGAAAAGTTTTCCTTAAATATATTGGTACATTATTTATTTATGACAATTTTTGCAATTAAAAATAAAAGAAATTGTGATTATCTATGTGTACAGTTAATTATAAATACAAATTGCTGAATCTGAAAGTATTTAACAATAAAATAAAGTACAATTAATATGCTATTTTTTTGAAATTCCAGTATCTTGTTGTCCATGATATAAAATTTGTTTCTACATAAAATTTGAATTAGTATGACAGTGACAGTACAGTTGACATCTTTTGCTTGCATATTGGTTTACATATTACATGAACATGAAACTATTAAAATGTAAGTAAAACTATTTATTAGATTAGTAGAATAAGCAGAATTAGGCGAGAGGTCGTGTGGTGGCCACAGCAGATTTTTTTCATGTTAATTTAAATTAAGTTGGAATTTACTTGACTGGAAGTTTTATTAAAAGGATTGAAGTCAATGGGTTGCAGTCAAAAAAGATATATTTTACACCACTCTACTCTAATTTCAAAAAATCTTTAATGATTGCACTACAAATTGTGATAAATAAGTAATACTAACTCCTGAGGAGGGCTCATGTGAGGCCGAAACCAGTAGAGTGGTGTAAAATTTATCTTTTTCGACTGCAACCCATTGACTTCAATCCTTTTAATTAATTTAAATTATTGCATCAAATTTCATCAAGAGACTGAAGGTCAAGGGGTATTTGAGAATTTCTTGAAAGTAAAATTTGTACTAATATGAGGTTATATATATATTTATGTACCTATTAAACTTAAAGAAAACTCGTTATAATAATCCTAAACTATTACCATACCATAATAAGAGTAGCTAGGGTGAGGACATAGAAAATTTAAAAAAAAAAATTTTAGGTGGCTATTGCATAAATAGTTGTTTTACGTATCCTTTGACAGCCGTAAAGTGTCACATTTTATGACATCTGTCAAAATGACTACTTTACGGCCGCATTTACTTCACGGCCGCTTTTACTTCACGGCCGCATTTACTTTACGGCCGCTAAATAACAATTTTATTTTATTTTAATTGGTAAATATATTTAGAAGTAATTACCTACAACTTAGTTAGCCTAAATTATATAAATAAAATTATTTATGATACTAAGAAACATTTTTTGCCATAAAATTATATATTTTTTGATAGCCACCTAAAAAATGTTGTGTGCACCTCGGCTTAAAAGTGTTTTTAGCCTCACCTGAATTGCTGGCCTCGGCCCACTCCTCGGCTGCAAACTTCAGATTCGGCCAAAAAAGATCACTTTTACAGCCTTGATACACAAATAACTATTTTATATCCAGAAATAAAATTTAAAAGTATTTAATCTTGAAGCCAAAATTTTTTCGCCCGCGGCGCATTCCAGTGGCCTACGTCATGTTTTTATATATCTCTAATTTCATAAACGTTCCGCTCCCCCTGGAAAAAATTCTAACTACGCCCATGATACCATACCAAATTTGAACCTAATCGGTGCAGTACATTTTGAGTTAGCTTGCCGCCATTTTGTTAAATGACAACATTATTATTTTTTTCACAAAGAGTTCTTCAGAATTAACAAGGATTCAATTTATTTAATAAAAATTACTATATTACAACAAGTGATGATCACTTATACAAATATGTATATATTTTAAAAATCAACATCTATGCTAGGCTCATTTAGTTGACCAGACCTGAAGATGGTCATAATCATGACCGAAACGTTGTCATAACTGAATATCAATTAATAAAACTAGAGCCATGTTATCCCAAAATTTGAATTACAAATTCTTTAATTCTTTCCCTAATGTGTTTGTGTTCAAGAAAAAAATCTGACGTGGACACCACATGACTTCCTTGTACGCCTTGTGTGTTCATACTTTTCTTAATAACTAAAATGTAGAATAATATAAAAAATTCTTTTAACATATTATACTAGTATACTCACAAATATATTTTAGTCATTTTATTTAAACTGCAGAAGAAGATATAAAGCATATTTTGCTATTGTCACTGTCATGTCATAATCATTTAAATTTTACGTAGTAACAAATGTTAATCGATCATGGACTACAAGATAAAGAAATACTAAATAAAAAATATATACTTTAATTATTCCTAAATGATACCAGATACAAAAATATTTATAAAATACCGATTTTAGGTAATAATCACATAATCTTTCATTTAAAATAAAAAAATTTGTGTTAAATTAAATATTTATCGAAATATTTTTAAAAAGTACTACTTCCGGTTTATAGATTGAAACCAAAAATAGGAGGTGCACAACTAGATGCTGTAACAGTCCTAAATACAAAATTTCAACTTTCTACGTCTAACCGTATTTGAGTTATGCGACACACATACGTCCGTCCGTCCGTCCGTACGTACGTACGTACGTACGTACGTACGTACGTACGTACGTACGTACGTACGTACAGACGTCACGTCGAAACTAGTCATAATGGATTCAGAAAAGGTCAAAACGGATATTTCCGTCAAAATCTGAGAACCGAAATTTTTCGCGATTACAATACTTCCTTACTTCGTACAAGGAAGTAAAAATGGAAGATCTAAATATTTTAGCAGTAACGACTAAACTTTACAAGATACTTTTTATCAAAATTAATGTTTGTATTCTCTTTCAGTTTGTTTCGAAACTTCAAGGTCTCAATAAATCAGTAAATTATTCATAAATCTTTTATTATGATTTAAGATAATTTTTTCATAAAATAAATAAAGTATTTTAGAATAACAAAATTATCAGTAAAATTATTAGCATTTTATTTAATGATGTATAACTAATCTAAAAATTATAATAATTAACCTCAGATAAATAAGATCACTAAATTTGCTTAATCTTCGTTAACGATTTCAGTGAAATCTGAATTAATATAAAAATTAATAACAGTCTGTTGTTCCGCGTTGTTAATTTTTTCATCTGCGTTAAACATCCGTAAAATATAATGTTTGAAAGGGGTTGTATATCATGTCCACTCTACCAGGCATTCAGGGCAAAACAAGTGAAATAAATGAAGGCACTCGCTCAAGATGACAAATTATTCTTTTCCCAAAATTACGACGAGAGTTTCGTCCAACTTTGAGAAAATAATGGCCGGTAAAATAATTCGCCATCTGCGGAACAGTTTGGGTGGCACGATGCCACATATTGCATTGTCTTCTTGGACGTGAAGTGGGCATGGACTGGAGATATATAGAACGATTTTAATATCATTTAGTAAAACGATGCATAGCGAGTGGGAGGGCGGTGTAGACTAACTCCAGCTTTTGTCTCAACGCGAACCTGACGGCCATTGTGTGGAACACATGAGGGAAGTGGAGGCTGTCAGGAACAATCATTCCTAGTGGTGTCTAGTGTGGAGTATTTCTTGTTGTTCAAATGGACTTTGTGTACACTTGTTTAGAATAATTTGAGCGTTGTTAAATATTTGTGACATCTTTTGTTTCTGTCGCAGTCCCCATCACAATTAATACACTCACAATACTTTTTCATAATAAAATTAATTGACTGAACAATATATGCACATTCAACCGCGAATACAAAAGAGGAATGTGAAAATCTGAAGCTAGATTTAAGAATATAATATAAAATTCCTTCTTAAATATGCAGTTTATTGTTCAACAAAATGATTTAGATAAATACCCATACAACACATCGATCGTATTAACGTCTGTAAGACGTCTTATCTTATAGACGTCATAAAGGGACTAGTATTGGTCGAATTTTAGACGTCTTATGCGGTAGTCTTTAAGTCGTCATTATGTTGTCGTTTTAAATCTCCCGCTTACAATATACAGGTTGGTGGAGGTGAAATATAGGACAATTGAGTTATCATGCTAGGCATCTTGATATACGTGGAATAAGTACTGTCAATGTCAAAGGAGCTGTCTTATTATAGATTTTTTTATTTCCATTAAAATATTTTCTTTGCATAATAATGTATGTGTACGAGCAGAACGAGAAAGTTTACATGCACTTTTAGATTTTATTATTATTTCTATTATTGATTACTCTTTTTGCCACACAAATTCACATTAGGTACCTACTTCGTTTTGTGACACTACTACAAAATATATCAAGATACCTGGCATGAAAGTTAGATTGTCATGTATGTTCCCTATGTTCGCATTTCACCTCCACCAACCTGTATAGGAGTTCTATATTATTTGTCTCAAAATTCATCTTGGATGACATACAGGAATCCTATATTGATCAAAATTAAGTTGTATCTTGGTCATAATTTTATTAAAAAGGATATCATTTGACTGTCGAAAAGGTATTAAATAGACGTAATTTGCATGAAAACATAACCTTTTTTAAACATCCAGAATGGAGGACATAAGACATGTATGTGACGTCTTTCTGATTACATTTGGATCAGACCTTTTAAAGACATTATAAATACGTCTTATGGCCAGTTGCACTGCTTCCACTTAAATTTTAAGCTTCCCTTAAATGAACAATATGTAATCAACATCAAAGTGTCAAACGTAGAAATGTCATTGCTGTCATAAGTTCGATTCGATATTTTTCATTTAAGTGACACTTAAAATTTAAGTGGTGCAAATTGTAATTAACGACGTACAGTTTATTTTTTTTGTGGTAAGCTTCACGTCATCATTCACATTCGTACGAATCAAATCAACAGTAGCGGGAGAAAATTTGGGCGTCAAGTTTCTGTTCGGCCATTCTGATGAAGCGATGTTGCTCTGTTGCATTTTATGTCTTTAGTGAGAAAGAGATGCAGTCATTAGACAAACGTTGAATTTTAAGATAAGTGGGGTAGGCACGTGTAGGACGAAGACAGGAGATATGATGTTCGTTAATTCTTAGTTCGGAAAATAATGACGTGAAGCCTACCACAAGAAAAATAAACTGTATTTGTGTTGTATGGGTAACCTTGTTATTTTAAGTTGGATATTTTATTTATAAAACTGCGTCGACATCGGACATCCGCTTTAAAAACTTAATTAAAAATAAATAACCGACAGTTTGTTATTAATTCAAAGGTATCCAGTTTGAAGAGGGCATGCAATCTAACATAAAGTAAGACTAAACAGCAGGAGTAACGTGTTAAAGTCACGTTCTCCTCAACTCGTGACGTCAGAGGTGGCGGTGGAGGCCTCTAATTAATTATGCGACCCTCCACGGAGGACAATGGCCATTGTGTCTCCTCAAGCAGCCGCTGCGAGGTTCTCCTCGGCCACAACGAACCGACGCACCGAGAATTAATCAGGTGTGGCTACGAGATTAGACAGTAATGAGACGCCGGCGCACACTCATCGGAGGAAGGGATTTTAAACTAGTTGTGTCGATGGTTGACTTGCTAATGAAAAACTACATGAGTACAATGCAAAAAGAGAAAAACATGGCGTTTTTGTCGTAAGTTTCAATCATAAACATGCGCTGATCATTTCCCATCACAATATAAAATATGTTTATGACAATGTCATATTCAATATGCCTGTAAATAAATTTTATTTATAATGTATAAACTGGGCTTAAACCTATTTTTAAGTAATGAAGAATCATTTTTACCTTCCGCTTACCTGTAAAGGAAGGTATTGGAATCATGCAAAAAATCGGGTAGTGAGTTTTTAGTGGATGAGCACGAATTAGGTTCCTTACAACTCATTTTTGATAGTTTCCCGATGATGTCTGTATGTATGTATGTGTGTGTGTGTGTGTGTGTGTGTGTGTGTGTGTGTGTGTGTGTGTGTGTGTGTGTGTGTGTGTGTGCGTGTGTGTGTGTGTGTGTGTGTGTGTGCGTGTGTGTGTATGTGTGTGGTCCGGGCCGATGCCGGATGTTGCATAACTCAAATACAAATTATCCAAAAATTTTGATATTTGGTATTTTACAATTGTATACGAATAGGAAGAGCTCATTAGATTTTGGTACAAATATCTTCACCGGAAGTGATACTTTTTGAAGATTGAAAAGATTAAGTGTCAAAAATTTCTATAAATTTGCACAAATATAGTATTTATTTGTAATAAGAATAAGAGGAAAAGTTATTTGCAATTTACGTTATAAAAAAATTGTCTTTATCTGGTAGCATTAAAGAACTGCAGTAAAATTTAAAAAATAAATTTATCAAATAAAACGTTGAAATCTTGTAATCCATGTTCGGTTGATTTTTGTTTCTGCATAAAAAATATTGACAGATGAGACGGGTGACAAGTTGACATACTAGCGCTATATAAGTCATAAGTAAGCTATTAAATGTAGTAACTGAACGGAGGATTGCTTCAATACAGAAGAGTTTTCGTGTGAATGAATCTTTTGATTCAGGTGATACTAATTTCTGTGTTTAAATATTTTAGATTTTTATTTGTATATTTTAAATGGACACCGGATTGTACGTATACATTTCTGTTTAAAGTCTAGATATGGCGGAAGGTTGTGTGATGGCCACGTCAGATTTTTATTTATATATACATTGCTTTATTTTTTCTGTAACATTATTAGCTGCGTTCAACGAACAGCAAATCTATCGAATTTCTTTACGTTGATTAATGTACAAGTGAAAATATGACAGTTTACTAGCAAATTATGTCAACAGTACTAGCAAAGAAAAACTGCTGCTTTTGCTGCGCTAGCGATATTAAAAAAGATAGACAAACCATAGTAACATTATTAAATTTACACTGTTGCACCAATCAGCATAAAGAAACTAGCTAGCTTCATTGAACGCAGCTATTAATAGAATTTTTTGACAAAAGAAAAATTATAATCTCTTTGACAACAGCAATAAAAAGAAATAGCTATATAAATATATCGCTTTCTCATAAAATAATTACTATGATTATGACAAAAATTTGAAGTTTACATACTTTTTTTCACGACATGCAGAGAAAAAACAATTTTCTTCTCGCGAAATAGTGAGGAAAGTAGGTTTTCCCTCTCTAGAGAGGAAAGTAAGCAGTGTTACCACCAGGGTTATTTTACGATGAAATATTTTAAAAATTGTAAGTCAATTTATTATTTTATTGAAAATTCTGATTTTATAGTGATATACCTACTGTAAACTATTATTTTACAATTATTATGTTTTATATTTTCTTTTTCTACTATTTCACGATTTTACAACTTAAATTTAATTTGGCATATTGGCTGCATTTCGTTGTTTTGAAACGTCATTCTGACAGATGACAATTATAACCTAACTTCTAGTTATGTGTTTCTTCTACTTTTACAATGTTTTTAAATAGGTATGTCGTGAAAAAAATATTGTGTCTAACACGAGAGGAAAGCTCTTTTTCCACTCTTGCTCGATTGTGTCACGAGCTCGAGTGGGAAAAGGAAGCGCTTTCCTCTCTAGTTGGACAAATAACTATTGATAAAGTCTAAAAACTTAGCCTAATACAAGCACTAGGTATACCAAACTGTGTAAAACTATGACAACTAACAAAAACTATGACTTTGAAAGCAACGGGAATGAGCCTTTACACTACTGGGTCCAGAGAATAAAATTATTATTGGTTACTGTAGGTACACTCGCTCGCTATCGCTGGTCTAGGAAAGGATTATCATTGTGTCGATAATTTAAATTGACGATGTTTCGGCTATGCGATGTGCAAGTCCTTTGTTAACAACATTGATTTCAAGTTAATACTTTAAGTAGGTTATTGATGACTTTTAGAAAATAATTAATAATTTATAATTAACACATAATCGCTGAAATATTACAAATATGCATACTATATTTAATGCAACTTAAATGTAACATTAGCAAACTGAATATTTGACATTATAACACATAATTTGAGTATTACTGATAATCTAACTGCATTACCTCTGTATTTCAATTGATATATTGATGAATTGCATTTATTGCAAAAATCACTGACAAAGTGTTATTGCAATTTTATTAAATGCGTTGAATACCTAGTACAATAATTATATACTAGGTACATTTTTTAAAATTAAACAAATAATTATTGAATATTGTCACATATTTATGTTTTTATAGAATCGAAAAATTTGGGCATAGATTGTGTTCATACTTAAATTTTTTTTCAATAATTAATAGTAAATATATAATAATAATTGTAAAATAAGTATACTACTAGTTGGAGCACGTTTTGCAGAAAACTAGCTTCAATAATTTCAACAAGTACAAGATGCCTCACGAAAGTAATTCAAGCCGAAGAAAAAGCTGTGCAGCATAACAAGCTCCTAACGATCTATTAATTAAAACAAGCAAGTGCAGTCATTGTCCGTCGTGAATGACGTCGACCTTTGCAGTCTGTCCATCCAAAGGAGAATTTAATTCAATAATAAAGTTATTTGTTATGCATGTTATTTATTTATGACTGCCGTTTAATCAGGCTCTAATTGCTCGTTCTGAGAATGAACAGCGATAGAGAGCAGCACCAGCACCCAATCAATCTCTAGAGGCTGCACTGTCAACTGAACTTCGACCTTTGCGTTTCCGCTCTGCAATCGCCAAGAGGATAACCATGGACTTGTATCGCACAGATAACTGCTAATTGTTTGTGCTCATTCGTGATATTTAATAAAATGCTCATATCATAACAGGAAAATAATTTGTTCTCGATGGCGGCTCTACAGCGATGATGAGGTCATAATATGATTTCTTATTTTATAGTTCATTAATTAGGACAGTTCATTCATTAAATTAATCATAAATAAATTTAGATAAATGCTAAATAACATGTTCAATTTTTATTCGGTAACAACTGAATACTAAAAAAATATTGATTTACTTATGGCCAGTTGCACCGCTTCCACTTACATTTTAAGCTTCCCTTAAATGAAGAATATCTAATCAAAATCAAATTGTCAAACGTAGAAATAACATTGCTGTCATGAGTTCGATTCGATATTTTTAATTTAAGTAACACTTAAAATTTAAGTAGAGGCGGTGCAAATGGCCATTATTTTCAAACCTTTTTCTTAACTCCATTGAAAATAGTTAAATTTCGATCATTTCATTAAATAATATAGAAAGCAAGTCTGTAGCTGTTATACCTATATAAGTTTACACCGTATGACCTGAAAGCAGACCTAATAATGTGACCTATAAATATTGTACAAGTTCACGCCATCTAGAAGTTTAACTCTAAGGTAGGTAATAATTTTATAACATTTCCATCTCACTTTCATTGCAGTTAATTCCCATTATCTTTTTATCACTCATATTTTGTACCATTGTAACTATAAAAATATCAAATTACAATATAACCTAAACTGCCAATTGTCAAACAGCGTAAGAAAACAATCCCTACCGGAAAATTAGTAAACTTTTTAGGTCTTAGTCTTTCTACTTACACCGATATTTCAAACGGTAACTTAGAATTAAATGTATTTAAAAATGAATCAAAACTCTCTAGCGTAACAAAATTCAGCAATAAAATTGTAAGTTATAAATGCAACCAATTTGTGTGTAGATATAATAAAGTAAAATTGAAATATTTAATGCGTCAAATAAATAATTGACTGAATTAAATATCGGCCACTCTCTAGAACATCAGTAAACTAAATGACTAAATTGAATTTGGGATCACTAGTTTAAATGCAGTAAATTATATAGGTCACCTAAGGTCGAACTTAGACATTGACACAGTGTCAGTGAAACAAGAGTAAATGTGGTTTGCAGCAAAATGAACTAAACTCATTGTTTCATCTACTACTGACTTCGCAATGTGTACCAAATGTATAAATACCAAAGTTCTCAAAGTGGCAACAAATTAAATTAGTTTGATAGTATGTACATATAATGTAGCAGCATGTCATGTTACCATTGAAATTATCACAACTAATTGAAAATCACAAAATGAACAGTAATATTAAACCGAAATCGAAATTTAGAAAGCTGGGTAACTAGAGTCAAGACTGCCAAAAAATAGAAAATTAATATCTTGGATTCTTGGATATACAGGTTGGTAGAGGTGAACTGCGAACATAGGGAAATATATGTCAATTGGGTTATCATGCTAGGCATCTTCATATACATGGAATACTGTCAATGTCAATGTAGCTGTCATATTATTGAAATGTTTATTTTTCCCGTGGAATAATTCCTTGGTCAGATAGGTCTCCGGACTTAACTCCCCAAGATTTTTTCTTGTGGTGTTATATTAAATCTAAAATTTATAGTTGTCAAGAAGAAAGAGTGACAGCCCTGGATGAACTGCAAATTAAAATTTTAGTTGCATTTGCAACAATTACGCCACAAATGTTAAATAATGTTAGAACTTGATTTTACAATCGTTGAGGCTACTGTTTGGCAGAGGGAGGAAATTTGTTTGAATTTTTATTGTAAATTCTTATAATTTATTCAACATTCATACACTTTTAGATTTTATTATATTTTCTGTTATTCATTACTCTTTTTGTCAGACAAATTCACATTACTTCGTTTTGTGACATTACTACAAAAGATATCAAGATACCTGGCATGAAAGTTCGATTGTCATGTATGTTTCTTATGTACGCCAATGTTCGCATTTCCCCTCCACCAACCTGTAGTATTAGTCCAATAATTATTGTCTAGCTCAGATCAGATACGTACTTTGTCTATCAATAGCTAAGTCTTTGATGATCTTATTTTAGTATTAGATATCATCTATATTTTCATAAGTAATTAATTGAAATTGTCCTGGTCTTAATTATCATGTCTTCAATTCCGAGTTTTTGTTTTTCAAAGAAATCGAAGTGTGCCTGTTGGCAAAAGTAATAGCAACAAAACAATTTCGGGAAACGACAAAACGTGCCGAACAGTGGAATTACGAATGAAACAAGTGCATCTCGAGCACTCGATGATTGAGCACAGTGCCCAGTTGACCCCATCGAGACGCCACTGGTGGCCCGTAAACTCTGAATTGTCAATTTCGGTCGCGACAACGTCCGGGTACTTGTTATTCCACTCAATACTGCACTGATTACTACTCGTTACAAGCAAAGTTAACGGGCGGCTGCTCGTCTATTTGCTGTATAGTCGCATCCCCATACCATCGTCTCCCGGTCAACCCTTATTCTTTCCCGTTCACAAATGAAAATTGTTCTCGTTTGCAAAGCCTTTCCTTGTTTCATTAGCTTTTAGTTTTTTGTTTCGCGTTCGTTTATTTCATTTCGTTTTATCTCTCTCATTCATTACCTCGGATGTCCCGTTGCAAATTGCGACATAAATAAAAGGTTATATTTTTTCGTCTTTCTTATTTTTATACTATATATTAACCTACAGCCGGACGAAAATGGTATCTCTAGAAAAAGTTTAATAATTTGCAGTAAGCCAGGTTAGACGACTAAACTCCACACTTTTTTTCGTTGTTCGTTTGCCCGTTTGTTTGAGTTTCTCATCTTCTGTTTTTGTTTTTTTCTGTTTTATTCTAACTTAATTTGCATCTGGCAAACAAAGTCTGTGTAGAGCTCATATTATTTTAGAATTCAAGAGAGGTAAAGCTTATGTTTATTCATTTTCTTTCTTGCATCTTATTCACTTGAAATCTTAAGTTACCACCAGTGAGAAGCGACTGGATTGGAAGACCAGTTAAAAGTTTCTGCAGAAGATTCTAGCTCAAGTGGCTTTGTCTGATAATGAAATTTATAATTTAACTTTCAATAACAGTTTTTCCCTAGATATTTAAAATACATTTTCAGACGACCACTACGGAAACTTGCCATAACAATGTTATAAACTACAATGGAAACAAACAAATAACACAAACTAACATGTTAGTCTAACGCACACTTATAACGTAACGCTTCGAGTTACACTATATGACAACAGATGGCGTTACGAGTAAAAATCAATTCAAATAAATGGAAAAAAAGTATATTAATGTAATAAATTGACATTTTGACACAGTCTGTAATATTATATAGACACAAATTTTCATTTTTCAATTTAATAATAATTATTTATTGGCTAATTGTGTATTCTTTAGTATTTTTGACATTTCAGATTATAGTTGCACAGTTGGTATCGAGGCATAACCTAACTTTTAAACGTCAGTGCTTCAACTTCAACAGTTGTATATAATTTAGTTCATTGAACATTTTTTTAAATATTTTGTGGTCGTCTGAAAAATAGTGTACATAACTCGCTCAAAAGTGAGATAACAGTGCTCGTGAAATTGAACCACTCGGCGCTATGCGCCTCATTCCTCAATTTCACTCGCTTGTTATCTTACACTTTCGATGCTCGTTATGTAATATACTATTACATCATATTTCCGAACTTAGCTCTATTCGTTAGTATTATCAAAACATGAAATTTCATTTGAATTGGGTGCATTATTAAAAATCATTGTCAGTATAAAAAAATTAATTTCCGTGGTTAATATAAATTACTATCCTAATCCAATGTTCAACAAGGCTTCAAATGTAAATATACAGAGCAAATACAAGTTCCAATTTATTATAATTAAATCGTATTTAGTTTAATTCCCGCAACAAATTTCAAATGACAATGTAATTCAATTATGACTAAATTATTTACTATAATAATAATAATTCTACACTCTATGAAAACAGTAGCACATAATAAATAAATAATGGTACATCATTATTTACCTTAATATTCAATCCAATGAATTATTTAGAATTTCTAATAAATAAAATTCGAGATTAATTTTAGATTAATACCTAATTAATATCAACAGCAACTTTGTAATATTAACTATAGCTCTTGAAGATGATTCTGTATGATCGAAACGTCGAGAGTGTGATTTTAAATAAATTGGCTGAATTCCCAGTTCTGTGATTTCAATTTATTAATTATTGTTATATCTGAAACATGTGACAAGGCATTATCATTTCTCGAAAAAGACACGGTATTTTTAAACAGAAAAACGAATTGAAAATATGAAAATATTCCCATGTAATCAGAGTCAATCAACAGTTAAAACTCATAAATTACGTTTCGGAACGATCTTCGCTGTCTCACTCCCTTAGAGGTCTGGAAATTTATAACGTCTTCGTATTGGAAGGAAAAGGAAGACGTAACTGTTTTCCATTTACGCTCGGCTGATCCGTTTATGCAGAAATTTTTATGGCAGATATTGGTTTTGCGGAACCCCATGAGACCAGGGGCGACTTTACGGCAATTTATGTATTGTATAAGAATGTAATATGCGAAGGAACCATCGATCCTCCCTTGTTTGTCCGCGGAACGGCCTGTTTTCAACCTGGCAATCGAACAGTGCATATTTCGCTGGTCAGGGACGGACTGACTCAACACGACACATGCATAAAAATGAGTAATGCTAGTTACAAAAAACATCTATGTACCTATTATAATTAATTTTATTAAATTCATTCTTATGTTTTTATGCGATTGTTATTATAGTGGAATATTATTTAAATTCAACGACCCGGATTCAGTTTTGTCGATCTCTATTAGAAAAAAACATTATTTTTTTAAAATGACATATTCAAGAAATACAGGGTGATTCATCATAACTTGCTTTTTTAAAATGCGTGCCATTCAGGCTGTAGCGATCGTAATGGGGAGAGAGTGATCTCATTCGACAGGTGCACTTTTAAAGTTTTGTTTCCCCACCCGGTCAGTCGCCATCATGCGTTGGAGCATGAAGCAGCATCGATGGCTGTTTTGAGGGAACACTTCCCGGGGCGCCTCATCTCAATAAGGGGCGATTTGGAGTGGCCAGCCCGCTCGCCCGATTTGGCTCCTTGTTATTTTTTTGTGGGTTTTTTTGAAATCCCGCGTTTACGTCAACCGTCCAAGGACCCTAGAAGATCTAAAGGCCAACATCCGGGCTGCAATTGCCAACATACCCGCTGCCATGCTGGAAAGGTTTATGACAAACGCCAGAAATCGGCTTATTCAGTGTATTGGGCTTCTAAAATTAGTCTACGCTAACTGGTGGCAAAAAGTTGAACTAAATGTAAGGTACAGTATCCATTGCGTTGTTTGTAAAAATCAGTTTGTGCTGTGATTATTGTTAAGAATTTACAGATTTACACCTATTTGTTAGCTTCTATTTTTAAATTAAGGACAACAGTTAATCAGTTTAAAGTGTGTACAAAGAAAGTATTGCATTTATCAAAGATATATATTGTATGATGGAAAAATCGCTAGATGTTTTAATTATAGGTTATTGATTGCAATTATGGAATTTTCTCCCAAAAAATCAATTAAAAATAGGAAAATTTGCAGTGTGTATAACTGCAAATCTACTGCAAACAAAAATCGAACCATTCGGTTTCATTTAATTCCCCAAAAAATAGAAAAGCTAACGCTCGTGCTCCAACTGTCATACTAGTTGTACAAAATAAGCAAGGTGAAAATATGATGTGCGACAAATTACTTGCATAGAAAAGAGCTTTAAAGATTTCGGATAAAATAACGTCTAACATGTTTGTGTGCTCGTTAATCAGTACAAAACAAATCCGACATGTACCTTTCGTTTGAATTTTGACGATACTATCAGCGCCATCTCTTGTTAATTTGGAAGCCCAATAGACAATGGGCGGCGTCACCTACCTCATATGATTTTGAAAACCTGGTGAAACAAAACTTTAGATATGTACCTACCTACATTATAAAATAAAAATAAAAAGTTTCTGATTCATAAAATGGGCATTATTGCGTTTTGAAATAAGTAAGTTACGATGAATCACCCTGTAGCCTGTATTTTTACGCGATTGTTATTATAGTGGAATATTATTTAAATTCAACCACCCGAATTCAGTGGTATTTTGTCGATCTCTTTTAGAAAACTCATTATTTTTTTAACTGACAAATTCAAGAAATATTATACATATATATTTGTATTTAATTTTGAGGGTAACGACCAAGCAGATTCTTATATCTGTGGTAATGAGTTATTTAATTTTTTTATTTATGAAGGTCCATCCGCCTCCTAAATAGATAATAGTATATTATTTAACAAGCACATAATGTAGGCTATA
Source organism: Agonum fuliginosum (assembly GCA_947534325.1). NCBI lineage: Eukaryota > Metazoa > Arthropoda > Insecta > Coleoptera > Carabidae > Agonum > Agonum fuliginosum. The sequence continues at coordinate 57,587,357 of OX384029.1, read as the reverse complement.
ATTCAAGAGGATACACATACAGGTTTATGCACGAGCAGAAGGCTAGTATGTATTATGGTCAAATACGACGATTCTTTACAAATTTTATTTATAATGGTGTTGAACTATGAATTAAAAATACAATAGTGTGTCTTATGGAGGGGTTTATCTTACTAAAGTTACCTACATCAATGGTAATAGATTCAAGATTTCAAATTAGGTTCTACAATTGATAAATGCTATTACCTGTACTACGAAAGAAGAAGAATTGATGTTACAGCCATAGTGCAAATAATAAATGTGAAAGTTTCAGAACATGTATAATTAGTTAGATGAAATAAATAAAACAAGTTAAATCCGTTTAATTAACTTGAGTTAATTCCTTTTCAAATAAAACTTTGTAAATACTATTTAGTTTTATGTGCTATAAAGAAAGGCGGCAACTTACTTTTAGATTCAATTTGGATTCAACCCTGAACTAACTCGGTATTTTGTTTGAAGCTACTTTAAATTTCTCCCATCATGTGATTAATGGTAAGATTTTGTAGACGGTTTAAAATAAAAATAAAAATAATTATTTGCCAAAATCATTTTTGCTATCAGCTTTCTTGGCTGACTTGCCTACAATAATTCAAGATCTAACTGCAAAAAGTTGTTTAATTTATCGACTGCTTACTAAGAATTCTAAAAAAATCTTGAAGGAACAGTAAGTTTATTATTTATTTAGTCTTGGTTTCCCTGCAGATCGTAAACATGGATTAGTACTTTGAATATTAATATTGGAGAGATATGCCACATGCATTGAGTTTATAAGGAACGTTCATGTCAAAGATGTATGGTCGAAAACCAGCTCAAGGGCAGCCAACAAACTAAGTTTTGCGCAACAAAATCAATAATAACAAATATCAACAAGTATTTGTTTGACTGATTAGATCGCTTCCTCCAGCAGCTGATCACAAGTGATTTTCAACTACACATCTTTAGCATAGTGAACAAGTTCCATGCCCAATATTCCCATTTTATAATAATCAAAGGGACAGTATACTTGTGATACAACAGTAGTTTATTCTAAATGTTTTTAATCCATTTAGAAACAAACCATAAACTATTTTACGGAATATGTAATTCATGTATCACGTGGTACATATTTGACTAATTTGATTGGCTGAAATAGGGTAGTAAGGTACTATCAAATCGATGATATTTTTATAACCGCTGTTACATGTCAACTGTTTTTGTCAATTAATTTCCTACTGTCAGTTTCTTAGTTAAATATTGCTGTTTGCCAAAACCTGAATTCGGTGGGAAAATGCCAGTGAAGACAAAATTGAGAAAGGTAAACAGAATTTAAATCGCTTTTGACAGCTATTGAAAAAATATAACCAAACATTTTGGTTTCATTCATTTATGTATATTCTCCCCAAATATAACTCAGGCTAAGATTAATCATAGGTGATAGTGATAGATCATAGCACTAGTTATATTACCCCCGAAAATATCCAGCGAATAGTCATCATTTACAGAATAGAATATCCTCATTAGACTGAGTTCTGGTTCGACCCATATGGCGTTAATTTTTATGGATAAGAAAATGTTTCATTTTTGTTCATTTATAAATTTATTATATCCTGAATTCGATTCAAATATGTTATTATTATTTGTTAGGAAATAGGTAGGTACTATGTATTTTAGGTTAGTTCGGTTCTGGGAAGGACATTTTTTATCCACGCTTCTTCCTTCAGCTGTCCGTTTGTATGTCGAACAGGCGAAAACACGTACCGGGAAAAGTCTGTTTTGTTCGCGAGAGAATTAATCGTCTTCTCCATCGGAACGTCAGCGTTGTTATCAACATTTTGCGTATAAGCTACAAGAATGAAATCGTTGCACATTTTTCAAATTTTACATCGGCATATTTGGAAGGCCGAACAACAGAACGACTTGAGGAAAGATGTATGAGTTGAAATATACAGCAGGTGTGCATGAAGAAAAAAAATTACTATGAAAAATGGAGCTCTATATGAATTATTATCTGCTGAAGGATTGTTGCTGTTCCTCCTTAGTTTCTTAACTTTTCTAAAAGTATTTTCGCCTTTTCTTTATAACTCGACAAACAAAATGAAATTTCTTTCCCATGCAACAAACAAAAATATTTTTATGAAGATAATATCTAGTACCTAGAAAACAATATTGTGGTTTCAATTCTAGTACTATTTCATTGTTTTCAATTCCTGAGTTCTAAAGCTAAGTTTCCATGCATGCGTTTCATCCGTAACTTCGCGGACACAATCGCACGCGTAATGGCGTATGTTAAAACGGACGTTCCTATGCATACTGAACGTTTCATCCGTATTGATGTTTAATGTCAACTAAATTAATTTATTTTATCTCATTATTATTCAGATTTATAATATAACAAACCATAAAATACCTTCTAAACACGGAATTTTATATGTAGAATTTACATACCTACACAAAACTGTCAAAATAAAACGACGTGGTACTGAAACATATCCGTTCTACGGATCAAGTAGAAAGTAGACGAACTCGGTCCGTCGTTAATCCGCTACTGTCTTGATTTTCAAGAATTTAAATTTAGCGAATCAAATCTCTCGACGGATAAAACGCGACGGATGAAACGCATGCATGGGAATTTAGCTTTAAAGTCTTCTTTATTGCTTTCAATACAAAATTAGCTTAAATAGTAACAAATTTACTTTAACATAGGTAATGTTAGGCTGATCGTATTGCACGAATTTTAAATTTCATACAACCTATTTTCACTTTCTCGAGATTCTAGTAGGTTCATGTTTATAGTTTGTTGATTTATGACACAAGTTTCATACAAATAAGCAAATAAGGTTATGTTAAGGACTTAATATTGTTGAATGGTTTTAATCATAATAAAATTACTAAACATAAGTTTACTATTGCAATAATAATAATTCTTGTTTCAACATATTGCTCATAGCAATTTTTTTTATAAATATCCTGCATCTACTCATGCTAGTTTTTACTTCCTTGTACGGAGTAAAAAAGAAGTATTGTAATCGCGAAAAATTTCGGTTCTCAGATTTTGACGAAAATATCTTTTGACCTTCTCTGAATCCATTATGACTAGATTCGTCGTGACGTCTGTACGTACGTATGTACGTCTGTACGTATGTATGTCGCATAACTCAAATACGGTTAGACGTAGAAAGTTGAAATTTTGGATTTATGACAGTTTATAGCATCTAGTTGTGCACCTTCTATTTTTGGTTGCGATCGTCCGTGCCAAAGGGGCACTATTTGGTATTTTTCGCATTATTCAAAAACGGTATGTCGTAGAAAGTTGAAATGTAATTGAGACTCATGTTACATCTAGTTGATCACCTCATATTTTTGGTTGCGATCGTCCGTGCCAAAAGGGCACTTTACTCTAGGTATTTTTTGGTATTTTCCGCATTAATACGGTTATTAAATTTTTATATTATTCTACATTTTAGTTATTAAGAAAAGTATGAGCAGTTTAATAGGCGTTCAAGAAAGTCATGTCAGATTTTTTGTAAGAACCAAAACATTGGATTATATATCACGGGAACTAAAATCACTTTTCTACAGTAATAAATTTGAATAAACAATTCTTCACTCGTGAAGCCACAATATAGTAGACTCAGTTCCTGCCCACCAAATGTCGACTTGTAATAAATGCTCGTCCGACAATAAATATGTCGGCAAGGCGGCACATCTGATCAATTGTCCGTTGTCGCGGCCCAGCTCGGGGGAAGAGGCATTAGTTCCCTTGTGGGCCGTGTGTCGGCGCTGCTGCGTTATATATGCAATCTTATTTACATCCGCTCGGCGTTTCCGGGGACCGACACATGCGATATTCATCACGAGTGTGACTTGACTCTGTCCCTCTCTGCTGACTACACCACGGATATGTTTGTCTCTTTCTCAGCACAGACTGCTCCTGTCACACACCAAAGTAACAACGATTCTTTTTGTTTCAACGCTTCTGATGTAATAAAATAATTTTGCTGCTTTATAATATTTTTAGTGGGTTTTATATGCGCCTGTCAACTTGATAAAGTTTTATATGGGTGAGGAAAGTTTATAAGAAATTTTTGTGCAGTTCATGTAATATAAATAACGATTACATAAATATTTTTAATATATTACTACGCACACATAATATAATACTTTTTTTAAAAAAAGAGGGTTAATCGGCTACTGCACTTGCGTCAGATTTTCGAGTTATTGTAATTATTATAATTTGTAAGTAAGCATTTGTCTTGTAACGACAAAAAAAGGATCAATTTATCTTTTATCATTATAAAATTAAGTTAAGTTTTGTCTATAACCAAATATCTATACGTGTCTGTATGTTTCATAAAAAGTTTGTACAATAATTGTGTGTAATAAAAATTAAAGAAAGATTAGTAGGTATTTATCGTTTCATACGAGAACGACGACTCTTTAAATTATTGCAAATTAAATTTTAGATTTACTTTAAAAAAAGAATATCGATATACTTAGGTACCTAATTTTTTAAATATTTAAAATTAAAATGTGTTCTTTACTAATTTTCGTGCACTGATTTCGCTGAATCCACCACTGAAAATAAATAATTAAGAATATTTTTTAATCAATATAATAGTATACTATTACATAATGAGTACCTACGGAAAGTGAATGAGAATGTTAGCGCACGAGGCCTGCCGAGTTCGGCAATCTCACGAGCATTCGATAGACACTTTTCTGTGAGTCATATAGGTAGGTACACTTAGTACACTATATTTCCCACTGCCATAAATTTTAAACATTTTATTTATAAATATATTTTAATGTCAACTACTGTCATTACTATAATTTTAATTTTACGAAGAAACAAATAAGTATACCACGATCATATAGAACACATGATACAAGATTTTCAATGACAAGAATATAAAAAAATTATCAAATGTTAGGAAAGCAAAACACACCTACTAAAAGTTGAAACAAAAATTTAAACTGTGGTGATATGACCTGTTCGATATTATATCATATAGTTTTTTTTTAGCTAGATAACTGTATGGAAACTGTTTGTTTCGTATATGGTCGTGGGAAAAATAAATTTCTATATTATTATGCAAAATATAAACCTGACATTACTAAATAAATAATCATTCTGAATAATGTGCAACATTTCATTTGCATAAAATCTCTCTGAAATAAAAGTTCTCGTGAAGCAGAATTAATCTATAAAATGGCCATTGTTTCTGGTGCAGTGACAATAATAATTAGCGAATAGTAACATGATGGTCTTTTTTGACGACAAATTGCGCACGGACTAAATGCGGACAATACGAATAGGAGTGTCGTTGAGGACGGGTAGAATTAATTCCAGCGCACATTGTTATTGGACGTCGGACGGATTCAGTTGGTGCCCGCGGCTGTTTGCGGGGGTGCTGGGGGTTCAGGGGGGTGGACCGTCGTCAAGGGCGTAGAGGGACGACGTCGGGTAATAGGTTTTTGATTGTCAGCTTCGTAGCGAACGCTGGACCAGGACGAGATACGAAATGTGAAGTTGCGAATCTATGCCGGCAGGATGGCAGTAACCCTGTCTAAAGTTTTGGCGATGAAAGGTGTAATCGACTGAAGTTTGTAGATGTTCATAAACTATGAACTAGGGGAGTGTTTGACTAGAATCTATAACCTCATTTTTATGTTGCAAACCACATATTCTATCACGAAAAACGAAATACTAACTATAAATTTCATAATCACAATTTTTATAAATTTTTATTAAAATTTTAGTAAATTTGATATTATAGATATCCAGTGAAAATCGACATATTTGAGCTCTTCACAGCCCTCTTAATAAAATATGTAATTATTATAAGTAGTATCGTGCAGAATTTCATTTATGATTCAAGGGCTTTATGAACTAGTGGTGTAGACGAAAGGGTTTTTGGTACATTTTATACTTTTATTAATAAGACTAATTAACGTGTAAGATTAAAGTTTATTTAATGTACTACGTGGGTAAGTATTTAAGGCGATCATACTGACATAAAAATGAGTAATAATTAATATACCTATAAATTCTATTATGAGTTATAAAATTGAAATTGAAGTACACTCAGTAAAAAGATGTACCTTGTATGTATCTTAAGTTTTAAGAGAATAAATTTTTATTTTTTTAAGAGCATAAATATATCTTAGGTTTTGAAGTTTTAATCTTTTAATATATTGTTCAGAATGGTTTAAATTTTTTTTTAAATCAAACAATAGTTTAAAAATTTGGATTTCGCACAGAAGATTTTAAGTTGAATAATTATTATCGGTATGAATGTGACGTCATTCATACATAGATTTGTACAAAGTAGGTACCTAGACTAAAACATTGTCTTGCAAAAAACTAAAAAGCGACAATTAAACTGCATTGACTATAAAATGTAATAAAAATATTATCTATGCAAAGTTAAATCAATTTTTAATTTTTACAATGGATGCATTAAGGCTTTAAACCCTTTTTCGATAGAGAATATATTACATGCTCAAAAGCTTTTATCGTATTAGGCTCTCAAATTTAGTCAAAAAATCTTAACAAAAACTCTTTTTATCTTATCAATATTCACGGTGCTTTTAATTATTACAGGGATTAAATTTTAAGAACCATGAGCTAATATTCATTAAAACACCCTCTGGATATTTAAAATCAAGGGGAATGAAAATCCGTGGAGTATCCATTCCCCAGCTGTAGTTGACAGTCCTTGGAGAATTCTTCCAGTCGATCGTCGCAAAGATAAATATATTAAAGCGCAAATTTGATTCCTAAAAATGTAGTGAGGAAAGAAACTTAATTCCGTTCTGATTACGAGGGCGAAAGTACACTCAAGAAAAAAGCCAGAGCGAGGGAAGTGCGACAAAGTACTTACACATGCACAGAAATAAATCTTCGATGTATTTCATTACCTTTACACAATTTAATTTCCCAAGTTTCCTCCGAGGAATTGTGCGCAACACGGAAGAAAGTTACAAACAAATTAAATAGCGGATTTGATTTGAACGCAAAAAGGTACAAGGAGAAAAAACAATCAAGATTTTACAACATTTGTGTTTTTTTACGTTTAACAACTATATGTAAAAATCTGACGTGGCCATCACACAACCTTCCGCCATATCTAGACTTTAAACAGAAATGTATACGTGCAATCCGGTGCCCATTTAAAATATACAAATAAAAATCTCAAATATTCAAACACAGAAATTTGCATCACCTGAATAAAAAGATTCATTCACAGGAAAACTCTGCTGTGTTGAAGCCATCCTCCGTTCAATTACTACATTTAATATCTTACTTATGACTTATATAGCGCTAGTATGCCAACTTGTCACCCGTCTCACCTGTCAATATTTTTTACGCAGAAACAAAAATCAACCGATCATGGATTACAAGATATTAACGTTTTATTTGATAAATTTATTTTTTAAATTTTACTGCAGTTCTTTAATGCTACCAGATAAAGACAACTTTTTTATAACGTAAGTTGCAAATAACTTTTCCTCTTATTCTTATTACAAATAAATACTATATTTTGACCAAATTTATATACAATTTTGACAATTAACTTTTTCAATCTTCAAAAAATATCACTTTCGATGAAGATATTTGTACCAAAATTTAGGGAGCTCTTCCAATTTATATACAAATGTTAAATACCAAATATCAAAATTTTCGGGTAATTCGTATTTGAGTTATGCGACTAACAACCCTTGACCACACACACACACACACATACACACACACATACACACAGACATCATCGTGAAACTATCAAAAATGAGTTGTAAGGACCCTAATTCGTGCTCATCCACTAAAATTTCACCACCCGATTTTTTGCATGATTCCAATACCTTCCTTTACAGGTAAGCGGAAGGTAAAAATGTACTGAAAATATGGCGAAAAACACTCATTTAGTTTTCAATGAAGAATAGAGGGAATAATATAATAGTTCGTTTATCCAAAGCAAAAAGAATATTCAGCAAGAGCAATGGGTATTTTTTTGTTTATTTGTACATTTCTGTATTGTTTTAATGCATGAGGGCAAGTTGGCAGTTTCATTTTATTTCATTAATATCGTGTTTACTGTTCTAGAGTAAACACATTTTTTAACATAAATATTTTTATTTTTGTAAACATTTAATTTATAGGTATAATATTATGTAATATGGAATGTAATTTTAACTGACATGCATCTGTATTGTAAATTTTAAACATATTATGATTTTTCTATGCAAACACATAAAATTTAAAGAAATATTTACATATACTTGCTATACAGGTTGGTGGAGGTGAAATGCGAACATAGGGAACATACATGACAATCGAACTTTCATGCCAGGTATCTTGATATATTTTGTAGTAGTGTCACAAAACGAAGTGATGTGAATTTGTGTGGCAAAAAGAGTAATCAATAACAGAAATAATAATAAAATCTAAAAGAAGTGCATGTAAACTTTCTCGTTTGCATATTGAAACTTGGTTACTAGTCATGAGAGTGTAATAACAAAAATATGGGGCTGGAAGTGGACTTGTTTTTCTACTTCCCATTCGAGTGGTTATACCCATACAACACAACACATCGATCGTATTAACGTTTAAAAGACGTACATCTTTCCTATTGTCTTATAGACGTCATCAGGACAATAGTATTGGTCTAATATTAGACGTCTTATGTGGTAGTCTTTAAGTCGTCATTATGTTGTCCAGTTTTAAATCTCCCGCTCACAATATACAGGTTGGTGGAGGTGAAATGCGAACATAGGGAACATACATGACAATCGAACTTTCATGCCAGGTATCTTGATATATTTTGTAGTAGTGTCACAAAACGAAGTGATGTGAATTTGTGTGGCAAAAAGAGTAATCAATAACAGAAATAATAATAAAATCTAAAAGAAGTGCATGTAAACTTTCTCGTTCTGCTCGTACACATACATTATTATGCAAAGAAAATATTTTAATGAAAATAAAAATTTCAATAATATGACAGCTACTTTGACTTTTACAGTACTTATTCCACGTATATCAAGATGCCTAGCATGATAACTCCATTGTCATATATTTCCCTATGTTCGCATTTCACCTCCACCAACCTGTATATTCTTTTTGCATATATTCTTTTTGCAAATCTTTGAAAATCCAATAGATTATTGCCAGATTATTTCTGTCACTAGATATTTTAGAAAATCTATCAAATTCATAAATTTGCGCCATATCATCGTAGGTACTCGTATTTTTTGGTAACTTAAAGGAAAATGAATTAACTTTCTCGCTTTGTTGGTCAATTGTATCTAATATATTTTGACACACCGCAAGAGCTGTCAAAGTTGGACATTTTTTAACATCAGGAGCATTTTTTTCTTAGGAGGGTGGGAGGTGGTGGAATGTATCACATTGACTTGAATCACATTAAAGAGAAAAATTCAAACTTTTTAAGAACTCAAAGATTTCGACAAAAAGCAACCGAGTTATGGCACTCTGAATATTTGCCATTTTTGGTGCATTTTTCTTCATCGTCTTGTCTGTCTGTGTTTACGTACGGCAAAAAAAGTCAAAAATGATCCGCTTCCCGGGATCCTATCGAGCTGAAATTTTGCAAATAGACTTTTGTCACCTAACAATGCATTATGGCAAAATTTCAGATTATCCGCCATCTTGAAACCAAACGCCGGCTAGCTATCTCAAAATGTACTGCATCGATTGGATTCAGTAATAGCCAAGCATCTAACTTATGATATAGATATATTAAAATGTTAGTCCGCCATCTTGAAACAATATGGCGGACAGATATCTCAAAATGTACAGTAACTATTGCGTAATACCTAATGAAACAAAATGGCAGCTAGCTACCTGAAAATGTACCTACTGCACCGATCTGGTTCAAAAACAAAAGTTTAAATAAATATCGATCGAGTATCAAAGGATTTATAGTGAAAAATTTTGTTTTTACGCGGTCGTTTTTTCTCTGTTCGAGTTTATATCTGTCATCATCAACAATTTGGAAATTGTAAAATTTAGCGTGTGTCGTTTTTGGATCAATATATCCTTGAAAGGAAGGCAGAGTGGGGTGTCATCGTCCGCATCCTGGCCGCCACGCCAACGGCAGACGGCGCAGCGCCCGTCACTTTCCGAGAACTGTAAACTTTACAGATTGTCATTTACATCTCGTTTCAATACGCGGCGGTGGCGGCGGCGGTGGCGGGAATGCAGAGATGAGAGATGGACCCGGACCCAGCTCGGCTGTCTCTGTCTGTGTGTGTGTGTTTGTGAGGAGCCGAGGGTGGCTCGAATGCGGACATTGGGATACGCTACAGAAACTCGAAACTTTTCATTGAAACGCAAATGTTGATGTAGACACACGTAATTATTCACTTCTGATGTTTGAGAGTATGATGCTCTGGATGCTCAATCTGGAGGATTTAATGAAGAGAATATATTTAGGAGGAAGAGTTCTTTGCGTTCATGCTTCGACAATTTGAACAATTTTATGGAAGGTATATACAAGATTTTACTATTTCTACAGATTTTGTGTTATCACTCGCCATTCTGAAAAGCATAGTGAAAAATACCATTTTGGATAAGATTTTTACCTCTAGCCTCATATTCTATAAGAGAGGTATTGTAATGAGCCAAAATTTTCGAGTATGAGTTTTTGATGGATAAGCACGTTTCAGGGTCTCTACAATACGAATTTACTATTTTCACGATGATGTCTGTGTGTGTATGGACGTATGTATGGACTGACGATTTTTCGTCCACGATAACTTAAAAAATATCAAACCGTTTATAACCAAATTTCATATTTAAGGTTTTAATAAGTATCTTAACACCGGATAAGATTTTGGTAGAGTTTTCCGTATGTATATTTATTTATTTATGACAATTTTTGCAATTAAAAATAAAAGAAAAGATAATTATCTGTTGGTACAGTTAATTATAAATACAATTTGCTGAATTTGGTAGTATTTAACAATAAAATAAAGTACAATGAATATTCTATTTTTTTTTTGAAATTCCGGTATTTTGTTGTTCATGATATGAAATTTGTTTCTACATAAAATTTGAATTATTATGACAGTGACAGTACAGTTGACATCTTTTGCTTGCATCTTGGTTTACATTATTGTTTACATATTACATGAACATGAAACTATAAAAATGTAATTAAAACTATTTATTAGATTAGTAGAATAAGCAGAATTGGGCGAGAGGTCGTGTACTGGCCACAGTATATTTTTATTACTTATCCGAGCGCTTGCGGTCAATAAAAATATAGATAAATCAAATAAATTAGGCGTATAATAATAGATTTAAGATTTGTTTTTTATGGTAACCATCCTGCAAACTTAATTCCCAATTGCAGAATGATATAGATGTTAGTGAAATAAAATTCAACCACTCAACCCCAGTGGTATTATTGTCGGTTTCGCTGAGAATCGAACTGGGCTAACCACTGGCGTTTATTATTTATTATTAGAAAATGATATTATTTATGTCTGGCAGCGGTCACACTGATCGAGTCGTGTCATGTCATGTATCGTCGATTCGTGTCATGTTGTTTAAAATTCGATGATCCGGTCTCACTGGTCGAGTTTTATAGATCGTTTGGTATCATTTGCCGTAAAACATAAATTATTGTTCTCTCTGCACTTTTGAAACATTTCAAGTGGATACTTACATTGTTTTTTATGTTATTACTATCATTATCCAGATAATGAAGAATTTGTACCTACTAAATATATGTTTGAAATGACAGATTAAGCTAAATTTTAAGGTTAAGCATATACGCATGCGTGAAAGCATCAAGCAGCGTCGAGTAAAAATCAAATCAGCTTGAAAAACAAACTACTCGAATCTGTGATTGTTGTTAAATTGCAAAAACATTTTACAATTAAATCTCATACTCGGACGTTTCAAGCTGTTCACTTGATCATTTTAAATGTAGTTTGGTTGCATAATATGTCCGCATTGGCTTTCGAAGATCGTCGCACGGATTGAGATACTGATTACACCATGAAGAATTATTGGTCTAGAAGTTATTGGATTCCACTAATTACATCTACCATTCAATAATTAGATAGGTATTCATCTTTTCAGAAAGGTACAAAATTAGTTTATCTCAATTAGTACTTAAAATTTTATAAATATAATTAGTTATTCACAATCTAAAGTGAAGTATAATTAAAAGTAAGTAACAAAAATATACCTATTTTATAACCATCATTTTGATTTTGACGTTAACGGTATATGTAACACGTTCTACTGATAACGGAACATAAATAATTTTTCAAAAATTCGCAAAATTAAGGGTGGTTTACTTAAAGGAAACATGTTTGTTTTTTTCAAATATTAACAATGCACGTAATTATCTAATCCAACGCTGATATTGTGTAATGAACAAATTTAATTAAAAAACAACACAAACAGCTATGGAACCAGTGGCACTCAACATGTTTCCTTTAAGTAAACCACCCTTAATTTTACGAATTTTAAAAAAATTCTTTTTGTTCCGTTATCAGTAGAACGTGTTACATATATCCTTAAAGTTTGATTCATAAGTACAGAGACACCCTGTATAGGTATCCATAAACATCGTATGTGCTCTACCAAGATCACTTTCTTTAGCATGAGGACCCTCACCCCGTTTTGTAGTGAAAGTAAGTGAAAGTAAGTTTGGAGACAATGTCTTGGAACTTCGATCGGTGCAACTATTTGACTACTCCGTACTTCGTCATCCACTGGGATGTCGAAAGTAATCCTGTCGGAACTCAATGATCCCGAGCGTATCCGACGAAACAGGAGTGACATGTTTTGCAAGCATCTCGGAACGCTAGAGCCGGAGCTGATATCCAGGGATGAAGCCTAAGATGACATGCACCTGAGATGTGTCACGTGATAACGAACGAGATCATTCGCTTCGGTATTCAGCTTGAACCGCAGCGAACACACCCGCCAAATTACTTTAATTTTATGCACATCCGGGTTCAAAATAGACAATTTGTTGGCTATTAGGTTTTTTGCACCTTTGCCAACACAAGCGCTTGTAAAGGATGAGTTCAAATTGTTGTGTGCACACAAAATATTTAGTTTTCGGAGAAAAAGTGCATATTCTTTTTTACACTTGTTTTCATAGCAAAGCAAAAATGACAAAGTTAATCAATTAATAGAAAAATGTCAACACAAACTATCGGACAACACACATTCATGTAAGTATTTATTCTGAGAACAGATAATTTTTAAACATAAAGTCTAATTTGTCCTATGAAACTGTTTTACCATGGGGATCTCCAGAACCATAAGAAATACGAAGTTGGTAAAATTAGACAAAAGTTGCCCCGTTAGGAGGCCAATTTAGAATTTTTTTTTGTTTTCCCACAAAAATTCATCGATCACTAGATATACGCAAAAATGTAAATTTTTCCAATTTCGTTTTCCATCTATAGCTTTTTTGTTTAAATTAGTACAAGTTTATAATTTGCTCGTTCTATAGGCAGTTTTTATTGAGGAATTCACAGCAGTCCTCAATTTTTTTTTATCTCCTACAGATTTTGAGAAATTTAAATCAAACTCAAATTTTCATTATGAAGCTCATAGTTGGCTATGACCCGTCTTAATAGAGGTTTTTTTCGCTCTTCTCAACGATATAAAACACAAGTAGGTACATTGAAATTAAAATAAAACCAGAAATTACATAATCATTATTTTTACTTCCTTGTACGAAGTAAGGAAGTATTGTAATCGCGAAAAATTTCGATTCTCAGATTTTGACGGAAATATCCGTTTTGACCTTTTCTGAATCCATTATGACTAGTTTCGACGTGACGTCTGTACGTACGTACGTACGTACGTACGGACGGACGTATGTGTGTCGCATAACTCAAATACGGTTAGACGTAGAAAGTTGAAATTTTGTATTTAGGACTGTTATAGCATCTAGTTGTGCACCTCCTATTTTTGGTTTCAGTCTACAAACCGGAAGTAGTACTTTTTAAAAATATTTCGATAAATATTTAATTTTAGACAATTTTTTTTATTTTAAATGAAAGATTATGTGATTATTACCTACAATCGGTATTTTATAAATATTTTTGTATCTGCTATCATTTAAAAATAATTAAAGTATATATTTATAATTTATAGTATTTCGGTATCTTGTAGTCCATGGTCGATTAACATTTGTTACTACGTAAAATTTAAATGATTATGACATGACAGTGACAATAGTAAAATATGCTTTATATCTTCTTCTGCAGTTTAAATAAAATGACTAAAATATATTTGTGAGTATACTAGTATAATAAGTTAAAAGAATTTTAATATTATTTTACATTTTAGTTATTAAGAAAAGTATGAACACACAAGGCGTACAAGGAAGTCATGTGGTGTCCACGTCAGATTTTTTAAATTGTTAAAGTTTCATAGGAAACCCTGTATAGTACTCGATTTATATCATGTTGTATATTCTATCAAGATTGTTCGTACTCGTCACAAGAAGAAATAAGATAGGAAGGTACCAAATTTTATCATTCCTTTTTGGAAAAGAAAATGGTCAAGCTTGTATGTAAATATAAGCTTACAGGAAAAGTAAACAATGAAGAAAACAAGATAAACTAAATAAATATGAACTTGGCTTTCATCAATGCGTTGCATTACCGTATAAACTAATAGTTTAATGACCTCTCAGTGGCTTGTTATGTAGCCAATATAAATAAACTTGAGATCTTTGCACTTGTAGTAGTTAAACAAATGATTCATTAAATAATCTGAACATCTGTTTACAGAATAAATCAAACAATGAGGTATTTCAAACTTGAAATAAAATACATACATAATTTTTTTTTGCTACTTATAAAGAAAATGTCATTTAAATACTGGGTGGTATTAGTTTTTACTGGTCCGGGTGATTGATGCGAAGAAAGTGTTGTTGTCACTGTCAATGGAATGTGGTACTCGCCCAGTCAGTCCATACGTGGACTATGCACGCATAAGGCCTTATAAGGTTTGAGTAACTCGATTATGCGATCCCTGGCGCTTACGCTTACGTTCCCAGGAAATGTCAAGTCAATGCGCTTTTCAGATCCGTATTAAGATCAAAGAACACGGCGATATCATTTCACATACTATTTGATCATCGAAATTCAGCATGATCAGTTATATAGTATATTACATAACGAGCATCGAAAGTGTAAGATAACAAGCGAGTGAAATTGAGGAATGAGGCGCGTAGCGCCGAGTGGTTCAATTTCACGAGCACTGTTATCTCACTTTTGGGCGAGTTATGTACACTATTTTTCAGACGACCACAAAATATTTAAAAAAATGTTCAATGAACTAAATTATATACAACTGTTGAAGTTGAAGCACTGACGTTTAAAAGTTAGGTTATGCCTCGATACCAACTGTGCAACTATAATCTGAAATGTCAAAAATACTAAAGAATACACAATTAGCCAATAAATAATTATTACATTGAAAATTTGTGTCTATATAATATTTCAGACTGTGTCGAAATGTCAATTTATTGCATTAATATACTTTTTTTTCATTTATTTGACTCGTAACGCCATCTGTTGTCATATAGTGTAACTTGAAGCGTTACGTTATAAGTGTGCGTTAGAATAACATGTTAGTTTGTGTTATTTGTTTGTTTCCATTGTAGTTTATAACATAGTTATGGCAAGTTTCCATAGTGGTCGTCTGAAAAAATATTTACCATTTACGTTTACAAAGAAGGAAAGTATTTATGACAAGAACATGCATCATATATGCACAAATTTTAAGAATTGTCAACTAAAGAATGGAAATTATTGTAGCGTTATAGTTGACAGAACAATAACTGTACATTTTTGTCCGTTAGGACTATCCTTCCAAAATTAAATTTCGTCACTAGTGGTACAGGTTTAAACTACACTAAAGTCATAGAAATTAGTAATTCCTTTGTGTTTTCATGGTTTCTGAACTTCATACGCAATAAATTTTGTCAGGTTTTGCTATCAACAATCAATGGTCCTACTACAAACCTTTTTGTATTGGCGCATCCCATTTCCTTCTAAATTTTTATTCCGATACTCCTCACCCCTGTTGCTTCTTTGATTTGAATTTTGCTAAATGGACGCTAAGCGCTTATTTTGTGATGTTGCTGCAAGATAGCAAGATAAGAACCACGAAGTAAAATATAAACACAGGAGTGGACACTCTGTATCTTAGCAAAACAGTAGATTTGTGGCATTTTTGTTTACCCTGTGTGAGAGAGAAATATCACTGCTGGGTGCTGGGCTCGCGTTATCAGCGTTAGGTACCGGTGTCTATCTACATAGAATTTATAGAATGCATGCTGCGTATTTTCTGTCTCTGTCTACATGTAGTGTCCACTCCTGTTATATATTATACTTCGTAATAAGAACCTAATAAAACTGTTATTTTATAATATTGCACTATAAGATTAGGGTACTAAAAATAAATAAGAACCAAACAAGTGAACCTTTGTAAGGTGAATCATTTCTTAGTAGTGCAACGTACTTACCTACTGTAATTTGTGATAAAATGATACTTTACATTTATATTTATTGTTTTAAGAATAGTTTTTGATTTAGATTTTTGTTGATTCAATAAAAAATTTCTCTATCAATTTTTGTATTTTTCCACGCTCCTTTTCAGATATTCTACGCCCCTAGGAGGGGAGGTCACAGGTTGAGAAACGAAGCACTATACGAATGTCATCTGTGAAATAAATTTCTTTCTTTTTGGTTTATGTGTACAAATTATTTATAATTTAATTATATCTGATATAAGTCATTTTCAAACTGTATTTCTGGTGAAGACTAATTTATCTTAGCAACAGTGTTCACAAATAACAAAAATTCCTTAAACTTATTTGCAAATGTTTAATAACCCGTTGAAATAAACATTAAGTATAATTTAGAAGTTTGCGAGCTAAAACTTTAGTAACAGCGCTGCAGTGGATTCCATACTAATAATTTCAAGCTCAAGCTCACAGATTAAAGTCCACGATTCTATTAACTTTGCCACAAACATGCTAAATTCTGTCCTAAATCCAGCTCTGTGCACTGCATTCGGCGAAGCATCAAACAATCTAGACAGTGTACAAAAACAGTCAGCAGTAAAGTTTGGACGGACAGCTCAACAAGAGCAAGAGTGCACGCAGCGCAGCCTGTTTGGCCAAGCAAGAGCATAGCGCATCTAGCAGTATTTGGTGCATGATGTCAAGGTTCCCACTGGAAGCGAGAGCGCGTCACTGTGCAGTGTGCAATGCAGTGGCGTACTTGGAAATTTTACTAGAATGATGTGAAAAAACTCTCACTATAATAATTTTTTTTCGATTCGAAGCTTCCCACTTGACAAAATAAAATCCCCAGAACATTTCAAGAATGTGAACATCCCGGCTTGTTACTTGCTATATTTGCCCATTAACATCCTAATAATATCTTTGCGATTGCTAATGTCCGCCCTTAGTAACATTATCTATGTTACATCCCAATGTTAGTAATTTGGTAATGATATCACAATTTTTTTATAAGTAATAAATTTATCGCAATATTTCAAATGAAATATTATATAATTATTAGCATATTATAAATTGTTGTCATAGTAGTTTAGGAATTAAATTATTATTTATAATTTAGAATATAAAACTTCAGTATCTTGTTGTTCAACATTTTTTTGTTACTACGTAAAATTTAATTGATTATGAAAGTGACAGTGACAATTAAGTGACACATAGTAGTACCTATACCGGGTGGTCGTTTTAACTTGAGACAACGGAATATCTGGAAAAATATACATCCTACGAAAAAAAGTTTAAGATAAAAAGTAATATTATCAAGGGGGACATCCAGCAGTGCTGAAATTAACCACCACCCTCCCTGAAATGGGGCGGGAGGCCACTTTTAAATCTTAAATGGGAATCCGTATTTTTATTGTAGATTCGCATTCCTCGCCTAAAAATACGTAAGGTTTGTCTGAGACATTTTTTCCAATCCTATAGATGGCGCTGTAATCGCAACAAATGACATTTTTCTAAATATTTTATTTGAATCTATTACAATATCACAAGTAATTTACACGTCTAATAAATGTTGACAATATGACAATTCATTTCAATTATGTTGTTTTAATAAGATATGCTACGTAAGTAGTAAACCTTATCACTTTTGCGAATTAAAAAAAAATCACGCTCAGCCCGTCATGTAGGTAATATTATCCTTATTATATTTTTTTTTCGAAGTATAGTAACACCTTATACTATTTCAGTTATTATTATTTCTGTTGTGATAAACAAGTTTATAAGATTTAATAAGAAATAATCTTACTATTATTATATTTAGAGGAAATTGCAACAAATTTGTTTTCTATTTACTTTTTATTTATATTTTATCTCTTTGTAATACTAATAATAAAAATAATTTGAAGAAGGAAAATAATGGATACTAGTCACTGTGATTACTTTTACTATTACTTTTTTATTCATAATGTCGACGTTTCGGTCTTAAATTAAACGTCAACATTATGAATAAAGAAGCATAATAGTAATCATAGTGAATGGTGCACCCATTATTTTCCTTCTTCAAATTCCAAATTCAGTCAAGAATTATTTCACTAATAAACATAATATTTAAATCCCAGCATTGTACCGTATCGAACGCCACTGGAAACGCGGGTAAGGATAGGGAATAGAATACCTAGTATCCTTCTCATATAAGCGCAGAGCTGAGCTCTGGGGTATTTACTGATGTCTGTCGCTGAATGTTCCTCGTCTCTTGCAATAACGCAAGTGAACAGGCGAGTTATCTAGATTTCTACTGACGTGGCCGTCGGAAAAAGTGTGGCGACTTATGTTCGTGTTTGTTGTTATCTTAAGAAATAGCGTTTTTGCTGAACATGTGGTTTCAACTTGTTTTTTGCCGCGCTTTAAAAGGATTGTAGAAGACAGATTGTAAATAATCAAATTTATCCGCAAAAACATTTTGTGCAAATAGTTATTTTTTACTTATACGTTTTATTCTTTTCCCTATATTACCCATCTTGCCATCTTCAGCGTGGCAGGCTTACATTGTGAATTTTCGGTAAAAAAGAACAGATACGAGCAATTTTTATGTTAATTATTATACACAAATTATTGATGAACGATTGATTTATAAATATCAAGATTTCTCTATATTTATAATAGATATTTATACACAAAGTGAGATACATGAATTACATTTTCAAACAAGTTTAATGAAATAATTAGAGACAGAGCTAGGCATATTACTCAAAAAAAGTAATTAATTACTAATTACTAATTAGGTACCATGAAAAAATGTAATTTAATTACTTAGTAGTTTAATTATTTGCCAAGAAATGTAATTTAATTACTAATTACTAGTTGTTTAATTTTCTACTATTACTTATATGTCTTCTTTTCATAGTTTAACATAAAACTCATATTACAGGTGGCATACGATTGGCTTGAAATTAGCTCCAAAAAATTTATAAAAACCGTATTTGTCAAATAATGTAATATTTGAGAAAACTGTCAATTAAAATTTATATTAGGGCATCAACATATAATAAATGACAAAGGTTAATTAAGAATAATTATTAAATAAAACAACATGTTTTTGTTTTATACTATTGAGGTGTTTTTCTGAGAATAATATAAACATTTAAAGTAATAAAAAATATGTAAGTTTAAAAAGTATATCTTTATGTAATTGAACAACTGAAAGTAATTAAACTATTTTAAAAATGAATTAAATTATTTGAATGTAATTCAAATATTAGTAATTGTAAAAACAATTCCCTTTTTCAATTACTTTTGTACATTTTTTTTACCAATTACAATTACTTTGTTTTAAAAGTAGTTCAATTAAAATAAATTACTTTATGTAGAAAAATAATTAATTAGTAATTTAATTACTGAAGTAATTAATTACCGCCCAGCTCTGGTTAGAGTTTATAATAAGTTAGAATTAAAATAGAGAAGCATAATGTTTATAAGTTTAGTTTTTATCACTAGCAATAAAATATACTAAATTTGTAAATTGAAATAAAATTTTAAGAAACGCTGAAAGTAATCAGTAGAACAATTTTGTCGCATTAACATTGCATCTATATTTTACCGTGCCAGTATTTACATTAAAAATAATCATTCCAAAACAAAACATATTTCACGTAAACAAAAACAAAAACTCGCTCGGCAAATTTTTAACACGTTCATTTGTTCCGCAGCGTTAACACTAACACAAACACATGCTGCGTACTACACAAACATACACACATAGCCGTACCTTCGCATTAATAAATATACATGGTAAAGCACCGTGTACACTACGCGACATTAATTATTCACCGCGTAGCTTGATTCTGAATATGGAACAATTAACTTTAAATGCACTTTTCCTGTCTTTCATGTTTCCTATATGTATACACTTTGAACACTTTACGTGTAAGTGTGTTAGTAAAACAATTATGGTGCAAATATTTGCGCCTAGCGAGTAGTAAAGTATAAAAATATTTAAACAGCTACTAACTTTTTGTGAGAAATCTCATTAGGATTAAAACTATATTCTGTGAATACTTGACTTACCACTAGTCGAATTAAGTAATCAAAATACGTGAAATTAAGAAGTTGCCTTGCATAATATCTTACCTGAAACAAGAAAAACAATAGTTTAGTATCGAATAAAAAATTAGTCATGCAACATATATAATTATTCTTCTCACATCATCAACGGTTCACTTAAATATTCTTAATATGCGATGAATGTGACCAGTACAAGAATGATAAAAATTTATTTCGAACAAGGATTTAATAGAGAAAGAATGGATCTACAGATGTGCCTTTGTAAAATTTAGATTAAAAAATTGTACATGAATATAAAAATTCCGAAAAATTAAAAAAAATCCTATTTTATGCAAAGTTTACACGGTTATATCTCATGCTACAAATTAATTTTTAAAATTTTAAAAAGGCACATCTGTAAATCCATTCTTTCTCTATTAAATGATTATAAAAACTTTATCCTGAAGTCAATAATAATCTTGACAGTTTACTCACAACGAAAACACTTTTACAGTGTTCAAAATGACATTGTATAGCTACGATGCGGCAAAGTACGAGTTTCGAACTGGTTTCAGGCAGCCGTAGTAGTGAGGAGTGGAAAAAAGTAAAACCGAGAGTATTCTTGGAATTCGGTAAAAACGTGACGAGTCGCTTAAGAAAACTTCGTAAGTAAGGTACGTACATCGTACATACCAAGGCAGAAAAAAAGACAAATCCAAAATCTTATAAAAAAAAACTACGAAATTTTTGTTAGTTACCTACTATTGAGAGTAATTTGTTGATTGGATGTCTATGTTTAATTTTTAATTATGACAATAATTATGATAACCAGAGAATGAACACGAAAAGAAATAATTTTTCAAACAAACCGTAAGTTTGTTCATGATTATTTTTCATGTCATGTAGTCAAATTTATTTTCAATAATCATTCCATCCAAATCAATTACATTGTGAAACACTGTTCTAGCTCGATGTTTACGCTCCGGGTAGGTACGTCAAAAACTAGAGTTTTCAATTTTGCAGGAATGAAAGCTGACATGATCCATTTGCTTCATCCAGAGGCAAATGCATGTTGTCATGTAATAACGCATGTTCCTACACGCTAAACGGCAAAACGGCTATCTACAGGTGACATCTCCAACAAGGATGATTTTTATATTTGTCATCGCTGTTGCCAGGATGACGCTGTTCGTTTTCGTCTCGTGCGCATTCGGACCAGATATCAGCCGAATTGTTTTCCCAACTTCTCATATTGGTTCTCAATTATAATGATTTGTGTAATGCCTATGGCACACCGGTCGAGGAGCATCGAGTAACTCCTCGATGAAACGATAGAACGCACCCCGTCCTCGACGAAAAATAGGGGCGCCGCTATTTTCATCGAGTTGTTCCTCGATGAAACGTATGTATCTCATTTCAGACGTATCTTTTGTATTTGACTTCGCGTAAAACTTTGATGTATTTGTCACCGATGAAATAGAAATCCATCCCGGACGGGTGCGTTCTTTCGTTTCCTCGACCGGTGTGCCACAGGCATTTGAAAGAATATATGTATATAAGTTACGTACCTAGGAATTATGTCAAAGTAAAATAAAATTAAAGCGCGAGCGAAGCGAGCCTACTTAAAAAAAATACGAATTTGACATAAAGCGTATTCTGTCTAAAAAGATTATGTTGGAGCTTGAAAATATTATCTTTTGCATGGATTGGAATCGAACTGGAACAAGAATGAAAACCGGAAAAAACTTCAATAATTTTAGTGAATCTCGAACAAAATCTGAACCAATAAAAAACATTTGAGTAAACCGGTGCAGAATGGTTTAAAGAAAGGACTCGAACCGAACCGGAACAGTAACGAAATACCAGTTTGAAATACCAGTATCTTGTCCATGATATGAATTAATATGACAGTGACACAGTGACAGTACAGTTGACATCTTTTGCTTGCATCTTGGTTTACATTATCGTTTACATATTACATGAACATGAAACTATTATAATAGAATAAGCAGTATTAGGCGAGAGGTCGGGTGCTAACCACAGCAGATTTTTTGAGGAATAAGATTACCTGTGCGCACAGCAGGGTAAAACGGTCCGAATACGCACAGGACGAAAACGAACGTCGCATCGGCAAGACGCCATCAGTAGGTACTTCAAATGTTCAAATACCCAACAATCTTTGTTCAATCAGAAAATGCCATGGCTGCAGAGTTGGACCGAAGCCAAATGTCAGCATACGATATCAGGGTAACAGAAGCCAAGTAGTGGTATAGTATATCAATATTTCAGTGCGGAAGACAATAGAAGTTCATTAGGGTGCGGGAAAAATCTGTGTTTCAATTTATAGGTTCTCGTATTGATTCGTTGAGGTTGACGTTGACATAAAAACTAGTTAAATGATTCATATTTAAGAAAAAATTATAACGGTAGAAGTAGCTAGTAAGTCTGATTATAACTTAAGAGGCCCGTCTACTACCTAAAATCCAGCATAAAATGTACTAACGTAGCGAGTGCTTTGTGGCCAGTACAAGAATGGTAAAATTTTATTACAACAAGGATTTAATGGACAAAGAATGGATTTACAGATGTACATTTTTCAAATTTGTATTAAAAAATT
This sequence comes from Agonum fuliginosum, assembly GCA_947534325.1. Classification (NCBI taxonomy): domain Eukaryota; kingdom Metazoa; phylum Arthropoda; class Insecta; order Coleoptera; family Carabidae; genus Agonum; species Agonum fuliginosum. Next base: position 57,564,164 of record OX384029.1, on the reverse strand, counting down.
GTACATGAATATAAAAATTCCGAAAAATTCAAAAAAATGAATACCTGTCTCATGATACAAATTTATTTTAAAAAGGCACATCCATAGATCCATTCTTTCTCTATTAAATGCTTATAAAAACATTATCAATAATATTCTGACAGTTTACTCGCAAAGAAAATACGTTTACAGTATTTTTCAACTTCAAAATGATATTGCATAGCTAGGATGCGGCAAAGTACGAGTTTCGGGCTAGTTTCAAGCAGCCCTAGTAGTGGGGAAAATAGTGGAATGAAAAAAAAGTAAAATCGAGAGTATTCTAGGAATTCGGTAAAAACGTAGACGAGCCGCTTAAGTGTTATATCTCTCGTCTAATTAATACATTGTATATTATTCAAAAACAAAATTAAGGATTTTGAAAAAAATTAAAGCGTAGTTTCTGATTGTTTAGTTTGCCACATAAATCAGAAATAATGAAGGTACGGACACAAGGGGGATGGATATAGAGGTAATTTACACCTTCCTTGTCCAAAAAATGCAAGGCAGTTATGAGACAGAATTAATTACTAATCTCATACTCTAATTTAATTTTTATTTGAGTATTTGCACATACAGGACGAAATAAGCAGTAACTCCTTCCTGCAAATTATATAACTTTCAATGTTTCAATTGCCATAAACTTAAAAACATTTGATCTTGAATCAAACAAAAGTTCAATAGATGCATGTTATTTATTATGATTGACTGGACTAGTGATTTCTTGAACAGCCTCTATCTTGAAAAAGTTTCCTGAATGGTGGTAATTGATGTATAAATTTTAAATGTGTTTCTTTAGTACACCTACTTACACTATGAAACAAAATGTAAAAGGTACAAATAAGTTCGTAAAGAATGGATGTAAAACATGTTTAATTTTGTAATTCTCCGCATTAATAATCTAAATTACTGTTACTGTAGTAGCAGCTTCTTGTAAAACATCGTTAATAATAAAGTGCTTAATTAATATTAAACACCTAAGTTTTGCCGTAAATTAGACAAATATTTTTGCAAGAAATTGCGAAATGTTTTGGTTCGGATTTATAACACATTAGTAAAATTCCACTCAGTTAAAACAACAATATTGCCGTAAGAAGAAATTCCGAGATTTTCGTCGACGTAAGAAAATTCGTTGGTAAACGAAAGCGTTCAACGCAGCTAATAAATATTCATGGCGTTATTAAATTTATAAATAGGTATTAAAACTTTGCGAATCAAAGTTGAGTTTCGTGGCCGCACAGATTAAATAAAATCCCGCAGTATTCACGGGGCTTCCACTCGAAACCGATTATGGGGATGACGCGACAAAAGTTTGTTAATATACAGCAGGCATTGAGCCAGAGCCAGAAGCCAGCGCTGGTCAGCGAACACAATGCAAACTTCTAGCTAAACCACTAAATATTCCACCCTTCTATGAATACAAGATAGTTTTCTTATCTGCAATAAATGTATAATGTATTTTACATTAACTACAAAGTTTTCCAACATTACTAATACAATTAACATATTCTTGCTTTTAATTAAACCAACTATTAAATGTTAATGGACATTACAATATTGATGCTAAGTAGTTAAGTACTTGAAATGACTCTGACAGATTTACAGTGTGTGAGCAAAGCAAGGAAGCAACCACGAAGCCTTCTCGTGTGTGTTTTATTAAAATTTTTACAAAATTTCCACTTAAGAGGCGCGTTCGGAAAATACCGAACTCCTGAACGTGTCGTCATTTTCAAAGTGAGGCGGGTTCAGGTGACGTCAAGCCCTTCTTGTTGCAGTCAATCGAATAAAAAATGTAGGTAAAGAAAACTGAGCATAGAATGTACTGGCTAACTTAAGAATCTACAATTTCAACAACGAAAACATAGCGTCGTTGTCCCATCATATATCATTTAATTTATAACACAGACGAATGAAAAAAAAACTTCTTGTTAACAAAGGTTCAATTTATGTCCCTCTGTTTTCAGAAATTTAATATAGCTTTTTGTTTACCAGAAAAAAATTCTTAAAAATCAGGAAAAATGGCTGCTTTCAAAGTCATGTTTTTTCAAAATCATAAGTTAAAGAAGAAAAATGAAAACAGAGAGACCTTCTAACATCTTTTGGTGACATGTTCATATGTTGTAAATAAAGGAAAAACCTCTAAATACCAAATGATCATGGGACGCGCACATCTCTGTTTAAAAAAAAATTAACTACCAGACGGAACCCTTAAGGTGTACGTCTATCCTAAAATTTTACAGCGTTACAGAGGTGTACGCCTACCACGTTTACTTTAATTATAATTGAAATATTTGTGATGCTTTTACATATGAGTGTATTAACATAGGATGCCTTAATGCTTCTATATTTTTATTTTTTTTGGCCCAGAAATTTGAAGTAAAAAAATATAAAAATTAAAATTTTTTGCGGTTTTTTGTCATTATTTGATATGATTTTTTTCGGTCACTATATGGCAAGAAGCATGCAGCTAAACTCCCTTTTTCGAATAATTTTTGTTTTACTTAATTTCTTTAAAAAAAACAGAAGTTATTATGGGTATACTGGAGCCATGTTTACAGTATTTTCCAATTTCAAAATGACATTGCATAGCTAGGATGCGGGAAAGTACGAGTTTCGAGCTGGTTCCGGCCAGCTGTAGTAGTGGGGAAGAGATTGAAATAGAAAAAAAGTAATATCGACAGAATTCTAGGAATTAAAAAAAATGTACACGTTTTGTTAGAGCTGCGAGATTTAAGATTTAATAGAATAGAATATTTTTACTATGGAGATGAAGTTCAATGTCGACCTAATCATATCAATTGGTAATATTATTAAGACATCTTTGTTCTTTGCTCTTGTCTTCAGTAATAAATTTATGCAAGAAAGTTGCAACCGAGTTGCAACCAATCTTGAATTGAAATAATCAACTATTAATCAATGATGAGTATTAAATACTAGGTAAAATATCTAGGTCGAATAATGTATACCAAAATTTTACATATTAGAGAATATAATCATAATACAACGTATTCGCTTTTATAAAGGTTATTTATATCTACTTAATTACTACTAGATACATCTCCAGAGTTAATGTAATAAAATTGAAAACAAGTGTTTTATCTTAAATGTAATAAAATCTAGAGCTCCCTTAAATGAGTAAATATAAAATGCAGAAATAACATAAATGAAGAGGACTGTACTTTTTATAGTGTTTCATTATCTGACTGAACACCGAACTAATGCTCTTGAAGTATAATAAGAACTTATCAGGAACTTAATAAAAACCATTCTCTCTCCGTGCCATTAAACCGCTCAATCAAATTCAAGCACAAATCACAGTTTTTCTGGAGACTTAATAAAGAAATTTCATCGTGTTCCATTGTAAATCCGCGCGTACAATGTAGACTTGGCCGGAAACTATTGGCCGTTTGTACGACTGTGCTTTGACGAAATCGCTATCCTTAATCTGTCTTCGCCGGTTTCCATGACCACCGCTCGCGACCTGGCGTGCGGGAATCAATCACCAGCCGCCGCCATAGGCCGCCGAGCCCCCCCCCCCCCTTCAGCCCACCCTGCCCGAGGCACGCGCGTAAGACTTAAATGGACTGCAAGATTGGAATTCGTCGAGTATTGGAATTTTTTGATATATTTTAGAGCGGTCCAGGCGCCATGGACGACTGAAATCTATCAGAAAATTCCAGCGATCTTGCCATTGTTGTAGGGACAGTAAGACGTCCGGGTTCAGTTGAGTCAATGCCTCTAGTTTCTGTCTCGTATTGAAGAGCCAACGTTCTATTAAAGGTTTTTTAAAAGTTCAATAAGTTTTCTATTATATTTTTATCTATCTACAACAGTCTACAGGATGATTTATTATTTGCTATATTTTTTTTTTCTATTTGTCACTTGCACTGTGCTATAATAAATAATATAAAGTTAACTTGGATTTATTAGTTGTCGCCGGATTTAATATTTGCTACTTGGATTTAATATATGTCACTAGAATTATTGTTTGCCACTTGGATTTAACATTATTTACTACTAGATTTTAATATGTGTTACTTAAAATTATTTTATATGCCTCCGGTCGGCATCGCTAGTTTTCCATATCTCAAAATCCGCCAGAAACTCTTTGTTGCCAGCCTAGGCCGGCAAACAAACCGGAAGTTATAGGTTGGCATCTTGACATTACTACAGTTGTCAAGCAGATGTCAATTTTATGCGTTGAATATTTTTTATACAAGAATTAACAAGATTTTGACAAATTTTAGACGTAAATCGTTAATAGAAACTGACATAAATATATTTTAAGCTCAAATGCAAGTATTCAGTGCACAATTTTGTAGGTTATGTATAATTATTTTATATTTTTGTAATGAAATCGGCACATAAAATATTGTGTATTACACGTCCAGAAACTGTTATGCTAGTGCTCGTAATTTGCAAGCCTCGTCTCTGTGGCTCGGCGTGTCAAAAATACTCGCTCTTGCAAAAGGTCAGTTTCTGGCCTTGTGATACAAATAACTATTATATGCCTCCGGTCGGCATCGCTAGTTTTCCATATCTCAAAATCCGCCAGAAACTCTTTGTTGCCAGCCTAGGCCGGCAAACAAACCGGAAGTTATAGGTTGGCATCTTGACATTACTACAGTTGTCAAGCAGATGTCAATTTTATGCGTTGAATATTTTTTATACAAGAATTAACAAGATTTTGACAAATTTTAGACGTAAATCGTTAATAGAAACTGACATAAATATATTTTAAGCTCAAATGCAAGTATTCAGTGCACAATTTTGTAGGTTATGTATAATAAAATACAAATTAATTAAATTCATTTTATATTTTTGTAATGAAATCGGCACATAAAATATTGTGTATTACACGTCCAGAAACTGTTATGCTAGTGCTCGTAATTTGCAAGCCTCGCCTGTGGCTCGGCGTGTCAAAAATACTCGCTCTTGCAAAAGGTCAGTTTCTGATACAAATAACTAATTTGCTACTTGGATTTAACATTTGCTACTCGGCTTTAATATTTACCACTTGGATTTAATATTTGCTACTTGCGTTTAATATTATGAAGGGTATTAGGTCTATTTATTTAGTTCACTTCAATCAAAGTTTCTATCAAAACCTAGTATACGGGACTCAAGAAGAGTTCAAGGTATTTTTATCTACGATAGTGTGTGAAATTGACAATTAGTTGTCAGGTTTTAGTTTATAAAACAATTGTTTAAGTTTAATAGCAAGATTTCATTAGTCACGGGTTGCGCAGCAACGAGTGGTTAAAGTTTGAAAACACGCAAAATTTTTAATTAAACTCGGTAACTAACGTGAAAATTTTCTTGTCAAAGCAAACTTGTTTTGATCCTAATTCAAATTTAAAAGGATTTTTTTATATTTTTCGAGTTTTTTAAATTCTATCGTAGATAAAATCTTATACGATACACATACGTAAAGCATATTTAGTCACTCACGGGTCTTAAAACACTCGCTGCGCTCGTGTTTCAATTCGACCCCGTTCGTGACTAAATATTTGCTTTACGTACTTGTATCGTAAATAACTATTATTTAATTTAGTTAAATCAGAGTTTCTACCAAAACCAAGTATGTGAAACCCATTAATGGTAAAAGATTTCTTTAATATAGTTCCGGTAAAAGTAGAAAAAATGGTGGCAGTTGTGAGTTTGCCTGTGGTAATATTGTTATATAAAATAATATTGAAATAAAAAATGAAAACATGAAGAGTAATTAAAGAGAACAGAAATGTGTTTCAAGATAAAAATAAATTCCTTTGATAAGTGTGAGTAAGGAATGTAGCGAAAAAGGTGCAGTAAAAAATTCCAAAAAAGATAAAAAGAAACTTCGTAAGTCACACTGATACATTCATTCACTTATAAACTCATTTGATTTTGTTTCCTTAACTTTTTTAACTCATTCCGAGTGTCAAAAAGATGAATGACGTTTATTTTTACTAGAAAAGTAGAAAATTAGTTTTTACTGCAGCTTTAACTTCTTTGGTTTATTTTTTGTTCTGAGATGACACTGAAACCATAACTTGAAACATATTTCCTGTTTGTAAAACGGTTTAATTACATGATGTGTGAAGTTAATCATAATTAATGACATAACTGCTCAAACGTTTTTCATTTTATTACTTTTTACATCTATTTTAATAAAATAAAAGCAATAATTAATTGCCGGAGAAAATTTGTATACTCCAAGAATATAAGTACCTACTGAAATGCGTATGACCTATGCAACGGATATATGGTTTAGCACATTAATACAAAAAAATCTGACGTGGACACCACATGACTTCCTTGTACGCCTTGTGTGTTCATACTTTTCTTAATAACTAAAATGTAGAATAATAATATAAAAAATTCTTTTATTATACTCCTATACTCACAAATATATTTTAGTCATTTTATTTAAACTGCAGAAGAAGATATAAAGCATATTTTACTATTGTCACTGTCATGTCATAATCATTTAAATTTTACGTAGTAACAAATGTTAAACGATCATGGAGTACAAGATACCGAAATACTAAATTATAAGTATATACTTTAATTATTCTTAAATGATAGAAGATACAGAAAAATTTATAAAATACCGATTGTAGATAATAATCACATAATCTTTCATTTAAAATAAAAAAAATTGTCTGAAATTAATTATTTATCAAAATATTTTTAAAAAGTACTACTTCCGGTTTATAGATTGAAACCAAAAATAGGAGGTGCACAACTAGATGCTATAACAGTCCTAAATACAAAATTTCAGCTTTCTACGTCTAACCGTATTTGAGTTATGCGACACACATACGTCCGTACATACATACGTACATACGTACGTACATACGTACAGACGTCACGACGAAACTAGTCATAATGGATTCAGAAAAGGTCAAAACGGATATTTCCATCAAAATCTGAAAACCGAAATTTTTCGGGATTACAATACTTCCTTATTACTCCGTACAAGGAAGTAAAACTAAGTTAAGTTTCGACTATTTTCTTTAAATTTAACCCTTTTATAATTGTATTGAAATTACAAATGTATAATTAGGTAATGCAAATCCCTAACTACAGTTGCAACGAAATAGAAGTATACAGGGTGTTTCATAACTTCGAGTACATACGTTTATGGTATATGTTGTTTGATATGCTGATTACGAATCTAAAAGAATTTTTTTAAATTCGAAAAATTAAGAGTTGTTTACCTAAAACATTTTTTGTAGTACTGCACTGGATTCGTTTTAATATTAATTACAAATAATAGAAGTAGGTAATGAATATCTTAAATTACATAATACTAGTAAAATAACAAACGAAATTTAATTATTTTTAATGAAACAATAATTACTCCACCCAGTGGCAGTGGCTACGAAAATTTTTTTACTGGGAAACATGGAAATTAATTTTGCGCTTTTAAGAAAAATTCTTTTTTATTCGTAATCAGTATATCAAACAACAAAGTATGTACCTGAAGTTATGAAACATCCTGTATATAGGTGTCCTATTTATGGATTTTAAAATCTATAACCGATTCTAATCATTTCTCAAGATATTTACAAAACAGTTAATAAACTAAATAATGAAAAAATGTAAGGAGGTTCATTTGTATCTTAACTAATGCTAAATTATAAATAACTTTATGCATTTAAGTCTACCTTTCGGCGTGCACATTATTAACTGAAAATTACGACTACCTAACTTAACTAAGATTTTCTCCGTGAAAATCCAAACAATAATTTAAGCAAAATAACTTGTCTAAACTTTAGTACAACACTAAAATTATACGCACGCATATTCAAATTTAATTTTCCCAAATTATAACATAACCTCGTTAAACGTTTCGCTAGGGCCTTAATAATTGTAGGCCTTATGGCACGGTTTTTCTCGCACAAACATAAACACTGACGCAGTAAATAAGAACAGTAAATAGTCCTCGTCCTCGGCGCCGTGCGTGCGCCGTCGAGCGTCGCGAGGTCGAGCGTCGTGCCCTAGAGTTGCGAGTTGAACCTGGAGCATACCAGCGGCGGGGATACAACATTTTAAAAAGGGGGCATATTTAATTTAATTTATGGGCCGGATTGTCAAGAGCTTTATGAGACTGTGGTTCTGACATCATGATAACTCAGGTTCGAATACAGTTAGGTAGATATTTCAGTTTGCATTTGACCAAAAATTTCCTCTATGGAGACAATCAGGAGTAGTTACGAGTGATTTTTCCGAAGCAAGGATATGTATATGTTGATACACAGTAATATGTAGGCTGGGGATTTTTAGGGACAAACAAAATTTAAAAAGTTAGGGCAAATAGGCAAAAAATATTTCAAATAGACCACAATTTTTAAAAAATAGGCAATAAAAAAGTATTAAAAACATATTTTATTCTTTTTTTTTTTCATGTAGGTAGGTATATATTTGATAATGAATTTATTATTTGGTATTTTAGTATAAATAAAATATTCAAAAGTCAGTTTAAAATACTTACACTCTACACTACAACAGCTGAATTTTTTTTTTGCTGGTAACCATCCTACAGGATTAACTCCCAATTACAGAATGGAAGATGTTATTATAGTGTAATCCAACCACTCGGACCCAGTGGTATTATTGTCGATTGCGCTGGGAATCGAACTAGGGACCGCTAGCATGCTAGGCAGACCTTCTACCGCTGAGCTAACCACTGGCACTGGCTAATCTACTAATTTAAATTCCAAATAAGATACAAATGCTATTTAAGGGCAAACAAGAAAAAATTCGTCAAATTTTACAAAACAGGGTAAAAAGCCAAAATTAAATTTATCCTAAAACAAAAATAAACGATAGAAACAAAAATAAGTGCTATCAATTTTGTTGGTTCCATGATACAAAATATAGACAAAAGCCTAAAAATCCTCGGCCTAGAAATATGTGCCGATCAGACGAGCCTATCACCTCCTGAAGTAGTAAAACATTTACCTTGAGTGTATTGTACAACATTTTACTTGTTACTCATTTGTATATCAAAATAATCATTTAAAATATTATAACCAAATTCTGTCATTCGCACACAACTGTTCTGTCAAAAATTGTCTTATATGATTTTTTATAAGCTTTGTAAGTATTACTGTGGCAATGTGAACCGTTTATAATAAACATTTGACTAGCTAGGTACTAACTTCTGAAATTTTAACAAGTCCGCTGTCTATTTTACATTGTAAACATTCATTTTCAAAGGTAAAGTAAGTATTGATTAAATGACGTTTACCTACAAGTGAGTATAACAAGTAAATGTAAGTATACTCGTATACTCGTATCTATTTATTTCATTTTATCTAGAAATATTAAAGAATGCAATCTTTTTAAATTTATAAGTAATAAGTAGAAATAATTCAAATTTTAATTTAAAAAGTAATTTAAGTATTGTTTGTTTTATATGATTATTATCTAATTTTAGTAAACATAAATAAATTAATTGTGTCGCCTCAAATATCGTAAGATTGTTAAGTAATATTACTATTTATTTATTTAAACATAATATTTGTGTGAAATTATTATAAATGATAAACATGAAGTGATGAAGAGTACAATATTTGAAGGGAAAAACCATGATCCTTTCTTTACTCCGCCACTGGAGAAAAGCAGCTTTCTAGGCCAGGCAGTTAATAAACTTTTGCGTCAGCATAAGACGAGTAATAAAGTTATGAGAATTTTACGTAATTATGTACTTCATTACATCAGCAGGACGAAGCACGTGCACAAGAGAACTGAAGAAAAGTGCCGGAAAGGCATTCTTCAAAAATAACAAACACATCTCTCTACAAACAACTAGCTAAAACGAAAGGGTACATTTTTAGCTGGCTTACGGTTTATTAAAGTTTGTTACTGTAAATTTATTATAATTCTAACTTAAAATACACGCCGACTTTAAATAATTATATATCATTATAATTCAAGTATATTTTAGGTGCCTTGTTCATTGTACCTAACAAACATTATAAACATTAGGTAGAACACGTATTTATAACTTCAATCTAAATAAGCTTTGTTTAGTCAAAAGGCCGAGAATTCTCAAATAGTTTTGATTTCTAAAGAAACAATAGTTATTTGTATCACAAGGCCAGAAACTGACCTTTTGCAAGAGCGAGTATTTTTGACACGCCGTGCCACAGGCGAGGCTTGCAAATTACGAGCACTAGCATAACAGTTTCAGGACGTGTAATACACAATATTTTATGTGCCGATTTCATTACAAAAATATAAAATAATTATACATAACCTAAAAAATTGTGCACCGAATACTTGCATTTGAGCTTCAAATATATTTATTTCAGTTTCTATTAACGATTTACGTCTAAAATTTGTCAAAATATTGTTAATTCTTTTATAAAAAATATTAAACGCATAAAATTGACATCTGCTTGACAACTGTAGTAATGTCAAGATGCCACCCTATAACTTCTGGTTGTTTGCCGGCCTAGGCTGGCAACAAAGAGTTTCTGGCGGATTTTGAGATATGGAAAACTAGCGATGCCGACCGGAGGCATATAAAAAGTTTTTATTATACGTTGATTTGTCGTAACCAATGCTGATTAGGTTTCAGAATTAGAATAAAATAAGCAAATAAACTTTTATAATAATTAGTACCTACGATGTGTTTCAATATACATTATTTTTATGAAAAAATATGTACCTACCTACTATTTCATATTATGTTTGTATAAAGTAACATACTCATATTTAGATTTAATTATTATTGATATTTGATATAATCTGAAAAACAATATTTGTTTTAAATATTAACTATTATTATGAAACACATCATGCACGTAATATTTTAATAAAATATTTAAATATGCACTACCTATGAATTTATAGTAGGTAGCAGTTATACTTATTCAAATATAAATAAAACAAATACATATTTATATAGGCTAGGCCGTAAATCACTGAACATTGTATTTTTACCTTCCGCTTACCTGTAAAGGAAGGTATTGGAATCATGCAAAAAATCGGGTAGTGAGTTTTTAGTGAATGAGCATGAATTAGGGTCCTTACAACTCATTTTTGATAGTTTCCTGATGATGTCTGTATGTATGTGTGTGTGTGTGTGTGTGTGCGTGTGTGTGTGTGTGTGTGTGTGTGTGTGTGTGTATGTGTGTGGTCCAGGCCGATGCCGTCTGTCGGATAACTCAAATACGAATTACCCAAAAATTTTGATATTTGATATTTTAGAATTGTATACGAATAGGAAGAGCTCATTAGATTTTGGTACAAATATCTTCACCGGAAGTGATATTTTTTGAAGATTGAAAAGATTAACTGTCAAAAATTTCTATAAATTTGGATAAATATAGTATTTATTTGTAATAAGAATAAGAAGAAAAGTTATTTGCAATCTACGTTATAAAAAATTGTCTTTATCTGGTAGCATTAAAGAACGGCAGTAAAATTTAAAAAATAAATGTATCAAATAAAACATTAAAATCTTGTAATCCATGTTCGGTTGATTTTTGTTTCTGCATAAAAAATATTGACAGATGAGACGGGTGACAAGTTGGCATACTAGAGCTATATAAGTCAAAAGTAAGCTATTAAATGTAGTAACTGAACGGAGGATTGCTTCAACACAGAAGAGTTTTCGTGTGAATGAATCTTTTGATTCAGGTGATACTAATTTCTGTGTTTGAATATTTTAGATTTTTATTTGTATATTTTAAATGGGCACCAGATTGTACGTATACATTTCTGTTTAAAGTCTAGATATGGCGGAAGGTTGTGTGATGGTTACGTCAGATTTTTTATATTATTTTTTTATTTTTTTTTGAAAATGAATAATTTTGATTACAAAAGATAGCTTTAATCTTGGAGAGTTTTTCTAAAAATTACATTTTAAAAATAATACCTTTTAGATGCCTGCCATCAGCCTCTACGCAAGCTGCTGCTCTTTGCTGTACCTGGTCCATAACTAAAGAAATGTGGTTTCAACAAGACGGAGCTCCGTCCCATACTGCAAGGGAAACAATGCATTTGCTGCAAACGGTTTTTGGTAACCGTATCGTTTCACGATTTGGAGATTAAATTATTGCGATTGATCAACCAGTTTTGGCTTCAGTTATGGACCAGGTACAGCAAAGAGCAGCAGCTTGCGAAGAGGCTGATGGCCAGGCATCTAAACGATATTATTTTTAATTTTTTTTAATCTCCATGATTAAAACTATCTTTTGTAATCAAAATTTTCATTTTATGTACAAAAATTTAAAAAATATATCAAAAATACAATGTTCAGTAACTTATAGCCCACACTGTATATAATACTACTTAAGAGGAAATTTCAGATAACCATATACATTATATTTATACGAATTAAAATCCCGTGTCTTTTATGAGTTTACATAAAAAAAATTCTTTTTACATAATTAGCACTTCAATTAGAAAAATTTCCCTTCATTTTAATATTTATTAATAAAATATGTTGTTATGTTGTAAATCTATTTTATCTACAACAATAGAATAATGTATTCATTATATACGTGAAAGTAGTATAATAAAACCCTCCATAAGGACACATTATGAAATTATGAATTCATTATTTCACACTGTTAAATAATGAGTACTTTATTCTCTCGAACTGTCAAACTGCCATCACATCTGTTTTAATATTAGTGTTACATCAAGTTATCATTTTATGACGTTGTAAGCAGAAACAGTAAAAATAATAAAAATTTGTAAAACGCTGTATATGACCAGCCCATAATAGTTCTAAATTACTCGGATAAATTGTCATCACACCAAAGTTTGAGGTTAAGTTAATATCAATACAAATTTGTAGTAAGAAAATGTTGTTTTATTTAAAAAGTTGTAGATAAAACGTCGTATTTGACTCGAAAATAATGGCTATAATTAACTCGGATGATTTATACACTCGCCTTCGGCTCGTGTACAAACTTTCATCCTCAATAATTATAGCCTATATTATTTACTCGTTAAATAATATACTATTATTCGAGTCTATAAATAAAAGAACAGAACAATATAGCAGAAGTTCCGACATGTTTCTTCACTGAATCTTGCATTTCAATCTTGTATAGAACTGCGGCAACAAATGTTACATAATTTGTACTTTACTAACCAAGGTACAAATAAACAACTGTAACAAGTAGGTAAGTAAGACTAGTTAATTAGATATGTTTATAATCAAGAAGTAAAATATAGTATTTCTCTGTTTAGAGGCTTAGACACTTCCTCGAAATAATTTTCAAATAGAGCTTTAGTTATTGTGTGCGCCGTGATAACAGCACAACAACTTTGTAACATGCATGCTGGTTTGGTTCCTCTCCGTTCTATTATTTTGAAATTCTGAACATGCCACATCAGAAATAGAACACCATTTACATATTGCGTGTAGGTAAATATAGGTACATCGCATACCTGAAGAATCTGGAATCGCGGTCGAAAATTCCATAAAATCTGAATTATTAAATTAACACGCAATGTTTAACAGCGTACAAATTAAACGACACACTAAGTGCTGCCATTTTCACACGTTTTTATTAATGAATATTTTACATTCATCATTAAAATATAAATCGCTATGCCAGGAAAATATTTCACTTTATTAATAAATGTTTTGAATTTTTACAAAGTGCTATAAATAAGTGGAAATATCATTATCCAATCATTATCCTACATATTTTATTGTGCGCTTCTCTGTGTTCTATGATGATTGATAGATGGAAACAAAATGAATAAAGTTTTTATAAATTATAATGTTATTATAAATTTTTATAAGACAAATATATAGGAAAATGAACAATAGTGAATAATATTTTTGTAAGATCTGAATCAAAATGCCTTATACTATAGAAGAATATTTTATCAAATATATTAATTAATAAGATTGCCATAAATATTAGTACGTAACAGCAGTTAAACACGATTCGATTAATGAACACTATTTTAACTAGGTACCTACTTAAAGTTTAAAAAGTAATTATTTATTTGCTTTTGCATACAACTTACTTATATGTTCAATGCCCTGTGCAGGACTCAAAGAACGAAGTTCCTACGATGATTTGGCACACGCACGAAACATTATTATTATTCACACGAAATATCCAATTTGATTTTAAAATTTTCTCGATGCACATTTTTTTCAAACACCCATAACTTTGTGCCAAACCATCTTAGGAACTTCGTTCTTTGAGTCCTGCACTGGAAATTGAACAAATTTTAGTGCCCTTTTGGTGGATCAAGTCAAAAAAAAATTCATAGCCGTGGTACACATCTTCAAAGTTGGACATTTTTACCTTCCGCTTACCTGTAAAGGAAGGTATTGGAATCATGCAAAAAATCGGGTAGTGAGTTTTTAGTGGATGAGCACGAATTAGGGTCCTTACAACTCATTTTTGATAGTTTCCCGATGATGTCTGTATGTATGTGTGTGTGTATGTGTATGTGTGTGGTCCGGGCCGATGCCGTCTGTCGCATAACTCAAATACGAATTACCCAAAAATTTTGATATTTGGTATTTTACAATTGTATACGAATAGGAAGAGCTCATTAGATTTTGGTACAAATATATTCACCGGAAGTGATATTTTTTGAAGATTGAAAAGATTAAGTGTCAAAAATTTCTATAAACTTGGATAAATATAGTATTTATTTGTAATAAGAATAAGAGGAAAAGTTATTTGCAATTTACGTTATAAAAAAATTGTCTTTATCTGGAGCATTAAAGAACTGCTGTAAAATTTTAAAAATAAATTTATCAAATAAAACGTTGAAATCTTGTAATCCATGTTCGGTTGATTTTTGTTTCTGCATAAAAAATATTGACAGATGAGACGGATGACAAGTTGGCATACTAGCGCTATATAAGTCATAAGTAAGCTATTAAATGTAGTAACTGAACGGAGGATTGCTTCAACACAGAAGAGTTTTCGTGTGAATGTATCTTTTGATTCAGGTGATATTAATTTCTGTGTTTGAATATTTTAGATTTTTATTTATATATTTTAAATGGGCACCGGATTGTACGTATACATTTCTGTTTAAAGTCTAGATATGGCGGAAGGTTGTGTGATGGCCACGTCAGATTTTTAAAATTAAAAACATTTTTTTCACAGGGGAGCTAGAGAGGGTGGAAGAGGTTGCGCTTAAGTTTGCATGCATGACTTTAAAGTAGACACTACAAAGTTTTTCGCCCGCAAAGATTCATCGAAATCGATTGAAAATACGCCGAGTTATGGCGGTTTGAAAATGGTCGAAATTTCACGAATTTCAAGTGTTTAATTTTTTTCCCTCAGTATAATAATAAAATCAATCTGTGTTGCAATACAAAATTGTATCGAAATGACTGTCATGAAGGCATATGTAACGTTTATTGAATATTAAAACATGGGAGTAGACAAATATTTGTTGTATTGTTCACAACAAATCCATTTAATCCTATATTTTATAACCGTTTGAAATTTATCCACAATAAAAATGATACATATTTAACACCGTTAAATCGTGTATCGTAGTAAACAAACAGTTAGTACTTTAGATTACACTTTAAACACAAAATAAAATAAAGTATTACTTCTAGTTTTACAACACCCTTCAGGCGATTGAATACCATAATGCTACCTGATTTAACTAAAACATTTAACAAACTGAACGTGTGGGAAAGCGCGGGATTCGTTCAACGCCACCCTATGTTATCGTGCGTGTATGTTTCGTGCATGTGTATTTTGTTCACACGTCACATCGCACATGCCCCCAACCCCTATTTAAACCGGCGCCGCTGCTCTTTGACCGAAGCTTGACTTGTAGCGTGCGGCTTGCCTGACAGGGGCGATGTGTAAGCCCCTTGTGCTGCTGATGAAACAGTAGCGGAGAATATTATTTTTCCGTGATGGTAAAAATAATAATAATAATAAATACTAGTTAGTTGTTATTCAATAGTACAGGTTTGAAAGAGATTAATTACGGTATTCCTTGCTACATTGCTAAAATTTTTATGCTTTGGTTCTTCAAAAAAATGTCATTTGAATTGCCAAAAATGTATTTTATGAGTAGATTTTAATTTTATGCAGCTATTATTTTATTAGTAAAAATATTATTGTTATCTACAATTAGGTAGGTAGGTACTTACCTATTAAATAAATTCAATTTTAAAAGCACTTTCGACAGGTATTAATTAGCTTTTATTATTTGATATAATATATATTTTTAGAACTACTATCACGTTTGAAATTAAATATGGGTACCTATAGTATTCTCTTAAATGGTTAAATATTATGTAGGTACTGACTTGTATAGAAAAAAATATTTATTTTATCTATACATAAATTTTTTATTTAAGATTTTCCTTTTTTAGCAAATAGTTATTTGTGTATCAAGGCTGTAAAAGTGATCTTTTTTGGCCGAATCTGAAGTTTGCAACCGAGGCGCAGGTCAAGGCCAGCAATTCAGGTGAAAAAACACTTCTAAAAGCCGGGGTGCATACAACATTTTTTTCTGGCTATCACAACAAATTATATAAATTTATATTTAAAAATTTTTTATGTCATAAATAATTTTTTTCATATATTCTATAGGCTAGTTAATTTGTAGATAATTTCTTCTAAATGTATATTAACCAATTAAAGTGTAATTTTGGAATTTAAAGAAACGACCAAAACAATAGCGGCCGTAAAGTAAATGCGGCCGTGAAGTAAAAGCGGCCGCAAAGTAGTAATTTTGACAGATGTCAAATAATTGACACTTTAGGCTTGTCAAAAGATACGTAAAACAGCTATTTATGCAATAGCCAGCTAAAAAATATAGTGTTAGCCGCAAAATACTAATATCTAAAATGTAGTAAGGATAATGCAATTTGTAAATAAACTGAAATTAAAGAAAATATATCTTTGTACCTATTTAATTAAAACATTTCTAAAATCTGTAGTTAATTTGTAAATAGGATTTGTATAATTACGCAGGTGTAATATATTTTATGAAGTGCACAATTTGTGATAATATGATAACTCCAAATAATTCCAAAAATAAAAAGTACATACACGAAGTAATCCTCTTAAAAGCGCGATAAATAAAATAACAAATTGTATAATATTTAATAAAATCTGTTACCCTAGGCCCCAGTTTCCGCGTTTTTGCGCCGTTGATGCATGCATCTCTCGTACTTCCGTTGCTTTATGAACGTTTCATGTTATCACGAACACACACACAGACAAGCATCTTCGTTTGTAGCACGCACACATGCACATACGTTGCTTTACACATATTAGTTTACATTATAAATGCATGGGAGTCCCACTAACATAGCGGATTGCCCTGTGTGCACACACGTACACATACAAAACGTCACACGTGTTTCTTTTATTTTGTAATGGGTGTTTCACGGACGACGTGATCCGAATTTACACACGCTTTAATTGTTTAAGTTCTTTAAAACGTCTATTTTCATGCTCTTTTATGTTTTGTCCGCCATAGTTGCCTCTACCGTCGCTTATTTTACTAATTTCATTTTATTATTAAATTACAACAGCGACTGATTTCAAATTAACTTAGCTTTCATTCAACCAAACAACGATGAAGCTCATGAAATTTGCGAAATAAATATTTTATACTCAAACACAAAAGACTCCGAAATGCAGGGACGTAACTAAGGGTGGTCTAGGTGGGCCAGGGCCCACACAAAAATGTTACTATATTTTTACATTAATTTGCAGAAGAGATATATACATAATTCTACGGAAGAGATATACACTGGAGGAAAATAAAAACGCACCACTTGAAAATGAACCAAAAATGACAAAATTTCAAAGTGCGATATCTCGGCTGCATTTCGACGAAATTAAATGAATTTTCGTTGAAGTCTTATCTTTAATGTGATGATAGCCAATGTTACAAAAAATCCACTCCACCCTCTCCCTCCCCCCTAAGAAAAACGAATGTATCTGATGTCCAAAAAAGTCCAACTTTGGCAACTCATTCGGAGTGACAAAAAAATCGTGGACCTTATTGGCCAACAGGGTAATAAAGATCAGACTTTTTCCTTCTAGGTCCGCAAAATTTTAAGGACCTACGATGATTTGGAGCGAAGTTATGAATTTTTTTTTAAAAAGTGCCTTTTTGATGTTTCTGAATTTCATTAACAATTATCTAAAAGTGAATTTAAAATTTTTATTTCTTTAAACACACTTAATTGAGGCAAAAGAAATGTTTAGGAACATGAATAGCGGAAAGATATAGATTTATTGCTGGCAAATGTTGTATTTTTTAATAGATATAATGTGTTAACTTGTCAGTCTGAGTGCTTTATCTATAGGTACATACATATTTGATCATATTCAACTGTGTACTGTTTTTCTACGAAATTAATTTCAGGATGAATTAAGGCATTATTTCAGCAGTGAAAAAATTTTCGCCTCGCTTCGCTCGGGATTTTCCTGTGTTTTTCAAAACAAAAATTTTACTATTTGGTTACTGTTTTTCTTCTAAATTAATTTCAGGAGGAACTAAGTCAAAATCCTTCAGAAGCGATTTTTTTTATTTATCAAAACAAAAATTGTACCATAAAATTATGGCACACTTTAATTTTTGGCCCATCCTTGGACCACCAAAAAAAATCTGGTTACGTCCCTGCCGAAAAGTCCACTTTATCGTGTTTAGATAAAAGAAATATTTACTACTACTGATCTTTGACTCTGTCGGCGAGAATAAACAGCAGTTCTTTACTATTTATTAATTTATAAGTAAACAATGAGGCAAGTCTTTGTCAGTGGAGTAGAGATTTTGAATATTTCACACACAGTTCTGTGACATTATTTTGGATTCAGCTTGCGCACAAATGATTAATTATTCATATAATGGACGGCAATATCTGGGCGGGAGACGGGAGTGGGTGGGAATAATCCCCCTTAAAGAGGTCCGCGAAGGAATCTGTAATTAGAACTGATCCATCTTTAATTCCCGTAATTTCATAATTAAATTTCTCCGACTTTTCTTCAGCGAAGGGTATAATTTTCAGTAATTTATCGGTTATTTTATGAAATTAACCCGATTCAACCTGAAACTTTCATTTGAATCAATAGTGAATAGGTGCAGTTCTACGCAGTATAATATAAAATTCTAACTGCAGTAATTATTGGAAATGCTATATTACGAACCAAATTGTACCTATTTACAGATTTACACATTCTAAATTTTCACTTTATAATAGGTATCATTAGTGCAGAAATTCTTTCCGGATTTTTTTTGAGTGCTTTCCTACAACGTCTTAATTAAGTCGAGTGGTACACGAGAGCTACCTAATTACGTTGTTGGAATGCACGATAAAAAATTTCCTGTAGATGTATTAATGCAGGAGTGTATATTTGGTAAAAAAAATAATTTAACCAATTTGTAATTAAATGTGAAACTTACATGACATTACAGTTTCCGCTTATTAATTCTAGTTAAGTTCTTCAATCCTCAAGCTACTATTTAAAAAAAATTACTAAATTTTTATATAACCATGGTTACTCCTATTATTGTAATCAATTCTTCCATTGGCTGGTATTTGTGTCATGCAATTTTCTGTTAAAATTCTATTGATATTTTTTCCCATTTTTGTCTGATCGATAAATTATAGCTTTAGGTACCGACATTTCTTTCCTTCTCATGCAGATAGGTAACTAAAAAATCAGGCAGTACGAATGATCCAAAATTAACATAATAATTGTAGGTAATTTATCGCGGGTCAATTTAAAACGGTCCTATATTGTACCAATTTGGCAAAGAAATTACTAACATAAGAAATTTTTTAAGGGGAAACCCCTATGGCTTTAGTTTCAGTGACTATCAGCCAGTATCATTGTGAATTAGATTATTATACATATTATATATCAAATGTTTAGACAATCACAACGTTCATGCTCTTCAGTGAGATTCGAACCCACGACCTCGCCAGCCGATCGGACCACAGTGTTTCAGCACGTTAGTCCGCGCGGCCATCGTGGCCGGCAATTTTTAATTTACAAGTAACATAAATTAAATTAATTATAATTTGTGATTAAGTTCATAACTCATTAGATATTTGACGAAATTTACCATTATATTTTTAAACATTGTAAATAAAAATTGTACACTTTTATAAACAAACATCACACTGTTAATATTTCGCGTTGTAAAAACTAAAAAGTGATGTTGAAAGATACAAGAAAAATATAAAATTGAGAGAAAGAGTGAAGCAGAAAAGGAAATGCTTTCATCACTGCTTGTATATTGAAGAATTTTCGTTAAAAATAAAGTTTACGTGTTCTCCGGAGCATTAAATAAAAGTTTTGTTGACAAATTATGAAACTTTCGCCATATATCACATGAACATTTTATTGACCGTTCCGTAACTCTACAAGAAGTATACACTAACCCTCCACAATTCTATTCAAGGCTATGTAAAATATTGGTGGGCGTCATACAAATTTAATTTTTCATCGTAAGAATTAAATGTTTGTAGTAAAAATCTAAACTGTAAATGAAAAAATAAACTAATTATTTTTACCTTCCGCTTACCTGTAAAGAAAGGTATTGGAATCATGCTAAAAATTGGGTAGTGAGTTTTTAGTGGATGAGCACGAATTAGGGTCCTTACAACTCATTTTTGACAGTTTCACGATGATGTCTGTATGTATATGTATGTATTGTATATGTGTGTGGTCAAGGCCGGGGTGTAAGTCGGATAACTCAAATACAAATTTCCCAAAAAATTGATATTGGGTATTTAACATTTGTATACAAATTAGAAGAGCTCATTAGATTTTGGTACAAATATCACCGGAAGTGATATTTTTTGATTGAAAAAGTTAATTGTCAAAAATTTATACAAATTTGATAAACAAAGTATTTATTTGTAATAAGAATCAGAGACAAAGTTACTAAAAAATTGTCTTTATCTGGTAGCATGAAAGAATTAAAGAAAAATTTAAAAAATAAATGTATCAAATAAAACGTTGAATTCTGCGTAAAAAATATTGACAGGTGTGACGGGTGACAAGTTGGCATACTAACGCCATATAAGTCATAACTCATAAGTTAGTAAGATATTAAATGTAGTAATTGAACGAAAGATGGCTTGAACACAGAAGAGTTTTGCTGTGAATTAATCTTTTGATTCAGGCGATGCAAATTTCTGTGTTTGAATATTTTAGATTGTTATTTGTATATTTTAAATGGGCACCGGATTGTACGTATACATTTATGTTTATAAGTCTAGATATGGAGGAAGGTTGTTTGCTGGCCACATCAGATCTTTTCTAAAAGCCATAAATTATTTCTCCAACTCATGATAATATGTATTGATTTTCAAATAATAAATCCGCAAATAGGATTTTATTCCTCTTTGAAGAAAATATTACAAATATTGCAATAATAATGAATCCTCATCACATCAAAAGAATATTTGTCGAGTGAGCCCCAAAGAATAAAATAATAACGCTACTCATTGTTTTTGATGTACTACCTACCGCTGGTATGAGTAACCCTTTAAAATTACAATTTTAATGTCTGCCAACATCGCAAAAGCTGCTATCATTCAATTAGTTCTAGACATTAAATCTGCTGCATCTATTTACACTTTGCTTACATGATAAACGCGCTACATGCTTTTACTGTGTTAAAATAAATTGCAGAAATTTAATTTTGAACGACTTTTTTGTAATACGAAGTATTTAAATACTTAAACATAGATATTATAGGTTAGGAACTACCTATCCTAGGAAAAATTAAACATAGGTAGTTGATTAAATGAAAAATCAGTACGTAAGCGTATTATTGCTCCCAGAGTTATTTCAGAGAAACATAAAAATTGATTGCAGAGTATAATATCATTCTTCATCTAAATTTTCCTTATTCTTTTTCGAAGAAAAATGTAGATTTTTTTTCGTGAATATCATCTTGTGCATAAAATCAAAAACACGTGAAAAACAAGTAGTCTAATGTGATACATTTTTTATTTTGAATTTTTTGATATTTGCATACATATTTAATCTTATTTTCATTAGGGCGTAACTAATTTCCGCATTTTAAAAAACAACACTGTTTTTCCTTTTTTCAACATATAAAATAATTATTTCATGCTAGAATTAGAATTTACGTTCTGTTGACATTTAAATCTTTCTAACGGAAGAGGAAAACAAATATAAAATTTGGTATAGGTAATAATAGTTTCGTATTGAAAGATGTTTATTCGCACATGTGCATGTGAAAAGTGTTTACAGTTCCAATTTCAAAAATAAAAGATTAATTTATACGATTTCGATGATTACTTATTTCAAGAGATACATTAATTGTACATGCAAATAATTAATTGTTAGATGAAAGATATTAGAATGATTAATCGTTTGTTGTTTTGAATACTTGAACGTTGTTATCATGTCTTTTACTTAATCTATGAATAGAAGGGTGAGATAGACATTAGTGATGATGTGATATTCATAATATAAGGACTACTGTATATAGTTACTCACAGTAATATGATTTCATATAATATAAAATAGGAAATATGTTCTTTATAGAATATATTGAATTCAGTATGGAACTAAAAAAATTAAGTAAATTGACTTACCGTCAATCTTTTTTAGAATCAGTGAAAACTACTTGTGGAAAGTGGAATTGTTGTTATTCTTACCTGTAACAAAAAGAACAAAATTATTTATAAAATACACATTTTTTTAACTAACAATCTATTTGAAAATTAATAATATCATAAAAGCATAATAATAAATAACACTATTTTTGCACTTTTTAACTAAGAAATTTAAATTACCTACAAATAATGATTCAATGGGTTCAATACAAGTCTCCAAAGGCCGAAAAACTATATAGTATTCTGTTTTTATATTAAAACTGGTTTTAATATTAAGATTTCCTAAACAATACATTATAATATTAAGATTTTCTAGACAATACATTGATTGGTAGGTATAGGTACTTTGTTTACTTAATCCTTAAACCGTACACCTTTCAGTGTAAGACATCGAAAATCGAAAAAGTGACATTAGATGCATTACGAAACAACCTTTATCTATTCAAAAATGTAGGTATTAGTTATTCGTAAAATAAAATTTTTACTTCAATTTTAAAGGAAAAACTAAACATACTTTTCACCATTTTAACAGTATTAGTGAAGTGACCCCCTTAATATTTGTAAATATTGCAAGAAAAATAGGAAGAATATAAATGTATTACTTTTTACTGTATAAAAATAATACTTTTATCGTAGGTTCCAACTTTAAGGGGCTTTTATCACAGTAAAAAAGTATTTAACAAATTACTCCCAACATATTAATCCTATAAATCTAAAAAAAATACCATATAAAGATAAAGGCAGTAAAAATCTAGCTACGTTGTCGAATTTTTTAAATTGTTATTATTATTATTTATAAACAATTAAATAACAATAATTCTGAGAAAAACTCTACGTAAGTTTGATTGCATTGTAAATTTAAATGTTTATATCACATTATTATATAAAATTTTCAAATAGTAGTTGAGTAATTTGTTAAATAAATTTAAAACTTGTATGCGCGCTAGCCAATCAAATTGAGTATTTTCTAAACAAAAATGGAGCGAAACATAGCAATTAGATAAATAGAGACAACATGTGCTCATAAAACATAGGCTGTCAGCGCGGATAACTGAAATAACGAGGATTTGTGATTTAGCAGCGCTGAGCGATAAAACCCCCTTAAGTTCTCAATTTTCCTCTAACATCAATTTCAATTTCTGCTTTTATTTTTTATTAATACACTAGAATTAGATATAAAGATTTTAAATATCGTGTTATTATGATGCTTCATTTTCCTTGTATGACTATTAGTTAAATCCGTTAACAACACAATAAAAAGAAAATTAATTTTAATGTCCCCCAATTTATATCAGAAAATTACTGTAATTTAAAAATTCCGTCGAATCTAAATTTTATGTTTGAAATACTCATAATATTCGAAGAAACAGAATCTGATAAACATGCAAAAAGTGGTATAAAACTTTATCAGTCCTCATATCGGCATTTTGTAGCATTCAGTCACATTTTTCCATATTTAAACTTTCGATCAACGTCGGGACGTAAAAAGCAAAACTAACACTTGCCAGTGGCGCAACTTTATTTTTTACACAGGTTAAAAATGTAAACAATACGCCATAAAATTACAGTAGACACAATAAAAGACTGCAAAGCTATGTCCAATAAGTAAGATTAAGAAATTTAAATGAATAAACAATTATTATAGGTATAAAACAGCATTAACATCAACTTTAAATTGATACTTTGACATTTTGCGATAGTTTCTTTTTCAGGTTAGTGCCGCACAATAATAGACTGCAAAGCTATGTCCAATAAATAAGATTAAGAAATTTAAATGAATAAACAATTATTATAGCTTTAAAACAGCATTAACATCAACTTTCAGTTTCTTTTTCAGGTTAGTGCCGCGCACCGCCTTTGATTTTCATTGCCTGCCGTGCTCTTCCACCAATGAACAAGTTTACAATCCTGACGTCACGTCTCAGCAAATTCAAAATTCAATAGCTTATAACTTTTTAACAAAATAGTTTTTTAACATTCTTCTTTTACATATATTTACGATTTATCAATACGTATTGATTTTTAATACGAATTTCTCTTTTTTCGATTATGGTGCATAACCCTATTAGCATATTAAGGGTCTCGTCTCCGTAACAAAATATTGCGTGTTTAGAGGTGTAGCAGTTTCTGCTTTACTCATTGCATATTAAAAATTTGAAAGAAAAACAGATGCTAGATTTTTGTGAAAGAATTAATCTAGGATTATGAAAAAATCTTTGAAATCCATATACAAAATTAATGAAAAAGTGTGTTTTTTACATGCTTTTTTTATTATTAAGAAATTTATTAGAAAATGTAACTCGGCATAATCCTAGTTGCATTCTTCGACTGTAAATAAATTTATGAAATTTAGCTTTATCTATAAAACTTCGTGAGCATTGTCGAAATTGCTAGACTGTTTTTCCGTATTTTTAGCGAGCATTTCTATGCATTAACATAGGACAAACGCGGTGTTGAGCTACGTGGAGTCGATACCCTTAAGGGCTGTAGTACCGCACGCCGGCACGCCACTGTCACCAACACTCAGCGTCGTGCGAGCATGCGTGCACGTTCGCAGTGTACTCGACACTATCGAGGTCGCGGAAAATCACGATCCAAAATTAGCCGGTCGGCCGGTGTGCGTGAGAATGACCTATACAGTTTACACGGCATAAGTTTACACTGTTATCAAGGACAGGGAATGTTGTAACAACCCCTGTCTGGACTAATCACACGTTCCGATACAATTTACTGATGCTGATGTAGGACGTTTATTCATAACTTATGTGTTCATGTTTAGTGTTCTCATTTGCTGATCGAAAGATACATGAGTCTTGACATGAGTGTCTTATTTGATACAGGAAGGATAAAATAACCTTGTTAAATCAGTAGGGAAAATTTATTAAATTAGTTTGAAAAACAGGAAAACATGAATTGATATTTTTTACTGTAAGTACCGTAGTCTTACGTACCGTTCGATATAGAAAAACTATTCATATAACAGATAAGCCCCACACAGTCGTATTAAAATTTATCAAATTACTGTCCTTATTTTATAAAGTAAAGCTCATATTATTACTAGAACCTTCTCTATGTAAAACCATAATTTGGTTTCGATCCTTATTGTAATAGTTGTAATTCTGGTGTTACTCTTAGATACTGATATTAAACCAAAGGTCGAGCAAAGGTGTCCTAGGATAATCTATGAAAATTTATTTCTTACTTATATGAAAATCATTGTCCAGTAGGTGCAAAATTAGTTGAAACAGGACGCTGTTATTTCCAAACACGTTATAGTAGTACTATTGTCTTATTAAGGAGCCCGTCTGGTAGTTAAATTTATAGTAAAACAGAGATGTGCGCGTCCCACGATTATTTGATATTTCGAAGTTTTTTCTTTATTTACAACATATGAACATGTTACCAAAAGATGTTAGAAGGTATCTCTCTTTTTATTTTTCTTCTTTAATTTATGATTTTGGAAAACATGACTTTGAAATAAGCAATTTTTCTCGATTTTATGATTTTTTTCTGGTGAACAAAAAGCAATTTCTAATTTCTGAAAGAGAGGAACATAAATTGAACCTTTGTTTCAAATAGTTTTTTTTCATTTGTCTGTATCATAAATTAAATGAGATATGATGGGACTACGATGTACGTTTACGCTGTTGAAATTGTAGATTCTCTAGTTAGCCAGTACATTCTATGCTGAGTTTTTTTTATCAACATTTTTGTTCGATTGACTGCAAAAAGAAGGGATTAACGCCACCTGAACTCAACACACTTTGGAAATGACGACTTACTTCCAGGAGTTCGGTATTTTCCGAACGCGCCTCTTAATTACGAACTAACAATAAATATATACTTTAAAAAATCTCAAGTAAAGTAAGTAGGTACCTGCTGTGTAGCTAATTTGATTGCCTCACATACCAAGTCATATCGGTACAGAAATATATTTTAGGTACCTAACCTACTCAATATTTTACTGTTAAATTAGGAAAAGAAAAGATTAAGTGTAAAATCCAGTAGTCTTGACCACAATATTCATTAATTTTTATTTATTGAAAATTACTACCGGTTTCGAGAGTTTAACACTCATCTTCAGGTATACCTGTGAGACTAAAAAGTTTGAGACAAAAAATAGAAACATAATACATAAAAATACATTAAAAATTAATTACACTGAAAATTTTTAGGTTAACTAAATATCCAATGAATTTCGTTCATTTCTGATCACGTGTACGAAATTGACCAATGAATACAACATTTAACTGATAACAACCCATGGGACATTATCACTTATGTCAAATATGTTGCTAGGTTACAATTATTTATGTTCATTTTTATGTTTAAAATAATAATTGAATACAAATGTCATTTGCACGTTTTGGTAAAGAAAATGATACTTCAATTAATAAAATTTTCTGTCTGAATAACCCTCGACCATTGATAAATACTTATAATTTTGTGACAGCTACCTCAAGCACGTTGCTTTTAGGTTAACAGCCCTCCGCCTGCGGCGTCGGGCGGTTACCAAGCAACGTGCTTTCGGAATGTCACAAAATTATTTCGTAATTATCAATGTCCTTGGGTTATTATAGCTGATAACTACAGGAGATGATTTTACTGTTTATCACGAGTACGCATTTTTATTAGTGAAGAGTAAAGTAAAGCGAAGATTCTTTAAACCTTGATGTGTGTAACGAAATCTTATTTTAAATAAACTAAAGATCGAAGGCACACGATAGCACAGGTATAGTTTATGAATTATATTGTGAGATGAAAGAAGTTTGCTCGTGATCATTTGTATCATGATTCATGAACAAAGAAACAAACATGCATTGTTTAATGATATGCAATAAATATGGACTGAACAAGTTTGTCTTTCAAAAATTAGTATTGTTTCGAATAAGTTAAGTCATGCATAGCAAAGCGTTGCTCGTTCTACTTAACACTGTTATTGTAACGTAAGTTTAGTAATTATTACTGAATATGATAACATGGGACGTCCAAAAATTTTCGTACTGTTCCAGGATCATCTGCTAATCTTTAAAAAATGTGTAGTTTTTTGAAGTAATAACAAGAGAAATTAAACCATTACATAATAATTATGTGCCTCCCTTTCAAAAAACCGCAAATTTTTAGCAGTGTAGTACAGTTATCACGAAACACACGAAACGTGCAACTTGTTCAGGGTGCGTGCAGAAAATGAATTCAGCAAATCAATGTTTGTTTATGCTTTCCAGTTACGGACTTCAATCATTCACGTCTTTATAAATACTGTCTTACGCTCCTCCATATTAATTAATTGCTTGCAAAAGTACTGGGTCATCGAGGCGACAACTTTCTGTCAAATAAACAGGTTGATTTGAAATAGTTGGGAGTTATATTTAGTTGAGCTTGAGCACATCGCATAATACTGTGGTCAGTTCTGACAGGGATTAAGTATGATATATGTCTGTTGATTAAATCTGGAGAAAATGTGGGCTTAGTAGTTTAGTAAAGTCATCCAATTTGCAAGGTAAATCAAATGATGAGAATGATTTTGGCGAGAGCCAGCATGCCATTGTTCATATTTGTATTTATGTTCATGATGTCATAGTACATATTTAGATAAGAACGTTAACTTTGTATTCATAAATATGACAAGTTCAAGATTAAAATAAAAACTTAGTCCACATATAAGTTACGCACGCACATATTTTAGTGCAACGTGCAACTAAAGGGCAATGATACCTAGAATAACGTATTTAAAGTTATTATTTTGTAAACAATTTTGTAGCTGTGAAAATTACCTAAATTGAGGTCAAAACGTCGCAACTTATAATAAAAAATTAAAACCTGAAATCTAACTATCAATTGATAATTTTTTTTCAACAACCTACATATTTATTATTTCTCTAACTTTTTTTTAAGAAAGAAACTTAAAACACTTTTAACACGTTCTTGGCGCTGTCTAAAATGTGTGTCTGGTACTCTGGTGTACCTCATATGAAAAAATGCCACCAGTGTCATGTCAGTCACCGGTATCTATTAAATACGTCGTAGCTTAAGAACTACGGGTGGCAAGTATGGCAATTTCGATCATGTTTGTATTCATATTAAAAATATGTAAATTTAAAAAAATTAATTTTTGTGACCTTATCGAGTTTTCGGTCGTGGCAGTCAACGTATTTGTTTAATTTTTATAGGTTTATTTTTACATAAATATAAAAAAATACATTGATCATATTTTGTATTAAAACAAAGATAATAGTTATTTATATTACAAGTGGGATAAGTGCATTATTACAGCAGTCGAATGTGAAAATGTGTAATCACATGAATGCTGTAATATGCTTTAGCCCTCATGTTATATACAAAATTTTATCCACGACTGCTCAAAATAAATTGAATATTTTTGTTTAAACGTCAGATTTGAAATTTTAAAAATTATATATTTTGCCAATTATTGATAGATGTCATTTTCTATCATTTTGATTTAAAATCAAAGCAACAGGGTACATACAATTTGTTCGATAGCAAGACATCCTGTCAGTTTTAATTACAAACGAATTCTTAATTTGAAATTTATTATTCGTTTATAAATTATTTATTATGGACAGTATTTCAAAATTGATCTAGTCCAAGAATGTTTATTAAGGAATAGACAAGTATATTATAACCTTGACATAGCTGTCAAATATTGACAAAATATTATATTTATTAGTATTATCCATGGCTACGAACGAGTGAAGTAGAATAATGAAAAAAGCACATCATATTACTTCACTAGAGAGGAAATATAAGAAATTACCTCACTCAAAAGATACTAATAATATGATTATTATATCACTTTCGTGGATAAAAATATTTATCATTAAACACAAAAAAAAATCAGTGTTTTATAATCAAATCAATAATTTAGAATGCAAGATAATGATTATGTTTAAATATGACATCTAAATTAATCATACTGACAAAATGTGTCGTACTATATTATAACAAATAAATAATCCCCAGTGAAAAAGTTTCACAACGCCCCCAGTTCAACAGTTGACAGACGAAACAAGTGCAAATTACAGCAAACTGTCACAGATGGCGCCAACAGAAATAGCAGAAACAAATGAAGAGCGGTCAACAAGTGAATCTTTTCTAAATTACACGATTTAAAAGTCAACAACTCGCGTATGTAACACACAACGTCCGCATCGTCGAACGTAGCATTGTGGCTTTATTATATCAAGACTTATTTAAGGTCCGTTTAGTGTCCCAGAATAGCCTCCGTGATTAAGATGAGAATTATGCTGGTCAGCGGACGACTCATTGTTTGTTGTTGTGCTGCGACTTAGGACGTTGCTAGGCTGCGACAACGGTGAAATGTTAGTTGCGTGAATGTACATTTGTCAAGTTCATCGTGGCTATAATTACTCAGAAGGATTTGTGTGTGTACTACGCGTACTTATAAGTACAGTCCTTGTAGAAAACGACTGTGTAGGGGAGACCGGGGCTGGTTTGGACACGGGGATGCAATTGACATGCTTAAATTTCCTGCCCTAGCGTAGATTTTGTTGCCGCGAATATGTTTTACGTGAAGAAGTAGCTCACAAAATCATTTGGCCACTGCTCGACAACTGCGACATCAAGACAAAATTAATACTTTTTGACACCTCGAATGTAACTTTCCGAGGTAAGATTGTATGTTTTTTTATAATATGATCAATTCGTTGGCTATGCAATTTTTTTTAAATGTTATAGTGACTAATGGAAATATATGCACGTATGTTTCAAATAGATCCAATATACCTACTGATTATATTTTATAGCGAGAAATTGTTCATCGTGTACCTTGGAGATAAATGGACATCTGTCCAATCTATCCCCGGATATGTAGCTTTTTATAAGCGATTGCTACCTTAAAATCATTTTGAACCAACAACGAAAAATGTATTCTTCGTGACACTTTCGCAGGTGATTTTGGTCCTCCCGAAAGTCATAGTGGTCAAGCGTCCCAAGATTAAAGATACGTTTTACTTCAACACAAGTTTTTTTTGCAATAATTTTTCATTACTACCTTTTTGATGTATTTTGTTCTGTTTTCTTGTTTTAAGGATATTTTATGTTACTAACTGTGTGTCCATACCGTCCCCAGTTGCTGTCCAAAGTATCCCCACGCCAGGGGATAGTTTGGACAAATGCAGCGTTGTCAAAAATTACCCTGTTCTGAAAAATGACTGTTTTTAGAGAGTTCATATGAAAGGACCCGTCTAAACATCGGCGAGTTATAGGTGGGTTATTTAGCAAGAAATAGAAAAAATAAAATAGAAAATGTGTCCGAACTATCTCCGGTCTCCCCTACATATGTATATACGGATCTATTAAAATATCATGTATGACTGTTTTGTTGCGTTTTAGATTTTATAACATAATTTATACAACAGCGGAATTGTTTTTGAAATAATAAAAGCATAGTACATGATGGTATGTGGTGAAAAATATCGTTGTTGTACTTTGTTAATAGCCACTTTAAATGAATAATTACTGCTTATTACCGTATAAAATTTTTAGTATTAAGGTTTATGATCTGGTAAAAATAAAATGTTAGAGAGTTTCAAACTTGTAGTTAATAAATACTAATTAGTTAAAGTTATGAAATATTAATCTTACTGGGGTGGCGAGCACAAACATAATTACAAGATCAATAACAACTATTTGTAGCAATGTTCGAGCTCGGCACAATTACATTTATCTTAATTGGACATCTTGAAATAAACGCCGAAAAGAAACCAAACTAATTTTATCAACGAACTCGTCAAACAATATCAAACAAGGGTGGCAACATAAACATTTCTCCACGAAAAAATCCCCTAAATTATCTGGCTATACTTGTAACACACGACCCCTTCTGTACGTTAACGACGAAAAGTCACGAAAAAACCCCCAAACGAAATGAAACAGAGGGTTCTACACCAAACAGCAAATGCAAACAGCACTAAACGTTATGTTGTTTCAACTATCACTCATCAAACAGAAGTGTAAGCGTGAAAAATCCTTCAAAATCGCCAGCTTGAAGAAGTCACAGGGCGAGGGGGCAGAGGGGAATCATAGGGGTTAAATCGACCCAGCAGGGCGGGGGTGAGGTAATTCTAACAGTTAATGCAAACAACAGCTAGTCTGCTTCTTCCAACTCCGCGTTAATTGAAGAATAAAACAGGGCAAATGTAAAATGCGTTCTTGCAAAATGCGCCATGCGCACCCCTCGCGAGGGTTGCAACCCTAGTTTCGCTCAAGTGCCTGTTAAAAATGGTTATTGCACAACTGGTGTTATTGTTATCGTTGTTATTAGAATTTCTCGAGATAAAAGTCTTAAAGAATACTATTACCTTAATGTCCACGGCGTGTGTATAGTTTAGTTTATGTTTTTATTTCATTTTCCGGAATGAGACTACCTGGTAGGTACTGAAATTGTACTTTTTGAATGAGCGAATCCAACGGGATTAAGTAAGATTATTGCTAATGTTTTAAAGGAGTATAATTAAATTTATTTCTCCGCTTCGGTATTTATTAAAACAACTTAGGATTAGATTAGATTAGATTAGATTTATTTGCAATCGGGAAAAATCCCATACAAAAGATTGACAACAATTAGTGTACATTGTAGACATATTACATAAAACATTCATTAGCATAATTTATAAATTAACGAAAATAATAATTAATATTTTATCAACAGCAATAACCCATACACATAAACTTCTTAATAATAACAATATCTATTAACTAAATAAATTGGAAACCTTAAACCAGATATAATATAATAATACGTGATTTATACATTGCAAACAACATAAAAAACCCTAAATGTATGAATCCTATGAAGGAAATGTGAAAACAATTAGATACTTTAACCCTTTTACTACCAACTCTATAGTTAGCCATAAATTAGTATTATCAATTAACTTTGTTTTTATATCGTTATTTTCTAATTAAGATCACGAGACCTCCACTGGCTCTACCCATACATTTTTCTTGAATTGCTGCACTGCAACAAAAAACATTATATTCATACATAAAATTAGGTAAATAAGCTAAATTATATTTCAACCATGTCTCACACAAACATATCACATCTCCTTCTAGTATTTTAGCTTTTGCGTCTTCATCTAGGTTATATAAATTATTTATATCATTAATGTTCCAAAATACTAGAGTGAGACGCGTTGTTTTCTTTTTAATAGCTCGTGGTATTAATCTGGCTTGCTTTGCATCATTACAAGAGGGCCCTGCTGCTAGTGATGGGCCTTCTGGAGCTAGTCAAGAAGACTTTGAACTGTCGCCATCTTCCTTGCTGTTTTGATTATTGGATTGGAGCGCATTTTGTTTAACCATTTTCTCCGGTTGTTTCGTTTTATCAGGAGTGTCTTCTGATGGTTCACGTCCCCTCTTACTATGCGTGTAAAGTTTGTTTCGGTAAATTGAAACTTTAAGTCCTTCTGCTTGGAGCTTCCTTTTCTCATCGCGAAGCGATTTTTGAAGAAGCTGCTCGTTTTTTGTCAAATATAAGCTAAGAAACAAGCTTGTATCCTTTAATAAATATTTCTTCTGAAATACTTGATCTCGGGTTCTTACGGCGGCAAATTGGATAAGTACAGGTCTACAATTACTGCTCTTCTTCCCAAGTCTAAAAGCGTTGTTTATATCGATTATTGTTAATACTATTTCCAGCTTATCATTTAAAGTTTGGATGAGTATATTAATAAGGTCAGAGTTGCTAACTTCATCTTCTACGAGGCCAGAGAGAATCAGTTTGTTTTTATTTATAGTTTTTTCCAGGCTATCTATGCGAAGCTGGTATTCTTCTAACTTAGATTCCATAGCCACAATCTTATCCGAATTGATCCTTATTGTATCGGAAAATACTGTGAAATCTGCGTTTAATTTTTCTACTTTATTCTCAATAACATCTAAAGCCTGTAGTTTTGCTAGTATTTGATCCAGTTTGCCATCCATTGTAATAATCACGTTGATACTGAGAGGTTATGTTATCCAGAATTGTACTTTAGATAGAGTACAACAACAACAAAAATTTGTGGGGCCTTTATTAAATAGTTATTGAAAATCTAATGCTATTTGCACAGGTAATTTTTAGCTTTTTATGAACTTTTTACTGAACATGAAAATGTAGTTGTTTATCTGTCAAAAACAATGTTGCCAACCTATTAAAACAACTTAGGACACATTTTCCTTATCACGTAATTAATTAAATCTTCCTACAACATCAGCCATCGGCCTTTTATATTAAATTAGCATACTACAAGCGTTAAAGGTCAATGGATTCATATTAAAAACATAATAAAGACATGAAAATAATTCAAAGATACCTACAAATTCATTAAAAATTTATCAGGTAGGTTCAACTTTATTACTTCCCCGGCCTATACTATTGAGGAAGTATTATAATCGTGATTTTTGACAGTTCGAGATTTTGATAATTCTTCAGGGTTTAGCCCCTACTGAACCCAAGAAACATAATTTAAAAAAAAGTCGGTCTCTTTGTCTGTCATGCATTATGAGACAATATCGAAAATAAAACGTTTTTCTGGTTTATTACCTCTCGCCTCATATTCTATAAGAGAGGTATTGTAATGGGTCAAAATTTTCGAGTATGAGTTTTTGGTGGATAAGCACGTTTCAGGGTCTCTACAATACGAATTTACTATTTTCACGATGATGTCTGTGTGTGTGTATGTGTGTGTGTGTGTGTGTGTGTTTGTATGAATGTATGGACTGACGATTTTTCGTCCACGATAACTGAAAAAGTATCAAACCTTTAATAACCAAATTTCATATTTAAGGTTTTAATAAGTATCTTAACACCGGATAACATTTTGGTAGAAATTCGCAAACCGGAAGTAGTACTTTTTGAAGCTTGATAAAGTTTTCCTTAAATATATTGTTACATTATTTATTTATGACAATTTTTGCAATTAAAAATAAAAGAAAATATAATTATCTATGGGTACAGTTAATTATAAATACAATTTGCTGAATCTGGTAGTATTTAACAATAAAATAAAGTACAATTAATATTCTATCTTGTTGTCCATGATTTGAAATTTGTTTCTACATAAAATTTGAATGATTATGACAGTGACAGTACCAGTTGACATCTTTTGCTTGCATCTTGGTTTACATTATCGTTTACATCTTACATGAAAATGAAACTATTAAAATGTTAGTAAAACTATTTATTAAATTAATCTCGAGATTAAATAGAATAAGCAGAATTAGGCGAGAGGTCGTGTACTGGCCACAGCAGATTTTTTTTTTAAAACTACATTTTTGTTGCAAACTCATACGATTGTTGATTAGTTTTAATAATCTTCACACTATATGTATTATTATAATATTCGTTATAGGTACATAGTATACTGCTAAATTATGAATTGATATTTCAGTTGCCATAAGGTAGGTACTTCAATTATTTCAAATAAAGGTATTTTCTATTATAATGCTACTCGAATTTTAGTAACAATAATGATATTTATATCAAATAATAAATCGTATATAATCAATACATAATTAGGAATTTAATAAATTTCGATTGCTTTGTTGCATATCACATATATAATGAGTATATGCCTTAACAATTATTCATCAATTAATAAGTTTAGTAAACTTGGTACAGATACATTTCATCTACCTAATAATCATTAGCGTTTATTAGGGGGTTATTGCAGTCAAACAATGATCAAAACCACAAGTCTGAGATGCGCCAGAGCATACAATACAACCCTGGTAATAAGCTTCGAAAAACTCTTACTCTACCAGTGGAACACTGGGGTTAAAATATACTAACTAACTTAGGCCTTAGATTAATAAAGAATTAATTTGACTGCATTCCTGTGTACTTTCATTTTACTGTAAAATATATACTCGGGTAAATAAATATGGCAAATACTGAACTGTTCGACTATATTTCTTATCTGCGGGCTAATCTTAAACGATTGCGGTTTTGGGCATTGTGTGACTGCAATAAGCATTTTACAATTATTAGGTAGATGTTCTCTACTTGTACTATATACCTATACTTGAATTCTTAAAATTATAAATGCTAAAACTTTTATAATTTGATTTTTTCCTAAAATAAATAGTTGTATATTATATTATGATTTATATAAATACTTTTACATGCATGACTTTGTTATACAGTTTATTTGTTTGCTTTTAATGTTACCTGTGTCAATATCAATATACATAGTATAAGCAGCGAATAAAGTCTATAAATGAATAATACAGTAGCAGTAGCAAATAAATGAGATTTTGATGCTACAGTGAGTAGACTACAACATAATGTTAAGGCTTCGTGTTAAATCACTTTACGTAGAGGGTTAACAAGGTCTGACCTCTGCAATATATAAAAACCGCGCGAACTTCGAACCTAACTGACCACAGCGGTTTATATTCTCTTAACAACATTTTATGTCAATCGTAACGCGTTAATTTCGCTCATTTCAGATAAATCGCCCAGATTACTCAAATCTTTATGCCCGTTGTAAACACCTTCACGTCAGAGTAGCTACTTGTAATAAATTAAATCATCCAGAAAGTGCGTATTTAATTAATACACGCTACAACAATAACTTTTCTAATGGGGCAACAATTAACTGTAGGTTTAATTTTACGAGCGCGCAAATGTCGCCCTCTGTTTAAGTGCTCCCTTCCAAAAATAACAAAACAAATGAGCAGCTTGCAGCTTGGCAACGGTGCAGAAATGAGTGATTTGAACCCGAGGAAGACGTGAGTTAAGATGATAACTATGTGCAGTGGGGTGGCCAACAATTAGATGCGCCATCCGCCTCGGGGTTGATTATATTATTCTGCATTCTCAAGCAACCCCTACCCCTGCGAAGATTTATTTGCTGTCTTAGAAACTACTCTAATGGTGATGATCTCATTAATATTATATTAAAAAGTTTTCTGCTTACTCATCAGAAATTAGAATAAGATAAACTTTCTAATTCACTGTAAATTAGAAAATATAGATGAAAGTGGTATTTAGATTGCACTGGAATGACTTATTACGAAATGATTATCTTGAAGTTGAAAGAACCAGGAATTTCTTTGTTTCCTCAAAACTAAGTTTCACACTCTTGTTTAAGAATGTATTTTTTTAAAAATTAATACATCTATTATCTATAAAGTCTAATGGAGGTTTCCACGATTTTTTAGATTTTTATATGTTAATTTATACATCAAACTATTAGACCCGTATTTTTACCTTCCGCTTACCTGTAAAGGAAGGTATTGGAATCATGCAAAAAATCGGGTTGTGAGTTTTAAGTGGATGAGCACGAATTAGGGTCCTTACAACTCATTTTTGATAGTTTCTCGATGATGTCTGTATGTATGTGTGTGTGTGTGTGTGTGTGTGTGTGTGTGTGTGTGTGTGTGTGTGTGTGTGTGTGTGTGTGTGTGTGTGTGTGTGTGTGTGTGTGTGTGTGTGTGTGTGTGTGCGTGTGTGTGTATGTGTGAGGTTCGGGCCGATGCCGGATGTCGCATAACTCAAATACGAATTACCCTAAAATTTTGATATTTGGTATTTTACAATTGTATACGAATAGGAAGAGCTCATTAGATTTTGGTACAAATATCTTCACCGGAAGTGATAGTTTTTGAAGATTGAAAAAGATAATTGTCAAAAATTTATATAAATTTGAATAAATATAGTATTTATTTGTAATAAGAATAAGAAGCAAAGTTATTTGCAACTCACGTTATAAAAAAATTGTCTTTATCTGGTAGCATTAAAGAACTGCAGTAAAATTAAAAAAATAAATTTATCAGATAAAACGTTGAAATCTTGTAATCCATGTTCGGTTGATTTTTGTTTCTGTGTAAAAAATATTGACAGGTGAGACGAGTGACAAGTTGACATACTAGCGCCATATAAGTCATAAGTCAGATATTAAATGTAGTAATTGAACGGAGGATGGCTTCAACACAGAAGAGTTTTCGTGTGAATGAATCTTTTGATTCCAGGTGGTACTAATTTCTGTGTTTGAATATTTTAGATTTTTATTTCTATATTTTAAATGGGCACCGGATTGTACGTATACATTTCTGTTTAAAGTGGAGATATGGCGGAAGGTTGTGTGATGGCCACGTCAGATTTTTTCTTTTTGCGAAAAAGTTGCTAATAATCCAGAAAAAAATTCATAAAGTTGGAAAAAAATTGATGTGCCGTTTTCCCCTTTTTCCAACTTTACTGGCCGATATCTCAAAAACTAAGCGAGAAATCAAAATCTAGTCTGCAGCATTGTATTTCTAACACATAAATTTACCTATAACCAAATTTTCAGAATTTTTAAAATTTTTTGATCATCCAAAAACCAACCATCCCCGATTTCTCAAAAATGGTTCAATATATCGACTTAATTTATTCACCAATGAATTCCTCGCGTCGAATTACATAAGTGTACCAATTTTCAGCTCAAAATTCCGACGGGTTCAAGATTTATCACGGTTTCCCCATTTTTGAAGATTTCTTCTATTTTTTCTAAAATCGACAATGTTGGATAAATCTTGTACCCGTTGGAATTTTGAGCTGAAAATTGGTACACTTATGTAATTCGGCGCGAGGAATTCATTGGTGAATAAATTAAGTCGTTATATTGAACCATTTTTGAGAAATCGAGGGTGGTCGATTTTTGGGCGGTCAAAAAGTTTCAAAATTCTGAAAATTTGTTTATAGGTTATTTTAAGTGTTAGAAATACAATGCTGCAGACTAGAGTTTGATTTCTCGCTTAGTTTTTGAGATATCGGCCACAAATCCTGGCTGCGCGCCTGATCGGTTCACAGTCCGAAGCGCAGACCACTAGACCATCCACGCGGACGAATTGCATTTATTATTTATTATAATGTTTCACTTTTCCATTTGACCATTTTAATGATTGAATTTCTGTTGCCTGCAGATTTTAACACGTTCGCGGACAAAGCGGCACGTGCCGCCTTACATCCAGGGACATGACGGTATATGCCGTCGAACTTTATTTCGTTTTCGTGGTAGAAAGCTGCAAATGCCGACAAAAGTGTACGGGGTTTCCATTTAATCTAAGTCTGCTGTCCCTGAAGAACACATAAAAAAATTATCAACGTCCCAGCATACGACTTCTTGGATTTATTTAATTTTTAAAATAAGTAGGTGTGTTTCTGAAAGTCCACAATTCTTGCTACTGTCCGCGAACGTGTTAACTTTTTCTCTGACACTTTTTTCATAAAACAAATATATGAATTAATGTTCGTCTCCAAACATACACCTTTAATTAAACTAAACAATAATTTGAGTCGAAACAGAACCAGAAACCCAGCTACACTTAGCGCTATTACATTAACCTCTCCCGGATTACAAAATACTCCGGAGGACTATTCCGGAGCCTCTTGCGGAATCCGGTACGGTGGGTTCCAGCTTTTCCAGCATTTGCGGGAATGTATGCATGTTATAAATCAAGACGCGAATACAACAAACACAACCCCTGGAGAGCCGCGCGGGAGGGGGGGATGTAACAGTGACGGGGATGAGGGCAGGAGCGACGGCTTGTGGCCAAGGGAGGAACTAGACCCGCGGCTTGCGGTTACGTGAAGGGGTAAGTGTAAGTATTAGTGGGGAAGGGATGGCATCAGCCGTAAATTAAATGTTATAAGGTAGTGGAATATGTGAGGAATGATGTGAAGTTATTTTCACACTGAAGATGAATAAAAGTTTATAGTATAGTGATGGTACTAAAAAGTTCTCAGAACTAGAAAGTTAATTAAATTATCTTCTGTACGACAACAGTTATACTAAATTAATAATAATCTAATTATATTCTTTTATATTAAAAACTGACCTAAAATATTTATAAGGAAGTCCTCTTCAGGATGCTAAAAACACATAAAAAACAAGCAACATTAAAATATATTATGGTAACGCTTATTTATAATTGTTTTATTTTAGAACATTGAATAAATTATCATAATATAAAATTCATTATTATAATTATTGCTTGTATTTAATATGTTTCTGTGCTGTGTATTGTGTATATGTTTGATGTTTGGCATAGCACATTTGAGGACATTTGTATTTTAATACATTGAATGCATTTTTTAAGAACTATTCTATCTTATTTAATTAATGTTATCTGTTATGATTATTTTGAATAGAAAAACAGAAACAAATATTTATTGTTTATATGCTTATTCATATATTGTAAGCTAAATTTGTCGTGACTATTATTACTTTGCTTTGTTCTCTTTAAATTATCAAATTTTTGTTTTACAAATAAAATATAATGAATCTAACCCACATTTTCCACAAATGAACCAATTAAATTACCACAACAAAAAGTGCTGTGTAATTAAAAATAATTAATATGATTATGTTAATATAATAGACATAATAACAATTTTTACTATAAACAGACGATATTTATAATATACACTTACAAAAAAATCCAAATACTGCTGTAAAAGACCTAACTATTTACAAATAAACTTTGAAATCAATGAATGATTTTTTGAGAGTTTAGCTTTAGACGTTTCCATTGCCACTGAGACATGAAAACTTGTTCAATGTGCAGGTCAATAATTATTATTTAAAATGTTTATAGAATGAAAGCTTTTACGAAATCCCTAAGAATATTGTTTATTTATTTCTATGAATATGAATGTTTCAAAATGTAGCTAAAACCTGTATTAAGTACATTATACTTTTTTCGTGTAGATTCTAGTTCCTAGCCATTTCTAGTATAATGTAAATCAGAAATTATCATCCGAGTTCCGTTCGATTTCCATACTTTTTTCTAGTATAGAAATATATGCCCGGCTCTATTTTTCTATTCGAGATTCATACTAGATTTGTCTATCCATGCGCAGTTCAATCTGGAGTCAGTTTAACCAACCATTAAAAGTTTTGATAGGTATTTAGTTTTGATATGTTCACGTTGACGTTAATGAGTTTTTTACTTGTACGTGTTATTCAAGTTGTGTTAATATTTTTTCCATTAAAATTCTAACCTCAAATCTTATATTGTAACTTGTCAGAACAAGTAAAAATATTATTTATTATTTTCAAGTTGCCCAACTAGGACCATTTCGGAAAAAATCTAAGAATTCCGATTGTATACGAATAGTTTAGAAATAAAGTATGAAACTCGAACGAATCTCGGATGGAAATTAACAAGAAAGCTAGCATGAATCTAGACGAAAAAAGTATAATGTAAAACAGGCTTTCAGTATAGATAAATTAACGTATTCCGCCATACAGATCATTCCACCAACAACATCCTTCGCTATTCAGGACCCTTCTTCACATTTCTGTTGAAAAATCACGCATTTAATCCCAAAAAAATCATCCCTTCAATAATTCACCATACTTTACACCATTCCTTGCCTACATCAACGCCAATCATACCGCGTGTTAGGTCTAACACGGGTTGTGTTTATCACCGCACTTGTTCGGGATCAACCGCCCATTCATCTCTGACCACGAGGTTGGGGAGGGGGAGAGGGTAAAGTTGCCTCGTTGCCTAGGAGCTGCGTAGTGCGGTGTCATTTGTTTCGTCTCCTCGATTTCCCTATCTGGATGGTGGATGTGGTGTTGGCGGCGGTGGGAGCGGGAGCGGTCCGTGGTCTAAACGGCCAAGATGGATTGCTCGGGAGACTAGGGATGAATCGGGAAGATGCTGGAAGGAAGAGTGACTGGTAATGTATGTAGATGTGTTGGAGAGGACAATGAAATTCAGGAAATGTGAAAATGTTGCTGGGCGCATGATTTAAGTACTATGTTCAATTTTTAAGCCTTATTTATAAATTATAGTTGATTTCTTAACTAAACGGAGCAATCTGATGTTGGAATGCTAAAACTGATCGTTTTTGATTGGCTGATGTAACACCAGTTTTACACCAAACAAACTTTGTTATGTAAACAAACGAATGTTCTCCATCTTGTCTCGTCAGCTGTTGTCAGTGACTGTATCGAGTCTTCACGCTGATAGGTAAAATTTAATTTTGCCGCAAAAAATCTAGTGATATTTTTCTCGTATTTACACAGTGTAAATACGGCTCAGCGAGACAACTTCAGATTGCTCCGTTTAGTTAAAAAATCAACAGTAACGTACTTCACAGTTCATCTCAGAAAAAATAGAGTACACGAGTACAGTCATAGACAGAAGACAGCTGTTTCGGCCTGTTAGGCCTCGTTAGTATGACTCGGCTCAACTTCTGGTATCACAACCGTACTACTTCAGGGTAGGTACCGCCTACCTGAATGTAAAGCGCACGGAGAAACATCATGAAACCATCTATGGAAAACTGAGATGAACTCAGTGTACTTTAAGGAAAGCATACTGAGGAAATATGAAATCTGTCTTATTTATAAAATTGACGCTGACATTGCAGTTCGCCGTTGACGTTAACGTTAGAAAAACATATGACTCGTTTATAAACTGTGAACAGTAGCGTCAACGGAGTTTATGAACCACGCATATGTTTCTTTAACATTTAACTTTGAACGTCAACGTCAACAGTGAACTGAAACGTCAATGTCAAGTTTATAAATTAGGCTTTAATCGTATCATCAACAGTTATTACCTTGTAATATGCAACATTTATTGATAATTATCAACAACATAATACGTTAGTTACTTATAATATGTTAGATAATTATAATTCATTAGTTTCGGACTTAAAACGTTAGATACAACCATAATAACATCAAAACATTCCATAATATAATTGTTGATTTGTTTTAACACCGCTGTCGTTGATGATATGATTAAGCTTTGAATATAACGCGAATATCTGCGATTTAAGTGCCCTTGGATGTTCTAAGAGGCTCGGTTGCACCTCGTCGCTTAGCAACATCCTCGGTATTCGCATAATATTCTTGTTATACCAAAATAATTGATTCTAGTAATTTACCATTAACTTTAAGAAAGTAAAATAAATAAAACTACCCTTAATAAATATAATTCAGTGAATTTTTTATGTTCTGCGTATTTTAAATTTAAATTTAAAAATTTAATGAATTATAATGAACATATTTAATACGCGTGTGCAGAAATAATATATTAAATCTGTATTACCAGTATTGCAGTGCTATTGATTCAGCAACTGCGACAACTGTTGTGGAACCGCTGTGCATATATCACGACACATATAACATGCACAACGATATGACAGATGCATTCATACTGCAATAACATGACGTCACGCTGGAATATGCATGCACATGCGTTATTAAACATTTAAAAGATATGCTAACATTAATTCCGATGGCAGACGAACATTGTTGTAAAAATAAGCCGTCAACGGTTTTAGTTTGTGTATGTCCATATTTGTACTTGTCACATTGCCAACACATAAAAGAACAACGAAAACCATAGCCTGACGTCCACTTAATAGAAAGGTCAACAGAAAGTTCAGATTTTGCAATTTTGTTTTATATGCAGAGATACTCGTAGAATATACCTATGCCCGAAATATTTCATAAGGAAATCAAAATAATCAAAATACATATACCTACTTCACGTAATAGAGTTGAAAACTTCTTTCATCATAGTCATAAAAAAAACAATTCGACATGATTATATTGTGCATTATTCTAAAAAATATGAAATTCTGTTGTGTACCTACTTACTACATACTTAAGGTAGAAAATCCGTCGGTCATAAGCGTGCGTGATTTCGGTGTGAGGTGAGGCCAAAGCAGTCAAATAATCAGAAATAAATCATTAAAAATCGTAGATTTGGATGTAAATTACAAATCATAGGTATCCAATTAAATAAAAAAGATAATTGAAATTTAAGTTTACACTGAAATGCAGTAGTATGACGTCAAAAACATAATTTTTCTTGAGACTGGAACCTTTTACATGCGATTTTTCAACAATTATTACGGTGACTCATAATTTTTATTTTTTAAATAAATATCCTGAATATCAAAGAATAACATATTCGTTTTCCAAACATGTGTTGGGTTGTTATGATATAATATTTTCTAATCGTTTAGTAAATCAACTGGTAACCTCCATATACGCAATGCATTTTAGCG
The DNA here is from genome assembly GCA_947534325.1 of Agonum fuliginosum. Taxonomy (NCBI): domain Eukaryota; kingdom Metazoa; phylum Arthropoda; class Insecta; order Coleoptera; family Carabidae; genus Agonum; species Agonum fuliginosum. The sequence goes on along the minus strand of OX384029.1, from coordinate 57,520,515 downwards.
CGTTTTTGTGTCAACTTTAAATTCAATTATCTTCGTTATTTAAACGGTTTTAATTTTTATCCAAATTCTACGACTTGTAATGAATGCTGTATATTAATTTAAGTCATATTTTGGGTTGTGACCACCCATGGATTTACTACCTTAAATACTCGTTAAATACCTAGTTTCTGTTAGTGTTAATAAATGATCAATAATTATTAATAAATATCCCCGTTTCTAATTTTAGATATTCAATAAAATATATTTATGCACGGTCATATCATAATTGGACACTTATACACGAATTTATTTGACGTAAACGTCACTTTATAGCCCACGAACCACTTTATAGCGCAGTGCGCTATAAAAAAACGACAAATCAATGCAAACAAATTAGTTTTTCAATGTTCCTTATATAAACTACTAATAATCCTACAAATAACCATTTTCTATAATTAGTTGTACCATTTTTACTTCCTTGTACGGAGTAATAAGGAAGTATTGTAATCCCGAAAAATTTCGGTTTTCAGATTTTGATGGAAATATCCGTTTTGACCTTTTCTGAATCCATTATGACTAGTTTCGTCGTGACGTCTGTACGTACGTACGTATGTACGTATGTACGTATGTACGTATGTACGGACGTATGTGTGTCGCATAACTCAAATACGGTTAGACGTAGAAAGCTGAAATTTTGTATTTAGGACTGTTATAGCATCTAGTTGTGCACCTCCTATTTTTGGTTTCAATCTATAAACCGGAAGTAGTACTTTTAAAAAATATTTTGATAAATAATTAATTTTAGACAATTTTTTTTATTTTAAATGAAAGATTATGTGATTATTATCTACAATCGGTATTTTATAAATTTTTCTGTATCTTCTATCATTTAAGAATAATTAAAGTATATACTTACAATTTAGTATTTCGGTATCTTGTACTCCATGATCGTTTAACATTTGTTACTACGTAAAATTTAAATGATTATGACATGACAGTGACAATAGTAAAATAAGCTTTATATCTTCTTCTGCAGTTTAAATAAAATGACTAAAATATATTTGTGAGTATAGGAGTATAATAAGTTAAAAGAATTTTTTATATTATTCTACATTTTAGTTATTAAGAAAAGTATGAACACACAAGGCGTACAAGGAAATCATGTGGTGCCCACGTCAGATTTTTTATTTAAATAACATCATTTTTTCTTAGATTTAACATAAATTATCTTGTAAATGTTTAATTCAAGAATGACAACTTTGACATTTTGATTTTTGTTTATTGTCGGATTTTTTTTTGGTATCTTAGCAACAGTCAGAGAATTTCGAAATTTTTGGTAATTTGAACAAGTAAATTAAATTAATTTATTAAAAAATATTGAACCATGCATAAAGTTGGGTATGTACCACGGGCGTAACTTGCTTTTATGGCTCTTGACGTGATTTTAGCCCTCGGCTAATGCTCGGGCTCAAAATCACGTCTCAATCCATAAAAGCTTCCTTACACCCTTAATACATAAATAACTATTGTTTATAAAAAAACCATAATCTAAATTTTGATTTAGATAACCACATATGACATCATTGGTAAAAATTAGATAATGTACTTATGTAAAATAAATCACTACTAATACTAATTTTAGAATGGCAATGCAGCAGTGTAGAATTGTATCATAAAACGATATAATGAATAATTAAAACAGGAAAAGTTGTGACATTTGTGTTGAGAAGAGAAAATACAAACTGATTTCAAAGCGTCAGCGTATATATGTGAACACGGGCGTGTTTTCGCATTAATGCTACACGAATTTTTTAGCATTTTTTGTTGTTGTTGCGAGATGGAAAACAAAGCGCTACAAATTAGTAACAATGGTAAATATTTTGATTAATAATAATTGTTGAAGTTTTCGCTACCAATTATGATGCACACTATCAGGTATCCTATAAACAAAAGTATTAAAAACAAATAAATTAAAGAATTTTCTGCTTCTAAATCACAAAATTATTAAGAAGAGACAAATTAGGTCATAAAAAATTTACCCGGACATGGGGTAGGGGTAAATAAAGTGTACCGATAAATCTCGCACACAAAAAAAGCAAAACTAGTTCATCAATTTCGGTTTATCTAATGAAATGTTTTTGGATAGATACATAACAGTAACTCAACCCATTCCAAAATCTAGATGTGTTTATAGGAATATCTAACGTATAAAATTTTCATTTCTTAAGGTGGTTGGCTTCTAGCCATTAAAATGGTGAAAAGTATGTTTAGTTTTCCCATTAAAATTGAAGTAAGAATTGAAATTTTCGAATTAACTAAGATATTTTTGAAAAGTTTTAGGATGCTCCCTCTTTGCTCTAATGCCAGTTTTTTTTTTAGTTTTTTCTTCAAATTTTTTATGTGCATGGCTAAACATGTCCAATTTTTTGAATATTTCATGTGTATTATATCTAAAAAGTGGCATTAGAGCAAAAAGGGGGCAACTGCAATCTTTTCGAAAACGTCTTATTTGTTTAAAAAATCTTTTTGTTTAAACCAATTTTATGGGGAAAACTGCATGTTGTTTTTCGCTATTTTGACGACTGGTGTTGATCCATTTTAAATTTAATTTTTCTGGAATATAAAATTCAAAAAGTGTTCAATTTATTTATTCAGATATATAATTTAAATCTTTGTTTATTAAAGTAATACAGAGCGTTCAGAAACCGCCTTAAGGCACATTTCCTGCTTTCAAAAAAGCATGTTTTATATACCAAAGTATTTTTAATTCAACACAATATGCATTGTAAAAAATTTGTCTACACATGCACATTTATAAAAACAAAATCGAAGCTTCGTTACCATAATCGAGTTCTATTTTTATTATGTGCAACGCCCCCCTGATCAATATCGGCAAATACACAGTGATTACATTTAATTAATGGTAGAGATTTTTCAGCCTAGAGTAATGTAATTATTTAAAGAGGATTCTGAATTAATTTGTTTCAATAAAAGCCTGTCTGATAATGTACTTTGATATAAGGATTATCGTTGATTTCCCCACGGCCCTCGGCAGGACGCAGGACGAAAGCCGAAGCTCCGCCGCCGCTGCCGCCAATATATTGACTTTTGTCTTGTTCGCCAGCAACTTGATTAGATGATAGCTAATTTAATCTATAAAAATCAATTTCCAGAACCTGGTTTACTGTACCGTTCACTGCACTATATCAGACAGGGAGGATTTATTAAAGATTACAGATTACGTTCTTATAAATTGAAATGTAAGATAATGTTCTATAATGTAAATATTAAAATGTAACGAAAACGATGAATAACTATTTGAAGTAACAGTCAATTAATAAAAAATTATATCTAATATTTTGCTCTCTTTACATGTAGCTTTAAAGCAACAAATAAATAAAGAACATAAACTGAAGCATCATTTCTAAATTCCACAGTAAATATAATTAAACTATTCTGCCAGTGTTCGTTTTAATACTAGATGTTATGTAAGCTTATATGGTGAATAAGGAAGATTAAAGGAGTATGAAACAATTTTTTTTATCCTCATCACCTCATCAGTAAAGCCGGGATTTTTAGGCACTAAAAATGCCTTAATAAGCAGGTATACAGGTCGTTAATTTTATTTAAATAGGCAGTATTTTAGGCAGCTTAATTATAAATAGGTGGTAAAAAATTAATATTTGTTCTAATAATAATAATCGTACCTATTTTCTAGGAAAGTTAAACCTTTAAAAAAATATAAACAAAGAGAAAAACAAACGAGAAATAAAAATTGTGCGCTTTTTATTAACTATTAGTAATGAAATTAATTAAATTGTATATTTTGATTCATAAAATATTTTAAACAAATATTAGTCAATAGAATTTTCGGACAGATAATTTCTTTAGTCAGAAAAAACATGCTTATAAGCCGAAAAACTTGTTTTCAGTTGATTGGACACAACTGATTACGTTTTGGCGAACTATAAAACTAAAATAGGCATCTAAAATAGGCAAAAAGGTAAAATAGGCACCAAAACTACAAAATTGGAAAAATATACATAGGCCACAAAAAAAATCTTTCATTTGACGTAAAAATACATCATATGTATAAAAAAACTAAAATGCCTCAAGTATATTCAAGTTAAAAAATAGGCAATTGCCTAAAAATCCGGGCTTTACTCATCAGTCCTCAGTGGTTCCATCCATTAATCCGTAGAAGAAACAAATGAACCATTGCAGTGCATTGTTAAAAATTCATTTAAAAATTTAAATCAAGTAAGGAATAATTTATTTTCAGTTTCAATTGGACGAATTAAAAGACCTCTTGCACCTAAACGAAAAACTGCAGAAATAATTAAATAACAGAGAATTACTGTTTCTATTGCTCTTTTGACTCAGCAGTAAAGTGGCTTGTCTACGTTTTTTCGGAATTTCTAAAATACTCTCGATTTTACTTATTTTTATTCCACTCTTTTCTTCATTACTACGGCTGCCTGAAACTATCTCGAAATTCGTACTTTATTGCATTCTAGCTATGCAATGTCGTTTTGAAGTTGAAAAATACTGTAACAGTGGTTTCGTTGCTAGTAAACTGTCAGATAATTATTGACTTCAGGATAATGTTTTTATAAATATAACAGAAAAAGAATGGATCTACAGATGTGTCTTTTTAAAATTTTAAAATTAAATTTCTATCATGAGATATACCTGTTTAGGTGTTACCAGTAAATATAACTCAGTACCTATATAGTAATAGTTCACAAAGTTTATTATAATAATGTTACATGTCAGAATTATAAAAATGTTTTTTTTATCAATAATTCATTTTTTATTTTTCGTAACTATTTATTTTTAGGTTGCTAATCATAAATTTAAAATCATCAAGTTCACTGTCTAATGATCCCAGAACATGATGATATCTTGTTTCCTCATTGATAATATTTGCAGAGATAAACTGAGATTCTACCTGGTAAAACCATACCTTGACGTTTTTTCTCCAAAAAGGTGGAATTTTAACTGAAACTCTAGACACTTCAGTTCTGTCCAAAGGATTATCAGTTTGATCCGGCATTTTATTAAAGATTTGTAGGAGGTATTTAGACTCCTTCTACGTTGCGCGGTTATAGCCCCGTATACCGGCTTTTTTTAAAACTGCAGGAATTGATTGGATTTTGCGAACTACCTACACGATCACGTCGGGGTCACCAATTTAGGTGTTACCAGTAAATATAACTCAGTACCTATATAGTAATAGTTCACAAAGTTTATTATAATAATGTTACATGTCAGAATTATAAAAATGTTTTTTTTATCAATAATTCATTTTTTATTTTTTGTAACTATTTATTTTTAGGATGCTAATCATAAATTTAAAATCATCAAGTTGCCACACCTGTATAAAGTTTGCATAAATTGGATTTTTTTTGAATTTTTCTGAATTTTTAAAATCATATACAATTTTTAAATTAAAATTTTAAAAAGGCACATCTGCAGATCCATCCTGTCTTTATTAAATCCATGTTGAAATAAAATTTTGCAGTGCTTGTACAAAACACTCGCTAGGTTTGTACATTTTATGCTGGATTTTAGGAGTAGACGGGCCTCTTAAGCGTTGGCGGTATAGTTACAAAACGCCCTGTGTTTTACATTGATTTAGCTTGGAATATTTATTCATTTAAATAAATACCTATTGTATTTGGTTTTATTTGTTGAATTTGAAAATAAATTAAATTCTAACAGTTGAATTTTTCAATGAAAATAAATATATATAAATTTCCAGGAATAATATTTGTGCATGCTATAAACTAGTTAAAAATTATAAATAAATATAATATCCAATGATAGGACTAGAATAATATTTCAGGGATTTTACATGTTATTGCTATTGGCATTTAATACATAATCAAACATATTAGTGTTAACTCATTTTTACCTACTCCAATATTGGATTGGATTGGATGTATAGGTATGTCATGTACATGAAAAGTCATCTTTCCGCATTTATATTTTATGTTATAGATTAATTTGTGCCGTCAAGCTATTAGTAATTTTCTGATTAAACGTAAATTAATTATTTACTTCTTTATGGAATGCAACGTTACTAGTTATAAAAAAAATAGCTTACACATTAAAACCAGGGTTGTTCATGTAGTGTACGCGACGTAGATTACGTGTAATTTTACGCGTAGACAAACACGTAATCTACGCATGCAGTATCTGTGTAAACAAGAAACTAGTGTAGACAATGTAGACAAAGAACAAATCTCACCGAAAACGAATAAAATTATAGGTTAGATTTTATGACAATTGAAAGATTACATTGTGTACATTTTACAGAGTTTACGCAAACATTACGTGTAGACGTAGAAAATAATACTTTACGCGTAGATGAACAACCCTGATTAAAACCTGTACAACACGATAGATATTTAAATATTTGTTAAATAATTGGTCTCTAAAATCGTTACTTTGCGAACTGTTTTTTTATTTTTATTAGTATTATCCATGGTTACGAACGAGTGAAGCAGAGTAAATGCGAGAAGTAATACGACAAAAGCACATCATATTACTTCACTAGTGAGGTATTATAACAAATTACCGTACTCAAATGATGGAAATAATAACACAGGCGAGGATAGTAGTTATTTATATTACAAGTGGGGTAAGAGCATTATTACAGCAGTCGAATGTGAAGAATTGCACGACGAGGTCGTAGACCGAGTCGTGTAATCACATGAGTGTTGTAATATGCTTTAGCCCACATGTGATATACAAAATTTTATCCACGACTGCTCAAAATTAATAAAAATTGATATTTTTGTTTGAACGTCAGATTTGAAATTTAAAAATTATATATTTTAACAATAATTGGTAGAGATGTCAGTTTCTATAATTTTGATTTAAAATCAAAGCAACAGGGTACATACAATTTGTTTGACAGCAGGACATTCTGTCAGTTTTATATACAAACAAATTCTTAATTTGTAAGTTTATACGTGATATTTATTTATAATTCGTTTATAAATTATTTTTTTCAAAATCGGCATGAAAATCGTCATTTCCAGACTAATTTGCGGCATGAAAGTAAGATTTTCATGACTAGGCATGAAAATAAAATTTTCATTTTTACTTTCAACTTTGTTTACTTGTCATGACAACTTTTTCTAAAATTTGTGACAGCTCTGATGATTTGTCACAGCTCTGATGATTTATGCAAACCTAATTTTTCTTATAATTTTAAGCTTAATTGCCGATTTAAAAAAAATAGAATACATCACGCGTCATAAAAATGTCTTTGCTTGACTCGGAGGCTTTGAAGAAATGCTCAGACGCTGCGCATCCTCGCATTCTTCAAACGCCTCCTCGTCTGCAATGAAACATTTTCATGACTTGTAATGTAATATACTATATTATGGCACAATATTTTAAAATTGATTTATTCTAAGAATATTTAAGGAATATATAGGTAGACAAGTATATTATAAATATGCGAGAGGTAATAGGACAAAAGCTATTACTTCACTAGTGAGGTAATATAAGTAATTACCTCACTCCAATGATGAAAATAATATGACTATTATACCACTGGCGTGGATAAAACTACATACCTATTTTATTTTAATCAGATAACCAACAGATAACATATTGACAATAATTATATTAAAATTCATCGTAACTATTTACGATTTAATTAGTCCAGCAACATCAATCAAGTAATCAAATCTAGTTGCATATAGTACTAGTACAATATATCTCTATTTCAATTGTGTTAGAGGCTTAATAGCCATCAATATGTGTCGGAGTTTACAGTTGTGTTAGTGCGTGAATGGTAGTGTGCGTGAGTCTTGGGGTAATGCCCTTTGTTGGTTAATAGCGACCTAGAAACGTCGAACTGCATGTCACGAGAAAGCTCACCATGTTGCATTGCTCTGTAATATGTGTAAGTGACGAATATTATAGATATTGAGAGGGATGGAAACTGGTCGGTTATCAAATTTGGTTGCACTTGCAACGGGGGCCTACAGCGGCGCTAGTGTTCCAGTTACCTCCTCCATATACACTCGACAAAAGAAAAAACGCACTACTTGATCATGCACAAAACATTCCGAATTTTTAGACCGCCATAACTCGGATGAATTTGGTCGAAAATAGATGAATCTTCAAGTTCTAACAAATTTGTAGTTTCCTCTTTAAGGTCATGTAAGTTAATCTGACGCCATGTTAATTTCACCCTCTGCCACTCTCCTGAGAAAAAAATGTTTTTGATGTCAAAAAATGTCAAACTTTTTTGACAACTTGTACCAAGTGCAAAAATTACGTTAATTTCATCCACTACCAAGGCGATAAAGTTCATTTATTTTCCTGTCGGAAAAAAAAGTTGAGTACTTTCGATGATTTGGCGCGAAAAATAGAATTTTTTGACCATTGAAAATTTATCGAAATTGTCTACAAATGTACACCTTACCTTAAATGTTCTCGTGATCGCTTTAGACTTCAAACTTATCAAAATTTAAGCAGAGTTATGAAAAACTCACAAAATGCAGAATAAATTTCAAAAACCTATAGCTTCGGATAAAATCATCGTAGGTAATTGAAATTTTTAAAAATTTACCAAAAAATGAATAAATTTTATCGCCATGTTGTTCAATTGGGTCGAAAACATTTCTTGGCACATCATATACATATGTTGTCACAGTTAGACATTTTTGTGTCAAAAACATTGTTTTTTCTTAGGAGGTGGCTGGAGGTGAATTGGATTTGGTGTCAAATTAATTTGAAGCTTAAGAAAAAAGAAATATCGTTTGCATCATCATAAACTTAACTCGATAGCTTAAACCGAACCCAGTTATACACATTTGTGTGTGTCAAAATTCTAGTATTTATTGTCCAAAGATTTGACGTAAAAATTAATTTGACGTTACAAATAATATGTCAAATGAATATTGGAAATTGATATTGAAAATAAATAAATTTTTATTTTAAAAGCTTACTTATACACTTTACTTATTAAGTACTTATGTCCAAACAACTATTAAACTTCCCCACAAGTGGTAATAGATAATAAGAATCATAAATCGTTTGCTAGTTCGTATGGGTGATCCTAGTGTCTGTCCATATCTTCCCAGTGTCCAGAAGTGACACATTGCGATAGTTTTGGCGGTGATTACAAGGCCTTGCGAGCAGCGCGGAGGCCGTTGTCGCCTCCATTGCGTCCTGGCGTCCCCAGTGCCTCCAGGGACACATGTGCGCAGATTAATATGGACTTACTGGCCAGACCGGCCTCCAGCGTCAAGTAATTCACTTAACCCCTTTTCCAAAATACCACTAAATCTTACAGTCAAAGGTGACCACGAAGACAGAATGGATACTGATATTTTACTAGCATCCAATGAACTACTAGTGTAATTTACATATTACTAAAGACGTAACGTGACTATTGATATGGGTATGATTCATTTTATTTCTGGTGGAATGCACGTCATATCTCAATTTTCGAATAAATGCATTTATCTACGGTAATAGAATAATCTATTCATAAATATACGTAAAAGTAGTACAATAAACCCCACCATAAGGACACATTATGAATTAATGAATTCATAAATTAACACTATTAAATAATGAGTACTTTATTCTTCCTGTAAAACTGCCATCACACCTGTTTTACTATTAGTATTATATCAAGTTATTATTTTATGACATTGAAAGCAGAAACAGTATAGGTAATAATTAATTTATAATATATTTTGAAATTTTACATTTGTAAAACGTTGTATATGACTAGCCCATAATATTAGTTGTAAATTACTCCGATGAATTGTCATCACACCAAAGTTTGAGGTTAGGTTCATTGTAAATAAGAAATGTTGCTTTATTTTAAAAAGTCGTAGATAAAACGTCGTATTTGATTCGCAAATAATTGCTATAATTCATTCGGATGATTTATTCACTCGCCTTCAGCTCGGGAATAAACTTTCATCCTCTTGAATTATAGCCTACATTATATGCTCGTTAAATAATATACTATTATTAGACGTTCTATCAGAAATAGAATAAACTATACATAATGGATGGAGCCTAGCAATATTAAACAATACAAAAAACTAGTGACAACATGATCATATGAAATAACAAGCTTACTATAATAATATGCAGAAAATATGAGTTTTTTGATATTTACACAAAATTTATAAGTACTTAGTTTATTAAAATGTATGTCAAGAAAATGTAAACTCCCAATAATGATTGTCTTCGTCTGTACGCAAAGTCAATTAAATAATATATGCCATTTTATTATGAAACTAAAACAATGGAATTTATTAAAAAATATAAAATTGATTTCATTTCTAGATACATATTTTTTATTTACTGATTTTTCACCTACCTACCTTATTGTATGTCTATGACACCCGACAAATATAAAATTCGTACATAAAAATAAATGTGACAATACACATGAATAAAACAACCCATAAACTTTTTGTGGTTGCTTTCAACATTTTATTTGTTAAAATTTTGTATATTTTTATTCTAGAGTCGTCAGTTTTTTGAATGTGTGTAATGATGTGTCACCGGTTTTAGCTTTTATCTAGATTTCAATGCTAGTGACAGGCGTCAGAAATTAATGTCACAATTATTCACATGAAAATTCTGTTACGTGGTTAGCACAAGAATTTTATAATAAATAAATTTAATAGTCAAAAATATCAACCAGCTAAGATTTCAAAGTACCTAGTATAGTTTTAAATACTTACACTAGTGACAAAAATTCTGGACAATTTTTAAAAATTCATTAAAGTTTATAAACATTACCTTTGGGATCATAAATTCGCATAATTTCTTCCACTACTATTGGATTTATTCATATACGAACATTTTACCAGGTTAAAGAATGAATTTTACCTACAGAAATCAATTTGTTAGCAGTAATATTTTTCTTTCATTTATGTTAATCTTTACCATCTTAAATTGAATAGGTACGCGTACCTACATTATTATATTTTAAATTATTGACTATTACCGCTATCGTTTCTTAAATAAATTACATCGTCCAGTTAGTGGATAGTCTGTGTTTATAGATTTTATTAAATATGAACTTTAATTAAAACATTATTAATAGTTTTAAATAAAGTTAAGCGGCTCGTCTACGTTTTTACCGAATTCCTAGAATACTCCTGATTTTAATTTTTTTTTCATTTCACTCTTTTCCCCACTACTAGAGCTGCCTGAAACCAGTCCGAAACTCGTACTTTGCCCTTTGCCGTATTCTAACTATGCAATGTTATTTTGAAGAAAATACTGTAAAAGTGTTTTCGTTGCGAGTAAACTGTCAGATTATTACTGACTTCAGGATAATGTTTTATAAACATTTAATAGAGAAAGAATGGATATATATATATATATATATATATATATATATATATATATATATATATATATATATATATAGGTATATATAACCGTGTAAAGTTTGCATGGAATAGGATTTTTTTTTTAATTTTTCGGAATTTTTATATTTATGTAGGTACCTACAATTTTTTAATACATCTGTAGATCCATCACAGATGTACCTTTTTAAAATTTTAAAAATTAAATTGTATCATGAGATATAACCGTGTAAAGTTTGCATAAAATAGGAATTTAAAAAAAAATTTCGGTATTTTTATATTCAAGTACAATTTTTTAATCAAAATTTTAAAAAGGCACATCTGTAGATCCATTCTTTCTCTATTAAATCCTTGTTGAAATAAAATTTTACCATTCTTGTACTGGCCACAAAACACTCGCTACGTTAGTACATTTTATACTGGATTTTAGGTAGTAGACGGTCTTCTTAATATGTAGCAATTTACGTAACATTAACATTACAAAACCAAAATACATTGTTTAAATGGATTAGAATTCAATATTCTAAAAACAGAAATATACCTAGGTAGGTATCCGTTGATGAATTAAGACTTAAATAGTTCATAATTTGTTAAAGTGACGTCCACTGTAGTTGAAAGAACTTGCATAGAATCAATGATCAATGAATAATGAAATCGTTGCATTGGCCAGAGACTGCATGCACATATTCTCACGACAATGACCGCTGTTGACGGATTATGAAAAAGGCACGTTCGATTGTTTATAGAATACGCCAGAGTCAAGTGGTAAATACACAACGGAACCCGGGAATAAGCTTTAATTAATGAATACAGGCAGTAATTTATTTACATGCTTCGTTTTCATTATTATTCATTCTATTTGTGTTTAACTATTAAAATGGGAAGAGAGAGTTACAGTTAATTATTTGTAAGTAATCGTGGGTGTTGTTTAATTCAAAATAAGTAAGCTTTTAATTTATTGATTTCATCAAATTGGTTCAATTTATTAAAATACGCATAATAGGTAACAATATGCATAATACCAAAATCAGCATTCAGTTTTTTTTCATATTAAATTAAAATAAAGAAAAACACCAATTTTTGAAGACAATTTAAATATCATTAAAAAAAACTCAAAACGTATTCCTTGAATAATTTCAATGATTTGATCCACTGAACGTGAGCTTACAGCTTTTTTCAGGAAGAAATAAGTTGACAGTAAATGATTTTTTAAAATAACAAATTATATGAATAAAGCAATAAGTTTATAATTTCGTATGGACGTATGTGACGATTTTTCGTCCAAGATAACTTAAAAAGTATCAAACCTTTAATAACCAAATTTCATATTTAAGGTTTTAATAAGGTTCTTAACACCCGATAAGATTTTGGTAGAAATTCGTAAACCGGAAGTAGTACTTTTTGAAACATGAAATAGTGTTCCTTAAATAAATTGGTACATTATTTATTTATGACAATTTTTGCAATTAAAAATAAAAGAAAGTATAATTATTTAAGTGTACAATTAATTTTCAATACAATTTGCTGAATCTGGTAGTATTTATCAATAAAATAAAGTGCAACTAATATTCTACTTTTTTGAAATTCCAGTATCTTGTCCATAAACATCTGAAATTTGTTTCTACACAAAATTTGAATTATGACAGTGGCAGTACAGTTGACATGTTTTGCTTGCATCTTGGTTTATATTATCGTTTACATATTACATGAACATGAGACTATTAAAATGTAAGTAAAACTGATGTTGATTAGATTAGAAGAATAAGCAGACGAGAGGTCGTCTGCTGGCCACAGCAGATTTTTTAAATTAAAAATGTTGAATCTTTACGGCTTATTTATTTTTATCATTTTGTCATTATCACTTTATATAGTCAATTAAATGATTAATTTGTCACATTAGTTATTTTATGTTATGTTCAGTTTGACAACAAACTGCAGAAAGACCTAACTAATACAAAAATTTATTTAAATACTCTAACTCTATATCAAACATCGCCTATTGACTTTTGCATTTACTGAGTGGTTTAATTTGTATTGATTTTATAGAAACTATAGAATACATTAAACATAAAGGATGCTCATTCAAAGTCTAAAGTTTTTATTACATGAAATAGTAATGGCAATAATATTACAGTCGTATTGTACAGGTACTCACTGTTAATAATAATTTAATAATTATAAAATTGAATATCAATACTTTAGAACTAGGTATTCATAAATATTAATATAATACAAGGGAATAGTGTCCACTTTTCGACTACTTTACTACGTCTTTAATACACATTAATGTAGTTTTAGGTTAGGTATATACCATTCCTACCTTTTGTCACTTCTTCCATTCTGAAGCTATCTTCTAAAGTAACAATTCAGAGTTTAAAAACATACGATTACACTAGTGTTACACATTTCACACTATCACACGGCAGTCATAGACCGCTAAACTAACACTACAACATATAAACAATCCCGTAATGATAATTTATAACTACGATTTTTACAATAAATCACCAAAACCGATACAAAAATCAATATCGCGTCATTCCTACTCATACGATCGAATAGTAACTATAAAATGCAATACCAAACTAATGAAACGGACAAGAATCAACGTTGCGAATCGAGATTTGAATTGTGATAGTACAGTTTGGGCAACTGAAACATTTAAACTAAATGTATACTTAGGGATATACAGGTTGGTGGAGGTGAAATGCGAACATAGGGAAATTTATGACAATGGAGTTATCATGCTAGACATCTTGATATACGTGGAATAAGTACTGTCAATGTCAAAGTACCTGTCATATTATTGAAATTTTTATTTTCATTAAAATATTTTTTTGCATAATAATGTATGTGTACGAGCAGAACGAGAAAGTTTTCATGCAGTTTTAGATTTTATTATTATTTTTGTTATTGATTACTCTTTTTACCACACAAATTTACATTAGGTATTTCGTTTTGTGACACTACTACAAAATATATCAAGATACCTGGCACGAAAGTTCGATTGTCATGTATGTTACCTATGTTCGCATTTCAACTCCACCAACCTGTATAAATCTGAAATATTACAACAAAATTATATTATTCGATTTTTTAAAATTGAATATACAAACTACAAAGTAAGTATAGATTTATTTTATTATTAAACATCATTTTAGTAATTTATTTGTCTTAAAGTCTACATTATAGGTATTATATTATCAATAAATTGACATTTTATTATCATTAATAAAATGTTTTTAAATATCATGTTGTAATTTTAATTTAGGTATAGGTATATTTTATGAAAGTGTATTATTATTATAATTATAAATTTGATAAATTATAAAAGAAAATGTTTAACGTTGATTAAATGCTTTAAGATTTATTATTCAAGTCAAAAGTTTATTATTTATATTAATACATAATTATGAAGAATAAAATATTGGAATATATTAATTAAAACTAAATCATTATGTGAGTGCGAACAACGGCAATTTTATGTTATGTTGATGTCCGTTTTTACGACGTTGTTTATGTTTATCTTATTTAACTTGTCTCCGTGTACTTGTGTGTCATGATTTCTTACATCAAAGTAACTGGTATTATGAATATTGTTCATATTCCTTAATAAACAATAATTATTTAGAAAATTAAGGAAAATATAATCAAAGAAGTAGTCTTGTTGCCGAAACTGGTCTATTATTATGATGATTATCGAAATTGTACAGTAGTGTTTTATATAGTATAATAATAGAAATTTAACTATAATTATAACATAATGTTAATAATTAACTGAAGGTAAACAGTACGATTAAGTTTAATTTGAATACCTTACTCGACATAACATACCTGATAATATTTTAAAAATAGGTCATGAAAATAGTATATTTATCATTATGTATACATAACATAGTCAGTGCTGATATATTACAATAATTATTTTTAAACCCATAATCAATTTAGTTGAGTGCATATTTTTTCAATTAAAATTAGAGCCCATTGTAGGTACTTTTTATTTGTTCGGTGTTTGAATATTTTAGATTTTTATTTGTATAATTTTAAATGGGCACCGGATTGTACGTATACATTTAATCTTCACAAGGGATACTCTTCAATACGTATACATTTTTTTTATGTTCATACGTCTAAATATGGCGGAAGGTTGTGTGTTGGCCACATTAGATTTTTTAATTTAATAAAAAAAGTGATTTAAATGAGTATTGTACCACTCATAGGGTAGATATATTTAAATACCTTCAAAGTATTTACATTAACATTTTAAAACAATCAGTAGAGAATTTACATTTTTTCATGGTCAAATATCGTAATAGTATATTATATATATTATATATATATTATATATATATTATATATATATATATATATATATATATATATATTATACAAGATACAGAAATACTAAATTATAAGTATATACTTTAATTATTCTTAAATGATAGAAGATACAGAAAAATTTATAAAATACCGATTGTAGATAATAATCACATAATCTTTCATTTAAAATAAAAAAAATTGTCTAAAATTAATTATTTATCAAAATATTTTTAAAAAGTACTACTTCCGGTTTATAGATTGAAACCAAAAATAGGAGGTGCACAACTAGATGCTATAACAGTCCTAAATACAAAATTTCAACTTTCTACGTCTAACCGTATTTGAGTTATGCGACACACATACGTCCGTACGTACGTACGTACGCACGTACGTACGCACGCACGTACGTACAGACGTCACGACGAAACTAGTCATAATGGATTCAGAAAAGGTCAAAACGGATATTTCCATCAAAATCTGAAAACCGAAATTTTTCGCGATTACAATACTTCCTTATTACTCCGTACAAGGAAGTAAAAAGTAACTAATATTTACCTACATGTAAAAGCATAAGAAACTAATTATTAACAGTAAAGAAAAGAACATTAAAATATAAAAATAAAATATTATTGTCCATTAGATCCAATATCCAATGCACAATCTGCACAATAGTCGACAGTAGAAACTATGCATAGAGAAGTAGGTACTACAACAGCTGTTCACGTGCTTGTAGTATTAGATTATCACTACAGAAAACTGTGTGAGTGTTAAATTTGCGTGCGCAAAGTGAAATTTTGCGCACGCTATTCCCGCACGCTTGTACTTTGCGCACGCATTTTTGTCTAGTTAAAAAATAAGCCACTTTGCGCACGCAAAACAGGCACGAAAAAGGTTACTTTTTGTGCAGGTATGACAAAAAATTAGTATTATGCCAAAGATAGGTGAGTTTATTTTCAGTCAGACCCAGGACACCTCCAGTTTCCACAATGAATTAGTGTAAAACAAACCCAAACATCTTTCATTATTCGCACGTAGAACATAACCACCACTTTTGACATTACAGGGTCAGCAGTACCAAAACTTTGTTGGTTGATGAAGTACGGTAGCAGAACGAGGAACAACAAATTACACGACACGATGGTGGCGTCAGGTCGGCACGTTGCACGTTCTCGTTCGTGTTAAATATGGAACATGTGACGGAGATAAAGTCAGTGAATGAACGTCGGGAACAAGGACGTCGACCGTCGACCGGCGCACGACCCACGGCGCTCTAGGCTGCAGAAACGCTGCGGTGACGTCTGCACAAGGGGAGAGGTGGCATTGTGGGATACCGGCGTACGCGGAATCACATTCCACACTTTAGATCAGAATAGAAGAGAAGAGAGCTTATTTAATCATTCGTTAAATTTTGAGAAATATATTACATTTGTACACTGAAGTACATACTGAATGTCTAAATCCAAACATAAATTTAAAAAATCTGACGTGGCAACCACAAGAACTCCCGCTATACCTACTTTATTCTTTTTTTTTGCTAAGAAGGTGAACTTTTTGTGTAGGATAGGGCCAACCCTGACTAAATGGACAAAAATAATTATATATAACACTATAGTGCTTCCCCATTTAACTTATTGCGGGTCAATTCTACTTCAATGTAACAAGTCACAACTGGCGCAGCTTCAACTCTTACAAAATAAATGTATGCGAAGTATTCTAAAATGTAACAGGTACACAAATATACAAGATATGCTCACATCGTTAAATTGGTTAGATATAAATAAATTTATTAAGTATAATAGTATCATATTTGTTCATAAAATTATAAATCACAAAGTACCTAAATATCTTTATGAGATGTTGACCTTCAACAATGACATTCATCCTTACCACACAAGAACGAAATATAATTTGTATATTGATAGTTATAAAAATGTTAATACTAAAGGCTTTTTATTTGTCGAAGGTTTTAGTTTATACAATAACTTAGATAAAGATATTAAAGATGTTAGCTCACTTCATGTTTTTAAGAAAAAGCTGAAAAAATTACTGTTGTTAGAATAAATTTCTTTGATACTTAGATTTCTTTTTATTTAACTTTAAGTACAAACGGATCATCTGTTCGTAATTTATTTGTACAATTTTTTGTAAATTTCTTAAACATGTATTATATTATTATTTTGTATTATTTTCTAGCTAAATGCTAACTAAATAAAGTATTATTATTATTATTATTACTACTCTAAGTTACCAAGGTTTCTAATAAAAACAACACCAAGTCGAATGATGCAACATTTTTGTAGTTGGATATCAAAAAAATTAAATGGATTTTAAAAAAGATCGATGAAATATCTATATATGTAGGATTTATAAAAAATCTATTTTTAATTCTCTATCTAATCGGTAAAGCGATTTTGAAAAAAATAATCAATTTAATAAAAAATTATTTGGTATGTCTAGTGGGTAGTGGAGACTGGAGAGTACGTACTACACCAGAGAGCAGATCAGATTTACAAATAAACCGAAATATGTGTTGGCGTAATGTTTCGTGTTACAATAGTTAAAAGTGATAACATTATATACCAGTGTACTTGAATTATTCAAACCTGAGTTATCACAGCAGCTAGTCACATAACGCATTCAGCAATTTAAATTTTAAAATAATTTTATGGTATATACAGGTTGTTCAGACACCTTTTAGTCATTCTTGCCTTAGGTATGAAATTCTAGCACTTACTCAGTACAAAGTTGTTGGTGCTCAAAATTTGTAATTGAGAAATTGCGTTTCAAGCATGGCCAACCATTATAATGTTTGGCTCTTTGAGTGTTTTTCACAATAATTTCGAGAACTGTACTAAAATATTTGTTGTGGTCCTAAAAATGGAGTCTGTAGGGTACTACCCTCCATTTTTTGAATTTCTGAAAAATTCTTTTTTAGCCTGAATCAACATATCAAATAATTGTATATGCCATTAATGTATGTAGGTAGATACCCGAAGTTATGTACCATTCTGTATAAGATATTTGAAATTTCATTTTTAATAATTGTTAATGTTAAATGTAAAAGAATGCAAAGTGTCAGGCAAGAAGCAAACTAAAACATTATTAAGTTGGGATTTGTATATGTTTAAGCGATTGATATATGAAAGATATTGTTGACTTATAAATTAATAAAAACGATAAATATAATAATTATTATTTTAGTTCATAGTTAATATTCACCATATAACATAAATAAAATCCGTACACATTATAAATTACTTAATTTAAGCAAACTTTACACAGTTATATCTCATGAGAGAAATTAATTTTTAAAATTTTAAAATGGCACATCTGTAAATCCATTCTTTCTATATTAAATGTTTATAAAAACATTATCCTGAAGTCAATAATAATCTGACAGTTTTCTCGCAACGAAACCCCTTTTACAGTATTTTTCAACTTCAAAATGATATTGCATAGCTAGAATGCGGCAAAGTACGAGTTTCGGGATGGTTTCAGGCAGCCGTAGTAATGGGAAAAAAGTGTAATAGAAAAAAAGTAAAATTGAGAGAATTCTAGGCATTTGGAAAAAATCTAGACGGGCCGCTTAAAATGAATGCTTAATACAAAAGGGCTTATATCTAGTAGGTAAATACCAAAATTAAGTTCTGCTGTATTAAATAGAAACATTATAAAATAATAGACATAATATTGTAATATTTAGAAACATGGCCAATTTTGCTAGAGATATTTTGCCCTTTATAAAAGTAATTATCGTAATTAACTTTTTGAAATACAGTGAATCCCATATGTTCAAGTAT
Organism: Agonum fuliginosum; assembly: GCA_947534325.1. Lineage (NCBI taxonomy): Eukaryota > Metazoa > Arthropoda > Insecta > Coleoptera > Carabidae > Agonum > Agonum fuliginosum. The sequence continues at coordinate 57,501,044 of OX384029.1, read as the reverse complement.
TTTTCCACTTGACGAATTTGGTGTTGTAAGTGTAGCGAAACCAAATTTTGGTATGTGTTCCAATTTCAAATCTCTAACATCTACTGCCACTCTAACATTTTCACCTTGAGATAATCTCTTTGCAAGCTCGATACTTGTTTTTCCTAAATAATAGGCCAAGTTAGTTTTCCTATACATTGGATCAGTAACAGCAAACATTAATTCTACTCCACAGTCGTAATTATAGTGGTCCATAATGTCGAATTTTCTCTCTGAATCAACCCAAAATTGTAAATTAGCAAGCGATTCTTGTTCTTTCACCTTTTTTGAATATTTTTCAATAACGGTTTCTTCATTTTTAACCTGAAGAAATTATTTATAAATTTTTTAAATTATTACAAACGATTAAAATAAAAACTTACGACAAATTTGTTGATAATAACGCTAACAATTTTTCCATTTGTAGTATCTTGAGCAACTAATGAAATTCCGTCTTTAATGGCTTCTGCCGACATAGCTGTAAGTTCTTCTATCGATTTTGGATTGTTAGGTACATCAAATGCCCTACATACAAGTTCATCTTTGAAATATATTTTTTTCATTAAAGATATTGCATCTGGCAATATTTCTGATATTATGGACATAATTCTAAAGCGTCCTATTAAAATAAATAGACAATTATTAGAAATAGTAAAAATACTATTTTACTATTCTTACCATTTTCAGTCGTAGCCCAAAGTATAGATTTCATTTTTGTAAATAAAGATAACTAAATTGTACAAGTTTCGTACTCAAATAACTGATTGACTGGCATTGCTTTTTCAAATCACCTGTTTTATAGGTTACCTACTTCATAATCAACGCGCATGAGTAATTACGCATGCACAAACATAAAAATTAAGATAATTAAATGGTTAACGAATACAGGATTTATAAAAAATATGGCAACAGGTGGTAATGATACTTTGAAGATGTACTAATTAATAGTGTTAAATACAGGAAAGAGGAAACAAATAAATATTAGAATAGAACAATGTATAGAAATTCCCATACCACAAAATATTTCTAAAGACATTTTTTTAATTAATTTTTTTAAGGTTATTAGTATCCTTGGTTACATATAGTTAATATTATACAATATTATATGGTACTTATATACAATATAGAATTATGGTTTTACATTAAATTTCTTGAATTAGATTTGTGACTTTAAGCGGCTCGTCTACGTCTTTGCCGAATTTCTAGAATACTCTCCATTTTACTTTTTTTCAATTCCACTCTTTTCCCCACTAACACGGCTGCCTGAATCCAGCCCGAAACTCGTACTTTGCCGCATCCTAGCTACGCAATGTCATTTCGAAGTTGAAAATACTGTAAAAGTGTTTTCGTTGCGAGTAAACTGTCAGATTATTATTGACTTTAGGGTAATGTTTTTGTAAACATTTAATAGATAAAGAATGGATCTACAGATGTACTTTTTTAAAATTTAGTTTCTTTGACAAGATATAACCGTGTAAATTTTGCATAAAATTGCCCACAAAACACTCGCTCCGTTAGTAAATTTTATGCTGGATTTTAGGTGGCCCGCTTAAGGTAGTTTGTAATATTTTCTATATTCTTGGTCAATGCTATTTTTAGTGTGCTGTGTATGTTGTGCTTTATTCTGTGTGTTATATATTTTCGACAGTCAATGTTTGTGTGATGTTGGTGTGGCCAATTCTTAGTCTTGTTAAGATGGTTTGGTATTTTCGGGTTTTAAGCATCTTTAGGAGTTTTGTGTCTTCTTTTATTGTCCTCTTGTTTTCTTGTGGTGTTGATTTCCAGCGTTTTCCCCAAATCTGTTTGGTAAGATTTTTAAGGTGGTTTTTCATATTTTCTGCGGTATTTGGATGTTGGTGTTTGAGCTAAATTACATTATACTTGTTTTATTATTCATATTAGATTTCTAGTTCAATTTCCATCTGAGATTCGTTTTAGTTTCATACGAGTACTTCATTTCTGAACTATTCACATTCAGTCGGAAATCTTCAATTTTTTCCGCCCAACACTTTGGTGAAACTCACTACACACTGAACTGATCATGCGTAAACACATATGTATAATGGTAAGCAAATACTAACTAACAAATTTTTTGACCAATTAAATCTCAAGTCATAATATCGTAATTATTACCGTAATAATTTATGTTGAGATGTAAATAAATGTATATTAGTGTTTGAAGTAAATCCTGATCATAGTAGGTAATGCTTGTAGGCATTCGGGCCTACGATCTTGCAGAAGACTCGTAGGAAGGATCGATCCGACAGTCGGACGGTCGACCCGCGGACCCTGGACTTGACTCGCCAAAAGGGAACTATCGTAATCCTGCACCAGATCCTGATACAGGGGGTGGCTATCACGACCGAGAATATTATAAATACACATATAAACATGTACTAACCAAAAATGGATGCTACTAAATAGTGATGCAGACAAGACGAGAATTTCTCGCATCTCGTCTCGAATGATTCGAATTCGATTCGAGATTCTTCGAATTTTTTAAATTATTTACTTTATTCAACAATTTTTTAATTTTTAATTTTTTTCCACCAATTCGCCTATTTGTTGTTGTCATAGTCAATCTCAACTAAATTGTCAGGTCAACCTGTCAACGTAGATCTATTATTTTACTCGCATTGACCATGTAAAATTATTAGATTAAATTTTGTATTATTAGGGATGAAAGTGAGATATTTCCGACCGGCTATTACTTTTACTTCCTAGGGAGGAAAATTTAATTGGAATCCTGCATAAAGCAGGAAGAAAAGTACTTTTCCCCTCTATTTCTGACCGGTCAGAAATTCCTCACTTTCGTCCCTAATAATAGAGACTAAAGGTGGCGTTTTCGTTGGAGGTATTGAAAAAAATAATTTAATTACCTAGGCACTAAAAGTGAAATTTGACAGACTATAAATAGCAATTTTAATGTCAATCGACGAAAATTTTTTTTAGTAAAACTGGTCGAGAGATCAAGACGAGATAACAATAACCGAGATGATAATTAATCGAGACGACATCAAAATTTTCAAATTCGAGACGAGACGATAAGTGAAAAATCTCGTCTCGTCTCGTCTCGACGCATCACTACTACTAAATTAAATAAATTACAGAGTGATCATAAAAATGATTGCATTTTGATTTTAATTATTTCACATTAGATTATATTATTATTATTGTATTTTAAAAAGGGCACAATTTTGGGAGATTTGGCGGTCCGTCCCTGTGCAGCACACGCGCCCGCGCACGCACGTGTGCGGCCTTCAGCCCCGGAGTCCCGGACTCAAACCTGACTCCGGTGCCATTCGCATACACCATCTCAACCGAGTGTTTTCGGTCACTGAATTTTCAAGTTGCCCGCCTTCTGTTCTGTAACTTTTCGCTCCAGTCTACCCTACCTCTGAAGCTTGCCAAGTCATTATGTATGTTGGAGGAATATCACCGATTTCAAATCAGAGTGGAATACAAAAGGATCACTGAGACACTGAAACTAGGCTAGCCTAGTATTGAACGATGTGGAAATGTCATGAAATCCTTATTTTTAATCATCAGAAATATTTAGGTATTTTTAAAAGTTGAAATTACTTTTAAAAATACTTTTAAAAATAAAATAAAATAAATCCATTTTTTGGCCTCCTGAAGTGTAAACATATGAATTACACAAGAATTACAAGAACATCGAATTTTATTATTTTAATAGGCCATTAATAAAAGGTATAACTTTAAAATAAAAAGAGAGTCTTAAAAACGCGAATTTACTCAATTTTGAAAGTTTAAAGGCCAAAATCTGAAAAACTAAGCGAGAAATCAAACTCTAGTCTGCAGCATTGTATTTCTAACACTTGAATTAACCTATAACCAAATTTTCAGAATTTTGAAAATATTGAAATTTTTTGACCACCCAAAAACTAACCACCCTCAATTTCTCAAAAATGGTTCAATTTATCAACTTAATTTATTCAGCAATGAATTCCTCGCGCCGAATTACATATGTGTACCAATTTTCAGCTCAAAATTCCGACGGGTACAAGATTTATCACGGTTTCACCATTTTTAAAGGGGTACCCCTTGCGATTTTTTCTAAAATCGACAATGTTGGATAACTCTTGTACCCGTCGGAATTTTGAGCTGATAATTGGTACACATATGTAATTCGGCCGATTTATTTAACCATTTTTGAGAAATCGATGGCGGTCGATTTTTGGGAGGTCAAAAAATTTCAAAATTCTGAAAATTTATTTATAGGTTAATTTAAGTGTCAAAATACAATGCTTCAGACTAGAGTTTGATTTCTCGCTTAGTTTTTGAGATATCGGCTTTTAAACTTTCAAAATTGAGTAAATTAGCGTTTTTAAGACTCTTTTTATTTTAAAGTTATACCTTTTATTAATGGCCTATTAAAACAATAAAATTCGATGTTCTTGTAATTCTTGTGTAATTCGTATGTTTACACTTGAGGAGGCCAAAAATTTAGAAAAGGGGGAAAATGGAACAATTTTTTTCCAACTTGTACGAAGAGATTCATCTACACTTTTTTAAATATATTTAATAGTCATAATACTATT